>CM037999.1:2906793-4338586 GCA_021234005.1 Nephelium lappaceum | reverse complement strand
ACTACTAATTATCAAACAAATGTCTATCAATTTCATTTGCGGCCATTGGTCTACACTAATGAGTATATCTTCAATATTTGAATTGATAGTGTATGACATGAAATGGTGAAATACCGAAAGACATGATTTGGTTGGTGAAGAAACTTAGAGGAAGGACTAAAAATAGAAGGTAAATTATAATTTATTATGCTAGTTTTAGCCCATAATAAAAATAAAAGTTAATATATAAACTTTAAATAATGGCGAAATCAACAAACTTTTATATGAAATTTACCTATCAGATGAAATTCAATAAATTTTTAAAATGCAAATCAAATTTAATACAATTATATTCTAAAATACAATCCAATCCAATGATGAATTGAATCGGAGCGGATCTTTGCACAATTGTAGTCTTACTTAGCAACTAGATGCAGATCCTACAAAATGCAAGCTTATGTTTGGAGTCCAAAAATTTTATAACAACAATTTTATTTCAATATTATATATATATATATATATATATAACAACGATTTGGAATGAGTAAAATTATAACTCACAATGTAAACTAGACCCTTCAAATTTTGATGTGTGGGAATTGACTTCATTAACTTTTATAGCCATAAATAGATCTCATCAAACAAGTTTGTATGTTAAAAATTGTAATTTTTAGTCAGATATGTCACATACTCGCATTATAAGACTGGGGTGCATTTAGTCCTCCACGATTTATCTAATCTGAGCAACTTGAAGTCATTTACAGGCCAATTCTTTGTGGCACCATACAGCATTCATGAAGTCTTTTTCACACCTAGAAGCCCAGAAACATGTACCTACATCAACGACTACTCTAAATCAAACAAAACGTGTCGTTTTCATAGTAGTGGTAAACAATGAAGTTGATGGAATCGATGAATCCATAGACGGGATGGACGAAGCATCACAGAACATTCAAAGATTGACTTGGAGAACGACTTGTTAATTAAGAATTAATGACCTTAGCAAGTCGTCGTTCGCTTTCTAAAAATAAAAAATAAAAAATAAAAATAAAATAAAATAAAGATTGACTTGGAAAGATATTATTTAGCGTTTTTGTCCAAATAACATAATTTACTTTTTGGTCTAAGATGAGACTTGTCTATAATCTGAGGGTGTCGACACTTACCATTCAAAGGGCGGTTTTGCATTTTGGTATCACATATATACAATAAAGGCTTCGTTTTTTTAGGCTTTGTGAGTGAGGCCTAAAACATAAGGTCCAAATATTACCCACCATTTGACACTAAAATCAGGCGGTTACACGATCGTGTTAGGTATCAATCATGTCACAACATCTCCAGGTAACTTACTTTTTAAATAATTTTTAAGACAAATTTGAAAAACATATTATCTAAAATACATTATTATTATTATTAAGAAAAACTTCATTTTAGTCCTCGAGATTTAAGAAAATATCAAATTTTAAAAATTCTTTTGGAAACAGTTTTTTTCATTTCTAGCGTTTTAAAAAATCTTTAAAAATATTCAAATCATCAATCAACTAACAGCCAACGGTGACTTTAGACCATTTTTAACAACTTAAATTCAGAAATATTTTAAATTATTTAGTTTATAAATTCATTTTTTTATTAGGATAATTCGATAATTTACTTAAAACTAACAACAAAGGGTAAAAATATTTGTTTATGTATTCTGTTAATATTGACCATTAATTGAATGATGACTTAAACTTTTTTGAAGAGTTTTTAAAAAGTTAGGAATGAAAATAGCTGTTTTAAAAGAGCTTTAAAAATTTGATATTTTTCAAAACATTCGATATTAGAATGAAGTTTTCCCTCATTATTATTTTATGAGTGGGCTGATCGTGCGGCCATTACTTAATGCAATTAGTTTTCCCACGTATCATGACTCTTGAGTTGATTTGGATGGAGAAAGTCATTCAATTTATAGTTAAATTTGCTCTGTATGATCATTTATAGGTCTCTTTTGTTTTATGAATTTCATTAAAAAAAACATCCTTTTCTCTTTATGTAGTTACCTATCACTTTTGAACTGTAGTAAATCGCTTTTACCTATTTAAAGACGCTATATACGATGGATTCAGGCACACAGCGGACTCATCCAATCCAGTCAATCGCTTTTACACACTTAAAGAACACTATAAACGGATGTTGCACCCTCATCCAATCAAGTAAATTGTTTCCACCCACTTAATGCACGTTAACTATAACGAATGTAGCATCCAATCACCTTAAAACTAATATTAAGCTTCTCAAATATTTGGTTAAATTCATACTCTGATATGATATATAAGTTTTCAAAATCTTATTAATTATGAGTAATGTTATACTAGCAAAAAAATTATCCAAATTCATTGCACAAATGATATGGTTAACTTATATATAATTACCATATCATCAATACATTCTCTTCAAATTAATGTGGTAGTTACAAATCAGTTTGTTACATTATTGAACAAAATTTTTGGATAAATTTTTGAAAAATGTAGTATTATTCATTAATTATCATATCATTTCATCATTTATAAGATCTTGACAATCCACATATCACATCATTTGAATATAATTTAAATAAAATATTTGAGAAACCTATTATTACTCATTCATTAAATATGTATTCCTTTTCTTAGATGGGTACAGATGATAATTAAAATTAGGAAAATCTTCTCAATTCTCATAAATATCATGAAGCAAAAAAAAAGAAAAGGTAAATGTAATTGTAAAGGTGACCTAGTTATTGAAAGGATCCACAACTGTGATAATTCAAATGCCAAAAATTAGACACATAAATGTATAATTGCTCATTTGAAAAAGATACGCCTATCAAATATCGATGCAGGTTTTTTCCAATATGCATATGCTTTGATGCAGGTGCGCGGGCAACCCAAAAGCACGTGCATGACCCAACGAAAAAGGCCAGGAATGAACCACTGCCCTATTTGCGATTGCAACTTCTTCGACACGATCCTTTTTTACTAAACTTCCCAAAATAACCCTGCGCACGTAACTTGTTTCCAAAACAGTCCTCCATCCAGGAACAAGGTACATTTGATAGATGGACTTGAATGAATCCTGTGTATGTAGTTACACAGTCTCACTACAGACTCTCCGTCTCCGGCTGCAAGCCAAAGTGACACAAACATTCTCTCGCTTCTCTTCATTTTCTTTTATTACAAAAATACCCTTGATCAATCAATAAATTTTAATTTAAAGGGCCCCTTCAACACTCCTGACAAGAGAAGCCCTTTTTTTTTTTTTTTTTTTTTGGGGAAAAGTTAAAGTTGCTGTTTTGTTTTTTTTGCCTATTCGATAATTAGTTTCTTGAAATTCAAGTTCTGTTGTTTTCGATGGAATCGAGCGCGGTTTTGCCCTTCGGATTTTGGTTTTTTACGGTGCTATGCGAGAATCCGTGTGGTTCCGATGAAACAGATTGAAAAATGTGAAATATTTTTTGATGAAACAGAGAGAAACCAAAACCCCTAAATTCCTGATATCTTGAATTTTTTTTTTTTTTTTTTTTTGCTTTTTGTTGGAAGTAATGGACGAAAATAACCCGGTGGTACTTGATATAAGTTCCGACGAGGAAACGGCGTTGGAGGAGCCGATCGGCAACGACTACAGTTGGATATCGAGGCTTCTCGCCGATGACGTGGACGACCCCGATGAGGTGGTGGTGGTGGGCGAAGTCAAGTCCAACTCTTCCAAACCGTCGGCTAATAATGACGACGACGATGATTGTGTGGTGCTGGACGGCGACCCGGACAAACCGGTTGAACCGGTTGATGATCAGGATAGCGAAGGCGATGAGTTGCTCATTGTTGGACAGAAGGGCCAGGTAGCTTTTAATTCTCTTCACTCTTGTTTATGTTAATTGTTTGTCTTCTTGAATTTTTTTTTTTTTTTTTTTTTTTTTTGAATTGTGAAATTGAGATGATGATATGTTTGATTAGTTCAGTTATAAACATTAAACAAGCCAATTTTCGCGTTTAAGGGAATTGCAAGTTGAAAATTGGGATGGTATGTGGTTGCTTGTTGAATTTTGAAGACTGTTGGTGGTGGCTACTGTGTGGCAAGTTGTTTGAGAGTTATTGGTTCTCGAGACTTTAGAGAGAGGGTTTGTTTGGATTCTAGTTTTAGAGGTGGTTGTTTGTTAAATTTAGATTAGTTGGTTACAGGGCATTGAGCATATGGGAAGATGAAGCCATTTGTTGTTGATCTGTTACTTTATCAGCGATCTAGCTTGTGGGATCTTTCGGATTGTTTGCAGGGTAATTTCCTATGATGTGTGTTGATTGGTATGTGATTGGCTTCATTTCGTCCAGCGACTAGTGTGTGGCTACATGTCATGTCATACAGGCTTCGGATTTCTGCAAAGACAATGCAGCGGTTATGATTGAGTAGCACATGCTATCTTGGATGTCAAACTGAAAGAATCAACCTTTTGAAACCAAGATCATATGATTTTTTTTTTTTTGAAATAATGGTCATATGTGTTGATGTCGAAATGGGTTGCTCCTGTTTATTTATTATTGTTGTTTTTGGTCTTGTAAATATATTTAGATTACTATTTTTGACAACCCCCTAATTCACAAGAACTGGAGATTTGAAGACGACTAGTTTTTTTTTTAGGAAAGTTGAGGCTGTGAAAGACATTGGCCTTGCACTAGCCTCTCCTGCTGCTTCATGAAAAACAAATCTGCTTGTGGCTTTGGAGCATGCTATTTGAATTAATAATTAAAAACTCCTGATCCTGCTTACTTGTAGAAGGTATGGGTTGTAACACACCTATCCTGGAGTGCATGGAAGAAATCTTATGAAAAGAAAAGGCTAATTACAGATAGAAGAATAGAAATTATATTCATACCTTGTTGGTAGACAATAACAGCTACCTCTTAGGTTTCTTGTTCTTTGGATATGCATTCTCAGTTCAAAGGAGTAAAGAGTGTTACAATATCAGTCTACTACAATGCAACAAATGAATGTCCTACTTTAACTATGATTGGAGTGACCGACTCACAAAAGTTTGAATTGTAGTATAAGTCTACTTAGGAAATCTCAAGATACTGATTTATTTAAGTTTTGGTTACCTTAGGGACATCTTCTCATTGGGTCACATCAACTTTTGCTGTTTTGAATCTGATGCCAAAGCTAATTTACTCTTACTTTCTGCATGCATGAGCTGTTGCAACTCATTATCTTATGAAATCCATATTATTATTTTTGGCTTGTAGGGTGTAACACCTTTACCTTACCTCTGACACCAATGTTACTTTGGTTTTCATTGTGACTGCAGATTGCATGTAGAGACTTCCCTCATCCACGTCATCACTGTGCTAAATTTCCTTTCAGTTCTACTGCACATAAACTGCATTGTGCCCAGGTGAGTAGGTTTGTTAGTTGTTTTATCTTTTATAAATATTGCTAGTTAGCTCATAATGGCATTGTTTTTAACTGTGGCCTTTAGAGTTTAGCATTTTGCTTTTCTGATGTCTGGCCTTGCTGAAATGCAGTGTCATTGTTTTGTCTGTGACAAACTTGCACCATGTGAACATTGGGCTACTGGTGTCTACAATAATGATCATTGTCATGCCACTGACAAAGAGGCTTCTTGGAAATCTCTGCGGGAAAGCTTCAGGCTGCGGAAGGATGCTCCCTTACTACTTCCGAAAGTTCCTGATACTGCTTTGTCTACAGCACTTCCCCAATTGAACCAAGCCCCACCCCTCGATATTATTCGATTGGCATCCAACTCCACTGTGCAGACTCAGGTATATAGACCGGCTGTAATGCGTCCTTGCTCCTCTGCTACGAGATTTGGCGTTCCAAATATCATAAGCCAGGGTAGAAGCCGACGGCCAGGATCAGTTCATAACAGAAGTATGTTTCAAACACAATCAGTTTCCCAGCAGTCACAATTTCTTAGAACACGAAATAATGTTATCCAGAAGGACAGAGGTCATAATGCCAGTAATATAGGAATGTTTAAAAGGCCTGGAATTGCAGGAGGTACCTTCACGACAAACCACCCTGTATACGGTTCACCAAACCAAGGAAGAGTTTCCCATGTTATGCAGTCTGCACAAATTCCTGTTCCGCAGGCCACATCAAATGATAGGTTTCAGATTGGATCGGTCCCCAGCATGAATAAGGATTCATGTACATATCAAAACACCTTTGAGACCTGTGCTGCAAGTGTTTTTGCAAGTACAATGCCTTCTCAACCTCAAGTGTACAATCAACCATTTCCTGATCCTCAAGCCTATAGTCAACTTATAACTCAACAGCCAATATACAGCCAGCCTATTCCAGAACCTCAAGTATACGGTCAACCTCTTCCTGAGCCCCAAGGATATGGTGAACCCATTCCTGATCCCCAATTATATAGTCAACCTTTTCCTGCACCCCAGGTGCTCGATCAAGCTATTCCTCTACCCCAAGAGCAGACTCAGGCTATTTCTCAATCAAGCGATGGCCAATTTGTCAGTCAGTTTGGCAATCAGAGGCTAGAAGTCTGCTTTCCAGATTTGGAGCAGTGGGTAAACAACATAAGTCCTCAAAGCAACCAACAGCTGCCAGAGGAGAATTGTCAGCTTAATAGAACAGGGTCCACAAATGAGTTGTTACCGATCAAGGAGTCCAATTCGCAATGTAATGGAAGTGATAAGTTCCTTTGCACTGACTTTAGCTGGTTTCCAGAAAATGATGCTGTTCATGTGGTTTCAGAAGGATATCCTCCTTCCAATCTGGTAGTTGTATCTCCAGAACCTGCAAATTTTGACACAGGTATGCTTTTATTGGATTTTGAGACATCTTGGAATGGTCTAGCACAAGTGTAGCCAAGTACTTTTTTAAAGTAGGGCTATTTCTGACAAAAGAAAGTAAGGATTAAATATTATGTTTTGTAGGTTGGGCTTTTACTCCTACAGATGAACAATGGTAGCATACTAGTTACTACTAGTTTAAACCAGTGTGTACAGAGAGCCTGTTGGATGAATCAAATGTGTACAGAGGCTGGCTGTTTCTCAGTCATTTCTATTTATGAATCCCATCTCTTAGATTATGCCCCATTTTCTTCTGATATGTTACTTTTTGCACCTAAAATTCTTATTTTCTGTGAATTGCCAACGGTGTGTGAGTTGATTTATGAATTTAGGATATGCTTTTTGATGAGAGGCAATAGATCTGGTGACATAAATAATCAATGGTTAAGATTGTTTTTTTTTTTTGTGTTTATTTGTTTTATGTTATTTCCTTGTTATCAAATGCAGTACATTGTTATTAAGTGTTTCTGAGTAGGAGAGGACACATCTTAATCCGATTAGTAGTAGCAGGACTTTTAAACACAATTGACTTTCACAATAGTTGATGTACTCTCAATTGATGAGATGGTTTGCATCATTTGTAGTTTCCGTGTAATGAGTCTAATGACGGCACATTGAATTGTTTTGATTAAATACTTAAAAACTTGTCTGTTTGTGTTACTCTCAATAATTCTTGAAAGAATAAACCAATAAATTTATCTATTTATTTATTTATTTTTCTCTATCTTTCTTTTTCTCCTGCATTCATTCATTTGTTATTTGTGGATATTAACATGTGCCTTTAGGACAATGTTAAATATGTTGTATTTGAAATGGCTTGAAACATGCTGATATTAAACTGGTGTGAAACATGTTGATGTTAAATTGGCATGATATATAGATCATTTAATATTAGTGTGAAGCATGTTGATTTTGTTGATGCCAAAATTTGTCTCAAATGCTTATGTGACTGTCAATAAGCTGATGTGTTAACATGCAAAATAAACAAACACTTTAGAGGATGTCAGCAATGGTTGCCGATGTGCCCACTTCGACATAAAATATCCTGATTTTACAAATTTATGAACGAAATATCTTGATGTTACTTCTTTGTATTATCTCAATTTATTGGATCAAAATCCTGGTAGTACATCTTGATATCACCTCACTTTATCGGATGAAATATGGCGATGTTATTTCTTTGTAATACCTAATTTTATTAAATAAAATTTCTTAGTGTTACTCCTTTTTAACACATCACTTTGCAGGATAAAATATCCTGATATTACTACTTCGTGACACTTTATTTGAATCCTAAAAAAAGGGGAAACATTTGAATTTGATTTGATTCATTAAATTGTGGTAGTATGAGAATGAAAGACACTATTCCGATTTGATCAAAGTAGAAGAATCAAAGAGTTTCTCCGACGGATTAGGATAAAATTGGATAGATGATCCTAGTGTTACTGCTTTGTTCATTTTGTTGGATAAAATTCCCTAGTGTTACTTTTTGGTGACACCTCAATATGTTGAGTAAAATATCTTAGTATTACTTATAAATAACACCTCAATTTATTGGATAAAAATCTTGATATTACTTCTTTGTGAAAGCCTTACTTTATTTTTATTTATATATATTTTTTTTAAATAAAGACAATTTTCCTTGATTTATAAATATCTTGGTGTTACTTCTTTGTAACATCATTAAATTAAATATCTTGATGTTATTTTTCTGTAACATCTCTCTTCATTGAATAAAATATCCTATTTTATCTCTTGGTCACAATAGAATTTATAAAAAAGTAACACCAGGATTTGTTGGATAAAAATTCTAATATTACTTTTGTAACACCTCATTTATATTAAATGTTGCAATAAGTATGAATAGCGATACAATGCTTTCATAACATTTTCTTCCTCAATTTCTTTAGAAATTGTAAAATTCCAAAAAAAAAAAAGAATTCTAAGACAAGTGAATACATGTTATGACAACTTTTATCCTCTTGTAATCATGTATAGCATCTAATCATGAATTTGACATGTTGAATTCTAATCTTGGATCAAGAATATATCCAATGGCCGGGAGCTTTACTTTTCTTTTATAAATGTTGTCTTCCTTCTCATTCCTTGTTTAAGAAGAAGAGCTATAACAATGAAAGAGAAATTGTTGAAGTTTTGTTTCCCAGTGAGTTCCTCATTTTTTTTCTTTAATATTTCAGCATGTCTTCAACCTTGGTTGATTTTGATAATGACTCCAACATCTTTAAAAGATGAAAATGATAGTGACTATGAACATGAGTCAATTGTCACCTATCCTTTTTTTTTTGGTCTTTGGGAGTGACTATGAGCATCTGTCACCTATTCTTATACAAAAGTAGTTTTCAATTGTCTTAATAAAAATGAAAATATAGGCGCTGGATGGTCTGTAGACCAATCTCGTTCCTCTTTCTTACATATTTCCATTAAGACATGACAGTGAGCGGGAGCACATCCTAGACTACCCAACATCTATTTAAAATGACAACTCAAGATATATTTTAAATAGGGATAAAAAGGAAGCTTACGACCACACACTGAAATAAATGTAGGTGACCAGCCACAGATATTTTGTCCAATAAAATAAGGTGTTACAAAGAAGTAACATCAGGATATTTTATCTATAAAATGGGTTGTGTTTCTAGGAATGTTCCTACAATCTCTTTTAGTTTGAGAATGGTGTAAAAATCAACAGTGAACTTGACACACATGGTTGCTGAACACCAAAAAAGAATGAGATAAGAAAGAAAACGGAAAATGGACATTCATGTCATCTAAACAGAGATATCACTGGTTTTTTCTAACCTATCTGTACAATGTCATATGATATAATGAAATCAATTGAATAACATTTCCAATATACAAATCTAAGAATACCAACTCAATGAATCTTATGTTTCTCATATAATCTGCCAATTATGGGATGATAAAATGGGAAATGCCCACTGAGAGCGTCACTCTTGTTACTTGTCCGTCAGCAGCTCCTACTACAGCTATTGCAAAACAGATGCCAATCGTGGATCTGTTCTTTGTGGAAGACCCGTTCGAGCCCCTAAAGCCCGACACTTGATGGCTGCCTGCAATCAGCACACCAACAACACCATCAAACAAACTTATGTTGCTTTGAGTAGGGGCAATTCCTCATTATTTGTTGGGTAAACTGCAGTAATACGTCACTTACCACTTGAGCAGCAAAAGGAAGCATTTTCTCTGGTGGCATATTGGCGCTGACAGCTACAAAATCAAACGCAAATGCCAATAACATTAGTGTTTTCTGTGAAAATTAGAAAAAGCAGTTCCCAACAAGTTCATTAAATGACTAGTAACTGTGATGATTTGCTGGTGAGAGCTAGTTATAAATGATGATAACCTTATACAGTTGAACTATTCTAGCCAGCTTCTGCAATTTGAACTACATAATAATGTAATAAATTTCAAGATTTATATGAAAATCTTCACAATCATGATGAAAATGGTGGTATGCTACTTGATATTTAACAAAACAATATCAAATAGACTTCAAGATCAAGTAAAAATCTATGGCAAATCAGGAAAGTCTGAGGACACCGAGACAAGTAAAACTTTAGGCATCCAAGCATCCTTCTGACACGTACATATATTGGGTTGAATAGTTACCATAAAGAACTGCTCCAATAAATGCATCCCCAGCACCGGTGGTATCAATAAGTTCCGATGGTGGTATCTTCTCAGCTGTCCCAACAAATACCCTCCCGCATACTGTGCCTATCCCATTTGCTCTCAATTTTGTCACTAACTGGGGGGGATTGAAATGAAAATCACAACCATGAATATTAAAACCAGCCATTTTTTCTACAGTGTCAGGAAAGAAAAAAACAAAAAACTGCTTATAAGATAAAGGAATGATATTCCATTAGTATCATAATATATCTGGGTACTCATATAACCACACTGTATATATAAACTTAAAACAAGTTCCTTATGATGCTCCACTTCTAAATGTAACAATTTAAAAAAAATAAAAAATAACAAAAGATCATTTCGTTCCTGCAAAAATTCATGTCGGTTGTTTCCTGTATCAAGACTAGCTACCCCTGGCTTCTATGCTGATCTTACATTGTGAACCAATCTAAATTTCCTATTGCAATCATGTAAAACTAATTTATATATTACAACAGTATATTTCAGGTAGTTTCTCCATGTCAAGATCACAGTACGTGCATAGAAATGCAACACTACAGAGGTGTCATATGTAATGTACAATAAAGGGTTGGTGAATTCCCTTCATCTTAGATGGCAGGCCACAAATATGTACCTAATTACTTATATGTGGCCAACAAGAACAAGAGTGGGCAAGCTCAAGCACGCATCAAGCTTAGCCTATTCCTAATCAGATAGTTCAGAAGAAAACTAATTGGTTGAAGATTTATGTCAAGAAGCAAGTGTAATTCACACTTGGCAGGTTGTGGCTCAAGCATATAAGCACTGAAAATGTAACAAAGAAACAGAGGTCCCCTACTCAAGTTCATAAGAAGCACATTACCGATGGTACACAAGTTGGGAAAGGTACACTATCATTCCTTCTCTGTTTCAGCAATTCCAACAAGCTATATATATCAGTATCTTCTGTCTCAGGACCCTCTGCCAAAACAATAGCAATGAAAACCTGCATATTTTTTTAAGCCAAAAATGTGCACTAACCAAGCAACATTTTCCAACAGTACACAAGCGTATGATCTTCTTTCTCAACAGAAAGTACTGGTACTCACCATTTTCACTTCTCTCTAGCATTATGCAACCATCTTCACCCAAGGTCACAATCACGAACTTCATTTTCGGCAACCGCAAAAGCATGGAAACAAGTGCACTGGAAATAGATGGTGCTCCTGTCCATGCCTGTGACAAAAAAATCACAATATTTCCGACATAAATTAGCTATAAAAGCAAAAAATTAGCAGCAATGTTGACTAATCATGTGTTAACATTCAATCCTGTCATGACAAAAGCTTGGCATAATTCAGCAATGAGAGAGACCTAGCCTCCATTTTGTAGATGGCTATTGGACTAGAAAAGGAAAAGAATGGTTGAAAAGAAATTTACGGAAGAGAAAAGGGGTAGGAGAGGGATGAATAAGGCTATATTTTCAAATATTGTAATAACTAAGCTGATTTTCATATTATTGTTCATCATCTTTTGTCCAGAAAGTGCCCTATGTATCTTTGTCCATTGAGTTCTGAACTAGGCCTACTACTGGTCCTACAGGCTAGAACACAATGGTAATTAAGTCCTGAACTGGGGACTACTATTGGTACCAACAACATTAGCAGTCATGAAATCTGTGGGATTTTATAAACCCCAAGTAGAGTGGCCTTAACGGAATCTGAACTCATAACCTTTTGGTTGGAACAAAGATTTTTACCACTCAGCCTACCCCTTAGGATTGATGCTTAGATTATCAACATTCTAATAATATCCTGTGAACAAACTCAATCATCACTAGATGTTAATCAAGCATAGACTTGCCTGAGGAAATTTTGCTGAGCATACAGCATAATCAGCCAATTCAAGAAGATCATCTAGCCCTTCCCTTTTCCTTTCCACATCAATCAAAATAGGTATTTTCTTGCGAACAGCCTGTGCTGGAAAAATTTAATCAAATGCTGTTTAATTCCATTAGTTGACATCAATCTTTTTCTATAAAGCAAGAAGAAAAAAATAGCTATGATCAGCAAAAAGTACTTCTAAAGTGTATTGTTCACGCAATTATTCTATAAACTCGGTTCACTAAGAGAAGTTCAACATCTCATCTTAACAGCTAGTCATAATGCCTAAAAAAGAATGAAATCAGATTGTATACAAATTAAAACAAAACAAGGAGCAAAGCAGAATAAGATGAATGGCACAGTAACTTATGACATTGCAGTAGGCTTTAAAGCAAGAGGTACGCAAATGACCTCAGAAATACAACTTACTGTAACTTATTCGGGCAAATTATTAACTGCAGCTTCTAAACAAAGATTCTTATGGTTCATTGGAACGAAGCCCTAAAAACTATTGGATACAAATAATCATACCAATGCTAGACCTGCCCAAGGATGGTCCCAGCAGGTTACAGAGAATATAAAGTCCGAATTTTCAGGAATCTTTGCATTAAGTGACTGCTGTCAGAACTTCAAGCAGCAATTGTGCATGGTAGCCCAGTCCCCAAACATCACCAGTGCCTATTACCAAATTTAAGGAAATTGAAAAGGACAGACTACTACATGACAAGTCCAATGAAATTTATATTCATAACCTCATCAAAATTACTATTGGGAAACTAAGCAACCTTTAGCAGATAATTGGTTCATACCAAAAGGCAAAAACAAGCATTAGATTCTTATCAAAGGAAAATTAATCATGCTTTCGCTTCACTTCATATCTGACCAACACTGAGATCACCCTTAATCTTCATTTTTACCACAAAAGGCAGAATGCCAGATTACAAGGAGTAATATTCTAAAATGGCAGATTATTAATATGATAACAATTACCTCTTGGGCAAGGCTCACAGCAATTTCGGGTAACCTTCCATCAAAATAGGCAATTCTTGCTCCATCAAATGCGGATAGTAAATCCCACTGTGAAATATCATCTCGTTTAATGGGAGGATGTCCAGGGGTGTGAATACAAGTACGAGTTTTCCTGAAATTTTTATTAAGTTAATCAACTGGTGATGCAACTGCCAAAAACACCCAACATTCCCAAGCAGACATCGTGGCTCAGTGGCACTGGCCGCTATTGTTCCACAAAGCAACATAGAAAGACTCTAGAAATTGCCCCTGAAGTCTAATGAGTTTGGTAGTAAGTACAAGCAAAAGAATACGTATGTTGAGATCATACACATCCATACAGTTTGCAACCTCAGAAATGAAGTTTATTCCAAGTCACTGGAAACCATCAGAAGGAACCAACACATAAAAAATTGGACATGTTCATATATAATGGTTCTCCTTCTACTGTGTAGAACGGGACAACAAAGATGAGAATATTGCCTCTCATTTATACAACTTTTTTCCGCTTTTGTCCCATTTATTCCTCTTAGTTTCTCTAACACAAAAACATGTAGAAATTTAGACAGTTAACGGTTTTTGTAAGATTTTAGTTTCCTAAATGAACTTAAACAAATGGCACTATAAACTTCACCAAACCACAATTTTATTCTAAAGGAGAACCTCGATATCTTGTTGAACTCAACATATGCAGGCTATCAGACTAAGCCATAATCATGTGTAAATTCTCAAGGACCATTTAATGAACAAAAGTTGACAAGGTTGAATAATACTTTCACTTGATTTAGTTCTCAATAATTTGGACCACCAAGCCATTTCAAATTTTGGATGAGGGTACATTGTCACATTGTCTGCACAGTCAACCGACAAACTCTCTGTCCTAGAGAGAGAGAGAGAGAGAGAGAGAGAGGGAGAGAGCTAGAACAAGAGGGAAGGAGGGAAGAAAGCATTTAGGCAAAGCTCCTTACGTTTGATTGTCAACGATTATGTAGGTAAACGGCGAATTACCCGCCTTGGAAACCTGGAAAAAATTTAAAAATAAATAAATAAGGTAAGAATGCAAGACTGCACAGCAACTGACAAAGTAAAAGACGTATGTACAAAAATCAAAATTGGCCAAGAAATAAAGCAATAAATGGAAATTAAAATATTGAAATAAGTAACACTCTATTCATCTTCCATCATACTGCACTTAATCATAGCTCTATCTGTTGTTGCAAACAAACTTGGACCATGATTTGCTCCACTAGTTCATCAAAAAATGACACATAGTCTACTATGATCGACACAACTACATTAGTTACTTTTACTAAAGTGGAAACAAACAAAAATCCAAAGCTTACAACAAGAAAAGAAGTATTGACACCATCAGCTTGAAATTCATCCAAGATACTCTTGCCTTGCGGGTCATCAGCAATCTAGTAAAGACGTGTACAAAGTTAGACACATGAGATGGGTTCAAGTCTTGTAGAGGAAAAACAAGAGAAACAAGAACCTTGGATATAATCCTTGGATTTAAGCCCAAACGAGCAGTGCAAGTTAGCGCATTCCCCGCGTTCCCGCCCCCTTGAACCTATAAGAAACCACCAATGCACTTAACTAATAATCAATTTCAACACCAAACGGAAAATTCAAGGCATAGGATACCTTCAAGCTCGTGCTTCTGATTTTGTCATCAGGATTGGGATAAGAAGCCACTGCCGCCAAGAAATCCAATCCCACGCCACCACAACCTACCTGTTTAACCATAACTAACAACAATTACACGCACGAAAAACAAACCACTAGTATCTGTAGGTAGAGTGAGAAAGAAACGCACGACGATGCGGTTTTCAGGGAGAGGGAGAGGGAGAGGGAGAGGAGAGTCGGAGGACATTTTGGAGCAAACGACGAGTGAGTGGGTGTTGCTGCGATGAGGAGAGAAGATGGAGACAACATCATATGAATAATTGGTACTGTTGGCCGACATCATCTTGTTTTATTTAATTTTGTTTTTGTGCCGTAGGTGTTTGTGTTTGTTATTTATAGGCTTATAGCTGTTCAATCATCAATGGAGGGAGAGAGACGACACTTCCCCTGCTTTTCAATTCATGCACCAGGATTTGGCTACCGATTCATTTTTTATATCTTTATCTACTATTTTTAACTTTCAGACCCTTTATTAAATCCTTAATTATGCAGCCTTTATTTATTTATTTGTCACTGTCATCACCTGCATTTAACCTGCACTGCGCGCCAAAGAAAATGCACCTAATGTGAGGCAACTTGTGGATTGGTTGTCCCACACTATTATTTTTTTATTTTTGATGTATGATTTGAGATTCGGATTGGGAAATATGTTTGAAGCTATAATTTCAGTGTGTAATATAACAGATTTTTTCAACTAAGTTGACAAAATCTACGTCTTTTCCAAAGTAGACACCTTCTAAGCTCAAAAACAGAGGATTGCCTTTCTGCTGATCTTTTTAGGTTTAGCCACTAACATATTTTTTGCATCTCTACGGGACAAAATTACCCTCACAGGTAAAACTAAAAAGAACGCATCATTGACGCTCATGTTCTTTCCTCTCTTATAGACTTTCTAGTCAGAGCAAGACTACCACAAACCTAACCAAGACCAGGTGTTCAAGTCGTTGTCATGTGTGTAGTATATTGCTCTATTGGTACTACATTGGATTTGTGATGGTTTTCTTCTTTTTTTTTTTTTTTTTTTCTTAGTTAATTGTGATCGTGGAGTTTTCCATATGTTTTCAGTTGACAGAGAAAGTCCAAACCTAATAATATTATTGTTCTAGGGAAAAAGAAACTATAATAAAATTCAGGATGCATGTTGCTCGTGTTCAATAATAATTCCATGGTTGTGCAACCACACGTTAAATTAAATTTAAAAAAAAAAAAAAAAAAAAAACCACCGTAAACAAACGCAGTATACATGAAACTCTGCTGCTGTGTTCCTTTTGTTTTAGATGTGAGGGTACTTCCGTCCAGATAAAAGATTAACCAAAAAAGAAGTGCCGTAGAGTTGGAGGTTAGAATTAAAAGGCAGAGAAATTAGAGAAAGTTTTGAGATTGAAAAATGGCTTCGAAAAAACGTTTAAAAAAACAAAAGCCATCTCTTAAGTCTTAACATGAATGAGAAAAATGAGGAGCTAATATTTATGTTATTTGAATCAATAAAAGTGTAGCAAGAAGAAACAAGATACCTTAGGTGCCTTTTCAAGACGGTAAGCTTACCATTAGGAGAAAGACACATCAGCAATGTGCAATCAGTTTATATATATAGGCACAAGACGTGGTGTTTATGCAAACATCCAAGCTAAAATGTTGACCCCTTTCCGAACAAGGTTAGTTTACGGGTTGCTTATCGTAAAATGATATACCTATCATCTTCAATTAAGATTCGAATTCAGTCCTTATCATAAGTTGCGCACATATTTTTCTAATCTAAAACCTACATGATTTATCGAAACACGTAACGTTGACAAACAATCCACATAAAACATACCAAGGATCTGCTTCCTTCCACTTGTTGACAACTAATTCGCTGAAGATAAAACACCTCATCCAGAAAATTTGGCGCTTCACTACAGTCCCAATCTACAGTTTTTCTCTTCTCTTTTCGTTCTCCCGTTCTCATAGGTTACACGTTAACACAATACGTAGCACAACATGAAAATGTCAGGGAGGGCATTTAAGCAAGAATAAATTTGAGCAGATAATACATAATAAAATTGAGTTGGCGGGTTACATCTCCCATCTTTGTATGGTAATTGGTAACGAATCAGTACTTTCAAAATTAGAAGCCAAGGTTGCCAAACACAAAAACCACCGCATAAATCTCGAACACCTACACTACATCACCTGTGACCGCCCTTTGGAACTGTACAATTAAAAATAAAATTAATGATACCGACAACAAAAAAACAACACTTAAGGAAAGACACCTCAAGCCCAGTAACCGTCTGTCCAAACATTCCTTGACAGGAGCCCCCCATGTTCACTTATACTCCCTCTTAATCTATAAAAGTTTGGCTTACTTCTGATTGTTCTCAAAGGACCTGATCTATTCCCATGCCTAATTGGTAAAGACATCCCATCCACGGCCAAACTTGAAGCCGAAAAAGGTCTGTTTTCCATTTCTTCAAGCGGACCAGAACTGTACTCCATTGTTATGAAAGACGAGGCTTGTCCATATGTTAATCGGGGCGTTAGCCCACCTGCGTTCCACCAACTGCTATCAGAAGGTGCAAGCTCACCTTTGAAGTCAGAATCCCGGGCTGACGAGCCCTTTTGGCTACAGCAGTCCCCACCAGTTTCGTCTGTGTCATTGTATATCAGCTTCAAAGCCTGCACAACTTCTCCCATAAATGGCCGATTTGCCACCTCAGGGTGAACACACATGGAAGCAATGGCTGCCACCTTAGCCATGTCATCAAAGTCATAGCTTCCAGCCAAGGAAGGATCCACCAATTGTTCCAAACCTTCTCTACTGGTTAGCAAGGGCCGTGCCCAAGTTACAAGATTTTCCTGTCCAGGAGGTTGGGACATATCCACAGGTTTTCTTCCAGAGAGGAGCTCAAGCAGCACAACCCCATAGCTATATACATCACTCTTGACTAATAAATGCCCAGTCATTGCATATTCAGGGGCAACATACCTGCAGAGCCATGAGACAGACATTCCATCAAAAGATGCCACAGCCCATGGTAACAAGAAGTTCTTACTTTTAAATGTTAAATGCAGTCATGGTGACAGATTAGATTCAAAAGGTTTTTTTTTTTTTTTCCTCAATGAGTTCAAGGGATACTATGGAATGTTTTGGGTTCCACAATATCCAATAGAATGTGAACACATGATAAAAATCTGCAAGTGTAGAATTTTAACAAATACCCGAAAGTTCCCATGACCCGAGTAGAAATATGATTACTTCCTTCAGTTGCTTCTCTAGCCAACCCAAAATCAGAGACCTTAGGAGTGAAGTCATCTTCTAGCAAAACGTTGCTAGCCTTAAAATCTCTGTGAATTACACGAGGGTTAGAGTCTTCATGAAGATAGGCCAATCCTCTTGCTGCTCCAAGGGCAATCTTCATGCGTGCTTCCCAGTCAAGAGTTCCTTTATTCTTGTCAACACCTGAAACATCAAATATTTGGAGAAATGTATAAGACATTTGATTGAAGGTTTAACCAATTTAATGGAAATCAGAATCAGACAGGAGGCTCAAGGCAGTAGTCACATAAGAGCACCAAATTAATGTGGCCCAAAGGTGTTGATACCTTTCATCCAGCAACAGTGATATAAATTCCTAACAGAAAACAAAGTCTGAAGGGAATATTGTACCATGTAAGTGAGACTCAACACTGCCATTGCGAACAAGTTCATACACTAAACAGCGCGTGCGCCCTTCAATGCATATACCAATCAATTTCACAAGATTACGATGATGCAATCTGCTTAGCATCTCTACCTCTGCAATAAACTCACGGTCCCCATTCTGATTATTTCTTGTAAGCAACTTAACCGCAACTTCACTTCCATCATCCATAGTACCACAGTAGACTCGTCCAAACCCTCCTTCTCCTAAAATTCTCCTGGAACTGAATTTTTCTGTTGCCTTCTCAAGCTCAGGAAGCGTAAATGTTTTAACAGAGAGGATACAAGTAGCCATGGTGGACATGAGAGACACTGAGGTAGAGCTTGTGATGCTACTTGATAAGATAGACCCCACACCTGCATTACATGTAAAGACTTAATTATCTTAGAAATCATAGTAACATTATGAAATTTTGGATTGGATTTACGAAACATAACTCCTACAACAGTCATTTATACTGATATTTGCGCGAGAATCTGCAGAGCTTCTTAAGCTGTCCACCATCAATGACAAAAATAAACAAAGCACAAGAAAAATAAAAATAACAAAAGAATATAAGCTTAATAACAAGAGTAATATCCAAAATTTGTGCACACAAAAATGGTTAAATTGGGAGGGTGACCTACATGAATAATTGATACTAGATGCACAGCTAATACTAGATCATCAAATAGTTGATAGCTCCTAAAGACTCAGAAGTGGCAATTAACTTGATGCAATATAATGTCTGATATATTTGGCACGCCAAATGATACAAAAATAAAATAAACAAAAAGCTGCCTCCTCAAATTATATCACCATCTTATTCCATTTACTATAGTATCGCTGCTGGGAAAGTAGACATCATCACTCTGATGTAAGCAGCCTAATACTAGAGCTATGGTATTGTAGGGGGTTTTTGGTCCTGCCAAGAGTTAGTATCTTGGTTCATCGCTGTCAATCAATGAGGCACAAGATGCTTTCTCAAATTTATAGCTAAAGAACATACATATAACGTGATTGTTCCTTGATCTTCGGCTAGTACATGGCCCAGGCTTCCATGATTCTCTTCTTAAGAGCAATAAGGAAAACAAAGAAATTATTGACCTGGATATTGTTGACCTAATTTGATCAGATAATAAAGTGCAACATGATGACATCAGTAATATCCAACTACAGAGGTGTCATTAACAATTAAAATATGTGACCTAAAGCTAAGAAAATGTTAAAATAGGTTGAAAAGACATTTCTAACTATGGTGGAGCTAAGAGGAATGGACATAGAAACACTAACAGTGGAGCACTATGAAAAGCCTGCAAGACATTCAATGTCATTGTAGCAACTTCAAGGCATCTGAACAACATAATTACTTAAGAACTTACCAGATCTTTTGTTTATAGATGATGTAAATGCAGGACCGACAGCACTGGATGGTCTTCTAGACCTTTTCCATTTCATAAGGACGGAGATTGCTCCAACGAAAACCAGTAAGAGCACAAATGCAGACAAAGCAATGATAACAATGGTTCTTAGATTCATCCTCTGGTTCTTGTTGACAAAATTTGCAGTGATAGGGAGACCTCCAACACTTTCACTAGGACTGCTCCCCATGTAACCCGCATATGGAGGAGAAGAAGGAATCCCTGGTAAAGACTCAATAAGTTAACTATTATGTTTTCCGGATATAATGGTGAGGCAGTAAAATTATTAAAAAGAGTTGAGAATACTACCTGGATAACTGATATATACGACTTCATAATTTCCAAAAAGAGTCACATTTAAAGGAACTTTCTTATGCCACAATCTCTCATATGTCAGGACAGCAGTGGTATTATCAAACTTCTCTCCCAGTGGAACCAAGTTAATATCCACAACTGTCTTTCCCTGATTTTGACTATCAGCACTCGCACCCATAATTTTCACTTGACTTTGCTGCAAATATGTTCCTGCTGCCACTTCAATCTCCAGCTCACTCATTGCAGGAAAAACAGCATAAGGAGCTACATCTAAAAGAAGTTTGACTTTCATGGGAAACACACAGCCACAAGGTGAACCAAAAGGTGTCCCAGTAAGTGGCTCCATACAAGTTTGATCACAACCTGCTAATGAGTACATTGTCAACACCATGTATCTCATAGAGAGATAAATTACCATGAAAAAGTTATGAATCATAGATACAAAACTCTTACGAAGCAACTTAAGCTCAACCATATCACCTAAGATTAATGATAATGTTCATCATGATTGAACTCACAGTACTTACTAATTTAAACCATCAGCAGTAGTAATGTATTATTTCGTTAAATTAGTCTTTGTCAGTCCAACATACTAAGGTCAATAAAAATAACACTGGCACAGAATCTTCCGTAAGGTTTCTCTAGTTCACAAAACCCAGATTTAAGATCACAAAGAAAGTCACATTGACCACATAGCCAAAACATATAAACCTTACAAATGAAGAAAGATCTGACAGCATACACAATTAAGGAACAGATAAAATGGTTCTAATGGAATTATTAGAATCACAGCATGACTAAGATGATCTCAAATAACTCAGACTTCCCTGTAATTCTCTTCTACATGTCTACACGACATCTTTAAGTTTTACAAGGACATAAAGAAATTAGAAAGTACTAACAATATTATCGTACTTCATTAATACTGGCTTTGAGATGATTTATGCCAAACCTTCTGAGAGCTCTCTACTTTGTTAAACTCAAATTTAAGATCATAAAAAAATTCACATTGACATCGCAACCAAGATCATATAATAAGCACAAAGGAAGGAAAATGCAACGGCATACACATTATACAACAGACAAAAAGGTTATCAATGAAATCATTTTAAAGATAAACATCATAAATGCACTGAGCTAAAATATTTACAGCTTCCATGTATAAGCATATCAACATAATTAAATTACTTAAAAAGCACAGTTAAAATCCCAGATGAGCATTGAATCTTGAAAGTACTAACAATACCATCCACCAATGATAGACGAGTACATATTAGCTCATCCATCATGAAAGAAGCTACAGAGGAGACCTGAATAGGTTAAAGAGATTGGACCTTACTACCAAGAAAATTGGAGAGCAACAGCATCCACCAGGTGGTCAACAAGATAAACCACATGTTTTGTGCAGTCACCAATAAATAGCTTTCCCTAGATGAATTGTAATCTTCTTTTGTAATACTTCATTTTAAAAAAAAAAAAAAAAAAAAAAAAAAAAAAAAAAAAATTAAGAGTAGATGTGAAACTTGCAAGTATATTCTGACACTTGGAAAGTAGGCGACAAGAAAATTCTAAGGATTGTAAACCTGTTCTTACTTCCGCTATTTTTCCAACCTAACCACAATGGCATGATCTTTAGAGGTTGATCTGCTAGGTTCCTCTGGATTACATAACCAGTGGATTTCCACATAAGCTTCACACAAACTGCTGGCATCCCATATATACATAAATCATTGGATTTAATCTTCTCCCCTCTCTCAATTAAATACTAGATGCCCTAACTCAACCTAATTATCTTTATTTTTTGTATTACTTCTCTATTATCTTCTGGTCATTTTTTGATAGGATATTATTTTCTGGTCATAAATAATAGCAAAATATAACAAAACAATCAAGACCAACACCAGAGTATTACCTTGTCCATTGGAGGGCGAAGGAGTGACCACATGGGGCTTGACATGATGATGATGATGACCATGGCGATGTCTTGGTAATGGATTATGGCTAGGACCAGGAACAGAGGCTGAAATAGCATAGACCATGAGAGTGGTATATTAAAAATGATGTGATGGCAAGCTGTTGAAAATATGATCACTAGAAGTACCTTGATGATTTGGAGAAGGAGCAGGCGAAATATTTGGTCCCTGTGAAGGCTTAACCACAAGCATTTGGGGTGGCCTTGATTGAGCAAACAACACCCTCATGGAAATTTTCCTAGCTGCTAGAAGTAGAGCAACCTCTTGAGTTATCATTAGGTGAGGGTATTATGAACAATTACCAAAAGGAACTAAAAGGAATTTATAAATGGAATCGAAGAAGAAAAAATTTTTCTATAAGCATTGCTCTATTTTAAAACCTTTATTTCTTTAAATATTTTGCATTATCCAATCTCATTTCTTCTTCGTCTCCTTTTATTTATTATTATTATTTTTTTTTTTTTCAGTTTAAGACTGCAGTCCAATAAAAGTTTTAAGGGTGTTTAGCTGTTGATTAATAACCATCATCTTTTATATTGTTGACAATTTAATTTTTCAGTTCTCAAAAGATGTTACCAGTCAAAACTTAGCACCTAAGGAAGTTTCCTGCATCTTTATGATCCTGAATTGAACATATATGACTAAGAATCAAAATTTTCCATACAGGATTGGAATCAGAAATAAAACATACAATAAATATAATCTCTATTTATACAAATGATTTGCAACCTTACCATGTTCTACTATAATTTCTCTCGTTGACAACAGCTGATTTGGTTGTACAGAAGGAGACAGGTATATGCCAAATAATGAATGCCCTAAAAAATAAAAAGAACAAGTTTGTTAGTTTTCCTGATTGCACTATAGTTACTAAACTCATAGCACACACCGTAAATAAAACATTTTGCATGAAATTGAAAACATTTGTTATTGATATGTATCATTTAGTAGTCACATTTTACAATGGATGCATGACTATAAATGCAACCCAATAATCCAAGATTATTGGCATGATGGCGGTTCAAGTTAGCTTGAAAGACTCTAATATTCTTTATAGTGCCTTTAGTAGGAATAAGATCAGATAAAATATTTCATTTTGGCTCCAAGACTCTCATACCCTTTCAATTATTTTCCAGACATTTTCTTTAATTGCATTCCTTACAATTGCTGGTTCCTTGTGACAATTTTTTGATAGATTCAAAGTGGACGGAGAATTTGCATTACGATCAAGACCAGATGAACTTGGAATTAATTATCTAAATCTCAAATGTAAAATTGTACTAGCACACTATATTTAATTATCATACTTCAATTAAGATGTTAGGCTGTGTAAATTTACAAACAATGACACAGTCCCAGAAGGTATCAAGATAAGATAAAGAAGAAAAATGATCAGGTAAAACAAAATCCACAGAAACGGACAATAACCTTGGTAACCTAAGTAGCAAATAAACTCAACATAGACAACCACAAGTATAAATTTTAATTGGGTGCAGTAGGATTACCAAAATCAATATAATATATTAACAATTCAATTGAAAGCATTCTTAAAGTTCATGAGACGCAAGCATTAAATAGAAAGAATTGGAACTACACGTAACTTCAAAATGGTATACACAGATGAGAAATCAATGTTATCCCTTAGCTGATGGCCAATTAATAAATTCAAGTGCACCTTTCAGTACATGAAATTTAAGAATTATTATTCTTTCTGCTTCATAGTTCCCATTTCCAATCCTTCGCTTTACCTTTCTTCACTAATCACTTCTTTCAACATGTATTTGAAAACTTAAGCGAGCCTTTCAAAACACAACACATGTACAATGAAGAATGAACTCTACTGAATTATTGTCTTGTATGTTACCACATCATTGAATTCACTGTGTCCTCAAAACCAAACTACATAAGCATAAAAGTCGATGTTCAATACAATGCATTACCCGTGCAATGTACTAGCAAAAGTATGCTCCAACTGAAATGACAAAATACTACAAAACATGCAGACCTATTTTACTATATCAGGCAGCCAAGCATCTTACATTTTACATCTCAAAAGGTTGAAACGCCAATGATACATTGAACCACTCCAGCATACAATCACTATTGTAACCACCTTCCTTACTCTCATGTTATAATCGAATAGATAACTAAATTTTACTGCTCAATGACTAAAACGCTGAACAAAAAAGCTTTCATTGAGACAACTATTCAGTAATGAAATCGTTTCAAGTCTTGCAGGCATATCAAGAAACAGTTTTCTCGCACTTCCAAGCTCCAACCATCATTCTAGTCCAACATAATGAACAAACGAGTAATGAAAGCTTCACAGTACAATGTCATAATTAAATTTTACAATTAAGTTATTAACAATAATGTTTCATATCAGAATTTTCGCCAAGGCAGCTCACTTGACCTAATGTTTAGGTGACCCAGACAACAAACTAAACTCTTCGTAGCTACTGGCGAACGTATTATACCCAAACAGAAAACCTAAACACGAACACAAGTTCCCAGAAAAGAAGTACACTGATTTTTCACTACCATATAAGTCTAAAAAATCAAGGCTTTCATGCGGTCAACACGGCAGTCTAAAAAACTTTTAGCATCATTTTAAAAAAAGCCACCCAGTTGAGCTCAGCACAACTACCAGCTGACTTCAGCTTCTTCTTTATTTTCCTTTTTAGCGAAATGTTGAGAAACATTAAGCATGAAAACTAATTGTTACTTTCCTTTGTTTTCTATCATAATGTTTAACAACCAAAAAGAAAGAGATCTTAATAAAGAAAAAAAACAAAAACAAAAAGGATACCTAAAGAAGAAGAAATGAGGGAGAGGAGGTGGAGCAGAAGCAAAGTCAAAGCTGGCATCTTCTCTCTTCAAACCAAAATCCACACAAACCATTGTCAACAACCAAGACTACTTTCCAGCTCAGCCACCTCGCCGGACAGCCGCCCGAGGTTCCGGTGCAACACTCGCCGCCATAGAGCCTCTCCATCGCACTCCGCCGCTACAAGGAAAAACTCCATGATAGCTAACAAGAGCACACCACAACAGAGCAACACCACCACCACCGCCGCCGCCACCCGAGCATGAGCTCTAACTTTCCAGTTAAAATATAAAAAATATATACAATAAAACAAAAAGCGAGAAATGAAAAGTTAAAACCCTAGGAGAGAGAAAAATAACAAGAGACAATGCAAATGGTTGGAACTTAAAAAAGACCACAGATCCGTAAAATGCGGTAAAGATCCAGCAACAGAGAGACGCATACGCGTACGTATGTGCTCGTTATAAAGACCAAAAACGTGTAACGGCCTCTCGAATGAAGAAATGTTTTTAGAGAGAAAGAGATCTTGAAATGAAAAATAGTGCAATAAGAAAGGGAGGGAAGGAGGGGGAGTGAGTTTGGTGAAGGAGTGAGTGAGTCAGAGAAGGTGGTGGTGGGGGCTTTTATTGCTTTTTGTTGAGTGCTAGCTAATAGCAACACTGGTGTCGCTGCTTGTGGATATTAAATGATGCCTGCCTGTCCACCTGGCCTCCACGCTCTTGGATGGCGCGTGCTTTCGACACTTCCGTCAAACGACAATTCCAAGGCCGTTTGCTACCGTCATTTGGGAAGTGTTGTTGTGGGCCTAGTGGAATACGGCCAATGGGTTTCTGGTCCGGATGGAAGTGGAGCGAAAAGAATAGAAGGATTGCGTTTTGTTTTTACTCGTCAGGCAACTACAAAATCGGACGTCTTCTTGCAAGTCAAACTCTAGCGACGTGATCCCACTTCAACAACGGTCTCGTTCTTTTTCTTTACTTTTTTATTTTTCTTTTTTTAGAAAACGTTCTTTTTCTTTCTAGCATTTGAAAGGATGTTAAGGGTTAATCTATTAATAAAATGGGATATTACGAAAAACTTTCCGAAAAATAAAGTAGTCGACAATTATATCAAATTTTTTAATTAGGATAACTGTTTTCTACTATTTTATAAAAACTAACCGGTGTAATCATCTGAGGATAAAATGATAATCTAATAAAATAATTAAATTTTAAAATGAGAAAATTTGTTAAAAAAATTATAAAAAATTAAAAAAATCCATTAAAAACTGAAAATTAAAAAAATAAAAGTTTTTTCTTAAATTAAAAAAATAATAATTCTCATTTTCTAAATTTCCTTCTAACCAAAAACCGAGACGAGTTTCCACTGCAAAATTAGAAATATTGGAAACCCAAAAATACACTCACCATCCCCTAAACCCAAAATTAGCATCTCTTCATCAATTCAACACATCGATCTCAAAATCTTAAACACAAAACACATCATACATATCACCAAAAACTGATGGAACTAACATCACAAATATCAATCCCAAAATACCAAGGCAAATAAATATATATATATATATCAAAATCCAATCAACCAAAAACAACTTAAAAAGAAAAAAAACACAATCAACGCAACCCAATCAAACCTATAATAGGTTCGAATCTAACCCAGATCATGGTTTCAATTGAACCCAATTTCTTCATTCAAATGAAACCTAAAACTGGGTTTGAATAAACCCCGAAACTGAGTTTGATTGAAATTGGGTTCGTTGGAACCCAATTCAAGATTCGATTTAAATTCAGATCTTGATTCGAATCGAACCCAAAGAAGTAGAGTTCTAAAAGAAGAAGAAGAAGAAGAAGAATAAGAGAGACAAAGTGGAAAGAGATGAAAAGAATAAGGTTTGGGTGTTTTTTTTTTTTTTTTTAAAAAGTGTGTTATTTTTTAATATTTTAATTTTTAAACTTTGTTGTATTTTATTTAATATTTTAATTAATTAATAAGTTAAATTATATTTTAATCATTTCGTAAATTTGAAGAGTATAAGAATAATTTTATAGGATTATAATAAAGGTATTTTGGTCATTTCACGATTTTTGATGGAAATATATTACATTTTGGATAGAAAAGTTAATGATAGGGGTTGGTTCACCTGATAAAAATATATAATAACAATAGGTGTAATTCTCGATTATTTTGTTTTTCAGTTAGGTTTTTTATAATATCCCTAATAAAATTTGTCTAGATGATATATATTGGAGTTTTAGGTATTGATTTTTTAATAATAAGAAAAAAACTTCACACGAAAATTGTTTGTATAAGCATGACATAAACCTTTCTAAGTTATAGCCTAGCATCAATCATATTTATTTGTAGAGTAAAGATCTTGGATTTTATTTCAAACAAAAAAATCTCAGATTTAATTTCTTTTCCTAATAAAAAAATATAAAAAAAAAACCATATACAATCAACTTAATTGAGTTTATATCAAAAGGTTCTATTATTATTATAAAAATATATCCTACCGGATGAAAAAATTTATCTGAACATAACGAGATCAACCATTAGTAGCACGATTTAGAAAGCAATTCTCACTTCTAGAGAAGGGTATGTTCACATATTATAATGATCTACCATTGGTAACATAGTTTCCAAAAAAGAACTTCCCACATGAATTAAATATTGATTTTGGTAAAAAAATCAAAGTTATAAATTTATAAAAATATAAAAAAATCAGGAATATTCTTAAACTATCACAAATATTGAGGGATATTTTTAATATCAGTCATCTCAAAACAATAAAATATAGGAAGATATATCAAGTACCATTTTAAGATTTAGTTTCTTACAATACCATTACATGACAAAGATATGTCTAGACTTTATGATTTTATAAACAAAAGTGACGCTATCATAAATGTGAAGGGGAAGTAAGGATAGCAATAAATTGGATGTTCAAAACTTGCAACCCGTTTGAGGTAGGGTGCCCTATATTAACCTGTGACCCGGATAGGTATTTTATTTTCATCCCATGCCCAAACTCATTAAGGGTAAGATGACCCAAGCTGACTCATTTTGATTCAAATTATTTATTAAAAAAGAAACATATATTGTCATATAATAATATAATTTTAAACATCAAATTATATTTCAACAAATACACTTAAACTTTAACTTTCAATAGTATGTAAATATACATTTAATCCAAAATATTTTTATTTTTTTCAAAGGAAAAATATTTTAAAATTTAAACATATAATTTAGTTCCAACATATTTTTAAAATTTAACATATACTTCAATTTACATAAAACTTAAAATCAATTTATATATAACTAATATATAAATTATTATTTTTTTAAATATATAAATTTGTCATTGGTTGAGGGCTCCATGGCACATGTGGGCCCTCCTCTCTCTTTGCTTTTGGTGAAAGACAAAAATAACATCAAAATTTAAGAAACTAAGAGATCGTTTGTTTTTTGCATTTAACAGTTAATGTGCTGAATTAAACCAATGAAGTTATTTTTGTTTGTTTTTTTAAATGGTCAAATCACTGAAAACCACTGAAAATAAAAAGCTACATTTTCTGACTTTTTACTGAGTATCAAATCACTTAATAATTTTATAAATTTATTATTTCAATTTTATCATTCCCAAAATAACAAATTTCAAAGTTTGTCATAGTTTTACATTATAAAATTTTCTTTTAATACTTCAACAAACATATTTTTAAATTTGACATAATTTTATATTATACATTTTCATTTTAATGATATTTCTTTCAATATTATTTTTATTTAAATATATAATACTAGTAATTCAATTTAATACTATTTTATTTATTTTTATTTAATTTACTTTACTATAATAATTTATTTATGTATATATAATTTAAAAAAAAATACTTTACTATAATAATTAATCATATTTTAATTATGAATAAAAATGTTATTAATATATACATAAAAGTGTTTTAGCATTTGCTAAATAATTTATTATAATTGTTTATATTATATTAAATAAAGTTATATAATAACTAATAGTAAAAATATATAAATGTCAAATTATTAGTTTTCAGATAATTTTAACTTTAAAAAACAAACAAGATTATTACACATTCAGACGTAAAGGAAAAAAAAATAAACATGTCATTCAGATTTCAGATTTCAGTCACTATTTAGTCGTCAGTTTTCAGTAGCACTGTTCAGTCTTCAGTCAAAAAAACAAATGACCCCTAAAATTTTTGTCTCATTTTATTGTTTTTAACATTAAGTTCTAATTGACACATGTTTAAACAAAATTATCCTTTTAAAAAAACTAACTTTATCTTCTCTAATTTTTTTCACCGTTGGAATCCTTATTTGTTCGATGTTTTTTCTAGCGACTTTTCGATAAATTTTCTACCCTCTCTATTCAGTGCCCCTCTTGTATATTTTTTTTATCTTCTTCATCTTCTTATTTTTCTCCTTCTTCTTCATTTTCATTATTCCCCTTTCTTTCTCTTTTTTTTCTTTTTCCATCTTTATTTTTCTTTCTTTTTTCTCCTTCTTTTTCATAGTTATTTCTCCTTATTCTTTTTCTTCTTTTGTTCTTCTAACATATCCGGCGATGAGCTCTTTTTGTCAAAAATGCTTTAATTGATCTATAGTTCTTACTGTAACCAATGACAAAAAATTCACCATAAGTCATACTGCGTAACTCATGCCAAATTTCTTGCCATTACTCATGATAAAAATCATAGATTTGTAGGATGTATATATGCAATTCTAACGAGGAGTGCTCATCGTCAAAGATGGTAGAAAAGGGAAAAATAAAATAAAAAAAAAGAAGGAGAAAGAATAAGGAAAATGAAGAAAAAAGGGGAAAGAAAAATAATGAGGATGAAAAAGAAGATGAAAAGGAAGGAAAGAAAGCATAAAAGAGACAAATGATATTAGGCATTTTGGTGGTGAGATTCCGAAAGTGGAAATGATCAGGGAAGACAACTAAAGGGTGAAGAAAATGAAAAGTTCATTTTTCTTTTAGAGAGAATCTTTGTTTACTAAACTATCCCTTGAGATTCAAATGTTATAAAATATTGAGAATTGACAAATAAAACATTGAGAATTGACAAAATTGTTAACTCATTTTCCATCGCATCATTTAGTGATATTTTCATTAATATGTAATTCAAATTATTTTAACTTCAAAATTAGTATAAATAATCTAATATTTTTTAATTTCATCTACTCAAATCCTCCCACTGAACAAAGGATCTGATAGTGCATAAAACTCAACTAGATTTTAGACAATCCAGTCCAATCAAACTTAACTCTATACAATTTAATACAATATACCAAACAAAGTCTAAAAAAAAAAATTGAGGTGAATATAATTTGCGATCATAAAAATAATTTAAATAATTTAGAGTACATTTTTATTTTTTAAAGATAATTTAGGGTACATTGTACCTTATTCGATTGTATAAAAAAGATATTTTTACCTCTCACATGTTACCTTTAATGGGAACATGTGAAGGCATGTTAGGTCCGTGTAATTCCAAACAAAAGGTTCACAGACCTAAATTAGGTATAAATACGAGGCTGTTCACACAACAAAGGAAGCGTTGACCCTTGACCAGATTCGAGAATCCACAAAACAAAACCAGAAACGACATCGTTTAGTTATCGGAAGGAAACGACGGCGTAGATAGTACAAGTGAGATCCAAAGCAAACTGGATGTCGTATAAGACTGATTGCCAATTACGGAAGCGTCATTCATCATCAACAAATTGACAATCACTTGCAGTGGCATCGAACAATCTTCTCCACCATAATCATAGCCCAAGGTGACCATCCTTTTCTCTCCTTCCCTCCCACTTTCTTCAACGTACTTGCAACGCGTCTCCTTTCATGTTAGTTTATGAAATCTGTGCCTGACTTCGTTTCTGTTACTGCTTCTATTTTCGTTTATCGAAGTTCTGTTGTGGCCAAGTAATTGCTGTTTTAAGCTTGGTACCAGGTGAATCAGAGGTTTCTTTGCTTTTGAGCTGAACCGTATTGATATATCAATTTTCAGGTGTTATGTCTGGATGCTGATATAGGTTCTTTGTTATCTTGAAGGTTTCTGGTGAATTGAGCTAATGATTCAGCTATTGGGTGTTTATTATAGTTTGGATATATAGAAATTCTGGGGTTTGAATTTAGGAAATTTTATTGGTCATCTAGAAAATTATGGAGAATTTATTGACAATGATAGGCCCGAGAGGACTAATAAAGAGGCATGAATTTGTTAGAGTTATACTACAGTCCTTATATTCTTTAGGCTACAAAAAGTCTGCTTCTTGTTTGGAATCAGAGTCCGGTATATCGTACAAATCTGTGGATTTCAAGGAGTTGGAATTGCAAGTACTTAATGGGAATTGGGATGGTTGTGTTCATACCCTTAATGCAATCATGGATTTGAAGGATGAAATAAGAGCTACGGTGTTGTTTCTGGTATTCAAGCAGTGTTTATTGGAAAACTTGAACGGTGGGAATGACTCTTTGGCGTTGAACGTTTTGAGGAAACAGGTTCCTTCATTTCGATTGAGCAAGGAGAAGGTTCATAAACTTGCTTCTAGTATCCTTTGCTTGGAGGAAATGGAGTTGGGTTTAATAGATAAGGAAGGTATTAGTGAGCTACGGAAAAGATTGTTGGTGGAGTTGGAAAAATTGCTTCCTCCACCAATCGCCATACATGAAAGGAGGTTGGAACATCTTGTTGAAACTGCTGTTACCTCACAGATTGATTCATGTTTGTATCACAATTCATCAGGTGCAATTTCACTTTACGAGGATCATTGTTGTGGCAGAGATCAGATTCCAACAGAGACAGTGCAGGTGTGCTTCTTGTTGCTGTTACATTGTTTACTGCTGTGATGAATGTAGCTATGCAAATTTTATTCCATCTTCCCCTTCCACACCCATTTGCACACCCGATCACCTGTTGTATCAATTATCACATGGTATTTTTCTATATATTTTTTTGGTTTATTAAATATAAACAATTCCTGATTGCTCTATTGGATGCCTTATATTGATTCAGCATCTAAATGTTTTACTTAGACGTCCATAAGTTGTATCCTGGAACTGCTAAAATACTTGATGCTACACTTCCAAAATTAGGAACCACAATGAATTAAGGGATTTTTAGGATTTAGGATACGGTTTGTCTCTTATGTCAACGTATATGTTTCCTATCATCTGTGTGATGAGGAGATGGTTTGAAAACCTGAAGACATAATTTCCTGCAGATTCTTGCGTCTTGAAATCTTCTGTATAGTAGAGAGTGACAATGTCAATTGTTTGGCTTCTGTAATCATGAGGTGGTGATGATTGTCCAGATTCTCCTTCTTACCCATTAAAACAAGTGGCCCCAACCCAAAAAAAAAAAAAAAGAACACTTACACACTCAAATATTAATACAGAGACATGCATGCTTTCACACACACATAAAAGCTTCTCTCTAATATTTTCTTCTTCCATGTAATTCATAGTATCAACTAAGTTTTCTGAATAGTTTACCCTAGCTGGAATGAAGAAGTGAACTGAAACAATTTATTTTCACATTGTAGGTTGGATGACAATTGAATGAGTCAATATCCTAAAATTATAATGTATTGTGTCATAAGCATTTTAAAATATGGGCATTTGTGTAGTTTCTTTAACGAAAATATTTTCCAAATTCTGGTCTTATAGAGCAGGACTTAAACCTGGTATGCATTTTACGTACTGTTGATTGGGAATTGACAATAGTGTTCATTGTCATGCTTCTAGAAAATTAAATTTGTTTATAGTATAGGTAAATTGTTACCAAGCATAAATCCGCAAAATAATATTTAAACCATGATGCATTAATTGTTGTTTTGATTGCTGACCTTCCTCCTGTTGTGTATAATTAAGATCTATGTGCTACCCTCACTGTGTCTTCTGTTGCAGATATTGACTGAGCATAATAATGAAGTGTGGTTTGTACAATTTTCTAATAGTGGAAAGTACTTAGCCTCTTCGTCAAGTGATTGCACAGCCATCATATGGACGGTATGGTCATATGTAACGTTGTGGTATTGCCTGTTTAGAAAACTAAGTCAAAATTCTTTACAATTCTCTGATTGTAAAGTTGCTGTCTTTGACATTTGATAAACTTTCGAGCACATGTAAACATATTTGCAATATTTTGCTTTCATAGTATTAGAGCTGGTTTCTAAATGCTTTTTCATTGTTGGAAATATTTTATGTAGTGAACAAATAAATGAAAAGGAAATGGTCAAGAGCTACTTAATGTGGCTCTAAAACAAACATTAAGTAAAGTAATTTGAAGACAGTTCTAAAAACAAATATAAAGACAAAATGATTTGGTACTAGTAGTATAGAGAAGTAGAAGAGTAGGTTTTTGGTTCCTCCAAATGATGTTCTTAATATTGGATTTTGCAACATGAATTTCTGATTTGGATTTTGCAACATGAATTTTGTGTTTAAATTCGGTTGTAGGCATTTCTGATGCTTCTAATTTCTGTGTTTCTCTGTATGTTTTTGAAAAGCAGAACCACGCACCTTTTAAATGAATCTTTTAAGAATCAAAACGAAAGGGGGTGTAAAAAAGTACCAGACACCACCCTATTGTTTGCTTTTGGATTTATAAAGCTGAAAGCAGGTGTTGAAATATATATAAATGTTGTTGCTTTGAAAACATATGCATGACACATGGAGTTGATGTTCAGAAAACTACATAAACTTGAAAAGTGATTCATGATGCAGTTTTCCTTCTGTAATTCCTTTGGTAGGTTGGGGAAGACAGTGTACTGACATTGAAACACACGCTCAAAAGCCACCATAACCCAGTATCTTTTGTTGCATGGAGCCCTGATGATACAAAGTTGCTTACTTGTGGAAATGTGGAAGTTCTCAAGCTTTGGGATGTGGAAACAGGTATATGCAGGCATACATTTGGGGATCATGGCTTCATTGTCAGCTCATGTGCTTGGTTTCCCGACTCAAAGCGATTTGTGTATGGCAGTTCTGATGCTGAAAAGGGCATCTTCATGTGGGACTGTGATGGGAACGAGATAAAAGCTTGGAGGGGAATGCGAATGCCCAAGGTTTCGGATCTTGCTGTGACTCCAGATGGCAAAATTCTTATTAGCATCTTATCCGATAAAGAGATACGGGTACTTAATTTGGGGACCAATGCTGAGAGGGTCATCTCTGAGGAGCACCCGATCACATCCCTCTCTGTATCCGTGGATAGTAAGTTCTTTATTGTGAATCTAAACAGCCAAGAGATCCATTTGTGGGATATTGCTGGAGAATTGGGAAAGCCATTAAAATATACAGGCCACAAGCAAAACAAGTATGTGATACGTTCTTGCTTTGGTGGGTTGGATAGTTCGTTTATTGCCAACGGCAGTGAGAATTCTCAGGTATTCTTTTTCATTTTTCCTAGTTCTGTTGGCATTCCAATTTCTCTAGATAAAGAGTTTATAAATGTGCATCCACTCCATCGTTTCTGCTCATTTTGGTTTGGATAGACTGAAGTTGATTTTTTGTGAATGCATACTGCATCCTTCTAGTAGAAAGATAACTATGCTTATCGTAAAAGTATCCCAAAAATGTCATTCAGCCAGATAGTAACTCTAAATTGGTGCCTGTCTTCACCATTCTGCATGTTGGAAAGAATAATGTCTTGTTCTGTTGTTTCTATCTCATGCCAGCATGTGTGCATGTACGCATATAAGACACACAGAATTTGATTTTATGCACCATATTGTAGCATCGACACATTCATGGTTTTTCTATTATTCGAAGAAGCCAATGGAACTTTGCATTTTACATCTTATCAGGTCTACATCTGGAATAAACGAAACTCTAAGCCAATTGAAGTTTTGTCCGGCCATTCAATGACTGTGAACTGTGTGAGCTGGAATCCTAAAAGGCCTCAGATGTTGGCATCAGCTAGTGATGATCATACAATCCGTATCTGGGGACCAAGCCAATCCAACAAGACAGCCTAAAAAGTTCAGTTGAACATAACTCAAATAGCTTTTTTAGTTCTTTGTATATCGTTTCTGTTCTTTGCAAATTTTATTCATTTATAACTTGGTCTATAAGTGGTTTTTCCTTGTATGCTGTCCAATTTTGATGCACATTTTGTAAATCTCTAGATGAGTTGTTTCAATTTTTTTTCCTTTCTAGTACCTGTCAACATTTACAAAATTTTGTGTATGGATGACAGTTTGTAAAATGTCTATTTGCTTCCCTGAGGAAATAAAGCCTTGCAGGATTATGACTTTCACAAGAAATGCCTTCTTTCCTGTAAGTAGTGGCAAGTTGTTGTAGACGTCTCTTATTGTGAAATTGTGGTAGTTCTAGCCTTCCAGTGGATTTGTTTGTCCTTCTACTTTCGAGATGGTTCGTCCAGTGAATTTGAATGGACCGTTGCTAGGCCTTCTCTGATTTTGGGCTGCTCAAGCTTGGGGGCCCTGCTGGTTCCCTTGTCAAACCCAAGGTAGCCAAATATTCTTTGTACACGGATGGTGGATGCTGTCATATTTATGTACTTCTCTAAATCCCCACTTTTGGTTATTCCTCATGTTGGTTATCTTCTTGACGATATGATCTATGAAAATTATGTGGTCGGCACTATTTTGATTTCAAAAGTTCAGTGAGCTTTCTTTTTTTTTTTTTTTTTTTTTTTTTTATTAAATATCACCTATGTGTAGTGATTCAAATATGAGACATTTTTAGGCTAAATAAATTGCAGAATCACGTTTAATAGTAATAAAATTAGTTGGATTGTAATCAGTATATATTTATAAACACAATCAAGACAAAACTGATCTTATAAATCAAAATTCATCTATTTCACTTCAAATGATTTTTCCCCCTACATAATAAAGATCATTGTGGTTCTATAATATCGTTAAATTTAAGTACTTGTCATACATTAAAAACTTGTTTAAAATTTGGAGGATAAACATATTTCCTATAATAAGAATGAATAAAATAGAATTAAAATCTAATAAAATGTAAAAAGGAAAAGGTGAAGCTATGAGTAAGGAAGTGGAGTTATTTTATGCAATGGATATTAATTAAAAGCAAAATCAAGCGTTTATTTAAGAAGAAAAGAATATAACCTTCACCAAAAAAAAAGTAAAAAAGAATATAAGCCATTCAGGCGGGCAAGAGAGTCGGGTCGGAGCCCAGTCTCCACCCCCTTCTTTACGCACGCGGCACGCCTTGAAGGTCACTTCAGTCAAAACAAAACAAAACTTAAAACTCAGAGGTTGCAAAATTGATTCAGAGAGAGAGAGAGAGAATAAAATCATGATAAAAATTCCGTGGCGAGCGTGAAGTGGGTTTTAGCAGTTAGCATCATCATCATCATCTCCGTTTTTGGTGTCGGTGGGCATCTCAAATCCCTCAATTCGACGGAGATCGCCTCCAATTAGGGTTTCCCTTTCCAATTCTCTCCCTAGAAATCACCGTCCTATTTCATTTCGCTTATGACGTTTTGTTAGAGCAATGACGGGATATCCCTCGCCGCTCGATCCAAATTCTCTCCGATCTCAACCCTCCAATCATCCACACCACAGGTCAAGATTCCCGATTCCATCTTTTCTAATCAAATCTCTCTCTCTCTCTCTATTTTTTTCTTAATTTCAAAAATTATCATTTCATTGGTTCTTAGAATGATGTGATGGCGCGAATGACTATGATTTCTGAATCTGCTTTCAAAATTTTGGATATTGTTTTGGTTGATTTAGGTGGATTGGTTTGTTGACCTCTGACTTTGTGGTTGTTTGTTAATTTCAGCGGTAGAAATGTCTCGCATTTGTTAGCAAAGAGAGAGATTGCGCCGAGAACGAGACACGTGCCCAAGAGGCAGTGGGGTAGATCGGATGCTGGTGCCGCCAAATCAGCGAGGGATGCAAGACGAGGCCTTGTTTCATGGTAATCATGATGAGATCACTTTCTCCTTTAAAAGTTTTTCATTTCAATGTTTTAGCTAGGGGATTGAAGAATGTGTTTTGTTGAATTTTGATTGAAATTCTTTTCCAGGGTTGAGGCAGAATCATTGCGGCATTTATCGGCTAAGTATTGTCCTTTGGTGCCTCCTCCTAGGTCAACTATTGCTGCAGCGTTTAGTCCTGATGGACGAACGCTTGCATCTACACAGTAAGTTTTCGTTTTCGTTTTGCTTGGTCTGATTTATCAGTATTTTTGCATATTAAGCTCACTGCTCACCCTGTTTTGAGACTTGCAGTGGTGACCACACTGTGAAGATAATTGATTGCCAAACTGGGAACTGCTTAAAGGTGTTGACTGGCCATCGCAGGACTCCTTGGGTGGTAAGTTTTGAATTGTGCTACATTCTGCTGAGTATTCATTGATTTGCTTGTTTTCTTCTTATTTGTGTGATAACATCTCTGTGGGTAATATATGCTACGTCCGTAATGGAATCCTTACTGTCAAATTGATATCTAGTGAAAGAAAATGAAAGTTTTGTAGAACTTCATAGAGTATGTCATAATGATTTTACTGAGAGTTATATGAAGTCATTTTTCAATATTTGTCATATTTATGGCAATATTTTGAATGAAAGACTGGTGATTTATATTTTCTCATGGTTTGGGACTTTCTGCAAATAGTGGCTCATAAGTGTCCATAGGCTTGGTCTAAATTGTAGTCTTTGTGCTTCAAAAAATAGGTTTTAGGGTAGAGTATGTGTCCTTGAGCCACTGTTTGAGATCACACCTGTTTGTGATGCTTGTGAAAAATGAGGTGAGATGAATCCCACTGTGAAAATATGAGAATGGTATATATATAAATGGATGCCACGATTAAATCTTTTGCGTTGTAAAGCTATTAATCAATATATAAACCACTTCTCGAAAACATAAAGGGTATTAGCAAATATGTAGTTTTAATAGCCATTGAATATCTGTTTAAGGTAGAGAGGCTAGTGGGATAGCATTAATGTACTTATACTAATGTTCTTATATATAACCCTCGAAGAATTATAAAACGAAGTCAATGTGCATATTGTGAAATACCAATGATTTAATTACATAATGTTTTCCTTGTTTTAGTGCTAATGGAGCGTTTACAGGTTAGGTTTCATCCATTACGTCCCGAAATACTTGCAAGTGGGAGCTTGGATCACGAAGTTCGCTTGTGGGATGCAAACACCTCCGAGTGTATAGGATCTCGTGATTTCTGTAATGTTATTCTGATTCTTGCTTTGGTTACTTCTGCAGTAGTGTGTTCTATTTTTTGACTGTGCTTTGTTATTGCCATTATGCAATAAATCTGATTGCTGTAGTTTTCTTCTGCAGATCGTCCTATTGCTTCCATTGCTTTTCATGCTGAAGGGGAGCTACTAGCTGTTGCTTCAGGTCACAAGGTGGTAAATCATTTCTTTGGACTTATCATGTAGTTCTATCTTGCTTGAAGGTTCTTTGCCCTACATTTCATTGCATTGACGTTTGAAATGGTGTTTCAGTTGTACATATGGCACTACAACAACAGAGGGGAGGCTTCATCACCATCAATTGTGCTAAAGACAAGGCGGTCATTGCGAGCTGTACATTTTCATCCACATGCTGCTCCATTTCTCTTGACTGCTGAGGTGAATCATCCAACAGCTGTTTTAATTAATTATTTACTCAGTATATCATATAGATTACATTATTGGACTGATATGCAGGTGAATGATATTGACTCTTCAGATTCCTCGATGGCCCGGGCAACATCTCAGGGTTACTTGCGATATCCTCCTCCTGCTGTCTTTGTGACAAATGCTCAATCCAATGACCGTGTTAATTTGGCTGCTGAACTGCCTCTCATGTCCTTACCTTTCTTGTTTGTGCCTTCTTTTCCTGTGGATGATTCAAGAGTAGATATGCAGCATGGTAATAGGCATGTTGGTTCAAGTAACATGGAAGTGGATTCGGCTGCTTCAATGCAGTTTCAAACAAATGCAAATGTAGGAAACCAGCACAACAGTGCAGCATCTCCCATGGAGACATTTCCAGTAATGTCTTCTGGCTCATATCCTGTTGCAGAAAATAACTCTTTCCCTAATGGGGTAGAAACTGGTGCTTCTGACTCTAGAGTGGATGCCATGGATACTGATGAGATGCAGCCTGCAGAGCAAAGCCAACCGGGTGCCTCTTCTAACCTAGAAACTGTTGGCGGTGCAATGAGGGGAACACCTGCAAACATTTCTAGTCGACCAGGTGTTGCTGAATTTGGCCAACTTCAGCAATTTTTACCCTTTAGAGATCCAACTTGTTGGGAGCTACCATTCTTGCAAGGATGGTTAATGGGTCAAAGCCAAGCTGGTGTCCATTCAATGCTTCCTCTTAATGGTAGTGGTCGTGATCATTCAGCTCAACATTTGGCTTCCTCATCATCTCAGCAAGCTACTTATAATTCGGAGGCTTCAGCAGCTTCTCTAGCAGTGCCTGGCAGCATCAACATATCCGGGGTGCTGGGAAGATCCGGGCGGTATCAGATACCACACTCCCGCTTTTCTGTATCAGAATCTGGAGAAGCTGCTGCTTCCAGTGGTACCCTACAGGATGGCACTGACACACAACCAATTATAAGCAGAATTCAATCTGAACTTGCCACATCATTGGCTGCTGCAGCAGCGGCAGAATTGCCTTGCACTGTGAAGCTTAGAGTATGGTCACATGATATTAAAAATCCTTGTGCTCCGCTTAATGCTGAAAGATGCTATTTGACGATACCACATGCGGTCCTTTGTAGGTAAAAGTTTTAGTATCTTGTTTCTATGGTTTGATTCTTGTAAGTCATAATTTTATTCATTTGCATTAAGCTGGAACTAGTGTTTTGCTGTGTCAATTTATCAGAAAACATATTGTGTTCTGACTGATATGACATTTTAATGTTTTAGATCTACAAATATGTTCTTGAGTTATGTGGAAGATATATAGAAGTTGACTTGGTTGAATTCTTGTAGTTGTCCAGAAACTATTATGTGCCTGCTCATTATGTTTACATTATAGTATTGTTGAGCCTTGATTGTGTTTGCAGTGAAATGGGTGCTCATTTTTCACCTTGTGGGAGATTTTTAGCTGCATGTGTTGCTTGTGTGCTTCCCTGCACAGAAGCTGATCCAGGATTACAATCATTAGTCCATCAGGAGCCTGGGGCTGCAACGTCCCCTACTCGGCACCCAATCTCAGCACACCAAGTCATGTATGAGCTTCGCATTCATTCCCTCGAGGAGCAAACGTAAGTCTAATTGCTTCATCCATACTTCCTGTGAATGTGACCTTGTTCTAGTCTTCAGTTTGATGGGGCATATTGTAATATTGTTCATTTTAATTGTGCAGTTTTGGTTCAGTGCTTGCATCGCGGGCGATTAGAGCTGCTCATTGTTTGACTTCTATACAGGTTGCTTGGTTTTAATGGATAAACAGAGTTTGCATTTCTGTATTTAGGAGCTGGCATTGCCTGTCACAATTGCATCATTTCCAACCTTATACATGCTTGTGAAACAACATTTAAGTTGTTTTTTGCCATTATTATAATTAGGACTCATATGGGGCCAGAAAAGGTTATACCTTTATCACACATGATTGTAAGTTTGTGACTCCCGAGTATATCTGAGCAGAACCAATCTATATTTAAAAAAATAAAGAATAATTTTTTCAAGTATAACAAACAGTACTTTTAGTTGTTCAAAATATTTTAACTACATGCCACTCAGAGATGATACTGTTTAGTTGGCATTCATTTTTACCACTTTTTCTTCATGCATGATACTTTTAATTCTTACTCTTATACTGCCCGTATCAGTTTGTTTTAAGATAGCATTTTCTCTTCTTTCCTGTTATTTTTCCTTCTGAGTTTTTAACTTGTTATCGCGATCAATTTGAGGCAAGACATGTGGCTGATCCAGGAATCAATAGTTGATGCAAACTACTTGTTTTCGTTCGTTTCATCAATCTCAAAGCAAAGAATGAACCTGATAACTTAAAGGAAACTTTTAAGATGTCTCAGTATTTGCAATCTTATTATGTCTTTTGAAACTTACCTTTCTGGGAAGCAGGACCAGAGGAGAAGAGTTAATCATGCTTGATGGGTGAATTGTGTTGAATTTTTATACTTTTGAGGACTTTAGAACTAAGTCTATTTGATACTGTTTTGTTTCTTATAAAAAAAAAAAAAAAAAAAAAATCTATTTGATACTGCTGTAGATACTTTGATTTGGAGCAATGCGTGTGTAGAAATTGATTTTTGGTAATTTGGAACTTTACTTGCTCCTTGCTGAAACGATGACTTATTGTCTGCTTCTGCTCGAATCATTGTCTGAGTATAATGGGTATTATTTGTTTGTATAAATGTCCAAACCTATACAAATTTGCCAGGTTGTGTTTACATATTTTGACTGTGCATGCAGTTTTCTCCCACTTCTGAGCATATATTACTTGCTTATGGTCGGCGTCATGGTTCTCTCCTGAAAAGCATTGTCATTGATGGGGAAACAACATCACCTATTTACACCGTTCTGGAGGTAAAAATTCCTATTATCGTCTTTAGCCCCTTTTACCTATAACTTTATGTATAAGACTGCCCCTTGTTGATGCTATGGTGTTTTATCATTATTACACTTAAAGAATAGATGTTGAGATGAATGGGTAAGAATATTTCAAAACGAAATTTGGATGATGTTCTTTCCAAGGAATGTAGTGTTAAACCTCATTGTCCTTGTTGATGTTAATGTGAAGACTAGATATGCAGATTAAGGATTGAACCGATGGGCTTGGATTTGCTTGTATTTTGAGTATTGATGTATATCAATTTACTTGCATTAAGTTTTATGGTGCACATGGAAATTAGATTAATGGTACAGACTGACATAAATTTTAGTCAATTAGTGGAACTAGTTTATGTTATTTATGGTCGAATTTTCTGATATCTGCATTGTGTTTCCTATATCTTCTAATACTGTTTTGTTGTATCGAGTTGGCATGGGCTCATTTGTTTCTTTGACCTCCATTGGAAAATTGAATTCTCAGGAATTGATTTACGCAGGTTGCTTGGTTGATCAAAGTTTGGAGATTTATGATTTTGCATCATATACAGTGATTTTAATTAATTACTTACTGTTATGTCCACTTGAGACCCGTTAGTTAATTTGACATCTACCTAGTTTAGCCCTGGAAACTTATCTGGAGTTTATTCTGCACTTGTGGTTGCTATAACCTCCATTTAATAGGGAGCAGTTTAGGGATTTATCTGAGTGTGTCATTCTTTTCATGACACTTGACAGCCTCTGTAGCAACTTGAATTATATGTTCATGGACAAAGAGGAAGTGTCGCTTGCCTCTTTTTCGCAATTGCTTTCTTAGATCTTTTCTAAGTGATGTTCCTTCAGGGTCTTTTTTTTTTTTTTTTTAATTCTCCTTTGAACTTTTAAGTGATAGATCTTTTGTTTTGCCAATAAATTGCTCTTATAAATCAGTAAATTGATGTCGGCATCTCCTTCAAGATTATAGTATAAACTTGATTTAACAAGTCAAAAAAACCTATGCTATTTATAAGTGGATTAAATGCAATCATAAAAAGCACACAGCAGGCCAGAAAGTGCTATAGAAGGTGCTACTACCCAACTAAGAATAAGACTTTGCTTTTCTGGCATTCGATTAGAAGCACTGGCACCTTACTTGCTTCCTACTTTTACAGTTGCAAAGATTCATTGGATGGTCTTAGCCAAGCAAACTTCTGTTAGCAGAAGTTAAAAAGGAATTCTAGCATTGCGTAGTTTGTTTATTGAATAAGTATTTTTAACTACAGTGCTTCTTAGTTCTCGCTGTGTTTGGTGTCATGATTATGGAATATAACGTCTAATAATCTTTGCCTTTCAGGTTTACAGAGTTTCAGATATGGAACTTGTGAGGGTGCTTCCTAGTGCAGAGGATGAGGTCAATGTTGCTTGCTTTCACCCTTTTGCCGGTGGAGGTCTTGTTTATGGAACCAAGGTCTGCATTTGATGTGCTCACATGATGATTTTTCACTTTATCCTTCTAAATTCGTTGAATTAAGAAACATGCTCTATTTGCAGGAAGGAAAACTTAGGGTCCTTCAGTATGATGGTGCTCATGATGCAAACTGCAGTGGACCAAATTACTTTACTGCAGAAAACATGGCTGAGGTAGAATGACAAGCAAGGTTACATCATATTTGTTCTTTTATTATTTGGATGAGTTTTTTTCTACTAAAATTGCCTTGACCTGTCTGATCCTTTCGCTGTATTCCTGGTGCCTGTCTTTTTTCTTGGTTCTTTCTCATTACAACAGTTCATGGGCACTTCAAGTATAGAATACATTTAATTTCTTTTAACTTGTAATATATTGTTTATTCTAATGAGCATATTGGAAAAAACTGGAGAGGTAGTGATAATGCCATTATCTCAGATTTGGGCCGTGAGAAGTAATTACTATTCATTAATTGAGTATTTAAATCAATCTAGATTTTGTGTTTCCTTCTACTGTGTATCGGTCGATATTCATTATTCTCATGGAAAAGTTCTTTAAAATGTCATCTTATTCTTTGTCTAAGGTTTAAGTTATAGCAATGTCTTGTATGTTTATATGGTTGATATCTGAGATAGTTTAGTCAAATGATTTTTTTTCTGTTTTTCCTCGTCATGTGAAAAAATAGGGTAATGAATTTAATTTTTTTTGGAAACTCGGGTAACGATTTGTCTTACTAAATGCAGGTGCAGACACATGCTTTAGAATGCTAGAGATCAGTGACCTGCTTCCCAGGAAATTGTATTGACTCAACTTGCATGGTATGCATTATTAACCTCGTGGTTTTTCAAAAAACATAAAAATAAAAGAAAAAAATCGAACTGTATTATAGGTAGATCCATTATTTTTTCAAGTTTCTTTGGTAATGCATGGTAGTGACGCAGGTTTTCTTCATCAGTAAGCTGTGAATTAGAAAGTCTAAATGCATATGATGATTGGCCTATTTTGTGCTAAAACTTTACAGGAATTTTCGGCATGCTTGATGAGGAAGGGATGTGATCTGCTGCTGGATATTTGCCTGTGTTCAATTCTGTCTACCAGTAAATTTTTAGAATCATGCTCTAATATATGTGCCAAAATGTACAAAAATTATGCCCCTAGTAATGCTCTAACAAAAGTTTTAATGTTTCTTTCTTCATCTCCTTTTTTTTTTTTTTTTTTTTTTAATTTAGTCTTTTAATTTGTTGTTTTTGGTTTTTCTGTAATTTTATTTTTTGTCTTTATCCCCTCTTATTAATAAAATTATCATATCTTTGTTTTATAAGAATTATCTTCTCTATAAAGAATCTCCTGATCGGTAGTCCCTGATAGGGATTTATAGGATAAAAATTATTATTTTATTAAGTTCTACAAGAATCTAACTCGTATTTAAAGGTGACGCGTTTTATTTTTCGGTCTATATGTTAGGAGTGTTTTTTCAAATTAGCGCAATAATATTTGTTCTTTGTGAGCGAAAGACCACAGAAAAACACACCTGAACTTGGTCAATCAAATACACCATAAGACTTCTTTAAAGTCAAAAGAATAGGCCAATTATTAGGAAAGAAAGATGCACGGCAAGAATAATAAGAAATGTTGATTTAAGGGGCAAGAGGAGAGCTTTTGACTGATTCAAATTAAACGTGTAATTTTAGATATTAGAATCTATTACCAACCATAGAAACCTGAACTTTAACAGGAAATCTTCTTTTGTTATAATTAACAATCATCTACTTATTTATAGAAAAAAAATATTATTAATAAATAATTGTTTGACAATACAATCACTCTATTACAAACCGAAGTTTCTAACACACTGCTTCTCAGCACATGTTACCTTTTGTGTGCTAGTCTAACCCACTATTATCTGTCAGTTCATCTGAGTGTGTCGCGGAAAAATCGAAATATACAATTGTAGAATCCGCAAAACACTCAACAGATAATTATACTCAAAACCAAGTAAACAGAAAACACATTGCAGAATAAAACAACACAATATTTTAATGGTTCATCGTAAGCTTACATTCACATGTTAAACTCCGAAAAATATCTCCAATGTATTACCAATAATGGCTACACAAAGATCACGTTTCAGAAACAAGAAGCTGAGGAAGATAGAGAGATACAGAGAAGAGAAATCACAACAATTTCACCACAACAAACTCTCGATGGAACGAGGTAGACACGAATAAGCTTATCGCTTCTGACGGGTTAGGAAATTAAGACTGTTACACTAAGAAAAGGCACTCGCGATTTATTTTCCTCTTTAATCTTTTCTTTTCTTTCTTTCCTCTCTTTTATCCTTCTTTCTTGGCTGCCGAATTCCCACTCAAAAACAAGGACTTGTTTTTATACCAAGTCATTAATTTTTGTTCTCGATCGTTCAGTGTCAATTTAACCAAAAAAAAAAACCAAATTTTCTGTATGTCAGAGAAGGCGATGACATTTCTGGATATGTAGCATTCAACCGGATTGAACAATTCATTATTTGAAAAAAACTAATCATGAGGAACGCTAGATTATTATAAAAAATCTGAGACATTGTGACAGATTTTTTGGGGATTGGCAACAGTTGGTTTTAGTACTCTTTTAATTAAAGTTTTTTTTTTTTTTTTAAATTCCATTCATTCAAATAATAAATATACTATTCTAAATATTATAGTTTCATTAAACATACTCTTTTTCGTTGTTATTGATTGGAAACCTACTAACAATAAGCAAATATCAATTATTTAATTTATGTTTATTGTAGGAGAGAAGTAGTGAGTGTTTTTACGTATTAATAATTTTTATATATTTTAATAAGATTAGGTTACATAATTAATCAACGTGCAAACCATCTTAAAGATAATAATAGACATCCAATACTCGTGTTTAACTTTTTTTTTAAGGATATTTATAGACATCAAATACTCGTATTCAACTTATGAAAGTTGATATATGTCATTAAATATCTTCATTTAAAGTTGATATGAGAATAATTTATCAGCTGTTACATAAGATTGAATAAAAAAATTAGACGAGCATTAGATGTCTAGCATTAGAGCAACTTTAACATATATCAATGGTATTGATACCCTTAAAAGAATAGACTTAAAATAAACTAAAATTCATAAATGGCATATCTACCTACTACTCCTAATTACTAAGTACCGCACACACTTTCTCCTATAATTTGAAAACAAGATCAACGGATAATTTGTAACAAATCGGAGGGGTGTATACTTCATCGGAGTACTCGGTACTCCCAATGATAATAAACACTATGTAGGTGGTAGGATAAAGTATAAGGTCATACGTAGATTCTTATAAAAAATATTAATAAAAAATGTAATTAGAGAAAGAGCAGGAGGTAGCACCGGTGGATTTAGATATTCTGACGAGAAGAAACACTTATATAAAATAATAACAATAATAATGAAAACTTAAAAACATTGCCAATATGATGTTTTACACAAATAAAAATTCGATAACATGATGAAATTTAGATAAAATAAAACAAATAATATACTTAATTTAAATGAATCAAATAGTTTCACGCTAAAAAATTTCTAACCAAGATTTTAAGAAAATAAAAACAACTAAATTATATATTATAATTTTCCTTGACCAGATTTCTTATTTTAAATCATTATAATCTTTTTATCGATTTTATTGAAAATATATGTCTCCGCATAAGTAAGCAAGCTACCATTCAACTATGTATTTTCGATTCAATTAAGTAAAACTAAAACTATTAAATATATGAAAAAAAAAAAAATGAGAATTTAAGGTTGATTGATTAAACATAGCAAACTAAAATTTTACATTTTAGAATTTATTGATTGGATATAAGTCAAACTAAAATTATTAAATATAAAATTTTTAATAAGAATAAGTACTAATTTAAAATAAATGAGGTTATATTTATTAAGAGTTATTATCATTTTTCCCTCTAACTGATTGATGAATCATTATTTTCCCTCTTGATGATTTTAAAATGGTCAAAAAACCTTCATAAAATATTATTAATTCAAGTCAAAATAAGGGATAAAATTATATTTCTTGAAGTAATAGAGAGAAAATGATGATTATCAATCAATCGTCAAGGAAAAATGATAATAACCGTATTTATTAATTTAAATATAAGAACGGTTGTCAAGATTTTGATAACACAAAGATATTATTATTGTTGATTGTGCAAAAGAAGATGAATAACAGCAAGAAAATTTAATGCTGGTTGGTAGAAGACAAAGGAATTGAAAACAAAATAAACAGTATAAGTTAATAACTCACCGAAAAAGAAAATATAAAACGAAATTAAATATAGTGATAAAGTAGAGATGAATAACATATATTTCATTATAAAATGTACAATATACGCAATAAAACCTATTTATAGACCAAAGAGAAAAACCGCATAAACAATCATATACTTTGTACATGGCGACTATAATCATACATAATATGTATTGAAAAGATTGATACGATCGATATAATTGGTTGAGTTCGCTGACATGGTAACATATAAGAAAAAGTACGAAATTCTAATTAAATATAGGTTTCTTTTTTTGTGTTTTGTTTTCAGAATTTGAGGGGAGGTGCGTCCCCTGGACACATATTGGGTCCACCAGTTGGAGGTAGCCCGCTGAGTTTTTGCATTGGTAGGCCGGCCGGCGCTTTCCATGCAACTTCATATTGTTCACACCGGAAAAGAAAATGTTCTCATGCATTGTGTTGAAGTTCTAAAAACAACGACCCAAAAAACCAAATTACCGGGAAGAAAAAAACTTGGTAGCTTTTTACTTATATCTAGCTGTCTTCTCTCTATTTTTTCTACATAAAGCCCCCATTTTATAGTGTTGACTGTTGAAGTTTTAAAGATGACATGAAAAACCATATAAGTAGAAAGAAAGTGACTTGGCAGCTCTTTACCTTGGTCTCCTATCTAACCAACTTTTCTATTTTGTCTATATAAAGCCAACCATTTTATTGTGTTGACTGTTGAAGTTTTAAAGAGGAATGACATGAAAAACCACATAAGTAGATAAGAAAGGAACTTGGTAGCTCTTTAATTACCTTGGTCTTTTATCTAGCTAACTTCTCTGTTTTGTCTATATAAGGCCACCCATTTTACTGTGTTTTGAGTGTTGAAGTTTTAAAGAGAACGACCCAAAAAACTAAATAAGTAGAAAGAAAAAGAACTTGGTATCTTATTACCTTGGTCTCTTATATCTAACTTCTCTATTTTGTCCATTCAAAGCCCCCAGCTTCTTGCCCTAAGCTTCCCATACCTCATCTACTTATTTCCCCTCTTTGCAATCATCTCTCAAGTAAGTCATGGAATTAGTATTCCAGAAGAAACTTACAAAGACAATGTTGGCAAGAAAATGTCGATGAAAACCAAGAGTCTTCAACATATCCCTGCTTTTGAACACCGAAAACATGCTCTTTCTTTCAAGGTCGAGGATGAGGAAGCCAAAGAGTGGGATTTCCGCTTGATCATCCGAAAGCAAGGCCACAAGAAACCTATTCTCTCTGTTGGTTGGCTTCATTTTGTTAAGACCAAGAAACTCCAAATTGGTGATCATGTTCAGTTTCTCAAGGAAAAAGACGGTACTACTGCTACTGGAGGAGTCAAGTACAAGATCAAACTGATGAAACAAGTCAAACTATTTGGGGCGGTCGTTGGTTATATCTGTACCTGACCTTCCTCCTCGTTAAAAGCATACTTGCTTATATTTACGTGGGATCTCCATCAGCATCATTACCATATTAGTCATATTCATATATTTTCATACTATATTATTTTCTGATTTCCTATTTATTGTATTATTTTAATTAACTTGTTTAGGAGATTTAAATTACTATAAATAAAATAGAATAATTTATTCACAATTATCATGGTACAAGAGCCTATGGTTCTCTAAAATCTCTAAAATTTGTTAGGGTCCTTGCTCAGTCATCCACCTCTGTCTCTCTCTGTCTACCGCTGCCGCTCATTGATTACTATTCTGCTGCCACTGTCCCAGCCGTTTCCTTTCCGCTGTACTCGGCTGATCGTCTCGACTGGTCGTTCCAAGCCACTCCATGCGTGTTTTCGTGGCCGTCGCACCACACTCCTGGTCTGTGTTAATTTGCTCTGTCGCTGTTGATTAGCTGCTTCTGCTGTTAATTCATGGCTCATTTTCTTGGGCTGTTCTGCTTCATTTTTATCTCATTATGTCAGTCTATTTTATTGGGCTTGTTTTCTTGATTGGACTTGCTGAATTTTTTATCCAAGGTTTGTTTTATTTGGATTGGACCAAAAATTGATTTGTTGGGCTTGCCGGTAGTCATTGATTTTATTAGGGTTTTTTATGAAATTTTATTACGTTTATTTATTTTGTACTTCTGATTTCCTTCTAATTAATGAAAGTTAGATGTGTCTAAGCCCATCAAAATTATTTTAGATAGCCCAAATTATGTCCTATGCTCACACCATCACAGAGCGCCACCGTCGCTTCACCGTGAAGCATTGACACCACTCCTTCTCTGACTTCGCTCCTCCAACGTTGCTCCTTAGACCTTAATGGACGTTTGTTCTTTTGCTCTTCATCTATTGATAAAAAATTTAACGTTGTTTTTCACCCGTTGCTCGTATGTTTTTCATTTCGATTTTTTCCTTTCGTTTTTTATTATATCAATTACTTTGGAAGTTTCAATGGTGGAGCATCCATCAAGGATGTGTTTGTGGTTAATGATGATGAATAAGATGCGTTTTCAGATAATGAGCGGGATAGTTTTTAGACGATGAACTAGATGAGTTTTTATAGAAGAAAATAGATGGTTTCCTCAACATTAAATTTTTATAGAAGAAAATAGATGGTTTCCTCAACAAAAAAAGCTAAAAAAAAAAAATGGAGGATACAAATAGAAATTTCGTTTTGTTTGTGAAGGATAAAACTTGCAATATGAAAAATTTATTAAACCAAATTTTTAGCTTCCTATGTTTTATAAAAACTTTTTTGGATACAGCTCTATTAATGGTTTTTAACTTCAAGAAGCCAAAACAAACTCTTTCACGTGATATCCCAAACAGGGTTTTAGTAGAATTATGGTCTTTGAAGTTGCAAGTTTTAAGACGGGTTATAATTGTTATCTTTGTGATAAGTCCAATGTTTTTAAATTGTTGGTTTCATTGTGTTATTATTGTCTAATTTAATTTATTCTGAAAGCTTAGCCTTAGATATCTGGTGAGATTTTTCTTCTTGCTTTACACAAAGGTGTTAGAAAATTTTAGATAAAGATTGTCCGAAGAAGAGACGTCTTGAATAGAAGATTCAAGCAAGTGAATAATCCCAAGAAGGCAAATCAAAGCTTCAGAGGTTTGTTAGCTAAGGCACCAAAATTAATTAGAGAAAGAAGTTCGTCAACATCTTCAAGGGACGTTAACTACTTGAGTGAGCAACTCTAATACAGAATGACAAGATACTAATATAAAGACTTATAAGTTAGATACTTCATTTTCATAATAGATTGGTTTTAGTTGAATGATGTACATTAACATCTTCTACAGGGATTTCCGCATAAAAAAATATTATTTGTTTTTGTCACTTTTTGCTCTTTATTTATAATTGCATGCTTCAAGTTGGATTATTAGTTGAAACATTATTGTATTAAGTAAAATATCTTATATATATGCTTTTTTTTTTTATTTTTTCAAGATAATAAAACATCACATGATTTTATGTGCTGATAACAAACGTCATATCAGTTTACGTTGAGGCTTCGGACACTACCCAATGATATTTTAAAAAAAAAAAAAGAAAATATTTTTACGTTTAACTCATCCCCTTGAAGGACTCCCAAAAGCGGCAACACTGTCAGGCTGATGCCATCATACGAATGTCCTAGAACTAGAATTTTAGCGAGTTTTTTTTTTTTTTTTTTAAAAAAAAAAAAAAAAAAGCAATCAAACAAACAGCCCAGTGGACTGTTACTAAAAATAAGGACAAAAGAATATTCCTCTTGACTTCTTTTACAACAACTGATTAAGGATTAAAGTAATCCAAATTTCTGTAGTTAATATGTCCTAACTTTTGAATTATTAATGTCATTAATGTCAATCATTTATTATTTTTTTCTCTTAAAAATATTTTTTCTAATTAATTTAAAAAATATATAATGAATAACTAAAGTTAATAGTATTAACCATGTAAATATAATTACGCAAATAGAAGTTCAGTTAAGGTAAATAATAATACCACCGCCGTAGAACTAGAAGTTTAGCGAGTCTTGAAAAAAAAAAAACAAAAAACAATCAAACAAACTTAGCCCAGTGGACTATTACTAAAAATAAGGACGAAGAATATTCCTCTTGACTTCTTTTACAATAACCGATTAAGGATTAAAGTAATTCGAATTTCTATAACTAATACCTCCTACCTTTTAAATTATTAATATAATTAATTTTAATTATTATTATATTTTTTTTTTAAATATTTTTTTTATTAAATTCAAAAAATATATAACGATTTAAAAGTAAGTACAGATTAACATATAAGCTCTGTTAAGGTAAAATAAACAATAATATCCTATCAATTCTAACTCCTCCAATCCACACCCTACATCTTCATATCGACGGTCCACAATATTCCCCACTTTTTGGTAACCTAACAATTTTTCTAAAACCTTCTTTTAGGAGCCCTTGACTTGTTTTATAACCTAACCCAACAGTGGACACAAAAATATGCGAACCCATTAATTTTGTTAGCGGCAGCGTGGGCCAGTGAGTGTCTCGACATTAAAAGAAAATAAATAAAGTAGGTGTCTATATCATTCCCTACGAAGACAAACCACATTCAATTAATAGTGAGAAAAAAAATCAAGAGTTGACCAGTCAAAGGGGTAACAAAAACTAATTTAAGGACGAAAAGCAGATGGGGTTTGAATGCGACATACATTGAATACTTCGTTTTTCTCTTTCTTTGACTAAAAAATCCAATACCCACAAAACAAAGAAAGACGGTGATATACATATATTAAAAAAAAAAAAAAAGCTATAAATCAATCAGAAAGAATAATAATGTAGTGAAATGATGGTACTACTGAGAAGTTCCACGATAATCATGATGACGATGAAGACGAAGACGAAGACGAAGAAGTTGACTCGAATTTGTAGTATTTATCAACGGCCACGGAGACGTCCCATGTGCAACTAAGTCCTTTCGGGATCGTGACGAGATCTCCAGCACCAAACTCCACAAACTCTGACGACCCTTTTGGGTACGCTTTTACCTTCCCTTTCAACAAGTAACACGTCTCCTCTGCGTCGAACTTGAGCTGGTACTTACCCGGAGAGCAACCCCATCTGTTTCCATCCAAAAACAACCCAATATTGACATCCAAAACATTTTAGTTTTCAGGATTTTATTATACTAGGCCAATTCGGAACAATCAAATTTACTAGCTAGCTAGCGGAGTGAACTTGAGAAACGTTTTTAAAGTCCTTTAAAACAAAATAACTTAAATCCAGAATCCTGCACTTGAAAAATTCCAAAACGGGGGGAGAGAGAGAGAGAGAGAGAGAGGCTTACTTGGGCCAGCACTTGATGTTTAATTCAGAGAGTCGAGACTCAGAAGGGTTTCTTTCCACGGTGATTGTAAGATTGTTGTCGGCCATTAAAGAAGCAATCGTTGAGATTAAAGTGTAGTTTATCAAAGATTTGGACGAAATGTTTGGTTGTTTTGTTCTTTGATGAAGAGAACGTAGACAGAGAGAATACTTATGTTGTTGTCTTGTTGACGAATTTGACTTGGGAATACAAGAGGATAAGAGAGTGTTTGTATAAATAGGAATCCGGGATGTGTTTTGATTGGCAGCATCAGGATAGTATAACACGGGGTGTGTGTGCATTCTCATTATGCATTGACTTATCATATCACACCGTGTCATCTTAATCCCAGCATAAGTTAAACCGACCTTCCCCTCCTGCTATCAGTACATTTTAGACCACACACACTTGTGGGGTTGGCTTTCTTGTTATGCAACTGTTTTTATTTATATTTGTTTCTCGAATTTTATTTAAAACTAAAAGGTAAATTTCTTTCTAATAATTACAATAATTTCAGAATTTAAGGATAGAAAATAATTTAAGCTTATCATCTTTGAGATACGGAAACTTTACTAGGTCAGTCTTATCTTATTATTAAAAAATAAATTGATATTCGATTAAGATGTACAAAAGTTTTAATTGAATTTTATTAAGATAATATGATTTTGGTTTAAAACAAAAGAAAATAAATTATGAATTACAGAAGAATTTTTGAAAATTATCAGATACTAATTATATGAATACTTTTAGTTAATTACGTGACTACCCATGTCCTATGATAGAAAAATAGGCAAAATCTAATAACAAAACTATAAACTTAGACGGCTGATATCGGAACCTATTGAGAGAGCAAATGTGTGTACCAAAACAGTACACTACCTTGCCTATGATTTTCTCGCATCATAGACCGTTAATTTCGACAAACACTGATAAATCATTTTGGTACATACGTACAACCCAGCTGAGCGGATCTAGATTTAGTTCGACAATAATGACATGGCAAGCAGTAGTTGGACAATATATATGTTCTCAACGTGTAAAATAAAGTATAAATCAATTTTGAAAATAAACAGAATGGATAGGACATGGGAGATATTATCTTTCCCCGGTCAAAGAGTTGACTGAATCAACTGGTTGATAACAACAGGTGGCAGTAATTAATTGGACAAATGGATCACTGTTTGCCAGGGTATCATCGATTGCTGAAGATACCGACATGGCTGTGTCAGGCCTGCTGCTCCCGGATATATATATATATATATATATCCATGATGATATTATTGGAGAAAATTCGCACGTGCCAAATTCACGTGCAAAGATTGGGTTGAGATCTGTGGTAGGTTAGATTTTAGACATACAACTTAATGTCATATCAGTTTGAAAAAAAAAAAAAAACCTAATGTCATATCATGGTTTATTTATCAATTGCTTTTTTTTTTTTTTTTTTTATCAAATGAGGCGCCTTCCGTTTTGAGTTGTGTTTTTGTTTGAATTCAAAAATTACATAAATGGCATCCGTCATGTGTTTTGTAAAATAAAATGTGAAAAATAAGAAAAACGAATTCACTCATAATGATGAATGATTTAAAAAATAAAATAAAAGCTTAAAAGTCTTACACCAATACCGTATCCAATTTAATTTTGAAATAATTTATTTACCGTACGTTACCTAACTTCCACGAAAGTTATAACTCATACACCAAATGTTATGACACTAATTGAATGTTTTAACAGAGTATTAATCTCATAAAATATGAACCACATGTTGCAACAATTTAAACACAAAAACAATAAAGTAAAATGAACACAAAAATATTTTTAACGCTGTTAGATTTTACCTTACATCAATAGACCTTGTCTAAAGTAATCAACTTATTAATAACCTTTAAAGATATAACCTATTATTGACTTATCCAATCTAAGACTTCCTCCTATAATTGACGCAAGACTTAGCTCATTAATTAAGTTACAATAAGCTCTCATTACCTTCTATGGTTGACAACTACTTAAATTTAATAGTTGCAAACCTATATTCTTCCGAAAGTCAATCAGTTATTCTTCTCAAAGAAGATACGTTGTTTGAACTTCCTTTAAGACTTAGTTAAATCACCTCCTCTCAGAAGATGAAAACGTTATTCTTCCTGAAGAACTCACGCCAGAAGATGAAAACGTTATTCTTCCCGAAGAACTCACGCTTTCTGAAATCTCGTCAAGAGCTGTAAACTAGTATTCTCTCGAAGACCTAATGATTTGTCATCTTGACAAACCTCAAAACATAAACATATAGCTAATTGACTCACCCTTCTTAAGTTCATAATCAACTTAGAGAACAAACTCTTTAAGGTTTATACCTATAAATTAGCACACAAAATTACCATTTCAAGATAAACACAAAATATAATCAAATGATTATTACCAAATAAGCTAAAATCATGTGAATATTTTATTCCAAAGATATATCTTATATTTCCTAAAAGATATATAATGAGAATAAATATTTTCCTTGCTAATTAATCACCAAAATGAATCTTTTATCAATCAAATCCCAAAAACCACGAAACCAAATCAAACTATGAAAGTTGCTCTATGTTCCATGGTCTCTTATGCAGACAAAATTGTCATAACAACATCTTAGCTGTTGTAACATTTGTTCATATATTATAACAACTAATTATTAGCAGTTCATGATTTTTGTTGTATTGGTTTTACTATCTTAATGTCATAAAATGCCAATATCCGTGCGCTAACAAATTTTAAACTCGAAAAAAAAAAAAAATCTCTATTTTATTATTTAGACCGCTACATCGTCTTTATTGAACAACCTATGGAAAATGACTCGTCCATCTTTTACTCTTGTATATTCGTAATCTCCAATCTGTTGATGAAACTCAAGTCATAAAACTCAATCTTTACAATTTATTGATGAAACCTAGACCGTGAAGACCAAGAAAAATTGTTTATAAGTTTGTTTTTTTTTTTTTTTAAAAAAAAAGGATAAGTATTTTCCAATTTTGAACATTGGAGATGAGCTATTTATGAGGTATGATTTGGACAAAGTTTGATGGTTCTTCTTTTGAGAATTTGTTCAAAGATGTAGACAGGGGGAGAGTAAGAATTAAGATGAGATGGGAGAAATCAACCCATATCAATACTGTAAAATCTCGATAAAATAATATTATTGGGATCGAAACAGATTATTATTTTAGGAGGTTATTGATTTACTCATAAAATAAATAATTTGTTAATTTACCAATAAAAGAATAATTTTCTAATTTATCGATAAATGAATTATATACTAATTTAAAAAATTTGTTATGATTTCTACTTGTACATAATTTTTCTTTTTCCCAAGGTATATGTATGGCTTATAATTGAAAAAAAAAAAAAAAAAACAATGGATGTGCCCAAAAAGTTAATGTATATGTTGTTAGGACCCATACGACGCTTGTGCTTCTTCAAAAGAATCATTTAAAGCATAGTAATTACTTACTTCAAAATGCGAAAAATATACGAAAAGTGGTGCTTGCGTTGCAAAAAATTTAAGATAAGGCTGAGTTCCATTTATCTACAAGGTAAAGGCAAACAACTTTAAATACATATTTGATGAAAGAACTAAATTGAGAAAATAAAAACTGTCAAGTGAAAAGTTCTTTCATACGTATTAAGAATTGTTTTTTTTTTTTAATTTCATAATTTATATATTCAATGGACCTCAAAGGATTTTAAAAAATTAAGCATAGCTAGGCTATTAGTCTAGTATATTGGCCCAAGTTCGGTTGGAAGATTATATTATTTAAGTAAGGTTATTAATTTATTGAATATTCATTTATCAAGGTTTTACTATATATTGAGTCATTTTTTTCATTATTATTTAATTAATTATCCATTGTTTTATGAACATTTTGATAATAATAAAATTGAAAGAGTTAAATTAGATAATATTAAAAAAATTTAGCCTAGTAATTTTAGTTTTCGATTATTATATAAAATGATTTAAACTATTTATTTATATATATTTTTTATTTGGTAATACCATTATTGTTGCTATAATTGTTGTTTTTTTTTTAATTATTAATAAATACAAGTTTACAATTTTTTATTTTAAATTATTACTACCTGATGCGTTTTTTATGCACTCATTTTTGAAATATAATTTTTAATAATTCCTACTAGGCGCTCATTTAAAATGAAAAAATATGAAAATCAATTGTTCGTTTTCAAATGAAGATAGAGAGACCGAATGCAACGACAAAAAACATTGTTGAACAGACACTCATCTTTTATTTGCTTATTAAAATATTTATAAGTGAAGGTGGCAATTATGCTATATTTTTATCATTTAAGTTCTTCTTTAAAAAATAATTGAAGATAAAACTATATATATATATCTTTCATGTTAAATCTTTATAATTGGCATTACTCATTTGTTTTGAGAAATAATGAATATATTGTTGGATAACTTTACAAACGACTAGTCTCTTGAATTGTGACATTTATTGATATGTGTGTTATTTTCTTTTATTTTACACTTTCAATGCCAAAATCATCCTATCTTTATTGCTTCATATACGAGCTTTTCTATATGCTTTTATTGAACCTAAACCAACTTAGAAAATATTCCTTTTTTGTTTTCTGTTTTTTTTATTGGTCTTTTAATGTTGTAGAAACCTTGTATTGGGATGTTAACATTTTGTAGAGTAGATGTTAGATGGATATTGAAGACAGAATTAGAAAACTTAAACGCAATTATTAGACAAATAACATTAAACATTTTAAACACTTTTACTTTGCAATGTAACTGAATTAATTTGTTTAGTAGTAATTTTTTTATTAGTTTATGAAACAATTTTCAACATTTTCATGGAAAGATTATATCGAATTCATCATGATATATATTTATTCTGTTAAAAAATAACCTTTTGTAAATGGGTGAACAAGATAGGATGGGGAAAATGTTCCTCATTCTACCTTACCTTCGCCCCGCCCTACTCCATTTAACATGAGAATTTAAAAAGGGATTGATTTCCAAAAAGATAATGAAACGAGATATGAGAAATATTATCTAATCTCAAACTCACTGTATTGTCATCCCTTGTTAAATGAGTTTTATGAGATAACTTGTTAACTTTTTTATTATATTTTATTTATTTTTTAACAATAACTTGTTAACTTAATGGTCATATTTGGGTTTTGACTTGTGACGAAGTAAATTTAATGAGTCAGTGCTCGAATTTTAATAAATACGAATGGTAGTCCATATTGTCATCTCTATTCATAAGTTTTTAAAAATATATCTTCCCAATAAGTTTGCTTCTATGCATTTGGTTTTCAGTACTTATGATAATTTTGAGAATGCTCAATTTTATTTTATTTTTTTAAAAAAAACAATAATTAGAAAAAATAGTACTTTTTCTCATTGCGCAAGTTAACTAAGTTAAATTGTTCGTGCTCTTGGTGATGCAGCAATTCCATGATTTTTTTTTTTTTTTTTTAAAGTACGCAATACCATAATGTCACACTGCATCTTATAAAGATTACGTTGCATGTTATATAATGTTGATTGTTGAATTTTATAAAATAAATAGGAACAAGCTTGATAAATTGTAAAATGAGAATATAGGCCCAAAATGAAACAAATGCACATGGGAATGGTCCAAAACAGTTAATGGAGGGTACAAGCATAAATTGATACTGTTTAGGATATCACTTCACTGGCTCTTAGTCTCGGCACGTTTTTACCATCTCCACTGAACATTACCTGTAATTCCCTGTGTCTCATTTTTTCTGGTCACACTCTGTGTCAGCTATGGCTACTCAACGTCAAGTCATCACCTGCAAAGGTACTCTCTTTTCATCATCAATCATCTATGCCTACTCTCTGATTAGTATTTTGTGTGATTGTATTTGGAAACCCTAAGTTTGAATCTGAGATTTTTTTCGATGATTTTGTGGAAAAGCGGCGGTGGCCTGGGAACCCAACAAGCCATTGGTGATTGAGGACGTACAGGTGGCTCCACCACAGGCTGGTGAGGTTCGGATCAAGATTCTCTACACTGCTCTTTGTCACACGGATGCTTACACCTGGAGTGGCAAGGTAGATCCTCTACCTTTTCTTTTTTTTTTTTTTTTTTTTAATTTTTAATTTTTTTATCTTCAACTTGCTTTTATTTTTGGAATGTGAATAGAACTATAGATGGATGCAACTGTTCTTGCTTGGCTTGTGACTTGTGACTTGTGGGTTATATTTGTATTGTTAGATTTAGTAAAATTGTTTTGTGATTTAATTCGCGTGGTTTTTGTGAGTTTTGGGTTCTTTGTTGAGGTGGGTTTGTGATATACTAAGTCTTTTGGCTGCTGCTTTAAATGGGAAATTTTAGTTACCATTAGTTCTAATCTTATCAATCATTTGCGTTGGTTTTGATTTTTCCCTTAAGGCCTGCTGATGGTGATGATTTTGTTTCCGTATATGTTTTTAAAATGCAAGATGGCATTCTGTGTGCAAGGGTTTTTTGTTTGTTTGGTCTTTGTTCACTGGTTAGTTTGAAAAGTAAAAATTGCTTAGCATGTTTAAAGTTTATAGGTTTATGCTCTTTGTTTATGCTATAATGTACTTAAGATAAAGAAATGTTTTGGGTATTGCTTCATGTGATCGATACTTCTATATTGTATATCAATTTAGTTGTGTTACTTTCTGCAAGCATGGTAAATTGTTTATATTTCTCAGGGAGATTCTATGTATTTTCATATTGGTCTTTGGTGATGTCTTAGTTGCCCTTTATTGGTTTGATGCTAATATGAAATTCACTTTATTTTTTGAGCAGGATCCTGAAGGTCTCTTTCCTTGTATCTTAGGTCATGAGGCTGCCGGGTATATAGTACATGCTATTTGGGGTCTCTGGCATCTGTACACCCCAACAGGAGAGTTTTGGTTTATTTTAATTTATTTATTTTTTCTCACAGGATTGTGGAGAGTGTTGGTGAAGGTGTGACTGAAGTTCAACCGGGTGATCATGTAATCCCTTGTTACCAAGCGGAATGTCGAGAGTGCAAGTTTTGCAAGTCAGGAAAGACTAATCTCTGTGGTAAGGTACGGGCTGCTACTGGTGTTGGAGTTATGTTGAATGATCGCAAGAGCCGCTTCTCTATAAATGGAAAGCCTATCTATCATTTCATGGGAACCTCAACATTTAGCCAGTATACAGTTGTGCATGATGTTAGTGTTGCGAAGATTGACCCGAAAGCTCCTCTGGATAAAGTAAACCTTCTTGGTTGTGGTGTTTCTACTGGTATGGATTTTTCTCGCTTCTTAATTAATAAGTTTTCAATATTGTACGTAATCTTCTTAGTCTATGGTATGTTGTAATTAGTCTTATCTGTTTGCTCATTCCCTGTATCCTATCTTCATTGATTAATCCAGTTTGGAGTTCTGTGCAACATGATCGGCTCTTAATCTGTTGGTTTGGTTGGCAGATTCTGTCTTTGTATTTTATCTATGGTTTACATTAAAAAATGTTGGTATATTATATTTTGTGAAATACTTTTTTTTTATCCTTAAATAGCTGTTTCATAATTATGTACTTGAAAGCATCTTTGGAAGCTCCAATTATCTGGTTCTATTAGTTTCCTATTTTCACATGGATTCTCTCTCTCTCTCTCTCTCCTCTCTCTCTCTCTCTCTTTTAAATAATGAAAATGCAGTTTGCAAACCAAATGTCTTTTATACAAAAACTAATTGTGCAGACCTGTTTTCAGTAGTGGATAACAAACCTGCTATTAGTTACATTGATTGGATGGCATATAATGACTGATAATCTGAAACCGGAGCAAGAATGTGAATGAGCTTCTATATTGCCTTAAAAAGTTGAGGTTGTAGGGTGAAAGTGATTGTTGGAAACCATCTTATGGTAAGCTTTTGTATGAAATCCATGTGGTGAGGTTGATGGCTTTCTTATGGAGGATGTGGCAGGTTGAGACTCCAATACTCAGCTTTTGTATAGATTGTAACTTTACACCTCCCTTAACTGCATTGGATTTGGTGGAATGTGTACAATATTGGAATACAGCTGCTAGGGGCCCAGAGAAAGCTGAAATATTGACATGCTGTAGAGGAAGTTTTAGTACTGATACTTAATGGAGATTGGAGACTGGTCCCTCATGTCTGTCAAGAACCCAGCTGAAGTATAGTTACTGAACCTTTGAGCAAGTGCAGTGCTTAAATTCTGAGTTGGAGCTGATAAAATTTAGCATATATTTTTCAAGACTAGCTATAGTTTCTTTTTCTGTTCCGTTTTGGACTTTGGTATGCATAAGATTTGAGGTGCAACTTCCCTCCTTTTGTTTCTTTCTCTACTTTTTAAGGTGCTAATTGTGTGAACATCATGCATACAACTTTGTGCTCTGTTTGGCTTTTGTTATGTTTATAAAAAAAAAAAAAAAAATTATTAAAATAAAATTATAACCGGAATGGGGATTCCAAATTTCTCATTAATGCTGCTTTTCTTCTTTTCTGCAAAATAGCTAGTGCCTTCGTGGCCATTGTACCTCTGCGATTAATGACACATTTTTCTTGTTTTGTGCCTTTGTTTTGCAATTATGTAGTTTTTCCTGATCCAGGTTTTATGTAGCATGACATTAATCTTCGAAATATGCCTTATGTCCTATAGGTCTTGGAGCAGTTTGGAACACTGCAAAAGTAGAGCCTGGGTCCATTGTTGCTGTTTTTGGCCTTGGGACTGTTGGCCTTGCTGTAAGTTCGCTACGTGACATTCATATACCATTTGATTGCATTCTCTTTTTTGTTTGGGTTTATGTTGTTTTTGCTAGGGGATCATGGAATTGTGTTTTTGTGCTGATACCACACTATTTAATGCAATGATTTGATTTTTATTTGATAGGTTGCAGAGGGTGCAAAAGCAGCTGGAGCTTCACGTATTATTGGTATAGATATTGACAGCAAAAAGTTTGATACAGGTACATTCATCAGAGTATTTTACCATCTAATCATGGGTACAATGTGTGTGGGTGTCTTTCATTTTTGGTGGTGTTGGTATTGAGGATGCATGATTGGAGATAGTTACCAAAAGCAGAACTTGCCATGGTTCTATCAGTATTATCATGTATTTTCTTTTCCTTGTAATGACACTATATTCAAATGTGTCTTGAAACAAACAGCAAAGAATTTTGGAGTCACCGAATTTATAAATCCAAAGGATCACGACAAACCAATCCAGCAGGTCATTGTTGATTTCACTGATGGTGGTGTTGACTATAGTTTTGAATGTATTGGAAATGTCTCTGTGATGAGGGCTGCTCTGGAGTGCTGTCACAAGGTCAGTAGTGCCTGAATTTATAGCATAAAACGATGCATAGAATAGAGCCTTTCTAATTTACTCGAAAACTTTCAGGGCTGGGGAACATCAGTTATTGTGGGTGTTGCCGCATCTGGTCAGGAGATATCTACTCGGCCTTTCCAGTTGGTGACCGGTCGTGTTTGGAAAGGAAGCGCTTTTGGTGGTTTCAAGAGCCGTACACAAGTGCCTTGGCTTGTAGACAAATACATGAAGAAGGTCAATTTGTTCCAGTGCACATTCGATATTAAAGTTGCTTTGTCATTTCAGAAGAGATTATGATCTTAATTCTCCTCCTTTCCTCATATATTGCAGGAAATTAAGGTTGATGAATACATAACCCACAACCTGACACTTGCGGAAATCAACAAGGCATTTGATCTGATGCATGAAGGTGGCTGCCTCCGTTGTGTACTTAAAATGGATGTCTAAGGTGATTAAGGGCTTACATCAGGTTTGTACTGTTGGGCATATCCTGTTACTCCTATTAAGGCCTGTGTTGTCACAAGTGGAAAATAGACTGTGAGGAAAACTATACTGTATGGTAAGATTTGCTTACCTCTTTGAAAAATGGGAAGAGTTGCAGCAAAGATGTTTTTATCTATTTTGTTGAATAATTTTGCACCATCTTGTGAAGTTCTTGCATTATGTTACTAATGATATTGATATCTGAAGCTTGTGCTAATGTTTTGGATGTCACCCTTCACTATGTTTGCCCTATTTTACTATGGATTATATATAAATGAGTGATGCTCCCATAGCTTTTTAAATTAAATATCTGTCTGATATCAAGGTTATCTAGGTTGTCTCATCTACTATTAAAAGTTTTACCTTTCCTATTAATGGTGGTCTTAATAATTTTTGCCATGCTCCTAACCTGGATACGAGATCAAGGTAGATAAACCTCTTGTGGTAATGTTGGAATTTGGCATTTGTAAAATTAGGGAATAATATAATACTCCATGGCAAAAGCCTGTCACAGTTTTCTTAATTTCAATTTTAATGTTTAACTTTTCTGCCAGTGTTAAACTTAGGATGAGTATTTTGATCAGTTACCTATGGAAAAACAATGCCTTGGAACCATCAGATCATCTGAACAGTGCAGTTGCTTTTATGGTATTCTGCTATTTGCATTCATCTTAATTCGTCGAACATATGGAAAAGTAAAATTATACTCAGTTGCGGTGAGGGAGACGTGAGCTGGTTGATGGAATGTAAAAATAAGAGATATAAATCAAAATTTTGATCAATATATATATAATGGGTGATATAAGTTAGATGTTCTGCTATCCTAGACTAACCATATTCGCTTCACTCTGTATAGCAGCAATCAGCCGGTGAATATGTCTTCGTTTCGTGTCTAGGCGACACTGAATTGAACTGTTCATATTCAGTAGGCCCTCCATTAAAAATTTCCATTATTGATGACGACAGTTCTCACCGAATCTCTCACATATCAGCACAGCCTCATCTACATTCTTGCCTTAGGAACTAAAAGATTTCCGTATCTCTCTATTCGAATCACTATGATTAGGGCAATTCAGTTGATCAATTTCAATTATCAAATTGGAAAACACAACTTTCGTCACTCTCCTCTTCAATGGTATTTCCGTTGCAAGCCTGGCAGGATTTGTTCTCTTTCAACTTCAAACAAATTCTATGTACTAAAACAAATTTTCGTTGAAACAATTAAACCTTTTGTTCTCCATTCTTGTGCATTTCCCACGAAAGAGTCACCAATGTTTTAATTAAAATTTTCTTAGGATATTTAATCGCTGCTTGAGTAATGATAGAGAGGTTGAAGGAAAGAGAGATGAAAAGTTAAAACGAAACTTGACTATTTATTTAATATAATACAATATTGGAGTTATACGTGGCGATCGAAAGCTGAAAACATTCGGTTAAGAGTTTGAGAGTTTGCATGTGAATCAACTAAAAAACCAACACTAGCAACATATGAACAAGGTCCAAATTCATAGATTTTGATGTTATTCCATTGACACACCAACCTAACTGTACAAACTGAATAAAAGATCAAGCTGATCTAAGCAAAATCAAACACCAGCACGATCACGATCAACCTTTGTCATCATCAATCCCTCTTTCTGCGTGGGATCCTGATATTCATCATAGTAATCATATGCCAATCCGCCATGGCTTGTGACATCCATTCCTGCCATTTCCTCGTCAGCTGATATCCTCAGCAACTTGAGCTTGCTTAGCAACCAAAACAAAGTCCCCATTGTAAGGCTGACCCACCCTGTTACCACCAAAATCTGAACAACATGTGCTGCCAACAGCCTTCCACCGCCTCCCACGAGCAGCCCGTAAGGCCTTCCAGTTCTGCCCGGATAAGCCTCGTTCACATAAGCCTCCTTGGCGAACAATCCGGTGAAGATTATCCCCCAAGCTCCACACCCTCCATGGAGTTGAGCAGCCTCCAGTGGATCATCATACCTGAACATTTCAGCCAACTTATTGAACCCAATCAGCACCCAAGCAGCAACAAACCCACAAATGATCGCAGCCCATGGATCCACAACCGAGCAGCCACCAGTAATGGCCGCGAACCCGCCTAGCAAACCGTTGCAGACATCAGTAACGTTCCAGTGCCCGGAAAGTAAGCGTTTGCCGAAAAGAGTAGTGAGTGCAGCCGAGCAACCAGCCAGCGTTGTGGTGATTGCAGTCCTACCAATTGCACTCCACTGCCCATAAAAAGACCCGCTCTTTCCATAACTCTTCATGATGTTCAAGAACGACCCCGGATTGAATCCGTACCATCCGAACCACAACAAAAACGTGCCAAGAACAACCAATGTACTACTATGTCCGCGCATAGACACCGGACGATTGTTGTGATCGAATCTACCAATACGAGGGCCTTCAATGAGTGCACCCCAGAGACCAGCAATGCCTCCAACCATGTGAACAACACCAGAGCCTGCAAAATCGATGACTCCGGATCCAAACAATAGAGTGTCATCAGCTCGGCTGGGGCTGGCCCAACCATCGGACGACCAAAACCAATGGGAGACAATGGGGTAGACCAAACCAGTCAAGAAGGAGGAGTAGATAAGATAGGCGACGAACTGGGTTCGCTCAGCGATGGAGCCGCTGGTGATGCCGGCGGCTGCGATGGCGAAAGACCATTGGTAGAGGAAGTAGGAGTAGTCGAAGGAGGGTGAAGGGAAGGCTTGGAGGCCGAACAAGTGTTTGCCGATGAAGGGGTTGGAGGGACTGCCGAAAGCGAAGGCGAATCCGAAGAGGTAATAGAAGAGAGCCCCAGTGGCGGCGTCGAGGACGTTCGTGAGCATGATGTTGGTGGTGTTCTTGGCGCGGACTGAGCCGGCGCAGAGCATGGCGAAGCCGAGCTGCATGACGAAGACGAGGTAGGCGGAGAAGAGGAGGAAAGTGTTGTTGATGGCGTAGGAGGTGTCGGTGAAATTGTTGGAGACGGAGTCGAAGAGGAAGCAGATGTAGTGGGCGGCGGAGGTGTCGTTGGAGCCCAGGAAAAGAGCCAGAGTGGAGGGGGAGCAGGAGAGAGAAGCCATGAGAGATGTGGTGGTGGTGGACAAGTGAAGTGAAGAGAGAGTGGGATCATTTGTGTCATTTTATATAGGAAATGGAAAGAGATTCCAAATGACTAGGAGATTCCAACTTGTAACAGATTCACCTTCTTTTCAGGAGGATCTGTTGAAAACCATGCTAATCAACATTAAATGATATAAAACGTGTTCGTTTTCAAACTTTTAAGTCAAACAACTTTATTAATTACCTTTCTATGCCACCTCTACTTCTTAGGTCAGCATTCAATCCGCAATTTAGTAGTTTTTGTTTTTTTTTTTTAATAATAAATTTTGATGAACTTCATAAATTATATACGCTTCATATTAATTTTATTAGATTTTTTTAAAAATTCAATAAAAGTTTGAAAAGAATGATAATATTTGTTATAAACTTCTTTCTTCATAAACAAAGATTTTAAATTCTATTTAAATCCATCACTTAAATAAATCTATAAAATCAATAACTTTTTTGATATACCATGATTTTATTAGATTTCATACAAATTTAAATTAAATATACATTTTGATGGATTTTATATAAATCTAAATTGAATACATCTAGATTTCATTAAAATCTATTCATATTTTGATTAAATACATACACATTTTAAAATGTTTTAAATTCAATGAATTTTAGATTGAATAGATCCTTTAGAAATTTTCTTCTTACTTTTTCTATTTTTTTTTCTTTTTACTATAGTTTATCATGTTATAAGGTAAGATGTTGATTAAAGGGGAAATTTAATTTTAACTCCTAAATTTTAGCGAGCTATTACTTTTTTACTTACGAATATATTTTTAGTCTTCATCATCAAGTTTTAAAAATTTATTAAGTTAATCCCTTTGATCAAAAAGTTGACAAAATTTTTATCCCATCGCATGTTTGTTGAGGAGGTGGGATTGGACAAAATATAATCCCGCCTCCTTTTTTATCCCAATTGAGTGGGATAAATTAGTACTACCCAAAATGTTGGGACTAAATCCCCTCTCATCCCTCTTTTTTTTTTAATTATTATTATTCATTTTCTTTTCTTTCCTTTATTTGTTTATTCATTTTATTAATGATTTATATTTTAATTGTTTATTATTTTTAAAAATTAATTTAATTATTTTATTAATAATCCAATCCTAATAGTATTGAATATATCATAGTATTAATCTAATCTAATCACATCTTTTAAAAATAATTCAATTCAATCCCGCAAAACAAACACACTCTAAGAGTATATATCTTGACCGCCCCAATATTTACTCTCAACCAATTTCATTCCAACAAATCTCTTATTTAGTTACTATTAAATTTTTTACAACCAAAATTAGAATTTTTTTTTAATTTAAAAAAAATAGATTTTTTTTTTTTGAAGCACTGAATTTTAGTTCAATAGAAATTAATGGCTCTGACACTATACTAATTACTAAACTTTAAAGATGCCAAAACTTAAAATTGAAAAAAAAAAATACATATATAAAAAAACCATAATATACACATTCACTTCATTAGTTTTTACCTTACCTACTTTAATGATGCGAACATGCACATTTACCTCATATTTATAAAGTTTTATCCCGGTGCTGCGGCCGCAGACCAGTGTGTCCACGTTAGATTTGGCATAGGAATATGAGTTTATTGGGTAAATAAACATCTCTGGTTAGAACAATGATTGCAAGGCCTATCGTACCCATTGTCACTAATTCCTTTGATCAATAGATTGCCGCCACCTGAACATTTGGCGGAAGTGTTACAAGTAACACGACTTCAACAATCTTGTTAACACGGATCATAACAAATTACTTTCAAAATCTTCTTCTAGAAACACTATGAATTACTATATCCTGACAATAATACATCAATCCTTCAGTCAGAAAAAAAAAAAAAAAAAAAAAAGAGAATAAAGCACACAACAATCATGCTATGGCCTTGCAGCAGAACATTCACGTTCTAAACTGTTGGTCTACAAGTAAATTGTGTGGAGCAACAAACATTTTACGGCCTGAGGCCCTAAGGTATATCTAAATGCCATGAAGATTGCTTGCTTGTGCTTGATTTTGGCAACAATCTCATCAACATGCTACTTTCCTCTCTTGATTATACTATTCATTCACGCTGGAGGAGCCCATTTGCCAGCTCTGAAGTCTTTATAGAAGCTTGAGGTTTTTGAAACAACATAAAAGACTGCATATATAGCAATCGCATGAAAATTAGAAGTTGAAATAAATGAGACAAATAATTTCACTTGAACCAAGTCATGTAGGCATATATGTGTGTTATGTGTCTCTATGTCAGTCAGTGCAAAGAGTTTGTCAAATTGTTCAAGTGATAAAGCAGAAACCTGGGATCCCAGGGATAACGAAGTTTGGTTCTTTCAGAATTTCATGAAGCTTCCTTTTTTCATTTACTTTGACCCATTTGGAAGATCCTTTACCTGAAAGGAAAACAGAAGCATGAAGTTACAGCAAACTAACTTCTAATATTAAATGAAATAATGTTTTTTTTCCCCCTTAATGCGTTAACATGGAGCGCAGAAAAGACATTAAAAACTTGAAGAGATAAAATAAAGTCCTTTACTCCACATAACTAATCACCAACCTTAGCAGCAGGAGAAAACAATAGTAGATCATAAAACAGTTCTACGGATCAGAGATCTATGTACGCTTAAGTTACATAGTAATAATTCATTGGAATGATGTTCTTTGAAATATTTTGTCCCTTACTAGCACAGTAAAATGATGATACAGACCCATCCAAAAGACACAACCAGTCTCGACATTCTCATTGGCTCAGATGAATATGAGCAAATCTAATTACCAGACCAAGGATAGAGCAAAGAAGTGCATTGCGCCTGAGTCACCAATCATTAATACTTATAGTTATTTGGAGCTTCGAAACACTCACAAAACAATAAACCCAAACAACAGGAGGCCCGTTAAGATATATTTACACTCCAGATTCTAAGAATAGCTACAAAAGAAAAAGAAAGTACAAGGACAAGTAACCTAACCATGTGATTAAATATAATTACTCTTCTATTTGTCACTGTTATCGGTCTTCAAGTAAATGTTAATCCAGCATGAACATCTCATTTTATAGATATTCTTTCATTCCACAATGAATTTTGTCTAATAGACTTAGGATAGATAACTAGCTTCTCTAATACAAGAAACTACACTTACAGCCATATAAAGACCTAAGGAGTTGATGGTATGCCATTCATATGCATAACCAGATGCAACCAACAAATAGCCCCTCCAATAAATAATATAAATTTTGATTGTGTTTGTCCAATTTCACTCTGATAGAACTACGAAAGGAAAAAAAAAAAAGACAGATGAGATAAGGGCATATATGCTACCTGCAGAATAATCAGAAATAGAACAATCAACATCCTTCTCTTCATCACCAATGCTTTCTACGTTAGCACCTGCAGTCCCCTCTAAGAGATAGTGCAGAAGTTTTGTCTTTGATAGACAAGCTCCAGAACCAGCCTGATAACTCAAGACAGAGAAATTGGAAACAAAGAAGCATATAGAAAGTCATCAGTAAAGATAACAGTGGCGGGCTTTCCAGAGAACAATGGTGCATGTACGTCATTTAGTTGTTTTTGATTAAGCATTATAAACTCGCCAAGTACACAAACATAATATATGATACTCTAGATGATTAACTAAGCAGTGGCTTAGCTATTTAGCATAGTAATGTATCGCAGGTTTAACAAGTATATTACTCCTAAAATGTCACTGGTTTAACAAATGAAAACAATGTAGCAGTATCTACCAAAAAAAAAAGTCCACAACCAGACAGATAGAGATTCTGTAGCATACTTATTCAGGTCTCGATGATCATAAACTTCATAAATTTTACGCAACAACAGACTAATCTAATACTTCAAAGTTATCATAGATTGTAGTCATCATAGATTTGTAGATCAAATTAATTATTAGATTCGACTAGCCAAATGATCACTAAAATGTTATGAACATTCAATTTGAAAAAGCAAGTCCTTATACATTATAAATCAATCTCTTAAAATTGGAAAAGTTAACCAAACAAGAATCACAAACAAGAGCTTACCTCATAGTGAAGTTCAATAGCTTCTCGGGCGTAATTATTCTCTTTATCCCATGGCAATGGTGGAGAATCTTCTGAAAACATGTTTGAAAGCTAAGGATAAATCAATGGTTACATTATGTCGTATGCAATACTAATGTACATCAACTTCCCAGAATAAAAAGCAATTATGAATTTATATTTCTTCTCAGAAAAAATAAAACTAATAAAAAATAATAATAACTCCAAAAATGGATATCATGTCAAGATGAGCTGCAAACATGTCTGTCTCACAGAAGTCTTCAATAAAATCACTGGACATAACCTCTGCGTACAGAAGAAGAACTGGCCAGTGAAGAATATTATTTTTATCTAAAACCGGTTTCCTTAAACCAGTCAGTTCTTGAAACATTGGCTTCCCAATCTTCAAGCCTCTATTTTCGATTGCAGAAACAAGATCCTACATAATTTCAATAAAGAAAAGAGCATGAACCTCAAAGGTCTTCAACAAAACAAATTGTTTAATAAGAGTCCAATCATCGAACCTTAGCCTCTGCCAAGGCCTTGGAAATTTGAGCATCCCGCTCCTCTCGCTCCTGCTTCCGCAAATCAATCTCCCTTGCAAGTTTCATTAGATCCTTGTTATCCGGATCCTGCTCAAGTCCAGCATCACAAAACGATTTTGCTTCATCCAACAAATTCAATAACAACTGATGATTTGGCTGCTCGATAATGTGCCTAATCAAATTCAACACATTGCTTAAATAATTACAATATTTAAACTATCAAGCAATGCTGCCAATGGCAACCCTTAAAATGAAATAAAGCACCTTAACATTAGTTGAACAAAGCTTGATTGCCTCCTCAGCATCCACGAGTAGCACGTCTGTAATTTCCTAGCAGTAAATTGACATGGGATCTATTTGCATACAAAATTGAGGTCTCAGAATCACTCAAAACATTCTGATTTATCGCCCTCGTGTAACAATCGATAGCATCAGAGTAATGCTTTTTACCCTGTCTAACATACTCATTACCTTTTTCCTGCCAAACCCAATTAAAAGCAGAAGATGATAACGCTTTTCTCCTAAATTATTCAACGAATACATAAGCACCAACTAATACAATAAATTTCAACATTGGAGACCAAGCAGCTTACTTGAACCAATCAAAACAATAGAACCTATAAATAAATAAATTCAAACAAATATCAAATATAAAGTGCAATTTTTTAACATCTATTTAACTCTAGCGTCAATCCTGCAAGTGGGATTTTGCGTTGGAAGTAAAATATGTGGTTAATGAAACCGAAAGTCTTATATGAGAAGTGATAACGAGGTGAAATACTCTATCTTGCAAGTGTTTGATGAAATTCCAGAGAGAGGGAGAGAGAGAGAGAGAAGAGACCTTCAGCTCAAGAGCAGCAGACTCTTTGAGGGCAGCAATGGCTTCGAGATCAGCTATCTCGCTTTCGGTTGTTGGGTCGGAGCCTTTTTCCATCCATAGAGCCATTTCTCTGTTGTTTTGCCTCCGACTGCAAGAAAGGAGACAAAGACAGAGAGGAGGAAGTATTTATGAGACTTAAAATATTAATTATAAGACTCCAGTCCCAATTTAGTAAACCAGTGTTTTTGGTTTTTTAACTTTTTTTTAGTTGCCGAGACGAACCAACAAACAACCGGGATTAAGGTGATAGAATCCTAACGGTTCGATCCCGATAAACGATCTTCATATGATTAGGAGTCACTCATATTAAGATAAAAGATAATTCATATATATGGGAGAAAATCTCATCTTTGTTGAATAATATGAGGACATAGGGTGTTGAGTCTTGGCTTAAAACCAAGGTTGTTTGTGCACTATCACTGCACTATAAGGCCTATGATAGCGTTTTTAGTTTCTGAGTATCAAACATCTCTTTATTAAGATTAATGTATGCCTTATTCAAAATTTGAGCAAATCTATTGAAAATTACAACAAACTTAGAAGGGGGATACTAAAGAAAAATAAATTTGAGATTTATAGGAGAGGTTAAATGGCTATAATCTAATAATTTCATTCACGTAAACTACATGGTTATGTCTTGAAAAACTTTGTTCAATTTTAAATATTATTTAATTTTTGTTAACAGTTTAAGATGGATTTATTTGTTCTACAAAATAAAGGCTTCAAGTTCAATCCCCTCCTTCAAATAAAAAAAAATTAAGATATATGTACTATTAACCTTAAGTGACAGGGGCTCATACCTGACTAGGCAGTCACCATTAAGGAGGAGAAATTAGCAAATTCATTCTTGCCTCCTATTAGAAGTTTTGAAAATTGTAGTAGCGTTGCGTGGCCTAAACAGGCTCTTCTTTTTAAAAGCATTCGAACCAGACTAGTAGGTGCATTGCTACAGTTTTGGTGCACCGGACATGCTCAGAAAATTGTAATGTGGTTGACTATTTGTATCGTATGGTGTGATATGGGTAAATATTGTAGCACCAAGAATACCAAGTATTTTATCAATATAACATTATGATCACGCTAGAATGACTATGACAGGGTTATGGGTCATTCGGAGAACTTTAACAGAAGTTCTTTGTATATTCAGATGGAGGGGACCATAGATGCAGGTTGTACAATTCGTACTTATTAGATACTGTAGGAAGTTGGGCCAACGTGCCACCAGAGAAAAAAAATAAATGTTCACACAAATTTGTTTTATCGTTTTTACGTGGCGTGCTTCACGCACACAGTTATCAGAACGCACAGGAAGGGGTCTATGACTTTATGCTTTGCAACAAGCAGCAAACCCGACAGACAATCACAAAAGTTAAAAACGCATTTACTTCAATGTGATTTTCTGAATTAGAACCCGTCAACATTCCCTACTTGGGCAAGCAACACAGAAGCATCTTTCTGAAATCTGAGTACAGAGTTGGATTTGTTCTAACGTCTAAGCATTCTCGTCTGAGTTTGGATATATTGTACACTATTTAGTATGAATCTCAATAATTGTTACACCAAGTTCAAATGTTTATTATAATGATTAAGATTCTACACATTATAGTACACAAAGGTAAAAATTATTATTTTCACACCGTCAAATATATTAAAGTTAGAATTAGAACTCTAGACACAAAAACTGATCATCGGTACAAATACTGAATTTTAAGCTTCATTACTGCTACACATTATAGCAATTGTCTCTTTCTCAACTTGCAATTTAGTCAAACCCAAAAATATAAGAATAATTGAAAAAAAAAAACAACTAAGCAGTAAGCACCACAGCATCAAAGGTACTTTAGAATGAAGGTCAAAGCATATTTAACATAACCATGAAGGCAACACAATACACGTAGTTAAACTTAACAAGGCACATGAAACTAGTAAAGACTAAGTTAATACTAAATTCCAAGTATACCAAGTCCTTGATCCTAAACATTAATCAGTTCTAACAACTATATGTTCAAAAATACACTCCAATCATACCTACCACATGGACTGGTAAGCCTACAACAAGTTCTCAGCCTTTGTAGGCAGTCTCCTGAAGAAACTCAAAGGCCAAGAAGGCAATTTGCTCCTGAACCGTGGTGGCCTCAGCACATATAACCCCCACAAAGCTATTACCACCTTAAGTGGCACAGCATAGAACCCAACGGCAGCAAACAAGCAGAAAATCACGAACAAGAATGTGGCTCTTGGGTCTCTCCAACTTAGCAATGCTTGAAATCGTTCCCCTTGTGATGCAATGTCCCCAACCACAGTTTGAATCCTTCCGGCCACACTCCTTAGCCGGTCATATCTCATTCTGACAGTGTCTGCACTCCTGCTTGTAGGGAACGAATCGAATTCCTCATCCAGTTCATCCGGGTAGACAGTATCAGCTTGAGAGAGTCTTGTATCCATGTGGGGTGGGTGACGTGGTCTGGACCTGTATCGCCAAAGTCCCGCACATGACATGAAAAGCAATATTGTAGGGATTATAAGCTCAGGCATTGCAACCAGGAGGAGGAAAAATTCCACAAACAAAGTTGAGTAGATTGGCTTGTGCCAATTGCGGATAGCTTCAAACCCACGGACCATGGCAACAATACCTGATATCACATTCATTAGCCTAAAAAAGTTGGCCTTGCTTCTCCTCATGCTCCACATATGAGAGTCATGATCAAGCATATACTCCACCACCTCTCGCCCTAATGGTGGCTCAGCCCGGCTAAGCCGTGATGACACCACATTCATAGCTTGGTACCTCAAGCTTTCCAGTTGATTCACACTCAAAGGGTGCACATAATGCATCTTTGGCAGCAATGGCATTGTGTACATATGCAACATATTACCCATACTAGCACATGAAAACCGCACAGCTAAATGAAGCTCACCCATTTTCTTCACACCAGTAGGGTGCAAAATGAGAAGCGGGTATGAGTGAGTGTAAACTCGATTACATTCAAGCGTAGACAGCCTGATTCTAACTTTCCCAATACGATAATCACAAGCACCAGCGTTGCTAATCATGTTCTTATCAAGCCTGCAATTATCGAACACCCCAACTGTGACAACCGTACAAGGATCAAAAACTTCCCAAGTATACTGCTCATTCCATTTCGGAGACAAACTATCAACCGCAGTTCGAGTTCTCACCCATTTCTGACCATACTTTGCAACACAATAAGCGTCAACAGATCCTCCTTTCCCCTTGTTGATCTTCAATGGCATCAGCCCTGTTGCACCCAAAATGCCCATCTCAAGAACACCAATCTGAGGCTTCCATAGTTGTTTAGCTGTCGGCTTAACATCACTGCTATACATGGTTGCCTCATCGAGCACATGGTAACCCCCATCAAGAGAGACCCTAAGATGAATTCTAGACCCAAATCTTGTCACAACTTTTGACTCAGCAGAGTTGCCAAAATGATTATCAAGATTATACCACCTGGAAATCACTGGTTTATCATCAGTTCTTCTCTCAATTACACCCACTGGAAGCACAACTCTGCCCACGGCCTCATCTCTACCCGGTCCAACACGATCCTCAACTGAAATCAACACATAGTCCTCAAACGGCTCTGGAACCACAAACAGCATATCCTCATCCCAGTAAGGATTTGACAGGCTTCTTGCTGCACTGGGTGCAGCCATTCTAGTCCTCAAAACTTGATTCCCCACCTGAACTTTCGCAAAAAGCTCCGGAAATTTCATCACAGCCTCGCCTGGGACAATATCTTGTGCTTCAATAACAGAGACTCTCAAATACCAAAGCTTTGGAGATAAATAGACCTTGGATTTGAGAGAGCAAAGTCCTTCCATATGCACATTTGCTGCCTTTGAATGCCATGCCTCTGCAAATGCCTCATCTGCTTGAGTCCCAAACCATATTGAGACCATAACTTCTCCTTTGGCCTTGTCACCTTTTTTGTCTTCCATTCTATACCATTGCGGTGCTAATTGGCTGTCCGGAGGTACCCTTCTAGGAACTTCGTTCAAATCAAACCAAAGTCTGCCCAAGTAGTCATCTTTATTGCTTTCTTTCACAAATATCTCCGCCATTGAAGACTGTATACAATCTTTTGAGAAGGCGAAAACTTGGTCCCACTCTGCATTGTTTGCACTCACTCTCTTCGTGATTCCTCTATAATTCCCTAGCTTCACTTCAGCTACAATTTCACTCCCACCAAACAATGAAACAGCTTTCGCTTTCACAACTCTAACATAAAGATACTGCATTTGCTCAACAAGATCATAAGTCGAACTAGTTTTGTCCCTGTTCGAAGAACCACCACCAAGATCAGGACTCGTCTCTTTCAAGGAAAAATCAGTAGACCCATTTGAGTACACACCACCATTAACAACACCGCCGGCGCCGGTAACGGAGAGTCCAGGACCAGTAGAGATAACAATAGGTTTGATATCACCAAGTTTTGGCTCTAAAGGCTTCAAATGGTTCTGACCTTGTTGTATTGGCTTGTCAGCAACATTTTGGCCCAAATGTTGTTGTTGCACGAGCATAACAGGAGTTTGTTGTTGCAACTTCTTGTTCTTCTTGGAAGAACCCGAAGGAGTGGAAGAACCGGAACGAGACGCCACAACTCCATTACTAAAACCCACCGTTTGTTTCAACTCTTCTCTAGTGGAAATATAAACTTTTAGGCTTATCTCTCCCTTTACATGAGAAAACAAGCTTCTTTTGTCAAGAGTATATAACTGTGCAGTTTCTTCTCCTTCTTTAGAAAAGTTTGAACCGCGAACCCTGACTCTACCGAGGAAGTTTCTGCTGTTGCTCGACCTCCTCTCGTTGAAAACATTGACTTCTATGGACCTATAAGGAACATCTGCGACGTTTTGGATGTCAAACACCAGCTTCTCGTTCCAGATAGGGTTGAGGTCTTTGTACTTGACTTGGGTTCTCAATCTTTGGTTCTCGAACTCAATTTCCACGAATGGAGATGACGACCCTTCTCCATCTTTGGGCATCAAGTTGTGTGCTGCCACCACCTCCACAACTAACTTCTCTTTGCCGGACGTTGTTGTGTTCTTATTCATCGTTGGTTGCTCCTTTGAAAAAGAGCAAGAACCACACAGCCAAAAATGGAGAGAGAGATCGAAAGAAAGTGATAGGGGACAGATTGTGTGAGGCTCGAGAGAGAGAGAAGAAGCAAGAGCGTGCAACTGGGTTATTCTGCGGACACTGGTTTTGAAAGAAAGAGATGTATGAATAGGATTTCGAGTTTTCCTAGGTGAGGAAGGATTATACGGTTTAGAACGAAAGAGATATATGAATAGGATTCGGGTATTCCTAAGTGAGGAAGGATTCGATGGTGCTTATTTTATTATAAAAAAAGTTAAATAAAAATAAATAAATAAAGTTGAGTACTCCTAAGTGAGGAAGGATTAGATGGTGCTTAACTTTTTATAAAATAATTTGAATGTGGGTAATGTAATTTTTTATTATTTTTTATGTTGACGTGAGAGAATCCTTATTCAATCGCTCGGTTGAGAAGACATATATGCATGCACAAAACACTTACTCCCTCTGCACCCACTTTTTGTTCCGGCTCGTGATGCCCAATGTGCCAATGGTGTGGATATCGTGGGACCCATTCAAACATTCCCAACCTGTGTTGGAACTGGAACTGGAACTGGAACTAATTCTATTCGTCTTGTTAGCAGGAGGTCAACGGACTATATTTTCATGTGAAGGCAAATATGGTTAGAGATTAAAATTTAAAATAACGTATATCTTTTTAAGCATCTATATCTTGTGTAGATACTATCGAGTTCAATTACCATATGATTTTAATCTACATCAAATAGAAAAGTAATTCATAATATATGTAAAAAAATTATCCATAAATGAGATTTTAATAAAATTAAACTCATAATCTTAAAATCAATATTGTGAGGGGATGATGATCTTTACATCAGATATAGGTCAGTTTACTTAAATTTAAAATAATAAATATTTGTTTATGCATTGTGAGCGAAGTGTGTCTCAGACCATGAACGCACGACGTTTGAAAACGAGCTCATTTGTCATGTAGCTGCCAGCGTTTTTGGACACTCTTAAACAAAACACAGGCGCGTGCTACGAAGGCCCTATTCCTAAGCGTGGCCAAGAGAGCGTGCTAGCATCCGAATCCCTTTTTTTTTTTTAAATAATAATAATAAAAGAAAAGTTCTATAATCTCAAAGCTGGGAAGTCAGGGTTTCTGCCAGTAATATTTTGTCTTTTCTTAAGAGCATCTCTCGATGTAAACGGGGATTACTTTTCATAATCCATTATCACATGATCAATATGATCAATGTTCAAAAAATTACTTCTTATATGATATTGGATAACAATTTATAAATAATAAAATTATAAAATATTCTCTAATATTTTTATTTAAAATTTATATTTTGATGAGATATTATTTGTTTTAATTACAAAACTTAACAAAAAAAAAGATAAAAACAAAAATCAACCAACTATTAATAGAAAAACATAAATCAATTAATTTTATTTATTGAATTGATTGTCTAACAAATTCTATAAAAATAGAGGATCATATTATTAGTATTGATTTATTTTTTTATTATATCAAATTTATAGTGAGTATAAATAATTATATTAGAGAATCATATTTTGAATTTATATCTATTTATTCTACGTGGACTTCAATTTTTACACGGTGCATGGCGCACTGAAAATGCTCTCAGGAATAAAAATGTGCAATTTCTATTTTTTGAGGCGCGTGTGACAGGGGTCCCTGTAATAGTGTGGTTGTCTTAGTTGTGCAAGCAGCATGGGTGCCATGTGGGCCCCTCAGTTGTCTAAATTGGAATGCGAGAAGTCCAACCTGTCAATGATGTGGGCCCCTTCGTCTACCCTATTGTTTGTCCACCATTGCCTGTTTTCGGAACTTCGCACTGTCACCACAGCGTGGAAAGGAACTGCTCAAAATCTTCTTTGATTTGGTTGATTTGAAATTGGCGCCCACTACAAGCAACGAGATCAACGGTTCAGAATTTTTAATCCTAATGATCTTTTATTTAAAAGCAATATTACACTGAAAAAATTTATCCTAATTTAAATAAAATTTAAAAATAAAATAAAATTATAACATTACTTTTTATTTAAAAACTTTTCTTTATCTAACTGATGTAATAATTGTTTTACTTTGTCCAAATAAACACATGACAATTAATCATAAAAATAATTATTAATAAATTATAAACATCCTTCATTCACTGTAATTTAAATAGTCAAAACTTAAATGATTCATACAGTTTGAGATAAATATGATGGTTTTTTTCCTTTCTTTCTCTTTGTAAAGGAAGAGCTATTTACTTTCAATTTTTTTTTAAATAAAACTTATTAAATTATATCAATTATCTATAAATAACCTTATAAGTTAGATAAAATATTCTCTTGTGATAATTATAAAAGATCTATAATACAAAATAAACTACATATATGGCTACAATTAAATTTAAAAAACAAAGTTTTCTAATAATAAAAGTTGAGCATATAAAAATATCTATGAAAGGCACATATCAATTATATCATACATGTAATTTCGGAAAAAAAAAATTATATCATACAAGTTTAAAGTTTGTATAAGAAAACCTAACATCTAAGTACGTGAAACTATTGCGTTTTCAGCCGTTAAAAGAAAAGAGTTGATAATGATATCATGATTGTTACCTTAGGAAAAAACAAATTAATTTATTTTCTTATTATTTTTTTTTTTTGAAGTGAAATTAATTTATTTTCTTTTACATTCTTCAAATATATATTATATAGATACACGTTGATTAGTTAAGATTTAAGACCGCGTGAAGAAAAAGAAACGTAAAAGTTTATTTTACATGTCGTGGTTGGGTTATTGACACATGGCATCAGGACAACCAACTATGTTCTACATCCAACGTATAGTATACTAGTAATAGCAAGACTGCACGAGCGTGTTGGTGTAGAAATTTGTAGGGGGGTTATAGCTTCATGGGGTCTAGTGCAGTGGCACGTATTGGAAGATGGGAAATAATATAATGTTTATCTATCTTAAAAGAATAGAGATATCGTTATATGTCTCCGTATCCAATCTAAAGCTGCGTGTCTCTTGAAACGCCGAAACATCCATCAACCTCGCAATGCCACTCGCCCGGCGTCTACTCGCTGGAGAGTTGTGTTTGCTGACTTGACTATTGAGAACTCGCCAATCGGGTCATTTTGCTTCCCTTCCCTTTGTAGTTTACCATCTGCTCGGGTTACGTAATAAAGCGCAGTTAATCATTTTTCTCGTTTTTACACTTTTGACCTCTTTTTCTTTTTACGTGAAGATTTTAATTTATTACTTGCATTTGCCTAAGATAGGTAACATCTTTTGGTTCTATGGTTTAATAGAAGCTTATTGCAACCATGACATGTAAGTTCCAACTTCCAAGTGAAGGATTACGAATCTATTTACAATAAAATATGTACCATATTTGTTAATAATTATATTTTACTTACATAATAATATAAACAGTCGTTAATCCCTTCCATTTCAGATAAATAATGTATAAGAAGTAAGAATGAAATTCTTATAGATGAAATTCGGGCCTTATATTTTGAGGTTGGCTTTTATAAGTGTCAGGATGTACCTAAAAATAGGAATCGTTTGATACATAGCTTAATTTTTATGGCCCTTTCCCTTGCAAGGGAGATTGCATGGCATTTGGTAAATGCCCCTTGTATCTTTTTGGTTCTTCTGATTTATGAGGTTTTTTGTTTTTCGTGAATGATCTTGTTTTTTTTTTTAAAAAAAAAAAATGGGTTCTTCGTATCAACTATAAAAACTGTTTTTTGTTTTCTTCTGACATCAACTATAAGAACCGTTACATCACCCATGAAGAGCAAAATTGTGAAATGTACATTCTACATAGATAAGATTTTGATTAAAGTTGCCTAACGTAATCCATCAGGCAACTCCATCTTAACTTGATGTTACATTGTTACTAGTCTAACAGAACGTATTCGAGCAATTAACAAGACTCACTTTGCTGGACACTATTCTACACCATTCGATTGTTTGAAGAAACTCTCTTCAAAATATATAAATATATATATATATATATATATATGGTTTGAAGAAAGTGAGTTTTTGTGTCATATTTGTGGGCCTAATCTGTGTAAGCCCAATCTGCCTTGCCAACATCAACGAGCAACAGTCCAGTATCAAACATGGTCCAACCCTGAACGAATAGGTTAAGGAGTACTAACCACACCCAAGCCCCAATTCCATATTGTCGCATAATAAACATCAGTTACTGGAAACTTACCTTGCCTTAAGATGAGGCCGGGTTTTATAGAAAATTATGGGGCCGTTTGGTAATGTGTTTTTAGGTTTTTCCAATCCAAAAGTAGTAGAAATAAGCGTTCAATTGATGTTTCTAAAATTAAAATTCAAAAAACAAAAACCACTTTCTCTCCCTCTATAACGTGAAGATCGAGAATATCATAAGGATGTTTCCCGTGCTTTTCAATTTAACTTTCTCTATCTTTGAACTCAACCTTTTAATATGTCTTCAAGAACAAGAACTCAATCTCACTCTTCAGTCTTCTCGATTTCTTTTAATTTCTCCTTACTGACAACCTTCCTCTGCCTCGAACCAATCTAAAGAATTAGCATAATAAAATCAACTCAATCTGAACATAGATGTTGCATGTGGAGATTGGCCGATTCGAGTTAGCCAAGAACATATATATGTCCGATCTTAGAAGTGATGACCCTAGAATTGGCTAAAATATGTTCTTAAAAAATCTAAAAGTCTTGTCTTTATTCATAAATTAAAAGTAATTAGGGGTATTTTTATCTAAAGTGCAGACATTGTTACGCACTACAACAAAAAAGCCCTAACTATTCCGGAGTATCCATACCGGGCTTTTAAGATTAAATTTAAAAAAATTGGAAAACGGGTTATCCATACTGGGCGGGTCGCGCCCGGTATGGATAAACCGCATTCCTTACCGGGCGAGGCACGCCTGGATTGGATTCCGAATTATCCATACCGGTCGCGACCCGTCCGGTAAAGATAATAGGATTATCCATATCGGGCGGGTAACTCGCCCGGTATGAATAACAATGGTTTTAAAATTGAAAATTTTAAAAATAATATTATCGTTACCGGGCGCGACCCGCCCGGTAAGGAATTATGGGTTTTTGCTCTCCCTCCCACTCACTTCTTCCCCCATTTTTAACTTTTTTTTCTCTCTCTTTCTCTCTCTCTCCCAACCTCTCCCTCCCAGCCCTACAGCCGACGTGCCTCCTCCTTCGCCAACCGATCACCGCTCCGGGAGCTCGCCCTTCTCTTCGCCGTGCGCTGTTGTCGTCCGCAGATTTAGTTGGTCGTTCTCTTCGCCGTGCGTTGTTGTCGTCCGCAGATCTGGTTGGCCGATTCTCTTCGTCGTGCGCTGTTGTCGTCCGCAGATCTGGTTGGCCGGTTCTCTTCGCCGTGCGCTGTTGTCGTCCGCATATCTGGTTGGCCGTTCTCTTCGCCGTGCGCTGTTGTCTTCCGCAGATCTGGTTAGCCGTCTCTTCGCCGTGCGCTGTTGTCGTCCACAGATCTGGTTGGCCGATTCTCTTCGTCGTGCGCTGTTGTCGTCCGCAAATCTCTTGTTGTTGCTGTTGGCCGATTCTCTTCGCCGTGCGTTGTTGTCGTCCGCAGATCTCTTGTTGTTGCTGTTGGCCGATTCTCTTATTGTTGTTGTTGTTGTTCGCCGTTCTCTTCGTCGTGCACCGTCGTGCGCAGATCTGGTTGTTGTTGTCACTGCGCCGCCGTCCGCAGATCTGATTAGCGTTTTCGTTGTCACTAATTGTGGAAAATGAATATATTTTGCAGATTCTACTTTGATTTCAGTATGACTTATATTGAAGCAGGAATGATATGTTCCCCGTCTTGTGAATTTGTCATTGCTACTTCGTGCTGTGCTCTCCTGGGGACTAATGTGGCCGCTGATTCGTGTTGTGCTCTCCTAGGGACTAATGTGGCAGCTGAAAAATGAAATGGACACCGAAAATATCCATACCGGGCACGTGCCCGGCATGGATAATGATTATCCATGCCGGGCACGTGCTCAGCATGGATAATTCAAGTATTTATACTGGTGGCATCCATGCGGGCACGTGCCCGGTATGGATACTCAACCATACCGGGCATTGCCCAGTATGGATGGTCTGTTTTGTTGTAGTGACATACAAATATGGTTTCTACACCCAAATTATTAATATACCAATTAATTAAATTTAAAAATCTATATATTGATATAAGCACCCATAAATATATTGATACTTACCTTATTTAAACAACATTAATTATATTCATTTAAAACAAATTTTATATCAATATTCTTTCCTTATTTTTCTTAAACATAAATTCTTAACCCTTAAATTTACGTTTCATCAAAAGGAAGAAGGCATACTTCAAGGTTAAAACCACCAAAATTTTCACCAATAATGGATTTTATTTTATGCTTTGATTAATCTCTATTGTTAGATGAATAAAAAATAAAATTTGAAAAGAGTGTTTTGCATTTCAAAAAAATCTAAATAATCATTTGATGTATGTAAAATTTATACTTTTTTTTTTTAGATTTTTTATTAGAAATATTTATGAATTTTTGTTTTTTTTTTTAACTTAAAACTAAAAAATATATATATAAAGTCTTAAAAGTAAACAAATTGTTTTACTAATATGCCTTGGTCATTATTTATGATTTTATTTAAGGATATTTTTGTCATACAGATATTTTTAGAAAAAAAATAGGTGTTTAAATCATTTTTATAGGTGACAATCATATCATTTTATCCATCAAATACAAAGTTGACAAAGAGAAGGGGAAAACTTATAAGGTGTTGATAAATTCAAAACATGTCGTACCTAAATGGCTACTTTTGATTTTTTGCCTAAAAATAATATATCTAAATAAACAAAATTTTGAGATAAATTCTTATGAAGAATATATATTTTCTCAAATAATTTTGTGGGCAAAGGGGCCAGGGCAACCCTTGGCCGTGGCGGCAGTGTAGCATTGTCTTGGCATTCAAATCTGATTACGAAGACTTTTACTTAAAAGTCATTAACTAAAATTAATTAGTTAGCATCAAAATTCTTATATATTCATGTTGTCAGACACCAATAATCGGTTGGTAGCTTCGTATATAATCTCAACACCTAATTACATTTTCACGCTAAATGAGTCCTTCACGTCTTGTTTATTTTCAATTAAATATACCTTCTTTTTTCAAACATATATAGTACCAATTTTTCCATCTTTACCTAGTACAGTGGTATTAAGGAAAAGCTCTTTAAAATCAATTTAACGATAAAACTATCACAAAGTATTTAGAAAATTATGTCCAAAAATACAAAGTAATTAGGAAATAGAGAATTTTTATAAAATAATTGCACGTTGATCATTTATTTTTGTATTATTTTAAAAAATTATATTTAAACACAAGCTGTGGAGCGGAAGAGGCCTCAGTTTGTGCAGCAAGCCTGCAAGTCTAACGTGTGAATCCTAACTGGTATATTCTCTTTTATCAATGACCCCGTCAGTTAAGGCGGTGACAACGAAATTATAATCCAATCAACCAATTTCCAATCCAACGGCTAACATTGCACCGAACGTTGTTTCTTCCATCCAAACCGTTATTTTGACTCCGAACACGCGGTGTCAAGGACGCCCTGCAACGTGGCCCCAAGTGCAATGCAACTTGCTCTTGCGGAAACTCAGGCCCCACTTAATGATTGAAGATTTAGAAATCCAATAATGGAGAGCCACGTAAGAATGTAAAGCCACAAAAGCGAGGCCGTTGCGAGTCAAACGATTGTTTTAGAGTACGTGGCTTCATTCTATTGGATTTTGCCCAACCTTTTTGTTACGTAGGTGTACTCTGATATTTTGCTTATATTTAAGTGTCTCTGTCCGTGCCGATCCAATCTTCGCCCTAGTTTCTATTTAGATGACGTCAATATTATATATATTTTTGAAATTAATAAATGACTCTTAATTGCCAAGAATGCCAATATTATTTAGAGGGAATTACAATACTACCACACTGTTTCTATTACTAATAAAGCACCCTCTTCTAACGTACTTTTAAAAAAGTAATTAAATTTAAATACTTAACATGTTAACAAAAAATTGAGTGATTATTTAAAAAAAAAAAATTGATACATATGTATATTCTTAACTTTGGTTAGAATATTTAAATTTTTGAACCTTAATTTAGTTGAGAGGTAAGGATAGTACCATGTTATATAATCACATCTCATATAAATTTAGTTTTTTAAATATCAATTGTGTTATAGACATTCGAATTTTATAAGATTGAATGAATATTTTATATCGACTAGCACGAAATTACATTGACAATGATCTTATAAAATTTTTAAAACTAAAATAAATAATACAGTAGCCAAGGGACTTAATAGTCTTATTGCTCTGATTTCTATGATCTCCTCCCCAAGAAGCATCTTCGACTTCCCCAACTTCTAATTTATTCTCCAATCGTCTCCATTCGTCCTCCCTCGCTGCCATTGCAGCCAATTCTAAACACCTTGGAATCTGATATGTACCTGGTTAAATTAAATTGGGTGGATTTTTATGTAAATTCTTTCAGGATCAGCTAATGATTTTGGTGTTTGTTGATGATAATGATGGTAAATTTGATTCATAATTTGGTTGGTGGTAAAAGAGGAGTTGCTGGCTGCCTTGCCGGGAGAATGATATCAATAAGAATGAGCTGATAACAAATATTTATGGGAGTGAAATCTTTTTTTTTTTTCTTCTTAAGTTGAAACCGAATAATTTAGAGATCTATTAGAATTATCGAGATCTAACATTACTTGTTAGGCCCAAAATATATTTCTATAAATGATGTTTAGATTAAACATTATTTATGTAACTTGAATATCTGTTATTATAAATGAGAGGTAATTATTCATCTATAATAAGGGAAAAAAATTTGTCCACACAGATATTAAATAAGCTTGATGAAAATAGAACCCTAATAACTTAGTAAGTGAAAAAATATCAAACTACCTTCGATAAGAGGTGATATGCTCTATACCTCTAATGAGTAATTAGGCTGTATAAAGATTAGGTGATATGCTTTAGGAGTGAAATCTTAAAGAGTAACTTTTGAGTTTACAGAGATAAATTTAAGAGTAATCTTATAACAACCACCCTCTGATGTTGTTTCATAATGGAGAGCCTTCATTTAGGGGTCGTTAGTTTTTTTGTCTGAAAATTGAACAGTGATACTGAAGACTAAATAGTGATTGAAATCTGAAATCTAAATGACATGTTTATTTTTTATTTTTTCTTTACAATTGAATGTATAGTAATCTTATTTATTTTTTAAAGTTAAAATTGTTTAAAAACTAGTAATTTGACATTAATATCTTTTTACTATTAGTTGTTATGTAATTTTATTTAATATAATACAAACAATTATAATAAATTATTTAGCAAATACTAAAACACTTTTATATATATATTAATAATATTTTTATTCATAATTAAAATATGATTAATTATTATAGTAAAGTAATTTTTTAAAAAAATTATATATACATAAATAAATTATTATAGTAAAGTAAATTAAACAAAAATAAATAAAATGGTATTAAGTTGAATTACTATTGTTATGTATTTAAATAAAAATAACATTAAAAGAAATATCATTAAAATGAATAAGTATAATGTAAAATTAGGTCAAATTTGAAAATATGTTTGTTAAAGTATTAAAAGAGATTTTTATAAATTAAAACTATAACAAACTTGGAAATTTGTTATTTTGAAGAGGATAAAATTGGAATAATAAATTTATAACATCATCAAGTGATTTGATATTCAGTAAAAAATTAAAAAATATAGTTTTTTACTTTCAGTGATTTTTTTGATGGTTTTAAGTTATTTGACCACTTAAAAAAACAAATAAAAATAACTTAATTGGTCTAATTCAGCACCATTAAATATTAAGTGTAAAAAACAAACGATTCCTTAGTCTGACAATAACCCAACAACTGTAGTTTATAATAAATCAGAGCACGAGGACTTAAAATTTTAATCCGTACATTTATGCTACATATTTTGTTCAAAACAAGTTGCACCACAAGAATCTAAACTTTCTTAATTTATCATTCTTTTCATATTTTAAATTTTATGAGTTTTTCTTAATTGTTTTTTCCTTTGAAAGCTGATAGTCAGGTTAAAAGTTTACCAAAACTTGTAAAAATCAATTAGTATTTACATAACTCGAATTTTTTACTCTTAAAATAGCTAAGAGACAACCACTTTCAATATAAAGAAAGAAAATTAATCACATAAATCTTGTAAAATGAGTTTGAAGAGAATCGAATCTCACTATCTTATTTGATAAAGAGATATTTAACCACCGAGACTAAGAGGTGATATGTGCCTTCATAATGTTAGCTCTATTGCCATCCAAAAAAGTTCTTCCTATGCACCACCCATTGTACAAATTTACAAGTCAATCTTTTAGTCTTTATAATATATTAAAACTTACCAAAAAGTGATATTATTCACTTTAATATGGAAAAAAAAAAAACAAATATTGTTAGATGTAATTCATAGTTTTCTACATAGTCTAGCAAAAAATATTATAAATTAATTAATGGTTCAACAGTAAAGTGTAGTGATTATAATATAATTACAAGTTATGCAATTTGAATTTAATTTTATTAAAAACATTATTTCAATGATTTGATGAGAATTTTAATATACATTATAAGAAAGTTAAATAATATATCTACAAAATAATTCAAAATTTTCGGATTCACGAACAATTTTTTGATATTTGTCTTGCTTTTTAAAAATTTGAAAATTTTTGTAGATACAACGTGTTTTTAATAAATACTTTTTCCCTATGTACATTTTAAGGTTTTTATTTTTTCGGGTGAAATTTAATAAAATTTATTAAATTTTGATGTGGCTTTTTATGTGGATGATAAACATAATGAAACATACTTAAAAAAGAGTTTTTGAAAATTTTCAGGGTGTATAAGCTATTGTTTTCCAAAATTTTTAAATATATATATATATATTAGAAAGATAGCTCATGAATCTAAAAATTTTTCAGTTTTTTCTCAAATGTGCTATTTAAATTTCTTATTACACATAGAAAAATTTTCATCAAAATTATTCAAATAATTTTTTAATAAAATTATATTCAAATAATTTTTATAACCCAAAAGTAATCATACTATTACTATTATTAAACCATATATTAAATTTGTGCTTTATTATTTGTCATATAAGAAAACCATAGAATTATATAAAACAAGATTTGCTTTTATTTCTATATCAATCTGATTAAGAGCATCTTCAATGTAATTATCTGTTAGTGCACAAATGGTTGTGCACAAGTGTTGGTATCTTATGACATCAAGGTAGTAAACTTAGTGCAGCAAAGTTCATGGTTTGCTATTGTCTAATACAATTGAAAGTGTATGTTACAACAATTGGAATAGTGTTGCAGTATTAGAAATGATGTTACAACAAATTTTGTTAATAGTGCTTAGTGTAGAACTCAAAGTTTTTATCAAGTTTTATTTGGTTTCATGATTGATGAGACTTGATTGATTTGAAGATTATTCATAACATTAATTGCCAAGAAATTTGACAAAATGTTATGATTATTTTTCCTTATATATCTCTTTGGCATTATAAAGATGTTTTTTAAAGTAAATATACTATTGGTTTGATTTTATTTTAGGCAATAATCTTCAAGGAATATATTTGTTTATTTTAGAAGTATTATTTGGTCTAACTAATGTACATAGAACGAATCAATACTTCTTATGACCAAATTTGGTGGAGTACAAAACTTAAAGTTGAAGATGTTTGGTTAATGCTAAAAAAAATAGAAGCTAACTCACTATTTTTTAACTTATTTTATTTCTGATTTTCAGATATATTATCTATTGATTTTTATATATGATTAGCTGATTTATTGTATTTTCGTTTACATGATAATTGCTACACATTTCTTGAATAAATGCAAATCGATACGTTGAAGAAAGATATGCAAGTAGTGCAATTCTTGCGAGAGATAGTTAAAGTGCTTGCGTGTAGTTTTGTATGCAGAATGAAAGAGAAAATGTCTTATGAAACTGTATGCATTTGTGACTTAAAGTGTTTGTTTATAGGTACTTTTATGTTTTAGAAAAAGAAAGTGTTTTTCTAAGCAATCGAAGCAAACAAATAGAGTGTGTGATTGAGTGATTGCTTGTAAACTTTAGAAAGTTTGTTCTCTAAGTTGATTCTAGATTTAGGAAGGGTGAACCTACTAGGTCTAGGATTTTGTTTAGAGAGTTGTCAAGATGACAAGTCAGGTCTTTGGGAGAAGACTAGTTTATGGTTCTTGAAAGGAATTTCAAGAAATGTGAGTTCTTCAGCAGGAAGAATGTTTTCGTTTCAGGAAGGAGATGATTTACAAAGTCTTGAAGGGAGTTCAAACAACAAGTGTTTTTTGGGAGGAAGAATAGATTAGCTTTTGGGAGAATGCAGGTTTGCAACTATTAAAGGGAGTTCAAATAGTTGTCAGCCATTGAAGGCAAAATGATTTTACTACAACTTGTTAAGTGAATGGGTCTTGATCTTACATCAACACTAAGGGGGAGTCTTGAGTTGGATAAAACTAAATTAGGTTGTACTTTGACAAAGTTCATTAATAAGTTAATTTCTTTGGGCGTGACATTGTGGACAAAGGGTAAAGCTGAACCACATTAAAAATATTGTTGTGTCCATTTTACTTACTGTTTTTGCATATAAATTGCTGCAATGTATAGTTTGTATGTCATAACATTAATACTAAATTACAACATTCAGTCAAGTGTCATAATATTGGTTCACGAGTTATAACATTTGCAAAAATTGGGTATGACAGAATGAATATGTGATTTCAATGCATAACATCATCGGATATACTTTAATATTACAAGTTTTATTTTATAAGGAATAAATGATTAATTTGTCTATTTATAATACGGGCGTAAGAGTAATTGGGCGTAGGGAGAATTGTTTGGATGACAATAGAATTACCTATCCTCATAATCATTCTTATCTTTCCAACAACTATACGAAATAAAAATAAGTTTGCAATAATTTCTTTAAGTTGACACCTTGTGTGTCAAAAAACTGTTGGAATTTATCGAGATTACACATGATTAGAATGACACGATTTGAATAATTGTTTCCAAGTATGAGAGACAAACTATTATCACGATCAATAGGAGATAGAGCTACCACCGAGATTACAAACAATTAGAACATATGACCTAAATAACTACTCAAAAAAACAGGAGACAAAATACTCTCTAATTAACATGATAGAAGATCATCGACACTAATGTAAATATTTACCACAAGAGATTAAACCCGTACGTCATATGAGGAGGGGAATTACTCAATCAATTGTATTAGCAAATGATGTGTACAAATATATTTTCTTTACAAAAAGAAAAAAAAAAAACCAATGTCACAAGAAGTTCAATAAGATTAACTAGTGGCCTTCTTAATATTTGTATATTCATACATTTATGAGGCAATTACTAACGAAACTATCTGATGAACGGATGACAGTTAATATTAGATGTGCTTTGAGAAAAACATTTTAACACCAATGTATCAATAATTTTGGTTGAATGATTTAATATTTCACCAAGTCAAATATAAAGGAGTGCAGAGAAATATGAAGTTAAGATAGTACTATTATGACAACAACTCACATTTAATACATCAAATAATTTAATCAAAACTTTGTTTTGAATTTATCATGCATTAACATACCTATTAAATAGTTTAAAAAACATATTTATTATATTTTTACTCAGGTTACAAATTAAATAAGTTCCCAAAAAAAGGGTTACAAAAAAAAAAAATAAAAAAATATATATATATATATATATATATAGATTTGCCAAAAACAAGTGGACAAATCACGAGAATATTATGAAATTAACAGCTGGAATGCCCATAACGCGAGTACAAAAAGGGAAACCACCAAATAATCGCGTACCAAACCGCCCTTCCATTTCAATTTAGCAAGATTCAAACACCGCCCTTTTGCAAGACTCTAATTTGACTCTGTCCTCCAAGTCGTCTCATCGACAGTAAAAGTTGGTTGTTACAGACAAAAGTAAAGGGTATTTTGGGAAATCAACCACACTTCAAATGAACGTCAAATATTATTTTTATTTATTAAACACGCGTTAATTACATCAACGACACTATCAACAATAAACTTAAGACAACAGGCCCTATTAAGGTGGAAGAAGAAAAAGAAAAACAAAAGAAAAGAAAAGGAAACGAAGACAACACAAAGGCCACAACAAACAACCCAACACAAGCGTCTGCTTTCAAAAGCAGAGACACGCTTATTCTCTTCTTCAAAATAATTTTGCTGAAGAGTTTAAGCTTTCTCTCTCTTTTTTTTTTATTTTTTTATTCTTTTATTGTTTTAATTTTTATAAGCAAATCTCGGGCTCTACTTGGAGAAGGAAGTCAGGTTCAAAGATTGTTGGCCGTTGGATCGAATGATCTGTGTTGAAGCCTGTCGGAAGCAGATTGAGAAGCAAGCGGAGTCTCTGATCCGATCAATCTCTGTTAAAAATGGTATTTTTGATTATTATTATTTGATTATTTTAATTTTTAATATTGTTTTTTGTTTTGGTTCATTTCGAAGTTTTAGTTATTGTCATTTTGTGGAGATTCTTGAAATGGTTGATAGTTTGATGGATTGTTGTTGTTTTACTTTGTCGGTGGACTGATCTGAGCTCCAGTTGAAGCAAAATGGATACTTGCACCACTCTCTGTTCATTGTTTTTCTGATTTCTGTTGATTAGTGTGTTTTGATCTAGTTTAGATTTTTGGAAATCAAGTTTTGGTCCGTAGTTTGATTTGCATTGATCAGAGCTTTATGTTTTTAACTGTGACTCCAATTCCTTGTGTTGGTATTTGGATTTCGTAGGACGCGGATTTTGCACTCCATTGCGAAATCAGCAGCGTTGAATTTTATGATTAGGAATTGTGTAGCCTAAATCTTTCGCAAGTGAAACTTAATTTGAAGGAGCCTTTATCTGAGTCTCTATTGATTGATAAATGGAATGTTTTAGGTTTAAAAATGTTGAGGAATGAGAATGTGCATTGTTTTCGTTCTTTGTGCTTTATGGAATTTCAGTATCTTATCTATTTTGGTGTGATTAAATAATGTTACTGTTGCAACTTATAGTTACGGTTATGGTGTTTAGATAATTGGGTTTAGCTAATCTTGCTGTTTTTAAGTTTTGACTCGTGCTTTTCTATATATCCGACAATGAAGGAGGAAAATTATTCTCAGTGAGAACAAGATATATAGACTTAAAGAAGAGGTTGAAATATATTAAAATTTCAAAATTTCAATCATGGTGCTACATATATGTTTTATTTGTGACTCTTTTTTTATGGGGTTTATATTGAAGATTTAATATTATAAGAGAAAACTGAACTGTATTGCAAACTCAATCCAATAGATTTTAGGTGTCAATGCTGCTAGAGTTTAGAATTAATATTGACCGAGATATTTATTTGAATTGTCATTTTTTGTATGAATTCATTAATTCTTTTGCTTTTATACTATAATTCTCTTAGTTGATTGTCAAGCAAGATTCTTCTTTATATAACAGTTGTTTTGGCCAGATATATATTATTTAACGTGTTTGTTAGCTTGACTGTTAGTCAAATAATTAATGCCTAAATCTTGTCAAACATTGAAATGCTTTGACCAGTCACTTAGAAGGTTAACCATTGATACTCTTGTCTTTGCAGTCTGCTGCTTTTAGTCCTGTGGTTGGATCCCTTGTATGGGTGGAAGATCCTGAAGTAACGTGGATAGATGGTGAAGTTGTGGAAATAAAAGGCAACGAGATCAAGGTTCTCTGCACCTCAGAGAAGACTGTGAGTGCTTTTGAAAACAATGACCAATGAATTCTGTATATCAATCTCAGCTACTGTATATCAATCTCAGCTACATGTATCGCCAACTGCTGGAAAAATCACTGCTTATTATTTCTTGTCCTTATATTGATTGGTTCAATTTTGTTCGATGAGTAAACAGTCTATTGCTGAAGTTTTCTCCTGCGAGGCTTTGAAAATTTAAACCACTACTTAAAAATTGCTTAGATTTACAGGATTTTCTTTAATCTCTATTTCTTGCAGGTCGTTGTTAAGGCTTCTAATGTCTATCCAAAAGATGCTGAAGCCCCACCATGCGGAGTGGATGATATGACAAAGCTGGCTTATTTGCATGAGCCAGGAGTCCTTCAGAATTTAAAATCAAGATATGATATGAATGAGATATATGTAAGTGTTATGAGCAACTCATCTTTTTTCAATGTCTTGGTTTAGGGCGGGAAGGATGGTAAAAACTGATTTTAAATTTGATGGATGTTAAGATATTGTTTGTTGAATTTCTTTGCCTTCCAATTTTTTCTGAGATGGTCAGATTAACACAGTATATTTTGCCGCCAGACCTACACAGGGAATATATTGATTGCTGTAAACCCTTTTAGAAAACTGCCTCATCTCTATGATAGCCATATGATGGCCCAATATAAAGGGGCAGGCTTTGGTGAGCTGAGTCCACATCCATTTGCCGTTGCTGATGCTGCTTACAGGTATTTTATCTCATGCTGATTGGAAAAAGTTCATTTAGTGACTTTATTTGTCTGACAATGAAACTTACCATGGATGTGGCTGCAGACTAATGATCAACGAGGGAATAAGTCAGTCAATTTTAGTTAGCGGTGAAAGTGGGGCGGGTAAAACAGAAAGCACAAAATTGCTCATGCGTTATCTTGCTTACATGGGAGGGAGAGCTGCTGCTGAGGGAAGGACTGTCGAGCAGCAAGTTCTGGAGGTAAATGGGTCTTACTCTTATACTCTTTTCGATCATTTGAGATATTTAACGTTAACATTTGGATATGTACAGAAGCTTTTCCTTAATGTTTTGTTTTTTAAAGAAACTTTTGGTTGTTTCCTTGTATTTGCAGTCCAATCCTGTTCTAGAGGCATTTGGTAATGCAAAGACTGTTAGAAACAACAACTCAAGGTTAGAAGATTAAATATATAATTGTTGGTCTTTCATAAATATTGTAAATTTAGTATTGAATTAGTTGTTTAATTGTATTTCTAATGGGATCTGTCTTTTTTTGCATCATCTGAATGTCGCAGTCGTTTTGGTAAGTTTGTGGAGATTCAGTTTGACAAGGGGGGAAGGATTTCAGGAGCTGCAATCAGAACGTATTTGCTAGAAAGATCACGTGTTTGTCAGGTTTCCGATCCTGAGAGAAATTATCACTGTTTCTACATGCTTTGTGCTGCGCCTCCAGAGGTAATTTTTCAGCAAATGCGTCTCAAGATGATTTTTTCTTGAATTTCACTCTAGAGTTAGCTCTACTGTTCTTGTTTTATTTTCTAATCTTTAGCTTCAAACTATAGTACTCTTGATTTGGAATCTATCTGCAAATCTGCAATAAGCATGAGTGTTGGGGGAAATCTGTGTGAATGCTGGACATGGCTTGAGTGTTGGGGAAGTCTATAGTAATGCTGGATTAGCTTCGGCAATAAATATATTATGCCTATCGTAGTTTTGTCATATCTGGAAATGGAAAACAGATGCATCCCAATGCATAATCGTCTTTTTCAACTTTAAATTAAAAGGGTCAAATCCTCTTTTCTTGCTTCCAAATGTTTCTCAAATTCTTTTCATGTCTCTTTTCAGGATATTAAGAGGTTCAAGTTGGATAACCCAAGAACATTTCATTATTTGAATCAATCAAATTGCTATGAGTTGGATGGGATTGATGATTCGAAGGAATACATTACAACAAGAAGGGCAATGGATATTGTTGGGATAAGTTCTGATGAGCAGGTTCCTTCTTTTCACTTGTTAAGCTGTTCTTCAACCTTAAGGTGCAATTGTTCTGTAAAACATATTTCTAACTTTGTTTTCTACAATTACATATAACAGGATGGAATTTTTCGAGTTGTGGCTGCTGTTCTTCATCTTGGAAACATTGAATTTGCAAAAGGGAAAGAAATAGACTCATCAGTTCCCAAAGATGACAAATCTTGGTTCCATCTGAGAACTGCTGCTGAGCTTTTAATGTAAATGACCAATTACATACTTATACTTTCACACACTGAAACAAATGTTATTATTAAACATGTGGATTTTTTATGCTTACATTGAGAGAAGAATAAAGATTTCTTATAGTTTATTTTCCTTTTTCAGGTGTGATGTGAAGGCATTAGAAGATTCTCTCTGCAAACGTGTGATTGTAACTCGTGATGAAACCATTACAAAATGGCTGGATCCAGAAGCTGCAGCTACTAGTAGAGATGCTTTGGCTAAGATTGTGTACTCTAGGTTGTTTGACTGGTATGCTTCACTTCCGTGCTATATCTGTTATGTTATTCAGTTTTACATAATAGTCTTGAGACAGTGGACTCAGTTATTCAGTTTGGTTCTGTAATTATGTTCTTGTTTTATCAGGCTTGTAGATAAGATTAACAGTTCAATTGGTCAAGATCCTGACTCAAAGTCCTTAATTGGGGTGTTGGATATTTATGGATTTGAGAGTTTCAAGACAAACAGGTGCTTAATTGGTATGCCTTTTGTTTTCATTATTGTCTGAAACTGGTTTGAAAAGATCCCAAATGTAAGTGGTATTTACGTGCCTCTAGGTTTTAACAAGCTTCTTTTTACTGTTGCCTTGTAGCTGTTGTATGTGCCTTATGATTCTGAAATAGGCTTTCAGTGTTAAAAATAAGCAGTGATCTCAAATAGGCTTATGATTGTGAATCATCTGATGGGTCTCAGTCAAAGGCAGTTCTTATACTTTGACTCAGGAGGTTCACTTTTGGTTCACTTTTGTATTTCTCTTCGTTTTCTCCTTTCTTAATAAAATTTATGTTTCCTATCAAAAAATAAAGAAAGGCAGTTCTTAAACTTTGACTCAGGAGGCTGACTTCTCACTGCACACTTTCGTCTTGTCTTTTGATGTCTCAATAATTTATAGTAATTCTTTTGTTATCTGTTGTAAACTATTATTTTCTTTATTTCTTATTGGTATCACCCATAGCAGCCCTGTCCAATGCCAAGAAAATCAGCATGTTTTCTTTCATTGTTACATACTTATGACATTTAATACGGAAGAGTCTGATTGAAAATGTTGATGCTGTAGTTTTGAGTCTAGTTCCCTATCTAGGGGGAGGAAGACAACCTGGCAGATTGACTGGTTTAGAGCATCTAATAAAGATACCAAAGTGTTAATTATGTACTGGTTTCTTTTGTTTATTAATTTTTGGAGCATAACTAACTGAACTACAAGAAGTTCATTATGTTTTTAAGTATCTTTACTGCTTGTCTCTTGGCAATTGCCTGTGATTTTGTGTCTGTTGCTGATGGTGTCCACTGTAATCTTTACCAGCACATTGAATTTGATGATTCTAGCCATGAAGAAACAGCCCTTGTTTATGGTTTTGGAGTTTTTCCGTGAGAACTTCCTTTGTTGTTGTTTTTTTTTCTTTTGAGCTACTCCTCAAATTATGTTTTTGGCTGAGAAAAGCTTGTGCAACAATTCTCTGTATTCTTTCTCTAATTTAAATTTAATAATAGCAGTATTTTTCTTTCTCACAAACAGTCCATAATAATTGGATATCCATTTCTGTTAGTGATCATTACTATTCATGTTATGCTTGTTTAATGATCTAATGGTGTCAGTGCTGTGCTTTAGTATATTCTGAATGTCACAATTTTCGTTTGGTCCATCATCTGGTTAGTGCATGGGATTCTTCTTTTTGAATAACTTCTGAAAGCAGACAGGATATGACCATTTTAGTACATATATAGGAAGAAAATGTTGTATGAGGCAACAGCAAAAATTTTTGTTTTGTAAAGCAGATCCTTGCTTTCTTCGACTTATAGTCACATTTATGAGTTTACATGGTAATTAAACCATCGCTGCATCCAGTTTTAGCGTTACTGCCTTCGTGATCACACCAGTTCAGAATGCGCTAGTGAGTGAATTATGCCCTTACCACCATTTCGAAGAATGTGAATGGCTGGGTTGGCCATTAAGAAGATAGGTAGTTTAATCATAATTCTTTCAACTCTTTGATTTGGCGAAGAGTTGAATGGATGATCACAATATTGTGGTCACTGGTGCTCTCATTTTTTCTGGGACTCAGAAACAGATTTGCATAATTTGATTAAATATTAATGTTAGCTCAGTTGATGATAACTTTGCAAGTTTTTAAGAAGTCTTGGATCAGATCTCACTCATACAAGGATCTAAGGGTTTGATTTGTTTCATGAAATTAATAAAAATATAAAGGAAAAAAAAAGAAAGAAAAACATTTAAGTTTTTGTGGGTGCTTGCGTACTAAATTCTTACGTCTGATATTTATTATTATGTGGATTTTACAGTTTTGAGCAATTTTGCATAAATTTGACAAATGAGAAACTTCAGCAACATTTTAATCAGGTTTGTCAGTGAAAGGCATCTTAAATTTCTTAAGCATCTGTGACATTTCTTCAGTGTATATTTATCTCTATTGCATAATCTTTTTATTTATAAATATCTTGCTGGGCAGCACGTTTTCAAAATGGAGCAAGAAGAGTATACTAAAGAGGAAATCAATTGGAGTTACATTGAATTTGTTGATAATCAAGATGTTCTGGATCTCATCGAAAAGGTTTGTATACCTCTGCATGAAGTTTGGCTCGTATTTCCTAGATTTTTCACATTAAGTGTGATCAACCTTGTGCAGAATGTTGGTTTGTTGAAGTGAATCTTTGCTGATTGTTGCATGATTAATTTTATATTCTTAAGTCAATTTGTGTAATAGTATGTAATGATGCATCGCATCACAAATAGTGCTTTCCCTTTTTTGAAGCATCTGATCTGTTGATCTTTGTCTTGATCAATGCTTTTCTTTCAAATTGCACTTGTCTTGTATGTAGTTTTCCAGTATTCACATAGCTGGATGGAAGGGGGTGTTGGTAGGTAAATGTGTGGTATAAAAGTATCATTCATTTGATAATCACCAATCCTGAGGAGGTAGCTCCAGATTGAGTCAAATGGCATGGAAGCTTTATCAATTTTTTTTAAGCAAAGTAGCTTGGAGGCAGCATGTGATACGTTCATGTTTTAAGAAGGAACTCTTGTAATACTCCCTTCCCAAGTATCATCTATATTTTTGTTTTATGTGTATTCCTGTACCATGCTCATTCAGTGGAAGAATGAATATGATGAAATGTTGAAATTGACTTAGATGCATAAAATTTGGCATTCCAATAATTTGTGGTTGCATATTTTCTAGATTAAGTCAAAACATTGCCTCAACTCTAAAATATGGTGTTAGGATAAGGTATTGATAGTGATTGTTCCTTTTGTCTTTGCTTTTTTACTCTTGTTCCTTTCTTATTTGTTCTTTCTACCTGAGTATGGTGGAATAAGTACTAACATCATCAATGAAGTGAAATTAGAAATGTGATTTTATACCAGTAATTTTTTTATCAATTATTTTTTCAGAAACCTGGTGGCATAATCGCACTTCTGGATGAAGCTTGGTAAGTACAATACTAGGTTCTACTGCTAATTCACGTGGGTGTCAAAGTTTTCCAATTTCTCTTGTTACTTTACTGTAATTATTGAATTTGAGTTTTTGGGTTGTGAGATGGCTGACGCTTGTTTTTTGTAGTATGTTTCCAAGATCAACACATGAAACATTTGCTCAAAAGCTGTACCAGACATTTAAAAACCATAAACGATTTAGCAAGCCAAAATTAGCTCGTAGTGACTTCACAATTTCCCACTATGCTGGTGATGTAAGTATTCTGTTTTTATTATTATTATTTTTATTTATTATTATTATTGTTGTCTCGTTTATATCATTATTGTGTAGTATTGAGTACTACATTTAACTATTTAAGAATTCTGACCTAAGTAGCGAGATAAAGTGTTGGTGTCTTAAGTGCACTTAGGTGAAAATCGGACTGCTATTTTTCTAGGTCACTTACCAAACAGAATTGTTCCTGGACAAAAACAAAGATTATGTTGTTGCTGAACATCAGTCGCTATTGAGTGCTTCCAAATGTTCCTTCGTGTCATCTTTGTTTCCACCTTTGGCTGAGGAATCCTCCAAGACATCAAAGTTCTCTTCAATAGGTTCTCGGTTTAAGGTAGAAGTTTTGTCTCCACTTTTCAGGAACTCTGTTGCTTTTCGCCTAGTCATATTGTTTTATGAACTCATTTTGTACTTTTTGCAGCAACAATTACAAGCATTGTTAGAAACTCTCAGTTCCTCTGAACCACATTACATTCGTTGTGTAAAGCCCAATAATCTTCTTAAGCCAGCTATCTTTGAGAATAAAAATGTTCTACAACAACTACTTTGTGGGGTGAGAATGTTAATACCCTATATGTTATCCTTATTCATATGAAGGATTTTAAATAAAATCTGCACATATTTACTGTAGTTTATACTGTATACACATTAATTGTATCATCTCAGGGAGTCATGGAAGCAATCAGGATAAGCTGTGCTGGATATCCTACTAGAAAACTATTTGATGAGTTTGTTGATCGGTTCAGTATCCTTGCACCTGATGTATTGGATGGGAGGTACTATAATTTTGTGCTTTGGCTGCTGTATGTTTTGCCCAAACTATCTTCTGACTATTAATCCTATCTTATGTTAGTTTGGATGAAGTCACTGCTTGCAAGAGGATTCTAGAGAAAGTGGAACTTGAAGGCTATCAGGTAATTATTCGAGAAACTAGATATGCTTTCTTATTTCTAGTGCTTTATAACGTTCCTAAATGCACCTTCAGGGGTAACTTTGTTTGATAAAGTTCTTACGAAACATTGGTTGTCCTGTCGACTGGGCATTTTGACAAGCTATTAGCTCTTCTGTTACATTGCACATTAACCTTGTTATTGCCCTTCTTCCCTTTTGCCGCCTCTCTTCTCACTCTGAGTAAACAATATACAAGTTTATAAATTGTTTAGGTTGAGTAGCATAAAAAAATCCCTAAAATTATCTTTAGGATCATTTTCTTGTTTTTTTAACTTTATTAATATTGATTAAATTGCTTCCTGTACAAAATGGTCCTGCTGCTAGTCCTGCATGGTGTGAAGTTGTGATGAGCATTCTTGGTAGCGGTTTGGTTCTCTAGTCTTTTGGGTTTCTCTATACATCATTACTGTATCCTTAGCTTGGATACAGTCCTAAATTAGAGCTATACTTCATTGGAGAAACAGTCCTAAATTAAAGCTATACCTCATGCCTTCTAAATCTTCTGTAACTGTGAATTAAGCCCTCATCTATTTTTAGTGAGTTTGGGAGTACTCTTACTGCTTTAGTTTCTGTTTAACAGATAGGGAAAACAAAGATTTTTCTTAGGGCTGGTCAAATGGCAGTGCTGGATGCACGTAGGAGTGAGGTGTTGGGAAGATCAGCTAGCATTATCCAGAGGAAAGTACGTTCTTATTTGGCTCGTAGAAGTTTTATCTGGCTCTGTAAATCTGCAATTCAGATTCAAGCTGCTTGCAGAGGTAATTAATCTGTTTTTCAGTTGTATATGTGCATCTAGGCCTTTTTAAGTTAGGTCAGTAATCTTTCTACTAATAAGAATCAATAATTCGTTATTTTTGTTTTCCTGTTTTGTCTGTGCTGATTGCAGGACAACTAGCTCGACAAGTTTACGAGAGCATGCGAAGAGAAGCTTCCTCTCTGAAGATCCAAAGAAATTTGCGCATGTATCTCTCTAGAAAAGCTTATAAAGATTTGTGTTCCTCTGCTGTTTGCATTCAAACAGGTATGCGAGGGATGGCTGCTCGAAATGAGCTGCGCTTCAGAAGGCAGACTCGAGCAGCAATTATAATTCAGGTAAGTCCAATCTTTGTTAAAAAGTCCAGTTCACTTCTTAGAAGTTCTCAAGTTTTCTTTTTCCTTTACCTAGTAGTAATCTTCCAACCTGGAAATAAATTTTTTGAGATTGATATTAAGTTTGAACCTAATGATTTAGTTAAGATTGGTCTGGATGATTTTCATTGTTTGTTGACTTTGCTTTATGTGGCAAAACGTCTTTTAGTATACTTTTCTGGTTCTTGGAATAACTTAAATTTTATACCGCAGAGCCATTGCCGCAAATACTTAGAACGGTTACATTATCTGAAGTTGAAGAAAGCAGCAATTGCAACTCAGTGTGCATGGAGAGGAAAAGTTGCTCGCAAGGAACTGCGGAAGCTTAAGATGGTAACCTTCTCTTTGTTTTCTTTTATCTCTTCTAACAGATGTTATCTTATGAAATTGTATAGGAAGGCTAAATATGGTCTTTCTTTCGTTAATGTCTTTGTTTCCTTCTCATAGAAGTTTCTAGGATGATGTACACAAAAATGATATATTTTTCACTTTCTTTTTAAAGTAAAAGTTTTGTTTTTAGAAAGGTCTCATAACACAGACATATTACACTTGTAGATTAAGTTAAAATGTCTTGTCATCGATGTATTTGCCTTGTTATATTACATTATGTCTAAATTCTGAAGTTCAAGATATCTGTACACTTGATAGTCAGTGAGATGTATTTTCTCAAGCAGCAAAAATGTGTAACTCATGCATGAAAAGAAGTGAAATAGCTAAAAGAAAGAAACAAATGCAGTTGCTGAAATCATTGTTTGTGTTGCCTTTAAAATTATTATCTTCTGAAAATGGTAAATTTTGTTCATATCTCAGATGTCTCACAAAACTTGTTTTTCTTCTATTCTCATAATTTTCAGGCTGCAAGGGAAACGGGAGCCCTCCAAGCTGCCAAAAATAAACTGGAAAAGCAAGTTGAAGAACTGACATGGAGATTACAGCTGGAGAAACGCATGCGGGTAAATATGACAATAAATTAACTGAACTATGTGCGAGTTTAGTGTGATGTTTTGCCTGAAATGAATTTCTCACCTCTGTTAGCTTTCTAATTAGCCATAAGTTTCATTTTATGTAGTCCCTGTAACTATTGTTTTGGGTTTTATCAGGTTTGGTTAAGCTTTCTGTTATCTTCTTAGCTTTTAAAATGTAGAAATATGGTAATTTTTATAAAAAAATGGAGAAATATTTTGACAATGAAAGTGAATCTATGGAGTGATAATTATACATAATAATATTGACGGAACTTCAGTTTTCTTTTATCGTCTGTGCCTTTCACTAACGTCAAGAAAGAAGCTTCTGCTAGTGTAGAAAATATTTTTTTGAATGCAATGAGATCTTATAATATTCTGCACTAGAATTTAAGCTATTGAACAGACACCTTTGGTCAATAAAGTTGAAACAAATGCAAGCTGCTTGTAATAAGCAATGTTTTTTTGGGTTAATAAGTAATGAGCCTCTTTATGTTTGTTACATAGGGCAGGACTAGGGAAATCTATTGAGGGAGCCCTTGGTATATATTGTTGGACAACAACTCTACCCAAATTCTTAAGCTATTAGATTGCAGATTTAATTATGAGTAATAATTCTTATTTCACAACGATTCCCTGGATGAGACTCAACTCTCACACATGCACATTGAGAATCTCTCATTCTTAGTTAGTCTCTAGAGACTTGACGCCACATGCCCACACCACAAATGCACCAACATAACGTCATATGATTTTTTTTTTTTTTTTTCTTTTAACATTAGCACTTCCAACCCCGGGGGGCAGATTTATCAGTGGGACCTGGATATACATAATTAGACATTACCTTGGGCTAAAATGTTTAAATTGATACGTAGATCTGTATGTATATTATTCCTTCACTATATTCTCCCTATGTGGCACTCAATGCTTGTCCACTTGAACTCAAAAGAAATTATATGCGTACATGTGGTTTATGTAAGAAACATGTTTCTCGTTTTGATTTTATCAGTCTCTTTTCATCTAATTCATGCATCTATGATTGACAATTGCAGGTTGACATGGAAGAAGCTAAAAATCAAGAAAATGCTAAACTACAGTCTGCTTTGCAAGAAATGCAAATTCAATTCAAAGAAACAAAAACAATGCTCATGAAGGAAATTGAGGTTGCCAAAAAAGAATCTGAAAAAGTCCCTGTTATACAGGAGGTTCCTGTTGTTGACCATGCAATGCTTGAGAAACTTACAAGTGAAAATGAAAACTTGAAGGTTAGGAGGCTGAGTCTAAGATCTACTTTCTCATCAGAAATGTTTCTGAAGTTTGAAAAATTTGTTTCTTAGTGCTTATACTTGTTCTTCTGCTGATCATTGCAGGCATTGGTGAGTTCACTGGAAAAGAAAATTGATGAGACGGAGAAAAAATTTGAAGAGACGAGCAAAATTAGTGAAGAAAGGTTGAAACAAGCTTTGGAAGCAGAGTCAAAAATAGTTCAGTTGAAGACTGCTATGCACAGGTTGTTTTCTTTGTTACATTGCCTGGTTAAGAGAAGATGCTTAGGTTCATTTATATTGTTAATTTTGGAGATTAGATTATCTGTACACATGTTTGTTACTCTGTGGCCGCTTTTTTTTTTTTCTTTTCCTTTTTAAGTGATCTTTGTCATGCAGGCTTGAAGAAAAATTTTCCGACATAGAATCTGAAAACCAAGTCCTGCGGCAGCAAACCGTATTAAAAACACCTGTCAAGAAGATATCGGAATATCTGTCAACTACGGAAACGCAGGTAATGTGCTAAAATATGGTATAGGTTCTGCTTCTTTTCGGTCTTTCATGTTTTGTCTTTTCTTTTAATTTGTTTTACCTTTTTCTTTTTCTTTTTCTTTTTTTTTTAATATTTTTTGTTTTGCAGGGTTTGGAAAATGGTCACCATGTGAATGAGGAGAATAGATCCAATGTAACTTTTTTTTTTTTTTGAAACTAAATGTAACCTTTTTTTTATCGTTGATTACTTACCAATATATTTCTAGGTCATGCATTCATAGTGTACAACTTTCTGTATAAAAGTCATTGAGTTAAGCTATTTATGCAGGAACCACAGAGTGCTACACCTGTGAAAAAGCTTGGCACAGAATCTGATAGCAAGCTCCGGAGATCCCTTATTGAACATCAACATGTATGTTCTAACCATTAATGGGATTTGCACCATCTGTCTGGCTTTCCCTCATGCTTAATATAGATTTAGTATTCCTAACTTTTATGGTTTTATTTGTGCTACAGGAGAATGTTGATGCTCTCATCAATTGTGTTACACAAAACATTGGATTCAGTCACGGGAAACCTGTTGCAGCATTTACCATATACAGATGTCTTCTCCATTGGAAGTCTTTTGAAGCTGAAAGAACTAGTGTGTTTGATCGTCTCATTCAGATGATAGGCTCACAAATCGAGGTAGCTGGACAGCATTATTCATGGTTGTGATTTGTGCGTCACAAAATTTAGAAAAGAGATAGGAACATTAGTTCCCCATTTTTGCCTGGATTGTGGAACATCATCCTGTCTGATTATCTCTAACAGTTTTTATTTCCACTGTTATGTAAAAGTTTTGGGGTTCCCTGCCATCTGAATTTATTCTCATTTTACTTTGATTTGTTTGTGAGATAAGTTCATTAGAGTTCTTAGAGAATTTGTGATAAGTCTTTAGAGATGAAATCATTTTTTTTTATGATAAAACTCTCATTTAATTTTGGAATGTCCTTCTAGTATGGAATATGTAGGTTCATGTCTAATGTGTGGTAACACTTCTATCATTGCAGAATGAAGACAATAATGATCATATGGCCTATTGGTTATCCAATACATCAACATTATTGTTCTTGCTCCAACGAAGTTTGAAGGCCGCTGGTGCAAGTGGCGCAACTCCACATAAGAAACCACCCACTGCAACCTCCTTATTTGGGAGAATGACCATGGTATTGGCAGTTTTCAATCTAGTTTTTAATTTCTCTTATGTTTTTATTTTTAATTTTTTGACAAGTTTTAATATATTGTTTTTATCAAAGTTATGATAGTTTAGTTTCTTTTTCTGTACTAATTGCAGGGTTTTCGTTCATCCCCTTCTTCTTCAAATCTTGCTGCAGCTTCGGCACTTGCGGTTGTACGTCAGGTAGAGGCTAAATATCCTGCTTTGCTTTTCAAACAGCAACTTGCAGCATATGTGGAGAAAATATATGGAATCATCCGAGACAACTTGAAAAAGGAGTTGTCGTCATTGCTTTCCTTATGTATCCAGGTACGTTACTGTTCAGTTAGACTCATGGAAGTGTCAATCACATCTGTGCTAGCACCAGCTCTTCAACTTAGCTTTAACTTTTACTAGCTTGAAAGCTGTGGTTCTGAACCTATTTTAAATTTCAATTCTGACTTTTAGGCACCAAGGACATCTAAGGGAAGTGTTCTAAGATCTGGGCGGTCCTTTGGCAAAGATTCACCTTCTAGTCACTGGCAGAGCATTATTGATAGCCTCAATACTCTCCTCAGTACATTGAAGCAAAATTTTGTATGGAACTATATTATTTTCTTGTGTGTTTTGCTATACGTAGTTAGGAGATGCTGAACTTTTAAATCTTTTGTGTAACTTATGGACATTCTTTACAATTGCTGGTATTTCAGGTGCCGCCAGGTTCTGGTTCAGAAGATCTTTACTCAAACTTTCTCATTCATTAACGTGCAACTATTTAATAGGTAATCGGTGTTTAAAGTATGGTATTGTCAGTGTTTTTGTTGAACTGTTTTGGTTATAAAATAATCTTTTCTTATGATTTTCCCAGTCTTCTTTTACGTCGTGAGTGTTGTACATTTAGCAATGGAGAATATGTGAAAGCTGGGTTAGCTGAACTGGAGCTATGGTGCTGCCAAGCAAAAGATGAGGTAATTTCTCTTTCATGATTTAATTATTTGACTTAATTATTGTATCGTTTTTTGCAATTTGGTGTTGCTACAGGATGTCTTTTTGTGATAATTTTCTGTTCTCTATAAAACTCCCAAAATCCAGTCTTGTAAATGACTTTCCCAGATTCTCAGCCTTAATCTGTTGGATCGCAGTATGCAGGCTCCTCTTGGGATGAACTTAAGCACATTAGACAGGCTGTTGGGTTCCTGGTATGTCATCTCTTCTGATATTAGAGCTCCATTTAACAAAGAAGGCAATGTGATGTATTTTGGTTGTTTAAGTTGTTGAACTCTGATAAATGAATCTCTTTACACTATATACGCTTATGAATCAATTTACTTGTTTTGAACTCTTTCCTGATACTTCTGCTTGTGGCTAACTTAAAATAACTTTTTAGTTATAAGGTGAAATAAAAATGATAATACAATGGATACAAGAGACCTCCCTTCATTTTATCATTCTGTAAAAATATGTGCTTGGAAGTTGGAACATTAACTATAATTATTTCATAACAACAAACTGTAGATGACAATCATGATTTAACATGAAATTAGAGGATAAGTGCATTATAAGTTACATTACATTTCAGAACAGTTATTTTGGTGATGAAGGTTTTTTTTTTTGTTAAATTAATTAATGTAATCATGGTATATTTCATGTAGGAAATTAGATTGATTGCTGGGTTAAAATAAATTTTCATTTTGGTAAAAACTGGTTTGATATGTCACAATAGTTTCCCACTTATCTCACTACTTCTCGAGAAATTTACAGAAGTATTAAAACTATTATATCTCAATCACACATGCTCCATGATTGTGGATTTCATTTATTTTTTCTGGCAATGAGAATACGTTGTCTGAATGTTCCCTTCTGATGCTATATATGATCAAACTTCCTCATAATTTATCTTGACAACTTAATTTAAGTATTGTAATTAATCATTATGATTTTATTTGGTGGTTAGTGCTAGCTGAGCTACCCATGATTGACTTTGTTTATTTAATGCACAGTATTTTGTAATTTATTCTCATTTCTAGTCTACTATTTAACATGAGTTAAACAAATGCAATTTCCTGTCCTGCTCAATTGCTATAACCTGTAACACTTCACAGTGCAATTGTTTGTCAGTACAAAATGGTTCTTTAATCTTTCTTCTGTATTGCTTTTGAGTATACAGAAGACCTGCCACAAGTACCATGTTTATAGCATGGTTTGTCGGGGAATATTATTTTATAACAACTTTAGTTCCCTTTTTCTGTCTATATATATTCCTTTTTATGGGCTAACATGTCTTTCTCTTTTTTCTTTTCAGTAAAAATGATGTTGCTAAAATGATTTCATTTCACCTTGATCACAGGTTATACATCAGAAGTATAGAATTTCTTATGATGAAATAACAAACGATCTGTGCCCTGTAAGTCTCTCTCTCTTGCTCTTGCTCTGCATATATATTTGTGTGTGCATGCACACACGCTTCTCGCTTGTACCAGTAACATATTTCATGAATTAACTGGAGAAACAACTCAAAACATAAGCAAAAATTGAGGAACATCTTTTTCTATTGCATCGTAATCAGGATAAGACTTTCTGTTTTACAACATATTTGAATGATCATATGTTCTGAAGAAGCAATTCAGGTTGGTCACCTGCTCTGTTATACTGGGTAAATTGTGCATGTGGTATAATCTTGATGCCTGAATATGGGTGGATAATCTGGATTACCACAGTGCGGCACACCTGGTTATGGGATTTTGATGTAGATGTATAGATGTGCTAACAGACAAGTAGAATCTCCCTCTTTATTTCTCCCTCTCTCATTGACTCACATTAACATTTGGATTGTTCAGATCCTGAGTGTCCAGCAGCTGTATAGAATATGTACACTATACTGGGATGACAACTATAATACTCGAAGTGTCTCTCCACAAGTAAGTTTTATCTGTGGCAAAATAACCTTCAGACAGTAGTTTTGGACATTCATATGGTTGTCAAGTAATCCTGATTCTTTTGCAACTTGTTATGTTGTTACAGGTCATCTCCAGTATGAGGGTTCTTATGACAGAGGACTCTAATGATGCCACCAGCAATTCCTTTTTGTTGGATGACAATTCTAGGTGAGGGCTTCATAGATAAAGGAAATTGAATGTTTTTAAATTTTTTGTGACTTTGGGTTTGCCTAAGATGAAGAACACCGGATAGAGGATTTGCTTCTTTTTACATTCAAATTATAATCTAGTTCTTGCATTAGTTATTATTCTATCTGCCATCATTTACTGTTAATTTAAAATTAGAATCAATAGTTTTGATGATACATGTTTTTTGGTCTTGAAGACACGGTCAAGTGTCAATGTTGCAAAACCATATTTCTTGGTAGAGCGGATTAGGCTCATGTATTGCAAAATACCAACTAATCCATATTTCTTACAACAGCATACCCTTCTCTATTGATGACCTTTCTAATTCACTACACGAGAAGGATTTCATGGATGTCAAACCAGCAGAGGAACTTCTTGAGAATCCAGCCTTCCAATTTTTACATGAGGTATAGGAGACTCAGGCATGCTCTATGTTTTTTTGTCGAGGTAGGCAGTAAAGTCAAAACTTTATGATCAACACAGGCAGTTGTAAATCCAATTTTTTCTCTCCTGTTTCACTACATATTTTTTTCAACCTTCATGCCCCCATTGTAAAATTCCCATTTGTTTATTATTATTATTATTATTTTTTCATTCTACTCTGTAAAATCCATCTCCCTTGAGGGGCGGGGATATATTTTGTTTTGTTTGGTTGATTGTGCATTCTTTTTAGTTCTGCATGGTTTTGCCACAATAGGCAGCAATTTTTATAGAGTCAAGTAAAACATGCATGGTGTCATTGTAGTTTTTGGTGGTTGTGGCATTGGTTTCTCCACCCCATTTTTCTTGTATAAAAGAAACAAATATCTGAACAAAGATACATTATAAGAATTATTTATTTATTTGTTTAAATTCATTGTCTTCTTGCAATAGAATGTAATTAAATATTTTTTGCCATTCCACCTGGTTATTCTCTTGTTGAATTTTGAGAATCTATAATAAGATCATTCAGTGAAATAAACCTCTTTCTTCACTCCGAAATTTTAGATTTCACTTTTTGGCATGAAGAGGGAGTGTCAAGATGCAAAATGGTTTCTAAACACAACACATCCAATTCTTGGCAATGTATAACTTTTTCAGTGCTTAAATGAGGGTATTACTGTAAGTAAGCGAAATGCATTAATCGATTGAGAAAGTATGAGAGTGCAACATATAACTACTAGAAAATTATTGGAAGATGTTTGGGAGTAGCAAAAGAGTTGCTATCCATTCAGTGAAGTTCGGTGACACCTAAGTTACGCAGAGGGGGAATATTTGTGTCTAATTGTTAATAATTCAGGTTAATAATCTTATCAATCTAACAAATTTTGGTACTAAAATACTGTGGCACCCGTGCTCACAAACGTGGCCAGAGCAGGCTACTAGGGACGATTTGTTATGATTTTTTAATACTACTTGGGACAATTTGTTGACAAGGAGGAGATACTAAATCTGAACAGAACATGAACTAAATGACAAGAATGATCAAAATATATGGTTGAATTTTATAATATTAAGACATGCTCTAACATGGTGAATAATTGGACGGCAACATATGGTTTCGATGTTGATGACTAGAATAATCAATTAAGAAAAACACTGAATAATAGATATAACTTCAAAATCGGATGGTTTATTAATGAGGCAAAATTAAAGCAAGAATAATGAAACTTCAACACCATACAGAGAACGTTATTGAAAAAAAAAAAGGGATTTAAGTATCTGAAAATCTCAACAAAATTATTATATATTATCAACAATAATTGATACATGCTATTTTGATGTCAATTTAGACTTTAAATATTGGATTTGAGTTGAAAATAACAACGATCACTGCCGACAATAGTATTCATTTTTGTCGATAATAATGACTATTGTCGAGTGTCGACTAACGACCAATGTTCAGTGTCGACGAACATGATAATAAAGAAAACAACTAACTATATAAAGGTCAATCTAAAAGTTGCATAATTAATGAACGACGACAAATAATGAAAATCAAATTAAACAAGAATCAATGAATTGAGTGCTAAATTTGATAGGCGGAGCATGGGAAATTCACATGGATTGGCCTAGCAACTTCACCAAATACACAAGGTGCAGCGTCTTCTCTACCACAAGAAGGTCTTCACCAAAGGTTTGGGACCATAAACCATCAGCCCTTGGATAATTCCAAGGACCCCCACAGGACCACCCTAATTACAACTGTGATATTTAATACTTCCACCAAGTCAATGGTTTTTTATTTTTTATTTTTTTTTATCAAGGTGACCCGGGTCGGCATGACTGGAACAGACCAAAAATGTGGATTGGTATGTATCAAGGAATAGATTTGCACTTTAATAAAACAGAAGATTAGTCACCTGATTTAAATCACCTTAACTGTTTGTAGTTGGTCCATAAGGTTTTTCCATTTTGGCTTAGCAAAATTGGGTCCCCTCGACAAATACCATCTGGAGAATGTAGAACACCGTGACCATTCACATGCATCATACACCTCTCTCCCACTCTTGGGTCCATTTTTCAGGCTATGAACCGCATGACCTACTCATTTTCAACCCAACACTCTCATTCTTTTTCTCTATTTCAGGATTTTTGTCTTATATATATATGTATGCCACCCAAATTTTGTTCCTTTAATTCTTTCAAACATTTTCTTCATACAAAAATTGGATAGAAAGAAAGAAAAGTCAAATTATTGAAATCATATATTTATATAAACTAGATTCAACTTATTCTAATACAAATCAATATCATACGAATTTTTATCTAACAACTTTCCAAGGTATCGCATAACCTAAAGTAAAATGAAAATGAGAAAAAATATTGTTTTTACTTGATAAATAGTTTATACATATTCATATTTGGACCTTGGTAGCATTGCAACTCCCTAGTAAGTACAATCATGCCAAAGGATTAAAATGAAAGCATGAAGCTGAAAATGACAAATATGATAACGTGACAAGAAAAATGTTGGTTTTCTCAAAAAAATAAAAATGTTGGTCGTGAAAAAAATAAAAGCGCAAGGTATAGGAGCAATTGCGCTTGTCAAATTCTCAATCAATATCCCTCACTTGCATATTATAGACTTGTCTTGTGAAGATGATTAATGATTTGGACCAATAGGAGAAATCTCAGATTGTCTCTGTCATTGCCACGTGGCACATAATTTTTTCTGACTTTTATCATCATTTTGGTCTTGATGTATTTAATAATATGAACATATCCTCTATGAAATTTGTGGTCAGGTATTAATTATTGTGTTCATACTTGATGTCATGTCCATTTAACTTCCTCCTTTTTGTGGGCCTCTAATTACACTCTTAAATGCTACTTCTTATCAATTTCATTTTTATGGGCCTCACTTTTCTTTTAATGCAAGTCTGTTGCTTTGAAAATTTAATGGCAAGGCATCTTATCAAATCATTGTTTCCAATTCCATTTAATTCACCATATCAACTAAGTTTGTTTGATACTCGATTTTATTTGTTTAGCCAATTAATTTAACTCTGCAGTTGTAAGTGCTCGCTAATTCGTCCTACGATTGTGTAAGTTGTTTCGACTTCAAATCTTGCTTGCATTGTATTAGGGTCTTTAATTTACATAATTAGATTTATGATTAAAATAAACTACAAACTACTAAATCAATTAAGTTTGTAGATATTCTGAAGTGTATTTCCAAGGATTTAAATTAAATTAGAATGAAATTTCCGTAGGTTAATCAAATTGATCACGCAATTCAATAAATTCATAAGTTAGGTTGATGCACATTACATTATAGTACAAGCGATTGTGCACCTCTTAATTCACTAAAATGGTGGGTTCGATTCCTATCAAACACATTTTATAAGCTTATTTATCTCCCAACTATAAATAAACTTACGAGATTGCTTATTTTATTTTTCAAATATGAGAATACATTATCTTGTATGAATTATCAGAATATATATCAAGACTATGTAAACAATTATTGATCCAATTATAAGAATATATTATCTTGTTTGAATTATGGGTATATATATTCAGACTGTATAAATAATGATTGATTTCGACAGATATAATAGACCTCTTATTCTATTCGGTGCAATTTAGAAAAGAAAAGGGAAAATAGTGTTTCTTCCTTATAATTTAAATTAATACTTAAAATCTCTTTTTTTTAAGTATTAATAGATTTTGAGTATTAATTTAAATTATAGGGAAAAATATGGTTAATAAAAAAAGAAAGAAGAAGTTATGTTGATAGTTAAAGCAGCTAAATAAATAATAAAGGTTATGTCAAGTAGTTAAATTGTTAAAGGCCTCGAAAACGGAATGGGCTGGCCGTCGACAAAACCAATTTAAAACTTGGCAGATAAGTCAACATCAAATTCAAGTCCATTTTTGTAAACGTGGTGCGTTTAGGCGTTTACTTAAAATTGGTGTATAGCCAGCGTGTTCGTTCTAGGGCCACCTGTCACTTTCTTGGCGATTCTAAATTCATGCAATGCTAGGTTGCTAACCAATCAGAGTGCAGCATTTGTCCGCCGACATGGTATTTTACTTTTCAAATATTATTTAGAGAGTCAAAATTATAAACTGCTCCTATTTGTTTCAAATTAATATCTGTGTAACTATTTTTCTTTCGTTCAATATTGGAAATTGTATGATTTGGGCCCTTTTCATACCTCATTGATGTTAATTTGTTTTGTTTATAAAAAGGTGCAAAATAGTTTCAATAACTAGTGAAAATGTGGGTGCTGTGAGAGCACGCTTTACAAAATAGTTAACACAATAAATATAAATAAAATTTATGTTTTGAACACAAAACCATTATATTAAAGCATGAATACATTCATCTTAGTTATTCATGGATAAAAATATAATATTAGATTGATCAAGATAGTGAATTCATAAATATACATTTAGTTAAGAGTAAATAAAATACTTTGATTGAATTTATAAATTTAAATTGATATAAAATCCAAAAATAATTTTAAAAATTCTTAAATTAGAGTTTTTGAATATTGCATTTGAAAATTGTTGAGATACAAATAAAAATATTCACGTTAAAATTAGAGAAAGAAATAGAATAGAGATCTTACAATGTTTTGTCATATCGCAATATATATATATATATATACATATATATATATAGTTATAAGTAGTCAAATTGTAATAATTTCAAAAAACTTTATTCCGTTTGAGAGCATGTTTTAACAAGATAGCTAATTATAATTTGCTCAATCTAAACATTCAACTCATATTTATCCTAACTGAATATTTTTTAATATAGTGATCGATCTAGTCAGTCGAACTTGAAATATTACTAAACTAAATGAATGTTCTTTATGGCCTAGTCTAATATGATAATATTTTTTTAAACGTTAAAAATATATTTTTGGATCAACAAATCATATGCCTTAAATATTTTCAAGAACATGAATTAGATATTTCATTTCAAAATACTGAACAGTGTTTCTTTTAGAAATCAAGAAAATACTTACAGGTTTGAATGGTCAAAAATCATCCCATCGCCAACAAATTCAATAATTTATTTGCAATCCATAGCAGTGAACCATAATTTGAGTCAATATACATATATACACACACACTAATTTGTATTATATATAATTTCTTAATTAATTAATATAAAGAAGAATTAATCAATTAAAAAAAAAAGTTGTTCAAGGAAGAGAATCACTAATAATGATGTAGCATGGATTATATTTTATTCGAAGAAATATTAATTAACTATCTATTCTCATGTTAATTTGGCAAGTCGTATTTAATTTTGTTATTAATTCACCAAATGTAAAGAATTTAATTTGACTGATTTCTAAGCTAGGTTCTTTGTAGTTGTGTTGAAGAGTCATAATATTCCAAAAAAGTAGTATTAAAGGCGAAGGTCCCTGTGGTCTCATGTGTTTCCACCGCTCTGATCACTCTGTCTATCTGAATATTCAATGGTCAAAGCTTGATTACGTAATCAGAAGCACCTAATCCTGTGATCATGTTCTTCTATTCTCTCTTTAACTTTTTTCCATGTTCTCCAAATATATTGATTCCTCACTTCGCTTGTTCAATATTAATTAATTAAATTTATTCTTCCAATTAATTATTCTTAATTATATATGTTTGCAGTTATTGTAGTTACTAAGTTAGTTGGTCTATTTGAAGATGTTACTAATTGTAGTTACTAAGTTAGTTGGTCTATTTGAAGATGTTACTAATTGTAGTTACTAAGTTAGTTGGTCTATTTGAAGATGTTACTAATTGTAGTTACTAAGTTAGTTGGTCTATTTGAAGATGTTTCTAGAAAAAATAATGTTATCATTTCTACAATGTTTCTATTTGGATATGAAACAACTTAGTATACAACTCGAAAAAGTATTTTTATCTATTTCAACTATACATTAAAAGAATTTAAAAAAAAAAAATGTAGGCAAATTTCGTATAATGCGACCAAGTATAGGATAGTTGTGGTTGTAATAATTTTCAACTATACTTACTGAATTTTAATGTATTTGGGCTATTAACAAACAATATTTCCCATCTAATTCTTTTGTTGGACATTTTATTGATTATGGTTGTAATAATTTTTAAAAGTAAATATTACTTGAAAAATTTTTGTTGAATTAATTTATTATCTAACATACAAGATGATATTATATTTCCGTTTCATCAAAACCTGTTTGTTAAGATATTTAGCCAATAAATAGATATATAAATTCTAAATATACACCTTATTGGTTTTAATAGATAAAAATTATTTGAAACGTTGACTTGCATTGCATGAATTAATATCACTGTGTTGAGTACACAAGTTGATGTATATCAACATGTGCCTAAAATGGTGTAGCAGTAGCACCAACTTACTTGACTTTCTAGGTTAAATTATGGCATAAAACCCTTTGAAGGGGTCACATGGGGTTTAGAATTTGAAGTTTCAATTTTAAGTTAACTCTCAAATTTAATTTATTTTGGACGGTTATGATCATTCTTACGTTTATCTACTGAATACCGAAACCGTCCTTAGATAATGCCTCCCATTTGCACCAAAAACAACGTAATCGCGTAACAAAAGAACCCTATAAAAATATATATAGCCTCAAAACACTTATTCTAATATAACGTAAATCTAGTTTTCCAAGAAAAATAAATCCTAAAAATGTATTAATTATTATGTCACAGTAATTAATGAGGTCTTGGCAGCTTTGGAGGGATCAACGCATGGGAATATAATGAATCAGCTCTTTATCGATCTAAGTTGTAATGTGCATGAATCTTCTTTGTGGCATTCTAAAACGCCCACTTTCCGAACAAACTTTGCCCTCTCGCAGTCGCAGGAACCTTGAGATTCTAGCACAGAATGTAGAGCTAGATCAGGTCTGAGCCTGACTTCACGCTATAGAGAGAGAGAGAGAGAGAGAATTTACAAGGGAAATTCAAAGACTAAATAATTATATATAGTTTAGTTACTGAAATATTAATGTCATATTAATATATTAGGGTTAGTAACCTAAAATGCATGTCACCTGCATGGTCTAAACGATATTCTAGTGATATGCACATGGTGCGTATATGACAATGTTATGACTATAATTTGAGCTGATCGAGAACTGCTTATAGGATATATTTGATGTTAATTGTATATATTATTTCTTCTAAGTCAACAAGCTGTGAGACTATATAATTACATTAAGCTTACTATGGGAAATTATTTATTTTATTTGACGGGCATTAGTCAAATCATTTACAAGATTTTAAGATTATTAGTATTATTAACCGTATGTATTAATCAATCAACAAGCTGCCATGATGTGGGAAGGAAAATGCATTTAATTTGCATATCGCCTCCTAGCACAGCTATACAAGTGGTTGTGCTTCTTCCCCCGTCATTTGAATGTTGTATGTTCAAATCCCATAAAACATATTTATAAATCTTGTGTAGATAATTTTTTTTTCTAACTTTAAAATTAATTCTCCATTATGTGAATAAATATTCATATCTAAAAAATAATAATTAATCAATTCATGGTGAGTTTTAATAATTATTTGATCATTCGGTGTCAGTTATAATATACACATATAGACTCAATTATGACCTCACTGGGCTATATTAAATATACACTGTGAAATGCATACAATATACATGTTTATAGATAAACAAGAAGAGTAAAAACTATTTCCAATTTTTCACTATCTCTCATTGAGAACCACCACATGTTCATTCAACCCATGATTCCCTATTTTAATCAAAATCCACCTGACCCTCTCTCTTTCTCTCTCTCTCTCTCTGTCTCTCTCCCACCTTGGGAAACTAAATCTATGTGTGTAGAGAGCAGAGAGAGGTTTTTGGGGCACATAACCGTGAATGGGGGCGGCACCTAGAATTGAGAGTAGGGCATCGATCTGTGTTAGAGCATAAAATATTGGCAATGCTGCCACATGCAAGGCTATGGTTGCGCCAGGTGCAACGCCCCGAACACGGTATGTGGATGTGTATATATATATGTGTGTATATTGAAACAATTAACTTATATATATTAGCAACTTAAATCTTCATTCATTCAAACTGTTTTACCGACCTCATCAACCGAATATAGCCGTTGCATTGTTCTATTCTATCTAATAAAGGAATGAATGAAAGTCAGAAGAAGGCATGAGGTCACCCACATTCTAGCTCAATGATTTAAATCAACTGCGACAACAACAACAAACAACAACAACAACAACAATAACACTCTCTCATTAATGGCTTCTATCATTTGCATTATACCTTGTTTTTATTATTAAGTTAATATATATTATGTTTATTTATAAACTACTCCATGTTCTCTACCATGTGATTATCATATAAATATTGTATGGGATTCCAAATATCCACTATGCATTTTTTGAAATAACTTATAGCTTGCTGTGATCTTATTAAAGTTAATAAAAATTATTAATAAGTTACTAATTTTATATAACAAGTAGATGGCAATTTTGAGATTAAAACCGTCTATATAAATTTTTATTAGAATTTATGCCATTTGAACAACTATTTCTATCCCAACTACTTAGGTATATATAGATGAAATTAAAATCAGAAAATAGTATTTGGATAAGGCCTACATGTCTATGTACGTGTCCACTAGTCACCATTACCACCACTCTACACAACTACTACTGCAGGAATATCTTGATAGAACGAGAAAAAAAAGTTAAAGTTTCCATTTTAAGAAAAAAGAAATTTTTTAAACATATTTTATGAATTTATTCCTTGTTTAATATTTATGTGATCATGGCCAATCCCAAAGTTTAGTATCTCTTCTGATTTTAAATATTAAATTACACTTGTCTTAATTTATGTCATGAGGTGACATGGCTCATATGCGCCAGTTCAGTCTTGCTCTTCCAAAAATATATAAGAAATAATTTTCATACGATTTTATTCTTATGCATGTAACTCTCTTATCCCAAAACCTACATTTAAAGATTTCATAAAGGGAATCGCTATATGCAATCACCAAATTATGTGAGAAACAACCAAACCCTAAAACAAATTGCGAAAAATATTATTATCACAAAGCATATAAAACAGCACAAAAATTCCCCATAAATCCCTCCTAAAATCAAAAGAAATAATAATCAATGTAATTATTACATCATTAAATAGCTTATTATATCTTGGGCGGCCTCTTGGTTCTCTGTTGTATTTCGTACATAATCTTACAAAAATCGAAGGTTAGAGATATATATGCTTTGATATACGTCATGTAAAATCTCTGCCATCTCAGTCTGAGTAACAATGTTCCCTACAATTTGTAAAGCCAAAGACAAAAGCATAATGTGTATGACAGTTGCAGGTAAGTGACAACTATTAGGCCGGCCATGACAAATTACGCTAACGAGATTAGTTAATGAAAACTACTTAGTGTTCAAATAAAACAGAAACTGGAATAAATAAGAATTTAATATAACATTTAATGCATATATATAATGTGTTTTTGACCGATAGACAAAAATCTCTTACAAGAACTAATGATTATATACCATTTAATTTTTGCCGCCAATCATTTTTACTAAGATTTTATGTTCTCATGTCCAAACAGAATCCAAACACATGCAAGAAAATATTCCGACTAGAATTAATTAGTATTGCTGTTTTGTTTTTGTGTTAGTGAGAGGTTTAATGAGTCACATGAGATAAAGCAAGAGAAGGGTTTTTGAAGTGGAAGATCTTCTATAATCTTTCTAAGGTTCTCTTGTTATACTTGCACCTAAATAATAAAATAAAACAAAATAAATAAGTTTATAATCTGCCATATAGATTTGTTGAGATTTTCTTTGTTCTATTATGGCTTTTGTCTTTTAATCGTCATCGTGCCATGTGACCATCATTTTACATTCTATAGTTATTATGGCTAAAGGATTCATAGTTATCGGTTTAGCATTTGCAAGTTTATTTTATTGAGATTATATATGGTTAATTTGTTCCAATTTTAATAGAATCCAATAAAATGTTTTTATCAATCAGAGTCTGTTTACATACCAAGATTAATGACTATTTAAATATTTAATATCTATCTTTATAGTTATTAGATAACTAATTTCATGATAAGAGAATAAATTACTCTCACAAATTTATTAAATGCGTATTATTATTTATGAAGGTATGATTATTTTCCAGCTGTGCAATGCTTTGGATCAAACTAATCCTACTTGGATGGTTTTGGAGCCGTTGATTGATGAGAGATGAGGAGGGGTTTTGCTTTTATGTTGTTTTAATAATTGGGCGGCAAGCAAGTGGAGTTTTATTATTTAAAACAATAATTATGACTTTATGAGGGTATATTATACATTTTGAGGTTGTGGGTGCAATGAGAGAGGAATGCATGCATTGTTTATATCAAAGTTATTGAGAGAGAAATAGAGAGATAAAAAGAGCTAAAAGGTTTAATGAAGACATCACTATATTAGCTATATATTGAAATCTTTTGGGGCTCTTTGAATTTAATTAACATAAATCGAACCTAACCCCACATTACTAATATCTATTGCAACTAATTAAGGATATATATTCCCTTACACTCTGGTTGACCACAAAGAAGTGCTTAGACGTAATTAGGAGACTCTACCAAACTTTGTCAAGGAAATTATTAAACAATAATTTTATAATGAAACGAGATGTAAGCAATTAGCTCATGGTGATGATGAAGGCAAATTTTACCTGACTTTCAAATCTATACAAATTATTTATCTTCTACATGGTAGGTCTATGTTATTAGTATAGCCATGTTCTAAATAATAAAATTTATTAGGCCATTAAAATTATGATAACTTATTCTAACATCGTGCTTACACTCAAATAGATTTCATACAGATATATAGCACATATATAAGCAGTTAATTAGATTATTTTAATATGTGTTCTAATGAATCTCAATAAGAGCAACGATCGATGTTAGTAATTTGATAAAATTATAATTTTCTCGAGTGTTGATTGAGTATATATGGTGTTGATCAATAGCATAAAACTGTCATTTTCAAAATATATATATATATATGTATATATAGCATAAAACTGTCTTTATATATCCAAAGTACCCACATTTGTAGTTGCTCTAACAAGATTCTTTATCAATATATATTACAGTGAAAATTTTATTAAAAAGAAAAAAAAAAGACTTATTACATGTTAAAATGAGTCAGATTAACCATAATAATTTTTTTTTTTTTTTTTTTTGAAATAAGCCATAATAATTTTAGCATTGTTAAAAGGCTTCGTCTTAGTTTCTGGTGTGAGTTTGCATGTCTCTCAAGCATTCATTAGTCTACCTAGCAATAAAACCGAGGTCCACTCTTCACACTAGCTAGCTACGTCATTTTCTTCACGTATAATGTGATGGTTTAGCTGCAATAAAAGTATCATGACTTCATAGTAATCACAGACACTCTAGTTATTGTATTGCACCGCCGCCTGCAAAATTATATATGCAGTATAGTAGTGGTTTAGCTGCAATAAAAGTTTTATAAAATGTATGATGTTCGCCTTTCTCCAACTTTTGTTTACGCGTGACAAAAGACTAATTATTATACATTTTATAAAACTTTTCCATAGTTTAGTCAATTTATTAGCAATATATCACTAAAAATATGCACATATTCTGCCAAACCCGGCTAGCTTCCTAGCTAATACCGCCGACCATAGATAACAAGTTTTAACGAAAGTTCAAGGATCTTGCTATAAAAGAAGAGAAATCGATCGAGTAATACAATAAAATACAGAATAAAAAAATCCATCTCCACCTCCCTCTGAAAGTGGAAAGCTCTAATTCCTTCAAAAAATAATTATGTGCTAACAAGCTGTATGTGGAGCATTGCAAGGCTGGTTCTTGATGGTGGTGGTGGCTAGCCAGGGATAACTAATAAAATCAACACATATCCCTATCATATCATATCATGCAGGGGATATAACTCTCTTTTGTTATGTTGCATTTGGAGAGTTTTGATTATTGTTTTTATTAAAAATGGGTAAGAGTAAAGTTGGAATATGATGATACTACTACTTATTCCAAAGCCAAATTTAATAAAGAGAAACACACTAAGAAACGCCAAACTAGTAGCTCTCGATTATCTTTTCATGAAAAGGAGAGAAACTCTATGGAATTCAAGGTTTCATGCACATGCTCCCCCTTCTCTCTCTCCTTCCTATGAATTTTCACTCGATAGCACCAAGTGGGTGGATGGGGCACAGCATAATTTTTCCAACTCAAATACTCTTTTCATTGAACCACAAGGTTTTGTACTTCACAAAGCCTATAACATTAAAGCACAAAGTACAAACCCTAACCCTAAACTATTTGTAAATAATCACTATCATAATCAGTTTAACAAAAGCTCAAAACTCAATTTATTTCTTAATCATAAGGACACGTGTCATATTATTATCAATTCAATTAGATAACCGAAAGTGACAACCCCTCGCCATTAACCTTCCACATAGTCTTGTGAACGAACATCAAGATTTTACTTAATAACATAATAATAAAAAAGATTCATGTTCACAAGATTAGGTGATCTTAACTTTGATACTATATACCTTACATAACCTTCTCTAGTGACATTAAAAGAAGCAAATACCTATAAGATCATGGGAAAATTACACTAAAATACCTTGACCTATTACATTATTACAGTCATGATGCGAGTTTAAACTAAATTACACATAAATACCATTGACCCATTTTGACTAACGTTGACGTAATAGAAAAGTTAAAGTTTGAAGGGTAAATGAGTCTTTTTATATATTAAATAAATTAAAAAATAAAAAATAATTAGTTTCCAATTAAAAAATAATTTAATTAATTATTTTTTATACAAAACAATTCAATTAATTAATATTATTATTATTTAAATAAAAAATTAAAAGAAAAAATTTCTAACACTCAGATTCATCAGATTTATTGCCATTATCAACATCAACACAAACTTTATTAACAAATCACCATTAACAAGCATCAACAAAAACTTCATTAACAAAACACCAAAAACACTCATCAACACCAACAAAAACTTCACTAACAAAACGCCATTAACACCCATCAACTTCAAAAACATTCACCAACCCACAATTATCATCATTAAACTATCATCATCAATTCATCTTAAGAAACATTTAAACAAATCTTAAGAACTTTTTTTTAAAAAAAATACAAATTAAAGCATCTGGATTCGAAAAAACTGGGTTCACGACGAACCCAATCAACCTAGAACCCAGTCGAATCTAGGTCGACGAAGCTGAATTCTACTAGGTTCTTGACTGGGTGAACCTAGTCGAATCTGGCTTGGTTGTGAACCCATATTCGATTGGGTTCACGACGAACCCAGTCGAATCTGGGTTCGTCACGAACCCAGATACCCGGAAGAACAAGAAAAAGAGAAGAAAAAGAAGAAGAGAAGAAGAAAAGGGAGAGAGTGACGAATTCAAAAACCTCGAAGAAGAAGAAGAAGAAGAGAGAAATATATAGAGAGAGAGTGAGATTTTGTTTTTTAGAGAGAGAGAGATATTTTGTTTAAATAATATTTCAAATATTATTTGATATATAAAAAGATCAATTTACTCTTAAGATGTTAATTTTACCGTTAATTGATTGTTAGTCAAACCAGGTCAAAGGTATTTATGTGTAATTTAGTTTAAACTCGTATCATGATTGTAATAATTCAATAGGTTCAGGTACTTTAGTGTAATTTGCCCTAAGATCATCTACATTTTGATTGAATCTGAGCAAGTTGCATGCTTCATCCACATGCAAGCGGCATAAGCAACCCTTATTCTTTTGTTTTTTGTAATATTGTTTTTTTGAAAAAACATTCTCTTTGATATTTTCTTAATACTAAAAATGGTTTATGAGTTTTATCATTCCAATTCAATGAAAGTGCTATTACACATACAAAATAACAATTATAAAATAAAAGAGAGAAGGAGATACCAAGTGTATGTGCTATCCTATGACTTGAGAGATAAGCTTAGTTATTAAGATAACAAGTGGAGGAATTATAATGTGAAAACAAAGAGGTTTAGAGGAGATTTTCGTGTTTTTTTGGGGCTAGTTGGGATTGGAAGCTAGAAAGTAAAAGCACTAGTATGGAAACTAGTAAGAAAATGTTTAGAAGACAAAAAGTGGGACCAACACATGGGAGGAGGGTGGGTGTATGAGGTCGTTGGCGGGATGGGCTTTGTGGGCGGAAACAGCCTTAGAAGTCTCAATCCGAATGCTCCTATCCGACACGCCTTCGTTCTCCTGTGGGCTGGGGGTCCAATCTATGCGACGCTTCTCTTCGCAACTTGGCTCATCCACTCCACGTGGGCTCTTCACACGGGTCCTACTCAGCCCTCTCTTTCTGACACGTGCGCATCCATTTTTATCAGATTGTTCAATTTTTCTCTTGTGGGCTCATAGAATCAGATGAGGATGATGTGTCATTTTCATGCTCCCCAGTTCTCCTTCTCATTCTTTGCTTGATTATCCATGAGATAGTTGATAGTTCTCCCTCTCATCAAACCCTCTCAAATATATTTTACATTTTCTTTTTAGATAATATATTATATATATCTTGTCAAAAAAATATATTATATATAATATAATAGATAATATATACACACACACATTTTTTTTAAAATTATTAGTAGTGATTTCACAAAATTTGATGAAATGGGTGGGGTAGATGGCCACCCTTTTAATTGATTATTGATACATATACAGAATAATATGGAATCTTCACTTTGCTACAAAATCTTGACACACGCTTCATTTTTGACAACAAAATGAAGAAATCGTATGCCTCCATGGGTAGCGGAAGCGTTTCCCCAAAGACTGTTATCATATAAACAGCGGCTTCCTGTAATTTCTCTTCTATTATACAAACGAAAAAAAAACAAACATGATCAAAAAAAAAAAAAAAAAAAACAAACATAAAACTACTAAAAGTTCCTCACGTATTCTGATACTGCAAAACTTTCCCTAGAAAGAAGAATAAAATAATTTCAAAAATATATGCCAATTCTGAATAGTTTAAGCAGGTATAATTTAGTGAGATCAAATAATATAATGATAAAAAAGGGTATAAAATAATAAAAGGCAGCTATAGACTTATGATTTCAACATGACCCTCCAAAACGCATGAAACTCTCCCTTTTCAGTCACATGCAGATCCCCTATATATAAGCATCCCCACCCCCCTCCTCTCCCTCCAAACAAACAAACGACAGCAACAACACAATTTTCAAGTACTCTACTTCTTTGAAGAATTCGTTTCGTTTTTCTCTCAAAAACACCCTTTTAAGCAACTCTCTCAAGTCTCAACAACAATATATTTCATTTGAGCAACATGGATAATTTGTTCCGACTTGCTGATCATGAGGAGTTCTTCTCTCGCCGATGCATTTGGGTTAACGGTCCGGTCATAGTGGGTGCCGGACCGTCCGGGCTGGCCACAGCTGCTTGCCTTAGAGACCAAGGTGTGCCATTTGTTGTGCTGGAAAGAGCTGAATGCATAGCGTCTTTGTGGCAAAACCGCACCTATGACAGGCTCAAACTTCACCTCCCAAGGCAATTCTGCGAACTCCCTAAACTACCATTCCCTGAAGACTTCCCTGAGTACCCAACTAAGAGACAGTTCATTGAATACCTTGAATCCTATGCTAAGCATTTTGAGATCAACCCAAGATTCAATGAGTGCGTGCAGTCAGCTAGATTTGATGAGACCAGCGGCTTGTGGAGGGTCAAGACCGTTTCCACTAGTGGCACAACCAGGACTGAGGTGGAGTACATTTGCCGCTGGCTTGTGGTCGCTACTGGTGAAAACGCTGAGCGTGTTACTCCTGACATTGAAGGATTGGCAGATTTCGGTGGTGAAGTCATTCACGCTTGTGAGTACAAATCCGGTGAAAAATTCAAAGGAAAGCGAGTGCTAGTGGTTGGTTGTGGAAATTCTGGCATGGAACTTTCTCTTGATCTTTGCAACCACAATGCCAGTCCAGTAATGGTTGTCCGTAGCTCGGTAAGTCTTCAATAAAAAAAAAAAAAAAAAAAGACTTTTTGTACATTTTGTTTGAAGGAAAATGTGAATATGAAGAATGGATTCTAATGGGGTTTGTTTCTGTTTCTAATTTACAGGTTCATGTCTTGCCAAGAGAAATCTTTGGAAAATCAACATTCGAATTGGCTGTTTTGATGATGAGATGGCTACCTCTTTGGCTCGTTGACAAGCTCATGTTGATAATGGCATGGTTGATGTTGGGAAGCACTGAAAAATATGGGTTGAAGAGGCCATCCATGGGACCATTGCAACTCAAGAACACTATGGGAAAGACCCCTGTACTGGACATTGGTGCATTGGACAAAATCAGATCCGGAGACATCAAGGTGGTTCCTGGAATCCAAAGGATTTCATGTGGCCAAGTTGAGCTTGTTAATGGCGAAAAACTCGATATCGACTCTATTGTTCTAGCTACTGGATACCGCAGCAACGTTCCTTCTTGGCTTCAGGTGAGAAAATGTTCTAATTCCTTTTGTCAGACTTTGGTTAATTTTAACAAGTCAAAAGAAAACAAAAATAAATTAAAGTTAGTCAACTTGAGAGAAATGAGCTAATCTTGGTTTGGTTTAATGATGTATACAGGAAAGTGAATTTTTCTCCAAGAATGGGTTCCCAAAGGCGCCATTCCCTCATGGTTGGAAAGGAAATGCTGGCCTCTATGCAGTTGGGTTCACAAGGAGAGGGCTCTCTGGTGCATCCTCAGATGCAATGAGGATTGCACAAGATATTGGCAAGGTCTGGAAAGAAGAAACCAAGCAGAAAAAGAGAACCACAGCTTGCCATAGACGTTGCATTTCACAATTCTGATCATGATCTTCATCTTCGCGATAATCTACACAAACAACTAGCTAGGATTCATGACTTTGCTTCTAGTTATTATGGTGTAAAAAATAATATTATTGTATCATACCCAGGGAAAGAAAGAAAACAGTTAGCACACAGCACAGCAGCCCTCTCCCCGAAGGTCCAAAGTTTTGATATGTTTTGGGCATTTTGTAAACTGAGGAAGACGAGGCTTTTTCTTTTTACTTATCTTTTTCAAGTTTGATTGTACAGTTTTTGTACCTATATTTTAGTGTTTTAATTTTGAGTAATGCTAATCATTTCAACTCTTAAATCCCGTCTTAAATATTAATGAATTTTCTCTTTTCAATCTTTGTTTTTTTACTCTCTCTCATTATCAATTTGAAGATTTAATTTATGAAATAATCATATACATAATTAATTTGATGATTTAACAGTATTCTCACCTAAATTTCATACGATGATTTTTCTTATTTAATTTCGTATCATATACTAATTTTGCAATTATTTCAAAGAATCAAATCTCCTATAATTGTCTTCCTTTTGGCAAGTATTGGTTGATCAATGTAGTTGTGGAAGGATATTCTTCTCTCTCTATCTCTGATTATAGAAAACAAGTTTCGTTTTCATGTTAAATGAGATTCATTATCCAGAGTTGACAAATAACACAATAATTACTAGGTAGTCAGCAGACCGTCATCAAGCGAAGTCCCACTGATTCAATGTTTCTGATTTGCAAGTTGCCCTATAAACATGAATGATCAGATGGGTAGGACCAATAATGAAGTAGAATGCAACCCAGCTCCACCACACCACCAGACCACATTGTTCTAATCTCTCTCTCTCTCTATTGAGATAGCCAGTTCCAGGACTTAAATATTATTATCTTTTTGTTTGACCAAACTTACTGAATAATAGGCTTAGAACTCTCTTTGATGCCTCGCACATGCTTAGAGATTAGAGAACTATACCCACAAACCAACCCTCCCTCTACCACAATTACAGTTAAATCTTTTCTGTAAAGCATGATTGAAAACTAATTAAACACACTTCTGTAATCAGATCCCCTTCAAATTAAACTGATTAATTCTTTTGTTGTTTGTGTTGTGCCTTGTGAGAATATTAGCTGTTGAAAATGTTTTAATTAGGTAACACGGGACTTGTGAACCAAGACTAAACAGAAAAGGTAACACGGGACTTCTGAACCAAGGCAAACAAAAAGGGTAACCAATTGGCGTCGCCCGGACTCGAACCGGAGACCTTCAGTGTGTTAGACTGACGTGATAACCAACTACACCACGACACCCTTGATAGCAAGCGTGATCTGTTATCATAAATAAACAATCAGAGTCTGCGGAGATATAGCTTTTTGCAACCCACCACATTGCGTGCATTTGGATTCCTTTTTAAAATAATAATTTTAAAAATATAATTATTTTGATAAGATTTTTTGAAAATATAAATGTATTTGGTATTGTTTTGAAAATAAGTAAAATAGTTGTTTGAATGAAAAAGTAATATTTGTTTTGAAAATGATGAAAAAGATATATATAATATTTTTTATTTTTTCGTTATAATTTTAAAAAATATGGTTTCCATTTTCAAAAATATATTTTTAAAAACATATCATCAAATATCTTTCTTTTATTTTTTTATTTTGAAAATGAAAAACCGTTTCTAAAGATGCACCCAATCACTGTCTGTTGCAAAGGATAAGAGTACTACAAATGAGGTACTTCTTTTTGAAAGCCTTTAATAGAACTCCCAAACTCTTTTTATCCACAAATTTTTAGATTTATAATTTATTGAGTCAAACATATCAATATTGTTTTCCATAAGAGAGAAGTTCAATTTGAAGTTCGCAACTTCTCTATCCGCATGCCTGTCACGGCTTTTATATGTCATGTAGTTGGGCAGTACTAAAACCCATTCATTAAATAAATTTCCATTAAACAGTACTACTCATATGATATGCCTTGAAAAACTTGTAATTTCCTCCGAGATGTGATATGCTAAATATATTGCCAAATAGGAATATGTTATATCTAATAAAATATAAATGTTTATACATCAATCCAACAAAATGTAAAATCATACTTCTTTCAAAAAAAAAAAAAAAAAAGTAAAACCATACATCTAACTCACATATAAACACAAATTAAACTAAGTCCTCTTCAAGGTTTGGTTAGAAAAATCTGATTCCTAGGTCTCTTGTTCCATAATAAGAGCTCTAAGGGCTCGTTTAAAGTATGGGTTGGACTTTGTTTGGATAAAACTCAATCTAATCGAATCTCATATCTTCTCACCACATAGGGAAACTTATTTTTCTTAAAAAAAAAAATTAATTAATTTTTTTAAATATAATATTAAATTTATTTAATTATTTTAGAGTTTAGGTTAATATATATTAATTATTTCTAAAAAATAATAATTTTATATTAATTACAATATAAATACTATTTTATTTAAAATTATTAATATATAATTAATTTATTTTTAGAAAATAATTTAATATGTTATGTTATTTTTAAAATTCATCTAATTATTTTTAATATAAAATATACTTATTTTATTCATATATTTTAGTTTAGTCCCGACTTCGGTCAAATAAAATAAAGTACTATTTTTATCCAACCTTATATTACACCAAATACATCACATTATTAACATATTTAATCTAATCCAATCCTATCAAATTCAATCAAATCTCATCAAACTAATTCAATTCAATATTGTGTATCAAATGGACCCTAAAAGATCAAGAATAGACTATCTCTTTAGAGTAGTCTAAATAAAATTATTTTTATAAAGTGTGACCAAAAGGAAATTTAAACTACTATAGAAATTGAAAAGAAAATGAAATCAGGAATATAAGAAGTAGGAGTTGTGTGAGACAAATTTTCTTTAAATGATGATATGAAAGTAGATAATAAAGACGATGTACGTCAATGGGAAAATACCGAGGCATCTATAACACAGTTCAAGTGTGAGAATCTATTTCTACACAACCACCTATTACATATGATTATCTTAAAGTATAGATGATTATATATCTCTCTATTCTTTAAAAGTTTAGAGCTTAGTTCTCATCAAACACATATTATAATTTATGTGGATAATTTTATGCTCGTATTAATTATCATCAATTCATAAAAATAAATATACGAAGGTATAAATAGTTTCAATATATCTAAACAAATCTCTCTTATCCACTAGGTGTTAGCTCAAGAAAAGTGAATAACTATTTAAATATATTATAACGAAACTCTTGTCGAAGAAAAAGAGCCCACAAACAGTATCGCAGAAAGCAAACTTATGAGGCCTTCCTTTAAACTCTAAATGGAAAGTAGAGTAGAGGTCACATTGGTGCCCAGCCATGCACTGAGTTAGCGACCCATTTATCCAATTATCTAATATAACTGGGATAAGCCAAGCCAGTGGCCAGTCTATTCTCGTCACCGGCACGCGCGCTACACAGTAGTCCGCAAAATTTGACAGCAATACAGTGTCAGTATGTGTCTTATTCTCCTTGTATTCATTTACATGTTTCTATTATCTTCTCACTTGGACATCAATCACTCATCTGCTCACATTTAAAGGCCTTGATTTTCCTTTGCCACTTTGGTACCAGTCCCATAAATAGGAGCCATTTTCTTTTGCCAAAATAAATCATAGCCTGCACATGAGTTCCTTCACGCCACATTGTTATGTCAACTAGAGACTTCAATTCAGATGTATTTTTCTTATAATTAGCAGTCAGATTTTTCACCAAGATCAACCTCATCCGTATTTATTTATCACTCTCAAGGACAGTACTTAGATTGACTCCCATTGATACATAAAATGTAAAGTCAGACTGGGTGGCTCGACGTCGTACCCAGTTAAGCATTTGGATTCTTTCACAGAATCAGACCAGTCTATATATAACTTTTTGCATTCCAAATATATTACAATCCGTTTGCATACCTTTTTGAAATGATATTTTTAAAAATAAAAAATATATTTTAAAAATAATGTTTAAAAAAAAAATAATACGTTCGATAATAATTTTCAAAATAAAAAAAAATTATTTGATATTATTTTTAAAAATAGATCAAAACTAAAAATATATTTGGATGAAAACTATTTTTAAAAATAATGATACGACTGTTAAAAATAAGTGTTTTTACTTTTTTACATTTTACTATAAAAAAAAGTTTTTACAAATTAAAAAAAAAAAATTCATTTTTTATTTTTACCTTCATTTTATTATATATTTTTTAAAATATATTTTTCATTTTCAAAAATATGTTTTTGAAAACAATCAATAAATATATTTTTGAATGTTCTTCGTTTTTAAAAATAAAAAATAATTTTAAAAAACTATGTCAAACAAACAATGCTTTATCGGTTGTTTGCAGGGTCATTCCAAAGACTCGCATTCTCCAGATACACCAAATCATTGACATGACTCCAAACCTTTAATTTGTCTATTGGTCCCTATGATCGTGATTTCTGATCAACTGATCACTTGGATGATCACCATCCAATATTATTCTGAAAACAAAAGAACCATGACAAACTTTAAACCCCCTCAATCCAAGTCGCCATCTTTAACCGACATGGCAAGAGTACACTGTTTTAGTTCTCTCCAAAATATTCAAAACAGTATAAAGGGTGTGACACCTCATTTTCAGATCATTCCAGTGACACCATTCCAAAAATTTCAATTTGTCTATTTGTCTGTATGATCGTGATTTCCGATCAACCCACTAGAGAAGATCACCATCCGATATTCTGATACTATAATGGACATACAACAAAACAACAATGACAAACTTGAAACTTGAAACCCCCTCAATCCAAGCCGTGATATCTAACTGACATGCCACGTTGTCAGAGCCCACCCATTTTCTTCTCATATCTAGGGTAGGTCATGGCCATGGGACTGGCAAATTATACTTGCATCGGACTACGTGCATGAGGAGCACATATTTTACACACCTGGAGTATGAGATTACTGCAACTCCCATCCCAAACCAGCCAGTTAGACCACGCAACAAATCATACTGACATGTTTGCATCAGATTATACGAATAATTGGATACATTGTTTCGGATATTAAATTAGGTTCAACAAACAGGAAGATCACAAAATCGTTATGCAATTCGAAACCAAATAGAAACGGAGCAAAGCTTCAATGGTTGTTACAGATGTAAGTACGGAATATTGTTCTGAAATTGCAAAATTATTATCCTTATGTAAGATTCTCTCACGAGCTTTTATCTATGAAACTCGTTGTCCAAAAAACCAAAAAAAAAAAAAGAAAAAGATGTTGCATCAAAATTCAATATGAACTAAAAGTGTTCCATTATTTTATTCCATTTTGTAAAAATACCTCGAATTTTATATATATCATAAGTAATGCTACATTACCTAAAAACTTGTTAAAATTTATTATCCAAATGATATAGTAAACTTATATATAATTACTACATCATTAATATATCATCTTAAAATTAATATGGTGGTTACAAATCAATTAGTCACATCATTTGATAAAATTTTTGAACAAATTTTTGAAAAGCATAGAATTATTTTATATTCACATGCAAAGAATGTATCCACTATAGTATGTATCAAATATTATTTGAATTTATCAAAATATATATAAAAAAAATAAGAATTTCAAATATTATATAAAAAATAATTAAAGAAAACCCTATTTTCATTAAGCAACCAAAAATGGTTCGATTTGGGCCTTGCGGCAAATTGAATCATAAATGTGTTCGGTTAACCCCAACGTTACAGTTTGGGTTTGGGCCCTTCTCATTGATTCCCTTTGAGTAACACAGATTCTGGGCCCAACTGCAATAAGGCTTTTTAGGTTGAGGTTTTTAGATTAGTCCTATGGCAAGAGGCAAAACTGTACATTGGAGGACAATCGCATAAACTTCAAATTCAATAATATCTTCTTAATTCACATGTTCTACCGAATTCACATAGTCTTTCTTTTACCAGTTAATAGAGAAAGGAGAAAATGATGCTTTTAATTTATTCAATCAAATCCTTAAAAAAATGGTATTCATTCGATAATAACCAATAAGAGTTGATTCCATTTCTAATTGTCCATTGAACTATTTTTCAAATGATATAATGAATATATAACTTCTTTTTCCTCCAAATAAAGGTTTATAAAATTTTTATATCTATTAAGCAGGTTATATCAACTTATAAATCACCTATTCAAGTGTTAAAAAAAAAACCCTTAAATGGTAAAATTGATGTAGCTGGTTCCAAATGTATATCGTGAAAGCAAAACAGGGGCCCAAAAAGTAAGGCCCGGTTTGATGACAGTCTCTTACCCAATGCAAACGGTCACAACCCAACAAGAATAAAAGGAATTCATAGAAAGAAAGCCAATTAAAAGGCTCCAAGAAAGTTGTAGAAAAAAGAGAGCGGCAGCACGTTCAGTGACTGAAGCTGAAAAGCAAAACAGAACAAAGAAGCATGGCAGTCACATCGCATCTCAGCAAATTCCCTTCTCTTCCTCTCACCCCTTCTCGCGCTCTCTCTTCTTCCTCTCTTTCTCGTCTCCCCACTAACAATTTCTCTCTTGTAAACAACGCCAAGCTCACCTCAACAACAACCACACTGACCATCTATGTCAACAAAAGAAGATGTGGCGCCGTTTCCATCCAAGCCATGGCTTCTTCCTTCGGCTCCAGGCTGGAGGAGACCATTAAAAAGACCGTGTCCGAGAACCCAGTCGTTGTTTACTCCAAAACTTGGTGCTCGTGAGTTCAATTTCCATCAATCACATTGCTTGCATTTATTTTTTCTTTTTATTGTTTATTTTCCATTTTGATTTGATTGAGAGGAATTGGAAATGGGGATTTTGAAGGTATTCGTCCGAGGTGAAATCCTTGTTCAAAAGACTCGGTGCGGAGCCGTTGGTTATTGAATTGGACGAAATGGGTCTGTGCCTCTATTCCTTAGTTATATTGTGTGCTGTTCATAGAAATTGTATAAATTTAATTCATATTCCAACACCACTATACACTCTAAGTTCCTTGACCTGGCACTTGATTTGAACTCTCATATATGTATTTTCCTTTCTGTAGAAGATGTGTATTGGTTTTATCATATGTATCAAATGATGTTCTAAGGTAGATTGATCAAGGCCTTTCTTTCAGGTCCGCAAGGCCCTCAACTACAGAAGGTACTGGAAAGGCTGACTGGACAGCATACTGTCCCTAATGTTTTTATAGGTACGTAGTGCTCTCTTTAAATGCTCAATTTGTGAATTCTGATGTATCTGAAATATACCTTGCTTGAGAAAAGAATTATCTGTCGATTTTTCGTCACTTGCAACTCAAATAAAATTGTTGGGATCATGTGCATCGATTGAAGAATTCTGCTCTAGCTGCTTCTGTTTATGATTAATTTCTGTTAGATTCCCGGTGCGGGCATGTCACTGTAAACGTTGTTGTCCTATGTTGCTTATAACTATGACATAAATTGTACTTGGGTATATTACCCTTTTTTTTTAAAAAAAAAAAAAAAATTTGTGCTACACTTGTGCTAGACTTAATATTGAACCAATGATTGTATCTATTTCGTTTTGAAATGCTTATTGAGAGGAATATATATGCTGGAGGATACAACTCAGCTAGGGGGTTTATTTCTCAGCAGCATGACAAACAATTAAATATTGTGGAAGTTAATAAAATTTTCAAATGAATTGTCAAGTAATTTTGTTTTCTAAATTGACATTGAAGAAGAAGCAAACTGAGTGTCTCAGAGTTTGCAGTGGAAACAAAAACTGCGCTTACTTGTTTCTAGATTTATATATGTCCTTGTTGATCTTACTAGAACTGAAGTTGTGATCTATAGTCACTGAGCATGATGGCTTACACTTTGGCAATACAGCTGAAAATTTATAAAGATTGAAATTTTATGTTGTTCAGCTAAGAGCCTTTTAAAAAGTGACAAGGTGCTACTATAACCAAATGCACATGGAAGTAAACATACACTGCAAAATTATTTCATCAACCAATTTGGTTATTATGTAACATAAATGATTGATCTAACTCTTTGTTCCTTCAATGACCAGGCGGCAAACACATTGGTGGTTGTACAGGTACACTACATGCAGTTTTCTTCTTTTAAACAGCATATACTTTTCTCCTTTGTTTAACTTTTTTGTTTTGCTTCTCAAACCATTTTTTTTTTTTCCATGACTTATAGAAATTAGTTGCTGATCTTCACTTTCCAATCTGACTCCCTAACTTATTTATACTTTTTAATTGAATTTATTCATTTTTATGGCAGCTGTTTTTATTTATCAAATCCTTAACATTTAACTGAGAATATGGAAATTTTGTTTGACCAAAGTAGTGTTACACCTCTTTGATATAGGGAATTGTAGTTATAAAATGAAAAGATATAGCAAACAGATTTTGATTGCTAATGTTGCTTCATGTGTTAATGCAGATACTGTAAAGCTATATCGGAAAGGAGAACTTGAACCTTTGCTGTCAGACGCTAATGCCAGAGAGACAGAGAGCTAGTTGCCTTTGCAGTTTAGTCACGAGGGAATTCATTCTCTCCCCATCGAAGTTGGATTTCTTGAGAAGTTGAGCCACATTTCTGTTTCTTTCTAGGAGTCTTATTCACCTCGTTGACGTAATTTTGCTTTCTGGAGTTTCACAAATGATGTTTGTGTATTCCCACCAATTGTCCTGTATATTGAATTCATGAAAATTTGTTGTCGTGTCATTGCATGTGAACCTGATTTATTGGATAGCTAAATTAAGACCTTAAATCTAGCTATAGATGTAGAGTTTGTGGAGATGAAGAGATGCAACAAATGTACTGTCTGATGTAGTTAAAACTGTTAATTCGTTGAATGTGTAATTTCTTGGTTATGAATGCTTGCCTCTCCCTCATTTCCTTGAATTTTGTTTCTTCCTCGTTTCTCACTGATATGCAATATACTTGAAAATGTGGTAGTTTTCCCTTAATATTTGTCCTGTTGAGTAATTGAAAGGAAACTCTTATACATAGCAAAGTTTGATAGATAGCTTGATCTCCTCTCACATGTAGCCTACATACATAGCAAAGTGTTCATCAAGAAGCGAAGCACACATGATGCATGCATAAAATGAATAAACTTTATAAAAGGCAGTTCTTTAAGATGTTGCTTCTATATACATCAACCTTCATCATGTTCATTTCAGATTGTTCAACCCTTACCCTATATTAAAGGAAGGGTCTCTCTGATCACGTTGACATTTTTAAAGTCATTGATCAATGCTTATGAACTAGAGAAGTTCTTGGCTTTTTGAATAGTTTTAGACTGCTAATGCTTTGGCTGACCTTCAAAAGTGTATATAGTTCTGTAACACACAATTGCACATTGTAAATATATAATATGGAGAAGTAGTTTAACAAAGGAACCAAATCAATTTGGGGAGCTTGGCGGGAACAATTGAACAGACCTAATAGCTTGATCACCAATGGGATCACAATTTGTTAAGAGGGGTAAAAGGAAAAGAGTAATAGCTGAATAAAATTTCAAATCTCAATAAGATAACTGGAAGAAACAGAGGATAGATGCCTTTCAAATTAAAAAACAGAATCCAGACTATACTATGTCATTGCGATGCAATAAACATATTCCTTAGGCCTCTGAAATAGGCCAGCAGTTCATTATAATCAGGAAGGTTTTCTCGGATTGCTGGAATTTCCTTAAAATTCTGAATCCATGCCAGCAAGCGAGGGAAGCTATCTGGTTGAAGAAGCTTTAACCCAACCACTTCTTCCATGGCTCCCAGCCAGCTGGCTATCCATCCAAAGGCTATATCAATCAATCCAATCTTTTCACCTCCGAAAAACTTCTTCTCCCCAAGGGCTTGCTCTTCCAAGATTTTCAACAGTTGTTTTGCTTCTTTAGTTGCCTTAGTTTGTTCTTCACCCACAGTGTGAAAGTATGCAAAAAATGTAGGGTTCTGGACAATTGATTCAACTATGTATTAGAAAGAAATGTTCAAAACCTTGATTAACGAACTAGATGTTAAGATTTCTAGTGCTAGATATGGTTACCTTGTACTCGCCAAACTTAATCCAGAACCGTGCCAGGGCTCTCTCATAAGGATCGTCTGGAAGCAAGGGATTCTGTGGCCAGGTTTCTTCTATATACTCAAGAATAACCGTGGACTCTGCTACTGGCTTTCCACCATGAACAAGCACTGGAACTTGTTTGTGAACTGGATTATACTGGAGAAGCAAATCGCTTTTGTTCCGAAGGTTTTCTTCCAAATATTCATAATTCGCTCCCTTGAGCTCTAGCGCCCAGATTACTCTGTAACAAAATGAACTAGGCCAAGCTCCTAGTAGCTTCACTTCTTCCGTGTTGTGAGTATTACAATGTATGTGTTCATCTGCCATATAGTTCATTTGTTTGTCATTGGACAGAATTCTCTTGCTTGAAAATGGAGGTTCTTCTTTATCGGCCATTTTGACTGATGTTACACCCATTGTCTAAAAAAAAATTATCTTCAATATTAAAGAAATATTTTGACTTGACTAAATAATCCAAAGGTAGGTGGCTGATGCATGGTAGGTGAGGGATAATGGTAATAAATTAAAAATGCTGGAATTGGATGAGGGTCATAAGACTTTCAAGTTCCAATCCAACTTAACTTTTCAATAGGAAATAACACGGAAGTTCTCGGTAGTTGGTTGTTTATTTTCTGGGATAACAAGGAGAAGGAGAATCCTTGTGAGCCACCCACTCATTAGTATAGCGGCAACCCACAATTGTCACATAATTCCGGGGTGTCTAGCAATTTGAACCTAAGATGTCTGAGTTTACGGTTCACGCTAGATCTCCGCTTCCCTTGACTACGAGCCACTAGGCCACCGGACCTGGTTGTTCCTTGTCTAGTTTGGACGTTCATTCATACAACCGAATTTGATATGTTTTATTTGCACACTTCAAATTAATTTGAGAAAATTGGAGGCCATTTTACTCTGTAAACAGGAGTTGGGCACTTGGCCAAGCTTCTAATAGTTTCAATGGTTCCATCCTTGGCTGAATATGTGTCAAGTTTCTCAATTCAGCAACAATTTCATTACTGTGTATGATCTCATGAGCTGAGCTTCAAGAAAACTTATTGAGAAGAGAAGTATAGGTTTGATTTTTCTTTACCTTGTTTTTGACATTTCAGATAGTGTATGCATCTTGACCTGAAATTATTTTTAAGGATTGACTTATGAACAGTTTTGCAAAGGTTCAAATGTGTCACAATGACAAGTGAATAATTAAATAGATAAAAATGAAAGAATGTTAAGGAAAATAGAGAAAAGGCAACTTAAATAAAACTATATTTGGGATTGCTATGGTGTATGAAGTAATCATCTATAACTTATAAAATCAGTAGGTAGAGGTTTGGTAAATTGATAATATAAAAAATTATCTTGGCGAAAAAGGTAGGGAATTGTGTTTAGTAAATTTTTATCGATAATGCAAAATGACTTTAATCTTAAGAAAGTGACAATATTTACATTTTTAGAAAAGTTATATGAAAAAATTTAAAACATCATAATCACATCCTATATATATGACAAACAATCATTCCTTTAGTTATTGATAAGATGTTGTGAACCAATAAATTATAAATTATTAAAAATAAAAAATAAAATTAAAATGAAAAGAATTGGGACGTGCAGCTCCTTCTAGTGCACCTCCTTACCTTTTTTTTTTTTAATTTAAATTAATTTTTATTTTAGCTTACTTTTAATTAAATTTAATGTTTTATATATTTTTTTAAAATAAGCTTTAATGGTTTCTAAATCTTTTTAATTTAAATAATCACTATTTAAAAATTTAATTAACAATAATTAATATTTTTATTTAAAAATAGCATTGAAATTTAAAAATGATTATAATTTAGAGCGCACATATGTACATACATATACATATACAATTCCAGGATGTCCATGATTAATAGTCTGAAAATGGGCCGAATGTGGCCCATGATTCCAATCAACTGGTTATGGATCTGCTACTCCGTGTAAAAAGAACAGCCCAATCAGACAAGAACCAGCGTGGCAATATTGTGATCACAAATTCACAACGCATGAATGCCTGCAACTGGAGTCTCCCACCACCACCTACACCACCGAATAAGCTTTGACAGAACAAAGACGTGATGATGAAACCGCAAACTACAAAACTGAACTAAATTCTCATACATATATGCCATGACTTCCATGGCTCAATTTACTTACATTCTAGGACCCCCGACTCTTACTCACAACCACTTGTTCTATAATTACAACTACAACAAGTTGAGGTTTTGCCGCCAAAAACTGAACAAGTGTAGAAAATCATCTGGTTCCTTTATGACCACAAAGCGACTGTCATTCTCTTCTACTATCACCTGTTCAGCTACTGATAGGTCCTCATCTGACTCTGAAATTAGGTACTCTCGCTTTCAACCCTTGTTAACGTATGTTCGTATGTCACATTTATATGATTCTGGATGGTTTTTTAATTGAGTTTGGAGGTCAATAATTGACCACATTTTGATTTATAGAAGAATATTAAAAGTAGGTGTTTTAGAATTGATAGACAAGACGGTCCAGAGGAAGTGAAATAAGTCACTAACTTACATCTTAGTTGATCATCAATTCAAGTGGCAGGATTGAAGAGTGGGTTGTTTGTGAATACATGTTGATACATCAAATTGAAATTTTCACTCTTTCTAGTTAAACCTTGATTATTGGTATGTGATTTTAGATGAATAATGAGAAAATATATAATAAATTTGTGTAAGGTCAAGGGAGTGTTAAACTCAATTCTTCTTTTCGTATAATTTACTCGATCGGGAATGGTGGTTACATTCCGTTTTGGTAATGTATTATGTCCTTTTACTGACCGAAATAGGAGTTTTGTTGATTTGAAATGAGAAAGCCATGGATAGATTTAATGTCCAAGTAGTTGGAATGTGAGTAAATTCAGTTGAGTTTTAGGGATTATAAAGCAAGATGTATTGGGTATTTTTCAAGTAGCCTTGTTAACTGATCATCAATAGAGAATATGATGGTAGCCTTGGTACTTTACAAGACAATACCAAAGTTTGTTAGTGATCCCCAGGGATCAGTTTATCTGCTTGCCATGTCAATCTATGAGCAAGGATTTAAGTGTTTTAGTTTTCTACAATCTCATCATCCAAACGTTAAAATGCTTTCTACCGATGATATACACACATTTTATGGTTGATGGGTTCTCCTTCCTAAAATCTATGTTGTATATGATTAGATATTAGCGTTTTTTTTTTAAGAAATGATTAAATATAAACTTAACTAGTAAAAGCTAGGCACTGAAGAGTAGAAGTTCGTATTTTGTTTGGGTTTACAACTCATCACAATTTTTAAGTGATCATTTTGTTTATTTTATGTGCTTAAATTTTTCTTATCAGGAGAAGGGTGAGAGAACCACAAGAGAATAATCCTCACACTAAAATGTATACTGGAGCAATCAGAAATTATGCAAATATAACTACAAGCTCCTTGAAACTGAGGATTTTCTTAGTCTCAAATTACAATGAAAAACTTAAGTTGATCTGTGCTTAGTATTGTGACAATGGTGATGCACAAAATTAATTGATAAAGAATCAGTGTTTTCTCTTTTGATCCTTTTTTTTTTAAATTATTTTTGTTACAATAGCATAGTGAGTGGGATTTGAACTCAAAACATATTGTAAAATGATAAAATCATGAAAGATCTACCAGCTATGCCTATGCTAGCTAGTATCCACTCTCTTGATCCTTACTCCTTCAAAAGATACTTTCATGATGGTCTTTGTGATTGCTACAATTCTTAGGCAAAGCGAAGACCAAACTCTTTATAAAAGCGTATTTCTATCAGTGTAAAATTACCTTTCTGAAACATGTTGTCCTTTTGACCAGTAGAATCAAAACATCTATTTAATATGGTTAAATCTTTAAAATTATTATATATTTCCCATGGACCACATCCAACATTTAACTAACGCATACCAAATGTCCATTGACATTGTTCTTTCTTGCTCTAGTTTCCTATATATAATATTGCAATGCAAGTAGCATGATTCAACCTACTGCTTTCAAAGCTTTTATACTGCTAAGATTGGCTTTACTATGATGCTCTGATTTATGTTGTAGTGTCTACTGCTAACTGGCTCTTTGATTATGATTTATCAATGACCTGACTTTGCCTCTTCATAAAAAGTAGAGCTGGTTATTTTTTCAGATGATGATTTAGACTACAGAAGATACAGTTGTTTTAATCATGTATGAAGTGATTGTTGAAGCAAAGCGTTTAACAGCAATGGTGGCAGCAATAACAACTTGGATATGAATGTTTGTGTCATGAAATAATGGGTCATTTATATGGCAACAGGCAATGCAACTCTAACATGTAAACTCGTTTTGCATTTCTCACCATTTCATTTTAATAACTGTGCTATTAAAATGTAATCTGAGATTGTTTTCATTTTTAGTTGTTTCTCTAACATGGTTTCTTTCCATCCAGTTCTTGTGCTATCAGGGTCTGTTTTGCAAATGAGGCTTCCTTGTAATCATAACTTTATTTGTTCTTCAGTTCTGCAGCTAAGATTAGGAGTGAAGTTCTCTCTCCCTTTCGGTCTGTTCGGATGTTCTTTTATCTTGCTTTCATTGCAAGCGGTGTGCTGGGAGGATTAATAGCTGCCACTCAGTTAATTGCTGCACTAACAAATTCAGCAAGAGCAGCCACAGTCCCTGACATATTAAAAGGTCTTGGCATAGATCTTGGAGCAGTTTCCTTATTCGCATTCCTTTATTACAGGGAGAACAAGGCCAAGAATGCACAGCTGGCTAGGCTCTCAAGAGAGGAAAGCCTTTCAAATCTTAAGCTCCGTGTGGACGAAAAGAGAATTATCTCTGTGAGTGATTTACAGGGCATTGCTCGTCTGGTAATCTGTGCTGGCCCTGCATCTTACATAATGGAGTCTTTCAAACGCAGTGAGCCTTTCACGGAGAGGCTTTTGGAACGAGGGGTGCTTGTGGTGTCTTTTGCTACAGATGGGAACTCGCCCAGTTTTGAGTTTGAGGAAAGTGAAGAGATGAAAGAGATAACTACCAAAAGGAAGAGACTTTGGCAGTTAGGTCCAGTTTATGTTTCTGACTGGTCCAAGTAAGAAGCTATATTTAGATTGTTGGTTTATTTGTTTCAAGTTCTCATTATCCATCTCTAATTTTATTTTGCTAAACAGTTGGTTAGATGAACAAAAGAAATTGGCTGGTGTCTCCCCTGAATCTCCTGTGTAAGTGTCCTGATTATCTAAGGATTATTATTCTAATTAAGCAGACACAGATAGCTTACACATCTTGCATGCTGAAGCTTTTTATCTTTGTTTCTTCTTTTGCATTAACTAATCTGATTTCGCATCTTAAAAATTTTGTACATCACTGGACAATCTAGCACATTGTGTTTCTGATCACACACTTAAGCTTGACAGTTTGGTATTAATGTTTTGGAAACATTATGCATTACTTCTGGGAAGTTGTCATAATATGTTGCTTTTAAAGTACCTTGTGATCATCTTAAGTCTGTCAATTCTGCAGGTATTTGTCTCTACGCTTGGATGGTCGTGTCCGGGGTAGTGGAATTGGCTACCCTCCTTGGAATGCTTTTGTTGCACAACTACCACCAGTAAAAGGAATGTGGTCAGGTCTTCTTGATGGTATGGATGGAAGAGTTCTTTAAACAATTTTTTTTTTTTTTTTCTCAATGTTTTGTCAAGATTAATTTTGGCTGCTACTTATATCAGTGATCATAGCTCTCTTCATTCCAGGTTGGAATCTTTCTTGGTATAATCATTGCTAATGTATAATCTTGATTTATACTCCTTTCTTGTTCAAATGGCCCTCTGTATCATTGTTTAAGTTCCGTGTATTAATAAAAGCATTTCAATTGCTAATGACAAATGCAACGCAATATTTGTCCTTCGCATGTTGGAGATGCGTGCTCTTCTTTTTTCTTTTTTCATTTTTGGAGATATCACATATGATAGGGACAATTCGAACTTAAGATATTGTCAGACTGAATAAGTGTTTTTTACCATCAAACCACATTGGGAGGTGGTCAGATGCATGCACTTCTAATACAAGTAGAATGATGTTTTTCTTTCTAAATTTTCAAAATTTCTTGTGATCATTCTTTTCCTTTGGCCAAATATTAAGAGTCACAAATCACAATGGATCTTATACAAAGAATTTTTTTTTCCTTTGCCAAGGTATATAAAATATCTATAGATAATTATATATATATGCAGTCAAGTCAAGACAATCTTATCGTAAGACTTAAATCCAAATGGACTAACAGAATTTTAATAACATAAAAGAGTCCCAATTAGGGAGCTCAATTGATTAAAAATAATAATAATAAAGAAAGAATAGGGGTTAGTGGGCCGACTGCCCACCAATTGGGTGGACACCAAACAAGTCCAATTTAATTGGACTGTTGTCAAGCAACGGTCAAACAAACAAAAGCTGAACAAAATGCAAACATTTTCTATGTTGACTGTGTTTTCAACTTTTCATTTTGTTTGGCTTTTGTTTCTTATGAGCGTCGGTTGACAACAGTCCAATTGAATTGGGCTTGCTTGGTGTCCACCAATTTGGTGGACACTCGGCCCACTAATCCTTTTTATTTTTTTTATATTGGGCTCTCTAATCGGATTATTTTAATATTTTTAAAATTCTATCAAACACATTTAGATTCGGGATTTAAATTTACTTTTGTATAATATTTTGACTTAAAACAGCCATGGTTAGCTTGCATATGTTCAATGACAAGATGTGCTATAAATTCCTTTCTTTTCTCGTTTCATTTTTCTTTTTTGGTTACAATTCGTTAAAATTATCATAAACAACAGCTAGAGGTGTGAAATAGTATCAGCCATATCCCTCACTGTTCACTTTGTTCCACAGCAATTCTTTTGGGCTGGACAACCAGGGCTGGACAACCATCTTCTAACATGGTCGTTCAAATAAAACACACTGTTGTCTCTTGTGCTTTGCTCGGGTGGCAGGCAGCACACCTAAGTTCTCAATGAACTTGGGTTTGACACCCATGTATATGTGGCTGTCTTCCCACATTATGTGAGCCATCCTCTCACTGTTATGTGAGCTAACCTCTCCCATATGAGAGTTGCTTTCTGAAACACGTCATCAATGTCGTATCTCGCATGATCCTGATAACTTTCTGGATAGATCACTCCCAGTGATCTAAAAATAAAAGAAAACATAGTTTATATTATTATTTCTTTTATCCCTGATGAACTAGTAGCTTTTGTCTTGCTTACCTTAATAAAGTAGCAACTTGGAATATACGAACTGATGCCAATACTGGATTAATAGGTCTTGACAATTGGTTTTACACAATTTGTTTGCAACTTTGGGAGCTCGTTGTTGACAATGAGCCTAACTTTCCCTCTCTTCACGTTCAACACTGAACCTGAATAGCACTGCTGGTGGTATTCAGATTTTATTTTCGGAATGGTAGTTATACAGCAATCTGTGGTGATTCGAGATACCGTACTCTTTGAGAGCATTCGTATATGATATGTCACTACATACGATAGGTTCAACACCTTCAGATACTGAACTTCCATTGTATATACTAGAGTAGCCTAGATTATCAAAATGTTGTAACCTGTGTCCGGTTTAATATCGTGTGACCCTCGGTAAGCTTCTGCTTTCATGTGTATTGTGTATAGATGAAAATTTGAGTTCCACATTTGGGAAGAAAGTACCAAGACTAACTGAATTAGCCAGATTTCTTTCCTTTTAATGATCACAATTTTATTAACGCGTGAAGTTCTGTTTCTGTTTCATTTTACCATGCGATCCAAATCTTAAGGGTATGATGTTTTCTTCTCTGGTTCACATTTTCTCTTGAGTTCTTTTATTGCATATACATCCACAAAAGATGAAGCTTCTAAATCAATGAATGATTCATAAGGTTATAAGATATATGCAGGTGATTACGACTCAAGCATCACTGTATCTGGCTCTGTAAAATTCTCGATCATCTGATCAGTGTACAAGAATCTCATTAACAAAACGCTGGACCCCAAGAGGCAAAAATAAAAAATTAGTGATGTGATTCTGGATTTTGATATGTGACTGCAATGTCAATATGTATATAATCTCAATAAGCTAGGATGAATTAGATTTTCTTATATCTAGCCATGTCGTTAACATTAGTGCGTAGCAATTCAAATAAGAAGCAGTATGGTGTGTGCTGCGGGCATTCCTTGTTTGGATATTATAATAAACATGATTGAGAATGAAGACGCAAGAATTCACTGGGAGATTATGATACACATGCCTGGTACATAAAAGTTTAAGCTAGAGATTGGAATGATACGACAATCAAAATCACAATGCTACTATTAACTCATTTAACTTCTTCAATCTCATCCAATGCGTAGTTGTTCGTCGATACATTCGCATAGTTAACCTTGTTGAATCGAACCACGACTGGGTAGCGTGTCTTAGGGTCCTGTAAGAAGAAAATAAACTCAGAAGCCATTAAAACGAATGATGCAAGAGAAATATAGGTATAGATAACTGAAAACTGACCTGATCAACAGCTACAACAGAACCAATGCCATTGAACCAGTAAGATTCCCTCCTCAGAATTTTCACCTGTTGATTGAAAAAGCATAGGAGATTTTGATAAGAACAATAGCTTCCTGGATATCAAAATGGAGAACCAAGAAAGCTAACTGAATTTATCTCTAATATTAACAAAGATTGTCACAATTCAACCCTTAATATAGCTTTGTATGGCCTTTGGATGCTAATCATGTTATAACCTATGATGTTCTGACAATGCTTTTTTTCTAATCCAGTTCTAGTTTGCAATCACTTCTAGACATAGCTTACTTACAGCAGTTATAATAACATACAAATAGATATTTTTATTTGATAATCTCTAATATGATCACTCATTTAACTGATAATTATGATCAATACACTTGTATTATAAAAAATCTAATAATTTATGGATTTTGTTAATTTACCAGTTGACTAAGTTATCTATCGATGACAACCTTGAATTAATTATAAGGATGATTACCGAAAAACATCCGAATGGTTATTATTAATGGATAACCTTATCCATCAGTATGGTAGCTAAATCCATAATTTATTCATCTAATGATTTCCTTTAACCTTCCTTTTACTCAAAGAGAACCAACACTTAATTACATATTTTGTTTCCAAAGGGTTTATATAGCAGTCATTCTATCAATTTAAAAAGAAGGTGAAGATAGTAGTAGTAGAAGTGACTAACCTTGGCGCCTCTCTTGGGTCCAATGGGGGGAGGTTTTGGCGCGGCCTTGGGAGCTTCACTCTCTTCAGGAGCAGTGGTGGTGGCTGGGGCTGCTGCAGCCTCCTCAGATGCCCTTACAACAAGCCTTGAAGTGTTGTTGGTGTTGTTCTTTAAAGGGAAGGAGACCAGACTGGTCCTAGAAGCTGTGTTTCCGTTGGTTGCAACATTGGGTGTCAACATAAACCCAGAAGCAGCTGATGCCATGCTGCAGCTAGCCATAACTGTTGAGGTCTCTCTCTCTCTTTCTGATTGATGAAGAAGAGTTGCCAAAAGAAAGTAGAATACTAAAGGACAATAGCCAAGATTGAGAGGCTTGGAATAAACACAATTTCTAAGTTTTGGAGTCGGATGATTATCTCATCTTGGAGAGTGGCATCAATCGTTTCCTCCACTAGGGTGCTGCCACCTCTGCACCATATCCTTTGTGTTTGGATAATGTGATTACAAGTCATCTAACTATTAGCTTCATAGTTCGTAAGTGGGCTCACCCAGTAGCCACTGCACTTACAATGTTTTGGCTGTTTGTGTTTCAGCCTCTGTTCACTTTTATTTGAAAGATGAAATATCTTGATTAAACACGGGCTAAGAGTTTCTAAAAGTTTTTGGGACAAATTCACTTTGAACCCAAAAAGAAAAGTTGCTTTTAGTCTACAAATAAAAACTATCCCAAACAAAATTTTAATTTCAGTTCTTTTCAACCCTCTTAAACATTGATGTATGTGAAAAATATTTAACGTGTAACACGTATAATAGATAAAAACAATTGACGTTTTGTACGGGGTTAGAAATAAACAAAATTATATTTTTGGATCGAAAATGAAGTTTTACCTTTACATAGGCCTTCTTGTAAATTTCCACTAAGAGCTGTTTTCTGAAAGAAGAAAAAAAGCAATTAAGTGTAGGATGGTCGCAACCTTTATAACTAGTACTTCCATCTAGACAACATATAACAAGATTTGATACAACCATTATAACCAGTAATGCGATTTCAAGATGCATTATGACATGGCTTATGAATAATGCAACCCTAATTCTCATGGCAACATGACTATTTTCCCTAAAATGAAAATTCAAGCGGAAGAGGACCCTTATGATATGTTTTTGTGCCTCTAGAGGTGTCACATTGGTCAAGTGACTTAAGTTCGGCCCTCAGATTGAGAGTACAACAAAAGTCCAAGCCCTAACGTCAGGTGGGTTGGGTTCCATTGTCAAGGCCCATGGGCTGAACAATTGAACTTAATGAATTTTCCCCAAAAATCCTTGTAGTTTGATATATTCACTAAAAACCCCATCTGGTATTCTATGAAATTCAATTATCCCTTACTGTTAACTTTCTAAAAAGAGCCATTTCTACACATGCCAAGGGCAAAAAATAGCTTTGCCCTGGGCTCCTTAATTTAATTTAAATATAATAATAATAATAATAATAATAACTTAAAATATAAAATAATAATAAATTATATTTCTTCATTTGAGATCTCTTTCTTTAAGCAATGGAGATGGAGTCCATAGCCTGACTATTCAAACATTAAAGAGTCATTGAATCTACACATTTTATTTATCTGTTTACTGTCATTTGTTAATATGTTTTAATTTTTTTAGCTTGTTGTATTAATTTTTTGAAAAATAGTCACGAAGATTAATAATAATTTAATATATGAATCGGTAATGTGTGCTAAAGTTTTATTTATTTAATTATTTAATTTAAATTTTATATGACTATATTAATAGTGATTGATAAATTAACGTTAAATTGAAAAATTTTAGCAAGTTTATGAAAAAAACATCAATTTTATGGTGTCTTACGGATGATAAGGTAAAATGGACTTTATGCCTTTTCAATAACATTAGATCATTTAAAACTCTAAGGAATTCATAAACCAAAAATACATTCACAGTATCATGTTTCAAAAAAAGAAAAAGAAAATACATTCACAATATCACAATTTCATGGTTGAAAATTTCATAAATTCTAAAAATATAGGAGTTACCATGACATTCGCCAAAAAAAAAATAATAATAATACTTCAGGTGCCGTACACTCTTTTGACATGCCGTTTGGCGCCCAGAAGTCTCCTAGTTGTTCATTCTACTCAAACTACAAAGAAACGAAAATCGAAGCCAAAACAAATCACGATGCACAAATCCAGATATCAATCAATCGTTTTATCCACATAATGAAGAGAAAATTTTCCCTAACCAACCCTATAGATCCGTCACCAATTCGTAGCTCCAAGAACCAGTTAAAGGCCGCAAAAGGTTTCCATTCTACTCGGTACCGCATCAATTTCTGGATCTCGTTTTCATGGAACTTAATTCTCATGCACTGTTTGATTTATTATGCAGGTGATGAGGCTAAAACATCAGAGTACGCATTTTTTCAGAAATTGGAGACAGATCATGCAAACCACATATTCCATTCTCGTCCACCGCATCGATTCGGCCCTAGAGGTGTGTGTATATATATATATATCACGAAATCCCTCAATTGTTTTTGTCAACGTTACAGCTTTGAATTTCATTTAGGGAGGAGCAGCGGAACAAAAAGTAGCACAAAGGAGTTGAGATTGCCCGTTGAAGATGTTACACGTGGCGTCTTCCTCTCACCAATAGGTAGCATACTCAGCTCTTTAATTCTTCACTTAATTTTTTTTCTCGCTGTAATCCACATTTTAACTTCATGAACAATGAAATTACAACCATATTTTGCCGCCTTTTCTATTCAATTGCGCTTTATTGTTGATGCATGTAACAATCTGTGTTTATAGCCACTATAGACAAGGGTAATGCCCAAATGGTCATGTGATCAAACATGAAATTCGGGAATTCGAGTGGACAAATGAAAGAGACAGATCTGTTTGTTTTCCCGGAGTACAGCTTTTGCTTGAAAACTTAATTCAGAATGTATCCGCTATGTCTTTTTTATTAATGGGGCTTTTCCCTACTTGCATATGAAAGAATGTTTATTTGTTATATAAGTTAATGTGTTTGTATCTTTTCGCTGTTGTATTTATTAATATATAGCGCTAAGAACTGAGCACATTCATCAGTGTAATATTATGCTCAATGAACTTGTCTACTTGGATGTAAGTGTACTTCTTTTTTATGTTTTTGACTAGGACGTAAGTATGCCTGCTGTCTCATAAAATGATAATGTGCATCCCTAGTAAATGTTTTTAGTAATTGGCATCCGAATTGCACGTTTAAAACATCTCTATGTCATCTAATGTCAACTGAAATTATATCCTGCAGTATCTCATTGTCAATTCACACATGAATAAAATTCAAGCTTTAAATTATCCCTTCAAGTAATTCAGACCTGTCTGTTTTTATGTGGAAGTAGATTTGAACAGAGCTTCAACAACCTTTGGGGATATCTGTAGCACAAGCACAGGGAGAAGCATGGAGGGATATAACAGAACTATGAGACCTAAGGGTACCTTCTTTTTTTCTAATGTAAATTAGATTAAATTTATTGTCTTCTGTTCTGGAATCTAAGTAGATGGAAGGAAAGAAAACAAATTGGAAAGCCATAAATATTTGGCAGTTTCCATGTAACTTTCCAAAAGTACTTTGTTCTTTCAGCTGGGCAAACAACTGACCTCTAACATCTTGGCTCACCTCAGATTATACTAGTTTATTGGAACTAGGTTTTGTTTCCATAATACATTGTAGTAGCAGAAAGGGCATTTCTTATGTATTTATTAGAGGATCCAATCTGGTTAAAATTAGACTGTTAAAGCATTGTATTGTGGAACATGATAGAATGTTGTCAACTTTCCAGGTACCCAGACTCAGCACCAAGATCTCTTTTCCACGAAGAGACAGAAACTACGTCAGTGGGTTGCAGATATCTCATTTCCTGGAATTGAAGAGCTCTGTTCAAAGGGGTTAGACACATTATCATTCTTAAGTTGTTCCTGTACTTAATGCATCATGTCATGGACTTGATATAATTTTTCAGGTATGATTTTGTTTCTGTGCTCCTCAGTCGGCTGTTCCCTGAGAGCAACGAAGATAATGTATGCTCTATTCATTGTCCTTTTTTTTTCTTCTTCCCATGTTTTTACATGAATTTGTAATTTATTTTTTTGACTAACTAAGCAAATGTAATTGCTCTGTCAGAGATTTCAGATTCCAAGTTCTGCTCAAGTGCTGAGTGATGCCAAACCTAAGTTTGTTGCTTCGCATCCTTCAAATATTCACTCAAAGAATCATCATCAGATATCTACAAGAAACTTCATGGATGTTGAATGGGACCCATACTTAGGCAATTATTCATCAGCTTGTTGGTTAGGCAGATCAAGCAAGAGAACTCCGTCAAATTTGGGCTCTCTAACTGGTCATGCTTACAACACCATTCCTGAATTCAATTCAGCTCAAGTGCTGAGTGATGCCAAACCTAAGTTTTTTGCTTCGCCTCCTTCAAATATTCATTCAAAGAATCATCATCAGATATCTACAAGAAACTTTATGGATGTTGAATGGGACCCATACTTAGACAATTATTCATCAGCTTGTTGGTTAGGCAGATCAAGCAAGAGAACTCTATCAAATTTTGACTCTCTAACTGGTCATGCTTACAATGCCATTCCTGAATTCAATTCAAGTGAACCTAACTATGAATTAGGAGGAGAAAGAAATGCAATTGCATGGATTGAGAGTGGTTCCACTTTTAGCTTTCCTTTCGCAAATTATGGGTATTGTCCTTTGAGTTATCTTAGAGAGCTGGATGATTTACATTATCCAGATGCCTCTTTGCTTCAAAGAAAGAAACATGCACTGCTGCTGGGATGGGACTCTGAAAATGTGACAAATGAGAGAACTTATTCTGTTATTTCTCAAAATACAGAGTTCATCCCATATCCTGTATCCTTAACTTCTTGGGGTGATAGTCATGAATGGAGTCTGGATGGGTTTGGTGGTAGTGGGTTGTGTGCATCACCTCTCATTTGCAAGCATCCTTCAAGCTTCCATTCATTACCTCCACCTGATTTAACCAACTCTTTCAGAGATGAATTTAAAAGATATTATATCAAGGACAAGGAAGACATAGCTGCAGACTTGGGCCTTTGTCCTTTCACATTATCACATAGACCGTGTTCTGGAAGACATTATATTGAGGACGAGGAAAAAATAGCTGCAGACTTTAACCATAGTACGTTGACTTTATCGCATAGACCGAGCTATCTTAGTCTGACTGAAGATTCTGATCAGGAAACCACATCTAATGCTAGCATGAGCCTCCTTTCTCCTGGAGATCACCATTGGTTTGTGAGCAAGTTTCCCACTGAGCGGCATCAAGATCATGAGGCAGAATCTCTCCTTTCCTCCAAACTTGATTTTGATTTGGGAAGGAAATGCTTATCAATATGTGATACCTCAAGTAAGCAATATGCATCGATTTATCCTGCCATTGAATTTCCAGGAAAGGAACACATATCTTCTCGCTTGCTCAATATAGATGAGTACGAGAACTGCCCAGATAGTTTGAGCCACAGAGGAGTCCCTCATCATTTTAGCAATGATATTGTTGATATCCAGGACTGGTCATCCTTTTATTTCCAGATATCTCTGGATAGAAAAAGGGCATGCCCTCTGCTGCTTGATAAATCAAGCTGGGAGGTATCTGAAGGAGAAGCACATCACACTAATAGTGAAGCTGAATACATTTGATAATTGACTTTGTTTCATCAAGATGTCATGACTCATGTCCTGTTCCTTAAAAATGCTGCTGCCTTCTCTCTTGTTTTAATTTGTCATTGGTAGACACGTTTATTTTTTAATCAAATCATTAATCTGGTAAGTTTTTAGGTGAATGAAAATCTTGATTTTGTTATGGTTAATGCGGTGGTTACTTAATGTTCAGCTGCCAGTGAAGATTGTATTGTTTGCAATTCAGGAATAAAAGAACTAGGCAAAACCGTATGTTCAGCCCGAAGATGGTGCATTTATGGATTTTGATTCTGTGTATTGAACTTTTTTAAGTCATTACCTACCCTTTTTCTCTTTTTTCAAAGAGTTGAAATACACTTTAAATTGGAATTTAAGTAGACCCCTTTGTCTTGTTTTTCTTTTTCTTTTATGTTTCTTTGGAACACAAGTAACTTTACTTCATATTGAATGCTTGTTGTCCACTCATAAGAACTGCATTTCAATAAATCTTAAGGTATAAATTAAATAAATAAACAGAAAATGTCTCGATGCATGAAATAAAATTTAAAGACTTGAAAAATTGGAAACCTAAAATATGTTTTGATGTTAATTATGCTTATTGTAATACTCTTTACCCGTTTACCGTTGCCAATATACAAAACAATGCAACTTTTAGATTTATGAATATACTTAAAAAATAATCTATAAAAAAAAAAAAAAAAAAAAAACTTTAAAAGGCATGGTATGATGGTATTGTAATCATTTTTTTTTTTTGAAATAATTTTCTATTAAAATTTTGTAGGTAAAGATTTGACTTCTTTCTAAGAGCAAAAGGGTGGGTAAAGAGTGGAATAGGATACTAGAAAATTGAATGAAAGAGTAGAAGAAGAATTTTGTCCTAAACGGTATTTAAGTACTTAACTTTTAGTAACGATTAAGTGCTAAATTAATTAAATAAAGTAGATTGGGTTGTGGTCCGATGGTTCGACCATCAGCTACCCTTTATCTCTCTAGAAATGAAGGGTTTTACCCCCTAAAAAGGTCATACTATTATGAGCATTTTTTTTTTTTATTTTATGCGTTGTCTCCTTTCATTTTTGGATTCGCCTTTGTTAAAAAATAATAATAATAAAAATTAAAATTAAAATCTGCTACCCTGAAGGCTGAATAAAACCTTCTATCTTTTTTAAAAATAAAAAATAAAAAGAAGAGCTTCTATCTAATTAATTCTATGCTAAAATGTATAAACTACAACAAATTTAAAAAGAAATTAAAGGAGATGGAGTCGATGGACAGCTGGATAACTTAGTGAAACATAATACCACCTACTCGCGGCAGCCTTGTTGCTGGGGTCCAGTTTGCCACGTCATCTGTCGTGCATCGGAGAGCCTTCATGCACTCGTTCACATTTTTCCCGATGAAATCTTATTCCCCCTCTGCCTCTCTGTGCGTCGCGGTCTACCGTCTGTTTTACTATTTTAACCCTTTTCCACGTTAAACGTGACGTGAGTCACGTGGCTCTTGCTTAATTAGTTTATTTTAACCTGCTTTCCTCGTCAACAGCACGATACTCTTGTACCCTTGCATTTTAATAACATTGTACCTCATGGACTTTTCGTACTCATCTCCAACCAAGCCATCAGCTCAGGACAAGCCCGCAATATATTATGCAAGTAATCACGCTTGCTGGACCTCTTTCTTTTGTAAACTTATTTCTTAAATAATTATAATAATTAAAAATTTAGGAAAAGGACACCACGCAAACACAATCTCGACGAATAAATAGGGGAGGATATCAGTGTTAAAAAAAAAAGTAGAGGAACACATCATTGGACCGCCTCATCTTATTAATTTAAAATATCTATTTAAACACTCAAATTATTTAATAACATTTATGAATTAATTGAACCTGAATAAATTGAACATTTGTAAGTCTTATCTCATATCTAAAGGATAATCAAACTAAACAAAATTATCCCTACTTTAGGACTTAATAAACTGATACATCTAGGACTTATATTCTATTTAAAGATAATATTATCTTTTTACTTGCATTATATTTATTTACTTATAGTTCAAAGTTTGTTCCACCTTTTCTATCTTATTATATTGTGATAAATGATGTGATAATTATTTGATGTGAGTAAAATATATATTTAATTTCCAATTATTATATCATTAATTTGTACGTTAGCTAGCATGAAAATGAAATTTAAAAAATATATATATAGCATTATCCTTTATAGATTTTCCCAAATGCTAACTACTCATCACCGCAATTGGAAAAAAAGGTTATAAATACTCATAATGTTTTGAATGTAGATGCAATTGATCAGGCCACTTTGATATAACAGTAAACAGAAACTGACATGATGATCAAAGTTGCCCCGTGAACCAAGAAAATGAAATGAGATTGCTTTCACTTTGAACTTGAGCATGAGCACATCATTAGTGATTTGATTACCATATTACTTTCTGACTTTCTCCCTTTCTTTCTTTTTTCGTCCCTTTTCATGACTGCATTTTGTCTCTTTCGATTATTTCACATTTGTTTTTTTGAAATATTTTTTTTCACTTTTGTTGTTTCTTTATTTATTTTATTATGAAATACTTGCACCAACATCCCCGAATTTTAGCCCTAATTGCAGCTGGAGAATTAAATATTATTTTCTACAGTGACACTCTTTCCACTCCGACGAGTTTTTGTGCCTTTGTTAGGTTAATCCAGTTTGACTTGTGCAGTGGAAAAAGTCTATAAACTTACCTTAAATAAGAGGAAAATACAAATAAAGAATATAACACATGTATGGTACTTTTAGGTCAATACGGTCTGGTGATAGAGAACCTCCATTCACCCTAACATAAGTTCAAATGATTACAACGTAAGTAAAGCAGTATCTAAAAAAAACATCCCACAACACCACGCCACACCAGTAGAAATAGGCCATGGTTTGGGGGGGAGGGGGGGTTGGGTTTGGGGTGCGGATGGAGGTTGTGGTGTTTTGGGGGTTGACATCCTCAACTGATTTAAGTTGATGAAGATGTTGTCTCAAGAAGAAAAGATGGAGGATGAGACTGTGAGTTCCCTCCAATCCTTTTCTTAAAGTTCCTTAATTTATTTTAGTTTATGTTATATTTGTTAAAATAAGGGAAATTTTCAATCTAGTTTCTAAATTTTCTAGAAACAATAAAGTTTTGTTTATCTTTCATTTTTGGACTCGCAAGATCCCTAGATTATAAAAATATTTCAATGTGATCCCTTTATTAGTCCAGCATTAGTAAAACTAAATGTTTCCAAAAGCATTTTGGTATTATAGCACACAACTTAAAAAATTGTCACACATCCACTTTCTTAAAAAAAAAAAAAAAAGAAGAAAAAAAAAAGAAAAAAAAGAAAAATAGAGATTCAATTTGAATCTCTAATTGATGGACGATAGAGTTCCAATATAAATCTTTACTTTCATTTGTATAGAGATGGAGAAGATGGAGATCTATAAATTTTTATACTAAGATCAGTTCGATGGAGAAATGAGAGATGATAAGCCAAAGTTCTCCCCAGTCCCTTTTTGGAGATCTTCAATTTAGTTTAAGTCATTATATAAACCTCCACACTTAGATAGGAATGACAATCAGACTCACAAATAGGGATGGTAAGGGGTTAGGTTTAGCCGGGTTTGATAAAAACCGCATCTGCACCTATGAGTTTTTTTATACCTGCACTCACATTTGTAGTTGCGAAATTTCGAGGGTTTGGGTTTAGATGTGGGATCCGTAGAATCGGGCGAAACTTACATTTTATCATGAAACTGCAAAGATTTTTAAAAGAATTTTCATACCAATTTATGATAAAATTGGATCGTCAAATATGATCTAATAACTAAAATTTATATTATTTTCAAAAATTAGAAACAACATCAGTAAAAGAATACAATTAAACTTAATGTTACATTATGGTAAATCCATTACATACTAAGTTCTGACAAAATACCTCTCAAAAGAAAAGAAGTTCTAACGTAATAAATTCATTTTTTTAAAAAACAAAAAAAAAAAAAAAACAAAAATCCAATATATTAAACCACAAAATATATCGGTTAGTAGGTGTGAGTGCCGATTTTTTTCCAGCTTAATAAAATATATCATTTTAGGCATAGTTTTTCAAAAATAATAACGATCATAATAATACCTATAATAAAAATAATACACTTAATTTTATGGGTTTGAGAGTGTGGATTTTATTCACACCAGCATCCGAACCACATCAGGTGCGGACTTTCACGTTCAAACTAGTAATGTCAAAAAAATAAAAAACCAAACCCACGAGGACCGACTTTGCCTTACTCCAAATGGGATCGGGTTTAATAAAAATAAAACGGGTTTGAGGCGGGTGAGGGGTTAGTTGTCCCCACCCTGAATCTGTTTGTTATCGTTTATGTATTAATATCTAATAAATAGTTTATTAATTATTTAAATATTTAATTACAATTTTTTTTAGTTACTAAAGATATATGGTTATTTTATAATTAATAAAAATTAATCTATAAACTATAAAATTTATCAATGTATTTACCAAACAATTGTTTGTGGTTTTTCAATTTTACTTTTATTGTTGTTTCTTGTTAAATATTTTTATGGATATTATTATAGTTAATAATTGATTATTCATACTATATTTTGGTATATTGGTATTTTTGGGTCAATCCAGGGTCGACAGAATCTCTCGTCTAACATCCGCTTCGTGCAATAGCCGACTTTAACTAGATTCATCAATAGGTATAGAGCTTCTTTTAAGTATATTGATTTCTTTTTTCATAAAACAAAACCATTGAATATATAAGAACTTTGTCATATTTAATAAAAAAATTTATGGTCGGGGTAGACTAGTGGCGGGCATGGGGTGGGAGCAGATTCACCTCACCCCACCCTAAAAAATCCCTATCCTGACCTCAATCTTCAATTATTGGATTTGGGGCGAGTTTGAGGGTAAATATTTCTTTTTGGGGTTGGATTGGGGATTTTGCAACTCTGACCCATTAATATTCCTAATTCATACCCATCCAATAATCCATTTAGTAAGATCCAAACCGTAGCATTCGAACTCACATATATCCGTCCATAATATGGGTAAGTAAAAAGAAAATATTTATACTTCTTAAATGGATTCAGAAACTACTAATATCCATGCCCTACATGCACACTTATTAAGTATAATTCCTTTTATACTACTTACACACGATATCCGTCCATAATATGGGTAATATATGTGAAACAAATATCCATACCCTACATGCATAACGCATACCATCTTAAATTAAAATGTGAGACAAAAGGAACTATTATTTGTGAAATAACATTTTTTTGGACATTTCATGAGTGAAAAAGAATAACTTAAACGCTAAAACCAATTTATCAAAACATTACATATAAAATTTATTTTTTTAAGATAAAAATTACCATTATTTCACAGCAATAAATAGTATATAGACAAGTATAAATATACTACAATCTGCAGGTAAATACACACATCATACATGTTCAATTATAAAAGTATGTAATGGTTGCAGACTGCGCAGACATTTAGGCTAATAAAAATTAATAATTTCAACGAAATTACGCAATAGGACGTAGCTTGACATTCTATTTGATGACTGAATTAAATAAATAAATAATTAAGAATGACAAAAAAGAACAGAAAAGAAAAGTCTTTTTCAGATGCATGTGCAGGTGTGCAAGGTCCCTTTGAAAAAGATGACAGATTTGTTGGTTGGTCCATTCAAGATTTTTTGCCGAATTAAATGAACAACCATAGGCCTATTCGCCTTTAACCCCTACCTCTAACGTCCATTTGATAGCCCACTTCAAGCTATTAATTATCATCTAATCTTTTGTGTTTTAAGCCTGACTCGTCTTTGTTATAATTTTGGCTTCCGGGGAAAGTTTTACGCCTTTTTCGTTTTGTATGTTTGTGTGCGTGCGTGTGTGTATATAGATATATCTATATATATATATATATTTTGTCATTATCGTTTTTCACGTGCTTTAGCTTTACATTTTTATAAATACGCTTTAATTGTAGATGTTTGAAAACAGACACTTGAAATCTTACCACTCGTGGAAGTTCAATGTGAATGCAATAGTCTAAAAGCAGTACATTTAAGATGGGAGTTTCGAGACTTTAACGTCCGAACCAAGTTTACTTTAAAGAACACAGCTAGCGAGTGGCTCAAAGAAGAAACCTTCAAGTTCCATGATAGAGAATTGGTGGTTGGGAATGCTACTGAATAGAGGGTTAGTCGAGCCTGAGCATTGTCTGCTATAATTATGGGCTACAACCTATGTTGGTGTGCATGTTCATGGTGGTTGGTTTTGTAGGCCCTTTGCACCCCTACTGCTTAGTTCCAAAAATATCAGCGCTTGTGTTATTTGGTCGGTGTCACCTTTTTAACCAGCCAAGATTTATGAATTCTCTTCACATCTGACACACCCTCCATCATGTGTCCGTGAAGTTTGCCACACACACAACCCACTGCATCTTACATGTCTTCTAGTCTTGATCGTAAAGCGTCCAGTTTTCTTCAGCGAAATTAGCTGTGCCTGTGTATCTCCACTTCTCTTCTGTTTCGGTGACCATAAATTTGAGTTTATCTGTTAGTTGAATTAATATTTTACCTCATTTATTGTTATCTTCGTAACAAAGATTCAAATTTCACCTTACTAATTTAAAAGTAAGGGTTTGACTATCTTACTGATAACCTTATTCAATAAGTATATTTATTTGATTGATTGTATGAATAGTTATTGAAGTCAATCAGGTAGTTATAATTGCTTGATAAAGTTATCCAACCAACCAAATCCTAAAAGTAATGTTGGAATATCTCTCCCTGCTTATGTTTGTAACTATTAAGATTGCAATAATAGTGCTTAATCTAGGTTTGTTGCATTAAACCCTGATATCAAAAATTTAAATAAAAAAATTATTGACTCCATGTCAATCAGTTGCAATAAATTCAAATTCATTATGTCTCAAATATTTCTATATGTCTAGACTAGTAATTCAAATTGTGCAACAACCGTCCAATGTGGTCTTATGGCAAAAACACTCCTTCGATCGAACATTGACTTAAATTTTTAATGTCAATGGTGGTTTTTTTTTAAAAAAAAAAAAACAAAAAAATCAAATTGTGCAACTGGGTCAAATCATACAATCAAACTAAGATTTGCAGCTCATAATCTTTAATATATGTAAATATTTTTATGTTTAATTTAATTTAAATCCATAATTAACGTTTGAATGTATAACTTATTGAGCGTTTAATATTACTTTAAAATTATGAAATTGGGTTTATTGGCTTGAAAATTTTCAAATAGAAAAGATCCGTGCTTATTTCTGTTATTGAACGATCAACTTTGACCTCAACATTTTAAGGAAGCAAAACAAAGAAGAAAGAATTGAATGCGAGAGTCAGGGAGTAGATTTGGTTTGTTATTGTCATTATGATATTAGAAATACTTCACCGTCAAAGCCGCGTTGGTTGAGAGTTGGGACTTGGGACTCCGAGAGTTTTTGGAGTTGGAGCGTCGTGGACTCGAGCGAGACAGCCACGAAACTTCTCTAATTTAGTCAGTGAACCAAACCCTCATTTTAAGTTCCAAACCTACTGCCTAATCACCCAATCATCATTCATCAAACAATTCCCAAATCATTCAATAATTCATTTACCAATATGATAATGTTTAGTACTCTATATAAAAATCTTTAATTAGAATTTATCATATCAACTTCGCATATGCATGTATTAAAATGCAAGTGTTTGTCTTCTATTGTTGAATTCGATCATTATGAATCAATAAATAATGCGTCATATTTTTAATTAATTCAACTACTAATATTTAATATCGGAATGAAATTAACTTTAGAAAGTCTTAGCTATTCCAAACCTTTTAAGTCCTTATTGCATATTAAATCCTGTGATTGAGAAATATGGTATTGATCTCCTATATTTTGATTTCTATGTAATAAAGTCCCTTAGATTTTCTAGATTTTACATGTATTCACTCTAAAAGTAATACTATGCTTCAGCACTTTTCCAAAATTTCTATTGCAATTGATGTAGTTAATGATACACCAGTTGAAAACTAATCATCACGTTCTTTGAATGTAAAGTAGATTCTACAGATTTTTATACAACTTTTAATCTTTATATATAGAAGTCAAATACATGGTTTTATTTATAGAATTAGTATTTGCATATAATTGTGTGGGGACCATGATAATTTGTTGTTTTGTTGATGCATGTGAAACAGTTATGTTTAGAGAAGTGCACCTTTTCTGTCTCAAGCATCACCAGAAGCACAGAAAAGAAAGAATCTACTTATCTTGCTAGCTCGAGGCATGAAATAATACTAGTAATGAATAAAAAATGCAAGTTGAAGAGAAGAGAGATAGTCGAATATTTATAATAATAATCGTTGAGTCTATCCACTCGCCTTATATTACAAAATTATACAATTGATGGGTAGGTGTGAATGTTTGATTGGTGTCTACAAATCATATATTACATATGTATTTATATATTCTTATTAGGGGTTGGCAGTATAATTGAAAGAAAATGAGGAAAAAAAAAAGGAACAAATTAAGTTCAAGAACTTCATATGTTTAGTGTCTATTTTGTGATTATATTTGTTACTTTTTCTCAGGTCAAGGGTAAAATTCAGTCTGGTTATTTGAACAACTACTTCATTTTCTTTTTTTCAAAATAATAATAAATAATAAAAAAGTAACAAGAAAATAAAAAAAATAAATGCAGTAACGCTAACTGAGTTGATTTAATTTGCGATTGGCAACATGTAATTTTATATACACATCATATCACATAATCATGACCTTTAGTATTATTTAAGAGTCTAATAATTTAATCATTTTGTGTTGATTAATGCACAATAATTTTTATTTAAATAAATTTTGTCAAGACCATCCACTACTAAATAAAAATGACTTATTAATTATTGCTTCCAATGACAATAGAGTGATCATTGTTGAACCTTTTCACAAATATTCTAATTTTTTTATTATGTTATCGTCGATTTTAAGTAATAAGAGTATATAATAACGATCCCTTATTCATAGTTGGTAACCATTTATTTTTTTAAGCAAACAAATAAGCCCCACCGTTATAATCGACTTTTTTATACATTGCATTATGCTTTGATGGGAAAGTCGTGAAGGAGTGAACTTTTGTTCCTTTTATCTCAAGAGATGTAATTACAAAATTTGAACGTAGGAGTTTTGTGATTTAAGTAATTATGACTTCACATTTGAATGAAGTAACATGATGAAACATTGCATATGTTTTTCTCTTTCGGGTTACTTTTCCATCATACCCACATTTAAAAAGTGTCTAAATCATTGCATAACTGTTTTGGTGATTTAACAGAAGACCTACCCGATGAGTAAATTATGGTACAAGAGTTTGTTAAAGTTTTGAATAAACACCAAATTAGAAGATAATTCTATTTTTTTTATATAATATTATAATTTATTCCAAATCAAAATCATTATGATTTGATGGTTTGAAAAGACATTTAGTTTAGAATAGAGTAAATATTGCCATTGCATTACGTGGACAATTCAATTAAACATGTTTGTAATACCCATGACCTACTCTATTGCCAAGCAACCAATTACATGCAACCACATTTATCCGATTATTATTGCGCTATGTGCGGTTTGAATTTAGTATACCTGAGTTTATAACTCATATCAAGTTATCTTCCTTTCTCCTATTTAAAAATGCTAACTTATAAACTTTCATTATCATAAATAATAATAATAATACAAATAAAATTATAATTCCAATTAATGGTGAATTTTCATTTACTCGTTTACTCCTACCAATTTACTTTTAGAGTAAATAATTAATATTATATTCATATGTCGTATCATATCAAATTGAGATACTCTTTATTTCTTTCAAAGAAATTGAGATACGCTTACCAATTCAACCAAAAGGAAATAAATAATAACAAAAAAAAAAAAAAAATCTGAAAACGGCCAAACCAACTTCACTAATTATACGAAGTAAAGGGGCGAAAATGAAAATATCATAAAACAATTTCCATAATATGTATATGGACGTTAATATTCCATATATTATGTTAATATAGTTGGTCTCTATTATCAGTTTATTGTCCGCACTTGTCTCTCTCTCCGTAATCGAAACGCATAAATGAATTACAATTAGCACAAACTCATTTCAAGTCCGACACACCCCCACACACGTACAGTCGGTGGCGACTGAAAAAAAGCTAACCAAAAAACAAAACACAAAATTCTCTCTCTCTCTCTCTCCTGTTCACACACGCTCACACTTGGAAGAGACACACCACCGCCGATCTTCACTTGCCGGTCACATTCTCAGTCAAATGTCAGATTCCGCCCACTAGCTCTGCTTCTCTCCCCGAAATGCTCTCCTCCTCATCCTCTATCTAGAAAGGTACTGTGGTTGTTGTTTCCCTTCAGTGTCTCAGTTTGTCGCCTTGTACACTTGCACCTTTATTTTCTTCCTTGAAACTGCAACTCGAATCTAATTCTCTCTCTCTCTCTCTCTAGATTTGCTTTTCTTCTGCTGTGATTTCAGCTTTTTGGAAGCTGTTTTTTTTTTTTAAAAAAAAAAAACAGAGATTGTGCTTTTCGCTTTTAATTGGCATGATTTATGTTTTTTTTGACCTCTTTCGTTTTTCGATTACAGCATTTGATACTGATTTCACATTCAAACTGTCAATAGCGAAGAATGCAGGTGTTTTTGTTGGTTTGATTTGAGAGTAGAATTGAAAGAAAAGAAGTGAAATTTGTGGAGAGGTAGTAGGAGTTTGGTTGTGTGTAATTGTGACCACGTGATGTGATATATCATCTGAACTGAATTTTCGCTCTCACAATCACCAATAGAATGAGCTGTCTCTCTGTTATATTCTTTCATTCTTTATATTTATTTATTTTCACCTAAATCTAGGTCTTTGTTGTGGATTGATTGGCTTCTTTTCCTCTTTTAACAAACACCTCTTGTTGTTGTCTCTGTAATCTGTTACATCTATTCTTCACTTGGTATCTGCATCCGTTTTTTTTTTTTTTCATTTTTTTTTTTAAATTTGGGTTTTTTACTTGTTTTTGGTAAGTTTGAAAGCTTGGGTTTTGGCTGATTTGAAGTAAAATTTAATATTGTTTAACGAAAGCTGCATGTTTTGGTTTCCCCTTTTGTTACTGATGTTGTGATCCCGTGTTTATTCTTTTTCCTTTTTGTTTGTGTTGTCGTTGATGGGATTTTGATTTTATATAATTAGATTGGTGTCGTTGCAGGTGTCAAAATGAATGGGATTCAGTGTAGGAAAGCTCAGAATGTAACTGTGGATAAACAGTTTCCAGGATGCCTGGGAAGAATGGTTAACCTCTTTGATTTGAGCACTGGCGTATCTGGAAACAGGCTGCTCATGGATAAACCACATTATGATGGTGATTTCTTTGTCCTGTGCTTTATTTGTTGTTTTCCCTGTATAATTGATTGAACTTTTATTGTCGTGAGAGATGTTTGACCAGCGTTTGGATCAAATCATGAATGTGAATTGTAATAAGCTATGAACATTTGCTGCTTGATCTGGCTTTCGTTAACCTGTTGCTTTCTGAAGTTATGTTAATTGTTTGGCCTGTTCTGGAGAGTTATGTAATTCAACCCTTCAATATTGTCGTTTCACGATTTGACCAGGACTTTTTTTTTTTTTCCCAAGTTCTTACTTCAAAACTTTATCTCTGGATTAAATAGTCATAACTGTAGTCTACTTATGTTTATTTGTCTTCCTGACATGTACTGGTGGATGATAGCTTAAATATTTTAAGGTTGATGTGGATTGCCTGTTTGTGCTTGTTGTTACTTTACAAACCTCTTCTCTCCCCTTTATCCCCTTCTTCATGAGAGGGGAACCATGGTTATTACCTAACTCCTGGTGTCATTTGTTGTTCATCTTTTTAACATATTATCTTGATCTAACTGTTGTTGACATGAAAATTTTTATTGGCAGGTGCTTCACTCTCAAGAAGTCGATCAGATGTGGCAAGGATAGTTGATCCACCTTTTGTAGATCAGATAGAGGATAAACTGGTAATTTTTTATGATTACTTCTTGGTAATAGTAATTGTATCAAGTGAACAATCAGATTCCAAGCACTTCTTGTCTGCATTGCTCACACTTGTATTATAATATAATATAATTAATTGTCCTGATCTGAGGAGCATTTTTTATTCTTTGTTTTGCAGGTTGTTTCTGAGTTTAAGAGAACTTCATTGAAGAAGAAAGCTAATGGTACACCTATGAAGACACTTATAGCCCATGAAATGTCTAAAGAAGTGGAGGGTAAGCATAACCCACCCAATGTGGTTGCCAAGCTGATGGGGCTTGATGCCATCCCTCATCAGCAACTTAGTTCAGCTGCTCAAAGAAGCCACTCAAAAGGTTATTCGCGACATTCTTTAAGTCAGTCTGAGATACCAGTTGATTGTTGGGAGCAAGATCCTGGCTTTTTGGACAACCAATTGCAGAGTGAAGTTCATAAGTGTCAAGAGCAAAAGACTGAATGCAAGGATGTGTATGAAATCTGGCAGCAGTCACAAAAAGCAAGTTATTCCAGAGATAGTACAATGCAGAAGGGAAGGTTTAATGAACATATGAATGAGAAAAAGATGGCTCTTGTTCGTCAAAAGTTCATGGAAGCAAAACGTCTGGCCACAGATGAAAAACTCCGGCAGTCCAAGGAATTCCAGGATGCATTGGAAGTTTTAAGTTCCAATAGAGATTTATTCCTTAGGTTTCTGCAAGAACCTAATTCTTTATTCTCTCAGCATGTGTATGATTTGCAGTCTCTTCATCCACCTGCTGAGACAAAACGCATCACCGTTCTTAAACCTTCGAAGATGGTTGATAATGAAAAATTTGGAGGTTCAGGAAAGAAGACAGATAAACAGGCAAAGAAACCAGCTCAGGTGGTTCAAGCGACTGAGTGGGAAAGAAATAGCCCTGGATATTCTCCATTTCATGTCAATCAGAAAGGTGATGAACATCCTACTCAATCCACTCGGATAGTGGTATTGAAGCCTAGTCCTGGGAAGACTCATGACATCAAAGCTGTGGTTTCCCCTCCATCCTCTCCCCCAAATATTTCACATGCTGAAGATTTTTATGAGGAACCTGAAGATGATGAGGTGCGAGAATCAAGAGAGGTGGCAAAGGAGATCACGCGGCAGATGAGAGAAAATATAATGGGTCATCGAAGGGATGAGACTTTACTTTCTTCCGTGTTTTCCAATGGCTATATTGGTGATGAGAGTTCATTCAACAAATCTGAAAATGATTACGCAACAGGAAATCTCAGTGATTCAGAAGCTGTATCACCAACTTCTAGGCATTCATGGGATTATATCAATAGGTTTGGTAGCCCTTATTCTTCATCCTCTTTCAGCCGTGCATCGTGTTCTCCAGAGTCATCAGTTTGCAGAGAAGCAAAGAAACGCCTTTCAGAAAGATGGGCCATGATGGCATTGACCGGGAATTCTCAGGAACAGAGACATGTCCGCAGAAGCTCAAGTACATTGGGTGAGATGCTTGCCCTTTCTGATACAAAGAAGTCTGTGAGATCTGCAGATGAGGGTAATACTAGCACGGAACAAGAACCACGGGGATCAACTTCATGCTTAACTACTAGCAATCTGAGTAAAGAAGAAGGCATAGGTGAATCTCCTAGAAATCTTACGAGATCAAAATCTCTTCCTGTATCTTCTACAGCATATGGTGCCAGGCTCAATGTTGATGCTTCAGATCATGAAGCTGGGAAAACTCAATGCCCCAAGGAGCTGGTTAAGACAAAGAGTGCAAAATCATCTTTAAAAGGGAAAGTGTCTAGCTTATTTTTCTCTAGGAATAAGAAATCAAGTAAAGAAAAATCTAGTGAATTACAAGCTGAAAAGGAATTTCAGTTTGTCACTGCTGAGAGACCGGGGACCGATGGACATGTTTCTGGAAAGATTAATGGTGAGACCTCTCAATGTGTTAACAAACGAGGCCTTGGAGAGGGTTTATCTCCTAGTCTACGGGGATCATCAAGTAAACCTTCTGCTCCAGATTCCACTGACATGGGTCAGAAACAAGGAATTATTTCTCGGGAGGTAGGCTACTTTGTCATTTACTGGCCATATCTTCTCTCTTTGCTTGTGTTAGTATTTACTTAGGGCTTTTCATAATATAAGCTTTTTTGGTTGTGGGAAAGCTAAATTGATGCAGATCTAATTGTTTGCTTTTCTTACTGTTTGTTAAGATACTTAAACATCAGTGGTCTTTATACAGCATTTTAAAATTTAACAGATTTAAGTTCCATTTTGTCCCTGCGGACTACCAATTGTGTGTTTTTAACTACAGCCAACCATGTACTATTAATTTATGCGAACCGGAAAGGATGAAATGTACTATGCATAATTTCCTTAACCTCTTAAATTTCTTTAGCTGAAGATTTGTGCTTGTTTTTTCCTATGTAAAGTAGAATGTGTAATTATTATTAGCTGACCTTAGGTTGGTGTGCGATCACTGCGATGTAAAATTGTGTGCTGATTTAGTAAATTGCAACAATCGGGTTATTTTTGTTGCAGTGTCAACAATTTGAATGCGCGTTGTAAAATTAATGTATTAAGAACCAGTGTCATAAAAAAATGTGTTAAGGTGTCAACCATGACAAAGAGTAAGCATTGCTTGTAGTCAATCTATGAGGTCATGCTGATAGTTCAATGAAATGAATGCTTTGGATTGTCATTACTGTATAAGGCTTCTTAGGTCGGAAGTTTTTTCTAGATGATTTTTGAACCTTGAAAATTGCATGATTTGATTTCTTATGAAGAGTTGTCCTGATATTTTGCAGGGAGGACTGTGTGTAGCAAAACCTTTAATGCCTGGAAATGCCAGCGAGAATCAGGACCAGCCAAGCCCTATTTCAGTTTTAGAGCCGTCCTTTGAAGAAGATGACCATACATTTTTAGAGTCTTCTGGCACTATCAAGCCAGATCATCGGGGTACATTCCCAAACTAACTAGAATTGGTATTTATATATATGTACATTTATTGTTGTATATCTAATTTACTAAATTTTCTCTGTTTGTTCATGGAAGGAACAGGGATGCCCCTTAAGTCTAATTTGATTGACAAATCACCACCAATAGAATCCATTGCCCGAACCCTGTCATGGGATGATTCTTGCGCAGAAACAGCCACTCCATATTCATTGAAACCCTCCTTGGTCTCTCAAGCAGCTGAGGAAGGACAAGATTGGCTGCTCCCTGTTCAAACGCTAATATCAGCTGCTGGCCTCGACGCCGAGGTACAATCTAAAACATTTCTTGCCAGATGGCATTCACCTGAAAGTCCATTGGACCCATCACTGAGAGACAAATATGCAAACCTGAATGACAAAGAGCCTATGCACGAGGCTAAGCGAAGACAACGGAGATCAAACAGGAAGCTAGTATTTGATTGTGTCAATACAGCTTTGACGGAAATTTCAGGTTACGGATCGGACTCAGAGAGGAGCATCATTAGGGGTATGTCATGGGGTGGGGCCCACATATTGGCAAACGGGGGTGCATCATCAGGCATGCTGGTGGACCAGGTGTGGGCCCGGATGAAAGAATGGGTTTCAGGCGAGGAGGGAAATGCTTTGGGTGATGGTGGTGGGGACAGCAACAGCCTGGTGGCGGAGAGGGTGGTGAGGAAGGACGTGGTGGGGAAAGGGTGGACTGACCGCATGAGACTGGAATTAGATAATTTGGGAAAGGAAATGGAGACGGCTTTGCTGGAAGAGCTTGTAGATGAGGCTGTGGTTGGCTTGACAGGTAGGGTGTTATGAGGCACCCTTTTTCTTGCTTCTATTATTTTTGTAACTCCATTATTATTTGGTGAATTTTTGTATTTGATCTCCAACAATTATGGCCCTACCCTCTTATATTTGTTTAATGCGACAATGACCTAATTTATGTTACATGTATAAATATTTCTGCTAACTCACCTTGTCTTTACTGTCAGATCTCCTCCACTCAATCTCTGTGGCTTTTTTATCACTTTGAATTTAAACTGTCAGAGACTCAGAAGTAGAGGGTGTAGCATCAGTCTCACTGACATAACCCAACAATGGTTTGTGGGCCGATGCTCCCCGTCATTTTTTTTCCACTGACAAGACAACTCATTTGATGTTGCATGCCAAGGTTGATCCGGAAACCCGATAAAAATAGCAAAACTTTGATTGATGAACCTTTTCCATTATTAATGGTTTCTCTAGCAAAACAGAAAATTATGGTTCAAAGAGGGGGTTCGGTTCTGCACCAATTTTGGCACATACAAGAATAGAAAAAAAATTTGGAATAATATTATTATTGTCACTCCTAAGATACAAGATTAAATTTTTTGCTCACACGAGTTTGTGTACTAGTAGAATTTATGATCAATTCTTTTTTAAAATATTACAGTAAACTGAGGATTTTGCGGGAGAATGATTTGAATTTACAACCGTTAGAGTGCAACTATAATGTGTAATATGTTGGAAGTTGAAATTTTGAAACAATGATGGAAGCAAAGAGGCTAAGTAGATTGAGTTGGTTGATTGAATAACCATAGGATTATTGATGCATATACTATCGATAACATAATGCGACAAAAAAATCTACCTCTTACCCTTACCATATCTGAACAAAATACATGGCTAATTAAGCTTCAAGATCCTGTGTGTTGTCTAGTCCAAGCTGAAGAAACTAATTGTGATGTCCACACCACCACAATTAATGTTATCATTTTCATGTCTTCGTATGAATTAGTAATGAATATCAGTATTTAAATGATGCATAAATTTTTGCCATTTATTCTCACCCGAAAAAGCTTCTCATCTTGACGTGATGAACCAACCATTCCCATCCATTACCAACACATTCTATTACCCTTGCCACATCCAAAGTTGGGTTGGCTTCGGAAAGCTTTAATTTCTTGTACCAGTTTTAACGTCTTTTTGCAGTTGAGAATGAATGCTTTTGATAATGTCCCATTCCCTTCAAAAAACAGCCTGGGATTATGGAAATTATGAGCGGTTGCCAAGTTTTTTATTATGCCTATCAGTAATGAGTACTCTATTTGACTCATCAATTAAAATATTAAATATGTGCATGTATGCATCCGCCAAAATATAATAAATTGACTGATGTACTTATCTCCATTTTCAACTACTCAATATAGCTTCTTTTGGGATTTAAATTAAGATTAAAGAGCGTAAAAAGAGATCCCGTGACTTGTCAAATGGGTGAAGCAGAATATGAAGGCATTTTTCGGAGTGGAAGAAAATAGAATATTGCAGGTGGCGCAAATAACTACCAGCCAAAAATGGTCACTTTAACTCTCTAGTTAAAGGAAAGCACCGCCAAGATGGGGCCTCGTGCCCTGTCGTGACGCGCTGTTATTTTGTCTTTGCAACCCGTTACTTTTGCCTTCAGATATATAGCAGAGCATATATGTAAAACAAATTCAGTCTGTCTCTTGGATCCGTAATTTGCTCAGGAAACGACAGCCACTTAACTATAAATGATGACACATTGTTTCTTTATACGTCTAAATCTATTATGATTACTTCAATGTTCATGGTATGACATAAACACCAAATCCAAAAAAAAAAAATCAGATTTATATACGCTTCATCCAAAGTAGTGGTTGTACAATCAAAGGGCGGACGAGGGATCTCGTGCCTCAGCTGTTCAGTATCCGTGGCTTCCAGCTCTATAAGTTGTTACCCACTAGATCCGTGAATTACTCAAGCAGAAGGCCACGTGATACAGGGACACGAGTGACACAGTTTTGTGGAAGAAATAGCTAAGGCACAGATACGAGTGAGAATAGCACCAAACACCGGGTGTTGGCAAAAATACTAGTGATGTCGTGCATCCATCTACTCACAGCATACCATATGATATGAAAAAGTATCATACTGAGTAATTGATGATATTATACCCATGCCACATGATAGTACTATACAAGTGAACGTGGAGTATGCTTGTCCCTCGCACTCAAGAACGTCTTGTCCGAGAGAGAGAGTAGCATGCACAAAACAGATATACTATAAATACCCGAAAATCATTAGAAAACACAAATGAGAACACCATGTATTAAGCAAACCCACAAGCTTTCTCTCGTTTACAGAGTTAGTGACTTCACAACCAATCAATCAGTATAGTATCCCAAATAATTACAAAGCCAAAAACTCATTAAAAACATATATACATCCCAATTTTTCCAGAATTACAATAGAAAGAAAGAATTAAGTAGCGGGTTTAGAATCCAGAACAGTGTCAGATCGCAAGGCGTAGTTGCTGGGCTTTTCCACGCTCTGTGAGATGAAGAATTTTCCTTGACATTCACTACTTGGACTTCATGCTCACTGAAGCGTTTGTATTTTGTGAATTATATTTATCACCACTGTTCAATCCATACTGAAACAGAAGTATACAAGAAACCAGTTAATGTATTTTTGACAGCAATTGTGAAGAAATTCTACAAGCACAAAAGAATTAGATAAAGAAGAAGAAAGAAATGATGTTTAAAAATTTCTCTTCCTCAGATGTATGCGAAATTAAAACTATCCATAGACCAGCAGATCTTTGCATGTTTGTGGGAATCATGTTCATAACAAAAAATGTTGCTGGTGTCCAAATATTCACTGGCAAAAGTTAATTCTTTCTAGGGTGGCAAAAGTTAGATTCACCAAGCATAAAATTAAAAAGGTAAAACACTCCCCTAAAAGATGAAAAATTAAGAAAAACAATGAAAAAGCAAAAAGATATTATTGATATAAAAAATCATTTACCACAACTGAAACTGGACTAAAGCCACAGATCTTACAGACGATATCAACTGTCAGCCCTGCAATAATCTTATGCGGCAAAGAAATGAATTGGATTGAACTGTTATGGAGCTTCAGATCAGACGGATCTCAACTGGCCACTAGTGTATGGTATCAGACTTTACTTTGAAGTTCATACAAAATATTTTATTAAATTGCAACTTACTGAGATTTCAGACCCAGATTAGGATATAAAGTTAATGTCTATATTAGAATAAATACTTCAAAAGGTTGCACTGACCCGACAACATTTATGACCTAACCAAATCTGCAATTTTATGATTCCTAATACAAGAAACCATCTCCAGTCTCCACAGTCCACAGGATAGAGCTTGCCCAATTTTGTGTGATATGCACAACAACATCAAATACCTCTTGTATTTACCTTTGCTTTTAATTTTTGACAGGAATATCTATTTTCTTTTTCTACCTTAAAATTTAAAGTATATACTTTGTCACTCAAAATATGAGATGCATGAAAAAAGAAAAAAGATACCTTCTCTCTCATTCGAGAGCTCCAGATGTCAGAGTGAGTTGAAGCAGATGTTTGTTTTGATTGCGAATTTAGAAGTGGCTCCCTTCTACCCCTTGCAATCTCATAATCATCCTCGCCGTCAAAATCAGTTCGTCGAGTGGAAACCATAGCTCTGAGAACTATTGCTAGAAGTAGAGATAGCGCCTAGTATATGACATAGCATAAAAGAACGTCTTAGGGAGAGCCATTTGCAGGTCTATGAATCCATAAAAGGCATGCAATAAAATGATGCATGACTCTAACTAGTTGATTGTTTTTACTATGCTTAAGCACAACTATAATTCGTGTAATGGAAACTCAAGTATAGAATTTTTCATGGAAAAAATATTAAGTTTTCTGGTGATATGAGATAGGGAGTAATTATTCACATTTGCTTATAGAGAACTTTCGTTACATTTGTATAATAATTGGTTAAAAATAAACAAGCACTTTCTCTCAAAAATAAGACGTCTCGTTCTTTAAGTTCAGTACCATACCTATGTAAATTACTCTTCCTTTTTTCAGTTATTGATAACAGTTTGATTACTTTCAACCTTACCAATTTGACATTGAAAAATGTCTCATTTATAGTGGATTAATCCAGATTAAATGAAATTTCACCAAAAAAAAAAAAAAAAAGTTAAAGGCCACAAGACATTCAAAGAGTTTTCTTCCAACTTTTGCTCTGTTCATACCTGGTACTGACTGAATAAAGCATGCACGTCATTTAGAATCTCTTTAAATCCATCATGGTCTTTCAATTCTTGAGTAACATAAACTTAAGTATGCAATATACTATCCTCTCTATGTTAAGTATAATCTAATTTTAATATAGCAAAAACTGAAAAGATACACCATTCATTCATAGATTTTGAAATAAGATCAAAACACACACATGGATAGCTTCCAGACACTGTAGAGAAACTTAATAAGAGAAGGCAAAGAAACTTAATGTACAAGGATGAACATTGAGGCAGATTAATGAGCAATAATCTACGTAATTATTTTATGTTCAAGCGTTTTAAAAAGACTGTAAACAAAAGATACCTGAATTACGATCACTGTGATGCCAACCCATTTACATATATCAGCATTGTTTTCAATGAAAGAACGCAGACTGTCAAGTTCTCCAGTAGGATCATATGGAAGATCCTGTCAAAGAAAATTGAAATTTTAATTAAATAATTACAAAAGAAGATGCCCAGTGAGCTCTGTATAATTTCACTTGAACAGAATAAGAGAACACCTTTTCCCAATGACGATCAATTGCAATAAACGCCACCAGAGCTGCTTCTAGTAGAATGAACACAGTTTTTAGTAGAGTGTACTGACATTCCAGGAAGTCAAGGAAAATTTTATGAGGAACAGGATTGATCATAGATTCTAAAAGAACTTTTTCTTCACATTTTTAAGATTTGGTTTTAATTAGGATAAATTATAAATTTTCTAGTCAACTTCAATAGTTACAATACTATTTAGTAAAAACTTCTAGACATACTCCCAAACCTATATCTAATGAACTCCAGCAATGTCAGATAACAGAAAATTAAATCTCGATTGTATGTCACTTGGATTTCAATAAATTAAATCTCATCTCCTAAAGTATTCGGGTGTGTTTTTTTCATACTCAGAATCCAAAATTTCTCTGTTTCCTTACTACCATAGTACCATTTCTTGGAGATGTAATTCCATGTTTAATACGAAGAAACCAACAGCCAACCTACCATATCCAAACTGTACACAACAACCCAACCTGACTTATAAGTTCCTCGACAAAGCTACTCTAGATAATCACAAATTGATTTTCAAGCCCCATTAATCGAAAACAATAAAAACCAAGCCACAAAAATAAAGGATACAAAACAAAGGCAACAGCCACTTATAGCTTCAGCTGCAATGCAACCAATCAAGGTAATGCAACACAACAAAATTCCCACACCCATAAAAGAGTAGATGAACCTGCCACCAAAAACACAAGCACCAAATGAGCAACCACCAAAAATTGTATATTACAATACAAAGCTAATCTGCAACCAAGTAGTTAAATAAAACCAAGCAGGAAGCAACTAGTAAAATTAGACAAGTAAATAAAATAAAAGATAGCCAAAAACAATACTATCATAATAAAATATCCTTCCACCCCCACCCCCCCAAAAAAAAAGTGCTTAAATGTGGAGTAATAGTAAATCTATTATAAGGGTTTTGAGGTAATTAACAGTTTCATTTTAGAATAAAGTTAAAACCCCATACAAAATCTACCATCTAATCAGAATGTGACATAAAAACTACCAAAAAAAAAATCACAATCACAACATTAATTGGACGACAATTAAAGAAATTAATATAGACCCAATTCAATTAAAGCAGAGCAAAGTCAAAAGCTATAAACTTTGAAGAAGAGTACCATGGAGCTGGCAACTTGAGCGAACTCAAATAAAACCCTAGCCCATCATCGGTGCCAGAAACCAGTAAATTGAGAGGATCATCAGATACCCACGTTGGTTGTGAGTTCAGGAAGAGATAGAGAGACGCAGGAGAGGGAGCCGATGGAGGAGATGGAGGAGAGACGGGGACGTGATGGTTCCATTGATCGAGCATCCAGATTGAGTATATTATTATTGATACTCCGATGAATGCTTGGAGAAAATTCAGCAACTTCAAAATGAAAGCAAATGAAATGTGACAACAATTGGGTTGCATTTGTAACTCGATTTTTTTTTTTTGCTTTTTTCTGGGGTGTTTGGTGGAATTGATACCTAATCTTAACTCCCTCAGATTTTGATGATTACAGTGGAGATTCCGTTTGTGGTTTGCCTTTTTGGTTGGGAGGGGTTTTGGCCTTTTGCGTCGTGTGGTGTTTTTTATTATTTCACTTGGATTCGGCTTTTTATTTATACCTTTTGCGTGCGCGAGGAAGAAACTGTTTTTTGTTTTGGGGAAACTTCATTTTAGTCCCTAAGGTTTGGCGTAATATCAAAATTTTAAACATCTATTGGAAACAGCTCTTTTAATCCCTAATTTTTCCAAAACTCTTCAAAATAATCCAAACCGTCAATTGAAAGAGATGGAAAAAGCAAAATGACTCATTTGCCCCTAAGTTTGGTTTTACCCCTAATTAAATAAAAATATTAAAAATAAATAAATTAATATATAATCAAAAGTTTTTTATTTAATTAAAAAAAGAAAAATAATTAATAATAAAAAAAAAATCATCACACCATTTTTCTCTCTTTTTTTCTCCAACATCATCTTTTTCTCTCTTTTCTTCTTCATCTCTTCCATTCTCTCCTCTCTTCTTCTTCTTCTTCTTCGTCTCCCTTTCGGTGGAACCCAGAACCAGCGTTTGGTTCTGGGTTCCACCAAACCCAGAACCGTCGCTGGTTCTGGGTTCCACCGAACCCAGAACCAGATCTGGGTTCGCTGGTTCTGGGTTCGAACCCAGAACCAGATCTCTGGTTCTGGATTCTGGGTAACCCAGAACCAAAGACCTCTCTGGTTCTGGGTTCTGGGTTCTGGGTTCGACTTAGAACCAAACTCTAGTTCTGGGTTCGATACCAGAACCAGTATCACTGGTTCTAGGTTGATCGAACCCAGAATCAAAGACTGGTTCTAGGTTGATCTCTGGCGTTTGTGGTTGATGTTTGTGGTTAGTTTTTTAGTTGATGTTGGGGTTTGACAATTGGTGTTTGGAGTTGATAATTGTGGTTTGATGAATCTGTTGAGTGTTTGTTATGATTTATGGTTTGATCAATCTGGTGAGTGTTTTGTTTTTGTATTTTTTGGTAAATTTTTTTGAGGATTTGAATTTACATATTCTGGTTCAAACCATTTGTTTGAATCCAGATTTTTTTAAAAAAAAAGTTGCCAAATTTTTTTTTCAGTTTTTCGAATTTTTTTTATAAATAATTTTCGATTTTTTAAATTATTTTAAATGTTTTATAGGATTAAAATCTCAGTCGTCCACGTGTCACAATCTTAGCATCTTATATGAAAATACCATTTTATCCTTTTCATCCAAGCCTTCTGTTACTGTTGACCGTTAATTGACTAACATTTGGACTATTTTGAAGAGTTTTAGAAAAGTTAGGGATTAAAAGAGCTGTTTCTAATAGATGTTTAAAATTTTGATATTTCACCAAACCTTAGGGACTAAATGAAGTTTTCCCTTTTGTTTTTTAACAGGTTTCCTCCTTTTTATTTTTTTGAGAAATTTTATTTTTTATTTTATTTTTCACATATTACACCGACTTATTATAAGTACACTAACACTAATGAGCTTTGAGATAGATTTCGAAACTAAGGCTCTAAAAAATAGGAGGAACAATCCATATAATATGAAAAAATTATCCACAAATCAATTAGACAGATACAAATCAAACCATGATCTCATGACTAAAAGGAGTCAACACCAAGGGACGGTTGTCACTACACCACACCATTATCTACTTTGAAAGATAGTTTTTGATATTTGTTTTTAGTTTATTTTATTCATATTTAGTTTTTATTGACAGAGTTAACTTTAGTTTTTAATTTGCTTATTCCATGGCCACTTCACTATCAACCCTATCATTATTTTTCTCTCCAAAAGGTTACAACAATCAGATTGATGGTATTTTGGGATGTTAACAAATTAATTATTACTTACATATATATATTTGGGTGTAGATATTATCATACAAAAATATGATTTATAAACCCAAATTATAAGCACGTTCATCATTAAAATTTTAAAATCAACTTTATTGTAAGCATCCAATCTAATATCAAAACTAACCTCACGAATTTAAATTCATTTATTTACTAATAATACTCAATTAAACTATTAGTACATCTAAATTTAAATTTAAACAACTCTTTCCACTTTAAAAGAAAAACCCGTCTCATACTTTTTTATTTATTTTGTAGAAAACTTTAATTCTAGCTAATCATATTTTTCAAGATAAATTTATAAATTTTAAATCATCGATTTCACTATTATTTTAGTTCACAAGACTTGTATATAGTCTACTCATTAGTCAAAATTAATTACCCAATACACATACAAGTGTAATTATTTTTTATTTTTTATTATTGAAAACATCAATCCTAAATTAAATTACAAAGCAAAAAATTAAATATTTTTGTAATAATAATATTTATCAATTTATTATATTATTTGTTTTCTTCTTCACTATAATGATTAATACTTTTGGAACCAATTAAACAATAAGAAAGCAAGTTCTCCAATCTGTAATTGTTTTTTAACTTTTTTTAGAAGAAAATTGTGATAATCATGTACTTCTACTATAGTAAAATTTTAAATTAGGGTTTAATACATTAGGATAAAATGATGAGTATGAAAAGTATTTTAATTCAGTTATTTAAATCTTAATTAGGATTTAGACATATTATGAAAGATTAATAGACTTGAAAAATATTTAATTATTTATTTTAATCAAAATGTCTATAATGATAATTTTGTTACTTTTGTAACAAACTTTTTAATAAAATCTAGGCGTGTGCTTTAAAAAAAAAAAAAGATGCATAAATCATAATTTGGATGGTAACATATGCATCCTATCTATTTTTATAATTGAAAAGATAATTATTTATGTAAAATTTATAAGATGTATTATTAAAAATCAAACCCCCACTCCGAGAAAAGTTTACCTTTTTGATAATTAATTCAAAATTTAAGAAAAAATATGATTCAAACTTGCTGTCTTTATATAAATATAATAAATAAATCAAAGAGGCACCTTCATTTTATTATTGAGGAGAAACTTTAATTTTATCACATTATGTCATATAGCATTAAGAAATTAGATAATAGATTATCACATTATGTCATCCCCTTCAATAAAAAAAAATGATGACTTTTTTTTTTTTTTTTTTGGAAATAAAAGATGATGATGTTATCAAATTGCGTACAAGGGCTTATTTGTTATTCATAAAAGAATATTCTAAACGGACGTCCTTTTGGATCAAGAACAACGGCATCAAAATAGTACTTTGAAATGGCTTGGCGCCTAATTAATAACAATCGATGGAAAAAGGTCAAATTGAACCCGAGGCTAACGCAAGAGCAACCGGCAATTTTGACAGAGCAGTCAGCAAGTTTTTTCGTAAAACCATATTTTTGCGATGGTGGTGGTAGTGCAGGGACAGTACCTGCTCACCAGCCTTGTGGGGGATCCATCGTGGGCCGATGCCCAGATGGGGTGGGCCGGGCGGTCGGCACCTGTAGAGGGTGTGGCGGGCCTGTCCGTTACATCCCATCCTTGCAACTGACCTCAAATCGAACTGTGCACGAACGTCTAATTCGATGATCAAACTTGATTTCAGGAACATATTTTCCAATGGTCATCCTTAGTGCTCTTTTACTGTCAAAGAATGCACCTTCACCTTCATCGGAGATAGGTGAACCGATTGTCACTTGGTACTACGTTAATCTCACACTAATCTACACTAGAAACAATCCAATATAGTTGTGAATGGTCATACTTAAAAAAAACCCGAAAATCTAATTTCCGGATACTTTGCACCATCTTTACCGTCAACAACATCAACAATTGAAATTTCCTCTTTAGACGTAGGATCTATCGATGTCTCATTGCTACCATCATTATATGTGTTTAAATCTTCATTATCAAATAAACTCATGTTGTTCATTTCATTTATACTATCATCATTGTTGTACAATAGACTTTTTACAAATGTGCATTCGGCGGAAGAAGCAAAAACTTGATTACTATCAGTATCTGAAGCAAAATAATTTTGACCTTCAACTATAAGCTGAATTACAGGTCTTTCGATAGGTGTTTCACTAGGTGTTGGGTCTAATGTTGAGTGAGGGACATATAAAGGGATGGTAGGCCTACTAACTCCAAGATCTCTTACAATCATATCAACATAAATCTCTTTATAATTTGTTTTATTTGAAACCACAAAACAGACATTAAGATTGTTCACGATGGGTAACTTTTTAATTGTGTCATTTGCCCTAACTTAGACTAAATAATGCATATGGATATCCCATATTTTTTTATCAATACCAATCGTTGTGTAAATAAAGTCAACCAACTACGAAAAATCAACATTCTTAAGGGCCCCCAATATGATGAACATCTTACCCCCAATGTACTTAATATCGTTCCACTCCCCGTTGTAGTAGCTAATTATCGTCACTAGATCCATTGCTATAAATTTCAAAGAAAAAAAATTAGCCTTACTCATACTCTCACCAAATTCAATGACCAATATCATGGATGCATCCACCATATTCAATGCACAAAAGACTATTAAAGTCGAGTTTAACAACCTAATTAAACCTAGTAGCTTGAAGTAACAGGGTTTAATGAGGTCATTAAACTCAGTTTTTGTGGTAACTTCTTCTACCATATAAAACCATAGAAATTGGATTTAATGATCTCATTAAACACGACTATGCGAACGTAGAAATTGTAGAAATTAATGATCTAGCTTATGCAATGTGATATCCACCTTAATTCATCACAAACAAAATAGGTCAACAGGACTTTAATTTGCAATGTGAACAAAAAAATTAAAAAACAACCAACAACACATACATACCTTCAAAACTTAAAATTAAAACCCGTAAAGATTTTGATTAAAGAAAATATGTGCTTATTAGAGATGAAAAAAAAAAAAAGCTCGAATGAATAAAAAAGCTTGAATGAAAACCCTCTTGTTAGAATGGTTGAAGAAGTTGAATGGAGAAGAAAACAAGTAAAAGGAAGAAGAATGTTATTTTGGTAATTTCATCTCAGGGCATGAAGGTTATTTTTACTTAAAAATAGTTTGGTAAACTTAAGTATAAAATGAAAACAATTTGTTCGAGAGATTAAATATATATATATATATATATTTTGGTAAATGGGTAAAAGTAATTTTTTTTAGGTAAGTTTTGAAATCTTCCTCTGAATAAAATACTAAATAACAACTAATAAGATAATCTTATTTTAGATCTACCATTAATTTGTAGGATCATAAAATTCCATCATGATTCCAAAGTCAAAGCATTAATTGACTCCTTTACATTTTTGCCTTTAGAATAAGTCCAAATTTCCCTGATATTTATTTTTTAGGAAATAATTATTTTATTATTTCTTAAATATTTTATTTATTTAATATAAATATTTTTTTTGAAACATTTTAATATAAATATTAAAAAAAGAAATTTTTCTTGATCTCAAAGTTATTTCCGGACCTTTTTTTTTTTTTTTTTTTTTAAGATAGAAAGCATTTCTATACCTTTTCTTAAATCAACCTAAAATATGAGTCAATCCAATTTAAAGAACAAAATCAATTCCACAACAAAAACAACTTAATCAATTCCAATATAAGGAGGGTAAAAAAACAAACAAACATAAAACAGAATAATTGGTGGAACAAAGATCCACTAGCTCCATCTCGTTTTATCAAAGATGGAGTAACGATACCTTCTTCGATGACTATATTCTAATGACAACAATAATCATTCCTTCCCTCGTTAACACCTCGATCTGGGAAATCGAGTGCATCCATCATTATTGTCTCCATTGCCTACTGGTTGGACTTAATGATGAGTGGCGACCCAACCTTGACTATAGGTATGACGTCCAAATTGCATGCCCCTTATGTCATGTATTGTTTTGGAGGTTTTTTAGTTGATGACAACTAGACACTCGTAGGAGTTGAGGTGGAGAAAGACATGGAGATGTTGGAGGAAAAGTACAATCTGAGTATGGAAAGTTTGTGCACTTGATAGGTTTGACAATGGAGAAGTTAAAGACGACAGAGTTGATGAACCTGAGTTTGAAAGGCTTGTGAGTGAGGTTTTGGAGGGGGAAGTGGTAATGGGGTAAGAACAACACTAGCAATAAAAAAGATGACTTTCTTTAAAAAAATAAATAAATTTAGGGCTAATGTGGCAAAATTTAATTGGATAAAATGTTTTATTTTGCAAAATAGCAAATTACAATTTAGCTATTCAGTTGAAACTTTAATTCAGACGGAGCAACTATTTCAATGTTATTGTAATTTATTCCCTCTAGTTAGCAAGATTCTGTTATATTTGACAATAGATAGGATCAAAGCAGCAAAAAGACAAAATTGCTATTGATGATTAAAATTGACTCAATTGACCAAATATTAAATTAAAAATTAAATAATTAAATACAAAAATTAAAGGGAAAACTTCATTTTAGTCCTTAAGGTTTCAAAAAATATCAAAATTTTAAACATCTTTTGGAAACAGTTCTTTTAATCCCTAACTTTTCCAAAACTCTTCAAAATAGTCCAAACCGTCACTCAACTGATGGTCACCGGTAACAGAAAGCTTGGATGGAAAGGGTAAGATGGTCTTTTAATGTAAGATGCTAAGATTGTGACATGTGGATGACTGAGATTTTAAACCTATAAAAAATTTAAATAATTTAAAAAATAAAAAATTACTTATGAAAAATATTCAAAAAATTGAAAAAAAAAAATTTGAATTTTTTTTTTATAAAAAAATCTGGATTCAAACACATGGTTTGAACGTGTTTGAATCCAGAATATGCAAATTCAAATTCTCAAAATAATTTACCCAAAAAAAAAAAAAACAAAAACAAAACACTCAATAGATTCATCAAACCATAAACCAGAACAAATGTATAAATTCAGATCTTCAAAGCAATTTAAAACAGAAAAATGAAAAAAAAAAAAAAAAACACTCAACAGATTTATTAAACCACAAATATCAACTCCAAACACCAAACACAACTATCAAAATCCATCATCAACCCTAAAAACTAACCACAAACATCAACCATAAATGCCAACAACAAACATCATCCCCAAACACTAACCCCAAATATCATATACAAACCCCAAACTCCAAACATCTCTTCGCCGCCATCATCATCTTCATCCCTACCTCCAAAATTTTTCATTTTTTTTTCCTCTGCTGATGTTAGGGACTGAGCTCTGAGTTGATCGAATCCAGAACCAATATTTGATTCTAATTTCGATCAACCCAAAACCCGAGACTCTGGTTCTAGGATCTACCCCAGAACCAGAGACACCCAGAACTAGTGTCTCTGGTTCTGGGTTCGAACCCAAAACCAGTGAAAAAGATGATGATAGAAAAAGGGAAGTGAAGAAAGAGAAGAAGAAGAGAGGAGAGAATAGAGGAGATGAAAAAGAAAAGAAGAAGAAAAAAAGAGAGAAAAATATGATGGTGAGAAAAAATGAGAAAGATATGGTGATGATTTTGTTTTATTATTATCAATTATTTTTCTTTTTTAATTAAATAAAAAACTTTTGATTATATATTAATTTATTTATTTTTAATATTTTTATTTAATTAGGGGTAAAATGGTAATTTAGACATTACAACCAAACTTTAATAATACCGGTTACATCCTGAGAAAATTTATTTTCATCCCTTAGCTTTTAACTTAATTTTACTTTGACCACAATTATTAAATCTTATCTTCGATTTAGTCCCTTGTCACATTAAATAATTACTTGATTTCATTTACTATTTTACCCTACCAATCAATCTCCGATCAAGTTTAAATCGATCTCTATGGGTTCCCTATAACCTTAAGCATTTCCATGAACCATTTAGGGTTTTTAATAATTATTTAAAGACTATTTTCTGAAAAATCCGTAAAAGTACAATAGAGGGCTTACAAGTTGACTGATGGTTTAAATTTTTTAAAAAAATTTGAGAAAAATTAGGGATAAAAAGAGCCGTTTTAATTTTTTTTTAAAAAAAACTCCGTATTTTTGCCCTAAAATTACCCATCACGCATGACATTTAAAACGACGCCGTTGCTTCCTACTTCCCTTTTGAAACTGCATATAAACGAGGAAGTGTCTTCCTTGGTATAACCAGTCGACGGAGTATTGCTGAATAACGAATATGCACTCCGGGAGGATATATGAATAACGATTCAAAATTTTCTTTTTGAAATTAAAGATTCAAGAACTTTAGTTTTCAACATTCGGTGTTGCTGGTGAGTGTGTTGGTCTCATTTTAAATTACTAGTTATACATATTATTATTTTCATAAGTGGACATTAACATAAATTCGATAGGTTGCTTAGTTTATATCAAATTTCGTTTTGTGCTAGAATCCCAATTGTTTGCTTAGTTACTATGGCAAAAGTTCCATCTCTGGTATCTCTGGCCATGGAGGCACTCAAAAGACAACTTGTCGCCGGTATTTTCTTTGTTTATTCTTTTTGAATTCTAGTCAAGTCATGTTATGACATGTATTGATTTGATTATTGTGGTGGTTTCAGGAGATGATCTTATACCGGATATATACGAGCTTCCATCTGAACTGTTTGATGTTTTATTGACACGCTTGCCTCCCTTGACCTTGCTTAAGTTACAAACTCATATGTATGTTACTTTTTTCGTGTTTATTGATTTATTTATTTTTTGGTGGTGTCGACTGCTTTTTTATTTACTATTATTATTGTTTTAATTTTGCTTGGATGGAATTTTGGTTTTTCCTTTGAGTAGGCCATTTAAGGACTCGAATGAGTATGATTGCTTCAATGGTGGCCGAAAACGCTCAAGGTTTGAGTCTTTTGTTTTTCAAATAGGAGAAAAGAAAGTTTTAATATGTTTGATGGATCTACAAAAGAACTTGACTAAGTTTAAAATTGATGTTTTGACAGAAGCTGCAAGTTCAATTCAGCATGGAAGAAGTTATTTAAGATGCGTTGGCCACAGCTTGTTGATCAAAACGAACCTGTTGACTGGCAACAAATGTATTGGGAAGCACATTTGCAGAAGTATGTCCAATTTGTATGAATTAAGCATTCTATTACTTAGTGTTACTGTTTTGTGACTTTTATTGATGATATAGTGTTTGTTCTATGTTGACATGAAAGACAGTTGCCTGGATGAAGCGGCAGAGTTTGCTTTACTTCCATCTTTTGATGGATTTATTGGTGATATAATGATTTCAGGTAAATTGATGCTTGCCCATTTACTAATAGCGAATCATGATTATTTGAAATGTTGAATGGATTGTACTGGTAGCTTAGTTTGTTGTTTAGCCTGTTGAAATCTATTTGGTTTCAAGTTTCTTTGTCATCGTGCTTATCTTTGTCACCTGCTTGCTTCATGTATAAATACATAAAATATATAGTAATACTTTCTGCATATCATGATATTAGCTTTAGTCAGTTCTTACAAGTTCTAAAATATTCAAGCATGTGTAGTGAACTTGAATGCAAACACTGAACAAGTAGTGTTGATGATGGGGAACTTTTGGCAACTTAATATCGGGGATGCTTGCTTGCATAAGTGTCTAGGGCAACAGAATTCTGGCATATGATTCCTCAATGCTAGTGGAAGTGGACTTTAGAACCACATCTTGGTGTGTGGAAGAGACAGCTTCTAATTTATTGGGTTCATATCTTTACCCTGCTTTGGCATATTTTATTACTGGTATTATGTGGTACCTGCACAAGAAAGTATAGGAATAAAAGACTTTGACTTTCAAACAAAGTTCTCAACATGTTTTAAGTAGTTCTCTCTCTCCCTCTCTCTCTCTATCTCTTCCTGATTTTTTTTTTTTTGTGCTATGTGCAGAAGCTGTGCTGAAATTTATTGGTTGTGAGGAATTCACAAATGATTCAGCTGGTGACTATTCAAGATTATCTTACCACTGCCAGCAATTTGGTTGTTATGCCAGGTAACATGCAATGCAAAATTTTTGTATGAGGTCACAGTAATATATTCATCAGTGACGGGAACTTAGTCATACACTAATATTGGCAATGGATTGTTGGTCTCTGTGCATTTCCAAATACTAGTATGATACTTGTGTTTTATAATAAGTTGATGTCATCATGAACATTTTCTTCCATGTTAGTATTTATATGAAACCATCTGCACATCATTAATATTGTTGGGAAGTGTGAACAATGATGTATGTGTTTTGAGGAAATCTATTGTTGTTTATTATTGGTATATGGAAGCATCTAAGGTGTAGGTTCTTTATGTTGTTTTCTTTGTGCAGATGTGTGAGACTTCGAAATGTCCTTTGTGTTGCAGAAGCTTGTGTAAGTTCTTTGTCTACTATTTAAGGAATCTGCTAAACAGTTATCAGTTAGTTTTTTTCTTTTGCCTATATCATGCTGTGTGGAAATTTTGCTGACAGTAGGACCCATGTTTTAATAATATTTCAATAAGCCAATACATATATGTTAAAAGTATAATCTTAATATAAACCTCTATGAGAGGCAGTTTGTATAATAATCTCTTCCAGATATGTATGGTTTTAGTTTCATGCTTCAGGCATTCATACGTAATTACATGCATAGGAGTGTATACATTCTTTGCATTAAGAGTTTCCTTTTTCTTTTTCTTTACTCAAAAAATTCTTGCTATGTTAATGTGTTTGTGTGTTACATGTGCTGAAACTGATATAATTTTGTCTATGTCCAACTCTCTTTTGTTGCAGCAATTATTGATGAACAGCAAGTTGCGAAGCTTGGTGATATGGTGGATTAGATCCGAAGAACATGTAAGTCCTAGTTCGTCTTGTACTTGTATGTGGGCACTAATGTACAAGTACTGCACATATTTGTTTTTTAAAAAAGGGGAAAGTGTTTTTCTTGTAATAGAAGAAACAGTGTTTCCCAATATAACACTGAAACCGTGCACGTACACGATAAAATGATGATAAAATAAACAAATTTGTAGCTATGAAAAGTTTTTATTTACAAAGTTTGCTCGAGCACTACCTAGGTTATATTTTGAATTATAATTCAATGAAAATGTAGAACTTCTGTCATGCAAGTGCTAAATGCTTCTTTTTTAATGTTGATTTGTTTGTTTGTAATCTACAAATTAACAGATTGATGGATTATGCAAACTTCTACTTCAGAACAATGAAACTTTGACTTCACTTGAACTTCTTCACTGCAAACTTTCTGACAGTTTTATCACCAGCATTTGTGGTTCTCTATGCAATAAGAGCATGCAGACACACATGATTCAGCACTTCTCAATTAATACATCGAGCTTTCTTGAAATCAATTCATGTTCTGTATTTCAGAAACTTGTTTCATTTCTCTCATCAGGAAGGTACATTTGTATTCATTGAGGCCTCACTTTTCTTCAACTCGTGATTTTACTTATTTGTTGTATCTCTTGGGGTGGACGATACACTCAATAATTTGTGCCTTCTGGGCCATAACTGGTTCTTAGGCTCTTAGCTTGTTTCTTAGAGGGTGAAGATAATGTATGAGACTCCAAGAAGTCTTTTACCAAGATCTGCAGCATGTTCTCTACCTGATTTCCAAATTATTTTGGGTGATACACATTCTAGTTATCTAATCCCAGAGATAACATGCATCATTGTATTTGTTTTCTGATTAAGAATTGTCTTTGATTGGAAAGTAGTTGGGCAGAGCATCCTAATTATTGACAAAACTTCATTTCCACAAGTGCTATAATTAAAGAAGGATAGATAATCTGTGGACTTTCCTTTATTTTATTTCTTAGTTGCTTGGGAATTGTAGTACATTATCTTGATCCATTTAGGTGTGGAAAGAGTCTACCCGCAAGAATTATTTTGGCTTGTTGAAAGGATGTAATGTACATGTCGGAGATGACAAATATGTTGGCTTGAAACTGCACCATTTTACATGATGTGGGTGCTTTTGGAATAAGTGAAATAGGTAAGCTATTGTCCCCTCATGAGATGAAAGGAGAACGCTCTTGGTTTTTCTGCTTCAGTATAAGGACTTGAGAATGCTCTTGGTTTTTCTGCTTCAGTATAAGGACTTTTCTTTTTTCCACTTCTATTTATGATTTTTTTAGGGTGTGTCTTCTTCTGCCTAATTGCTTACGCGGTAGTGTTGTTTTGTATACTACCCGTGCACTAGTCCCTTAATTTTTGTCCGTAAAAACAATAGAAAACGGCAATGCTTTCCCTTTTAGAGATATTTTGGAGTATCGCATGTATCACTTATTCAGTCAAATTAATTTAATAGAGGCCAGCCACTTGTACTTATTGTGCCTTTTGCCATCAGGTCATTGTGTTCTTTAAAGTTCCGTGACAACCATCTAGACAGAAACTTTGGAAGAATGGTTTTCAATACCCTTCTTGATGCTTCCCCTACTCTATCTGTCCTTGATCTTTCAGGAAATGACGTGAGTAATGTATTTCCATAGCTTTTATGTTCACTGTTGAATCATTTTGCCATTATATGCATAAAACTTCATATACAATCATGCAGATGACAGGATGGCTTTCTAACTTAACACGGAGATCCTCAAGTGGACCCCTGACATCTTTAAGAGTTGGCAAATCTTTGCAGTCATTGTGTTTGCTCAATCTGAGGTATGAATTGATTGAAGTATCATTTCTTTGTCTTCAAATTATTGTTCACTAATATCAATTTATGGCAATTGAGTAAATAGACTGGTTTCTAATGTGTAAGAATTATGGAATTACTATGCATATTATTTGCTTTCATTTTTATTTACTACAATCGATCAATTACCATAAAAATTTTTCACATCTTATGTTTCTATAGTTATCTAGTCTTCTAAGCAACTAAGCCTAATAATAGGCTCCTTATGTGTTTGTAATATGCAGCCCAATATAATAAGAATTCTCTTTTTATTATTTTACATGGTACAAAGCAAAGATTCTTCTCATAAATGCGGCCTTAAGAAATTTATCCTTTGTGCTGCCATCTACCTACAATTTTCAAATTCTACATCTTCCCGTATCAATTAGTATAATTAGCATGTTGGATCTCTTTCAAACTCTCTCTATCAAGCCGTTGTATCAGTCCTCTATGTCAAGTTGTTTAGTCGGCACTTTGTCAAGCCATTTAGTCCGGACTCTATCAAACCATTTAGTTGGCACTCTATTAATCTATTAGTTGATACTTTGTCAAGCTGTTTAGTTGCTTTCTCTAGCAAGCCATTACATCGGCATCTCTATCAAATCCTTTGGTTGTATCTGTATTGAGTCACCAATCCATCAAGTTTTGGATAAATTCGTTGCCAGGCTATTAGAACTTTATAAACTCAAGTTGCTTCATCTCTCCATTTTGAGTTTGAGGGAGGATGATAAAGAATTTCGGAATTATTATGCATATATTATATGCTTAAATTCCTTTTTTGTTAAAATTGATCTATTACTATGTAAGTTTTTCATATCTTGTGTTATCTAGTCTTATAAGCCTGTAAATAGGGTTCTTATGTATTTATAATATGCAGCCCAATATAATACAAATAAGTTATTATTTTGCACTATCGTCTTGCTCTTTCCCATCCCATATAGTTTGAATTTGGAGGATAACTACAAAGCAAAGCCATAATTGGTAAGATTATATGAATAGTTATTCTTTTCAAACTCTTTTTCGTACATCCTAAAGAAGCCTATCTGATTTTAGGGGAAATAATCTTCACAATGATGACATACAAGATCTTAGACATGCGCTGTATTACATGCCTAACTTGGAGATCCTGGATATTAGTGACAATTTTATCGAGGATGAAGGAATCAGGTCAGTCAATACCCGTCCCCACATATATTTTTAGCATTATAAGCCTGAGGTCTCACAAACAACAATTGAATTTTCAGAAGCTTAATTCCCTATTTCGTTGAAGCTTCTGAAAGATGCACTCCTTTGGCCAAACTGATTCTGGAGAATTGTGAGCTTTCCTGCAATGGAGTGACTCAACTTTTAGATATGCTTTCAACCTTAAAAAGACCACTTAAATTCCTTTCTGTTGCAGATAATAATCTTGGAAGGTTTGTCTGGCTAACTCTAGAAAATAAGTTGAACTTTGTTATTTATGTTTATAACTAACGCATCATTTTGTTATAAGTACCTTCCTCAGCCAAGTAGCAGCTGCTATCAGAAAATTTTTGGGCACATCTATTCAAGTACTAAATATTGGAGGAATTGGACTAGGTTTATCTGGCTTTCGGGTACTACAAGAGGGAATGACAGCAGAGTTGAAACTTGTTGAAATTAATATAAGGTTTGAAATAATTTCTCAATTTTTTTTCCTCTGTTATTGTTGTACTGTGTCTCAAGGAAATTAACACATTTATCAATTCGCTATAGCAAAAATCGCGGTGGAATTGAAACGGCAAAGTTTTTGTCAAAGCTTATGTCATTGGCTCCAGAACTTACTGAAGTTAATGCAGCATATAATCTTATGCCCTTGGAATCCTTAACGATCTTATGCTCTGCCCTGAAAGTTGCAAAAGGTATATCTTTACATCACCAAGAGATTGTTGAATTTATATTCTGATATCAGTGAGTGCTATGGATTCTGTTCCGTTGGTATTAGATGAATATTACTGTTAGAATGCTTAATTACTATAATTGTGCCCTTTGCTAATAGCTTAAACTTTTGAGTTGAGCAATTTCTAACATGGCATGAAAGTTAATTTTACTAGTGTGCTAGATCTGAGTCCCTTTGCATGATTATATTTGAATTTGTTATTTGTTATATAAACTTATGTGTTTGTGTTTGGGGCTTGAGCCATATGGCAGACCCGTTGATCATACATGTGAGAGGGTGTGTTAGAGTGTTTAATTACTATTTGAATTTAATTTGTTATTTCTTATATAAACTTGTTATATGACAGTATTTGAGCTTGCGCCATGTGGCAAGTCCATTAATCATGCATCCGAGAGGGTGTGGTTAAAATGGTTAAATATTATTGTTGGACTATTTCCAAATGGTTTAAGCTTTTGAGTTAAGTAGTTTTTGATAAAGTTTGGATCATCATCATTCTTGTAATATAAACATATGCACATGCATGAGCACCAATCTACATACACATCCAGGCACTTATTTGCTGGCAGAGAAGTTGACCAAGTGTTAAAGATGAACGAAGAATGCTTGTCCTTAAGAAAGCTGAATTGACACAATTAAATGATTTTATTTCACTTTTTGTGAAGATGACATTTAATATCATGTAAATGAAATTTTTTCTGATATGAATGTTCTGCTTATTATATCATTTAGGTCATCTTAAGTGTTTGGACTTGACGGGAAACAATTGGGACTATCAGCCGTCTCATGTCTCCATGGTGGCTGAATTTCAACATGGTGGAAGGCCCATTATGATTCTTCCTTCATTACAAGCCTTAGATGTTCCATATGATGATGACCCCTAATTCAGTCTCTGAAACATATGTAGTTAACTACTGTTATGCGCCAGTCGCGACGGTTTGACTAGTAGCTGTTGGGAATGTACAGAACATACAACTAAGGATTAGAAAGTAAAAATTGAGCTATAGACAGTAGGAAGTTTTTGGAACTGTTTGAGTGGCAGCAGCCCACATTCTAATATTTACAATTCATCAGAATGCTATGTGGCAATCGTCATTGTGTAACCAGAGTTCCTAATTATATTTATGAGTTCTGTCAACACTGGACTTCGATTAGATGGTCAAACAGTATTGATGGCACAAGTTCTCCTGGCCGTCCTTATATACGAACTTGATTTCTGTTTTCGGTGGTGCTATGCAGTATGCCCTTTTCCTTGCAGAAAGGTTTGATAAAAATTCAATTTATACTTCATAGATCATTTTGTACTGTATGACTTGAATGTCTTAAGAAACCTTTAATAGGATTCATTAAGATATTTGGAAAAATTCATTATGTAAGAATGACGAAAATTAATTATTTTTGCAACCTTAAATTAGTTTATTCGTATTCTTCATTGGACTTCTTATCCTCACTGTTCTGTTCATCTTAAAATAGGCATACAAGCTGGAAGATGGTATAATTGTAGAGCCAGAAATTGAAGTTTTGAATTCTATTGCCAGATACAAAGACGGTACCAGCACAAGCAGTGAATGCAATTAATGCAAAATTCAGTACTGTGGGAGGGAACTTATTCATGACTTCTAAGTTCTACCTTTATTATTCGCTTCCAAAATCCGTTTTAATCCCATTCTTGACAATGGCATCTGTACCAAAACAATAAATGCGCTTGTGCATGTTGGTTCTACTTCTACCTACCCATATATGCACACTTCTCGTTCTATGCTTCCAAGCCATTAGTTACCAATAGATTCTTGTGACGGGAAAACATTTTGTGAATTGAAATTGAAAGAGAAAAAGATAGATGGAATCATGCAAACGAAGATATTTCATTCATCATTTCAGACGATAGAAGGCTAGAGAAATCATTAATACATGTGAGATCTTTATATTCACGTGATTCTTTTTTTTCCTTTTTACCATTTTTCTACAAATATAATGCGTAGAAAGTCCTTGTAGTGTATGTTATGGCCAGACGGAAGTAAGGGAATCTTGCCGGTGCCATCATCGAAATGGTGATGAAAAGGTGATAAAGACATCCCATCCTTGAGACCCTGGGCTTGTTTGGTATGTTCGGGTGTAAACGCTGCCGTGTCCATGAAGATTGCTATAAACAAACGATGCCTTTTACTTTTTCACTCTCGTGATTGTTGTTCAATATTGTATTTTTCTTAAACTGTTATGCATGTAATTCAAAATTTCTAGAGCTTGTGTTTATCATTTCTCAATTAAAATTCTTAGGGCATTGCTCATATGGGCCAACCTGTAAAGCTTAAACTATTCATATCATATCAAAAGCCTATTTAATTAACAATTTAATTGGTATAATAATAATATCAGAGTAATGCAATTGTGACAAAAGCGAAAGTGGACCACGATTTTTTTTTGGGGGGTGGGGGGGGGTGCGGAGGGGGCGCTTGTTTAACATACACTTTTTATTAGACTTATGTCCAAAATGGGTAGTTGGGTTGGCTTTGTCATGAAGTTAGGCTTTTCTTGTTTTCGGCTGTACCAATCATCCCCTTCTGAAACTTATCCCTTCTTAAAACTCAATTAACTAACATTATTATATCATTAATTGAATGACCCGTGAACCAACATTCGTTATCAGATTTTTTGGTGGAACTTCTTATCATTGTTGAACATTTTGAAGGCTACACAATCATGTAGTGCACTGAATTTAGCACAATTATGGAGTTCCCAGATGCTTATTTGAGTCAAGGTAGAAACACAACAATTGCAATTTGCATCTTAGCTAGAATTATTCTGAGATTTAAGATTGCTCATTATTGAATTTTGAACCAAGATCACTCGACCATATCCAATAATTAGACTATATTCGAATTGTATATATAATAGGTTGGATATTTGACCAAACTTATATCTAATAGCTTGTGTAAGTAGGAGATGAGGACTTATCTATGCTCATACAAACTTGACCACAGGCATATAGTTAGCTCTTTTACATATACATTACAAAAAATTTGCAAAATTTTTTTAAATTATCAGATTATCAAATTTCAATCCAATAACTATTAATTTGCATATAGTAGCATTACTTGCTAAGTATGTAACAATAATTATATACTAATGTAGCTTGATAGTAGAACATTCATTCACTTAAATAATATTTGAGATTCGTATTATCCTCATTCCATATGATCTCTTAAAAAAAAAAACAATAATGTTGGTTTAGAAATCATGAAACCTACAAGTGAAATAAAATGTATTAATTTCTGATTTGTGATCCATTATTTACTAAATCCATAAGAAATCAAATTATATGAACCCTACGTTTAATTAATAAATTAATTAAATTCCTATTGAAAAGGGAACTTAATTCCCTCTTCTGCGAATGAATCATAGTTCCACTTTTTTTATTCCTATTCCTATGAAATTTAATTCCCTTTGATTTCAATTTTGAGTAGTAAATTGGCCTTACATGATTAATGTTTGATACTAAATTTGAGATCTAAATATAATTTTATATCTCGATAGTATAATCATGACATGAGTAACTAAAAGTGGTGTACATTTATTTATTTTATAAATTTTGTTATAAATTTTCATTAGAAAACACTAAGAATTCTTATTGGAAGATACATATGGAAGAGTTTTTTATTGAAGAAAATAAAACAAAATTAGAGACATTTTGTTGAGCTCGAAATATGGTGAAGCAAACCCTAACTGAAGATGTTGTTTATATCTTGTCTTGTCTGGTGACATCCAAATGTGTTTAGTAAAAAGGCAGCAAAACCTCAAAATAATTTGAGTTAAAAGTAATGGAATGACAATTAGAATAATTAGTGGATTAGTTTAGAGGTGACATGTTGCCTCTAAACCAAGCAAATGGACGCTCACTATTAGATAAGTTACATAAGTAGATCATGTCATTTTTTGTTTTGTTTTATTTGAATATTAAAAAACTGGTGACTATTATGAAAAAACAAATATATATATATATATATTAGTTTTACATTACTAATAATATTTACATATCATAAGATTTTTCAATGTTAAATAGAAAATATCCTTTTCCTTAATTGACTATTATAACTTTAATTATAACACCATTAATTTTATATAATGTCCAGAATAATTACACATCTATTTATAGCTCAATATGCTTTTTTTTATTATTATTTTTATACATATTCACTATTGTCAGTATATTTTTAATAATATTATATTATAATTATTTTTTGTTTTTGAAAACTACCTATTTAACAGTATTATCGATAAAAAATTGTACTTTTTATAAGCTTTGCGTGAAAACCTTCATCTTTTTTATTTTGTTTTGTTTTAATTTTACCACACACTATCCTCCAGTCCATCTAATTCACATACATATATTAAATTATATATAAATTGAGATAGGTATTATCTAATTTGAATTTAATAAATTTGGTTTGTTTATTATAATAAAAAATTACATAAATTATGTAACACTCCATGGAAAAGTAGGTTATGTCATGTCGGAATAAATATGATGTAAAGATGTATGAATCTTAACATATGTAATGATCTTATTATTCATTAGTTTTCTTGCATTGGGTTACAACAATTTCGACTAATTGAAAGAAAGAAAGTTTCTGACCCAAAAAAAAGGAACGAAAATAAACTTTGAGTTTGCCACCTGAGGCAATGCCACAGTGGACACACAAAGATACGCATTTGATTGGAAGTCAAGGAAACTTTAAATCTTTACATACTATACTTAATTTTCAAACTGATCTAATAGAATTAATGGTATGCTTAATTTTCAAACTAATCTAATAGAATTATTGGTATGCCCATTCACTTCTATTATTTATAACTAACACTTAATTTTATTTGTTTTTTTATTACCTCAACTCTACTTTTATACAGAACAAATACCCCTGTGGAAACTGGAACGCCACGCAGCCAACTATATATAATATATGTTTAGTCTCTTTTCCATATCGGGTTGTGTAATTATCCGAAAATTTTACTCAAAATCATTGTTCAAAATTTTATCCAAAATTATTATGTAAATGATATAGTAAATTTATTTATAATTATCACTTCATCAATATATCATCCAATAATTAAAATCCTGTTACATCATTTGAATAAAAAAATTGAAAAAAAGTTTAGGAAATATAATATTATTTATAAGTTAAACATTTAGATGGTATTAGAATAAGTTAAATATTTGGACGTGATTAGAAATTTCCAGACTAGTTTGCACCTCATAGAAACTTTAACTTAATATGTCAATTTTACTTTCTTCATCTTAGCTGTTTATCTATTTTTAAAATATTTTTAATGAAATTTCTGTCCTCTCTATCAAAAGTATGAAATAAAAAGGAAAAAAAAAATGAACACTAATATATTTATGCATTGCTTATTTCAATTAATTTTGGGCAGTATAGTATTGATATCAACATTTTAATTTAAACGTAAAATAAGATATCAAAATTGACAATATGAAGTTGATCAAGTGTTATTACTATCCTTGCATCTGCATAATTTGTGCCAATTGCTCTATATATATTTTTAATTAATTTAATTGTGATTATATCTTTTTAGTAGGAAAGACATCAAATTATCCTACCTAAAAAGTTTTTATAATTAGTACAAAATTTATGAGTTGATTAAGACATATGACTCAAATTTATAATATTTCTTTTAAAACTATAGCACTAATTGTGCATTTTTTATTTTTTTACGAAATTAAAAGTATGTTAATACTTGCCGAGATATCAAAACACTTATTAATCACTATTTATATAATTTAAATATTCAACCCTTGTCAAGATGTTACTTGCTAAGTTTTTTACTTTCTTTAAAAAAAAGATTACCAACTTATGAAATGTGTTTAGTAAACTTGACTTCCTACCATTAAAATAATTGAAAATGTACACAATCATCCATACTAGATATAAATGAACAATTTAAATCCACGATCTAATCTTGTAATTCTGAAGTATAAAAGCAAGTATATACACTTAAACTCATACTGCCCAAATTTGTTTATTTATTTTCGTGCCTACTATATCAGCTGGTTAGTTACCGAATTGAGCAGTCATGCTTTATCTACATTAGTGTTGAAGTTTGGTGTATAATGAGACGCCGTCCTGATAATAAGAGAGTTAATAAATTAAATTTTATGATTATTTTAATATATTAAATAAATAGTATTTTTATGGGCGTCATATTAATTGGACACTAATTTAGATAAAATAATATTTAAAATTAAGAATTTAATTTTAATAATTATCTTTATAATTAATTTATTAGATATAATTCTTCGATAAAATTATTTAACCTAACAGGTTGAAACAATAAATAAACAAATAGTATTTTATCCAGAGGTTCACAATCACACTGTTTTGACTTACGAGTGGTAGGAAGACAGTGGCAGGAGGCGTAAATAAACACAAAAGAGTGGGTGAAAATAGCAGAACGACCCCAACCACATAGTTTCATCATCTTCTCCGTCTATTCTAGTTACCACCATCTTTACTCATTTCTCACTCTCTCTGTCTCTCTCTCTCTCTCTCTAAACCAACTTTTGTACTCGAAAATTAAGCGGCACTTCTCCGCTAAATCGCTCTCTCTCTCTCGCTCGGCCTTCACATTTCACTCTCACTCTCTCACTTCACCACCAACAACACTCGCCACGCTCACATAAATTGTCACTCGCCGATTCCCGCAATTGATCCCAGAATCTTCTAGATCTGACTCCATTCGCACCAGATCGAACATATATGGAGGAGGCGTTGGAACTCGCGCGTGCCAAGGACACCAAGGAGCGGATGGCCGGAGTGGAGCGTCTCCACCAACTCCTCGAAGCTTCCAGAAAGAGTCTCACTAGCGCTGATGTCACTTCGCTCATTGATTGCTGCTTGGATCTCTTGAAAGACAACAATTTCCGTGTCTCTCAGGGCGCTCTCCAGGCTCTTGCCTCCGCTGCTGTCCTCTCCGGTGAACACTTCAAGCTGCATTTCAATGCTCTCGTCCCTGCCGTCGTCGAGCGCCTGGGAGACTCTAAACAGCCTGTTCGTGACGCCGCCAGGCGCCTTTTGCTCACTCTCATGGAGGTATTTTTTCCCTTCTTTTATGGTTTAATTCTTGTTGTTTTTAGCGTCTGTTATCTGTTTGAATTTTACATTTTTTTTAGTAAAATTGACGTGATATAGTGCATTAAGTACCGAATTAACTAATATTTTCAAAAATGTGCCACCATTTTTTAGTTTTGTCTTTCCTTGGCAGACTTTACTGTTTGTTCTATTGTTATATAATTAATTAATTAATTATTTTATTTTAATTTTGTTGTTGTGCTTGTTTTATCATTTGATTGATCCCCCCCAAGCTGCCACAAATGAATAACCAAGTCCAACTCAACCCTAGACATTAAATAAGAGGCTTTAACAGTTGAACTAAATGTTATGTTGTTTTTTTTTTGTTTTTTTTTTTTGATTGGGTGATGTATGAGCTTCATATGTTTACATTTGTTATAAATATGAAATTTCTGTGCACTGTGCATGAGATTGTGAGAATGCTAATGCCAGAATTTGTACGCAAAAGACTGCCTTCAGTAATTACTCCCTGTTTCGGTTCACTTCTTGTGTACTCTGCCTTAACTTTTCCATCAACCTTGCAGGCTTTGGTTTGCACTACGAAATTTGTTATTGAAAAGTGTTGGATTTATTAGGAATTTTTTCATTTCTTTTCAGATATCAAACTAGATTTAAGATAGTGTTCAATAACAGTTGTTGATAAGATCTCAACCAAACATGTTTTCTTAAGATTTGCTACATCTAACGTTTTCCAAAGTACCATATGAAATGTGGAACACAGGTTAATAATCTTTAATATCTTTGTGATTGTAAGGGCCGAATCTATGTAAAAGCTTCATGAATCCATTCATTGAATCCGATTATATTATGGTCCTTGATTTTCTTACATGATCATGACTGGTCATGGTTGATTTGGAAATATAGTATTTTGCTAAACGATCAAAATGTCCTAGAATTGGGTTTGAAAACTTAACTGCTTGTTATCTCTTTTCACTTAATTCATTCCTTATTGCAATATCATAGGAAGTTAAAATCTCATTTTCCGTCTTATCCACTGATAAGGAGTTGTTTAGTTTTCTAATTATCATCCTCAGTAATTCCTACCTAACTTCAGGCAATTTATGTCACATCGTGAAAGTGATAAAAGCCAGTTTATAACTGAAGATCATGTGATATTTAGAGTTTGACTTCAAACAGTTTTAAAATGGCTTGATGGATAGTAGAAAATATTGAGGATAAAACAATGTCGAGAATTTTGAAGAGCTTTGCTTCAAGCTCGCTTTCATTATTCTTTTTTTTCTCTCTCTTCCATATGAATTGTTAGTTCTATCTTTCTCTACATCTATTTCTTTCTCTGACTTGATTATTGAAACCTGTCCTTTGAATTTGTTGAGCTTCTTTCCTTTTCTATCTCTCCTGGGTCATGATTTTTCTTTGGATTTGTGTTTGTTTTCTCCTTGTATATTTTAACAAATTGAAAGAAAAATTTGGTTTATAGTTTGCATATCTTTTCTTCTTGGTTCAACAATTTAGAGGGGATTATTTTCTGAAAGTGTTCTGTTGCAGCTTATGTGGCAGTATTTTTGGGATTGCTTGTATAAATTTGTCATGGATATTTTTTCTTTGTAATCCTTTCAATATAATTTTGTGTTCAGATTAAAAAATGTTCACATATTTTCTTTGCTTGATGTGATGCGTTTTTGTTGTATGAATCATCAACAAGATGAATATGCATGAATCCGAATTCTATTGTTCAAGAATTGGCATATATCAAATTCCTTAGAATCTGCCGTAGGAGGTTGCAACTTTCTGTGCAATGAGGAATATATGTGTGGCTCTCTCTCTGAAACTAAATACTACTATGATTCCTGACTGGAGAAACATAAAATCTTGTTTGCAATCGAGAAGTTTTATCTTTTCAGGGCATGAAGATACTAAATCATTTGCGATGTCTTACTTACAAATTAAAAATTACTGTTGATCAGCTAAGATTGAACAGTTATGGCCACCACTTGGTGTCAGTGTTTTGAACTTCATTTTAGGTGTTGAAAAAAATGAATGTTGTTTTCAAACTAATCGTTTTTGCAACTGGCTTGATCACAGACATTGATTTTTTACATGGAAGCTCCATATTGTAAATGTATGATGGCATTTTTTGGCAATGGTTGTTTTAGTTTTCATCAAAATTATATTTTTGCCTTTCAGTTAAGGTGGCTTAGCTATTTTTATGAGTTTCTGACTTTATTAGAAAAGAGGTTTGCAATAAATGCTTAGGTATCTGTCTGTCTCACTTCATATAATTGTGTGTCTTTTTGTATAATATATGACTTTCCTTGGATTTCCTTGTGAACTGCTTGTTCACTTGTATTTCTTTTGTTAATAAAATCTTTCTGTTCTCTCTCTCTCTCTCTATATATATATGTATGTATGTATGTATATTATGTGTGCAGTGTGCATATGAAAAAACATTACCTCTTGCCTTTTTTATTTTGGTTTTGCTGAAATCTAATACTGTTTAAAGCTTCTGGAATGCTATCTATCTACGAATTATGTGTCATATATTTTATGTTTGATCTTTTTTCTAGTATGATATATTTTTTTAATGTATTATTGCACTAGAAGATATAAGGTAAACGAAGTAGTGGTTTTGAACAATATGTTATGGATTGCAGGTTTCTTCTCCAACAATTATTGTTGAAAGAGCAGGCTCTCATGCCTGGACACATAAAAGCTGGAGAGTTCGAGAAGAGTTTGCGCGAACTGTCACATCAGCTATCGGTCTTTTTGCGTCAACAGAGCTCACTCTTCAGCGAGCTATTCTTCCTCCAGTATGTGATCTTTACATTTATAAATTGAGCAAACTTTTCTGTTGCTTTGAGGAGTTAAACTGATTAATGTTCTTTATAATTACCAGATTTTGCAGATGTTGAGTGACTCAAATCCCGGTGTTCGGGAAGCGGCTGTATTGTGCATTGAGGTTATTCAAATATGTACCATGCTTAATTTCATTCCATTGAAGTTGTTTTGATATGTACTTACACCTTTGCAGTTTGAAAGATAATTTAACTATCAGGTTAGCTTGTGTACGTGTCATATTAAAAAATACAGCATGATTTCCTAGAGGCTAGCTTTCTTCACACCTTTTTTGGGTCATAAGAAAAGAAAATGAGATAGTGAACTGCTATTAGACTAAAGGAATTAGCAACATAAAAATAACCATATATGAGATCAGTTCAGATGTTAGTTATGTTAAAAGACTAAAGTTCCTTTAGTCTTAGTCTCTCATTATTTTTCTTTTCTTTTTTATTCAATTTTTTCTGGAGGTAATTTATTTGACAGAGCTTGCTGGGATTAGGAGCATTGCTAAAACACTCATTTGTATTATTTTTTCATTGCACTTCAATGGGGTTTTAAGCTGTGTTTAGAGCATATGTTGAGTTTTGAATATCATACATTTTGAGTAAATTAGGTCTTGAATATATCAGAGGGATGACATGATGAATGTTGTGGTTTTGTTATCGAAGTTTTCTGACCTTGGAAAATTTTCTTGACGATACTGCTGTTAGTGTTGCTGCATGGTGATGAGACATGTTATTGAGTTGTATGATTGCATCCCCAGGCTCTTCTGTAACATAATGTTTCTTTTCCTTATTTAGGAGCATCCTTGCCCTGGCTTTAGAATGAGCATAAACTGACAAAAAAAAACATTTCTTTAAGGTGCAAGTTGTAATTTTGTATATTTTTGGCTGGTTTGTTTATAATATCTTTGGGGGATACTGTACATTGAAAATTACATTTTGACAGTAGATTTTTTATGCTCTTATATAGTTTTAGGAGCTCCTTTTTTGGGCTGTTTAGCCCGTTAAGTGAACTGATTTGCTTTTAATTCTGTAATAAGCCTTTGTTTCCTATGAAAAAAAAATTTATGTGACTAGAGGTGTAAGTTCCTGGCGAGTACCTTTTGATCTTTTGTCTGAATTGTATTTTTAAAGATTTCTTCTGTAGCATTTGATTGTAGGTGTTTGAAGATATATTATCTTCTGTTTTTTTAATATATAACATGGGAATTATTCCGTGGTTTTGATTAAATGCAATAGCTTATTTGGTTGAGTCTTACGGAAGGACTTTGTTTATTATTGGATTGAATCACTTGTGTATCCACTTTGTATGGTAAAATTAATGCTATAGTAACTGAAATTACTTGTACTTTGCTAAGTGGGATTTCTATCACAAAGGAGTTTTGGCATACATTTGGTTTCTTAATTTTTCATGCATTTGAGTTAAGATGCTATGTTGGGTTTTATATGTACCTCGGGGTTATGTCCTCTATGGTCTTCTATGAAACCCTTTTTTTTTTTTTTTTTTTGGGTTTGTAAATTGAGAAGGTTTGTTGGCTTAAATTTGTTTATGGGGATTACATATCAACAAGAGTCTTCTATGAAAATACTTCTGTGCTCTTCTTTTTTTTAGCTGTTCAGTAAATAGCAACGCCATTCGGGTTTGCAGACAGCTGGTTCACTCTTTGTAATTACTTTTTGCTAGTACTAACACCTATTAAATAAGAACTTTTACGGATTTATGGTTCATACCTTTAATCGTATTGATCTGTTTGTTAATGTTTCAGGAGATGTATACACAGGCTGGAACTCAGTTCCGTGATGAACTTCATCGCCATAATCTTCCTTCATCTATGGTGAATATCTAACTGAGACTTAAACATTTTGATTAGCAATTATTCTTTCCCATACATTTTAGGGCATGTAACTATAGACAGAAGTTTTCTTGCTTAGGTCTGCTTTTATTTCAGATGTTACATTGTTCATGCTAGACTTTTAATGTTACATTGGTTATCAAAAGGAAGAAAACTGCGTTTTAATTACTCTTTCCTTTTTTTCTTGAACTTTACTACACTTATGTATGCAGTTGAAAGATATTAATGCCCGGCTGGAGAGGATTCAACCACAAATTCACTCATCAGATGGAATTACAAGTACCTTTGCTGCTGCAGATATGAAACCTGCAAGCCTTAATCCTAAGAAAAGTAGTCCAAAGGCCAAGAGTTCTACAAGAGATATGTCTCTTTTTGGTGGTGAGCATTGATCTGAATCAAGAATATGGCTGCAAAAGTATTTGGTGTTGTCTCTGGAAATTTATTGTTTCATTCCCATGTTTTTCGTAGCATTTTCCTTGGGAAAAATTGTAGGTTATAGGATTAAATATTTTGAAACTTTTTACATTCATTAAGATTGGCGATGTTTGTGTTAAAAGAAGGATTGGTGAAGTTTTTAAAAGCATGATTCAACTAGTCCAAAATTTTCTTTTGTAGGATTATTTAAATCTGTGATAGTTTGCTTGGTAATAATCTGTTGCTCTTTATTCCACTCATTGCAGGAGAAGATATCACAGAAAAACCCATAGAGCCAATCAAACTATACTCTGAAAAGGAGCTTATTAGAGAATTTGATAAGGTTGCTTCTACTCTAGTACCTGAAAAAGACTGGTCTATCCGCATTGCGGCAATGCAAAGAGTTGAAGGCCTTGTTTTGGGAGGTTGGTAACCACTTTTCTCTCTCTCTCTAGCTCTGTTTGTGTCTTTGAAAATATTCTTTGCTTGAGTTAATTGTTGCTATATGGATCTGCGAACACATTTGAGATGTGCTTTTGTATACTGTTTGGTGGTTAAGGAAGCATATTTGGCTATTTAACAGATACCAGAAACTATAGATGAAATGCAATGGATGTTTTACTTTGTTTAGTTACATGTTTTTATCAGTGGTGACGACTATGCTAGTACTTGTTGGCAAGTAATCCATGAATGGCTGGGATAGTAGTTTTGTGGTTCATTATAGTTTGATGACTCTTAACATATGTTAAATATTTTGTGGTATTGCATTTGCAATTAGTGTGGCATGTTATGATGGTTTTGTTGCTTAAATTTAGTAAAAGTCATGCCTTTGTAGTGCAAATAAAATAGGAGAGTTTGGAGTTCTTTTGTTTCTGCACAGAAAGGTTCTTATTTGTTCTGCTCTCTTGCATTTTGGTGGCTTTCCAATATATGTTTTACTTTTTCTCCACTCTGAGGACAGCTTGTTCTTCGTTTTATATATTTCTTTATCCATTAATTTAGTTTTCTGTTTTCTTATTAAATAAAAGCCATGCCATGGTGGTGCAACTCAAGCACACCAGGGAGATCAGAGAGAGAGCCATCCTCGTCAATAACAAATGTAAAGCTCAAAGTTTAAAGGCCAAGAAATTCAACCTAGATTTAATTAATTAATTTATTTTTTTCTCTTAAAATGAATAGATAAAATACTAAAAACAGAGAGATTACAAGTGAAGAAAACAAAAACCATAATAATTCTTAAAATGAGCCCCATTGTTTGAAAACTAATGTAGCCATAGCCCTTGCAAGTCTCTCTCTCACTTTCCCAGGTTTAGAAGGGTTGCATTGCTATTTTTTTTTTTTTTTTTCTCTCTTTTATAATTTAAATAATTTTTAGGCTCATTATTTTTGCTTACACTTTTGTGATAGAACATGTGGACTGAAGAGGAAGTCGACCTCGGTTTGTTTGAAAGTAATTTAAAATAATGACTCTCTTGTTTTGGTTGCTGGGGATAATGATCTTTTGAGAACTTAGAATTGTACTTCCTGCCTGGGCTTTTAAGTATTGAATTCCTATCAGATATGAATTTAAGATGCAAATGCAATGACATATGTAACCCAATTCAGGCAGGATATTGAGATTTTCCTACCTGAAGTACTTGATTCTTGAGTTTATTGTCACTCTAATGTTTTATTTATTTTCACCCCTCATCAGATATCTTCAGCAATATTTTACCAGTTCATGAAAACCAGGCTGCTTGTAGGTTTTCAATAATGGCTAACTGCAGTCATTTTATGGCCACAAGGTGGTAGTAGGTTTATGGGGTTGCCCTTGTCTTAAGGATGATCCAACTTTTTCATGTATATGTTTTACCTGTTTTACATTTGTCATTTGTGTAGTTGGTGGACTGCTGGTTCACATTTGTAACTTCTCTCTTGCTTTTTAATGAAGTCTTTGTTTCCTATCAAAAACAAAGAAACTCTTTCTTTTTTCTTTTTATTCCAAGATCCTTTTCTAATGCACCTATTGCTTTCTTTGTATTGTAGGAGTTATTAATTGTTTATTGGAAAATGTCATGTGTTTGTAATAACTGATTGTGTGATATTACTTTAAGTTACTTTATCTGGCTAATGGCTTGATCCTGAGACATTCTTTTTATACGAATTTCCCTAACTGTAAAATTATTTTTTGTTTGTTATATTTCGTTTTTGGAGTACTCTCTAAAAGTTATATAGTTAACATTTAGAAGGCATGACTGTCAAAACATAAATGTTAAGTTATTTTTGTGGCATGGTTTATAGCATGAGGGTTTGTATATACTACTTTGCTGATATACATGCTTCAAAAACTCTTTCCTTATCAGGTGCTACCGAGTACCCATGTTTCCGAGGACTACTGAAACAGCTTGTTGGCCCTTTAAGCACACAGTTATCTGATCGAAGGTCTAGCATTGTAAAGCAGGTGCACTAACATTTTCTTGTGTTGACAAATGCTGGTTTATAAGTTCCTTTCTGTGCCCCACTTACCCTCTCTATGGATGTTAGTTCATGGTTGCTTGATTTATCTACAATGTTTGGTTCTTAGTGTTGCTGAATTTTTTATTCTCATGTCTGGAGGGTGCTGCTTTTGATATTGGTTCTTTGCACGAGATACTACTGATTGTTAGATAACAGTCCTAGACTTTCTGCTATGAAGCTTGAGAATCTTGCTTGTCTGTCTTTGTTTTGATCATGATAGTAGCTTTACAGGGCATGGGACAACACAAAGTTTGTATAAACTTAATTGTTTTCCCCCTCATTATATCGGTTCACAAATTAACACTGAAAATACCCTAATAATGAAATTTAATCCTCACTCGCCATTAGCTAGCAATTTTTATTGTTATTGAAGGTTTCTTTGTGAAGCTTAAGCACCTTCAAGAGGGGCTAATTGGGATCACTGGTCCTGCTGAGTTTTATTCTTTCAGTTGGAACCTTCAAGTGGGAGCATTATAAATATGGAGCTTTTTTTTTTTTTTTTGTGAAAAAATAAATATGGCTTTTTAAAAGAAAGAATTGTTGATGGAAGTGAAGCCAATGACACTTATTCCTTGTTAATTATTTTGGTGTTTACTGGTTTAATCATTGGCAATTTGGGTTTTCATTTTGTAGGCTTGTCATCTATTATCCTTTCTGTCGAAGGAGCTATTGGGAGATTTTGAGGCGTGTGCTGAGATGTTCATTCCAGTAAGTTTATTTATTTTCTCTTGTTGACTATAGTGATCTTAATAAGTTGAAATGTTTTTGTTAATTCTACGATTGATATGATAATCAGGTCCTTTTCAAGTTGGTTGTGATCACTGTACTTGTAATTGCAGAGTCTGCGGATAATTGTATAAAAACGGTAATGTTCTGCTTAAGTGATTAGACTATTTACTCCTTTGAAATATGCATTGTCAATTTATGACCTTTAATGTCTTATCTAATTATTTTCCCAGATGTTACGCAATTGCAAAGTTGCTCGTGTGCTTCCGCGCATAGCTGATTCTGCTAAGAGTGATCGCAGTGCAGTGCTCCGTGCAAGGTCTGGCTGTCCCCGCTGACCGTGTTATAGTTTCCGTGGCATGGTTCAAATTACTATAATTTTTCTGTCTGTATTTGCAGGTGTTGTGAGTATGCGCTGTTGATTTTAGAACATTGGCCTGATGCACCAGAAATACAGCGATCTGCTGACCTATATGAAGATCTTATTAGGTGTTGTGTTGCAGATGCAATGAGTGAGGTATATATGTTGGAAATGTCATTTTTACTTATGAGGTTTTGGTAGGGGGGAGATTTTATTTGACCTTTTGCTCCTTAGACATACTTTGATGATGCTGCCTTTGAAATAATATGAATTATTGAGACAAAGATTACTAGGAAGGACATAATGGATTTTTGGTTCAAGCCTGTTGTTCATTTGGTCAACATTGTTGAGTAATTGTAAGACTTGGATACTTCTTTTATATGTATTTATGTTTACCAGTGATCATAGTCTTCATAGGTTATCATGTATTTTGTTGATGTTTATATATTTCGAAGCATTAAAAATTGTTCGCCAGTATATAATTTTTTGTCTCTATGTTGGTTGTTGCTAGCATATCAACTGAAGCCTCATTTTTTCTTTTCTGAAAATGATATATTCCCGAAACTTATCAGGTGCGATCTACTGCAAGAATGTGCTACAGAATGTTTGCAAAGACTTGGCCAGAGCGTTCACGGCGCTTATTTTCGTCCTTTGATCCTGTCATTCAAAGGGTATGTAGCTAATGTCTATGCCAAAGGATTTGCTTCCATACTTCCATTGCTAAATTAAACTTTTAAAACGATTGGGTTTCTCAACAGTTAATAAATGAAGAGGACGGGGGAATGCATAGGCGGCATGCTTCTCCATCTCTCCGTGATAGAGGTGCTCAGATGTCTTTTACCAATCAAATATCAGCTTCTTCAAATCTACCTGGATATGGAACTTCTGCTATTGTTGCAATGGATAGAAGTTCGAGTTTATCCTCTGGGACATCTCTCTCTTCTGGACTGCTTTTGTCACAACCGAAGTCTCTTAATAAAGGTACCGAACGTAGTCTGGAGAGTGTGCTGCATTCAAGCAAACAGAAAGTATCTGCAATTGAAAGCATGCTTCGAGGTTTGGAGATATCAGATAAACAGAATCCTTCAACTCTTCGGTCGTCTAGCTTGGATCTAGGTATTAAATGGTTTTGTCTATTAAATGTTTTTCTTAATTTCTGAAATCAAGATGAATTTCAGCATGTGAAATCATTCATTGATGCAATGATGACTGTCAGAATGATTAATGAGTTAAATTTTGAATAATTTGTGAGCGGCTAATTTTTTTTTTTTTCTTGTTGCCCCTAGTGCAGGAGTTGACCCTCCATCATCTCGTGATCCACCATTCCCTGCTGCCGTTCCAGCTTCTGATGATCACACAAACTCTTTAATGGCGGAATCAACTGCTTCTGCTATAAGTAAAGGTAGTAACCGTAATGGTGGCCTGATATTGTCTGATATTATTACTCAAATTCAGGCTTCAAAAGATTCCAGTAATATATCATATCGTGGTAATGTGGCATCTGAATCTTTGCCATCACTTTCATCATACTCAGCAAGAAGGGCTTCTGAAAAGCTACAAGAAAGAGGTTCAATTGAAGAGCATTATGACATTAGGGAAGCTAGGCGTTTTGTGAACTCGAACATTGACAGGCAGTATTTGGACACACCTTATAGAGATGGGAACTTTAGGGATTCACAAAACAGTTACATTCCCAATTTCCAGAGGCCGCTTTTGAGAAAGAATGTATCTGGACGTATGTCTGCAAGCAGAAGAAAGAGTTTTGATGACAGCCAGCTGTCAGTTGGGGAGATGTCAAATTATACTGATGGTCCAGTCTCCCTCAATGATGCTCTGAGTGAGGGACTCAGTCCAAGTTCTGACTGGAATGCTAGGGTTGGTGCGTTTAATTATCTTAGGTCATTGCTGCAACAAGGCCCGAAAGGTATTCAAGAAGTAATTCAGAGTTTTGAGAAGGTAATGAAATTATTCTTCCAGCACTTGGATGATCCCCACCATAAAGTTGCACAGGCTGCTCTTTCAACACTTGCAGACATTATACCATCCTGCCGGAAGCCTTTTGAGAGTTACATGGAAAGGATTTTACCCCATGTTTTTTCACGTCTGATTGATCCAAAGGAGTTAGTTAGGCAACCTTGCTCTACAACTTTGGAAATTGTGAGCAAAACTTATAGTATTGATTCTCTCTTACCTGCTTTGCTCCGTTCACTAGATGAGCAGCGGTCCCCGAAGGCGAAATTGGCTGTTATTGAATTTGCAATAAGTTCGTTTAACAAGCATTCATTGAACTCTGAAGGCTCTGGTAACTTGGGCATCCTGAAGTTGTGGCTTGCCAAGTTAACACCTTTGGTCCACGATAAAAATACTAAGCTGAAGGAAGCAGCTATTACATGCATTATATCTGTCTACTCCCATTATGATTCAACGGCTGTGCTTAATTTTATTCTTAGTTTATCCGTCGAAGAACAAAATTCCTTGAGACGAGCTCTTAAACAGTATACTCCTCGTATCGAAGTGGACCTAATGAATTATTTGCAGAACAAGAAAGAGCGACAGCGACTCAAGTCCTCTTATGACCCATCTGATGTTGTTGGAACCTCCTCAGAAGAAGGATATGCTGGTGCATCCAAGAAGAGCCATTTCTTAGGAAGGTATTCATCCGGTTCCATTGATAATGATGGTGGCCGGAAATGGAGTTCCAACCAAGAATCATCCCTGATTGCAACGAGTATGAGTCATATTGCTTCTGATGAAACTAAGGAGAACCTCTATCAGAGCCTTGAGTCTGGTTCTAACACTGATGTTAGTTCCAGAGCTAGGGATCCGATCAGTTCGAACGCACATTTTGAAGGTTTGTCTACGCCGCATCTGGATGTCAATGGTCTACTGAGCTCTGACTCATTAGTGGTCTCTGATGGTGTTGGGCATAATAATGAAATTTCAACTGAGTTGGACCTTACTCATCATAAACTGTCAACCATTAAGATTAATTCTGTGACAGAAGCTGGACCTAGCATCCCGCAAATTCTTCATCTGGTGAGTTTTATAACGTTGTAGATTTTCTGTGTCATTGTTATTTCTTAACTAAAATATTGTGCCAAAAAAAAAAGAAAAAGGAAAGAAATAGTTAGTTTATTTTAAATAGATCTGGAAGAACTTAACAATTGATGAAGTCTTTTGATATTGTTTGTAGATCTGTAATGGGAATGAGGGAAGCCCGACAACAAGCAAGCATGATGCACTTCAGCAACTGATTGAAGCTTCTGTGGCCAGTGATCACTCGATCTGGTCCAAGGCATGATCCTTTTCCGCATTTTATCCTGTCACTTTAAATTTGAACTCTATGAGTGTGTGTGCATGCGGATGGGCATGCATGTCTATTTACGAAGTTGAATATTATTTTTTACCCTCTTCGGGCTGATTGAAAATGTTAGGACCCAATTTTTGCATTGTTGTCTTTGTTGAGTTTACTTAAAACTCATGCTGCTACTGTGTTTGAAACTCTCACATGTACTTCACATTCTTTGCAATAGACACTTATCCCCTTTACTCTCCTCCCTCTCTGTTGATAACTGTTGTATGAAGTGGGTTTTATTATAATTTATACAATCCTTTGTTTTGCCTTATCCCTTTCACTGACTATTAGATGGAGTAGTGTTTAGTGTTTGCTGGATACTAGTATGCCCACTTAGGAGTGCTTTCTTTAGCTTCATTTCAGTGGTTGATTAAGACATTCTGTATGACTGGTTATGCCCATTAGTTTCTTTGTTAGAAAGTAGCAAGAATAGTGACGTTCTTATAACGTGGAGGCCCCCTTAGAAAGGTTTTCACTGAGGCCTTTTTTTCTTGATTATGAAATTAGTTAGTCTATGATAATTTCTTGCTGTTACATCTTCCTTAGGCTCTAAATTATTTGTTGGTTTTGTACTTTGTGTATTTATATTATCATTTTTGTTTTTGTAATGAATTTATTTTGTTCCATTATGTAACAACTTTATTTGCTACTCTGCTATACGTAAAAATTATATTCAATTATATGTTGATGTCCATTTTTCTTAATATTCCAGTACTTTAATCAAATTTTGACGGCTGTACTTGAGGTGTTGGATGATGCTGATTCCTCAATTCGGGAGGTTGCTCTTTCATTGATTAATGAAATGCTTAAAAATCAGGTATGTAATATATTGTGTTTATTTCCTGGTTTGCAATGTATTATTTTACTTAATTGCCTTTACTTTTCATGATTATAGAAAGACACAATGGAAGATTCCATGGAGATAGTAATTGAGAAGCTTCTTCATGTTACAAAAGACACTGTTCCCAAAGTAATATTTTCTGATCAAACCAGTTTCTTGGCTATGTTCTTGCCATATGTTTGGTGTCTCAATCTTTTGGTCTATGTTCAGGTTTCACATGAAGCTGAGCACTGCTTGACTGTTGTGTTGTCACAGTATGATCCATTCAGATGTTTAAGTGTATGTGTTTCTGACATCTCTCTTTCTTATGTCTGGATTTCTTTAGCTTTAGTATCTCCTCACTTTACAAGTGAAAATTAATAAATAAATGTTTGGCTCCATCGTTTCTATGCTATTGTGTAACTATAATGAGTTGCAGCCGTCAATGATTTTTGTTGCAGGTTATTGTTCCTTTGTTGGTTACTGAAGATGAGAAAACTCTTGTTACTTGCATAAATTGTTTGACGAAGGTATGTTTCTGAGCATTTACTTATTCAAACTGAATGATAGTGCCAGTGTTCAAGTTATACCTTTATTTTTCATTTTAATTTGTATATAAAGTTGACAGATTGTTCATACCAAGCTCTTAAAAAAAATTTGCTCTTGGGCACTAAATTTTCTGTTAGGCCTGTTTGGAACCTTGAGTGTTGCGAATTGTAGTTGGGGGGTTGTTGAGGTTAGGGCTGGGCAACTCCATGTTCGGTTCGGTTCCTGTTGAAACAGAATTGAACTGATTTTCTTAATCTTGAGAACCGAACATGGAAAATTTAAAGACTGAAAATGACCTGAACTGAACATGGTCGGTTTGGTTGGGTCAGTCTGGTCCTCATTGGTTCTAGAAGCTTGGTTCGGCGACGGAAACTGGAAGAAGTTGGTAGGTTCAGCCAAAAATGGAACTGGACGAACTGGTAGTCATTTTCACTGTCATTGTGTCTCAAATAACACAAACGCAAATACAAAATAAGAATATGTTAACAAAAAAACAACACAACACAAACGCAAATACCTGGTAATGGTAGAAGTTGCAGACAAACGGCTATAGAAAATAACCAGAAGAGAGGCTGGTTGTCGCTGTCGAACAGTGGAGTAGAAGATGAGTGGCGAAGCTGGTGATGAGGTTGGCGACTAGTTCGGCGATAAGAGGTGAAGATAGGGGTGTTGGTGTCTCTGTGAAGAAGAAAGAAAGAGGAAGGGGTGTCGGCGACGGCGTGTCTGCGAAGAAGGAAAATATAAAGTGGAATGGCCTTTGGATGACCGGTCAAGGGGTTGTTTAGGGTTACGTGTCTAATTTACACGTGTCTTCATAGTTATTCAAAGGGCACATGCGTAAATTCAATATAATATAATGTAAGAATGGAATCGGTTCACTTTGGGTTTGGACACCCAGACCCGAACAGAACTGAAATAATCGGTTTCGGTTCGGTTCGGGGCGGGTCTGGTCTGGACACTCAGTCCAGAACAGAACTGAAATTTTGTTGGTTTTGCACATGCAGAACCGAACACCCGTCTCTCTTAATATGACCTGAACCGAACAGCCAAAGTTGGTTCGGCTAGGTCGGGTCATGTTTATTTGCCAGCCTTAGTTGAAGTAAAGGCACAGAGAAATGGATGTACTTGAAAGGCTGTCTACTTGGAGGGTCAGGGGAATTTTGACTTTTGGATTAGGTTTCCAAGTTTCTTTTTTAATATTTGGCATTTTATTAGCAGAATTACATTATAGGTGGTTTCTTAGAACATTCAATAATATATGAAAATTTTCTGTTATAGCCGATTGATCTGTATGATATGGTAGCTTTATAAATATGTTTAGGAATCTAACTGAATGGATTATTTTTACATGAGAAACTGATGAAGCATATGATGTTCTTAGCAAAATCATGTGAAAATGAAACTGTTTGCCTATTAATATAAAACATTGTTTTGTTAAGCTGTTTGTTTTTTTTTTCAGCTTGTGGGTCGGCTATCACAGGAGGAACTAATGGCTCAGTTACCATCATTTTTGCCTGCTCTTTTTGAAGCTTTTGGAAATCAGAGTGCGGATGTTCGAAAGGTATTAATGCTGTTCATAATACTTTGTTGGCTATACAATTTTGTTATTTGATCGGGTGGAAGTTATTTTTTTTTATTTTTTTATTTTTTTTTGAAAGGGTGTGGGAAGTTAATTTTTAAGTATTCTGTTTCCTTAATATTTTTATTAATCTGAATTCCTAAATTATTTTTTGTTATACGTTGAATGGTACAGACTGTTGTCTTCTGTTTAGTGGATATATACATAATGCTTGGGAAATCATTTTTGCCATACCTGGAGGGGCTCAACAGTACGCAACTGCGGCTGGTGACCATTTATGCTAACCGGATATCACAGGCCAGGACAGGTACAGCCATTGATGCAAGCCAATGATCATCAGCTGGTTCTATTGGGAAACAATTGTGGGGTTGGGGAGTTGGGAGTATTCCTTGTTGTGTATTTGTATATCGTGTGAATGCATTTTGAGGTTTCTTTTTTTTTTTTTTTTTTTTTTTCTTGTAATTCCATTTTATTTATCTTTTAGATATTTTTATTGTTTCACTGTTTGTTTGATCGCTTGGTGTGTGGAAGTAGAGTGCTTCTTAGGGGAAACAAAGAACGGCATTGCACTATTGTGCCCCATGTTGTAATGAATATTTGAACAGCATCTCATCTGTTATATGGAAGAAAGAGATCTGGTTTTGGTTATATCTTGGGGTTTATTCTAAATCCGTGCACTAAATTGATAGCAGATACGATGTGATCTCCACCCACGGATGTGTTGTTACCTGTTAATTACTTGAATTTTAAGTCACCCGAGGATGTGTTGTTTAACTGTTAATTATTTGAATTTTAGTCTAACCAAAGAAAAAGTAATCAAAAACGCATTTGATAGAAATCACAACTTGCGTATTTTCGGAGCAGCATCTGAGTCAATTGTTCTGAGAGGAGTACGAATATTTTGAAATTTCACCATCTCAACTGCTCAAGTTAATGAGAGATCTTATTCTTCTCTGTATAGCTAACGGCAATGCGTAAATCTTCTGGGAAAAATTCCTCAATGACCTGACAAAGATTGAAAGGGCCCCGTTTGGATGGTTCATTTCAGATACAGATAAATCTCTGCAAGAAGGATCCGATTGGAAAAATAAATAGATAAAAAATGAAAAAACAAAGACTGTAGATCCTTTCTGCGCCTTACAGAAATTACTCAATCTGGATGCTTGAAAGTTAAATAAAATTATTCTTTAGATTGTTTAGAAAGTTTTTTGCACTTGGGCAGGACTAAATTATCTATAGATATATGAATATCTGTTAGCATCGTTCCATTTGAAACGGATAAAATTGGTACTATCTTTGGGTCGGAGCAAGAATGGATATGTATATATTTTACTTTTGGGGATGGACGGATACAGTCTATGAATATCTATTCCCATTTGAATATGTTAATAATATAATATTTTATAAATATAGAAAATATCATTCTTGTTTTGTAATTACTAAAAATAATTATATAATTATTTTCTGTTTTTTTTTTCTTTGCATCAAATCGAAATAAGGAACAAGCCGCCGGCCCACCGCCGCTACCAAATTAAACTTCTTATGGTTGTATTTGTGTTCTTATACTTCTATGTTAAGCTTTATGAAAACATATCTGGTAGATGTATGTTGTTTCTTTATTTCCATTTTTTTTTTTCTAAACTCAGATGTACTTTGTTTCTGAATAATTGATGTTGACCATAATTTGCATGATAAGCTTAAGCTAAAGTATTAGCCTATTTTTTATTTTTAATATTCAATTTTAATGATGTTAACTATATTTAAAATTAGATGTTAGTTTTGTTTTTCACATTAAAGATAATAATTTAATATTTTTTATCAGATACATAGATGGGCAATGTGGGGATGGATATACCGATCTCAATGATAATTATTGTTTTGGATTTACCCTCCTATTGTAACGGGAAATGAAGATGCATATCTCAAACGGATATGAAGATGGAGATTAAGTATCCCTCCCCAATCTGTTTCATTGCCATCCTTCATTGCAATTGTATCTTATTATCTTGCTTTAATAATTAAAATGTTTTTAATTGTGCTATAGAAAATTAGAAAGAGTAAGTTGTATGATCATTAGCTAGGTATCATTGGCTGGGCATTGAAGCCGCATGCATGGGCACACTCTTCATCGGTCCTTTTGAGTTACAGATTTTCTCGGACATAGTTTAATACCCGTTTTTTGTATATTCCCAAAAAGCTTTATAATCCGGTTAATTTAGGGGAGTGTATTCAATTTAGAATTCATTAGAATTTAAAACATTTTAGAAGTTTAGATGTATTCAATTCAGATTTGAATGGATTCCATTGAAATTAAAGTACATTCAATCGAGATTTATATGAATATATTAAAATCCAAGTGTATTCAATTTAAATTTATATGGAATCCAATAAAATCTAAGTATATTAAAAGTCATTGGTTTTGCATATTCTATTTAAGTGATGAATTTATATGAATTTTAAAATGACTTTTATAAAGAAAAAAGTTCATAATAAATCATATTATTTTCTTCAAGATTTTATTGGATTTTTTAAATAATTCTAAAAAAATCAATATAGAGTTATAAATTAATGAATTTTACTAAAATTTATTATTTAAAAAATCCATTAAACTCCGAGAAACTCTAATTTAAATACAGCCCCCTTACTATCATCCAGCAATGACTGTGATCCTGATTTGTCAATTGACAATATGTACTCGTTTGTAAAGTGAATAAAGGAAGATATCTGAAAATTTATAGATTAAGCATATCACAAACCATCTGTTTTTTCGGAAAACAAAATCACAGAGGAAACACACGATAGCAAAGCAAGATTCTAATGTAAAAGAGCTTTCCAATGTGTATATCATCCATCTCTGCAAGTTTCTTCAATAAGAAATCCGCCATATATGGAAAAAAATCAAAAACTTAGATCCTGTGTGATTTTCAAACACAATCTCCAACTGATACTGTGAATATCTCAGCATCCACACTTGCCCTTTCTCCCTCTAATAACTGATGGCTTTTTAAACTAGAAGATGCACCATCGTTAAATACAACAACACATCCTTCTCTTTGGCCTCAAAACTAAAGACATTTTTTACTTCTTTTTCTCAGTTTGTTCAAGCCACCCAAATATATGAATATGGAAGGCGCACATATTTCAAATATAAGAGCCCTGGTTGTGGATGATGACACGGTGAATCAGACCGTTCACCACAGACTTCTAGAAAATCTTGGCATACAAAATCAGGTGGTGAAGAATGGCAAGGAAGCTGTTGATGTCCATTCTTCTGGAAAATATTTTGACCTCATTTTGATGGATATGGATATGCCTATCATGAATGGCATCGAGGTATACATAATATGCACTATCACTCATGAATCTGCTTTTATATAGATAAAGCACATTGTTCCTTTTTTTTTTTTTTTTTTTATATATATGTCACCGACCAATGTGGTTTGGTGGTTGCTTGCGTAATAATGTCTTAAATTTAAGTAACTTAATCATATATATTATTTTAATTAAACAAAAAAGATGAACATTCTGATGTATGCATCTAAGTCTGATTTTTTGACAGGCAACAAGGACGCTGCGGGCAATGGGCATCCGTAGCATGATAGCAGGCGTCTCAACGCGCTCTGTAGAGCAGGAGAAGCGAGAATTTATGGAAGCAGGTTTAGATGATTACCAAGAGAAGCCATTGACAAAAGCTAAGCTTGTCTCCATTCTGGACAAGATTAATCAGAGTAGTTAAACTTCATTTTACATTATCAGGAAATTTGCCCATGTAACCTATACGGTCTTTTTATTTTTTTATTTTTATGTTGTATGATTGGCTTACTTTTCTAATTATGTTGTAAAGCCTCTTTAGTTGGCAGTTTTTTGGTATTTTACTTTATTGAATCAACAAAACAATAGAATCAAAAGTGAACTGGAGTGAAACTTTGTTTTTTGAATCAAACTCAATAAAACCAGCAAATGTATGCTAGTACTATAAAGAATTGTGCAGTTGGTTTTAGAATTTTGTCATGTTAAGGTAAACTAAGGGTGCTCTGTGCTCAGCTCCCACCCAAAAAAGCTTTTCTCGGCACCTATATGGTTGCATGTCATACAAGTACAATTTATCTTGAAATTTACTTTTTCTATTGCACGTCATACAAGTACAATTTATCTTGAAATTTACTTTTTCTACCTTTTAAACTCTTAACAAACCTAGCTAAATTCAATATAACTCTTTCCACCATCCCACCCCACGATTTCCCCCCCAACTACATCCCATTATTCACAATTTAAATGTAAAATTTAAATTTTTATAAATCAATAAAACTAAGAGGATGTATTCAATTTAAAGTTCATTTAAATTTAAAAGATTTTAATGTATCCAATTTAAACTTTCAAAAACTTTTGTAGAATTAAAAAGTTTTAATGTATTTAATTTAGACTATAAAAATCATGAAGTGATCAATATAAACTTTTAGGGGTCATTTCTTTTCTTCACTTATGACTTAATGATATCGAATTGCACTTACTGAATTTTTTTCATTTTCTTTATTAAATAGTCAAACCATTTAAAATTATCCAAAAATAATTAAAAAACAAAGAGATTTTTTAACAATTTACTTAATAGCAAATCACTGAAAGATATTTAAAAAATCTATTTCAAATCTTCCTCCAAAAATAATATATTTTCAAATTTATTCTAATTTTATATTGCTTAAATTTTCTTTTCTTTTTTTCTCCCTTGATACTTACAAGAAAAATATTTGAAAAGAAAATCATAAATACATCTCATCTCAATTGTCTTGGAATTAAACTGCTATGTTTTAATTTATGATTTAAACATTCATTTTTCTAGTTATTTTCTTAAATACATTAATATGTTTAAATATATAAATATGGTTAATGCTACTATATTTTTAATCATATTTTACTTATGAATAAAATATTATTAATATGTACATGAACATATTTTAGAATTTATTAAATTATTTCTTTTCAATTATTCGTATTGAATTAATTAAAATTACATAACAGCAAATAATAAAAAGGGCATAAATATCAACTTACTAATTTTTAGATAATTTTAGCTTTATCAAACAAACAAATTTACAATACATTAAAAAAAAAAAAACCCAATTTACAATATATTTAGATCTCATTCACTATTTAGTCTTCAATCAATTTTAGCATTGTTCAATCTTCAAATAAAAAAAAACAAATAATACATTAATTATTTTTAAAAAGTTTATAAAAGTTATAAGATATTTAATCAAAATTTTAAAAAATTTGTGAAAGTCATAAGATATTTGATTTGTCAATGACTTTTATGGATTTTAAAATATCAATAACTTTGAATGACTTATGTTGATAGTTGTGTATTAAAAATTTTGTAATTTTTCTTCCATTCATCCCAAAGATTTTTATAGATTTTTTTTTGTAGACTTTTGGAAGAGAGGAATAAATCGAACCTCTCAATCTCTCTTTATTATATTTGAATCTCTCTAAACTCATGATAGTCATGGTAAGTGTATTTTACTATTTATAAGCATTCTTTGTCTTTGTATATTGTAATCGGTACACTACAACATATTTTTTTCAAGTTCTTTTATTTATACACAATAATTATCTCTTACAAATTTTTTTTGCCTTACGTAATTATTATTATTTTTAATTATTTGTCAAGTTGCATGTACAATCTAGTAATATAGTAGGATCATTTTTCTCATTATTATTTTTTTCCAACTTTAGAAGGATGAATGTCTTGGTCAAATTTCATAGATATCAATGGTGATATATATATATTTTATTTTTTAAGAAAAATTTTTAATTGATAGAAAAATGTAATTTATGAAATGTGTGTTATATTTTAAAAATCAACAAAACTCTATCAATGTTCTTTTCAAGATGAAAGTCTATAATTTTTAAAATTTATAAAATCAATAGAATTTCATAAAAGTCGTTTAAATTGGATTTCCATAAAAGTCAATAAAAGTCTATAAAAATCTTTTAAAATAAATTCTATAAAAGTCTATAAAAATTATTTACAATTTTATAATGTCTATAAAAGTTAATAAAAATCCATAAATTATGCAAAAGTCATCCACTTAAAAAAAAGCAAACAAAAGTCTAGATTAAATGCACCCTCTAAAAGTCCAAATTTATTCAATTTCGACTTTTATAACATGTTTACTAATTAGGAATCCTAAAGAGGAAAAGAAATTGAATTTTTTTTTTTTTAAACTAAAAAATTGAATTATTTATTTATGGTTCTATTGTTTTTCAAATCACTAAGAAATTTAATTATGTGGACCTCATACTTAATAAGGAATTAAATTCCTCTTGAAAAAGGAACTTGATTCGCCTCTCCCATATAAGGAATCAAGTTCTCTTTTCCGTGAAATTTAATTCCTATTGATTTCAATCTTAATTAGTTACTGTAACTTTAAAAAGTTTAAAAAAGTTTGACTGTATTCAATTCTGATTTTTATGAATTTCATTGAAATTAAGTATATTCAATTTAGACTTTTAAAAAATCCAAACAAATATAAGTGTAATAAAAAAGTCAATGGACTTTATAGATTTTGTAATGGATTTTATAGTGAATCTATAACAAATCTAACTCTATTCCCATAGACTTCATTTCATAAAGAATCATAACAAAATCTATATAGAATTTATAAAATCTATGAATTCTATTGAATTCTGTAATTTTCTTTTAAGAAAAAATCTATCAAACTCCAATAAACTCTGGATTGAATACATCCCCCTAATTTACAGATTATCATAGATAATTTCAAATATAATGTGGTTAAAGATTGTGAGAGAAGACAAAATTGAAAATAAAAAAATACATATACATCTATTGGTAAGAATAGTTCAAAAATAAAACATTAACTTTAAATTGTTTAGTGAAAAGAAAGTTATTTCACATGTAAAAGTAAGTGATTCCAAGGGCTACTTCAAGTGATTTTATCACTTAAAAATCAGATAAACTAAACTTACTGGGATACTTTAAGTATTATTAAGTATTCAATGAAACAATCAAAGAAGTCCTAAGTTAGTGTTTTCCAAACCAATTCTAGAATAATCAACTTTTAAAAATCTCAAGAGAAATGTGTATAGTATTTATTACTTTACATAAACGTGATGATGTAAAATGGCCAAAATGGACACAAAAAGAAAATGTCGTAGAGAGTATCAGACAATGTTGAAATTTTGACATCATGTTAAAATTTTCATGTATTAAAGATATGAAATGGATAAAAATAGAAAATAATATTATAAAGTTCAAATGAAAACAAAATTACAAACTATCCAAAAGAATAAAATTGGTGTAAACTTGTCCTCCTTCAAAGTTAAGAGTAGCTACCACTTGAGGAGGCTAAATCTTTCTCTAGTGACATTGGTTGAGGAGAAGCTAACCTCTTTCGGCGTTGGAGAAGTTAAAGAACTCCTCCATTTGTAGGACGAGTGGATCTTGGCTTCTTTAAAGTCCAACGATGGAAGGGGTAATCTCGTCCATCATAAATTTAATCATAACCTTTAGAGAAATATTAAAATTAATGGACAGTTGAAGAGATGAGAAATGTTCTAAATCACCTAAATCAAAACACCACCAAACAATCAATCAAAGCATTGTAGCCACCATCCTAAAACAAACCTATTGTTTAGGACAATGAAGTTTATTACCAAAATTAATTCTTATTAAATTAAACAGAACTTCATCATGGTATAATTTGATTGATAACCATTCCTTTTAGTAAAATTGATGTCTTAAGTTCAAATTTTTCTTTCCCAAAGAAAGAAAACAAAGCTCCACCTAAAAATAAAATTCATACACAAAACAACCAAAACAACATCAATATAACTCCAATGAAAATATAAAATTGAAGTAGAAAAGATGAAGAACTTGAATTAGATTTGGTAGACTGCATCCTTAACTAGTTTTACTTACATAGAACAAGCACAGTTTCCTAATTTCATTGCTTTTTTATTCTTACTTTAACTGGTTAATCAAATGAAAATTTTAACCTCCCACCACCATTCCATTAACTAACTCGTTGACTCTGGGGGGTTGGGGTGCAGAAAAATAATTTTTCATCATTTAGTTGCAATAATGCCAATCTTTAAGGGTGTGTTACCGCTTATTATTATTATGTTTTTGAAATAGTGTCACCGCTTATTATTATTAAAAATATCATTTATGTAATTAACGATTTGGCAGTGTCTACCTAAAAGAAAGAAAAAAACCTTGGCAGTGTCGTATCACATCACTTGCTCAGTCAAGTTTCATTTTTGACCAGGTTGAAAAATAGAATTAAAATTAAGGGACTAGATAAATGGAACAATGAAAATTCAATTTGGGATTACCCAATACCCATCATGGTTTAATGGTAAAAAACCGTCGTTTAGTTCGTTAATATATTATATAGGAATGATCACAGATCGAGTTTGGGTGGGTTTGATGAAATTCATACCCGAATCAACCAAATATTTTTTTCATCCATACCCTCATTTAAATCTTTGGAATTTTAAAGATTTGGTTACAAGTGCACACCCGTAAGATTGGGCTAGATCCACACCCACACATCCTAGGTTTGGTGAGATCCATACCCAAATCCATGAAATTGGAAGTTAGAATATAAAATTTGTAGTAAATCAATGTAAAGTACAAAGTTTAAATTCCAACTTTATAAATCTTAAAATAAATAAAATTAAAGTACAAAGTTTAAATTCCAACTTTATAAATCTTAAAATAAATAAAATTAAATTTACTACAAATTTTATATTCTAATTCTTAATTTCAATGTAATGAATCCCAAACCAAATATGCAAGGAACATGAATTTCTGTAATGAATACATAAAATAAAATACAAATGGTTAATGTAATTTCTCATTATTTTAGACAAATTACAAATTTTCAAGATAAATCAAATATTTGGTTTTTTTAATATAAATATTTTTTCGGGTTTACATTTGGGTGAGTGGAATTTTTGCACCCACATCCAATCTAAATTTGCATCAGATTGAAAAATTCACATCTACACTAGCACATTGCGCGTGAGCATCCATGATTCATGGGTGAAGTGACCATCCCTAACATTAGGTTTGAGTCGTTGCTATCACAAGTGTTATCTAATAAGAATAATTCACTTGTAAGATAAATTAGAAGAAAATGTAAGAATAAGAGTGGAAGTACATCTCTTGAAAAATAAAAGAGTGATAATATATAAATAAGAAGAAATTGATTTAGTAGAAAATATGAAATAAGAGTGGAAGTATATATTAAAAAAAAAAAAGTGAAAATATATAAATTCTGAAAATTATGAGTTCCAAAAGTGTTTCTTTCACAAAGTTTGAATTTGTTCGGGGGAAATTAGCGCCATAAATATAAATGAGCTTAAGTCATGAATCTTATTAGCCAATGGGTTTGTCTCATTAGGAGAACTTAAATGCCCATATCATCCCTAGATGCAATTTGACACGAAAGGGAACGCCCTAAAGGGACCACAATCATCAAGCTAATCACTTTAATTAGAGTTAGGGCAAAACCTAGGATGCCCTTGATGAATAGCACATAAGTGACTCATTGGGAAGAGTCGCTTTGAAATTCAAACTGAAGTGACAAGCCCCTTAAGTCATCTAGACAAATCCTTACATTGCCAAGATGGTAGAAAGCTGAGACTTGATAGGATACCTAGACAAAACAGAAACCTACATGTGATCGGTATTAGGTTGTAGAGGAAAAAAGATAGGACCAGAACTTGCCAAGTGGGCTAGTCTCAAAATAGATTAACGAGGTATAAGGAATGAGGAACAGACAAGAAATGAACATGATAATGATGGAAGTTGACCACTGGTTAAGGAGAACGTGAATAAGTCAATTCCAAATAAAAGGGAGATATATATATATATACACATATGCGCGCACATATATTTTTATAGAGAAGGTAGATAACTTCTTGAACCTAAGAACAACTTGATGTGTGAAGGGACTCTTCTGGAGAACCTTTAAAAAATATTGGGTACTGTTCAAGAGCCTACTGAGAGATCCAAACCTTAAGATCCCTCATCTTTCTGTTTTCTCGCCTTTAATATGTTAAGCTTTTCTTCGAACCATCTATTGACTTGACTATCGGAGGGTTTTCATCGGTGAACTACCGACAACCCCCTAACCTCCTTTTCTTTGTTTGTAGGTAGACAAAGGCCACAAACAACTCACTTAGGATGTAGTTTCTCATACCAAAAAAGGGCCAGCGTACCCAAACACGAATCTTTTTGGTGTTTTCTATAATTATTGTTTACTCGTTGGTGCGGAAGTTAAATTCTTGCATCGACAAAATTAATTATAAAAGTTAAAAAATAAAAAGAATTAAAACATATAAAGGCGCAGGCTGATATGAATTATTGGCTAAACAAAATTTTATTAACTCACGTAATTTAAAAGCTCGTGCAATTTTACTTTTATACACATTATTAGAGTCAATTTATTTATTATTATTATTTTATAATTCGGGGGAGAAAATTTGTATTCTTGGGGCTCAAGTTAATAAAATTGTATGTATGTCCAAAGCCACCCGCAAACAAACGAAAGTACAACAGTAAAGTAACCATAGACAACATCTGAAAAGGAGACTCTTCATTTTCTGAAGTCCCCACACAAAGCAAAACCCCCTCGTGACTTGTGAGTGAAACCCTGGCGACCATGTATCGTTTTGGTTCTAACCTTGCTTACAAAGCCTGGTATACTCTTTCTCACTTTTAACACTCACCAAAACTTGCATGACTCAATTTCACTTCTTTTTATTTGTTTTCTAAATTTTGACTCTTTTCTTGTTTATTTGGTTGTAGGCTGTCTAAGAACAGTACCCATCTGGTGAGTGAGTTTGTCTTTTTATTTATTTTTTTTACTGTCAGGTTTGTTTACTATTTAGTAACTTATTTAATGTGCTTTTTTTTTTTAAAAAAAAAAAAAGGATTAGATTGGTGGTTGATCGAGTTGGAGCAGAAACTATGCGGCCAAAGACATCAAATTTAGTGTGGAAGCTCGTGCTTTGATGCTTAAGGGTGTTGAAGAACTCGCTGATGCTGTTAAAGTCACCATGGGGCCTAAAGTCTGCTGCTTTACCGCTCTTGATCGCTTTATTTTGCACTTGCTGTTTTGTTTTGTTTTTTTTTTTTTTAAAGGTCCACTTAGACATGTGTTCAAAGAACTTAAAATTTTAGTAAAGAACTTTTTATTGATTCTTTTAAAATATTAGTCCACATTTTTTTTTTAGTGTCTCGAAGTAGAAAATCTAAAGCATTTTGTCAACCATACAATAAAAAAACGTTATAAATTTGTTTTACTGTTATAGTGTCATTAATCCTCTCTTAGCACATTGTTGTACATAAACTAATTAATAAGCAACAACAGTCATAATTGCAAATATATTATTTGGTCTTAAATCAATAAAACGAGGAAGTCAGTCCTGGGGTGGGTGTTATCTGAAATCAAGTATGTTCTTCATTAATAATATTTTATTGTTATTTGGTACAAGTGGATTTTTTATTGTACCAATTCCAGCCAAAAATTTGTTCCTAGATTCTAATGACATTGTTGAGTGGTGGCAATAGGGTCGTAATGTCGTTTTGGATCAAAGAAATGGGGCTCCAAAGGTCACAAAAGATGGATTTAATGTAGCAAAGAGCGTTACATTCCAAGATAAAGTGCAGAATGTAGGTGCTAGCCTTGTAAAGCAGGTTGCAAAATCTACAAATGATGTAGCTGGTGATGGTGAGTGGTTCTTTCCTATCAATATATAACTTGCATTTCTTTTGGTCATCCATTAGGCCATCTTGTATATATGTTAATGTGGTATTCATGTTGTTTGTTGGTGTGCAAACAATAGGAGATGACCAAAATCTGTTAATGTAGATGGGCATGGCTACTCATATGGCGTTTGCTGTATTTTATTTGTAGGCACCACCTGTGCTACAGTGCTTGTCGGAGCTATATTTACTGAAGGATGCAAGTCAGTGGCTGCAGGAACGAATGCCATGGACCTAAGACGCGGAATTACAATGGCAGTTGATGCAGTTGTGGCCAACTTAAAGAGCAGGGCACGGCCGATTAGCTCACCTGAAGAACTTGTCCAGGTTCACTTTACTGTCTTATGCTTAGTTTAGAAATTGGGAGAAATATGTGGATTATGAAGCAATTTAATTTATACGTTAGTGAGGTATCTTCTATTTTATAATATAGGTCGGAACTATTTCAGCAAATGGTGACAGGGAAATTGGTGAGCTCATATCTAAGGCTATGGCAAAAACTGGACAAGACGGTGTTGTTACTGTCTCTGTAAGTTGTCTGTTGGATCTTCCTGTGTTTCCTATTTATTTGTGGTTAATTTGTTGCTTATTGGCTTCTCCTTTTTGCCCTCTCCATTTGATGTGCATGCTTATGATATTGAAACCAACTGATGTAAAGAGAACTGCTCACTAAGTTAACAAGCTTTGGATTTAGGAATAGACTTTTCCCTGTTCGATCTTACCATATGGTGTGAATTTATGCCCCGTATTTCAAATTTATGTATTGTTTTTTGTAGATTGATTTAGCATGGTGTGGCTTGTATTCTATATAGAATTTTCTTAAAAGGTTTTCCTGCACTTTATGCTGATTGTTTATTTTCTTCAAAGCCATTGATGTGGTTGTTAGATGCTAAGTGATCTTTTGCATTTGATTTTTGTTGAAAAAATACTTACACATCTTTCATAAAAGGAGAATTATGAAGCTATTTTGTAAGAACTATGTATTCTCTTGGTTGCAATTTATGTTTGATCTTCAGTTGTAATATAAAGATGAACTTCATTTCTGCTTCTCTTCCAGAGTTAATTTCTTTATTTAGGTGATACTAATTATTTATTCTGCCTGATATATTTTTGAGTCATCTAGATATGTGGCTATGTGAGAGTTATTTTTCTCCCTCAAAACTGTTGCAGGAAGGAAGAACACTAAGTAATGAGTTAGAGGTTGTTGAAGGAATGAAGCTAGACCAGGGCTACATATCACCTCACTTCATCACTGATAAGAAGAACCAGAAATGTGTAAGCCGATAACTATCTCTTATGAATTTTCTTGGTTCCTTTATATGTTTATAGCTTGCAAATTAGAAGGGATTGAGTAGATTATATCTTAAAATTTATGTTGCTTCTAACCAGGTATATATTGTTTTCAATTCTGTCAGGAATTTGAAAATTCGCTCGTTTAGTCTATGAGAAGAAATTTTCAAACCTTCATGATTTTTGTAATATATTGGAGTTCATTCAAAAGGTAAGCAGATGTATAAACAGGGAATGATGTGAAAGTTTACCTATTAACAAATTTAATTGATAGACCGATTGTTGTGTTGCCTCAGAGACCTTTACTGATTGTAGCGGAAGATATTGAAGATGATCCCCTTTCAGCCCTCATATTAAACAAGCTTCATGTTGGATTCAAGGTTACTTTAAATAAAAATGCATGTTGATTATTCAACTTTATGAAGTGGTGTTCCTATATTATTCAACTGTGGTGCGTTTCTGAATTGATTTTAAGGTTTGTGCAATCAAAGCTCCTGGATTTGGAGAAAACAGGAAGGCCACCATGCAGGACCTTGCTACTCTCACGGGAGGACAGGTATGTTCAATAGGTTAAATTCCCACCCCTACACCCAATTTGCATTGTGATGTGATGCATGACAACCCAATTTGTTATTGTCATTGCCTTTTTAGGTTGTATCAGAAGAGCTTGGTATGAGCCTTAAAGACATTGTGCCAGAAATGTTTGGTTCATGCAAAAAGGTGAGGTACAACAGTAAAATGTAGTAGTTTTTAAGGTGCACTTTTAGCTTGAAAACCTGGTCTTTGGACTATCATTAGACAGGTATGGTTACCTGTATATATAATCCGTGCCCTCTCAATCATCACTTAACTAGGTAGATTGACAGATAAAAAGTTATCATATTAGTACAGCTCTCGCGTTATTGCTAACTTCTGTAGTTTGCAACTGTAGGTTACAGTATCAAAGAATGATACAATTATCCTTGGCGGTTCTGGTGACAAGAAAGCGATTGAAGAAAGATGTGAACAGGTTTATAATGTGGCTGCTTCACTTGACTTATTCAATAATATCTCCAGTTTTCCATAGTGTTTACTGATTACTTGATCTTATGCCTTGCTACTGTTATTACAGCTGAGAGACACAATTAAAGTGAGCACGTCTGATCATGACAAGGACAAGTTAAGGGAGCGGATTGCAAAGCTTTCTGGAGGTGTTGCACTTTTAAAGGTTTGGTAATTTCGAACCACACAGAGTTCTAGAAGCATATTGTCTTTGCACTGTAACTATATGGAACCCAATAAACAATATATTGATGGAAGTCTGTTTCATTTTAAGATTGGGGGAGCTAGTGAAGCAGAAAGGGGTGAAAAGAAGGATAGAGTTATTGATGCCCTAAATGCTACCATGGCTGCAAAGGAGGAAGGAATTGTACCTGGTAAAACCTTATGTTTGCCAGTTCTGTCTGGTCTGCATCACCTTTTTTATATTTCTCATGCATTTGCAGGTGGTGGTGTCGCGCTGCTGTATGCTTCGAAGGAGCTGGACAAATTGCAAACTGCAAACTTTGATCAGAAGATTGGTGTTCAGATTATCCAGAATGCTCTGAAGGTTTCGTTCTTCTTTTTAATTGTTTGATTCTTCATTGTCAATGATGTTTCATAACTTTGAGTTTTATATTTGTTCAAAAGTAAAAATTATGGGAATATCAGCAATCTAAGAAGTCTACTGATATTTTGGTGAAAACCTCATTGCCATACCATGACTTTCCATTATTTTGACCGGTTGAAATGTATTTTGCTAATGCAGTTTGTTGTAATCAAAATCATGTGACTTGTTGTTTCCAACTTAATCACGTACCAATTTCGTGGCCTAGTTTAATAAGGTTGCCTTTCATATGCTTATCAGGATGCATGTGAGCTGTTTTGGTGCTAGGTCCAGTCACGGAGCTCAGTTTATATTATACTCTTTTGAAAGCCTTTTTAGTTGAGCCTGTCTCTGCAGATGCCTGTTCACACAATTGCTTCAAATGCTGGAGTTGAGGGGTCAATAGTTGTTGGAAAGCTATTGGAGCAGGACCATCCTGATATGGGATATGACGCAGCTAAAGGTCAGTTTTCTTCTACTTTTGCTTTCAAATGAGGGGCCAAAATCGGTTTCCAGTGGTGCTCTTGAGCTAGATGAGAAAGATCTCCTCTGTGCAATCTACCAGGTGAATACGTAGATATGATTGAGGCGGGCATTATCGATCCATTGAAAGTCATAAGAACAGCATTGGTGGATGCTGCTAGGTAATTGGTTGATCCTTTTATAGTTCCTTTAAGCTTAGTATAATTCTTTTGCCAAGCACCTTCTAATTGCCTATTGTTCTATAGTGTGTCATCGTTGATGACTACAACTGAAGCAGTCATAACTGAGCTTCCAAGGGTGAGAAGGACCAGCAGGCAGCAGCAAAGGATGGAGCAAGTTTAATGGGCGGGATGGGTGGCATGTTTTGAACCACCATAGGGGTGATGGTGATACTCCAATCCTAATCTTTTTGATGCTTCACTTTGTTTATTGATCATTTATATAAACTTGAGAAAAGTATTTAGGTTAGAAATGGTACACATATATGTGTTTGATGGGTATGACAATCAGTGCTAGGGTCCTGGGTTCAGTGGCAAGGAAGTGGTTTTTGTGATGAACTCACTCAGCTTTCAAATGATGAGGTGTTAAGAGTTACATCTACCTTATCACCAACAGACAATTCAACTTTTGAAGTGGTCCTGCTTTGTCTCAAAACTCTTTTAACTCAAATGCCACTTTTCTACAAATAAAAGTATCAATCATTTCATACTGACAATCTCCCTTGAGAAGTTGAAACCTGGAAGGGGTTCAAGTACATACATGCTAATGGGTGGAAATCCTCCAATAAAGAACAAAATTAAAAATTAAAAAATAAATAAATAAACAAAAACAGGGTCCCTTTTTTTGGAATTTTATTATTTGATCAAATGGTTGAATGAAAGAAAACTTTGGTCCTTTCAGATTGATAGGTCATTTTCAAAACAAATTTTCTCTAGAATAAGGTAAGCCGTCATTGTCAACTCAATTTTAGAAAATACCATCTCCTATAAGTTGACACTTTAATTTCTTTTAATAAATTTATCAACCTGTACTGAATTGATCGATAATGTCATAATGTGTCAATCATTAGGGATATTTTTTCTTCTACGGCTCTTATTTAATTAAAGGAAAATGTTGCAGCTTATTAATAAGTTGTTAATTGGTGGTACAATCCAAGATGTTATTAGCACGTGCTTCCTTGCATGCTGCTTTTATTTCATGTATGGCTTTTCAACTGATAAATTATTTTCACATTTATATAAATTATAAACGGGTGATTAAAAGTGCTCTTAAAAAGGAAAAAAGAAATAAAAGTGAAAACGACGATACTTGATAAATTTTTAATATATTAAAACGATTAATATTAAAAATATTTTTAAATATTTAGATCTCGGTGGTATATTTAAATTTTTAATTATAAGAAGGTCTATAACAAGCGGATGGAGTGAAGAAGCAGTGGGTGAGGAGAGAAAAGTGGCACCTGGTCCGCATGGAAGGCGGATTGTCGGTAAAGAAGGCAACATGGCACGCTCACTCCTTGCCACGTCCGCACACCTTCCCAAGCATGCTACTTTCTTCTTTCTTTTCCCTTATTTATGGCACTTCTCCTTCCTTGACTTTTTGTTTTGTTATCACCTTTAAATCACTTGATCATGTTAATTTAACGTTTTATGTAGTTTTTTTTTTTTTTTTTTAAAAGTAACATTTATTTAGTTTTTAGTTTGACATATTGGTCAGGTGTCCGTCGGATCTAGCGAGATTAACTTTGTGTAGGTTGAATGTTCTCATAAACATGATGTGAGCACTAATTTTACATCTTTTGAGAGGAAGAAAATGGGCCACTATCAATATATGATGCTCATACTATGGCAATCATATAATAGGATATAAGTTAAACATTTAAATATTATATAAAATGTATCGTATTTTTTGCAAAATATAAATGCTGAATTTCCTATGTTTTAAGATAATAAATGTAAGGGTTTTTTTTTTATTGACTTTTTAAATTTTTAATGCGTGCTGTTAACACTCTTTTTAATATATATAAACTTAATAGGTCAAAATACCCAAAAATAAAATTGTGAGAAGTATGTGCCTAAAAGAGCTAAATTTGGTGGCTTCCGGGGTGTTACATTACAAAGAGTTGAACACAAATAAAAAGAATAAGATAATATGATAAAGAAAAATCTTAATTTATGTCTTAGAGACATTAAAAATTTAAAAGTTAAATAAAAAATTATATTTATATTTTTAAGGGAACAAATTATCTATTGATGTGTTAAGAGAATAAATATAAATTATTCAATAAAATTTTGAATCATTCACATGTATATATATTTTAAGAACAAATACAAACACAACCTTACGATCGAACACATTTTTCACACTTCTTTAGTTTCATTACAATTTAATACTAATGACTCGTAAATTGGATTAATCTAACACAATTGTTTGCATTTAGATTAATTGATTTGTTAACAAATTTGAAGCGGTAGAACATTAACTAATATGAAAAATGAAATTCAGTAATTATTTAAAGAATGACCGATATTATAAACTAAAGCTAATAAAAAGAATAACTTGAAAAAGATTTCTTAACATTGTTGAAGCAGTAGTGAATTAAACCAATATATGTTAAACTAACTATCATCATAAATTCCAAGATTAATTTATCCTAAGATTTATTGGTACTGATCAAACTATGCTGGGTTAGATTAACTTTTCATATATAATTTATATTGATATCTTATTTCGAAATCGGACCCATATGATTATATCATATCACCCTATCCACCAATTGTGGGTCTCTACATGTCGATCCCAAACTAGACTTAAATTTTCCATCCCAACCTGTAACAAATGGTAATAATTTCCTTCCTAACATACATACATACATACATACATATATATATGTATGAAACACAAAAGCAGGGTCAAATTAAATGCATTATTCAAGAAAAGGTGTACAGAGCTGGCAGAAATGAAAAATTCAGTCTTTAGAATGAAGAAATATCACAAATCAGAACAAAAGGAACAAACATCTCATTTCTAGCAAGAAATCATACAAGTGGGTCATGTTACAGACTACAGTACAATACACCCACACACACAATAGTAGTAAGTTACGTTTAAAATGGTGGTGGGTGAGGTTTCTTACACTATAATTGTTACATAACATTAATCTCGCAACTTTGGTTTTCGACATTATAATTACATATAGGTGCATTTAAGTTAGAACTCTTGATATTGAAATTACGCATTTGAATACTAAAACAGATCCGGTTTTACGCGGACTGTACGAGGTGAGTGATGATAAAATAATGAGCAGTTCATCAGCTGGTGGTGGTTGAATATTAAGAGACAGTCCATGTAGAAAGAGGAGAGAATAATGAGGCTCATGCAACTGCCGCTGACCCACCAGCCACCACCAGCGCCAATGGACTCGCACTAACTTCTCATCAGGCATCAATGAGTCGTTAAACTAAGTAGATTAACAGTACTTGCTTGCTTTGTTAGGGTCCACAGTCATCATAATTCATATGTAAGAATAAAACTTGTATCCTAACGTTACATTCTACATTTTTAATTTCTTGGTATTTAGCACTCAAACGCGCGGTCACTTCTTCTTTAACGTGTGAAGATAACAGAAATGAATAGGGAACAAAAGCTTGTAGACATACTTCATACACAAATTAAATTGGATGTTATTTTTTTTTCTAAGATTCACATGGGAGGATTGATATATAGATGTTTTAGGTATGTAGGGTTCATTTTTCAATCTAAAATCTGAATAGGTCTAAAATATATATGGATATATCTAAATGAATAAAATTTAATAACTTAATAATTTTCAAATCATGATGTCTTGCATACAAATATCTAAAGATGTTAACAATACTACTGTATAATTTTAACAATAAATTATTTTATATATAAGTGTCTGGTATAATTAATTTGGATGGACACACAGATATATATAATCGATCCAATTAGTATTTTCAAAAATTTAAATTATATATCAAATAGATGACATTACAAAGTAAATCTAAATAAAATGATTAAAAAATACTTAATAAATAAATATGTTTACCAAATAAAATAAAAAGGAATCAATTAAAATTTCCATAGTCACCAAAATACAGCTCCTTTGGTTAAACAACGACAAGAAATGTGTCTTTTATATATTATTAGAATCCATGTCCTTTAAAGGCAATACGAATGAGCCGTGGTTTACCACCACACTACAATTGCTTTCTCCAATTAAAACACACTTAAACATACAAACAAAATGTGTCAATTGTACATTTCATATTCTTAATAATTTCAAATGTAAAAGCAAACAAGCCAAAATTGTAAGAGATCTAGTTACAAAATTTAAAACAAGATATAAGTAACTTGTAATTGAAATTCAACATTACATAATAAAATAGTGACCAAAATAAAATTTTAAATGGGGTAGAATTTTCAAAATAACTAGAACCATAAATAAAAGGAACAAATTCACTTTTTGATCAAAATAAAGTAAATTAATTTTTAGTCCAAAACAAAAAATCATTCGTTTTCAGCAACCTCAATCATTTTTTTAATCTCTTTTGATTTCATAAAACATCACATTCATCTACATGAACGGTGAAATGTTTCATGAGATCAAAATGGATTAAAAACAATTAAAGTTTTTGTTTAGGCTGAAAACAATTGACATTTTCTTGAAGCCAAAAACAAATTTCCACTAAATAAAACAACATTGTTGTCCGACTGACGATATGGTTCTAGACCTTTCATTGGACATGATCTACTTGCATTATCTACATAGTTATTTAAAGGACGTACACTTAAAAAACAGCATAACAGAAAGTTGTTGCTTGCTACCCTATTATCCGGGGATGAACATGATATGTCTAATACAACAATTAGTATGCTGTGTTTGTGAGCTAATGCTTGAATGTTGTTATTTTCGATACTAAATGGCAAAATTAAATAAACTTTCCGTATGAGTTTCTAGCTGTAAATCTATAAACAAGTAATTCAAAAAGAAGTCTAAGTACATGATCTATTTCAATTTTCATTTTGGATGAATTAGTATTCAATTAAGCCCCAAAATTCTAGTTGCTTTCAAGGTGACTTGGTGTTCAATACGCAGCTTAAATTAAGGTTATATATATATATATATATATATATATATATATATAATTAGATTGGGGTTTGAAAAGTGGGAATGATTCAAACTCACAATCTTTAATATATAAGTGAAAGATATATCACTTGATAAAACTCATCTTATCAATTAAAGTTATATCTTAATAGGTACTATTATTTAAATATCAAATAATATAATAACAGATCAATATAAAACTAGTTTTATCTTCAATTTAGTCAGATTTTTTTTTAGAATCAATTTTGTTAGATTAATCTATAGAATATAAGATTCTATCATACTTTATATGGACAACATAATTGTCCGTCTCAATTAAGAAAGGGAGATTTAAACTTTGAAACTTACTTCCAAACAGCAGACTGTGTTCGAGATAGTGAACATCACCATATGAGTAATATATTCAAGATTCATTGAACATTGAACATTCAAATAAATTCTTGTTCAATGAGTTAAAGATAAATTTAAAGAGGGTGGGTTTATTTTCAGTCCAGGTCTAGCAAATGGTGGAACAAAGTGAGTTTTACAACTCGGCGCGTGGCTCTCTGTTGGCTATAGAGCGATGTGGAATCTATCCTTGCCAATCCTGCTCCTACTTTTATAGATTGTAAAGTATACTTTGCATCAGAGGACGGTTTACCGTTAATTGTCATTTTCTACTTAAAGCAGTCCACCCGCGTGCAATTAATTAATTTATTTTATGAGTTACTCGTAATCATTATTTTAATTAAACAAAGTATTAAACAATAAACTACTATTCTTATCCACAACACTGCTTTCCTAATTATATTTAAAATTTTGGCATCCTCCTTTAATTTAATCTTAGAATTTCAACTGCAAAATCATGTGCCACTAAAAGCGAAGCAAGAAACAACATTCTTAAATACTTCCATTTGGGTGACTGTATCGCCACCACCAAACAATCCAAATTATTTCACTTGACACAATCACTTATTCTTTTTTAAGTGCAAAACGTCTTATTTTGAAAATTTCCTTAAACACCTTCAAAAAGGAACACATAAATAAAAAAATTCAACATCAATCATTATTTCATCACAGAAAACACGTTAATGAATTAATAGAATAAAACAATTTTAAAGACACATTAGTTTATTAAGATATCTTTAAATATTGTCCGTAATACAACTATTTGAACTTGATATATTTTTGACTGGCCACTCTTTATTTACTATTAAAGAATTTCTTTGTTAAATTTTTACATACTGTTGTTATATTTAAATGATTTCTTAAGTTGATAGTAGTACTGTAGTAGAGTGAGATTAGGCATAAGAATAGGGTGCATAAGAAAAATCAAAAGGGAGAGCCCACAAAAGCAGAGTCAAATTGTCCGCGCAAAATGACCAAGTGGTGTGCAGTGCAGTGCAGTGATAGTAATAAAATAGGGATGTGGAATGGAAAGAAAATGGAAAGGAAGAAGAAGCAAATAGCAAGTAACAAAAGAGCGAGCGTTGGGTTGGGTACAAATACATACACGAACATAGCGTCAAAATTGAATTTCGTCTTTTAGCTTCTTATTATTCGGAGAGAGATAGATAGAGAAAAAGAGGACCTTATCTTTGGGCCTGGCATAAAGACATTAACGCTAAAGGCAAACATTTGCACTTCTTGAGTTCTAAACCACACTTCTTCTTCTTCATTTATTTCTCCTCATTTCTTTTTTCCCATTTCTCGTTCCAATCCTCCTCCTCCTCCTCCTCCTCCCTTTCTAAGAGATTTCATTGTTAAAATTTTAAAATTTTAAATTCTATGTCTACCATGTAACAACAAACAACAACAACAACCACTACTCGTTATTTAGGTATCTGGAAAGATTCATACCTTCTTCTTCTATTATCATTTCATTTATGTATTGTTCTAGATTTCAGAGTTGGGACTTCAATTACTTGACTTTGTCTAAGGTCAGTCTTCAACTTGTTTTCTTCAGTTTTTATTGTTTTGACCTTCAGTTGCGTTTAGCTTATAATTTTGTTTGGGTTAGGAAAAGTAAAATAAATCAGAGGATGAATCACTGTGTACCTGATTTCGAGATGGACGACGATTACTCGATTACCACATCTTCAGTTCCACGTCGGCCTAGAAAATCAGCCATGTAAGGTTTTGATTTCAACAAAATTTTGTGTTTTTTTTTTTCTATTTTATAATATTTGGAAAAAGAATGACCGACAGAGAAAGCTGGACAGAGTTGAGGAGGACGTTATGGAGTTGCTATGGCAAAACGGGCAGGTGGTTTTGCATAATCAGAACCAGAGATCTCTCAAGAAACACCCTCACTCTAAGCTAGACGATGCCGATCAATCTGCTCCAAGAGAGATCGTCTCCTCTAACAACCACCACCACCACCACCTCCACAACCAAAACCAAGACCATCTCTTCATGCAGGAAGACGAAATGGCTTCCTGGCTTCACTATCCTCTTAACGACACCAATTTCGACTCCGATTTCTGTGCCGATCTTCTCTACCCATCGGCTCCTTGCGTCACATCCGCCACCATCATTCCAACCACCACGACCACTACTCCTGTCCGTCCGGCTGAGCTCACCGAGTCACGCCCACTCAACACTGCCGCTTCGGCTTCCAAGCCTCCGATTCCTCCTCAGAGGAGGACAGAGAATTTCATGCACTTCTCCAGGCACAAGCCGAGAGTGGCCGAGATATCAGGACCGTCCAATTCGAAGAGCGTCGTGGTCAGAGAATCGACGGTGGTCGATTCCAGCGACACACCGGCGATGGTGCCAGAATCTAGAGTCTCGGAGGCGAGAAGGAGCGCGGAAGGAGCGTCGGGCTGGAACAACGGGTGCAGGTCCACGAACGACGGTGGCGCGGCGGCCACGTCATCTGCTGGCGGTGAAGGAGCGAGAGATTTAGGCACGTGCGAAATGACAGTGACGTCATCACCAGGCGGCTCAAGTGCGAGCGCGGAGCCGGCTCAGAAGCCGCCTGTAGAGGATCGTAAACGGAAGGGAAGAGAAGCCGATGACGAGTACCACAGCGAGGCAAGTCAAGTTTGTATTTACTGTTACTGTATTTTTTTTTTTTAATTTTAATATTATTAGAATCCTATTGTTCTTGGCTATCGTGCGCGGAGGGTGTAACGTTAGTCAACGTGAGCACCCGCTCTCTCCTCGGGATACGAACACTGCAGACAGTACACGTTAGAGTGATTGTCGAATCATCACTCCGCTTCAGCCTCCATACACGTAGCACTGGCGTCTTACGTGTCTTTGCCACGTGTACGGTGGAAATCGAGAGTGGCTGATTGACGTTGACTGGTGGAGGTTGCAGCTTTGCAATGAACACCTAACCGCAGAAAATTGGTCTTGATAATATAGGTTTGGGATTGGATTGACGGCGCTGATCGTGGGACTGGTGACCTCGTCCCATTTGCTGGTTTTGTCGGTTGGCTTTTGTTTTTAGGTTGATTTTGTGCTATCAAGTGTGTGTAATTTTAGTTGGACCATAAAAGGAAAAAACTAAAAACTAAAGTGAATTCTCTCTTTGGTCTTTTTTTCTCGAAGATTAGTTTTACTTTTACTTTTTTGTGTTCGTGTCTATCATCAAATAAAAGGTGTTGGCATGATTTGCACTAATGGTCACTCAAGAAGTGTATAGATTTTTACTTATGTTGGCTTAATGTGGGGCATAATCATGGAACCGTGGGTTGGGATGCTTTTATCAGTTGCAAAACTCAGACCATGAAATTAAAGAATTCAACTCTTAATGATGGATATATGTCAATTCTAAAAGCCAACAAACGCTCTTATGTTTGTTCAATAAAATTTTGTATCTATGGAAATTTTTAATTAACAATCATTGATTGTGCAAACTTTTCACAACATATATGTGTTTAATAGAATTTAATTGGACGGATAATGTGCTGCTATACCAGGCCTATTAAAGCTTTTGTTTTAAAAGCCATCATTATTATAGGGAGCAATAGCTTGAAGTAATTAATGCTTGAATTGTTGATATATTCCTTTAGGTGAAATTAGTTTGAAATAGAGGACTTTTGGAGTATCTTATTTCCTTGGATGTAGTATTCCTAGCATTGAGTTGGGGATCTTGCAGATTGATGCAATCCTTAACAAAATAGTTGTTAATTGTGTAGGATCTGTTTGAATAGTTTAGAGGTCCTGGGCAAATCGGCCAATGAACAAAACCGTCAATAGTCAGGGAAATAAGGTAGTGATTTTGCAAAGTAGTCTTCATGTTCGGGTGTTAAAATTCCTAGTTCTGATGTCATCCCCTCTCCTCATTCTAAACATGTTTTTATTGTTCTAATTTATTATTTTTTTTTTCAAGGATGTTGAGTTGGAATCTGCTGATGCTAAAAAACAAACTCGTGGATCAGGTTCTGCAAAGAGATCACGAGCTGCAGAGGTCCACAATCTCTCAGAGAGGGTTTGTGCGCTTTACTGATGTTAAAAACTTGTTGGAAATTTGGTCTACTATACATACAAAGTATATAATATTGCATCTATATGCAGCGACGCCGAGATAGGATAAATGAAAAGATGAGGGCTTTGCAAGAACTTATACCTCGTTGCAACAAGGTAGTCGTGTATAGTGATTTTGTTGGCATTGGGGGTTTGGCTTTCTATATTAGGCTTTTCACGTTTATCTATCGTTTTGCTGATGAATATTCTTTATTTTCCCGAGCTTCAGTCAGACAAAGCTTCCATGCTGGATGAGGCTATTGATTACCTCAAATCACTTCAGTTGCAAGTGCAGGTATATTCACCCTATCTTATTTTCTAGTGATTATTGTCTGGTTGATATTTTCATAACAAAATGGTTTAAAATGTCATGTGGGGTTTATAGTGGATAACTCCGTCCTAATGAAAATTGTTGGCTGTCAAATATTCTATTAAATCACAACACCTGGTCAGAAATGGTTTTGTACCTGACTACTTTAGTGGATCCACAACGTGTTAATATTTAATGTAAACGTGCTCAGGAAACTTGTTTCTAGAAACATATACAGGTTATTACTTTGTGCTACTAGAAATTTGAAACTAAGTGCAACTAATAATTTTAGCCTCATTCTCAATTTTTGAAGGACAAGCCTAGAATGCATGATCAATTATATTTACCATTTGATGTTTTCTTTTGTAGATGGGTCGGAGAAAACCAAGAATATACCTGTATTTTTTTAAAAAAATTTTTTTTGACAAGAAGAACAGATCTGTTTCGCTTAGCATTAATTCGTGAATGTGACCAATTAATGCAACTGCAGACTTTTTGCATCAAGCATTGTTTAAAACCTTGAAATTAGAAGGGAATTATCGTTTCATTGTACACCCTGGTATAATATTTGAGTCAATTGCTCAGGACTCCATTTTGAGCAAGGTTGAAGGTAAAATGACCTTAGACATTGTTGTGTCCAGCTCAATCACTTGCATCCGTTCTGATTCTTACACAATCCCCTTTGGACTCAGATGTACAAAGAACAACATAATCTTCTTCAAATTGGAAATTTCGAAAGCACTGTGCTACTATATCTTTTTATTATGTTCTTCTCTAACCAGCCTAAAAAAATTGGGACGATCCTTTTGAACTCTCATTTTTCTGGACAAAAAGAGTTAGGTAGTTTTTCTTCTAGTAGATTTTCTTACTTCAGCGACAGCCATTGAGCTTCCTTCCACCTGAACTCAGTTTTGGCTCTCTGGACATTTGAGCAGGGAGACCTAAGCAAGGCCACTGAAATGAAAATTTGGATATTCCTATGTAACAACATTCCATATTTATGACACTTTATCTCACTAATCAATAGTTTCCATGTTTTCCATTTCTAGATATTAAGGCTGCCCTCTTCTTATGATATGCCTTAGTATGATCTGATATCCGTATTTGTAAAATTCGTGGATATGTAAATGATTACTTTCAATCCATGTGCTTCAAATTTATTAAATATGCATACTATGAATACATAAAACAGTCCAGTGTGGCATTATATTCTACAAATAACAAATTTGAGCTTGTGCAATATTCATGAATGCAAATTAGACTATAACTAATTTCTGCAGATGATGTCAATGGGATGTGGCATGGTCCCCATGATGTTCCCTGGCATTCAACAATTCATACCAAACATGGGAATGGGAATGAGCATGGGTATGGGGATGGAAATGGGAATGAGTCGACCTATGATGCCATTTCCCAATATCTTAGCTGGTTCCTTGCCAACACCAGCTGCTGCAGCTCATTTGGGTCCGAGGTTTCCTATGCCAGCCTACATGCAACCTGTTCCTGCTCCTGATCCATCCAGAGTCCAAGCAAACAACCAGCCTGATCCCATTTTAAACTCATTTGGCATGCAAAATCCAAATCAGCCACGAGTTCCAAATTTTTTCGATCCTTATCAGCACTATCTTGGTCTCCACCAGATGCAGTTACCAGTAGTACAGGTAAATGTTCACCATTTTTTATCTGTAGAAGAGAGCTTGGATTTGTATGACATTTCTTTGCCATGCATATCCTTTCTCCTGTTTCTCAGTTGTTGTGTGGATTACTTGTCATGCTGGTGTGCAGAAGATATTTGTTCAGGCAACCACCATTCTAGATTGCATCCCTTTATTTTTGTTTGTTGTGACCATCACGTCAGATGCATGAAAAATAATTAAATCATGGCTTCATTTTCTTCACTTTTGGGGATGTGCTAAAAGTTCAAGTTTAGTGTTGTCGCAGTTACATTCTTTCTTTTGCTTTTTAGTCTTTTTATCTTTTTGGCCCCATAAAGCATCTATGTTTAGGAAAATTCATATGTTCAAACTTCTTGAACTCGATCCTGTCCTCTCACAACTTTTACTTTACAGAATCAATCAATGACCCAGCCAAGTTCTAGCAAGCCAAGTACCAGCAAAGGACCTGAGAACCCTGAAAATCACCCATCAGGTAGGTGCTTTCTTAGTTACTACAGAATTTAATTGTTACAAAATGTGAAAAAAGGAAACTAAAGAAGTGTTGGTTTTTTACGCAGAATGCCCATCTGTGTGCTGCACTTCATTGGTTATAACATGTGCTTTCTTTTAGTTTTCGAATTTTCTTCATTACAAGTAGAGAAATTGATACGATAATATAGTCGATATTTTCAACAGGCTAAACATTAGAAGGGGCTGTGTATTGTTGTACAGTGGGTTACATTGCATATGGATTAGAACTTCAACATATAACAATGACAATTGCTATAATTGCAGGTTGAAATTTGAGTGAATTGCGTAGGAAGGCTCTTGCCGGCCAAGTTTTGTAGTGTAAGAGAACACCAGCGACCTGAGGGCCGCTTTTTCAACTGGCTAATTTTATGTAACACAGTGAACATGTAATTATTACACCTCTAATGTAAGAATTTTTTCTTTTCCTGCCAGGACTCTGTCTAGTCTTTTTTTCACCTTCTTCAGTTTTATTTTCTGCTTTTTTTCTAATATTATGTTTATTCAAATTGTCAATTATGGAAGTTGGAATTTAGTACCTACAAAGCCCAATGGATACCTACTGATTTGAGGTTTGAAAATAAAATTTAACCATAGTTTATTGATAATGTTGATGTGTCATCCTTCAAAACTATATACAACTAAAGTTTAAAAAAAAAAAAAAGGAAAAAAAGAAAAAGAAAAAATATATTGAACTAAGATGAGCAGAGAATTTAAGTTGGGATGTCAATAGCTGTGGCATTGATTAATTCTGCAGTTGCTGTTAACCCAAAGAAATTCCATGATCACTAGTTCTTGATGTTGTTTTCAGCATTATGACCTCTTTGTCTTTCTTGTTATGCGACACATGGGAGCTCAATCTACCCTTCTTCTTTTTATTTTTTTATTTTTTATTTTTAATATTGACACTTTACTGATGAATTAATTGTTGGAATCTACTAAAATGAATCACTGATAGCACAGTCTGAATGACTACTCCTATAACAAGAGAGAGAGAAAATTCTACTAAGAGTAGACATGCAACTCACATTTATGTTTTCCACTTTAGTAGGGAAGGCTACACTTTTCAGATTTTGGAATTGGGTCATAGCTCACAGGCCAGGATTGTACTCTTAGAACCCAACCGGGAGCAAGGATTGAGTCGGGCTCCAACGGGAAAGGACTCGTGACTTTCATCACATATTCAGCTAGAAAAATGGGGCCATCGAGTATGCTACATTTATTTTCTCCTTCAAGGAAACGAACAAATAGTAATGGTATTCACAACCTTCTAAAACTTATATGTGTGTAAGTACACCCATTAAACTGTTTTTTTTTTTTTAAAACAAATCAATTTTATTTTTTTAGTGAGATTTTTTTAAAATTATTTTTTAGTGAGATTTACTTAAGAAATATAATACAATAAAATTAAGGAAATAATTTTTTTCATATTAAATGAGTTATTAATATAGCTTAACATTTTTTAAAATAATTTTTAACGAGGTAAACTTAGGAAGGGGTGTAGATACAATTTTGGTAGAGTGAAAATGTCACAACTCTAAAATCAATTAGTTTTTATAAAATTAGAAAACTAGACCAAACCTTTCGAAAACCAAAAAGACAGTTTGATTCAACAGTTTGTGGGCCAATTTTAACCTAGTTTAGGTTTTACTTTCTGTAGTACTAAAATTCTAAATAGGTATAACAATTTGCAAGTAACATACATACTAGCAAGTTGGAAACTTGGATACAAACCATTGACAACCTTAACCATCACAAAATTACTGAATAATCCAGTTCACTACAGATCAAAGGCAATTTTAACAAAAGAAATGCTACATTTCAGTGGATGCGCGCACCAGTGATGGTGTGTTCCCCTTTTTATCCCTATTCATTATGTATTAATAAACGGACACTCATTATAATTACTTATTTCACTTGAAAAATAAATTCATTCAATAATTGACACTTCATGAGTTAAGATTTTGAGTCGTACATTTCAGAGGATGCACGCACCAGTGATGGTGTGTTCCCACTCCGCACCAAAGCTTTTATCTACAGCTAGTGCAAAGTTAACTCTAGATTTTCTAAAACAGCTGCAATATTAAAACTCCAGGGTCGTGTTATGTCATATTAATTGTAATTTTACCGTAAAACAAATTCAAGAAAAATGAAACAATTACAGGCGCGTTAAATGGGTCCTGCTTCTCTTCATATATCAGGCCTAAATTAGAAATCTATGGCCACAACTCGCACATATATTTGCTCAGTCGCTCACCACAGGAAAAAAAGCACCAAATCATAGATCATCTGCCTAATACTTTGTTGACACTCTTTGGGCTGAGCGAGAGGTAAGGGGGAGAAACAGTGAAACATATGAGCATTGTCATCATCATTTAGTGGTTGCTTATAAAAGAATCTCACGAGGTTCTATGAAGACACCATGCATCAACTGAGAAGGGGTGCAGACACAAATGAAAATAAGCACAAAGGAATTCAGGGCTTTTATAAATAGTTTTTATCTGATTGTCGTTAAATTTACAGTCAACTTGCCTCAGACTTAATTATAAAAACCACAATACCTTCCTAGATTTGGCATAACAAATTTTCTTTTCTAATCTCCAAAATTATACCTCAGCTAAGAAGCAATTGTGTTTTGAGTAAACAAAGCAGGTAAGGCTTAAAATACTACCCTGCCCCATATAATACTCTTCTACAGGTGCCTGTAATCATGGGCCAATAGTAGACAAAATCTGAAAACAATGAAACAAAATTACGGCTTAGAAGATCAACAATTGACTTGGTTATTAGCAACTCTGTGGTCATTGAATCAAACAGTCATGAATGCATGTAAAATAGGATAATAAACTCTAAAATCAAGAAAAGGCAATACCTTATCAGTGAATATGCGGAATGCCTCCACTTCCATAGCTTTGTCAAGTGCCTAACCAAAGTTAACAACCAATTTTAGTGGGAAATTTCGTAATGCTCATTGCAGGTTTTGCAACGACAATCATCTAAAGCAAGGAGTAAATGATAAGTGGTTTTCAAGTCTTTGTTCAAGTAGGAATTACAATACTCACATTATCTGCATCTGAGGAACCATCAATATCCGAGATCAGTTTCTGAAGGCTTTCGTCCTTCAATGCATCACGGATTTCACTAGAAGATGCTGCATAGAGAGGAAATGACAGAATATATATCTAGAAGAATACCAATGATGGCCTCAAGATTCAATTTTAGTGACCACATCCCAGACTAGTATAAAAATCATACCTATAGATTCTAACTGTACTTTCTGTAGCACCTCACTTGGTTCATCAACAGCTAAAGGTTTTTCTACAGGCAATTCTGGAACAACTGGAAAGCAATCAAGAAATTAAAGTTATGAGTAAAGTGAGAGAAAACAAGCCGTGTAATGAACAAACATAAACGAGTTTCATGATCGAAAAGATAAGTTTGCGAAACTTATGTTTCTTGAGCCATGATGTTCTCCAGAAGATACCACAATCAGACAAGGTAATGATCATTCAACATATTCAAAAGTCAAACTCAAAATACCTTCTTTCACTACAACACAAACCAAGAAAAGAATTGTTTCCATTGCCAATGGCCAGAAATAATAATACAAGTGTTTCATCAGCCACACTAAAACCGCAATCCTTCTCCAATGTGGACATTTGCACTTAATTGAACTCAAAACAAACAATGGAGGAAAGACCAAAAGCACTTTCAAAATACAAGATTTAAATACAGTTAAAAAGTTACAAACTTCTTACTTGATTTATCTTCAGTAGATTCTGGCTTAGCACAAGGGGTTTCTGCATCATGCATACAGACTCATTAGTCTTAGTATGCATCGTAGCACAGTGAAAAACAGGCCACTTCCAACTATTACAACTGTAACGATAGCACTAAATCTGATCTAATTTTTTCTTCATTTATACTTGCATGAAAATCAAATTAACATCATAAAATTGATTCATCATGTTTTAATTTTGATACTAATACCAGCCTCATCCAGACTGAGTGAAAACGAGTTAGCAATTTCGTTTACACTATTGATTCGTACTTGTGCATGCTAGTATATGAAAGAGTAAAAGACAGAGACCTTTGTGTTTCTTGAAACAGAGCAGAGAACAACTGCAAGGAAAATGAGAGTTAAAAAGGGGTTTGATTTGAAGGGAAGAAAAAAGAAAGAAAGGGTGGTGGCAAGTTGTGGTGAGCTTACTAAGGAGAAAGACAGGAGGGGCACTTGTACTTGGACACTGCTTCTTTGCAAACTTGACATTGTCGAGCAGGACCCATTCACTTTGATTTTGGTCTTCCTCAGAGCCTGTCACATTTATGAATTCACTTTGATTGAAATTTTATTGTTGAATATAGACAAGGAAGAAAACTTACGATTATTGATTGTTGATGGATGCGCTACCTCTTGCCGCCGTTTTTCTTCTGTTTATATGAGTTCATCTCCAACCCAACGGAAATTATGGGAAATTGTTGAAGTCCCCTAGGTTTGCCATATTCTCCATTTTATGCCCTCTAGTTTTATTATGAGTCAGAATCCTTTGCCGTTTCATTTATTCTCCGAAAATCACCTTTTGTTTGAAATTCTATCAAAATATTGGCCTATATGTTAGATGCATAAGGGAAAATTAGTAACAGAATAGATTAAATAATAATTAAATATGAACTTTAAACATCAAATAAAGGGAATTTAGTAAAAATGCCATGTTTAAGGGGTTCATTAGCAAAATTACTCCCATTTTGATTTACTTACAAAAGTACCCTAAACATCAAATAAAGGTGTTTGTTAGTTTTATTGAGAATGAACATGAGAGGGATAAAAATTTTGTGAAAAAATGTTGATGTTTGATTTCTTATTTATTTGTTTTATGTATGGTTGTAGTGAAAAGTAGGAGGTCACTTTTTATTTGGATTCAAATTTATAACTTTTGTATGTGACTTCGTTTTTGTAACTTCCTTTTGTATATATATTTGTACTTGAAATATCAGATTTAGATAAAAAAAAAAAAAGTGTGTTCATTTTCTGGAGACTTTATGTTGGTTTGTTGGCTTGTTCTTTTTCTTTTTCGTTCAAGATTTTAAACCTGTGCATTGTGCTGCGTTGCTCTATTTATCATCTGGTTTTGTTTGCCTTTGTTTCTATGGTACTAGAGCTTCAAGGGAGTTTGCGTACATTCTTTGGTGAAGATGATTAGTTAGTGCTCATAAAAATGGATTCGACAACTCTTGATTGGTAAGGACTTACGGGAAGTTGTGGCGAACAAGAGACTGAAAAGCAATTGACATAATAACTCTGGAAAATGTTGAATATGTGAAAAAATGGAACACCGATAAGGTCAAAGTAGAGTTTGTTAGGATTGTGACGGTAATTCCTAAGACAAATTTCAATTGATCATAAAGTGGTCAGAAAGTGGTCCAAACGATGTTTGTTTTAAGCAAATTAGATATCGTCGGAAAACTTAGTTTGAAAAGGATCTAACGCCATAAACGGCACAATAAATGGAGGCTAGACAAGCTTTCATGCACCCCAAGAAGGGATTAGTTTTGAGTAGAAATAGACTTTTGAAGAGATATATTTTTCTAGTTGTATATTAATTGTTTTGGGACTAAGAACAGGTGTTTGTTAAAAAGTTTTGTATTACCTTGTCCCAGTAAACTCACATTATAAATAATATAATAAGCGAGTTTATTCTTTTTTTTTATTTTTTTAATATACACACTAAGATATAGCAAGATACCTAAAGAATATTAATTAAAGAATATTAATGGAGAGCTCGGTTGTGAGCTCAAGGCTCAATATGTTTGGTACTAAGGTTAGAGCTTGAATTTAATTAAAGTTTCAGATTAGAAATAGACTATTGAGTATGCAATCGTAATAATTTTTTACATAGTGATATATTTTTCTCTTTGTTGTCTTGACCACCATTCTATTTCTTAATTTGAATTTTATATGTAAATTCTTATTTCGTGATCGGATTCATCTTACTTTTCTGTTTTATATATTGTTTGCTTTGTAGTGGATGTTAGATATGCCTCCACATGTGTTTTCCAATCCACGTGTTTCCCAATTACTAAACGTGTTAAATGACACCCATCGAACTAGGATAATTTTATAATTGAGAATAAAATTTAAATGTAAAAGATACCACTTTAAGAAGACATTTTTAGTTTTATTTTTTAGGAATATAATTAAGCTAAATATGATTATGTTGGCTGATTTGTTAACAGAACTAGCTTTGCTAAAAACAGCTTCTGTCATAATTTAATGTTGAACCACAAACGAGCAGTAGCTTTAAAAACACAACATACTTTTGAATCCGAAAATACAAGTGAAATGAAAAATAACATGGAAAATTCAATCTTATCACATATAAAGCCCTTCTGGTACCCCTTCCTTCTTCTTGAACATCACCTTTTCCTTAGCCTTCTTAAAATCTGCATGCGTAACCTGAACCACACGTTTAAAGTAACCAAATAACAGTTGATCAAAATCATTACTATGCATTTCCAAAAATAAAAAAATAAAAATAAAAATAAAAATAAAAAGGAGATCAATTCTAAGCAACAGCTAAAGTTGTAATAAAATTTAAAGTCTAATAATGTTTCCTATGGACAGTAATTACAAAAAGCAAACAGAATTCTTCCAACCAGGCTATAACATATAGATGGTCACGGCGTCATGAGAAACCTTGCTTAGTTTCCGACTTCTTATACGGGGTTGGTTAAAATGGAGTCACACATATATAAAGAGTACTGAGTACATCGACTAAATGGACTTCTCTTTTGGTTTGGCTATCTGGATTCTAACAAAATTGACCACCTAAACTCATTCTTTATAGAAAATGCTCTGTGGTTTTAGAGCTTCGATTCTTCAAGAGCCAAGAAACTTAAAATTGTAGCAGGCAATGAACTTAATCTAATCAAACTTTAAAGTGAACAGATTATATTTCGAGATTATAAGAAGAACTTTAAAGACAATTTTCACTCCAGATAAGTCACTTAAAAATTAATATGTAAGTCTCACCTTCATGCGGCGCTCCCTCAAGGCAAGTAATCCAGCTTCAGTACATATAGCCTTTATATCAGCTCCAGAGAACTCATCTTTGGTCATAACAAATTCTTCCAAGTTCACATCATCAGCCAACGTCATCCTTGATGTGTGAATCTACAATATACAGATATCAAAATTATTTAGTCGATTAATGAAGCATGCTTAAGATATTCAACCAACACAAAAATTGATATTAAGAAGTTTTTTATTGCACTGCCTTTATGTAACCATGAAATGCCACATGTACCTGGAAAATGCGCCTCCTAGTCTTGATATCAGGGAGGGGAAATTCAATCTTCCGATCTATTCGACCAGGACGAAGCAAAGCTGGATCAAGACTTTCAATTCTGTTTGTTGCAAGGATCACTTTAACATCTCCTCTTGAATCAAAGCCATCTAACTGATTCAGCAATTCCAACATGGTCCTCTGAATTTCGCGTTCACCACCTGAGTGAGCATCATATCTGTAGTACAAGTATTATTTATCAAACAAAAACAATTCCAAGGCCAAAGAAGATCACTATCATATAATCAATGTTCACCAACTCACCTCTTTGTACCAACTGCATCAATTTCATCAATGAAGACAATTGAAGGAGAAAGATCATCAGCAACTCTGAAAAGTTCCCTCACTAACTTTGGTCCATCTCCCAAGTACTTTTGAATTAACTCACTCCCGACAACACGCAAGAAAGTTGCAGATGTTGAATTTGCCACAGCCTGAAAGAAAAAGAATGAGTCTTACATATCCAATATTATTTTAGCACAGCTATAACATTCAACTATGGGTTTCATGCTTTTATTCAACTTCTCTAACTGGTTTTTCAACAACAAAAGCAATTGGTAATACAGACACTATTCTCATTCATATCAACAAAAGCAAGCAATGGTCATAAAATTACTCTGCCAAAAGAACAAAAAAGATAAAACCTTTGTATGGCATCCAGATGTCAAATATGAGACATGTAAACATCTTTACAGTAACAATAGGTCAGTTACTCCTGTCTTATAACATGTACAATAGAGAGTAACATCCATAATTAGAATGAACACCAAAAGCAGAAGAAACAAATGCTTCGTGTTTATTTGGCAGGTCCTAAAGCAGGCCTAACGACTAATAAATTTTCAATGCGATTTGAGGGGTTCATGGTGTATAATGCTCAAGATGAAATGCATACCGGTTACACAGCAACTAGATCAAATTTTTTATATGAAGACATTATCTTAAATACAACATCAGAGCATTGTTATACATGAGTATTCTTCAAAATACACACATCTTTTCTATCTTTTAAACAAGCAGAAGGCTTCAAGAAACACACTAGTGCATAAAATATGCTATGTTAGGATAGACATTTAAAACCTATCTGCTACTGTAAATTAATGAGATGCCATGGAAAGCAAAATTTAGAATCTTTATACAAAAATCCATATGCAGCTATGTCAGAACACAACAAGCATAACCATTGTTCATGCAAGACAACAATTTGTAAATATGAGTATATGAAAAGCCTAGACAAGTCAGTTTCCCAAATCTATTGATAGGAAGATCAATAATGTGAGATCCTAGTCCATATCATACATATCGATTTCTTCAAATGGAGATGCAACAAGAAAACCAATTATTTAAAATAAAACATGTGTTCTTCTACCTAACAGTATGATACTAGAACACATACAAATTGAGTATAACACCGTCAATGTTGAGACATGAGACAAATTGTCAACACAACATTTACTAGTCAAATACTCTACCTTTGCAAGCAGTGTCTTGCCAGTGCCAGGCTCTCCATACAATATGACTCCCTTGGGAGGTTTGATACCGATGTCCTCATATAGCTCAGGATGAGTTAGAGGGAGTTCAACAGCTTCTTTAATCTCCTGTATCTGGGCATCTAAACCTCCTATATCAGCATAAGATTCCAATGGAGCCTTCTCAACCTTCATCACAGACACCATTGGATCAACTTCGTCTTGAAGAAGCCCAACAACGGATAGAACCTGAAGAAAGGCCATAGAGGAATTGTTAGTACCAAGATATTCAATTTGTTCCAGTTACTCATAAAGTAATAACCATGTCAAAACCCTAACTTTACACATAAATTCCCCTACTCTCAAATCTATAGAATTTGACAATGCCTAGATTCCCTAACCCTAAATCGAACTACACAAGCAAGCATAAATGAAAACCCTAACTTTACACATAAAGCAAGCTAAGGTTACAACAGAAATAAAAGTAAATAATACCTTATTGTGCATCAGAATAGCACAGCCAGGCTCGAGCTGATCCTTGTCGACAAAAGACAAAATCCCGACGTAATACTCGGGGCCCACAGAAGAAGAAACGATGGCGTGATTCTCGTCGATGAGCTCCTCCAAATTGCCGACACTCATGGGAGAGCCTCTCAGATCGTCCACCTTTGACCGATCTTCCTCCGCCTTCTCTTCCTGCGGCTTCAACCTCTCCTGATTCGTCACGAACTCCTCCTCCATCAGAAGATAATCCTTTATTCTTTCCATCTTCAACAACCTCAGCTTGCACTTAGTAAGTGGCGTCACCGTCGGCAGACGCGCCGCCGCCTCCGGTCCCTTCTGCTTCCGTTGCTTCCTCCCAACACGGGCCGGGGGGGCCGCCGGCTCGAACTTCTTGTCCTTCTTGTCACCGCCCTCGCCCTTCCGATCTCCGCCCGGACCTTGTCTGTTTAGACCGCCTGGTGTGCCCTGACCCATGCCTCCGTTTCCTAGTTCTTCGTCGACTCCGAGTGAGAGAGGGAGAAGTTTTAGTTGGCTTTGCAATCAAGTCACTCGGCAATATGGGGCATCTGGATCAATTTATAGATGAAAAATTGATGGGCCGGGTATGGGATAGGCCTTCAGATTCAGATTGGCCCTTCGGGTGCATTCAGTTTAGCGTGATTTAAAAGCACTAACTTTTAAAATCTCATTTGATATGCGAAATTAGGTCGGATAGAATGGAATAGAATTAGATAAATTAGTACTGTGTGTATATTTGGGGTAGTATAAAATTAGATAAATAAATGTTGTGATGTGTTTGGTTTAATATAGGAATGGATAAAATCAAATTTAATTAATTAAATTATTTTAAAAATAAATAAATAGTTGTTTTAAAAAAAAAACAAACAAACAAACAAATCGTTCGAGATAGTTGAAGAAAATCACCCTAGTTCATCACCACTAGGTCTGCCGCTGCCTCTACCTCCACACCTCAACAGCGCCGTCAGTGGATTCTTTTTCATCAACGCTGCCGATCGTCCAATGCTACCGATCGATTCCTCTTATTAGTGTCGATCAATCCTCAATGTTGATTGCACACACGGCCGCGCATTCTCTCTCTTGATTCTTCTTCTTCTAGTTCTTCTTCCATGAATGCAAAAAAGAGGTTTCAATTTTTTTATCCAAACCCATGTAACAAACATAGTCTAATTGTTTCGATGTACACCTTTATTTATTATTATTGTTGTTATTGTTTTGTTTCAAAAAAAACATTATTATTATTATTATGGAATAGGTTGAGTATGAATAGGCCTTCAGATTCAGATTGGGGATGCTCCCGGTCACGCCTCATAATCAAATTATGCTTGATTCCGACTAATTCATGGGCTTGTATCAACTATAAAAAAATAAAATAAAAAATAAATATATTTCATACCAATAGTGTCATTAACTTCCTTTTAACTTAAAGCACATTTTTGTTGTAATCTTAATTATTAAAATTGTTGTTTTGATGCAAGTGGAATAAATTAAGCATAACTTTTTTGATATGTTTACTCATCCAAAATATGAGATAAGGAAAGGGAACTTAATTCAAAAAATTTGAATTCCATTGTCTACTGATTATTTGTTTATAATTCAATTATGTGGACCTCACAATAAAATTAGAAATCAAGTTCTTTTAGAAAAGAAAGTTGATCCCCTCCTTTCTCTTTGGGAATCAAGTTTTCTTTCTTGATTGAATAATGGAATTCCAGTAATTTTACTTATATACTTACAATTAATATTATAACTTAATGGTGCTGAATTATATCCATTAAATTGTTTTTGTTTATTTTTTCAAGTGGTCAAGTCATTTAAAACTACCCTAAAACAACTAAAAAAAAATTAGCATTTTTTACTTTTAACTTAATTGCAAATCACCTAATAGTATTTAAAATATTCTATTGCAAGTTTATCCTCCTCAAAATAACATATTTTCAATTTTATCATAATTTTATATTATAAATATTTTTTTCCTAACACTTATATGACAATTTTTTTTTTGTTTAAAAAAAAAAAAAAATCTCATCCCAAAATTTCTCATAAATTTTTGGATCCATGACTGCTAGCCCATGAAGCTTGCGAGTCTACATTTTATGTCCAAACCTATCCTCATGATCCAGCTTGGATTAAGCCCAAGACTTTCATATTGCCGGCTGGGCAGGGGCGTTTGTATGAAAACGGATAAAACCCGATACGGGCATGGGTAGGCCTAATGCCTTTACTAAATTTTCAAGAGCCTATCCGAGTCCAAAGGAAGCCACGTCCTTCGATATATGATAACATAATTGATATATACCTCAGCATCCGGAGTTTGGAGGTTCTCTTGACAGCCATACATGCACTGTCATGTGACTGATATCTATCATTGTCAATCGTTGACTGAATTCCGTCTCAATTCTCACCCAAACCTCAATCCTGAAATTAAGCTACTCTGAGGGGTTGTGTATGGAATATTCATGACATTTTATAAACATAGGAAGGTGATGCATGTGTTATATATCACGATCAAATGATCATGAACGGTAAGGACGTAAATCTGATATATGTTTAATCAGTTTACATGATTCCCCTGCAGTCAAGATTCGCCAGATGTGAAAGATGTTTTTGTAAAAGTTTAAATGAATATAATTGCCCAGTCATTATCTAGTGAGCAGATTCAATAAAACTTGGCTGGGCTCAATTGTGGCTGCTATGGCTAAACGGTGGCATGGTTTTTTTTGTCCGCAATGTCGTAAGCTGATTGCTCTTCGTGAGGGTCTCGTTTTGCTTCTTCACTGAATCTGAAAATAGATTTGGTGGAGGTGGATGCCGTGAACGTAGCATCTGCTATTAACACTGTTATTCCTAATCGTGGGAAAACTAGTTCTATCATCGATGATGCTAAGGTTCTTGTGAGGTCGTCGGTATTTGTAAGAGTCAAGTCATTTCCTGTAATGTGAATCACTTGGCTTATAAACTTATGTAATTATTCTTGTCCTCCTCTTTGAAGGTTCTTTATTGGTTTGATACCAATGTTTGTAGCTTGTTCCCTCTTGGGGTTGGTTATAATAGTATTCTTAATTCAAAAAAATAAAAAAAAAAGAGCGGGGTGGGGTGCTGGGCTTGGATTGATCATGGACTGTATCGACAATATACTCACGTTAAAGTGTCATGTAACTAATAAAAAGTTAACTTGTTATCTACTTTTACCTAAACTTTTTAAAATTAAATTATAACTACTAAAATAATATGGATGTGTTTTAATATTCAATTTTAGATAAAGCTTTTAGATAAGTATACATAAAAGATACAAATAAGTGGTGTAGAAACCAACCTTAATGACAAAAATCAATAGCTAGTAGTCCACATTATTCAATTTAATGAATGATGATCATCCTGAAGTCAAATAGATGATAAAGATGCACAACATGTATGAGAAAATGTAAATGACTAACAAAATGTAAAGGACCTACATGATCTCAGTTGGGTAGAGACATCTCAATTGGACTGACAAATTAAATAAGACCTAATAGCTAGTCACGTCACTCCAACCAGAAGTTACAGCTACGTGGCAGCTCTTTACTTCATTTCATCGCACTGATTCAATCCAAACTCATTCATTTCGGTTGTGGACATGGGTTCTGCTCTCTGCCATCCAAGCTAAAAGTAGGTGAACTTCATTAATGCTTTTCTTTTTGGAGCATATTAAATCTGTCACGCACTGTCCGCTTAGCTTCTGCATCATAATAGCAGTTGTAAATTCAAATTTACTGGGTGTTGGTAGAGGAAAACCATTACTACGTACCTACTAGACATACACAAAAGGAGACGCTTTTCTTTGCTTGTACCTGGCTTGATGGGGGGTTCGAAACGGGAACTGTGCAAGTCCATGATCCATCATTAGTCTGTTACAGACTTGCAGTGGAAAGTAACCCAGAGTGTGGTCCTGATTTAGACGCGAGAAAATAAACATGACATAATAAGTCCTCTTATTTTCAATCCTGATTGTGATTTTTGTACATTTTCATATATAAATGATTGAGCAAGGATCATTTTCATCTCTAAATTAATCTGTTAGAATATAGCTAACAAGTATCGGAATTCAAGTTAACCGTGTGTTGGCATTGACTACTTGACAACAATGCGAAACCAACCAATCTACGAACTAATTAGACTTTGAGTGAGCTACAAATTAATAGAGATAAATGCGCACACTTTAATTCTACCTACCACAGATAGGAAAATTAAAGGGTTTTATATATAGAGAAAGAGGATGCATGGCTGCAATTTTTTTTTTTTTAAAGATTATTAATTTTTAACGAGTAGAGTCTCATCGTATAAAAGTTTTATTTCAAAATTATCCTTATAAGAAATTTGTATATATATATATATATATATATATGCTTTAGCCAAAATATTAATCAAGCACTTGAATTGATTGTTTGGAATTAACAATTAATAATAATATAAGAGTGATTTATATTACTTATTAATTTATAAATTTTAAAGGTTATAACAACCCTCTCATACTCACATTATTTCAGAATTGTAGTTACTAGAAAATTATGTTTATATTCTTTCATATGAAATAAACATATAAAAGTTCCGAAAATAAATAATTAAGCACCTGAATTAATTGTTTGGAATTAACAATAATAATAATAAACAGTATGGATTTAATTACTTAATTCATTTATAAAATTTAAAGTTTATGATAAGACTATCGTAACCGTGATATGAATAATGTTATCTACTCAACTCTCAAATGCAATAATTAAAAAAAAAAATAAAAATTTCATGGGTAGTCCATGCAAGATTGACCAAAACATAGCTACATATATAGTTTATTGTGCCTTAAGGGTAAAGATATAATTTTGTTGTCATTTTTTTTTAAGTCTTGTATATAAGACGAAAAAAAGAAAATTCTTCCAAAGTCTAAAGGGTTGCATTTAATAAAACTCAAGTGTAATCCCTTTACACTTAAACTAAAAATCTCTCTCCTTAAAAACATGCATGTATAAAAACGTAAATTATGATCAGTTAATAGGTCTTAACCGTCAAGGAAAGAAAGTTAAAGATTAATAAATGCGGATTATCTTTACTGTCTTACTTAAGAAATGTGTTATTTCAAGGTTTGACATTACCAAATGAACAAATAGAGCTTTGACCATGATTATCACAATCATTCTTTTTGAGCTGAAGATATATACAGCCCAAGCGTAATTTATCATAATGTAACCCATTAATACGTGAAGCTTGATCCTTTTGTATATTTAGTTAGATTGCTAGATCCATGAAAGGTGATATATAGCTAGAGAAACTATAATTCTATAAAATATGAGACAAGATAGAACACACGACCAAATGATTTACGTAAAAATATTAACTAGTTGGGAAACATAGCAACGAGATTTCAAAGGAAATAAGGAAACATAACTAAACATTTTGAAAAGAAGTACTAAAACTGTCACACAACGACAACAGCCAACTCAAACTAACTCTCAACTGTCAAACACTCGAACATAAAAACCTTAGCATAAGCAAAGCCCTAAATTCTATAGCTCCACCGTTTCATGGGAAAGGAAGAACTCCGGTACCGCTACCAACTCCGCCAGCAGCGCCACCACCAATGCCCCCTCCAGTACCACCACCAATGCCTCCGCCCAAGCCTCCAAGTCCGCCAAATCCACCTGAACCACCGAGTCCTCCAAGCCCACCAACTCCGCCAACACCACCTATCCCAGCACCGCCACCGAGCCCGGTAACACCAGCACCAGCTCCAACTCCACCAAACGGAATGCCACCAGCGCCAACCCCCGAATAGCCGCCAACGCCTCCGAATGTGACGAAGTTCTTCTGGTCATCAAGACCAGCACCACTCGGGGCAATCTTCTCATTGTTGTGAACCACTTGTTCACTTGGTGTGTTTCTTGCAGCAGAGTGAACCACTACTAGAGCAAGAACTAGGACAACACCGGCTAAACACTTGGCCATTTCTCTCTTCTACTCTCACTGAGCTCTCACTATCTCACTCGCTATCAGTAGCGTATCTTTTCAAAGTATACCGAACTAGGGTTGTGGGGGTCTCCTTTTAAAGGAAAAAAGACCGGTGAGGGACAGTTGTGTGTAGTAAATGGAGTTGAATGCTTGTACAGAGCTTTGTTGTGTCAAATATATTGCCAAAGCTTGAGTGGTCTACGACTCTCGTCCTATATATATCTTCGAACAATTTTCAGTCTTTGCTTAGTAATTACTAATTATAAGTTTAATGCTTGACATTAGTTTAGGCGCTAGAAAACTAGTTACTAAAGGAATTTGGCAAGCAAATCAAGGTCTAGTGCCTCAATGTCTCTTACATGACCTGGATTTTTGCTCAATATAATTACAAATTATTGTTAATAATTAATCAAATAAATTTATATTAACTATGAAATAATAATAATTAATATTAGCTAGTGTATTATAAGGCTGTGTTTGGTACATAAAATTTGGGATGAGATTGAGATTTAAAAATCTCAAACTATTTGAATACCATATTTGGAAACCAATTGGCATGAATGATATTAGGATTTTTTGAATCCCAACCTCCAATTCATTCTCATTCTTTTGATATTTTTCAATCTCATCCATACCCATGTCATGGGATGGGATGAGATTGGATTTGATTTTTTTTTTTTTTCTCACCATTTGTCTCTCTCTCACATTTCTTCCTCTCACGCATCCCTGGAACCTCTCTTCTTCTTCATCTTCATCTTCATCTTAATCTTTTTCTTCATCACGCATTTGGTTTTGGGTTCGCCAAACTAGAACCGATCTAGTTCTGAGTTCGCCGAACCCATAAGCAGCATCCCAAAACCGATCACTGGTTCTAGGTAGGTGAACCTACCCAGAACCAAATGCTCTCAATTTGTCTTTTTTTTTTTTTGTAGTGTTATAATGATTTGTTGTTGTTAAAGATGTTGTTGTTATAGGAGATGATAATGTTGATGAATTGGATTGATGATATTGATGAACTGTAGATTGATTATGTTGAATTATAGGAGATGATTATGTTGATGAAGTGAGTTGATGATGTTGAATTGTGGGAGATGATGTTCGGTTTTTTTCTTGTTTTTAGATTTTTTATAAAATTAATTTTATATAATAAAAAAATTAAATTAATTTATGACAATTCAATCCCAACTCACACCAAACATGATATGGTATAATTTTTAATACAATCTCAAGTTTTATCAAATATGGGATAGTGATTTTCATTCCAATCCATTCCATTCTATTTCAATCCAATCCATTTCATTCTATTTCAATCTCGCGTGCCAGACGCAGCCTAAAAGTTCTCTAAAATTTATCACAACTGAAGACTAACATAGAGGATTTAAATATTTTAGTGTGATGGTGGTGGACTAGTGCACGGATATTTCAGGACGATGACACATTCAATGCTAAGGAAATTGCCAAGCAATGTTTGGATGACAGGGAATGATAGTGAAAGACCGATGTTACATTATGTAATAGCATGAATTTCTTCGGTCATTTCCAATGAAATGGTAACTAATGAGCTGAGAAGAGAAACAGTAATGCTAATTGGGCAGTGAAAAACATTTGCCAGAACGCATCCTGAAGACTTGAAAAAGCTGTTACATGGTAAACAAGTATTCTCCAGTATAATTTTTCTTTTGTTTTGGACATATTCTCCAGTTACTTTTGTTCTATGACATGGATCAATAAAACTCTCTTCTTGTACTTGATTGCTCCATTTTCTACCATACAAACATATACATTTATATTTGCAATGTTCGAGCTACAGTAAAAAGAAATAAATTACATTCTTTGTCATTTTACATGGGCACTATTGTTTACTTAACGTGTTTGATTTCTGACTTTCAACATACATTGATTTACTCAAAATTTTTATTCAATTCAAATTTCATTATATATCAAACATATTATAATATTTTTGTAATCCAATTTTAATCTATTTGAATTATAATTCAAATTTTATCTCGTCTAGGACGCCGAGGCAACCAGCAACCTTAGTTGTTCCAACTATACTTTTATTAATTTCTTGATTTGATGAGGTACACCGTACATCATATTGATCACGCCAAGTCCAAGCACAAACAATGGAAATGATCTCAGACGCCTAAACAAAGAAGCAAACCAGAGTAGATCTTTCCTCTATCACACATATCTCCTATATTAATTAATTTGTTTTGTTTTTATTGTTTTTTTTTTTTCCCTTTTGAATCTGTATAGTTTTAATAACCTAACTGTATAAATATTAAATACACATCTCAACATAGTAGTTGAGTAGTTCCCTTTATTTTTGTAATAAAGTTTCAAATCTCAAATTTACCAATTAAAATTTAAATCGTAAAATATGAGAAAATCTCACCCTATATTGGAGTTAGGATTCTCTCCTAGTTTTTATTTTCCATAACTTTTATAATTCTACGACACATCAGTATAAAAAATAAAATAATCACGATTGTTATATTTTTTCTTTCTTGAACATTACTAAAATTTGAATTCTTTGCATAAAAGGTCCAAGTAAAAAGAAAAATTAACAATAGAAACGTGAAGGTAATTTACTTATATGTAAAGCCAGGAATAATTAACCATGTAAATGTAAAGTTAATTACTTATTACTTATGTGTAAAGTCAGTTCTAGTGTAATGTTGGCGACTAGTGCGCGTACATGCAATGCTGAGAAGAGACATAAATTGCCAAGCAAATGTTTGGATGACAAGGAATGATAGTGAAAGACCGATGTTACAGTATGAATAGTATGAATTTCTTCGGTCATTTCCAACAAAACGGTAACTAATGGGCTGAGAAGAGAAACAGTAATGCTAATTGGGCAGTGAAAAACATTTGTCAGAACGCATCTCGAAGACTTGAAAAAGCTGTTACATGCTAAACAAGTATTCTCCAGTTACTTTTGTTTTTATCACTTGGATCAATAAAACTCTCTTCTCGCACTTGATTGCTCCATTTTCTACCATACAAAGTTATACATTTATATATGCAACGTTCGAGCTACAGTTATTAAAAAGAAATATATTACATTCTTTGTCATTTTCTATGGGCACTATTGTTTACTTAATGTGTTTGATTTCCTGACTTTCAACATACATTGATTTACTTAAAATTTTACTCAATTCAATTTCATTATGCATCAAATATATCATAATATTTTTAACGATTCTGTAAAATAACATTGAAGGTACGTTTTTGCAGACTTTTTTAAGAATATACAAAATCTTCAAGTGAGATCCACTATGTGTTCCAGATCTGATTCAAATCAGATGCTAATTGATATAACAGCAGACTAAAGAAAATATGGACAATTTATACATCCTTAAATTAAAAACCTGAATGCAACTCTATTCGTCATCGTAATAATAGTTATCAACAATATAATTCGACAGCATATATACTGTGTCCACATTAAAATCGATAGCTTAAATAGCTTAAAATGCCCTGTGCATTATTTGACCATTAACTATCATTAATTCTTTGGAAGGGTCCGCAAATCACATAAGGAGTAAGCAGATCAAACAAGCTTCGAGGCCATTTTATCACCAGCAGGAGCCATTATTGCATAATTTTTACCAATAGACAGCAAAATACAAGAACTTAGCAATTCTAATTATAAATATAAGCAACACAGTAATTGATGGAACTCAACAAATTTTTATTTGAAACAAGACAAAGTAATTATCTGAGACAACAGGAAATTAAACAAACCGTTACAATAAAGTAGATATAAACTTACTGGACTTCCTGAAACTAATTAAACGAAGCAAACACCAAAGCCCATCGAATAAAATCAAGGGTGAAGCAAACCACTACCACCACAATCGCCACTTCCACCACCAATGCCTGCACCGGATCCACCGCCGATACCACCACCAAGGCCTCCGAGACCACCGCCATCGCCCCCCAAGCCTCCACCAATACCACTACCGAGGCCTCCAATCCCACCTCCAACCCCTCCTAAGCCACCATCTCCTCCTAATCCAGCTGCACCACCAAGTCCTCCACCGACACCACCAAAAACACCACCCCCAGCAGCACCAGCCAAGCCGCCAACACCACCAAATCCAACGAAGTTCTTTTGGTCGTTGAGTCCATTGGCATTGGGCACATTTCTGGCAGCAGTACAAGTACGTACAGCTACAGCAAGTAGTAGTAGTAGCATGAAATACCACCTTGCCATTATAATCTGTGTATCTCTCAACACACTCAATGCACTGCCAATAGCAATGACACTCTCTCTTAACACCAAAGTAAAGACTTTGCTGTTGTGCTATAGATCGGAGATTGGATCTCGATCCATATATAGGAAATTCAAGTTAACCGGGACAGTTGCCAGAGTTAAATTTTCTTTAATGCAAGTCCATATCAGTTCACCTAATTCTGCACTAAATTGTAGGTATTACAATATTTGCTAGAACATTTTAACGAGGGAATTGCTAGTAACATGTTATACTATTTAAATAGCTAACCAACTGTACGTTTAGGACAAAATACTCCCAAAACGCAACAAAGATGTAGTGATGAAGAACTTGTTAAAAAGTTGTTATCTTTCTTGTATGAATTAAGGTTTTTTTTATTTATTTTTTATTTTTTAAGTATTACTTATTAGTAAAGCCCCAGCCAAAAAGATTAATTAATTGCATGCACAAAATTAAAAGTGAATAAATCATAGGCAATAGGATTAGGCTGAATACATGCATCTGACTATAGTCTACATACGGAAGAAGAAAACAAGGAACTTAATCTAATGTTTCGATTCTCAAGTAAAAAATATCTTGTTGGATTGTAAAGGCAATTAAATTCATTTATTTAATTCGATAACAGTGAATATATAGTGTTTGAATTGCAGGACTTCCGCATGATGTTTTCACTACAACATTAGATCATTATGTTCCTTTCTCTTATTTGATGAGGTGTATGGACACTTTTTTGTTACACATCATCATTAGTAAAAGTAGTTATTTTATTAAAAGAAATGTGAGAGGTCAAAAGTTCGAGTCACATTAATTTAACTTTCGATTATGAGAGTAGTCATCCCAATGATATTATAAACGATTATTTGACCTGTAAAGCGTAGTGTCTTTTAAAAAAGAAATGAACACTTCTTTGTTGCTAGATTATTTAAATTCCTGCAGTATAAGATCAGTTGTTATTGTTTTATCTGGGTTGTATCATGATTCATGTGCCATGCCCCTAAATGCTTTTGATATGCCTATAAAACTTGATGAGGATTGTTGACTCTTAAAATATATAATTTGGTGGATTAGCAAATCTCTTCAGTTGATTTATATATCTGCAAAAGTGAAAAGGCAAATTAAGACATCAAATTAATGCTTTTACGTGGACATAACTTGTTTATGCAGAATTTCAAAAAAAAGAAAAAATGGTTTATGCAGATCTGGCTGGGTGAACAGATCTCTTTTATGAAAATCTTGAGTGGGGTCGGAGTAGTATGCCCATTAGAGATTCGCTCATAAAATGCTGGCTAGCGTGAGCACCGTATAGCCTTTAACCATATGTGTTATCCGTGCAATGTGGCATGCTGGTAATGGAAGAGTGCATCCATAAAGTGGTAAAACCGTCTCACCGAAGATATTCTTCCCCATTCTCCGTGTTGAAACATGACAGCTAGCTGACTGACGAAACTGATTAATGAGTTTTACACCATTGGCTCTCAATGGATGGGCTGACATGCAGTTAAATGCACTGTCGGAGAGTTTTGAGCCGTTTTTACTTTCTTATCCTTGCTCATTTACATTTGTTAGGGGTAGTTTATTTTTTCTATTTAAGATTTAATGATATTGAATTATATCTATTAAATTATTTTTATTTATTTTTTAAAATAATTAAACTATTTAAAATTATTTAAAACGATTGAAAAAATTAAATAAAAATTTTTAACTTTTCACTTAATTACAAATCACTTAATCATATTTAAAAATTTTTATTTCAAATTTATTCTCCTAGAAGTAACGTAATTTCTAATTTATTCTAATTTTATATTACTCAAATTTCTTTTTTTTTTTTTATCTCCTTGATACTTAAAAAATATATATTTGAAAAGAAACATAAATACATCACATTCCAAATTGTCTTGAAATTAAACTAATATATATTTAATTTATAATTTAAACATTCATTTTTTTTATTGTTTTCTTAATATATTTAAATATATAAATATGGTTAACATTACTATATTTTTTAATCATGTTTTAATTATGAATAAAATATTATTAATATGTATATAAAAATATTTTAGAATTTATTATATTATTATTTTTAGATGTTTGTATTAAATTAATTAAAATTATATAACAACAAATAGTAAACAATGTATAAATGTCAACCTACTAATTTTCAGACAATTTTAAATTTAAAAAACAAATAAGTTTACAATATATTCAGAGGTAATAAAAAAAAAAACAAACATATTATTCAGATTTCAAGTTTCAGTCACCATTCGGTTTTCAGTTTTCAGCAGTACTGTTCAGTCTTCAGATAAAAAAACAAACGACCTCTTGCTCTTATTCCCCAACTATCAACTCTGTACAATCTCATACATTTTTCAAATAAATGAAAAAGCTACATGTATATGTTATTTTTGTGAGATCATATCAAAATTGCATATTTGTATTTTAAGAAAAATGGTGTATATATAGATATATATTTCGGGATCAATTTGATGTCATTGTAACTCAAAAAATAATTGTGATTATATAATAATACAATAAGAAATGTCAATCTCAAAATAAATTTGAATACGTATATTTACGTAAGCATATGTTTATATTATATATAAGTAGTATTTAATTTCATCGAGTTATGGTAAACCTTTTTTCAATTATTTTATGATTGAGCAATACTATATTATCTAAACTTCTATTCAAATTTATTACTGAAATAATACGATAAGTTTATGTGTAACTACTCTATCATCAATTTATTATCCTATCATTAAAGTGTTTGTTACAAATTATCTTCTTATACCATTTTAACAAAAAATTTAAATTTTTTTTTAAAAGTATAATATTAATTTTTATAATTATTTATAAAAAAAATATATATATATATATCGAAACATTTTAATTTTTAAAAAATGGGCCATGCCCATGTTCCGAAGAGGAAATCCCGGAGGCCACCATTGTTGTGAGGTAAAATAAAAGTCTGGGCTTTTTAATTCTTTGAAAAGTAGGTGAGGTCATGAGTTCTGGGTCTGGTAGATGAACAAAAGTATGATCTAATACAAACCCGGACGGAGATTGAAGGATTTTCAACCTTAAGGGGTGTTGTGTATTATTTTTTTTTCATGTTTTCTATTTCGAACCTTTTATAAAAAAAAAAAAAAAAAAAAAAAAAAAAAAAAACGAAGTTAACTGTAATAACATATTTTATTTTTTTTTAAAGCTTAATGTTCATTCAATCCATTTATTTGCGGCAATTTCCTTGTGAACACAAATTGTTTTTTCCACTTGATATATATATATATATATATATATATATATATATACATTTGGAACTTTTTTCCAATTATGTCTTAATGGTATTGAATTGTATCGATTAATAAGTTATTTTTAAAATTTTTTTAATTGGTTAAATCGCATGAAACTACTCAAAAACAATGGAAAGAAAAAAATGAGAATTTTTTACTTTTAGTTTAATTGCAAATCACACAATGATATTTATAAGATTTCATTCCAAATCTATTATCTCTAAAATAACATATTTATAATTTGTCCTAATTTACAGAATAATGCTAAACTTTGCAAAAATTTACCCAAAATTTTTATCTAAAGAATATAGTAAGATGATTTGTTACAACTACGTTAATTATGAAATAATGTATTGATGATAAGCTAGTTACAACTAAACTTATCATATAATTTGAATAATGAATTTGGTTATTATTTTGGGTAGTGTAACATTGCTTAATTTTATATTATAGAGATTTCCCTTTCTTGTTTCCTCTTGATACATGCAAGAAGTATTTTTGAAAAGAAAAACCCTAAATACACATCTCATCCCAAATTTTCTTGGAACTAGACTATTATATTTAAATTTACGATTTAGTCATTCATTTTTTTAGTTGCTTAATTTCTTAATTGTAATTCAACTCAAAGACCATTTCGTTAATTTTTGTTTAAATATATAAATATGATTAATTCTACTATTCTTTTTAATCATATTAATTTTAAGTGTGAATAAATGAATATTAATATATACAAAAAAGTGTTTTAGAATTTGTTAAATTATTTATTTTTAGTTGCTTATATCATATGAAAAAATTTGTGTAATAATTAATATTAAAGAGGGTATACATGTTAAATTATTAATTTTCATACAATTTTAATTTAAAAAAACAAACAAATTTACATTACATTTAAAGGTCGAAAAAAAATGTTATTTGGATTTTAAGTTTTTATCACTATTTAACCTTCAGTAAGTTTCAATACTATTTAGTTTTCAGACAAAAAAAAAAAAAAAAAAACGATCCTTTAGTTTCCATCCCATTCGATTAGTGACTATTGTTTGAATTTGAAATATAAAAATTGCTCTTATGATTTAATTGAAAAAGTATTAGTTACCCTTTATTAAGAATAATTTCAAAAAATTTATTATAGTTTATAAAAATATCAATTTTACCATTCATGATTTCATTTTTATTAAAAATCTCTTCTGACATTAATAAAAACATTCAAAATACCTCTTAGAAGCGTGTAAAAGGACAACAATATCTTTAATGTTCATAAATTAATAATGAAATTATAAAAGATAAAATAGTTATTTTTTGTTAATTTTTTAACATCAGGGGGATTTTGAATAAAAATAAAATTATAGTAGTAAAATGAATATTTTTATAAATTATAATGAGTTTTTTAGGATTACCCCTTCTTTTATTATTATAATAATTAATTTAAAATTATTTATTAATAATTAATTAATAAAAACATTTGATAAAATTATTGTTACGGGTAAGGATGTTTTAACTTTAATTGGTGACTTAATTTTGTGATTTCAACATCTCACCATTCATGTACTTCCAATCCTACAGTTTGCCCTATTATTAATAAATAAATATAATTTATACTAATTTCTACTATTAAAATTGAACTCTCCTTTATTATGCAGTATGCACCCATTCAAGTGAAATAAAACATTGGATAAAAGCTCACCTCCTTCACTAGCGAGTTTTTAAATTTTTTTCATTTGGATAACATTTGGTAGTGTGTTAAAACAATTATTATTTTTTTTTGGCAAAGCATATATTTAAGGTAAATTTTTTATATCTATTGTATAGTAAAAGTAATTTTATTTTCCAAGATTTACTTATGATGGGTGTAGTAAGAAATTAGACATACTATTTAATCTTGTGGATGATTATACCGACCCCTATAAAATAACTAATTTTTTTTCTAATGTAATGCCAGAAAATAGATACGAAAGAATTAGATTGTATTTGAAATTGATTTTCACGATGTTAAAAGGACCATGAAGAACATATATTAACTGCTGGAGCTAAGATTCAGCTGTCTAGTCAAATATATATCTCTAAAATAAAAATAAAAATAAATAAATAAATAAAAGCTAGCTGTTTAGTCAAATGCGTGACGAGTTTTGTGATGATATTTAAAAGAGTATTTGTGAACATGGTTCTTTTTTTTGATTCACTGCTTACAAGAGCCATAATCCAAGCCATAAATCTTGCCAAAAATGTTTTTTTTTTTCTTTTCTTTATTTCAGAATTCTCTTAAATACAGAATTCCAGGAACACACCAAACCCAGCCTAAAATACTGGGTCTGATAGGCTTGTTATTATTCCTTTAATTTTTTTGGCCACACAAACTCAGACAAAATCGCCATCCTCAAAACCTTGCACCATTCCGCGTGGAATTTGCTAGTAACTTTCACATTTCAGTCGCTTGCCTCTTGAAAATGTATATATACATCCAACACGGCTGGGTTCATAAAATTGTATATATTTAATTTATCCTTGTTGAGACTTGAGTGAGAATACAGAGAGATGGCAAGCTTGTTTCTCGCAACCTCCATTCCAAGGTGTAGCCAAGTTAATGCATTAGTGATTAGGAATCCATGGAGCTCTAAGGTTTTTCTCCCAGTTAGGCACATCCAGGTGAGTAAACATATTACTTATTCTTTATATATATATATATAATGTTTTTATAATCAAGACGTCATAATTTTAAAAGTTAAAGCGAACCAATCAAATTTTTTCGTTGCATTTTCTCTCCTAAAACAAATTCACTCTCCTGTTTAATTTAAATGGAACGGATGAATTTGATTGGTTCATTCTACCTTTTTAAAATTATAATGTTCTTATTATAAAAATACTATATATATATATATATATAATCTGTTGGTAATGGTCAGAGATCCCATCTACTCTATTATGAAATACGTATGGTGGGGTTTGAGCCCCAAAGATCTCCATTTTTAGAGAAAAAACTTTACAAACATCCTGATAAATGCATATGGTAAAACTCGAATTCAATCATAAATGTAAAGGGAAGTACACTAATCATTGGAGTTATAATTGGATGTGTGAGAGTACTAGTTATTCTTGATTGTAATGGTACAACCTATCACATTATCCATCTCGATCTTCTTTAACATTATCACAAAAAAATGTATGTATATATTTTTATTTAAAAATTAATAATAATGATATTATTTTAGATTTAAATTTATATTATAAATATATGATACTACGATAGGTGTGTACTGATATCACTGATGACATGGTATATAATGTCTCATTAAAACTTTCCTTTTTTATTAATATTTGTGTCAGTTATCTTAATATGTGTTAAATTTATCGAACTTAGAGCATCTCCAATGGACTGTGGATTGTAGAAAAATCGAGTGTCATGTAGGATTGTGTGAAAAAAAACTCTCTCCAATGCAAATGTCAACCTTCACTGTTAAGCTGACTTGGCAAAAAAAAAAATCAACATTGTGAGGATGACTGTCTACATATAGAGGGCCTGTTAGACATGCTGACTCAGCAACTCACATTGAATGCTCTCTTCAATGTGTGGATTTTAAATAGAACCATTGGAGACCATTTTTTGGTTTGACTGTCTATCAATACTATGTAAAAAGCAATTGTCTTGACATTGATGACATGACAATGGATTGTGAAAAACAATTCACAGCCCCATTGGAGATGCTCTTACAGTGTTCAATGTCTATGGCAGGCAAGTTTAAGGCAAGAAGCTTCAGGCGCCTTTGACAAAGCCACTGAGGCAGCAAAGAAAGGAGAAAAAACAGCCAAGAGGATCAGCCAAGATGTGAAAAATGACGCTGCTTCTACTGCTGAAAATGTACAACTACATTTTAAAAATTAGTAATTGATATATATTTTGTCTAATTTTTCTCTAATCAACTGTTTTGGTGGATTTAATTGTCTTGACCAAAAGCTGCGGTGATTTGCTAAATTAGGCTACCCAGAAAACAAAAGATGCGGCAGGAAAAGTATCAGAAACAGCGCAGGATATAACTGAGAAAGCGAAGCAAACAGTGCAAGATGCATGGGGATCAGTCAAGGACACAACCCAGAAGATCAAAGACACTGTGGTTGGCAAGGCTGAAGAATCCAAGAATTCTGTTAAAGAAGGTGCTAATAAGATCAAGCGCAACATCAACGCATAAATATGGACCTTATTAATAAATAGTTATATATATCCTATGTTGTTTATCCACGGATAAAATTAATTTTTCCTTTACACATGCTCCGTAATTTTAATTCCCCTTGTTTAATTTCTTTTAGTAGATATATTGTCATAGTCATAAACAAGATAGTTCTTATGCTCTGGCGTGCAAGATTTGTAATTGAAGAAAGAAATCACATTTCTCACTGTGTTAATAAAGTGCCCATTATCAACTCTAGGTTCTACTTTTTAATTATTATTATTTATTTAAAAATGTCACTTATAATATAACGACTTCAAACTTTACCATTATTAAATTGAATGAATATTCATTACCACCAAACAACATTAGATGATGATAAAAAATCGTAATATACATTGTATCTCATATATATGTAAGTCAACAAATATTTACTAACCGAAAATAATTTGTAAAATCTTAAATTACATAATGTGCTAACTATTTTTACTTGTTGCCATCTTCATAATCTATCATATATAGTCAATCTAATCACAATTAAATAGATAGTACTTATTATTATTTATTAGGAAAATTCCCAAAAAACCTCCTCAAATTTTAGGTCTTTTTATAAACAAACATGTATAGTTTTAATAATTTTAGAAGAAAACTCCCTCTTTTTAATTAAATAATCTTATCTTTAATTTTTTTTTTAAGTAAAAATATTAAAAATATAAAAATATAAAAAGTAGGTTTCAAGCAGAGTGAGTTGCGGCTTAAGAGTATAAAAACTGTACCCATACTCTACCTGTTGCGAGTTGTATTATTCATGGTTGTTTCCATGATCATAGATGCAAGTCCCACCCCGATCCCACCCCATGAGAAATTTGGTCATTTTTAATTTTGTAATTTTATTTTATTTTTTTAATGATGTATTGTCTTTAAATAGTCTTTTTGGAACTATGGATTTAATTCAGATTTTTTTTTTTTTTAAAGAAAACTTAGATTAGATTTGGATCGGAAGAGCTGGAAGACGCAAATGTAAAGTAATCAATTATAATGTTAGAGCATAAAATGTTAAATTTAATCAACTGAAGGAAACCAAATATTTACGTATAAATGCTTTTTGTAAAACAAAGTTCGTGAGAGAAAGGGGACCATGCAACGCAACTACGAGTCTAGACGCATGAAATTAGGTCAAGATCAAAATACTGAAAGTGGCATTCTATAATGCACGTGCGTAATTTATACCAAGTCAAACATATTTTGTTTCATAAATGTCATCTTCTAATAAATTTTAGAGTAAATTATAATTTAATTACCCAATTGAAAATCTAATTCAAGTAAAATAATTGTTTCGATGTTATTGTAATTTACCCCCCTCTTGTTAGTAAGATTCCATTACATTTGACAACGAATAGTGTGAAAGCGGCGAAAATATTAAATTGTCCTAGGTAGTTGAAGTTGATACAATTGACCAAATAATAAATCAAAAATTAAATAATTACGTACAAAAATTAAATAATAAATTTTTATTTAACTTTTGTCTTCTCTCTCTTCCGCATCATCTTCTCCTTATCTCCTGTCACAATCTCTCTCTCATTCTACTTCTTCTCATTTTTCGCTTCTTCTTCTTCTCCTCCTTCTTCTTCTTCTTTGAATCCAGATTTTGAGTTCATTCATGAACCCAAAATCTCTGGGTTCATTCGATTCTAGGTTCATTCAAATGAACCTAGAGATCTGGGTTCATTCAAATGAACTTAGACAATTTTTTTTTTTAACTTCTTTTTCCCAATTTTTTCTTTAATTTTTCTTTTGATTATTTGAGTTGAACTGATGATCTTTATTTTTTGTTAATAGGGTTGAACTAGTGATTATTTGGGTTGATAATTTTTTTTTTTTAATCGGTGATTGTTGGTGATTTTTTATGGTGAACTGGTGAAGATGATGATAATGATGATGATAGGTTCAAAGTTTGATTTTTTATGATAATGAAAAACTGTTGGTTAACTGGTGAATAACTATTGGTGGTTTTTTAAACAGATGGAAAAGATGATGATGATGGGTTTAAGATGAAGGAGATCGGAAAGATGAAAAAGATGATGATGGGTTCAAGTTGGATTTTTGGTTAATATTTAACCTTTTATTTTTTGTTTATTTAATTTTTTATTTTTTTGAATTGATCTCCACCATCCATCTCAAGAAGGATGATAGAGATCTGGTTAAATTTTTTTTTTGTTTAATTTATTTTAAAGTTTTTAAAATTTATTTAAAAAAAATAAAAATGAAGGTCAAAAGATAATTTTACCCCCCACTCAATTAATTCTAACAGAGAAATGTTAACAGGAGGGCAGTAAATTGTAATAATATCGAAATAATTGCTTCGTCTGAATTAGAGTTTCAACTAAGTAGTTGAATTGTAATTTACTCAAAGTTTTATTTTGGTAAAGTTGAGATAGTATGGTTTAAAGTTATTAGTACTTGAAGTAACATTTCTTTTTAGTTTTTTATAACAATAATAATAGAAATTTCGAAAAAATTTTGAGGTTTGACCATTATTAATTAATAAATAATTTTTTTTTTTTAAAAAAATATATATATTCTTGTCTACTACAATTTGATAGTAGATTATGTTCATTCTGTTTGATGACGTATCTGATTTGAATCACTGCATGGTTAATGCTATTTCAAAAAAATAAAATAAATAACTATGATATAATAAACAAGTTTTCGAGGCACTGCTATGACATAGTAACAAATGACTCATACTTGAGATATGACTAAACTGAATAAACGTTTTTTTTTTTTTTTTGGAAACTTAATAAGCGTTTTTACTTTCAAACTATATAACAAGTTTTCTTACGCTTAAAAAACCAATAGGCCATATTATACTACTAATGTATAATCTAGACAGTTCCTAACAACTCTCCAATAGGCAATAGGTCATATTATACTACTAATGTATAATTTAGTTAGGTCCCAACAGTTCTATGTAGTTTGTTTTCAATTTTAGAAGTTGTTATCCAAATCGTATTAGTAGTGTGTAATTTCAGTAATTTCCGACAGTTTAATTTTTTGATCTACAAAGCATTAACATTAAAAAAAAAAAAAAAAGAAAAAAAAAAAGATGGCGACAGAACATCCAACAGTCAAGGTGCTTCAATCTTCATTACCTAATTTCTGTCTCCACGAAGGTCATTTATCCAAATTTATTCACTGTTCACCCAAATTTATCCTAAACCACGATTGAATAATATATTTGGCTCTTCCATTGTTAATGCACATTTCAATATCTTATCGGATAATCAACATGCATCAACATATAGATAACATAGCAACTTATTCCATCATCTAGCCTAGTTCAAATTGCAGGAGCTGCTACCTTTATTTATTAATACAACGCATGAATAGATTGGTAAATTAACTGGTAAACCAACGCATGGTCAATTTGGAAGTGATTCGATATCGCTACAACTTTTTCTTAATTGAAAAGAAAAAAGAAAGGGAGAGAAGCAAAATTGAAAGATAAGTACAACAACGGCAATGGAATCAAATTTCAAAACAGAAAAAACAACGTCAATCGAATCGAAGCCATGGCAAGCAGCAGCAACGTGGCAAGAGATGATTGCACAGAAAGTCGTCCCTAACCCACTTCCACGTGAACAAGAAGAAGCAGACAATATCTTAAAAAGCAACGAAAATCCAGTGTGGATGACGTGTACGGAAACCTCAGCAATGCAACAGAAACAGTATAAAGACACAGAACCCATGACGCAAGCGTAGCAGCATTCAATAGGGCAGTGAGGAGAGTGTTGGATGACAGCAAAGTGTGGGTAGCAGATGGAAGATGGGTGTGAATTGGAGATAAAGAAGAAGAATGAAACGGAAAGAGCTTGGTTATTGGCAGATGAGTGAACGGGCTACGTCAGGACCGCATGGACACGTCGCAGAAATATGTGAATTCCGCCGCTTCGCTCAACGAATCCTGACAAACCTTTCAATAACCCAATTGAAACTTATCAGTCCGTTCAGACCTTTCTCTCTCCTTAGAAATAACGTATAGAGAACAGCCCATGCGTTTGGTAGATTGATTTAAATATTCGTAAAAATTCTTTTGAGTCTGTTTCTCTTTTTCTTGAGTGGTAGAAGATCCATTAATACGGTACAATAGCAATAAACATTACAGTTGTAAATTTCAGTATCTCATTTTAGGTTTGGATGTCATTTTTGTCACACACAGTTTTTAAACACTACTATGGTGAAATGACTCTAACGAGGGCTCTCTATTAGACGAGTTTTGTCACACCATTTTACCATAAATAATAAAACTAAAATAAATTTTATATTTTTTTAATTTATCATTGTGGATTAATTTCTAGTTCGATGAGATAAGTTTATCCATCTTATTAAAAGTTCAAAGCTTAAATATCATATATAAATGTTGTGGTGCATATAAAAAAAATTATATATAAATAACTTAAATTCAAACAGTAAATGTTGGTATTTCGAGTTCATTTGACTATATATATCCATTAATTGTAATTATTATATTGAATGCAAGAGTGATTATTGATGGATAAAATTATCCAAGTAAGGTAGTCAAATCCATATATATAATGAGGAGATACATCTATGATACTTGATGCAATGCAATTTTTATGGAGAATCATATGATTAGGTGATAAATGTAATTTGAAGTTAAGAAACCAAACAATGGTTGGATATGGGTAAATTAACTTGGTTAATGTGTGCTCTGTATGACTCATAAAAGGGTGAGGCACCGCTAGTATGTACCATTGAGAAGAAAACGTATGGCTGGTGGCTCAAAATCCGGAGTGAGGCGGAGAAAGTAGCGGCACGAGGTTTTGGTTTTGTTTTTATTTTGTTGTTTCTTAAATCTCTCTCTAAAACTGTCCATCACTCGCTCTCACGCTCTCTCTGTCTCTCTCTCTCTCTCTCCTCTTTTAAACACTTCTTTCTAAAGTAAATTGTATTGTGTGTATAAAACCCCAAAAAAACTGATTTGAACTTCTCTGAAAAGAAGGTCAGGAAAATAAAACTTACCAGAAAAAACCAGGAAACACATGGGGGTTATCTTTCAGAGGATTTAAGCAAGTGGTTGTCTTCATAACCGGGTCGTCTCTCTCAAGGTGTAAATTTGCTTTGCCTGATTTGAGATCGGTCACTGCAATTTGGACTTCCGCCGCCAATCGAGTTTTAGGTGAAGTTCTAATGGCGTCAATTGTTTATTATTGTATGGTATAGTTTGTTGAGAGTCTGTGATTTGGTTTAAAAATTTTATTAGTATAATAATAATAATAATAACATAAGCACAGATTTAGGAAAGAGAGGTCGCTTTCTTTAATGCGTTTTAGGTCTTGTTTATATATGTTATCTTTAAATTTGTTGTTGATAGAACCAGATAGTTTATGTTGCTCAACTGCTGAGGATTTGATAGCACAAAAGCGGGCCCTTCCTCTTGCTTCCTTAATTCAACACAATCATCCCACTCGCACTTATCCGTACACAGAAAACCCTATCCATCCATCCCTTTACTCATTTTTTTTCCTTTATATCTCTCTCTCTCTCAAAATCTATCTGCCGGCAACAGAAAAATCTTTCAAGTTGCAACTTGCAACCTACCTTTCTTTTTTTTCCCTCTTCAAAACCCTGAAATGAAGAGCTTGCAACTGCATGCTGAAGATCTACATAAAGTGGCCAAAAACGAAGAAAATCATACTGGATTTGAAGCTATGGAGGAAGGACAGGTAATCGGTGGTCAAGAGAGGGAGATCTGGCTCGATAGACAGCAGGATGATTTTCTTGTTGTGGATGATGCTTCTATTCTGTACGGAGACTTCCCTCCTCTTCCGGTTTTTCCTTGCATGTCGTCATCTTCATCTTCTTCGTCAACTCCGGCACCTGTGAAACCCATCGCCAGCTCCTCGACATCATCTTCTGCTTCTTCTTCCTCTTCTGCGGCTTCCTGGGCAGTTTTAAGGTCAGATACAGAAGAGGATGTGGACAAAAAGAGTCATGGTGGCGATCATCATAATCAAATCCATGATCATCTTGGATTTGGAGATGCACGAGTACCAGCTTTATCTTCTACTGCGTCCATGGAGATCCCTCAGCCATCCGATAACTGTATTGATGGTGTTGATTGTATGGACGTTATGGAAAATTTGGGTTACATGGATCTGCTTGATAGCAATGATTTGTTTGACCCTTCTTCAATATTTAATCAAGAAGACATGTCTTTGGATGATTTCCAACAAGAGCACATGCCACTACAGGAACAGACACAACAACAACAACAGCAACAACAGGAGTTGATGATGCAAAGTAATAATGAAGATAGTCACAAGGACGGAGCTTCAGAGGATCTAGCGATGGTGTTCCTAGAGTGGCTGAAAACAAACAAAGAAACCGTTTCAGCTGAAGACTTGAGAAGAGTCAAAATTAAGAAAGCCACCATAGAGTGTGCCGCTAGGCGTTTGGGTGGAGGAAAAGAAGGCATGAAACAACTTTTGAAGCTAATTCTTGAGTGGGTGCAAACTAACCATCTTCAAAGGAGACGAGCCCGAGAATCAGTCTCCAACGATCATCCCTTTCAACAATATCAAGACCCTTTTCAAAACCCTAACCCTAGCCCAAACCCTAACCTCAGTTATAAGCCTATCCCACCTGAACCAAGCCCGTGTTTTGCCCCATCACAATGGATCGGACAACCTACCTACTCTTCTGACCTGGCAACTGTGATGCCAGGTTTTCCACCGGTGGTTGGGTATATGGGTGATCCGTTGGCAAATGGAGCCCCTAATATGAATGGCCATAGTTATCCATCCCCAGCAGAATATCACATGCTTGGACCTACTCAGTCATGGCGATCTTCTCAGTTTGCTCTAGCTTCTCATTACAACACATTTCCAGATAACAACATCCATCCCGCTCCGCCCCATCCACAGCCTTTCAATGGGTTTGGAAATCAGTATCCGTACCCTTATCTCCGTGTACAAGGGGATCAAAGGCTGATGAGGTTAGGTTCCTCAGCGACTAAGGAAGCTAGGAAGAAAAGGATGGCTAGGCAGAGAAGGCTTTCCACGCACCCGAGGCATCACCATCATCACAATAACCAGCAAAATCAACTTCAGAATCAGAGTGCAGACCAGCATGCAAGGTTTGGCAGCGAAGGCTGCAACCCTGTACCTCAAACCAACGCTGGAAACTGGGTCTTTTGGCCTCCTGTCACTGGCAGTGCATCCTCAGCCTCGCAGGTGCTTCCATTAGATCGAACGGCAATGCAACCCCAGAACTACCAGCGCCAGGGCACATCAGAGAGGCGACAAGTGGGTGTTCATTTTTCCCATTGAGATACAAGAGATTTACATGTTTTGATTATGGATAGCTGAGCTATGAATAGATGCAGACATGTAGTTATAAAATAATGTATCATGTTGGTGATCGACAAGTAATGCATCGGGTTGTGGGTGTTCTTATATAGGGATGGAAGCCTGAGAAGAATCTGAGATTTCTTTTGCAAAAAGTATTGAAGCAGAGCGATGTTGGAAATCTTGGAAGAATCGTGTTGCCAAAAGTATGCTCTTTTTACTTCTGTTTTGTGATTTTCATCTGAGAGGAAAATGTTTTGAAAAGCTATCAGTTTTGTTGGTAATTAATTTAGTTAACGCGTCTTGTTTAATTTAATGCAAATTTGTACAGAAAGAAGCAGAAACCCATCTCCCAGAGCTGGAAGCAAGAGATGGCATTTCAATTGCCATGGAAGACATTGGAACTTCGCGTGTCTGGAACATGCGCTATAGGTATTCTAAAACCTACCTTATTTATGGCCTTACCTTGCCATTGTTTTCTTTTCCATATATAACTCTAATGCTAAATCACTTTTTTGGGAAATTTTTTTTTCTCTTGGAGTTTCAGGTTCTGGCCAAACAACAAAAGCAGGATGTATCTCCTTGAAAACACTGGTAGGTATTTGAGATTTTATATTACAAAACTCTGGACAATAATATTGTTCTGATTATTTTCATTCATGTTCTTTCAGGAGATTTCGTGAGAGCAAATGGTCTTCAAGAGGGAGATTTCATAGTCATCTACTCGGATATCAAATGTGGCAAATATGTAAGAACCATCTCAGTGAACATTTTCCTTCAATTCTCATATTATAGTCGAATGTATTATCTTATAAAAATACAAAAACAATTTCACAGTTGATACGAGGAGTGAAGGTACGGCAACAAGGACCAAAATACGACAACAAGAGGCCAGGAAAATCGCAGAGAAACCAACAAGCCAACTCTCCAGCTCCTATGGGGAATGCTTCATCATCTTCACCAATAACTCAGACCGTGAAGTAAGAGAGAAGAAGCAAACGGCCCAACAAACCGTTGCCACCTTTCGTTTCACACACGAAAAGGGTTAAAACGAATGGACGGTCAGGATAATCTGGGGTTTTAGGTTATCTTTAATTATTACCCGTTGATTATCTGGGTCGGTTTCTCAGTCAAATGCTTGATCCAAATTACTAGCTGTCGAGACAATGAAGGAGGCTGGTTTTGGGGACTCTGCGCTATGAACACTGTATCTTGACGCCGGTTGACTAGCTCACTTAGTCTTGGGTTTTGATCTGATTAGTACAGATTATATTATTAGTTGACTCTATTTGTCGCTTTAAAGTGTGTGTTGTTACGTTTTGGTGTTCTTTTATCCTCTTAAAGGCCACACCATGCCAACACACTGTATGGATGTTATATATACTCTGGTACTACCTCATCATATATAATACTTCTCTATAAGTTAGAAAATAATGTAGTGTTATTGTTGTGCATTTAAGTCTCAACGAAATGTTTCCTGCATTACTTTCTCTCTCTTTTTTTTTTCCTGGAATTTTCGTTTTCTTTTTGAGTTAATTCAAGGGAGAGGGAGTGAATTTCATGTGACTATAAGGGAAAGGTGATAATAAACTAGGGATGGATTTTAAGTTTTTCTTACGGAGTAGAATTCAATTTCAAGAAACAAAAGGAGGCTAGGCACGGGTGGCAACTTAGGTTAGGGACGATATAATCATCCCTAGGGGGATTAATGGGGGTATCACAATAAGGTACTTTATCGAAACACACCGTGCATGCTCAAATAATCAGAGTTTCTGCAAAATGATGTGAAACCATTTTGACTCTTGACGCTTCAGGGTAAATATATAGTCTTTTGTAGTGGGGAAATATATAAATAAATAAAAGTTTATTACATCTAATGACGATATGCTACATTATACTACATTGGAAATAATATGAGTAAATAGTATTATTATTTAAGAAAATATAAAATTAATTTTTTTTAAAAAAAATTATTTTTTTCTTCATCATCATTTTTCTCCAAAATAAAATTCTTTTCATCTTCTTCTTAAAATCAACATTCTATTGTTTGCATCACAGATTCACAAATCACAAAAATAATAACAACAAAAATCAATCAAATTAAATTTGAAGAAAACAAAAAAGGGAGAACTCTTCCCAGATCTCCATTAAGGCAACCGAAATCTCCATTAATAGAGATCTTGGTCTTTATTAATGGATAACGCTGAAGATCTCCTTATATGGAAATCTCCAAAGATCTCTATTCATGAAGAACCCAAAACGATGAAAATTAACAAGATCTAATCCATATTAGTTCATTTCATTCGTTTTATGGAGGAGATTGAGGGTATAAAGAGAAGAACCGATGGTCGCAACGCGTAAGGTAGGAGAATGCTAGTAGATGGCTCGTTTAAGGTGACGGTGGTGTTGGCGGTTTAGGGTAGAGTGTTTAAGTGAGATTAAATGAGAGGGTTTGAGTTAAGGTTGAAGGTTTGAGTTGAGGTTGGAGAGTCGACTTGGGGTTGAGTTGGATTTTTTAATCTAATTTGGTCAAGAAAATCATGATGTAATAAAAATTTATTCGGTCTAATGACGATATGCCACATTATACTACATTTAAAATAAAATGTGAATTTTTTTTTATCTTAGTGTGTCTTTTCCACCTAGAATAAAACTCTAATTTATATCATGAATTCACTTGGTTGTAGACTAATGAAAAACCAATTAAGAGACAATAAAAAATCTATTGGGAATTGAAAACCCATAACAAGCTTCTTTTCTGATCAAAATTGACTCTATCGCCTTTCTGGACACACGTGTTGATATGTCTAACCTCCATTTTCAATGTTACCTGTGATGTTAGATTTCTTTTAAGCTTAACTTTTCAATGATATTTCATATACTTTTGAAGTGACGGTAGTAGATTTTTTTACTAATATTTTCAAAAATTAGGATGAATTGACAATACTTTCTATAACAGAGGTATTTTAGATTTTTTTTTTTGAAATATAATAAAAATATGTAAACGCCATACACAAATAATGAGTTAAGCTCTTTTTGAAATCATGTTCTCTTTTCATTAATATAACTTTATCCTTTTGTCTTTTCATTCTTGATTAATAAATGCGTCCCTGTGTAATCTTAAATGAAAACAACTTAGCATCAATTGGTGTCTATTAAATATATGAAATGAAAATTGTGTAGTAGTTAGTCTCCTCTATGATTTTTGGAGTTTTGATTGGTTAATTATTTTTCCTCTTGGATAGGGATGTCAATGGGCGGATCCCATTACAATTACAGACCCCGACCCCCCTAAAGACGATAACTAAGATCAAGGTCAGGGTCAAGGTTGGAGAGGTTATCTCACCCTTGCCCCTATCACTAGTCCATCTCTATCACCTAAATTATCATTATATTTGAATATTACCAGATTTTTTCATATTCAATAGTTTTTTTAAAAAAATAAAAATAAAACAATAACTATATTTTAAAGAACCTCAATATTAACATACCAGTATAATTTATATATTAACTTTTATTAATTATAAAATATCTATTCATATTAGTAACTAAAAAAATATATTGTATTTAAATAAATTTATAATCACATTAATTAAATTTTAATAATTAATAAATTACATATCAAAATGTATATATCAAATATTAATACATAAATAAATAGTAAATGGGCTTGGGGTAAGGTCGGCTAATCCTACATCCGTTCTGTTTCTTGGACGCGTTTTTAATTAACCCCAAAACGGGGCCAATCTTATATCCATTTATTTTATTATTAACCTCGACCCGTTTGGAGAAGGGCGGGGAAGGTCCCTACGGTTTCAGAATTTTTTGACAATCCTACCTCTGGATATGGAATACTGAACTGGCGGGATAAATTACTGTTGATAAGCACTGAATTCTTATACTGAACTGGTGGGATAAATTAGTGTTGATAAGCACTGAATTCTTATACTGAACTGGTGGGATGAATTAGTGTTGATAAGCACTGAATTCTTTCATGCATTTTTCACTTGGAAAGCTTCTTGAAGATAAATGAAAATGCTAAAATTAGTCAAGAAATTTCACTAAGAAAACGTATTTGTTCTCAGAGTCGCACAATACAGAAGCAATTTTGTAGAAATTTTAAAGCAAGGAGATAAGGCAAGGATTTGTTCAAACTAACTGAGAATTAGAAGAAAATACCAAAAGCAACTTCAATACAAATTTTCAGTATCATTAAACAAACTCATCCTTTTCTGCTTGCATTTATTAGTTTAAAACTTTGACCTTTACGTAAGAAACAAGAGTATTGAAACTGAAGTACCGGAGCAGAAACAAATCCTCTCTAAACTGAACTAGTAAATAACTCTCTACTGACTATTTGAAGGTTGGCTTCGAATTGGAGGAGGAAGAGTATAACAATGAAGATGCAGAAAAGCTCGTATTGTTGCTTTGAAGAAATGAGTATGGCATCATTGTTGATGAAGAGTTGGTAATATCTTGTTTATCATTTGCTGACGAACCATTGAGAAGCACATCAACTTTTAGGCTTTCCTCTCTTTCTTGCCTAATCTCTTTGAGCATGGCTGCTACATCTTTCATGGTAGGCCTGTCATCTGGGGTAGAATTTACACACAGCAAAGCCACACCTAATGTCTGCAGCATTTCCTCTATTTCGACTCTTGGCCTTGCCTGTAAACTCGGATCCAGCACTTCCATTCCCCCTCTCCTCTGCCTTACCCAATCCACGATGTGAAGCCCTTCTGGAATTGTTGGATCAATTGGTTGCTTCCCTGTAAGGACTTCCAACACAACTACTCCATAGCTATAAACATCACTCTTTTCTGTTATCTTCATCATGTAACCGTATTCTGAACATAATCAATAAGATATTAAAGAACTTGGGTAAGTGTTAGTATTGAAAAGATCGGATGAAGATTCTTAAAGACTATGAATGGCTCTAACTGTGATGGAATAATCAGGATTATTAACTAACCAGGAGCTATGTAACCATAAGAACCAGCAACAGTGTTTGAAGACCGAGCAAAATCTCCCTGATCGACAAGCTTGGCCAGCCCAAAATCAGCAATGTAGGGTTCAAATTCAGGGCCAATGAGAATGTTGTTGGCCTTAATATCCCTGTGAACAATTGGATGAACACAATCATGGTGTAAATAAGCCAAACCGTGAGCTGCCCCCAATATAATCCTATATCTCAGCTCCCATTCCAAGCAGCAATTATTCCTTTCATGAAGAAGACTACCTAAGCTCCCATTAGGCATGTAATCATACATGAGTAATCTTGTATTTCGATTCCAAAAGCAACCCAAGAACCTAACAATGTTCTTATGCCGAATTGAGCCAAGAGTCCTTATCTCAGCTGAAAAGGAATCCCTGACACCACCAATCCCGGTTTGATCATTTTGACAGTCATATCCAGCAGCCATTGTTGTTGGCCACAGCTTCTTTACTGCAATGACTTCCCCATTTTCCATCTCAGCACGATACACGATCCCTGAACATCCCTTTCCAATTACATTGTCTTCCACTAAGCATTTCAAGACTTGTTCAACAGTGAAATTCAGCTTCTGGAATGGAGTAAATTGCCAAGGCCATGAATCGCCTCCCATCTCAGAGTCATTATCATCTCCTACCATTTTCCCGGCTCGGAAAACTGCAGCAGCCCCAAATATTGCCATTGCTATAGTGAAGGAAATAAGCAATGCAATGGCAATTTTAAGTCCTCTCGACTTCCTAAATCCCCCTTCATTCGACACCCCCATTGCAGTGGCATTGCTCAGGAAACATGATTCATGGCCCTTAGAACACAACCCCTGGTTTCCTGCCATCTCTGTTGCTGATAGTTGTCGAAAGAACTTGCTATCTGGAAGATAGCCAGTAAAATTGTTGTAAGAGATGTTCAGAGAAACAAGGTTAACAAGTCCAGAAAGTGCTACCAAGTCACCTCCAAGCTTATTGTGAGAAAGGTCTAGTGTTGATAGTTTGTTGAGAGCTGAAATCTGAGGAGGAATATTCCCTGATAGTGCATTCCAACTCAAATTCAGAGAAATGTCGAGAGCTTCAATTTCAAATAGTTCCACTGGGATCAAGCCAGAGAACTTATTGCTGCTTAGATCAAGCAGTTGAAGACTTGAGCAATGGCCAAGAGAGGAGGGGATCTCTCCAGAGATAGAGTTCCTACTAAGGATGAGTCTGTTAAGTGATGTAAGTTTCCCGAAGCTTTCAGGAATCTGACCATCAAATTGATTTACAGAAACATCTAGTACCTCAAGCCTAGTGAGTGACGCTAGACAGCTAGGCAATGTGCCTCCAAGGGTGTTGTTGCTCAGGTTTAACATCTGTAGTTGAGAGCAATTGCCTATCTCATCTGGTACTGAACCATCAAGGTGATTTTCAGACAAGTCAAGGAAACTGAGGTTGTCGAGGAACCCAATCTCATTTGGAATCACTCCACGGATTCTATTATTTACAAGCCGAAGACGAATAAGAGAAATGCAGTCACCAATCTCCGGAGGCAGCACACCTGAAATATCATTAGAAATTAAGAGAAGCTTCGTTAAATTCTGAAGCTGAAATAGACCAGGTGGTAAGCTGCCAGTGAGCGCATTGTGCGACAAGTCTAGTGCCTCTAGGCTCCTGCAACTAGCTAATGCTGATGGAATGCTTCCTTCCAGCTTGTTCTGCCAAGCAAAAAAGACTTGTAGCTGTGTTAACATCCCAAGCTCTGCTGGAATAGGGCCTGATATATGATTGGTATCAAGCTGTAACTGTAGGAGGCTTGTAGCATTGGAAAGAATTGAGGGAATTGAACCAGAAATGTTGTTGTTACTCAACATAAACTCTTCAAGATTCGAGAGGTTTCCAAAAGACAGAGGTATGCTTCCAGAGAAAAAGTTTAAAGAGAGATCAATAGTCCTCAAGCTCTTGCAGTTACCTATTTCTTCAGGAATCGCCCCCTCAAAGTTGTTTTGCCATAGTAGCATTTTCTCCAGCTTCTGTAGCTTGCCCAGCTCTTGCGGTAATGAACCTGATAGATCATTCTCTTGGAGAAACAAGTTGACAAGCTCCGTGCAGTTGCCAATATGAGAAGGAATCTCACCGGAGAGCGTGGCAGTATATACAGATAATGTCTGAAGCTTGCTTAGTTTACCCAATGAAGTAGGTAAGGACCCAGCAAGTTTAGTATCAGCAAGACCAAGCACCATCAAATTCTGGCAGTCTCCAATCTCGTCTGGGATTTTTCCAGCAATGTCCTTGTTTCCTCCAGCTCGTAGAACTTGTAAGTTTATCAGCTTGCCTAGTTCAACAGGAAGATTCCCACTTAAAAAGTTGTCGAATATGTGGAGATTCTTAAGGTTGATGCAAGCACCGAGCTCCTTTGGGATCTCTCCAGTAAGCTGGTTGGAATTTAAAAACAAGTCATGGAGATTGAGAAGCTTGCCAATGCTTGAAGGAATACTACCAACAAGGCTGTTTGAACTTACATCAAGGACTGTGAGTTGAGTGCAGTCTCCTATATCAGGTGAGATTGGTCCTGTGAGATTAGCACCAGAAATAACGAGCTTTTGGAGGAATGGAAGAGATGAAAGATGGGAAGGGAAGGGAAGAGCTAGCTCAACCGATTGGATATTGATTTCAGTGACAAAGTTTTGGGAAGAGCAGTTGATGTAAGACCAACTGCAAGCGTTGGGATCAGAAGCTTTCCAGTCAGAGAAAGCTGAAGGTAGTAGTGAAGAAGAGTTGTGCAGCCAAGAAAGCAGTGTGAGAACTTCGTTATTTGCTGCACAAGTAACAGATGCTAGAAGAGCAAGGACAAGGTGGAGGAAAAGAGAATAGTGGTGGTGGTGATGGGTGAAGGATTGCCTTAGCCTAGCCCTCGGCCTCGGCATGGGCATCGGCGTCGGCGTCGGCATCGGCATTTTCAATTGCTTCAAATCCCAAACAACTCTTCTCGGTTTTGCATTAAGTCTTCTCTCCCTCTCTCTCTCTCTCTCTCTCTCTCTCTATTACTTTTATATTTTTCTTAAACTCACTCCCCTGATACTTACTGCTAGTGCAGATAGGCAGTCTATCACTGCTCTATTTACTTTGCAGGCAAGCAAGAAAATGGTAGACAAAGAAAGACTAAAAACAATAAAACATTGGCATACACGTTAGCATCACCAGGCACCAGCTACCTCGCCTCGGGGCTCTGCTCCTAATTGCTATATTCTAACATAAGTCTAGTAAAGATTACTCATTAGTAGATGCCATGTGTCTTTGCATTGTTTTCCTCAAAATTTTTAGTGACATGGACTGTTTTATTCTTGATAACCGGGTCAGTCAATTGAGAGGCAGTGACGAAACTTTTAGTTCCTATTCACATAGAAAAAATTTGGTTTCAAAATTTCAGGAAAGTTGTCTCCGTAGTGTGTTTATCATCATTAGAATTGCACAATCGGCACTTTGAAGAAGAAGAAATAAGTGTTTGAATGACCTTTAGTACATCTAATTCTATTTCCCATATCGAATCTCTTTCATTTTCTTTTTAGCTATACTTTCCACCTTGAATTTCCCTCTTCCCACACAAGAAGCCATGGCAAATATTATTGTATAATAAAACGCAAAATATGCTGCTACACGGTTAACAAGATGAGCATAATCTTTTTTATGGGACAGATAAAACTCTGAATGCAAAGCATATTTAGTGCACTTAGTAATAAATTAATAATCCTAGTAATAAATCCGTACACTTTTTTTTTTGGGGTCTAGTTGATCTTGCTACTCAATGTGAACAAAAGACTATTAAGCATCTGCACTGTTCGTTGTTGAATATCATTTAAAATACACTGGCAATATACGTATAAGATAATGTTATTGTTTGCTGCGTTGGCCGGCCCTAGCTTGGGATTGGCTTTAAACTACCTCAACCCAAGGCATTTGTTGGGGTAGGAAAATCTTGGAAAGGACAAATCATTCATACGGGGCCTCCTCTAGGTGAGAAGTCAAAACAATTTCCTTTAATTATCCACAACCATTGCTAAGCTCATCTTTTTACTGGTTCATTTGTATCCAATAATTGATGAACATGGACATGATTTCAAAATACCAACTAGGGAAAATCTAGCTCGAGCCCAGCGTCCTAAGCAAGTAGCCAACTACTATTAACAAATACTATATAACATGTATGAAATGAGAGAACAATAAGACTTGGAAGTTGATATATCATGTAAATGTTATCCTAACAGGTTACCATATTATGTGTGTAAATAAAATAATAATTTATGTTGTGTTATGTCTTTTTAATTTGTTCATTTTATATAGAAAATAAAGTGCATACTTTTCCTCTTGAAATGAGAGAAATATATGATAGCCTCGCATAAACCCACAACTCACCAATAATGACCGAGTAGTGAGTGCTTGCAATATAATACTATGACCAAAACAATATCAGCATCACATATATATCGTATGTGTAGGATATAATTGGGATAATTCTGTATTTTATTTTTCACATTAATATAAATGAGATTGTAAGTCCAATCTATATCTTCATATTCAACTTTTTAATTTGTATATTAAAAATAATTAAAAATCAATCCTGTAAAATCCCATATTAATTAAATATAAAATTGGGTTGACAGTTTATAAGTACTTTTACCACTTTTTTGTATAAAACAGTTTTAAATATGAATTATATCCAAGAAATTTACTAAGTAATTGTATAATTCTATAATATCAGAGAAGTTTTATCAAGGACACACAATATTTTTTAAGTCGAAATAGATAATTAATTATCAAATTAAAAAGGCTTTATAGAACTAACGTTAAGATGATAATATTCCTTTAAAGTTTAAAACAATACTGCCTTAGTTAAAATTTATTTATCTTTAAACATAATTCGTAATATGCCAGTGTAAAAGATGAAGTTGTTCTCTTTCTCTCTCTTTAATTTAATGAAAAAGTATAATAACCTACCCCTACTATTGTGTTTGTTTTCTATAACTTAATTTTTTTTTTTTACAAAAAAAAAAAAAAAAAAAAAAATGAAGAAGAAGAAGAAGAGAGAGGAAACGCTCGCATTTACTTGGCATGTATATAAGGGAACAGAGAAGGTTCAACAATTTGAAAGTAATTACATTAAACAATGTTGCCCCGAGCCCAGAGTCCTCGGGCGCGACCTTGGAACTCCCACCCACGGAATCTCTTCACGTTTTGATTTCAATTTTAAATCAACTCAAGCAATATTTTCATCATATCCTAAAAATTCTTGCAGTAATGCTTCATACTTTCAATTCAATATTATTACAAGTGTACCGTTTGCTTGAACATAGCATCCAAAGTCTTAAATCAGTACATGCTTCATTAAAATCCGAATTTGAATATTTGATAACTATCTGTCCTCTCTATATTAGAGAGAGAACTTAAGCGAGAGGATGTGTACACTAAACCCTAATATTTATAACATCATCATAGCCTAACGTAAGTAGCATTCAAAAATTAATAAGGATTATAATATTATATTAATTTAATGCGATTGATTCGCTAAATAACATTTATATTTTCTCAAAAAAAAATATATATATATATATAACATTTATATAATTTTCATTAAAATATATTTATATGTTATTTAAAGTTGAAGAAGATAGAAAAAAGAAAAAGAATTGTTTTAGGTAATATGTATTTGTCTCTTTTTATAATTTTTCTAACAAAGATGTTTACGGTAGGGGTTTCTTTTATGGTTTTATAAAATGTTGGTTGCTTTTTTTAGCCATTTCGACAAAAGTTGGAGCGAAAAAAAAAAACAAAAAACTAAAATTACAAGGCAGAAAATGACCATTTATACAAACTATGGTTTTCTTTATATATATATATAAATATCCCCTCATAATAAACAACACTTAAAATTGAAAACAAAAAAAAAAGAAAAAAAAAAAGACTTAGTTTGTTTCAAATACAAACCTATAATAACAAAATCAAATGAACAAAATCGTCTACACAACACTTAAAAATTAGTGAAAGAAGAAGAAGATAATAATACAAAACAGTTAAAAATGAAAGAAGAAAATGACAATGACTTATAGTTTGTTTCGAATCCAAACCTCTAACAACAAAATTAAATAAATAAAATATTAATACACAACACTTAAAAAAAAAAAAGAAGGAAAAACAACCCCGATCAAATTGTTTTACTCATACGTAACATAAGACTTGTGATTTAAAAGCTCTAAATACGCTTCATTTTATTTTAGTTTTTTGTTTTTAAATATACTTTTTCTCTATTTTTACTTTTTGTTTTGGATATTTTTATCCAACTTTAATTTTAGGTGCTTGGAAAAGCTCATTATTAAGTTAGTATTGTTTCCACAAATAGAATGTAAAATGATAGAAATTTAACAACTCTACAAGGATAGTATGTCCTTTACCTTGTAGATGTTGAGATATAGCCATTCCTCCTGAAATTTCCTCCTAAAATAGGTCGTGTTTTAGAGTTTTATCTCAGTTGATCTCAATAATAGTATTCTGTTTTGGTGTCAGTAATAAAAAAAATAATAAATAAAAATTAACTTAACATGTTGAGGTTGATGAGTATAGCTGTTGGGCCGGGTCCAAGACTGCAAGTCCAGCGATGGTAAGTTGGACGGAACCAACTAGACTAGGTTGTGTTCACTCACAACAACAGAGTCCAAGCTTCTCACACCATTCATGGTTCATGTATCATGTCCAAAGTGTCCATATCAAAACGATAAATATCACACTGACGTAAATTTTTCATATTTTCATAATACACTTTCCCAACACTAATGGCTTCTTCACTTATTCTTCATAATCTCGGTTCTGTTTCACTTTACTCTGCAACATGTTACAAAAACCAAACACTAGCTCTACCCCACTCTCAGTTTCTGTATTCAAAATCTTTTTTAAAATTGAAGAAGCAATCCCTGCGGTCGAATCTTCAAATCAAGAAGCACAGAACCCAGAAATCACGTTCTCTACCTGTGGTATTCGCTGTTCAATCCAGTTTCTTCAAAGGTTACACTCTCTTACCATTGTTTTTTTTTTAAATCTTTTTTTTGGTTTGTGCAATATGTCACTTTATTTCTTTTGTTTAGAGAGGGTATGGATAATTTAGTCGAATTTTTAAGTAATAGACTAAAAGATAGCAATTTGAACTGTTTTTGCTGTGACTAACCATTCTAGTTTGAGGCTTTGGTTGTTTGCAATTTTGTTGTGTTATGTATTGTATTTGTTCTGATTATTTTTACTAAGAAATAGGAATTGTATATGAGAGGAACCAAATGCTTGTAAATGGATAGCAACATTTAGTTTTAAAACGTTGAAAGTGTGTAATGTTTTAATTGATTATAGATTATGATGTAATGCAACTCCCTCCAACCGTGAGTGTAGTATAGTATGCCAAAATGGGTTCAGATCATATTTGGTTGGATAGTTTATGAAGATTCGTAGGTCTGTATCGAGATTCTGTACCTTTTTTATACATAAAAGACTCCACTGAGGAAATTCATTGCCAAGAGCTTCAATCCTCGTTAGGCTACCTTTCTGATGGGGAAACCTACTATAGCCTGTTCTTGAGTCATCCCTTGACAAGTCGTTGGATGTTTCTTTTGCTAGTGTAGGAGTGCAGCACACCATTGGTGCTATTATTGGTTTATATTCATTTGTTTAGATATCGATCTGGGGTAGGATCCTTATATTTAACATTTTGAGGCTAGTTCAGTTCATTGTTTGCTTAACCTGCTCAATGGTTAATAGGTTTCGAAACATTAAGTGAGGCCTGCCATGAGCATTTTTTTTTTTTTTTTCCAGACAGTTGATAAATTGTCATAGACTGGGAAGAGAAATTCGTAGTCAAGGCTATTTTTTCGTTTTATTAAGTTCATTTAGGCCCTTTCTCTCTAATTTAAGGAGAAAATGAGAAGGTCAACTTTTGGCTTGATTTTAAATAAAATAAGGGATACAAGAGAGATAGGATTTTGGTCTCATCAATTTTATCAGCCAATGTTCATGGATTCTTCTACTACCAACAGCTGGTTCATAGAATTTTTTGTATTGGGTTGGGTTTAGATCTGATTGACTAATAAAATCAAATTTCTGAAAATTGATTTCTGGTAGGTTATCCTATAAGTCTGCCTACTGTGGTCCTGCTAATTTTAGTAAACAGCGTACTAAAGTTGAGTTTTTTTGCTTGTTCTGTGCTAACTGCCGTTATGAATTCTGTGAGATAGTTCTTCAAACAGTATATAAGGTTGGAAAGGATGGAATTGAAGCTGGTACCAGTCTAGTGCCTGTAAGTTTATTTTATTTGTGTTAAAGTTTAACCCCGTCAAATTGAGGTTACAGTTAAAAGATCTACTTGTTCATCCTTTGTTGCTAGGACTCGGTACCTAGACCAGTAGCAAGGGTTTCTGTAACAGTAGTTGCATTGGCACTTTCACTCTTTGTACTCAAGTCATTCCTATCTACTGCCTTCTTTGTCCTGGTAAGTTTTTTATTTATTATTCCTTTTTTAGTTTCATTCTTAATCCCTCATCTGTAAGCATAGATTGGTGTTAGTATTTTGATTTATTCTAAATGGCACAAATTAATGTTCTGGGTTCTAGTTCTTGTGGATCCTTGGTGATACTTAACAGGGTCATGTGTGACAGCCTAATGCTCAACCCAATTTTTATTTGGCTGATTATCAAGATTTTACAATGTTGCTTTTGTAATGCTCATCATCAATCAAGAGCATGTTACTACTAGGACTATGATTCTAAAGGATGGTAATAGCAATAGCATGTATAAGCTTGCATTCATATATGTTGGGAAAATGGCTTAGGTAAAATTATTTCAATTACTAGAAAATGCATAACTGAAAAAATAATTCTTTTTCCATCTTCATATAATTTAATAGATAAGCCAAAACAAATAAAGAGACAAATTCATGGAAACTCCATTAATGTGAAGGGAAATACCATGAAACGCTAGTCAGAGAAAGCCTTCCACTAATAAATTGATAGTTGCTATCAATTTATCTGTGATCAAAACCAGTAGTTGATGATCATCAACAACTCTTCACTTAAAGGTAGATTCCAATAAATATCATTAAACTAAAAAATTTGGGTCTCACAAGATGAAAGCCATACAAGAGAGGAAACAATAATCCCAACTATGAGTTATATGGTTTAGACCGTTGCCAACATTACTACTAATGATTCACCATTGAATTATGAGCACCTTGATGCAACACACCCTGGTTGGGAAGAGAAAAAGAAAGAAAAACTGAAGAGAAGTGTGTGCTTCAGAGAGAAAAAAGAAAGACGATAGAAAAAGAGAGAAAGAGAGTTTGTTTTGGCATCCAGGTGCTCACAATCCAGTGACAAATTTCTTCCAATCTTATTGAAATTTCAACATATTGTTGCTGATAGCCTAAACTGTGCTTCCATTGGTTTAAATTCTTGTTTCCTCTCTTAAATTGTTTATAATAGGTGACCTAGACATTTTAGGTTAGTGATATTTGACAAAATTCAGCCGTTAGGGTGAAGATTTGTTGATGATTATTGGTTTCTGGTTTTGCTTAGAGAAGAAATGGTAGTAGGCAACACATTAATTTATTTGTGGAAGTTCTTACTAAACTAGCGTTCTGTGGTTTTGCCCCTCATATTGAGGGAATTTCCTCATAAAATCCGGTGTTTAAATTTTTTGTGTGCTTCTTGTAATCTTATTGCATATTGATTTGGTCATTAAAATTTGGTTTTGGCTTGTTTACTTAATTCCTCAAAGAAGAAGAACAAATTATTACTTTCACTGTGATTTTTTGATAATAAAAATTATTTTATTTGAGTCATTTTATTAATGGTAGAGTTTTCCTTTTTTTTTTTTGAATTCGTACTATTAAATGTCACGACGTCAATTTTCTGAATTTTTTGTCGGGATTACGATGTAATGTAAATATTAGATTGCCTTTGGCAGGACAGCCGAGTTATGATACAAATTTATTCTCTTTAATGTTGCCATTTTGATTTTTGAGACAGACAAGTAGTTGCTTAAAGCATATTATTAGGTTTTTAAATATGTATCTGATGGTTTGTTCCTTTTTTAGGTACCTCTTCTGTTAGCATTATATGTTTATTCCAAGGAAAATCCCGTACTGCCATTATTTTAGAAGCCTTTGATGTCCGAACTAGTTTCTATTGTATTAAAAATTTCCTTTTGTTTGTTACACTTATTTGACTTGGGAATCACTTAACATCTAAAGTTTTCATATTGTCTCCCAGTTCACTGCTAAAATAATTTTTGAAGCATGAAAATAATAGTATCGCAGTCTGTTTGTTTACCCATAATAAGCATTATTTCGCAAGAATGATTAGAAAAAGGGGAGCAGTGGATATGTAACTTGGTTAAGATATTATATGGCAATAGTACTGAATTTTACACTGTTGGTGAACAGGCTACAATGGGACTCGCGTATTTCATATTCATTGCACTGAACAAAGATGATAGGTCTAGTGAGAGTCGAGGTTCCACTTCCACATATACAGAGGACACAAGTTCTGCATCTACAGAGGAGGACGCTCTAGAAGAAGCTAGAAGAATAATGGAGAAGTACAAGTGATAGCTGCAGGATGGAATTATCTAGTTAAAAATGTTTAAAATTTTGGCATTGTGGCAAATTTGTGATAATGCACTTAAAAGATTAAAACAAAAGTATTTGTTAATAGATTTTCATATATATATGAATTTAGTATTCAGTCCTAATGAGAAGGCATATATATATTGATTTTATCATTAGTGTTTTCTAATTTTAAAACGTTAGGATAAATTAATTAAATTTATTTATTGCATTTGAATTTAATAGAATAGAAAATTTGTGTTAAGAAAGGAAATATAATTGATAAATTTGATTAGTTTGTTTTAACTTTTTAAAGTTAGAAGATATTGATGGTAAAATCACACACTCTCTCTATATATATATTTGGAGCGCTTATATTATGATATTTTTCATATCATGCATAGGCGATTTGCCTATGCATGATTTTGGTGATTACTCTTTGGTGCGGGTAACCTGCCTGCTTACTTCACAAAAAGATCATGGTGCAAGCAGCATGTCATTGATTCAGACATTATTATTTGTTTTACTGGACTCTAGGATCAGCCAAGATGATACACCAGATCTCATGTGTATCATTTTAATTTCAAATGTCAATCTGTATGCACTCTTGACTGATGCTTTTGAAAACAGCTAACCAGCTTTACAGTCTGGCCTTCATTTGTGAGGAGAGCTTAGATACGTTTCCGGCCAATTTATGCCAAATTGATGACGTAAGTTCTTGTAACAAAATTCTGGCAGCCAGCAGTACTTATGTTTGCATACCGTTTCTGAAGTATGTCACTGGTCACTCATGTGAATGCTTCATTCAAACCTCTACTCTGGTTACTGCCAGTGGAAACCATTATCACTGCCCTGCATTTCCATCGCGTCCAAAGCAATGCTTGGATGGTTATAAGTTACGACGGTTGTCAGTTAGGAGAATTGTATTGACTCACCATACATATGATATAAAAATTTAGCACCACGAAGGAATCCTTACTCCGTTGCTAAATGTTGTGTCTAACAGATATATATTAGATAACACGATTTAACATCAAACTACGAAGACACATGAAAGCAAGAACATCGAGTTAGATGACAACAATTAAATCTTTTCTTCTAAATCTTAGTCCTCCATGCTGATAACACACCTCAAGCCCTCCCCCTTCATCATGTACTCAAAGGCCTTATTTATTTCTGTGAAGGAGTCTTGATGGGTTATAAACTTATCCAATTCCAGTTTCTGCACAAAATCACAACAGGACGGTATAAAATGTCATCCATATTTAAATCCATCACATTGTTAAAATTTATAATAACACCTTAAAAGTGTAGATTTACCTTGTTCATGTACATATCAACCACGGAAGGGAGGTCGGTCCGTGGTTTGTAATTCCCAAAGCAAGTTCCTTTAAGGGTTCTTTCTTTCAGAAAATTAGTTGGCTTAGTTGTGAAGACAGCATTCTCATTCGCCACTCCAGCGAGCACAGCCACACCCCATCCCTGCATTGTTTTGATGAATTAACAATAAGCTGACGTACATCGAACTCAAAATGCTATTAAGGTTGGATCAATTTGACAGCCAAAGCAAAGTTTAACAGCATCAAAATGTTAACCAACCAACCCAAGCCAACAGCCAGTACACTGGCCTAATCGCTTCTATGTAGTTGAGTGCGTTTGCCTTTTAACATAGATTTCAACTTTAATAAGTATGGTTTGTTAGATTTCAACTTTAATAAGTATGGTTTGTTTTATTAAATTCACGTAAGAAAGCTCTTTTAGAATTCACTAATAATTAAAATTTACTCTTTTATTTTTTTTTTTATAAATTTCAAAATTTTTCATATTTCAGTTTGTTTAAGAGTTTTAATTTTAGTTGGAACTAGTTTTTCCTTTTTTTTCTATTTAAGTATGGATCTGAATTCTTTTACTTAAATTTTTTAATTATTAATAAAATAATAGCTTCAATATAAGTTGTACTCCTATACTATAGACAAAGATTAATGCCAGGTTGAGAGACATACTTCATGAACACACTCAAAAGCTGAGATCATAGCATTTACATTGCCGGTGCACTCAACGCTTCTATCAACTCCACCATCAGTCATCTTTGCAATTATCTGTAGAAATTCAAGTACAGTTACACGGGCCCAAAAATGATTGATATGAACTAGTTTCTAAAGAATCTAGATAAGTGAAATGTAGTAAACGGAAAGAAGAAATTGTAACTGATTGGTAGGTAGGCAACTACACCTCTTGAACTGGTCTGTCGTGGTTCTTTGGGTTAACAAATTCAGTTAATCCAAACTTCTTGGCTAACACAAAAACAAAAAGACAAATATTGGAAAAAACAAGTTAGTCCCAGTTTATGCTCTATACATTTTTTTTCACCTTGCCATGGTAGATGAGGCATCAATTAGCAAATAATAATTGTTACCTTCCTCAAATTTTTTGGGGTTCAAATCCACCCCAATTACCCTGACGCTCCAGCTATTCTCGCACCTTCTGCAGCCTAATGAAATAGAAAATGAATGGAAGCTTGCATTAGGATGAATCAAACACGTAAGACGTAGGCTAATAATATGGACATTTGTTTAGAACTTACAGCTAAACCAACAGCTCCTAGTCCGAAGACAGCAAATGAAGAACCTTTCATAGGTTTTGCCACATTCAATGTTGCACCCAATCCTGATTCACAAATTGGTTGGATTGCATTGACATTTGAGCTATCATCTTGGATATGAAAACAGAAAATACTAAATTCTAGTAAGAAAAACCTGTTGTGACGCAGCAACCAAGGATGCAAACTTTGTCCAAAGGTTCTTGCGGATCGTTCTTTACAACACAACCTGAATAAACAACTGTATATTCGCTAAAGGTAGAAGTACCAAGAAAGTGATTTAATGGCTTCCCATTGATGGAAAACCTAGATTTTCCATCAGCAAGCATGACTTCTCTGTTTTCGTTTATTTTTAGAAGGTCACATTTGTTGCTTTCCTCAGACTTGCAGTGCACGCAATTCCCACACTCGCCTGTAAATACAGGAAGCACATAATCCCCTATATCAAGGTCTGATACACCTTCCCCAACACTTTCTACAATTCTGTTACAAAATCAAATTCTACAATGAGGGTTAGCTCGCGCTCGCAGTATGAGCTATAACCAAGTGCATTCCAGAACAAATAAGCAGAATTACAAGGTAATCTAGCATCAAACAGGATTCATAGCATTGATATGAATTTAAAAGTAAATATACATATGGCTAGCGACATACCCAGATGCCTCATGGCCAAAGATGAGAGGAAACAGCGGTGTGTATCTCTGCAAACCCAAAAAAGAACAAAATCGTATTGTTCTTGGGAGAAACAGATATTCTATTTACCATTGACAGTTACTTCCAACAGGAACTCTTCATACTAACAAATAGCAATGTTAGCTAGACCAAAAAGAGACTATGTTAGGCATTTGTTTCATTTGCAAATTTAACTAGAAAACTAGTTATAACAAAATAAAAATATTGAATTACCGATCGAAAAGTTCAATCCAATGCAGTAACCTTGGCTTCCCAGTAAAGGAGATTAGAGCGACAAAGTGAGGTATATTTGATCTTGATCCGCACTTCCATGGCCTTGGGTGGAGCAACCTCTACCTGCTCAATAACCAATGGCTTCTCTGCTTCCCATGCAACCGCGGCTTCGAAAGCAAAAGAGAACCAAATTACCATCCATTTGCTAGAATAAAAATTTGAGAGAAAAATAGAGAACCCCAATTACAAAAACAAAGAGCATAGAGAATCTCTCATTTACATGCATGTGTAGTTGAAAAAACTAAGCAGAAACTTGAAATTCCTCATGTAACGACACATGTCATGTATTAGGTACATGAAACGAAGAAATCCATCAAACAGAAGATTCATACCCATAATATCATAAACCAAAAACAATAACTACAGAAAGGGAAAAAAAAAAGGACTTGATATCAATTTGACATGGTTTATACCTTTGCAATGAATAACTTGACCAGCAGTACTGGAATGAACAGAACGCACTTCCATTGTTTGTGAAAGACAAGTAGCTTTGTGAAACAACCAACTTTTTAGTGTTAACACACACTCTTCTCAATGTTTGAATGGTGATATAAACTTATATAATATCAACAAGGTTTTGTCAAAACCGATGATTCTAGCTAGTTTTGTAATGAACCAAGATACAAATTAATTACAAACAATATGGGGTTGCATAAGGAGATTACAGGTGTTTTCAAATGAAACTGTGTATATCAACAAATGTTTTGCAATGAACCTAGATTTTCGATTCTGGCATACTGAAATCTCAATCAGAGGTGTCACACTTGCTCGTCATGCAAGATGAGGGTGATGAGTAGCTTCCAGGTGTTTACAAAATTTCGTAGGCAAAATTATCATTTTGCAATCAATTTTGGAAAATACTAACACTTTTGTAATCAGTAGTTTCAAAAAATAATTTAAATCCTTGTCTAATAGGAGTTGAATTTTAACATTTCTTTGCTTCAATTCTAGTTTTTTCCTACTAAAGTTTGTTTTTATTAAATAAGAATTGTTAATTTTGATTTGTATTTTTGTTTCATTTTTGTTTGTTATCCTGCTTCATTAGTAATTTACAACTACAAATACTTGCAATCTGACTCAGCGTTTATATCCCCACTTACACTTTATTTTATTTTATTTTTTTTTGCTTTAGTGATTCTAAGTGTAATTTTTTAATCTTTAAATGAACTTCTACTATATTAATTTTTAACAGTTTTTTTTTTTTTTTAAATCGTCTTGTCTCATTGTTTCCTCCATTAAACTTAAATGTCTGATAGGAAAATTCAAAAGAATACTGTTGTGTATAATATTTTTTCCCCATAATTTGATTTAGTTTTTTGGGCTGTAAATTTGATAAAACCCCACAAACGATTTAAATTTTGATGATTTGTTATTTTATGATGTTATTTCATTATAAATGGATTTTAAAAAATATAAAAAAATCTTCTTGGGTTCACGGGCTGATGCAAATTTAGCCCGGACCCACGGGTGCACCCTTCCACCCAAATATTTGGGCACCAGGGCAAATGCAAACAAAATTTATGGTTTCGGATGTAGATTTTGCCAAACCCCACCTAAACTTGATCCGCAACCATTCCTAGTTTGCGATTAATTTTACCCATTTGAAAAAAAAAAGAAAAGAAAAGGGAGGTGTGGGTCAAATGTCCCCACTGAAACCTCATGCCAAACTTGTTTGTTAATTATTTATATGTTAATATTTGATAAATAAATTGTAATATATAGTTGATCAATTATTATAGATTTAATATAATTTTCAAAGTTTCAAATACAATATAGTTTTTAATTATTAAATATAAATAGATATTTTATAATTAATAAAAAATAATATATAAACTATGAAGTTATCAAATATTTAATTGGCAAATCCTATTTATGGTATTCAAAATTTACTATTCCTAATGTTTCTTATTAATTATTTTTATTGTTTATTATTGAGTTATATTTAGTATGCTGGTATTGAATTTCTTTAAAATATATATATTTTTTATAAAAAGATATTGAATATATTAAAATTTTATGATATTCATATAAAAAATTAATTAGATGGTGGAGGTGAATTAATCCCCCAACCACGAAAAATCCCCGCCCTGATCCTAGTCATTAATTATCAAGTTTGGGGGCTCGAAGAATAATATTGGGGAAGGGGGTCAATCATTCCTTAAGTGAAGCCGCCCGTTGACATTCACATTTCCTCTATATTCCACCATTTACTTAATTACCTCATTCACCCGGTGGGCTTTTTGAACGGTCGTGACTTGCCCATTGATTTAGTTTCTGCACCGGCCTGTTTATATTGAATTTGTTATTATGTAATATCTTTATTTTTCGAAAAATGTCTTTGAAAAAAAAAAAAAAAAAAAAGAAACGAAAGGAGATCGTAATCAATGTGCTTGCACCATGCCAGACAAAATTCCATGCAAAGTTGATGTGATTGTCGACGCATTTGCTTGTCAATATGATAATCCTTGTTCCTTCAGATCTCGCTTGCTACCAAATTTGAAATTCCACTTGGGTGCTTCAGTTTTTATTTGAAAATGGAAAAAGTATCAAAAATTTATGATGTGTTTATCTATATGTAATCGAAATAATATAAAATAAGAATAATTTGAAATCGAATTGATATGCAATTAAAATTATGTATCAAAATCAACATAAATTGTTTACTTTGGTTGTGAAAATCGTAATCAGAATCAGTAATATTCTGGTTAAGATATTTATTTTGATTTTGAATTAAATAGATTAATTATAAGTCACTTTAATTGTAGGAATCGTAATTGAAATTAGCAGTATTCTCACTTAAATATTTACTTTGATTTTGAATCGAAATTGATTAATTACATATTACAAAAATACTTTTTGTTAAAATTATGTACTCCACAAACATTATTTTTTCTTAAAAAAAAAATAGTTGACTTTTTTATCTTTAATAAATATGTATTTTTGTTAGAATAATATTATGCTTATTAAAAAATATTTTTATTATTATATCATATCATGAATTATTGCATATAATCTTTTAGTAGAAACGATTGAGCACTCCTTTTGATCCTAAGAGGTCAAGAGTTTCAATTTCACACTTGTTAAAAGTGTGTGTAATTTTTTATAAATTTAATCTCCCTTCCCCATTAAAAAAGAAATATATATATCATGAATTATTTTATCACAAAACAACCACAGACAATTATTACAAATTAACTACTGCATGTTCACGTCCAGTTTGATAACTAGAATTTTTTCCACCATAATTTTTTTTTTTATTTCAATATTTTTTTTTATTTTCAATTTTGTCCATCATTTTTGTCTTTAAATAGGGGTAAAATAGACTTTTACTTTTAATAGGTAATGGAATTGATAATCCTTAAGAAGGTGAGAGGAATGTCATTCTCGTTTCACAAACTATAAATATCTGTGGGGCTCATATTTTTCATTCCTAAATGTATGTGTGGGGCTCATGTTTTTCATTCTTATTACATATTTATTTAAGAGCAAGTGAAAACTTATAATGCTTTTTATTATTCATCATTTTCATTCTCTAACTATATAAGCAAACAGACACCATAATTTATTAAAAAAAAAAAAAAGGGAAATATTCCTTCAATAACAAAGTTAAGGAAAAATCAATTAAGCGGATCAAATAAATAAACCAAGAATTAACAGGTATGATTACTACTTGATGGGACGACAAAGGTAGAGTCAAAGATTGTGATAATAATACATCAGAGAAGGTGTGATGAAAACTGATAGATTGTTTTGTTAAGGAAACCAATAATTCCTGATGAGAAGTGGCGTGATTTTGAATAGCGAAATGTCTGCAACAATTTTAGAATTGCTGGATTCGGTGTCCTTTCATGACATCTATAGTTCAACCACTCGAATGCTCATGCATGCAACCTATCTCCTTAAATCTTTTTACATTGAATTTCTTTCCCTCACATTATTGCAACTTGCAACTTCAATTATTCTAACATTCATTTCAGCAATTCTTTTTTTTTTTTAATAAATATATTAATACAATCGAAATTCTTCGATGAAACGTCGTTTTCGATTAATCAACATGTTTATTTTTTTGTACCTTGCAGTTCTTACTTTACAAGATAGGTTATAATTGAATCTAAAGACAACTTTGATAAAATATGTTATAGCTAGTCAAGTGACAAAGTTTCTAAATTGAAAACAATGCAAAGGCTAATAAGAATGGACAAGGTTGGTGTTTGCATAGAAGCATAAACTAAAAGTGAAATAAAAAAGCATTTATTATTCAGGAAGACAAATAAGGGGGTCATTTAAAACGGAAAAGACTTGCACTAGTAGCTTTTGCTTTTTGAAATTAAATCAAGTAGCTAGTTGATAACAGAGGGCACAACATGAATGATGATTACACCTGAAATTAAAAATTTGGTCAATTGTCCAGCTGCACTCACACCTTCTATACCCAAGGACAGAGATAATAGATTTACATTCCCTTTCTACTTTAGCTTTGCTTTTGTACTGTGACCCACTAGCATGTGGCCCCAGCAAATCACGGATCTGCTCCCCAACACCATCAACATCTACATCCACTCTTCACCTTTCATCTCATCCCCACCCTCAATCATATTCTCCATTTTCTCAGGCCCCCACTATAGACAAGACATTGCCAATGTCCATTAACATCAAAATACATTTGAGCCTCCGCTGACAACTCAAGGATTTGAATTTTATTATATATATTTTTAATATATATGAGAATTTTTTTCCACATGAATTGAATAACCATTTCTTCTATTATAAGAATAATATTAAAAAACACTTTACAAAGGTTTCTGGACATTTTCATCTTTTTATTTTCATCCAAACATGCAATTTATTAATAATAATAAAATTTTTAAATTGGGTCGTTGTTAGAGGCGGTCATTAATTTTAAGGAAGTTTTCTACTTTAAAAAGAAAAAAAAAAAAAAAAAAAAACACAACACACGCGTAGAATGCTAAGCTAAGCAACATCATAAGTCCTATGCGCCTGCCCTTATTGTGCGCCTTGAAAAGACAATGCGCTTGGTGGCATCCTGCACAACAAACTTTCTCCCTCAAAAAGTTCAAACTAATTTTAAAATATTTAAAAGTAAAATTTTGTAATTCCAAAGGCGAGCGTGAAGATAATTAAATTAATCGACGTATATAACTATCAATGTTTACGGTGTTTGCAGTTGCATCTCTCTCCCAACTTCATCGCCGTCTGATCATCCTAATTTTTTAGGAAAAGCATCTTTCATTATAAATAAACGGTGTATGATTAAGAAGGACGGTTTGAAAGGTTGCATGGCATATTCAAGTGGTGATTAATTGTAGTGTTAAAATAGTCAAATCATGACCGTAGAATTATTGGACTATGAGATTACGCATAGTCAACACTCTGTCAGCTTTTCGAAAAGAAGAAGAACCCCCTCATAGAACTCCACATTATCATCTTTCCTCTTTCTCTTTCTCTCTCTCTCTCTCTCTCTCTCTCTGCTTCTTTCATGGCGTCTTTGAAACTTTACTCTTTGTACATTTTCTGCTTGTTCCTCGCCATAGTTTTATCGGCATCCTTTTCTTCTTCTTCTGCATCGGATGTTGAGCTTCTCTTAGGGAAGATAAAAGCTTCATTACAAGGTAACACAGAGAACTTGCTCTTGTCTTCATGGAACTTAACAGTGCCTCTGTGTCAGTGGAGAGGACTCAAATGGGTATTCTCCAATGGCTCTACACTCTCGTGCAGTGACCTCTCTTCACCACAATGGGCCAATCTGTCTCTACATAAAGACTTCTCTCTTCACCTTCTCTCTCTTCAGCTACCATCAGCTAACCTCTCTGGTTCGCTTCCCAGAGAGCTTGATGAGTTTTCTATGCTTGAAAGTTTGTATCTTAATATCAACTCACTGCAAGGAACCATCCCTCTTGAGCTGGGTTACAGCTCGTCACTCTCTGATATTGATTTGGGTGATAATCTTTTGAGTGGTGTTTTGGCTCCATCAATTTGGAATTTATGTGACAGACTTGTATCTCTCAGGCTTCATGGCAATTCACTTTCGGGTACTCTCCCTGAACCTGCACTGCGAAACTCTAGTTGCGAGAACTTGCAGTTTCTTGATTTGGGTAGCAACAAGTTTTCAGGGAGTTTCCCCGAGTTTATTACCAGGTTTCAGGTCCTTAGAGAGCTTGATCTTTCTAACAACATGTTTTCAGGTTCAATTCCACAGACTTTATCTGGGTTAAAACTTGAAAAGTTGAATCTTTCCCACAATAATTTTAGTGGGATGTTGCCAGTTTTTGGTGAATCGAAGTTTGGTGTGGAAGTTTTTGAAGGAAACAATCCTGCCCTTTGTGGGTTGCCTTTAAAGACTTGTAATGGAAATTCTAGGTTGAGTGCTGGTGCAATTGCTGGCCTTGTGATTGGATTGATGACTGGAGCAGTAGTGTTGGCTTCATTGTTAATTGGTTATGTGCAAAATAAGAAGAGAAAAAGCCGTGGAGAGAGTGAAGAGGAAATAGAGGAAGGAGAAGATGAGGAAAATGGTGTTACTGGTGCTGGTGCTGGTGCAGGTGGTGCTGGTGGTGGTGAAGGGAAGCTCATTTTGTTTCAAGGCGGCGAGCATTTGACGTTAGAGGATGTGTTGAATGCAACTGGACAAGTTATTGAGAAGACAAGTTATGGGACTGCTTATAAGGCCAAGCTAGCTGATGGAGGGAACATAGCTTTGAGGCTGTTGAGGGAAGGTAGTTGCAAGGATAGGAGTTCATGTTTGCCTGTGATTAAGCAATTGGGAAGAGTTCGACATGAGAATTTGATTCCATTGAGGGCTTTCTATCAGGGAAAGAGAGGGGAGAAATTGCTCATTTATGATTATCTTCCTAGCAGGAGCCTCCATGATCTCTTACATGGTATTCATATTTTGTTTACATTTCCTTTGCATTTGATTTATTTATTTATTATTTAGCCTCTTGTTAATACATTATTGCTCTATATCTCTTTGTGTAAGAGTTAAACTTCCTGTAATTGTCAAAACACATAAACACATATTGGTGCTCAAATTTTTACCATGGATTAAGGCTAGATTGATCAAACAGTAAGTAAATGTTACAAATGAACACAAGCATTTGCATGAGTCAATCTACATTTAGCCAACATGGAAATATACATAGGAATGTTGTCGTATATGGTTCAGGACAGTACAGAAAAATGTTAAGACGATTCCACTTCTGTTAATTCAGAGAAGATTTGTTATCTAAAAGACTAAAGCCCACCATAAGAACCTCTGAACACGAGCATTCCATTGTCTTACGATCAAGTGTTTGAGAGGGTAGGGAAGCATTAAGGTAGTTCCAGACTTCCAGTCTCAACCACCAAAAACTCTTGTTAGAGTGAGACTAGCTGGTGCTGTATGATCAGCTCACGCCCAGACTCGCACATCTTTAAGCTATAAACAAACTCAAGCATATAAAAACAGGATTGGAGTTGTTTGTGAATCTAATCCATGACTCTAACGTATGTTTTGTCCTAAATGATAATTACACTGCAATCTGTCATGGTTTGACCTGTGTGCTGGCTTGAACCATGGAGGTCTGTTCAGCTTCAGAGCTAGGTCAGCTTTACAAAGTTCACCTAGAATCAACTGACATGCACAGCGTTGTTAGTAATTCTTCAATTGGTGTTGTTATTTATATGTAGCTTAACAGTGAATGTGATTCTCTTTTGCTAAATGAATATTGTTGTTTACTTACCAAGGTATGTCAGTTGTTAGTCCTGAACTTACTGATCAGTGTGCAATGTGTATTAATGCCTGATGGTTGCCCAACTCAATTTTGGCCTAAGGCCACTTGCAACCCCAAAGACGACACATCTAATTTAAGTCTAGATTTTCAAACCATGTTTAAATGCCGATTGAAACTCATTGGCTTCCCCGTCACATCAATTAACTCTCTTTGTCAAAGTCATGAGAGTCAAATTCTCACTGAAGTATTAGTTGGTACCACCCAATGAAGTTTCATGTAGAAAAAAACAAACTTGTCTCTGGCATTTCAATACACTTGTACCTGCTTTGAAAGTGGATAATAGCTAAAATGTTTTGAGTCTGATGAAACTCAAAAAAGTTAAATCCTTTTCTTTCCAAAAGATTAATAGAAAGCAATATGAACTAGTTGTGTTAAAAATAAAACTCATTGTATTGGCCTTTTGGCCTAAATAGTTCCTGATTGTCTTGAGGGCTTATATGCTTATATTATTCTGTGAATTGTAAGCTCCAAATGCAATTTAATCAATCTTCTGTTTCATCTGATGTGCTTCAATGCAGATATTAGAACTGGAAAACCAGTGCTGAATTGGGCTCGGCGACACAAGATTGCATTGGGTATAGCCAGAGGACTAGCATATCTTCATACTGGTCTTGAAATACCTATCACACATGGGAATGTGAGATCAAAGAATGTGCTTGTGGATGACTTCTTTGTGGCCAGGCTCACTGAGTTTGGGCTTGACAAACTAATGATCCCATCTGTTGCTGATGACATTGTAGCACTTGCGAAAACTGATGGTTACAAAGCACCAGAGCTTCAAAAGATGAAGAAATGTAATTCCAGGACAGATGTTTATGCGTTTGGGATACTATTGCTGGAGATTCTGATTGGAAAGAAACCAGGTAAAAATGGGAGAAACAGTGGCTTTGTCGACTTGCCTTCAATGGTAAAAGTGGCGGTTTTGGAGGAGACAACAATGGAAGTCTTCGACGTGGAGGTTTTGAAGGGAATAAGGAGTCCAATGGAAGATGGTTTAGTTCAGGCATTGAAGCTTGCGATGGGTTGTTGTGCTCCAGTAGCTTCGGTTAGACCAACCATGGATGAAGTTGTCAAACAGTTGGAGGAGAATAGACCGAGAAATAGGTCAGCATTATACAGCCCAACTGAAACGAGGAGTGAAATTGGTACCCCATTCTGAACTGAACTTGCTTTTCTAACATTTTCATCAAATTATGTGTTTTTAGTTATCAAATTCTCTCCCTCTCTCTAACTAAGTGGGAAATTGGTAGTGAAGGCTATTAGTTTGTGGATGGCAAAACTCATGTAATTTGTGATATTGCATCTTGTAGTGTGGATTGTCAGAATTATTCCTAGTCTTATTTTTGGTTCAAATCTTTGTTGCTTGTAGTGTGAACATGAATTTTGAAGCCATAGTACTGATAAATTAATTATCTTGTTATTAAGATGGTGGCATTTTATGTGCTGGCTTAACATGACTTGACCTCTCTTTATAGGGGTGGGTGGGCAATCCCGACTGAGTCCAAAACTAGCATGTCCTATTTAATCCAATCTCATTTTGTCCACTCCATAAATTTTTACTTTACTAATCACATGTCAATCTTAATAAACAATTTCATTATTGTTTCCTTTTCTTCAATACCTTAATAAAGAAGTGGACTCCAAATTTCTTGTTTGGTTCATGAATTTGCCAAGAAATTCTCGTTCCATTATTTGTTTGGTTTGGCATCGTGCATGAAATTCTCATAGAATTCTTTAATAATTCTTATGCCGTTATAAATGAGTATAAATTAGGATTCTAACCTGCTATTCCTTTCTTTATTTATTTTAAACTCTCTATTGGTTTATGTTTAAGAAATTAATTTATTGATATATAATATTATAAATTACTAACAAAATAAATTCTTAAACATAATTTCTAAATTCTGTTTATAATTAATTGTTGAAGTTTATTTATTGATGTATGATTAGAAAAAATTGGTTTTTTTTAGTACAAAGTATAAACTGAAACTGAAGCGGAAATTTATTAATATTGGACGTTGAGAAAGTAAACATGACGACACTCGATGTTTATATGTGTTAATTCTCAGTATACTCCTAGTTTCTCAATTGGAAAACTTCATGTAAAAAAGCTTATCAAAACCAGCTAATAACTGTTAATTCATCAACTACATATTTGTCCAAATGTGGAAAAATCTAACGAGTACAAATTGCCCAATAAGGTAAAAGAAACAGAATAAAAAATAAAACTGAAAGTTAAGGTAAGGTTACTCATTAATCACAACCTTTGATTAGTTGTAAGGTGATTATTGAAGAATATATAAAGGTTATTATAGAATATATACAGATTATTATTGATGGATAATTTTAACCAACCAGTAACTTAACCAAACCAGAAACGAAGCGACACCAAATATTAAGGAATCCTGTAACGGCACAAAGGGCAATAATGGCTGATATTCAACCACTGAGTGATGCACTGACTATGAAAAACATGCTTGCAAGGCATACGAGTGACCAAAGACTCAGCGTCAAGCTCCTCCATGCAAACAGTGCAGGAAAATTCATCACAAGTATTTTCTTGAACAAAGTCTCTTAATGTCCCTCCTTCAAGAGCCTTGATGGCTGAGCTACTTGCAGGGACCATATGCACCTCCTCTTCTACCCAGTTCCAAGTAGGGAACCGCAAGGTCCAGATAAGCTCCGACCGCTCTTTGGCCGGTTCTATTTTCCGAGAATGTAGAATCAATGCACGTGCTTTCGAGACGGCACGGCGGACGACCATGTCTCGAAAGGGAGACGACATATTTGTCAGAGACAAAAGCTCACGAAACTTTGAATAAGCTCGGTCAGAGCCGGATAGGAGGTCTTGCTCCTCAACCTCCACCACCGGTCCCACGATGGGAATACAGTGAGCCCCCAAAAAAATATCAGGTTGAGCCATGAATACCCGATATTCCATCGACGCAGAATTTAGCCTGACTGTAATGACAGATTTGGACGATGATATTGCTCCATCATTGACCTTTTGATGATTTTCAGCTTCATTGACCTCCTCATCATCATCGATGTTTTCTTGCCGTGTGTGATCACAATCAACTACGTCTGCCATGGTTGATTGAGCAAATATGAGAATTCAATCTCTTGTAGCATATTAGTGGAGAGAAGAGGCTTAATGTGCATATATATAAATAATGACTGCAGTTTCTAATTCTAAACAAACCTGCTATGAGAAGGATTCCTAATCCTTAATGTGAATGGACTTCCATTTTATTGGATATTATCAAAATATCCCAAAAAATAAAATTAACATAAAACGTATTTTTTATATTAAAAAATAAGATTAACTGATGTTATTTTTTATTTTAGAAGATTTTTCAGATTATTTTCTTATTATTAATTATTAATATTTTTTTTTGTTTCCTTTTCTCTTTTGAAGTTTATTTTTTTGTTTCCTTGTCTTATTAAATTTTCAGGTTCAATGTGGGTTACGTTTGGAAACTTATAATTATAAGGAAAAATACATTTTTGATTTTTTTTTTTTTTGACAATTAAAAACAATCTAATTTATTTGGTGAAACACTAAAGACAATCTTTTCAAAAAAATAAAATGCTAACGACAATTCCTTAAAAAGAAAAAAGAAAAAAGAAAAAGAAATACAAACGCTTCCCGAAAAAAAATTAACGACAATTGCTCTCTCCGTCCAGAGACTGTCTCGCTCGTTTGCTGTATTCAATCGCAGAAACCCTAACTGTTCGTCTTATTGACAAAATCAGACTGCCGCAACTCTATTGTTGGTCTCTTCCTTTATCACTCGACCACCACCGTTTCAGCTCCATCTTCTTAAACTTTTCACTTCTGTGTCTCGTTTTTTACGTCACTGTAAGTTACTCTTTTTGCAACATGTGCATTTTTTATTTTTGGCTGATTTTAATGGTGGATGATTTTGATTCTCTTTTCTTTTTTTCTTGTTTGTTTTAATTTTATTGATTGTTGAAGGTTGATAGTGCAGTTGAATCCAAGATAAAAATTTGATTGCTTTTCTTGGAAACACAAGAGAAATGTAGTTTGTGTATGATCTGAATATTTATGATTTGTAAATTTCAGAAAATACAATTTGGATCGATACAAAAAGTCACAATAACCATATATAGATTGAGGTTCTCAGATAGTTAATAGGATTGTGCTATTGTCCATGAACTCTAAGTAACAAAACAGCTTGAATTGGTGTCATTGAAGATAAACAAGCATATACATGCTGCTCTCTAATCATATAGATACAGATACACTATAAACTCTGTTTTATGGTGACGGTAGCAAAGAATATTCTACTAATCAGTAAAAGAAAAGATAAATTGGATTCAAGTTTGTTTTTGAGATAGAAATAATTACAAAAAGCTGAAGTTATAAAGTAAAAATGGACCTAATGAAAATGATATGAAATAGGAAAGGAGCGATTGAGAAAGGGAAAGAGTACTTGGTTTTTAAGAGTTAAAAAATTATCAACCAGTTTCTCTTGTTGTGTGAAAGGTGCAAGAGTAATGCCCTTCAAGGGTGCTTAGGATTGGATTCGGGTGGGATCGATCGCTGTTACTACTGCTGCTAATAAGGGTTGGTATTTTAACTTTGCACTCTGCTGTTTGGCTTGTCCCTTTTCGAGTGATGTTTGATGGCAGCAGAGTGAAAAACTTATTAAATAAAATTTTGGATGTTGTCCATTGTCTAAAGAAAGAGGAAAGAGGATCTTAGTCAATTGTTTTGGAATTTGGATCTTGATTGCCGTTTAAGCACTGAAAATGTATTAAACAAAATTTAGATATTTAGAGGCCAAAACTTAGAAAATGTAAATTGAACTTAATAAAATAAAATAGTTTTTGCAAATGAAATTAGATTGTTATATAACATATGACAATAATAATAGGAAATGCACGTAAAAGATTGATACTTCTTGAAAGGTTTAGAATTATGTCCTTGGCTCTTTTGTTTTACTTGAGGCAATTATTCGAGTTATGTACAAGGATGGTTCTATTTATATGTTGGTTTGTGAAATTTGCTAACATCAAAGGATTATGGCAAAGTCAAAATGGATCCCGTTTTGGAATGAAGAAATTTATATTGGCAATAGCAATAGGTGGTAAACATTTTTGGTAAATATGCTCTACAGAAATATGTACACTGATATTGAATATGTACTTAGTGGATTTGTAACTTTGATTTCAGTAGCCATGAAGGTGCGATCATCAGTGAAGAAGATGTGTGAGTTCTGTAAAACAATCAAACGCCGTGGGCGCGTGTATGTAATTTGCACTGCAAATCCTAAGCACAAGCAACGACAAGGCATGTCCACATTTGCGTATGAAGGACCAATGCCTTCCACGTATGTAATCTTGTTGGACTCTCTCTCTCTCTCTCTCACCGCTTGCATTCTCTTACGTTGTACTTCTGCTGATATTGGGTTATTGCTATAGGTTAATGCTGGTGACTTTGTGGGTTAACTAATTAGCTTATGGAAGATCTTGTTTTGAGTGTTATAATGGGGAAATTCGAAATGTGTACTCTTGACTGTTTGTTTTGCTATGTAATTAAGTATAATTTTATTCTTAATGGAACAATCGCTATAATCTAAAATCATTTTTGTGCTTGTAACTTTGCTAGGCGGCCTATTCATCTGTTCAAAGAAATAACTCAAACATTTTAGTGAGGTTAAGAATGTAAAGAATTTACAGTATATTGTCATTTTATTAGTCATGGCCTGATAGATTTAAGTAGTTTTATAAGGCTTCTGCCTTCTAGAATGTTCTGTGAAAAGGGCTTCCACATTCAAGATGATGAAAAAAATAAAAAGATTGATAGGCTTGGTTCTTGACCTTTACAGTTCCATACAAGGGAGAGACAACTCTTTGCCGTGGATGGTTCTGGTGCTATTTGCTTATTAAATCTGCTCCCAGCATTGAATAAATGAGGGAAACACCTTAGGGATGTGATGTGTACAATCTTCACAAATGAAAAAGAATAATAATTATTGATGGGCTCCTTTAGTTGACAGATCTGGGTCTGGTACCTGGAGCTCTCTATTGGTTCTATATTTGGCCATTTGCTCACATAAATTCATTATTGACCATTGCCTTTGCATTTTGACTGTAATAGGCTTTCTCTTTAATGTTTTGGTAATTGCTTCTGTGTGGCTTGACCCAAAAATAATATTAGTGCAATGATCAGGATGATATCGTGTGTTATTGTAGCTGACCTATTGCATGAAGGTTGTCCTTGTTGAAAGGCTTCTGAGTGGTGGTGATTATTAATAACATCACATCACTAATCCATCTGTTGTCATGTAGGGAATGTCTGTTTTCGGCATGAGTTTAATGCTATGAGTTGCTCAAGCTTTTTGAAAGAGTTTGAATATCGTTTATTAGTTGTCCAATTGTTTCAATAAGATTTTAGAAAATTTCTCTGCTGGCTGTTGTACCTAGTTTCCCCTCTGTTTGCCATACCATTCTGAAATATTCTTGGCATACAGTATTTATGATTTAGAAAAGCGTGCTCGTGACTTACTTTCCATAGTTGTATTGTAGTTGGACTGATTATTATGATGAACCACACTTGCCTGCTCAATGCAGATAATTGATATAGACTCACTATGGAAGGATGTAACTAGAGCTTTGTCTCCTGCTCAATATGCTAGTAGCTTGTTTTTGGTTTTGTATTTTTCTAAAAAATTTGTTTGTCGTCTTTCTCAGGTCCATGGAGACAAATGCCAAGCTGGATGTTGTTCCCAATCGCAGCCTGCAGACAGGGCTGGCTGCTTCTATACCCAAAAAGCATGAGCCGTCAATGATCTATGGATGGAGGGCCAGCCTTGCATCTCTGCTGTTTAAACAGGGAAATTAGCTCAGATCATATATAATTGAATTGTTTTGAAATCATTATCAACTAATGAATAGGTTCTGGTTTTAAGCCTTCTTTGGATATCATTTTGCCTGCAATTTATTGTATTTGTACCTTCAAATTATGCCTGTTAATGCCCAACTTTTATGTTGTTACAAGTGACTACGGGGCTGTTTGGTTTTTTCCTAATAAGATCTATTTACACTAAAGTCAAGTGATTTTAATTTGTTTGTTATTTTACTTATATCTTAATTTAAGTTAATAAATGTCTTATTTAAAATTTTAAAATTTATTATATCTTAATGAAAAAGGCTTTTCTCAGTAAATATACATTATTTCTCTAAATTAACATATTATTATGTTATTATCAAGATATTTCTAACGAAATATTTCAAATATATATATATATATATATATATATTTGTAGCGAAAGAAATTTCCAATTCTAATCAAATCTGTAGTGCACAATGAAAATTTCTCTTTCTAAAAGCAAAACGTGCGAATCAGGCGATACTAAAATTTTTAGGTCACTAATGCTTAATCCATAAAAGATCATCAACACTTGGAAACATCAGCAACAATAAAATTTCAATATGGCTCCCCACTAATGAATTACAATTATCAAACTTATATAATTCCGATACATCAACAACAACTTGAGTGCAACATAAATCAACAATTTCAGAAATATATATATATATATATTTTAAAAAATAATTACGAAGCTCTTTAACTAATTAACACAGTGTGTAATAGCAAAATCTGTATAAAAATTAAAAATTGTTATCTAAGCGAATACCTTGGCCCACAGGCCAGTTACATGCCCACCTCAAAGCATGGTTAATATATCAAATTCTAGAACTTTGATTTTGTGAAAGGCATGGTTTTACTATGATAGAATTTGCTAGTGGTTTAAGAGTCGAAGCAGTGTGAAAATTAGTTATTTGATCCCTTAGGTGGTGTTTGGTACCATTTTGAAAACTATTTTTCATTTTTGAAAATGAAAAACGCTCGAAAATGTGTTTGTTAATTGTTTTTAAAATATGTTTTTGAAAATAAAAAACATGTTTTAAAAATATATAGTAAAATTTAAGGTAAAAGTAAAAAATAATTTTTTTTCGTTTTCTTCCATTTTCAAAAGCCATTTTCTTTTGTACAGTACAACTTAAAAAAAATAAAAACATTCATCTCTACTAATCACATCGTCATTTTTAAAAGCAATTTTCATTTAAACACATTTTCAATTTTTATCTATTTTTAGAAATGGTACTAAATAACTTTTTATCATTTTTTATTTTCGAAATATATTTTCAAAAATACTATCAAACGAATTATCATTTTTGAAAACATTGTTTTCAAAAACATGTTTTTCGTTTTTTAAATTCAAAAACATTATTTTAAAAACGTATCCAAACACTACATTTTTTTTTTCCTTCAATTATTCTTAGATTGTTTTAAATGATTTGATCACTTAAAACAATAAATAAAAATAATTTAATAAGTATAATTCAATATCATTAAGTCATAATTGTAAAAGGTAAGTGACCCTTTAATCCAAAATCCAAATTCAAAATGGAGTCACACTCACCACACTTGCACGTCCAATATTAGGAACTTGGGATGGATTTTAGGTCCCATTGTTGTTTGATTTTTTTAATTCAGCTCGCGGATCGCGATTCATCCAGGGTGCTTTGCCCGATGTCATAGCAATTAACTTGGGATTCTATATAGACTCATTGGCTAGCAAATTTCAATTGTTTCATAGGCAAGGAATCACCACATGCTTAGGGTGTCCCCACCCCCACCCCCACACGCAACCCAACCCATGCCAACTTAAATTATGCGATGAATTAGCCAAAATCATGTGCAATTTGCATTCAAACTAATCTTAGAAGCATGGAGTACATACAAGACAATCCATGGTACAAGACAGTGATGCAAAATATGGGTGTTAAAGAATTCTCACTTAATTACACAAGTTCTTTTTTACTTGCAATGAGAATTCATAAGTCCCAATAATAAAATTGAAAAGCAAGAAAGTACTAGATACATAGACTGAGAGTAACTCAGTTACAGAAATATAAGGGAGGAAAGCAAGATACAATAAAAAGAAGTGAACAACACTACGGCAGATGAAGTATTTGCCGAGGTCGATCAATGGCATTATGACAAGTGAAATATCGCATATTCGGTTGTGGCATATGACTTTGTAGAAAAACACAAAAAAAAAAAATTTGTACACTTGTCAGATATTGGGTCGGACAAACATAAAAGGGCTGTGAAACCTAGACACAACGGTTGTGAAACGCGTTGGGGACGCCATGACAATGATAAGAACAGAAAATTTTAGTGTTTTTCTTTCCTTTTTTCGTGTTTTTTTGGTTCTTTTTGTTTTGGTGGTAGTTTGGTTTGATGGGATAGAGAATTAACATTGCCTGCCCCTGTGGCAGGAAAGGGCACCAGCGTTGGAAGTAAGAGCGGCAACCATGGAAAAAGACTTGGCACCTAAGCTGGAGGCCCTGGCATAGCTGGCTGCTGCTCCAGTTCCTGATAAGGTGAAGTAGGCTCCATTCAGCATCAGGTCTCCCTCTGATCTCCAATTCCAATGTTTCCATTCACCAGCTGATGTGTCTACCCTTTTGGTTACCTGGCATCATATCAATGTTATTCTTATTAATTGTTTTTAATTTCGCCATCATCATATAATTATAATTTCATTTTAGTATTAAGTACCTCTTTAGCAAAGGGATTTGCTGGGGCAAGATATCTGTTGCCCTGGCTATTAATCGTTGGATTGGCACTTCCACCGATGGCATACATTACCCAGTGTGTGTAGTCATTGTTCACCACGTGGAAATATCCATGCCGACACCTGCAAACACCCCCATTAACTAACTCATTATTGACTACAACATTTTGTAATTTTAATCAATATTTAGACTAGAATCTAGATATATTACCTTGGCATTCTCTGAATAAGACCTTCTCCAAAATGGTTGTAGGCTATGGTCACTTGCATCTGCTTGTCCCTTGCATAAGAATCACTGTGACCCAGTAGCATAACCTGTATGATATTTGCAAAAACCAAAAAAAAAAAACATTAGGTCCTCTCGTTCACTTATTAATTACTTGCAACTCTTTTAGAAAATTTTATGTGGAAAATTGAAAAATTAGACACCTCATTATGATGGGTGAAGTAGTTGTTGGAGATGGTGATGGCGGTAGAGCCCATTATAGCATCGATAAGACCATCAGCACAATTAGACAGAGAATTGTGATCGACCCAAATATGGCTCGATCCAAAAATGGAAATGCCATCTCCATCTGCCATTGTCCTCCACCCATAATGACTTGGTGAGCTTCGAACCATGGCATTGCCGGTTGGCTTACAATCATGGATATGTAGACCGTGAATGATGATATTAGTGACAAATTGGATTGTGATGCAAGCCCCATTAGCAATGTGGACATTGGTTCCACGAGCATCAATTGTCTTAAAGCTGTTCATTATAAGCTCTTGCTTGAGTGTTATGACCATGTCCCGCTTGAACACAATCCACAGAGGCCTGTCCTGGATGACAGCATGCCGGAGTGTGCCTGGTCGAGGGTTGACTGGGTCGTGATCGCTGGGGTCACTAACCACATAGTACCTACCATCACGCCCACCAACAGCATTGCGTCCAAAACCAATGCCACAGTTAGCAAGGCGCTTGCGGTGCAAATGCCAACGGCTATCACACCGCCAACAATCATCAATTGGGTTCCCGGTTCCACATGAGAAAAATCCCAAATTTCTCCTCTCAGTGCCATTACGAATTGTCCTGATAAATTCCAAAAGTCACACAATTTTAGCATCACTATACAGCCATTAAATCAAGTATTGACTCAAGTATGTGAAGATTAATATATAATTAATCAAAATTTAAAAAGTGGGGGACATTGATGGACGTACAATAATCATGACAACATTCATATGTTTCAAAGTCATAAGCCATTGTAGTGCGGGGAATTTAATCAAGTTGAGAGTTAAAAGTAATGTTGTCCATAAGCTGGCCATGTGACTTAAGTAGGAGATGGATACGGATTAACGGATACGGTTCATACGGAAAGATGGTGATTTATTGACCAGATTTCGCTATGAGAATTAAATGCTGAAGGTGGGTGGGGGGAAGCTAATTCTTGTCTGGTACTTGGTGCGTCGGTGGACATTAAAAACGGGGCTGTGTCAGTAGATCAACTGCTAGAACTAGATCGAGAGACAATTCCTCTGTTATAGTTTTCTTGTATGCAACCAGATCTGTGATTTGAGGTTGGGATCTCATGGATAGCTCTTGACAGACTGGAGATAGGCTGCATAATTTAAGAAGGCTACCCCACCAAACTCATATATATATAAGGCTTTTCATGACATTATTATGATTTCAATTGAATGCTAGGGGTGAAAAAAAACAGAGTAGAATTCTCCATTATTGCTTTGTCTATGTGTGGTACAAAAACAATAAACATGTAAAATCTCTTATAAAATTTAATACCAAAGCATTGCAATCATGTAAATAAGGCACCATTAATTAGATTGAAGAACAGGTGTATGAATGCAATTATTAATGGATCCCTTGCAAGATCTCCCACAATATCTAGTGAAGCCTAAGTAGGCTTTTGTTTGTCATCATAAACATATGATATATGTGACATCTTTTCTGATATATATATATGTCTTATAGAATATATGCATATGAGGAGATTTCAAGTAGTAGCTTTTACAAAAAAACAAATAAGATTAAGTCCTTATACATGATAAAGTGATTGGCTTAGAGGCATGTTATGTTAAAAAGCTATTGTAGTTGGGGAAAATATTTGGATAAGGAAAGAAAACGACAAGAAATTAAAAACAAAATAAAAGCGCCAAGCGCGGATCTCACTGCATTGGCATGTGGGTACGCTGGCAGCGAGATTACAAGGGCGGAGGGATTGCAACAGGAGAGAACATGGCCATTGATCCCTCATAAATAATAAATTAAAACCAAAAGAACAGGAGATCCTTTAGTTATCAGAGGGGATTTATTGTACCAGCCTATCATTGACCCATGTTACACAGAAATCATAAATATAAACAACCTATCATAGTTGTTTAATTATCTTTCCATCCGATCCTATTTTCTGATTTCTCTTTCAAGCCAACTGACTATCAACTTTAGGACCACAAGGCACGACATCAAGTAGATCTTGTCCAAGCTTTTGGTATTACCTCTCACTAATATCTTTAACGGACACTAATAGGACCTAAATGATTCGATTTCCATTCAATGTGTCAGTTTTACCTTTTGAGTGATCCTGAAGCGGACCACATAAACAGAATTTGACTAGGGCAAAACATTGCAAATTTTAAAACAATCACTCTACTGCAGAAAATTTCAAATATGGAAAAATTCAGGATGCAGAGTCGGATCCATAAACGGCAAACGTTTGATGAATTGACCCTTTTGACTGAAACATCTCTAGTGAAAGAAGTTTGACTGCTTCTACCTTCTACCCACATGCGACGAGTCAGATCAGTAAAAAGACGTCAAAACTACTATTAGAGTCATTTGTTTCACATGTACGGGTCATGTGAGGCCTAATTTTGCTGACTATTTAATATTTCTATATAGTATTAAAAAAAAAAAAATCAAAGAGAGAGAAACAGACACTTACATGTCAACCATAGAAGCAACCTCCTCTGGATTATGAACCGCGTGCTCACTCCATGATTCCTCAGACCTAAAGTGAATTTAAACATTCATTAATTATCAATTTCCATAAAGCAAGAAAAAGTTTTTTAAATTACAAAAATGAAAACGAAAATTAATTAATAATCAATGACAGTGCATGCACCACAAGATATGCAGTACAATGCTAAAGCTCGAGCCACTAAATTGTAACTTGAACTTGGTGTAATTTTTCTCTGTAATATGTTAAATGACTGATTTAACAATTTGGCAACCAACTATTACCAATTGAATACGAGTAGGAACACAACGAAGGGCATATTGGTACATTACAAGATTATGGAGGTCAGCAACAGTTGAATCACGGTCGACTATTCTATTTGTATGTGAAATATATATATGTGACACACTTTACGGTATATTTAGGATATATATATCATATTTTATAATATATTTGACATATCGGTATATATATATATATTTATATATATGGTATATTGTATAATACACCTAGGATTTCGATATATATAGTTATATATAATTGTATAATATATATATACATAACCGTATTAATGATCTCAGATCCCATTTCAACGGCAATTCAGACCATCCAACTACTAAACCGACTGAGCTAGCGACCCATGTAGCGCCGTTAATGTAAGATTTGTTAGAAAGTACGTTGAAGATTTTTTTTTTTTAATTTTTTGAAATTGATCTAACGTCGAAGATTTTGAGCTAGTTTCCGGTTAGACTAACCTGTCCGCCAGGGATGAGGTGTTGAAGCTGTGCGACTGCTCTGTCTTCGTCAACCTGATCCAACAAACACACAATTCTTAGTCCAAACAAACACACAGTTCAACCAACTGCGGAGTTAGTATGGATCAATTTTAATTCATTCGAATAGGCATTAGTTCATAATCGAACAAATATCACTGTGACTGAAATGTGCAACGAATTAAAGGAAATTATTTACTCGGAAAAACAAAAACGAACATTCTAAAGAACGAGAACGCCGTCGTTCACCGTCTTTTAACATATAAAACACTACGTAATGAATATTCTCAACCAATACTATACCTTGATTTTACTTCTTGATTCTCTGTTGAGGCTTTAACGCTAGCAAACAGCCAGAGAATCAGCAATGCACATGCAGAGATTAAGCATCTCTGAGAAACCGCCATTGTCGCTGCTTCCAAGCTCTCTCTTCTCCCTGTTTTTAATGATGCAGTGACTATCTCTCTCTCTCCCTCTCCCGTGTAGAAAATTGAAGACGAAGGAAAAAGAAGATACAAAGTTGAGTCAAACAAAAAGGTCTGATGATGGCGTCTTTATATAGCCAAAAACGTTGCGTTAGAACCCAAAGGCGCCTAACTCTGTCAATCGCACTATTAGCTCTTAACCATGGTAAGGTTAAGTCGACCTCGCCAATAGGCAATAACCCACTTTAACCACCTCTCTAACTGCCACTAACTGATTCTCTCTCTATTTTTTTTACTCTTTGTTCCCACGTGTCGCGTGTGTCGGTACATCATGTGCCTCGCCACTTCCACTCTGACACCTAAGCTGTCCACCTCCACCTCAGCTTTTTCATTTTCTTCTGTCATTTTCTACTCGCTCCTCATTGGCGCCACGTTGCCATGTGAGCAACCTCAAGGAAGTGACTGAATTCCATGTCATTGTACGACCGTCAATGGACAGGTGTCCTTTGGAAGAGTACGGTAACGAACAACGCTGCGGTACCCTAGCTCACCGGTTCTTCCGGTTCCGCGTTCGCACACAAATCGGAACGAACCAAGTTCTGCCTGACTTCCAGAGCTGTTTTTCGTCTCTTCATATAGTCCCAAAACCAAAACGAAAATTCTATTCTGGACGCAATCACCGCACTTCTTCAAGGCTAAAAGCCTAAAACCATGATTTTAATTGTTGCTGGCTGCTTATAAATTTCAATAACAACGAACAATTTGTTAGTTTTTATTTATTATTATTATTTTTTGAAACTTAGTTTTTATTTATTTTGTTCACCAAAATAAATAATCACATGTAATGATTTAAAGTAGAATGGACAAAACTCAGGGTCATCGATAGGAAATTGAAGAATTTTACTTTTTGGTGGTTGGACATGGAATGCATAATGCCCATAACTTGGATGGGTTTAAGTTGTCGTTCCCAATCATTATTCACAAAACTGATGTGGTTCAACCTGCTTCACTAATAATCTTGTTGATGTACCGCTTTTCTAAGATCTTTACAGATATGGTTATTTCCAATTATAATTTTCACATATGACTTGCACAAAATAGAATGTGCCTGCAAAATATGACTTTTGAAATTGACCAGTATTCAATTGTGGTGTCTATCCTTATATAGTAAACCAGTAATTTCTATTTCATTCTTTATAGCGAAATATAAAATTATATACTAACTAGCTAGCCTAATGTGCATATGTACATTATAGCATATCATGTGATACACTCATTCAACATTAAAAAAAATAAAATAAAAAATTAAAGATTCAAGAAAATTATAAAAATTGATGTCTAAATCACATAAGGACTAGAGATGAACTCATGAAAGTCATAAAAACCCTCTCTTAATATTGTTGCAATTAAATTAAGATGGAGCTAAACATGCCAAAAGTGAGACAAACTCCAACAAGAAGGAAGTGGATTTTGCTCAAAATGGGAGGTGTTGTATTAAAGTGAGCAAAAAAGCTGCCATGTCTTAGCCCCTTCAGGCCATGTTTGTTAACAAAAAAACCTTGCCGGTTTCACTCGCTAAGCATTGTTGCGTATTTGATCAAGCTGGTCTCATAATTCTCATTATCTCCATTTGCCCGAGCACTGCTTTCAAGGGATCATGTCTTTGGATCTTGTTGACCATTGACCCCAAAACCTTGCTTTATTTCGTTAAAACATCGTTAATCCATATTTAAAGTTAAAAGGCCACATAATTCGCCTAATTCAGATAGAATTAGTTACATATCAATTGTGTTCTGATGACTATCATATATTTTGTATCCTACAAAAAGTAAAACAAAACAAAACAGTTCCAATTTTCAGCGAACCTAATGTAGCCTACGGAAGAGATCATTCACATGCGACCCAACACATATGATTATACGAGGTTCTAATATTGCACCTCTTTGGCATCAGAAGTAACCGAATTTACTCACTATATCCCTTAAGTCACCAAATTTATAATAAGGAATAGTAGTTATTTTCATCTACATTTTATTTTATTATTTTATTAGTTATAAACTAAGTAGTACTCGCTTTCTAAATCCTAAATTTCATTTAGGACAATTATTTTCTTAAAATATACAAAATTAATAGTTAGACTTTCAGTTGAAAATCTTTTTTTTGTTTCTTTTTCTAAAATTTATAAATAAGAAAAATCTCACGATTTTACATGACGGTGGAGCTATCAAAGATTAAAGTATGAACTTAAGGGCTGTTTGATTTTTCCCTGATAAGTCTTATTTGTTCATAAATCTTAATTTATTTTATTTCATTTTTTTTTTTCATTTTTCACTTAAATCTTAGTCAAGTTAAAAATATCTTTTTTAAAAAGTTAACTTTTCTTAATTATATCTTAATAAAAAGATTTTTTTAGTAACAAAAATAATTTAGTTTCCTAAATTAACGTGTTATTATTATATTATTATTAAAATTTCCCTAAAAAAAAATTCTAAATTCTAATGAAATACTAACCCCAATCCTAACTAAAAAACCCTAACTCTAAGATCAACCGACCACCACTACCGACCATTAACAAGAAATCGGAGGAGGCTCTACCGACCTCTTCCCTACGTTTGAGGGAGGAGGAGGCCTGATGCCTCCTCCAATTCCAACAACAGAGGTCACTAGCCCCCGATAAAGGGATTATCGACCTCAATTATCGGTGTAAGAGGAGGCAACAACCTCCCTTTACAACAACAATAGCGATGAAGGAGGAGGCTCCTCTTTCGTTCAATTTTTTTAACTATTATAATGTTTTTAATTATATAAAATAAAATAATTAAAATATAAACTATTATAAATAAAAATTGAATATCTTAAAATAATAACGAAAATCTATTAAAAAATGAAAATCGAGATTTAAAAATGGGGTATAATGATAATAATGCTATCAATTAATATTTAAGTTTAGGAATCTTAAAAAAAAAAAAGAAAAAAAATCACTATCTTAAATATAAAATCTTATTATATACAAGGTCTTGTAAGAGTTAAAGTACAAAACAAACAAAAACAAAAAACAAAAACAAAAACCGCCTCAATCTATGTTAATTGCATCCATTTTTGACTGCTAATGAAAGTTGAGAGAACCAAACAATCATCAATTTTGACCACATCATAAATTTATAACACGACCACTCAAATAAACTCAACGAAGTTGGCCGGTGCTAAATGATAATTGATAACATTCATAATACTGGAGCCTAGTAAATGAACAATGTACGCAATTTCCACATTTGGTTAACAAGTTATCTAAAAATAGATAAGTGAGTTAAGGTCTACGTTTCCGACCAACTTCCACTTATAAAATTGAATACAAGAATTCTGTTATATTATGTAATTGAATTATAGGGTTAGCAAAGTAGTTTAGGTTTGACTTGAGGCAGTTCCCACAACAATTAAGTACAACGCAGGAAGAGAGAGTCAGTATCACATGCCTACTCTAACCGTCAATCAAGGAGAAGCTGCTTAATTCTTGTCTTGTCTATATCTTTTCCTTATTTTAATTGCGCTTAATTCCTGCATGGTCCTCTAAACTATTCAAGCTTACAAATGGCATTTTGAGCTTTTAACTTTCATTTTCTTTTCCTTATTATTATTATTATATATTTCTTAGGCTCAAAATGCCATTTGTAAGCTTGATTGTAGGAAGGTATGGTAGCGGCGGTGACAATATTGCAGGTTGGTTGACCATCTAATTGATATGCCACTAACAAAGTCAGGCACTATTTATACATCAATCCTGCAGCTATATATTGTGGTTAGTAGGGGTGGTTCGTCCCTGTCAATAATTTTTTTTTTTTTTTTTTAATTTGTTGATTCATCACTGTCATAATGTTTTACAAATACATTTACTTTAAATATATATTTAGTATAATAAGAATAATTCATATAGAATTAACAAATTCTCAGTGAATTTATAATGTCATTCAAATTCAAGCTATGGGAGTTCATGCATATAATTATCTTGATCGAATGCTATACTCACAGAATTTTATATTTCTACTCTTAAAACTAATCTTAACATATACCCTTAAACTAATTGTCAAGATAATCTAAAGAATAAATATATTAACTTCATATATTCAATACGAAAACAACTAATATGGCACACATTATAGTTTAGAAGCATTTATATTGTAAAAAGAATACATGCACGTCAAATACAAGTGCTCATTGCTAGATGAAAATTATTTCATCAAATCTTTTAACTTGGGTTCAATATTCTTAAAAATATCACTTTATAAATTATAAGCATCTTACATGTTTTCATTTGTTATTAAATTCATAAACATATTAGAACAATTAATTCTTAAAAAGAAAATTTTCACTTTAGATTCTATATTTTAGGAAAATATTTTTTTTTTTTATCTCGCGAATGTAATTTTAGTCTACGTTATTCCTAAAATCTGATAAATTTATCAAATTAGTCTCTCTAACCCAATAATTGGTAATCAACCGTAACAGAATCCATATAAATTCCAAAATACCTTTATAATTTTACTCTTAGTTTAATGAAAGTAAATTTAAAAAAAAAAATAAATCTCCACCGTCAATCGTCCATCGTCCATCTCAAAGATGGACGGTTGAGATAAAATGTAATTAAAATATAATATAATACCTAAAAAAATATTTAAAAATATATATAAAAAGAGAACGATATCCATTATCCATCTCTTTTTCTCATTTTTCTACTTTTTATATTTTTTTGATAGATGATAGAGATCAAAATGAATTAAATAAAATTTAAAAACAAAACAAAACAAAAATTTTTTAAAAAAAATCAACTAAAATTTTTTAAAAAATTATAAATCATATGGTTGAACCAAATCAATCGTCAATCTAAAAACTAGATCGACGGTTCGATTTGGCTCAAGTAGAACCTCGAAGGATTTGGTCGACCAGATCATCATCCTAGATCGAACCTCCATCTTTGTGGGGAGATAGAGGTTCGACCTCAATCTCGAACCACCATCTCATAACTCCATCTCTACCCATAGATGGTAATTCAAATTCCTCTTTAGAGGTTGTCGTGATTGGAGTGGAGGAGAGAGTGAAGGTTGGAGACCTTGAGTGATAACATGATATGGAGGTGACGAAGGGAGTTAAAGGTGGAGCGAAAGTTGAAGAAGGTGTAGATCACGACGTGGTTGTTGTGTTGGTTGTTGTGGTTGTTGTGCATTTTGATGAATTCGACAAAGAGAGAGGAGTTGGCAATGCTTCGTGTTTGGTGTTATGTTAATTGCTAAAAAAAGGAAGGTCAATCGATAGTTATGGGAAGGAGTTGGCGAGAGAGAGAAGAGGTGGAGTTCCAGCAAAGAAGGGGATGGAGGTTCATTAGCTAGTGGCTGGTGGAGATTGATGGCTAGTAGAGATCCAAATTGAATCTTTATCGTCCATCCATGTGGATGGATAGTGGAGATCCAACATTGATTTTGTTTTTTGTTTTTTTTTTCTAAGTACTCTAATTTTTTTCAATTTGTTGTAGAAGTTTTTTGGTGTTTTTTTTTTTCTACAATTCTTTTTTGTTTTTAATTTTTATTTATTATTAATTTAGCTTTTTTATTATAAAATCTCCACATCCATCAAAATTTGATGGATGGTGGAGATCTATTTTTTTTTTCTTATAATTTTTTTATTAAGTTTCTATTATACGTACACTTGTCAATCAAATAGCTAGCGGAATGAAAAGGATCAAAATACCCCTCCAATTGTAATTTTAAATAAGTTAATTGATGAAAGGAGGAATTTGATGAATTTCTTGAACCTTGATGGAGACTAAAATGCATTCACGAGTAAAAAGGTAGTGTTTTCCTAAAACATAGGGACTAAAGTAAAATTTTCCCTTCTTAAATAGTATTATACCCTTTTAAATATACAATGGATCTATTCTTTACTCGTAATAAAAAATAAAAGTGTGTATGTGTGTGTGTGTGTGTATATATATGTGTGTATGTGTGTGTGTATATATATATCAAACATTAATTGTAAAGAGTTAATTAACATTAAAAATTAGAATGAGGGCTGATGGAAGATGAGCACGTTAAAGTGTTTGGTGTGAAAGAAAAGTAAGAGGGAAACAAACACTTCAAGTGCAGCAGAAATGGGAAAGAAGAGAAAGCGAATGGTTATTTTAAAGTTAGCATTGACGAAAAAGTGTCACAATTGGTTCAATTTCCCCAATCACATGGCTCCACTTTGGCCATCCCTTTCAGAGAAAGATCACTCTCTCAAACATCTTAGTTATGGTTTGACGATATTAGTCAAATTTTAGATATAACACAATTACCAAACCATCACAATCTTTTTGAAATTCTTTTTGGGAGGTAATTTATTAATTTGTTGGAGTTGTTTGCATCATATCAATTGATATTAGTGAGATTGGGTCAAAAAACTAATTATCTAATCAAGCATTATAGTTAGTGATACAATGTGCGATATTAACGCCAACCTAACGTAATTGCTATAGTCATCATCCCCTCTTTGTAGAGGTAATGTTTGTGTAATTCCCATGTCATGGTTGACACTACCCTAACTATCTCTTTTCAATTTTATTTTTTTTTTAGAGAAGATCCTTATAACTTCTAAAAATTGGTATTTTATTGAAGAAATTTAACAATATAGTTTGTATATAAATACCATTTTAAGAACTTACTTCATATATATATATATATAAAGTAAATGCATTTGCGGATATTAAAAGCACAAATTTTAAATACATCCAAATTGAAATTGTACGTTAACTTCTTCGACGTGCTTTTTAGACTTTTAGTTTAAAATCACACGTGTCAATATTTCCATTATTTCTCCTGGTTCTTATTATCAACGTTTTTTTTTTTATTTTCTAAAATTATTTGAGAGACTACGTAGGTAGACTCTTCCAAATTTTAATTTAAATCAGGATGCCCGGTGCCAGAGTACTAATACACGATAACACGAGTACAAACCAGTTAAATATCCAACATCCAATTATACGTTTCAGTATAAATAAGAATATAAGGACTGCAAACAGGGACGTTCGTTTGGACATAGAAAAGCAATAGAAAACCTGATGGGCCATGTAGATCCTTGTGGACCTGGTGGCCACGAAATTATTACCACGTACGACCACAAGCATTAATACTGCATTTCAAAAAAGAATTAGTACTGCTAAAATATTATTTTAGCCAAATTAGTGGCTAAATGATATGGATCTAAGGAAATGGTGATTAACCAACTAAATTTTAATTGATCAATTTTAATTGATTAATGCTCTTATTTCTTTAGGATATCATATCATTTGAGCATCAAATTTGGATATCATTTTAGATAAGAGAGCATCATTTCTAATGCTATGTTTTATTTGCTTTTTTTTTATATATAAAATAATAATAATAATAAAGGGATAAATTCAAAACAAACCGAAATTCAAACATTAAATTCTTTTGTAGTTCAAAATTTATTTGAAATTATTTTTGACCCACAAATAATGTTCCTAAATTACCAAAAAAAACCTCTCTCTAGTTAATTTCCAGCAACATCCCACAAAATCGTGAGATGTTGGAATTTTCACATCTCATGAAATGAAAATTGTAAGATGTGAGCCACAACTCACAATTGACAATTGAAAATCAGTCTCTAAAATATATCAAATTTAGGACAATTGACACCTAAGTGAAAAAAAAAAAAAAAAAAAACCTCAAAAAACCCTAAATCTATTACCGCTGCTGCGATCAACGATTTCCCATCATGGTAGCTTGTGCAACCACTAGAATGGCAATGCTGAGCCGCCATTTCAGTGATTGGACGAGTAGACAACGACTGTTAGAAGAACAGATGTTGACGACATGCTTGGACGAACCTCTCGCACAGGTCTTGCTTGGAGGCATGGATGTTGGCAATGATGGAGGTTGAAGGAATCAGTGGTGGTGTGAGCAGCATGCAAGCAGGCAATGGCACGAGCATGGAGTCGGGTTGCGCGACCATGAAAGTGGGTCTGGGTTGTGGGTAATTAATGGATAGTTTTACTTAGATCTTTTATTAAAAATTTGACACGGTTTTTAGGTAATTTAAGGACACCTACCAGAAATGGTTTTATTTTTGGGATAAAAACAAGCTCGAATTTATTTACGGTTAAAAATGAATTTTATCAGTAATTTTCACAAAAATAAAATATAAATCATTTATGATATAATAACTCGAATTTACAATATACTAAATTAATGAACATTCTCTGCTACGTTAGCATTTTCGCTCTGTGGATTATAAATTTCATATTATTTTCATTCATTTATTAATGAGCTTGCAATTATGTTACATAAATCTTTCCGCATAATTCCTTTATTTATTTAATTAAAAATTTATTTAATTAAACGATGCATATTGACTAGGAATTTATGTACATTCATTCTTTGACTTTTTATGTTTTGCATTACAACCACCAAATTTTCATATGTACATCATGATTCATGATTTATGATTCGTGCATGTATAATTTCTAATTTTTTTAAAATACTAACATTAGTTAGTTTATAATATATATATTCATTTTCTTTAGCTATATATTACCTTTGTTCTTAAAAAGAAATTCTTAATATATATATATATATGTATGTATCTAGGTTCATGAGTTCATCAATTATAAGCTAGCTTTCATCCCAGCACGTAGTTTTCTGGTAAAGGCATGTGACCCCTATAGTAGTTTGGTCACTTTGCCAGATTATATTTTATACAGATATTTATACGTACCTAGAATCTTAACATATTTTTTAATAATTCAGATAGAATGCGAACATTCTCACTATTCTACGTGCCAAAAGCTAAAGAAACTCTCTTTTTTTTCGTTCAAATAATTTAAAATTACATGCCATGCACATCAATCCAGATTCCAAATTATCCTATTATCAGGTCCTATGATTGCTTTCCAATGAAAACAAAGCCAAAAACTTTTAGGGTTCCAAGCAAGATACGTGCTAGCCATTTTACATGTTGCAAATTAAACAAAGTAGATTAATAGATTATACGAAAAATAATAAATAACATAGGGTTTTCTGACAGGTACACGATTGCTTGCCTGCTCCCAAATTATCGGGTTGTCAACATAGGATTTGATCACTGATGATGTATAATGTATTTCCAGTCCATCATCAACAGAGCTGCATCTTCTTTTGATTTAGCTAGAGGTTCTTTTGATAATATTTTTTAGTTTTTTGAATTATATATTACTTTTTTCCTTTGAAAAAAAAGATTATATATTACATTATGCTTGAATAATATAGCAAGCAATATTAACCGTACAATTTGCGTATCTTTTGGACAAATATCATAATTCGTAGTATTGTACTTCTTCATCATGTTGCGACTTGCGAGCTGACAGGGCCTTTCTATTCCACAACCAAATAATTGCCCACACTTTTAAGATGCAATACTGCAAGCAGTTGCCCATAATTTCCATTAAAAAAAAAAAAAAAAAACTTTTATTTGTCTCTAGTATATTTTATCTTAATCTAACGGATGAAATGGTCTGAACCATGCTACTGTAAAGCACCTATGTAACTATTAAATATTAATTATGCTATTATACAGAACCTATAACTATTAAACATCAATTCAGTAGTTTGAATAAATAAAAAGTTTTAAGAGTAAATTTAAAATAGGTAATTTACTTTATAAATTATGTACATCCTTTCTAGCTTAGGTGGTGATTCACCTATTTATTCACTTTACTAGTGAAAAATTAAGTCTTATTATGAGCATTTTACAAATATGTGTAGGAAGTTTTCTCTTTTTGATGAGAGTAAATATCTTTCAATTATCATATTAGATATTTAGATATATGTATTAAGAGTTTTCTTCTCTTTGTGAGATGTCTTTCAATTATATGAATAAATATCTAGGTCGATCAAGTATGATTTGATTTCATTATATTTCAACAAAAACCTCTACAGATTTACCGTGTATAATTACAGTTCTAATATAATACCGAAATCCTTTATTTTCTATGTATATTGAAAAGTTTTTTGATAAGTTTAGAAAATAAAAAGAGATACTTAACTAAGTGTGAACTTGCCCAAGTTCATTTCACTTTTAACCACACTAATGGAAACAAATGATATCAATGTTGAATCTAATGGAGCGCAAAACTGGTATTTAATTTTAGTGCTTACATTCACGGTAAACAAGTGAACTTTTCACATTCTCATTCATTTGATCAATATTGCATATCCAAAGTGGCAGCACATTGGCAATTATCAATTTAATGAGTAAATTAAAAGAACATTCTTTGAAATTTTGAAAATTGGCTTTGACTCTTGAGGGATATCAAACAGTGGCGGACCTGGTGGTGGCTGCAATGGAAACGCATAATAGGAGCAGTGACATCCATAAATGGGTTGGCAGTTGCCTAGATTGGGTTAATCATTGGTGTGAAAGTGATTTGTGGTCATATCAGCTTCGATTAGAGTGCGGCATTTGCGCCATGAACTCTGTAGTCCCCAGCATCTTTTGTGTTCCATTATTGCTTCGATGCATAATTGAGTTTTAGACTTGAAGAGAAGCAAGAACACATTAATTTTTTGCCACGTACCAAATTTCATGACTTTGTCTTTCCCATTAAAAATCAGGTCCAACTCAACCATTATATCTTAACCAAGGGATCATGTGTGCACGTGTTTTCATTTTCTTGTATTCACTAACAAAACCAAAAGCCAGTTCCATTTTAGATACTGCCTTAAAAATAATAACATAAATGATCGTGACTTATGAGATTATCTATTTGGAAAGTTAAAAAATTGTAAACAAAGTAAGCATATTATTTGTATCTTCATATACTGAAACCCTATTATACATATGTTTTTCCCGGAATCCCCTCTTGTTCACCCAATCATCACCACCATTTCTAGATATTTCTTCAAGAATATATATATATATATATATATATCCATAATAGTGTTTTTGGTAAGTGAGCATATTAACTAATTATGCTGATCTTATATGTTTTTCTCACTCAAAAATGTTTAAAACGAAGAAATGAGGGCGTACACTTACAGACTATAGTTATTGAGTTCGTTATCCCTTTTCTTTTGACTTATTATACATATATATTACGAGTAGCATGTATCATATACATTACCGAACACTCTTAATTAAAGTCTTTAAAAAGTGATTTGAAACTGGAGCCCCCGAAAACGAAAGAATAGGCCCACAACATGTGGAAAAAGTGTCGCACAATACATGTGTGGTGTATGACTGCAGCAGCTCGAAATCTGTCATTTGTATGAGAAGCATACAGACAGGCTGTCTGGTGACCACTTCACCAAACACTTGAAGCTTATTGAGTTCGATATCCTAAAACCTTATTATTGATGCACATGATTAGAAGAACATGAGCGTGATGTCAAAGTCCCTCAGCATGATACATCCCATGTGGTTGTACTGTTTGCTGACTTGTGCTTTAGGCACCCAGGCTTACCCAAGACAGGCTGCTTTCTCAACCTCTCTGTTGGGTCTGTCATCACTCATCAGCCCAATTACTATCTCTGGTATGATCCAGCCTCTTTTTCTAAGGATGCTACCAGACTGATGCGGCCTTTTCAAATTAGGTAATGCCTAAGTTTACATTTTTTGTTTAACCGAAATCATCAATGTCTTATTGCATACCTAATATTCAGCCATTTGGTTCATTGTTTTCATTGAACAACGTGCCCCACCTTCTTGAACTACCTTGTTTTTGTATTTTTTTTGTGGTAATAAATTTCTGTCTAGTGTTGAACAAAGTCTTGTTTCAGTTAGATTGTATAACAGTTGCCAACATTATTTTTCATTCTCGTATCTGTTACATTTAAATGAGCGTTGAAGGCACGTAATTCTTGTCGACAATTATACTTATATCATACAGAATTAGTATTTTTGTACCAAAAGACAACCGGTGGTAATTGGGTTTAATTAAGCGAATTCTAGTCGCAATATGCGATTTAAATTGTTTGTGCAAGTGTAAATATAAACAATTTAAGTTGTACAAATCAAATAGCTTAAAGGATAAAGAGATTAAATACAAAATTTATGGTAGTATGTTTATCTCATTTATATTTATTTTCACTCCCAAGCTTCTTCCAAACATGAACTTTTCATTATCTCCATTTGACCTTCCGAGTACCAACTAAAACGTTATTACAAACTTACAATTATGTGAAAGTCTTACCACAAACCCACCAAATGATACCCAACTTGATTTTACAATCTCAAAAATGGATCCCAACACTCAACAAGTATTATTCACACTAAAAAATATAATAAAATTATTACAAAAACAAATCATGATTAAAAGATGCTAAAATCCAATCTCAAGTCATTTGATTCAAACCATTCAAACCAGATGCAAGCACAATCTAATTTACAAGGTACTAAATTAATAAGTCTAGTGTTAATACTGTTTACTTCAAACTTATATAAAATCATCAATTTGATGTCTAAAAGCTTAATGTGTGTTTCTCCATGCATATAGAATTGGATTCTCCTAAGTGTTAGAGATAAACACTCATTTTGATGACTCATTTTTTGTTGAGTTAGAGATCTTGATTGAGATGGATCAAGATGAATTAATGGAAAAAATGGTACTTAGATGAATGAAAATTAAATTAAAGATTTAATTTTGAAAATATAATTGATGGATTAAGTGTCATGAGTGCAGCTATTGAATATAAAAAAATATAAAGGCAAAATTAAATTACAGATTTAATTTTTTAAATTATAACTATAAACATTAACTGTAGAATTGAATTACAGTTTTAATTGTTGTAAATTACGAAATTGAATATTCAAATTATAATCGTTTGTGTTAAATGAAAATTTAAATTTTCAAGCATAAACGTTATTGGTTTAATAGCTGATTTAAAATCAGTTTTGTAACGGTCAACATAGAAACTATAAATTGACATCCTTTCTAATTGTGAAAGACAACCGAAAATCCATTTTTATTTTCAATTTATTTTCCTTAAAACACTATTCCTAGTCATAGAATTATAGAGTGATAGAGATTCAGAAATAATTCAGTTCGCTAGATAATATCTGGTTGATGTTGTTGTATCTTAGGAGACAAACGCTGAACATCTCAGGGAATGAGCAACGAATTTGTCTTAAAGACACCGTAGTTATTACATGTCTCAACACGAATATTTTGATTTATTTCACTTTTCCTCTGCTATGAATTTGTTGTAATCTAATAAGTTTCCAAAATTTTGATATTATATTAGTATTTGTTCTTATTTTTTACTATTTTTCTTAACAATCATTTGCATGATTTTTTTTTCTTTCACTTTTTCTATATGCTTGAAACTTTACTCAAAGCTATATTGAATATGTTAGAACTCCACGAATTGTTTATTATTATTAAAATTAATACAACAACTTTCTAAATGCACTCCGTATAACCCTAAACGCACTTCCAAAACAAATACATATCAAAACAGAACAACAAAATAATCGAAATCATATATAATAAAATGCATGAACATGCATGTGTACGTGTGTAGTCATAAATCCTTTCAAGAGATTAAGAACATTGTGATCGATCCTCTTGAAATTTATCAATATGTTGGAATTTTTATTACGACTAAAAGTACTTAACTGAAAAAATGATACAAGCAAACAACGTTGATTTTTTTCTTTTTTACAAATTAAATTAAGTCAATACAAATAATTAGCCTTATAAGTGTCTTAAGAAATTTTACAAATTTAATTTAAAACTCAGTTGTTTTTAAAAAAGAAGTATGGAAAAGAAAAAAATTACAATAAGTAGAAAATCTCATTAATAATTTATGTCATCCGACTCGTATTTGTTTCGCTAATGGTAGGGAGGGTGGTAGAAATGGGCCGCATAATTAAACAAGGGCTTCGAATTTTGTTAATGGCCCTCATTTGACTATATCTTAAAACTTGATGATTGAGTCAACGTCCAACCCACCATTTGTTTTAGCAGATTTGAATTTCTTACACGCTCTCCCCTATATTTAACGTTGGTTAAGTCTTCCGTTTGCTTGACTTAAAAAACATCTAAATTGCTCTTAAATTATACAAAAAAAGATGTCCAAATAAATTGTAGTAAAAAATAATTCATTAAAATGACAAAAGGAAAGTAGCTGCAATGGTAGTGGAGGATGAAACTGTAACAGAATGAGGGCTGCAAATTGGTGCCCTAAACCGGCACCATTCTCACCATTTCGTGGAGGCGGTCAATCATTTGGCACGGGAAAATCAATTATCATTTTTGTAACCTTCTACTCTTGTTAGTTAACAGATCATCGCCAAGCGGTGAGGGGGTTTTGAGTGCAATGTCCAAACTTTTATTTTTAGAATTAAATTTTACGGGCTTTTCATAATTCTTTGAATTAGTCATCCAAATATGAAATATTATGATGTTGAATGAATGTTTTTGTCAAATCAGGTTATTCTTTAGATTAATATCATTAATTTCTTTTAGTTGGGTCGGATATGAAAGTTGAACTTTTCTAATTAATATTTAAAGTTATGTATTCGAGTCCTATAAAAAAATCGATCAATATATGAGATGGAAAAATAACCAACATTATTTAAGTTTAAAATTTTAAATTATTAAGTTTTCAATAAAAATTAAGATTTGTAGGTGTTGTTTAAAAAAAAATACAAAACAAAACAAAAACAACAACAACGACAACAACGCCTTTTTAGTCTTTGTCTCCGTTATACTAACTCAATAGTCAATACCGTACTCGTTACGGTTTTCCCTGCACATGGGACGAGGGCATGTAACAGAGATGAGTTCTGCTAATGAGTTTGGAATTCAAATTCAGACTCAATTAGGCACATAGCCATTAGATCCTAGTTTATTATGGCATGGCATCTCTCATTTTGTTAAATGGAATGGAACAGTTCAAATCATTCTAATTCTTTTCTCCCAAAAAAATGACTGGAGTCCTCACAAGCCTTTTATTGTAAAAAGAAAAGACAATACTAAAAAGAAATTAACAAAATTCCGGATGGCTATCCTTCTCTTGTTTACTTCATAAATGGAGGGATAGATCAAGACCCTTATCAGCAGTCTCAATCTGATGGTTAAAATCCATGGAAGCTGGCCGATTCCGGGACAACCCTGCATGATGATCATATCTCGCACTCGTCTGCCAATTCAAGAAACTTGGCTCATCCTCTTGGAGTTGGTGTGGACCGGAACAGCCCCGACCGTACAAGACTACATTGTCAAACCTGGCAGCACCATTGGATTTAATTAGTCTCTCTCTGTCTGAGAAATGCTGTGAAGCATAGTACCCAAAGTTGGCGGCGTGGGCTGTTATGTACACTGAAGGGTGTAAGAGGCCAAGATGATGATGATGATGAGGAGGAGGAGGAGGAGGAGGAGGAGTTGGAGCTGAAAACCATTGGTAGTGGTGAAGGTGATGACAAGTTGTGTGCTGTCGTTGCGTATTCAGAGGCACGTTTGGCCTTTCTTGCTGCTGTTCTCTCCTTCTTGTGAGCGTTTTGATGGCCCCCTAAGGCTTGGGAACTGTAGAATTTTCTTGAACAGAACATGCATGGAAAAACCCTTGATGATGATGGATAATCTACTTTCTCGCGATGGTCATCTTCCATGTCTGCAACATAAATATCTTTATAGAGGGATTAGTAATTACCATATGGAGATCAAACAAAACAAGTGTTATTGATGTAAGTTGTGCTACCTTCAAAGGGGGGACTGGGAAGAACACTAGATGAAACAGAATGGGATGGGAAGCACCAAAAATATATAAATATATGTGAGATTGAAGTTTGAATTTTGGAAGGATGAGTTCAGAAGCTAAATTGTCAGGAATTGGAAAATGTCAAGTGCCTCTGCCGAAAGTATTAAATAGAGTGCTTGAAACAAGGGGGATGTATGGGCTTGGAAACTGAAGAGATAAGGGTGAGTTGTGGAAGTATTCTTTTGTGACTTTTCTGCATGCTCAAGTAAAGAGAGTGATTGGCTTAAAGAGATGTTTTAATTGGGAAATGGAATCACTCTCTTCCCTCTGACAAATTTCGGTTTCGGAGGCATTTGGTTGGTTCTTCATTTGCAGGAGTTTTAACTCTTTGTTTCTAGTTGCAGTAAAGCTGGGCGCCCCATACTTTTGTCACTTTCCTCTATAGCCTTTGGAGTTGGACTAATAAGAAAGATCGTCCACTAGCGTGAAAAGACACTCTTGTCCCTCAACAGCCAGAGTAGAGCACTCTTGCTACCGTAGGCAACTTCGACTTTTCATAGACTTCAAGAATTTGTAAAGAGGTTCTTTCCATGCCTCCTTTTTCAATATCTTCTTTAATATACCCACATTAAATAGCTAATTAGGTTGTAGAAAGAGACGTACGGCGTTTTGAAATTGAATCAGTGGAAATGTGCGTGTCAGACTCAGAATAGCTAAGCTTGAATGATCACGTTTGTTATCTTCACTGGCCAATGTACAGAGACTGGGTGACTTTAAAGCTGAAGTCAGTCCCCCACTTGTTCAGAAACTCCAGTCCAGTAGAGTGGTGAGAACCATAGTATTCACTGCTTCTCTCTCTGAATGATTGGCCCTTCTGCCGTATTCCTCTGCTTTTCTATAAATGGTTATGGGGCAAGCACTCGCTATTCCTGTCTTCCTTTCTCCACCGCCAATCAACTGCAATTTGTCGATTCTCATCCATTCCCTGCCTCCTCTCAACCTCCACGTCATGCCTCCAATAACACAACCCAAAACTTGCTCCTGCACCGTATGCTTTGTTACACGTGGCGCCCATTCCAATATGTTCCAACATCAATTACTTCTTTTTTTTCCGAGAAACCAACATCAATCACTTACCATGAACCAGACAGTTACAGTTATATTAGATGTGCATCCATCCTGCCTTCGCAGTTGCACTTGTCTGCCTTCGCAGTTGCACTTAGTATTACCATTTATTTGAATTAACAACATTAATACTAATAATGATAATTATAATAGGGTTACAAGAACCCATGTCTCACTTTTCAGCATCCTATCATACAAATTTATCTGCATCAAATACTAGGATATTAAAAGACCAAGTAAAATAAAGCCTTGTACCAATCAGAAAAACCTCAGAATTATTATTATTTTTTTTTTTAAAAAAAGGGAATATGATAATAATGTTTTGCAGTTAGAGCTTTAAATTGAATAGGCAAAAACCGATGATGACAAATACCGTAGCAAGAACAAGAAGCCCTGATTGACCGGCAAGTAGCAGGAAGCAGAGAATAAATTTCGCTGGCATGTTCCTAAACTGCAGCATATGTAACTGACCAGAATGAAGGATGGATTAAGCATTTATGATAATTAGGCACAACCAAAACATCTACGAAAAGAGAAAACGCTTGATGGTTCTGGTGATGGCTCGGGCTCGGGTCTGGGCTGAGTGCTCCGGTGTGGCAAATGTTTGAAAAAAGCCTTGACTGCTCCAGTTACTCCATCTTCTGTCTCCATGGCCTTGGCAAGTTCAACTGCACGCTCCTTCACCTGGCATGGTTCATGGGCAAGTCGGTAAAGATAATTACCTTCCATAGTCTCTCCTATAAACAATCTAGCTAAATTTTCTTAATTTTACACAGTTCAGGATAATTAATTCAACATTACGATTAACCAAACCAGAGTAAAATGTGGTAGACAAATCTAAAATGTTGAATTTGCCTTTATAGGTCAAATGATAGAAAATTTGTTCTCTTCTCCATTAATTTGTTATCTTTTCCATTAATCTGGTAAGAATAAAATCTCCTCACTCTTTTCTCGTGGGACATGTTGTCACTAGTTTCTTAACGCAGCTTTGGAAAGAAGATTGTAACTACTATTTATGGTGTACTAGTTGGTACAAATCCAGTTTCAGAAACAAGTTACGTTGAACCTTGACAATTCATTATAAGTAATCTACTCAAGAGCCAATGATATTCATACTTATGGCAAACATTATATGATGCTGTCAGTTTGGACAAGCAAAGATTGCACTTTATTTGTGAATTGTATACTGCTCCTTCTTAGAGGCCTGAGCAGACAAAGTCGGATAACTACATAAAGAAATGCAGAAAATTGCAATTACCTTTGGATCTAGCATGAAATTTATTGCATCAATCAATTTGGGAAGTGAGAATTCCTCAACTGGGATGGGTGGAGGACCCACTCCTCTGGCATGAACTCGTTCTCCCCCAAAAAGGTTGGTCGCCAAAGAAAGGTACAATAGTAGTTGGGCACTATATTTCAGAAATAATCCATCAAAATGAAGCAAAATGGAACTATAAGTACTGAAAAGATGTAAAAGCAAGTGTTTGATATTACCGCAGCTTTAAGACCAGCAGCAGTTGTTCCAGCACCACCATGATGAACCTGAAAGCATAGTGCAGACCAACAAGAACTTGCTGTCAAAAACGAAATAAATAGAACATAAAGGGAGTTGAGATTCAAAGAAAATAACAGCTATAACTATTACTTGGCAATCAACAACACTTCAACATCCATATATCTCTTGGCTCTGCGGTTATATTAACAGTTCGAAGGTAAAAAGCTTAAGTTTTTAGGGCAAATCTGGATGCCTAAACCATCCAGAATTACAATAAGCACCACCATGATAAACATGTTGCACAAATGAATACACAAAACAATCTCAATACACTAGATCATAATACTACATAAGCAAATGCCAAAGCTGTCATTATAGACTTACCACAGCTTTACATTGTAAGAAGAGCCAGTCATGGGGACAATTGTCCAATAAGAATATGGAATCTTTTGGTTCAGCCACTGGGAGAAAATAAGATACAGTGAAGTAAGATTGAATTCATACCCTGAGTAGATAAACACTGCAGTAGGATAGAAAGGAGATAGAGAGAGAGAGAGAGCCAAAAAAATATACAATGTACTACAGAGATTACTAAAAACTTACATTCACCAAGGCCACCCCAGCCTTTGTTAATTATACCCCTCTGTCCAGTTTGTTCCAATGCTTCCACAATTATTTGGGTCATCTTCTCTGGCTCTTGAACAGGCTGTGATGAAAAAGAGAAAGGTTAAGAAAAACAAGTCAAGTGATGATATAACAATGATAAATGAAATCATATTTTATGGCAATAACACTCTTCTCTTGGATGAATAATCATCCTCTCAAGTATAAAGTTGGCGCTTAATTGGGGGAATACTAAATCCCCCAAGAGATTTGCATCAGTCAACTTTTAATTAGAGAGCAGTTTCATGAACAACTTTGTACTCTTGATTTGACCACAGAACGGCGTCTTTTATGTGTTTTGAAAATGGTGGGGACCTTCTACCAATATGTGAATATTTATTAGAATTTCTAAACTGGACTAATCCAATTTTTTGCAAGGTATTGATTATTGAACAACATTAAATACCTGGAAAACTCAAAAGGTCGCACACAAAATTTCAACTATGTTTTCAATATGTTACACATGTTGTAACTTTATATTTCAATCTGTTTTATAAACAAAATTTCATCTAAAAGATCAAGCGTCAACTCAGTTGCCAAAAAAATGAATTGTGTTTAAGAAATTTCCCCATGTCAAGCACTACAGAGAGGGTATATTAGCTATTTCATACATACATTGCATGATTTCAGGATTCTGAAATACATTCAACCTATTGTGTTTTCTTTTCATTCCAGTTCCTACCTCGCAACCTGAATGCTGCCTTGGAACAAGGTTGGTAACTTCTCCTTTCCACACGAATTGCATTGCCACCAAGGTCTTACACATTAAGCTTCTCTAACCATCTCCTCCCTACTCTCTTCTTTTTTAAAATATCATCAGAAACATTTTCGCAGGTTGACAGTACAAACAACTTTTCTGCCTTGAAAATAGAGGAAAAGGACAAGCACAACAAGAAGTCACAGACACAAGTTTTTTGTCTAGAAGTCACAGACACAAGTTTTTTGTCTAACAACTACTGGTTCCTACCACGTCTATGCCCACTTAAGTTCCCAGACAGCTCCTATAAACTACCATATCAAAAGACTGGAATTAAAGATATAATAAGATTCCGTCCTTAACCAAAAAGGATTAGAAACTTATAATCACATCTACCAATATGAGTTGTGTAAGCAGGACACAAGTTGGTCCATATTGTGGAATTCCTTTTAAGGGAGTGAAAAAGAAATGGTGCCCATGCAAAGAAGAAAGCGGCAACATATTTAATTCACATCAATTCGACAAATCAATTACATGGTACTTAATAAGATTTTTTTGGTCCCTAGTGGACCACAGGTTCACGCTAATAAAATTTTTGTTCCCTATCCATTTAAACAGAAGGAAAAGAAAAAAGAATTACTTGGTAGTCAATAATTCGAATTTAAACTCACACATTTTATTCCACCAATTTTGTTGATATGATGCTTTCTTTCCAACGATTATTTTATATCCAAACATATATATTTCATGGAATTTTGCTATTACTATCATACCAAGGAAGTTTCTATTTCAATTTTGAGGGTTGCATAAAATGTTGCACAGGAAAGATGACCTTTATACTAATTTCAAGGCATAAATAAGTCAACAATTTAATGGGTTTTTTTTTTTTTTATCAGAATGTCTTACTACCACTTGGATCTTAATCTAAGGCATCCTACTTTCTTTGTTTATCTAAATTCAAATTATTTATGTCTGAAATTTAGAAACCAAATTTCCAGACTTTTTACACCTGAAAAGAAGAAATTACAATAATATTCTTTAAGTATAAAACTATCGCATTTTTATTTTAATAAACAAAATAATTGTAGTGGAGACCAATAGTCTCATCCTTGCTGGCCTCCTCTGTAGTATTTGAGAAGATTGGTTGCCTCCTCCGGTTTGTCCCTAGATCTGGCGGAGGCCACAGCCTCCTCCTTGCTTTTGAGGAGGCGCCAGAAGCCCCCTGCCTACTGAAGAAGGCCGTCGGCAGCATCGTAGTACAAGAGACAGGAGGCCCAGGCCTCATCTGTGAACTGTTTTGTAAATCAAAATATTTATTTAAATTTTTCTTTTGATGATAATAAAATATTTTTATTTCTGTATTCATTCTGTTACAATTAAACATATAATTAAAATTTGATACACACACACACACAATAACAGAAGGATATAAATTAAAGTAACAAAATAATGTAATATCTGACTCAAGAAATCCTAATTTTGAAAACACAAAAAAAAAAAAAAAAAGAACAAACATATTATTAAAGACTTAAGGATTAAGACCTAATTAGATTTAAGTTAAATTTAGACCAAGACTTAAAAGACAAATTAAATAAAGAAATAAAGACTACCCAAGTTTTCCAAGCCTCTTGGTGTTGTCAAGAGATAAAGGATCAGATCCCACCTCGATGAAGAATTTGGGACTTAAGAGATGGAAGAGGGCTAATATCTATTACCTAGCCTGCATTGTACTAGAGAAATAAAGTCCAGCACTCAATATTCTCAAGACGGCTTTTGTAGCTAAGAACACGCAATTTCACAACAATAGAACAAACAAATAGCTAGACTATTAAGATAGTAAACTTACAAGGCTTCCAAATCCAATATAAATAGGCTTTGGGCCAGCTTCAAGCCACTTTACAAGGAGTTCGGGAGGCTCATAATTTGATGCAAGATCGAGGAAGCAAAATCCTACAACATCAACCTTTGGTCCCCAGTCTAAAAAATCAAGCAGTAAAAAGCAAATCAGAAATCAGAATCCTTCTATATGAGTTCCATTGCACATTTCAAGACAGTCATAAATCTCTAATAAGTTAGAAACCTATTCAAGATTGCACATTTTAGCAACTACAATGCACAAAAGTTGTTTCCAGACTGTCATATTTCTCTAATAATTCGGACAGAACCTATTCACGAATTTATACAGCAGAAAAGCTGCATAAGATAACTTTTAATTACCAATTGCATTTAAAGATATGAAAAGATACTTAAAAAGGGGATATGAAAAGGTATTTTCACTTTGTTAAATAACCATTAAACCTAACAGCATAAACTTATAATTAAAGACTAACTAATGGCATTTAGGACAGACCCTTTCACATGCAAGATCGGATGAAATTTAAAGGCTTGTCACATGAGTTAAGCACAACAAAAATGTAATGAAGACATGCAGTGGGATTTTAACACAGACCTTATAATCAAAGAGGTTGCGAGACAATGTTTAATAATCACTAAACCTAAAACATTTATTTTAGGTTTAGTAGTTATATAACAGACTCCATCCAAGAAAGCATGGTAGAAGTATAATCAAATCAATGTAGCACAAACAATAGCAGTAGAAACTGTCTCAGCTACTAAAACTATACATACTCAAACAAATGGGAAATGACAACGCATAACAGTTAAGAAAAAAGATGGTTTATGGTTTCACGCACATCAGCAGTTTCAGCACTTAGGATTCCATTCAGGTCCCATAAAAATAGCTCATTACCCCAGGAAATTAATTCAGACAATCACTTTTGAAGCAACTGACAATTGGAGTTTGAAAATGGATTCATAATTATCCACATCAATCTCACCAAACATTAATCAGATACTTCCTCATGATTATAAAGATTGTGAAGCAAAAATTCAAGGTTTTATGATACTTAATCTAAAAATAACCTTCAGCAGTTCTCCAAGGCTATTAGTTGCTAAAGAAAGCACATAACAGAGGGGAAAAAAACAATTGGTAGCCAGGAATGCCTATAATATATAAAATAACAGCTTTTTAACACTAAAAAATCAGTATTTAAAGTAACAACCTTTTGGTTTAGGAACAAGGTGAGGACTCCATATATATCCAAAAGGAACATCTGCATCAGAACCCTGGGAACCACTTAAATATGTAACAGGCCGTAAGTTCAGCTTCTTTTTCCTAACATCATTTATCATGTCCCGTACTCCAAGCCAAATCAATGAGTCAACAATTTGATATGACAGCTGCAGAAAAAATCACATACCAACATCATATAAAAAACAAGAATACAAAATCATAAGAGATAAAGAAATAACAATAGCACGGGAAAAAAAGGAATAAAAAAGCAGAATACAATGAGTTTACCCTGTATCCAGCTGGTTGCTTGACACGGGACAATGGATGAGGAAACTCACTGGTTGGCCTGAAGGAAAAAGATATTGTGGAAAGCAATTTAAAATTCCCCATCAAACCATGCAATAGAAGAACTAACTAAGACAAAGCGGAGAAGAAAACACATGTTGTAAATACGCAAAAGCAGTAGAAGTTAAGAAACACTAATATCAGCTAGATTCTATTACCCAGATAAGACTTACGTCCATGGCATCGTGAAAAACAAATGAATTGGTATTTTTAGCGCTTCGGCCACATGGATATGCCCTAAAGAAACATTTTGCAAGGTTAGTATTAGAATTTTGATTAAAAGACTTCCTGCGATAAACAATCAATAAAATCCAAGCATATAGAGGAAAGAATCTAGAATTGGAATTTTCCAATCCACATGTATTCCTAAAAAGGATAGAAGGGATATCTCAAAAGGTAATAGTGACACAAGTAAAATTATATAAAAAGACAGCATAACAATAGGCAGGCCAAATCTGAAACATAACCATCCACCTCCTCCTCTCCGGGAACTAACCACAATTTCTAACAGCAGCACTCAATTATAGTCATCAAACTGAAAGCAACATGAACATGTAAATTTACATAGCCAGGACTTATCATCAAGACATCTCCTGAAGAGGTAAAAAGGAATTTATTAATATCAAAACAAATTTGCATAAACAAAAATTATTTGAGATAGACTCAACATGACAAGAATTTGAAACAAAACAATCGAAGTTAATGTGATCAAACCCTTACATAACCGTTATGTGGTGAAGCAGATCAAAATGAATAGCAAGAGAGGAATTTTTTATTAAGTCAAGTATACAGACGCTTTAGCACATGTATCAATGTAGACTTAGGTTATCGCATCTCAATTATAGGCAGACAGTTTTCTTTATGATATATTTATTCAAAAGAAAAAAATGCATTGTTATATGTTTCTGTTCAATTTTCGTTCTTTTTCTCAGTATTAGTTTGACTTGTGAACAGAGGAAGAATTTCTACATCACAAACAAATGTACCACATTGAATATCACAAACAAACGTGACACATTCAATATCACAAATTCTTCAGAACAAATTTTCAGATGTGCTTGACAAACAAATACAGAGTTCAAAACAATCAACCAGAAATATATATGTGATATAAAAGATTCAGGGGTGATAAAGTCTAACCATATGTTACAGGATTTGCAATAATTGCCTCAGCCCTAAACGGGATTCCAGAATCTAAATCAGGTTCTTTGCAGGCTGGAAGTAAAGAGTATATAACTTCTTTCAATTGATTACGTTGAACGGGTATTTCGGAAGGGCCTGAAGGCAAGAATCCTTTATTTTTAACCATATCTGCTCAGAGAAAAGGAAAATCATTAATTGGAACATATCAATAATAAGCCTTTGAAAAAAATCATCTTTAAGTGTTTTTAATGGGCGACTGGGACAACATTTTACATTCTCTAGAATACATATATTAAACTCCTACTCACAAAAAATAGCAACAACATTCAGGATATCACAAAGGAAAACCACTCGCAAATGTCTATGGCAAACCATTTATGCAAAAAAGCCTATATTATAAATATATGCATTAATTTTTATTCACATGTCAAATGCATGTGCCTAAGAGAAATCATCCAATGAAAACTAACAATAAAAAATAAGCCTTAATAGGCAATTATCATCCACAGCCAAACAGCAAGAGAAAGACGGAGAGAGAAAGGACAATCCAAAGCTACATTTATGATCATCAAAAAGCATCAATACCTTTACCCAGAAGCAATTTTCAATTTTCTTCTGACACCGCCAGGAGCACTATTTCATTACTAGTCACACAACATACACTTGTATCTTGTTCCTATTTTATGATTATTACTTTTCCTGCATCTCTTAATTGGGGTATGATAACCAAAATTTTAATCCATTTGAAGGAATATACAGCTCTCTTCAATGACATTCTGATCTCACCAAATAATGCAATTTCAAGACCACTTATTCTCAAATATTATGAAACATCCTTGCAGGATCTACATATACAAACCAATTTTAGATAAAATGGTACATACTACTAAAATGAAAATCACAATCTTTAGTCCAAAAGGCATTCCACATAATCTCAACATTATTAAGTTCCCACACGTAAATACAAATCTTCCCCTGTTTATAATTTGCTGCTAGAATAATTATATACATCATTATTAGGTGTAAGTGTCATGGATAGAAATGAGAAATATAACTTGGGTCATTTCTCACAGCTATTCAAGCTATTCAAGCAAACTCAGATACCTTAAGCATGCACAAGAATCAAAAACTTGAAATCTATTGTTTGATAAATTGCAAGAACTAGATAGCTGGAAATCAGGAAGGCTTGACTGCCCCAAATGTGATTTTAAAACCCTAGCAGCAAATATGTGCTAACTGTTCTATGCAAACCACTCCAATAAAAAAGATGATTGAGAATCAAACATAAATAGTAACCGTAGCTGTCAATGATGCATTTAGCTACTTACAGGCTGCAAGAACTTTCGGATCTCCGCCTAAAGGATAGAACTCCAACCCAGCAGTCAGGACAAAATCTTTGAAATTTGAATGAGTCGCCAATCTAACACGATGACCATAGTCCTGCATGCAAATATTCTTGTCATTGGATCAAAATTATAGCGTAACAAAACCTTGAACTGCTAAAAGTAAAAGTCCAACTTCAAATTCTCATAATTCTTTCCATTAAAAAATGAATAAAGCAGAAGTTTGTAATTAACCACATTTCTAAAAAGAACATTGGACCAGATGAACATAATTGCCCGAACTGCCAATGTTTTAAGTCAGTCAACATATTTTTCATTCATAGTAAAAACAGATAAAAAGTCCAAGGTTTCAAGATTAGACCAAATAACCATCAATCTGAAAAGAGAGGGAGAGAGAGAGAGAGAGAGAGAGAGACAGATTCAAAACAATGGCATTATTTAAATATAGAGGATGTAAAACAAAAGGCCAGCCATTTGCTTGAACTCATGGTAGCAACGCATTTAATATTCTATAGCCATCCAATTGGCAAATAGGACCATATGACGGCAGTGGAGGTCAGGTAAGAGTAACTAGTAAATTGTGCAAGCAGGTGCAGTAGTCAGTATCCCCACCAAACAAGCAAACTGCCTTCGACAATCTTCACCTTTTTTGTAAGTGCACCCCATAAATTGGTTTCTTCAAAAATTTTTAATCTATAATTACAACCACTTAATACTAAAAACATCATTTCTAAAATTTCATTGTATTACACTTTTATGATTAAAGATCATTCACACCTATTCTGCTATTCACTCAACATTTATTACTGTTATTATTATTTTTTTAAAAAGTTTGCTATTCGTTTTTCCTTTTTAAAGTTTATTTGTTCTTATTTTTATTTTTTTAAAATAATAAATGAGTGAAAAATAAAAATAAAAAGCAACCACATCCAAAAGTCTAAAACTAAAAAAGTTAAAAGTTATTAAACTTTCAAAGGGGAAAAAAAAAAACAAAGGCAAACTCTTAAACAACGGATGTGAAGTGGAAAATGAAAAGAAGAAAATATATTGACTGATAGTTTTTTGAAAGGTTGATTTGCAATGTAATATAATAAAATTAAAGAAATGATATTTTTAATATTAGGTCAGTTCCAGTCATAAATTAGAATTTGCTTAAAGATCATTAACAGGGTGTGATCATAAATGGAGTGTACAAACAATTTTTGAGGGGTACAGCTGTCGACAAAATAATAATAGAATGGATATAACTACATAAGTGAATCAGCAGTCAATTTATAATGCAATCTTACATGGCCACAACCTTACAATCATGCTTAGAATAAACAGGAAGGTTTCCTTGAGTTCTTTACTATCAAAAGCCCATAAAGAAGCTAGATAATAAAAACCTTATCCCAGACAAAGGGTACATCAAGTTGAAAGAAAGAAAGACAATTTTTGGTATCATTTTCTTTCTCTATTAATTGGAGAAAAAATTATGAAATAATAATGAGAAAGTCAATTTCTTATTTTTAAATATGAAGGCTAAGGTACTCGTTTTTTTATATTTAATTTTTATTAAGTGGTCAATTTTTTATTAAAATGCTACTGGACAGCCCCTTATCGTCCTCGTCTATGACAGCCTCAAAAATTCGTTTACTCCTCTGTGAATGAATAACCCAAGGAACAGTAAAAACACCACAGTGCCACTGCCATCTTTCAACCCCAAAAGGCATCAACCTTTTCAAAATTTAGGATAGGAGGCAGTAGATTCCAGAAAAGGCCACGTCCACCCTGCCATAAGATACATCTTATCCCACATATTTAGTGTCTCACCAAAAATTTCTGGGTGCTGTCTTTGAGACAAGTCCATATCAGAAATGAGCCTTTGAAGGTAAACTCAACCAATATTTTTGGAGACCGCTCAACTATAACTTGACACGACATCTACTCATTTCGGATGATAGAGAACATAATGGGATATGCATGCTATGGATGTCCTCCTAGATAAATCAGCATATCAACACCTATTTTTGCCAAATTACTCTTGAGCTGTTGCCAAATAACTTGACACTCTCCTTCAGAAGCCTATTCATAATATTAACCAGTCTCTACAAATCTCTGTCAAAGACAAGGCCTAGAAATGTTTGCTCCGTGACATTCACTATCACCGGACAACGAAAAAATGGATGATTCAATTTCCCTGCAATTAACCATTACAGGACTCTCTTTCATAAGTTTTGGCCATCATCAGAACTTAAAATTAATAAGGACTATCCTCCCACCAGAAAATTAAAAGCATTTGTTCCTTCCACATAACATTCCATCCACCATATTTCTTCTAACCATACTTCCCTTCAACCGTGAGCATAAAACATACTGAAGGAGCCTATTGCACGTGCAACATGCCTACCCTCAAAATAAACATCTATTACCCATCTACAAAGCCTGTTTAGCAAGCTATCCAAAAATTAAATGATTGACATGCTAATACATTTATTCAAGTAGAACCAATATCATTGAATGTCAGCTCAAATTAATTTTCAAAGCAATTGAAAAATTTTTTCAACCATTGATGCATCAATAATGTTTGCTCCATCCACCATGCTGCACTCCAGTATTCTACAATTTAGGACCCATATTTGAAGGCAAGAGTCAAGTATTGAGAGAGTTTTAATGAAAGACAAATACAAAAGTGTAGACAAACGAATGAGAAGACTTAGGAGAGAGAATGCTGCAAAATTTCTTAGCCATTTCAAGTATAGTAGGGCAACAAAGAAATGTCTACTTATAATGGTCATCCAAAAAGGAAATTATATTCCTAAATAACCAAAATAACTAGAAATAACCAGAAATACAATATATTCATCGTTATATGACCTTAAACACAACCAAATTATAATAACAACATCCCATAAGATACAATTATAAAAAATAAACCTTAAAGTCTACACCTAAATCACACATAGGTACGTAAATCTTTAGCAAGTCATCATCAACTTAATAAATAGTAAAAATAGTAAAGTTCATGAACTAGTATGATATCAATGATAAAAGTTGAAATGGGAAACACTTTGACTATTTCTAGTATTATTCACCTTATTTTTTCTTTCTAAAGGTTTTGTCAGTCAATTGTTGCATGTCTTATATGTGGATGATAACTATCAAACTTATCAGGACATCATTTGAACTTTGTTTTTATTACAGAATTGTAGAATTTACAAGAAATTTTGACAATAACCACTAGAAATCCATGTCAAAATAGAATATGAGATCGCCAAGATGGATGATCACATAGATGCAAGTTAGAAAATCACTGCAATAAGGAAAGAAGCAGGGAGGTCGTAAATTTACAACTTTACAATAGAAAATCGAATAGTGCAATGAAAAGTTCATTACTTATCATCAACACATAAGGCAGTCACCAACAATTGGTAGACAGAACCAATAGAAACAAGACAAACTTAATTATACTAGAAAAAGCTAAAATGTTTACCATTCAAATATTTTTTACTTTTTTATCAGAACTATTTACTATTACTGCTTTTTATACATGTTAAACGTAGATGGTATACCTACCCAATATTGGAAGAAAAATATATAACAATGGTAAAATGATTGCTGTAGCTCCACCTTAACTATATCATTAGATAACTTGTAATTATTTAGCACATATTGAGAATACTTCAGTTGAAATTTATTAAAGCAGGAATATGTAAGAAAAGCATGGAAGCTTTATAAAAATTATGAAAATCTTAAGTATGTTTTCCACATTACATCAATAGGCAATATAGTGTAAAATCATAAAAACAATAATCCCAAATTACAAACAAAGTCAGGAGTTGAAAAAGCTACATGCAAATAGAACTTAGTCGGAAAAATGAAAAAAAACATGAGAACATCCTTCTTACCTGTAGACGTTTTCCAATTGCAATAAACGGCTGTACATCGCCACGTGTGCCAACAATAAGAATTACTATTTGCAATGGTGGTATATATTGAAGGTCTGTTGCATCAAGAGGCTCCTCCTGAACTTCATTATATACATCTTCAGGTCTGGCACCAAAATCCTGAGGTTCAACATCTCCTGGAACTTCAAATTCTACAGTTCCATCATCTTTCACAGTAGCTATTCTGTTCAACAATTTAATCTGCAAATATTTGAACAATTAAATAAAAGCCCCAATCACACATGCAAGGAAATACTAAATTGTAATGCTAAAAGACCAAGTGTCACAATGATTACAATCAATACAACCAATAACACCAGTAGCAACAAGCCAACAACAACAGCCAATAAAAGATAGATGGTGACTACTAGGGCTTTAAAATTTTGAATGCCAAGAATATATATTAAGTTAGACACTTAGACGATCAAATAGATTTAACCAAGCTTATACTATTCATATCCTATTTAATCACAACAAGTTTTAGACGCCGATTGTTCCTACCATTTACAATAGGCATGTCAATAAACCCCATAAGGTGACACTTAACCCTGCATCTACCACAAAATTAAAAAAACCATCACAACTCAATCTCAAATTTTTCAAACGAAAACTAAGCATTAGTAAACCCATACGACCTTTTGTATGACAACTTTAAATAACACAGGATCATAAGACTATGACCAACAAGTCACAAGAAATTGTAAAAATAGACCAAGGATATTATATAAGCTAACTTAGCATCTTTAGAGTATGGAAAAGTTTAACAAAAGGTCTCTGATTATGCTAGACAAAATTAATACTGTAAAAGCAAAATGTCAAAGATCCAAGGTAATTTCATTATATATCCGACACAATTTATACCCTCTGCTCGACAGAAATCTTGTTGTCAAAAATTTGTGCTGCCTCTTCAGCAAGTATATTCCGCGGTTTAATAGACTCGGTTTTTGCTCTTTCTAACTTAAGGTGACTTGAAGTTGATTCTGACTGGTCACTGCTGGACACCTCCACCGGCAAAGTGCTTCCTTTAGAAAAACTCCTGCCAGAATTCTCTGCTCATAAAAATGAGAAAATTCAGAAGTACGCTATTCACAAATAAGCACAAGTTATATGGACAAAGATCTCAACACCAATCATATAATTCAATGTAATTGTTATTAATTTTATAAATTCAATGAATCGATGTCAAGTTCAAGACTCAGGCTTGCAAACATAAATTCGACTTCGCAAGCAAAATCAATTAATCACGACCAGTGAGCGATCAGAATTGCAGTTAATATATATTATCAGCTCCAAGAACATCTCTTCGATTAGACACAACAAGAATTAACAGAAAAGAATCGAAACAAAACTCCGCAAAACACTCTCTCACAACTATAACAGTCTAGTTATGACAGTAGACAAACACAAACTCCAACTAACCTGAAGAATTTGCATTTCCATTATTTGCCGAACTACTAGCAGCAGCAGCAGCACTCGTGTCTCTGCTGTTTAGTTGCTTACCTTCACCGGAAGTGGAGGGCGAAGAAGAGGAGGTCCGTAAATTCTCTCCGGACTTGGTCATCGGCGAGACTGATAGTCACGATACAGATCTGACCGCGTGTATCAGGCGCTACAGAGAGAGAGAGAGAAAGAACGATGTTTCGTGTTGTTTAGTATTTGCGAGTAAAGCGAGCGTTAGGATTCCGAGAAAGCGCGTGCAAGGAGGGAAATTCCTGTTCGCGGAATCTGAAGAGTGAACACTCTAGACATTTGATATGATATGACACCCGGATATCTAGTGCTCTGGCAATAGTTCCGGTTTTTTTCGCCTTTTTCTATTTTTTTATGGTACTGTAGCAGACACGTGTGCTTCGCTGGCAGTTCAAATTATGATATAAGACTGTCTCATGGGATGTTGCCACTTGTTGAATGACACGTGGCATATATGTGGAAGCAATTTGCTATATTTCTATTTGTAAAATAACCAATTGCCCTTGCTTTTTAATAATTTCATATTATTAAAATAACTTTTAATTACCATCAGTTTCCCAAAAAAAAAAACTTTTGACAACCATCATTATTAAAGTAGACATATTAAAAATAAGGGAAAATCCCAAAAAACCTCCTGACGTTTGATAGATTACCTTATTCTACCCTAGTGCAGTTTCATTTTTATCTATTTTTCTCCCATTCCGTCACTTTAATAACTGTAAAGTAATACTGACATATACAGAACATAAAAAGACTATATTACCCCTGATATGATTTTTTAAAAAAAAAAACACATTAAATTAAAAAATAAAGAAAAAAATAAAAAATAGAGATCTAGATTGGATCTCCACCGTCCATCCAATTGGATGGACGATGGAGATCCAATCTAGAGATTTTTTCTTGATATGATTTTTCTTTAAAAAGAACACAATAAATTAAAAATTAAAAATAATAAAAGTGGAGATCTAATCTGGATCTCCACATCCATGAAAAAAAAAACGATGAACAGAGAAAACAAAAAAAACACCTTTCTGATCTCCTCCCTCTTCTCTCTTCCCATTTATGGGTTCCCAGCCTTTCTCATCATTCAGTTCCCCATAATCATCAACCTCCCACAATCATCAATCTCCCACAATCATCACCAAGCATAAAAAAACAGAAAAATCATTCAACTAGAAAGAGAAAAAAAAAAAAAAGCCCACTGGTCTCCACCGCCGTTAGAGACCCTAACGGTGGAGACCCATCGAACTGGGTTTCCATTCATGGAGACCCAGACTGGGTCGGTCGTGGGACCATATTCGTGGAGACCCAGTTGTCTGAGTCTCCACGATCGGAGACCCAAATCTGGATCTCCACGATCGTCGTGGAGACCCAGACCCAGAACTGGGTCTCCACCATGTTGTCGCCGTCCAACAAGGTGCCGCCTGCCGTCGAACCAACCCGCAGAGCCGGTCGGAGATGTAGAGAGAAAGAGGAAAAGAGGAGAGAAAGAGAGAGAGATAGAGAGAAATGAAGAGAAAAAAAAAACTTATATATATTTTTTATTTTTATTTTTAATAAAAATATCTTATTTGAATAGGTATTTTAATGTTATTTATTTTATTTTTAATTTTTATTGATATTTTCGTTGAATTTCTTTTTTACCCTTGAGTCAAACGATCAATTTTATCATCCTAACGGTATCTATTACCGTTAGTGGTATTATTGTCCTTTTATATGGTTTCAGGGGGTATTTTTGGTGTTTAATTGAAAGTCAGGCGGTATTTTGGATAAAAATGAAACTATATGAGGGAGAATGGGTAATCTATCAAACGTTAGGGGTTTTTTGGGATTTTCCCTAAAAATAATAATCATTGTTTCAAAAAAAATTATTATTATTATATTATTGATTTTTTTATTATGAAATAAATTATTATTTTATGAGTAAATACAATTCGAATTTTATAGAAGTCAGATTGGATATGTTACATTTGTATGAGAGCGTAGTATTCAAAGGTTCTCCCTACCGGAATTTTTGTTCTCTTTTGGCTCCTCTTTTGTTTCTTGTTAATCTTGATCGTCATTGACATCGATTTTTAACATTTCAACGGCCTAAATGAACATAATTTACCAACCAAATGGATGCTAAAATAAATTCATACAAGGTGTAAAAGAAAAAAAAAAACAATTATGAATAGAATAAAAAATTAATATATATAAAAGTTTACATTTTGAAAAAAAAAAAAATCTATAAAAGTTTGCAGCTAAAAAAACGTATAATACAAAAAATAAAAATAATAAAAATGGAAGCCACCTCTATTGATGGTAATGGCCTTTGTCCAGCAATCTCCGGGAGAGAGCAACAAAAATTGGCCATTGACATGCAACGGAGATCGAAGGTTGATCTGACTCCAAAGTAGACAATCCATCATTGACAAGTCACCCCTGAGCACGCGAGGGAGATGCAACCACCTTGGACCTCCAAAATTTGGGCTTCAAATTTGATAAATGTCCAAAAAAAATTTATATATAATTAATTTGTAAAGTAACTATATAAATAATGTTTCAAATAATTTTCAAAGTCTCACTATATTGTGTGTGGTTAAGGGGTATCTTACTCTTCTCCCATGCACGGTTTGAATTTCTACAATCATATTTCTTGCTTTTTTATTTTGAAAAAAAGAATAGTATTGACCAAATTTGAATTGGATTGTAGTGATTCTAGAATGATGTTTTGGCTTTTCTTGTTTTGGATAAAAAAAAATTGGTATTTACCAAGTTTGAACCTAGATTGTAAAGATTCTACGATGAAGTTTTAGCTACTAGGCTATCGACAATGTTGTTCAATTTTGACTTTTTAAAATGAGTATATTTTTACCTCATCCATGCAATATGTTTGATATAAGTTATATGAATAAAATAGTTAATTTTAGTTTTTTATATCGGGTCTTTAAAATATCAGAGCTGGCCTTGCATAATTGATTTATGCAAATATATATTTTTTATTTTTAATTTCTGTAGTTCTTTTTTTAAATTGTTTAACAGTTTTTTAAAATTATTTTATTATATTCTCTTTTTTTGTTTTCAAAAATTATTTTAGTTCATTTGGGTGAAGTGTCAACTGTCAACGTTACGGTGATATAGTCGAGGGAATTGACCATTCTTATAATGTTTTTTTTTTATTTTCAATTTTTCAATTATTCAGTTTTGTTTTATTTTGTTTTGTATTATTTTTTTTTTTGACATTCTTTGGTTTTGTTCTTACTTTTTATTCTACTACGTACATGTATTAACATTTTGTTGATATCTGGTGATGGGTCCGCTCTATTACCATTCAAAGTATAGTTTCAAAAGTATTTCTTCCGATATTTTTAATTTTTCTGTTACTGAATTAACCCTAAACTATATTATCAATGAACCTCGTCTTATTCCTCATCCTCCATAGATTTCACCAGCTAATTATTTTCCTAGGCATCTTAAATTCATTTGATTATGTTTATCACATCACATCAATGACATTGTAAACAAATTTCTATATTTTTTTCAATGAAAAAATTAACCTCCTCTAATCACTGCAAAATATTAGCCCAACCAAAGATCGGTTTTCAGTTTCAGGCTCCAACAGTACTCGAAATAGATGGAGTTTTTAGAATTGTGGATGGAAATATATTACACAATTCTAAATAAGAAGTAAGAAGGTTAAAAATAATAGTCAATAAAACAGTAACCACCCTAAAAGATTTTGAAGGAAATGGAAATACAGTGACGTTGAACTTTTCATTGAGAGAACTTTTTTTTTATTAAAAGAAAAAACATTTCATTCATAGAGTATTAAGGGCCATTAGTTAAGACTAATTATTAGATTTTAATGGGTGTTCAAAGTAAAACTATCAATGTAATATTTTAATATGGGGTGTTTAAAGTAAATGAGTATGGAAAGAATTTGTTTCGATGGCAATAGCCTCGCCCTCGTTGACATTTGACTCGTATTCCCTAAAACTTGTTTGCATGGATTTGTAATTAATTTTATATAGTTATATTTATTTATAAAACATAATTTTATATTTTATATTATTTTTCAAATTAATTTAAATATTTTTAGTATATAATATATTTATTTTATTTAAAATTAACTTAATATGTTTATAAAAAAAACAGTATTAATTAAAAATTTTTATCCTAAATTAAAATCAATTGAAAATACATTCTTTTTTTTTTAAATGATTTAATTATTTAAACTTGATTTTATCCAATCTAATATTGCACTAAACATACTACAACATTAATTTATCCAATTTTATACTACACCAAATACATCACAGCACTAACTTATCCAATCCAATCAAATTTCATGAAAATAATCAAATTCAATATTGCATATCAAATAGGGTTTTAAAGAGTAAAAACTTCACTTTGCATAGTATAAATAAACTTGCCACGTAACAAAAATAATTGGTGTTACAACTTACAACTACTCAAATCGATGACCCTAAAATCTTCATAATAATTGTGAATTGTAAGGTCTTCCTAATTAGATAATAAATATAATCTCACCGTTTCCTTTATAGTTTGACATAATCATTAATTACTTTTTATAGTTTCGAAAAATCTTATTTTACCTCATCGTTACTATAATTACTGAAATAACTGAAATGATTAAAGTATCCATTTTTGTTTTTCCATATTATGGTAAAACTTGATTTTCAAGGTCGACTTTAATAACAATAAGTTTTTTTGATATTTCCACAAACTATAGAAATACTTGATTTATTTCATAAATCAATGAAATAAATATTATCTATTTTTAAAGGTATAAGAGGATTTTAACATTATGTTAATATACTAGGGAGAAAATAAGATTATCCCTCAGATAACATGAACACCTCGAAACACGGTAATGAGCCTTGAAGAAGACAACATTCACAATTTTCAATTAGTTTGCCATGTTGTTAAACAGTCTCACGAAACAGTATCTAGATTCTATCTTCAAATGAATTGCACAAAACCTTCCTGAGGTTTGCTTAAAAACAGACAGAAACATAGTTACTCTTTTATTACACGAAACTCTCATGTCGTCAGTTGACTTTTGTCAACGTTAACTGAGTGAAAAACATTTTCGTCTTTTCTTCTGGGTTCTACTGCAGTTCTGCGATCTGCTTCCTCTTTCACCCTCTCCTTCTCGATCTGCTTCGAACATCATCATCATCATCATCACCATCCGATCATCAAATATCAGATCATCATCATCATCGAACATCATCATCACGATCAGATCATCATCATCGTCATCTTCGAACATCATCAAACATCATCGAACACCATAAGATCATCTTCATCGTCATCACAACCCAGATCAATGTTCTTAGTTTCAAAAATAAACTCATATCATCTTCATCATCACCATCAGATCATCTTCATCGTCATCACAACCCAGATCAATGTTCTCAGTTCATCTTTGAACACATCAGATCTGTCAACCCTCGATTCCATAATTGTGGCCATAGTAAGATTAAGATAAAATCTAAGGGAGGAAAATAGAATTGTTTTAGGGTGTAAATGGAATTAGTGAGAGTATTGTGGAGGAAAACATGAAGCCAAATAATGTGGTTGACTTTTAAAAACAAAAGCAGAAAATCAGTCTCTCTCTCTCGCGAAGAAGAAAGAAAGAAAGAAAGAAAGAAGAAAGAAAAGAAAGAAAAAGGAAGAAGAAAACAGCCGCGCGACGTCGGAGAGAGAGGATCGCCGACCGACCGGCGACGCACGACGCCAAGCCGAACCAGACGCGACCGAGAGCGCGCGAAACGGAGCAGATCCACGGCAGAACAGTCGCACGAACCAGTCGACCGGAGCTGGAAGTCTTCCTCGCGCGCGAACCAGCCGCAGATCGGCGGTGGAAAACGTGGCGGAAGTGCGGCGGAACCAAAGGAGAAGGAAAGAGAGGAAAAGAGGAGGAAGAAAAGAGGGAGATCCACCCAAAATCAGTCCAGATCTAGCACCAAATCAGTCCAAAGGTCAGCCCCAAATCAAGGATAACGCGAGAAGGAAAGAGGTGAGTTGTTTAAGCTTGACATGGATGATTTTGTTGGTGTTTTAGTTGATTCGAAATGAGTTTCATTCTGAGTTGTTTGTTGGTTGATTCTGAGTAAAGATGAGTTGAAATCTAAGTAGATTAATGGTTATTGGAAGCTTAGGAAACCAAGAAAAACCAACCAATTGAATTAAGGTATAGGTTCGGCCAAAAGGAGTCGGAACCAGATAATTTTCATTTCGGACCTCCGAACGCGATTCCGTTAGTACCAGAACAATCCTAAGTGATAGTACATAGGTTCCAGACAAAGAAAACTGAGTTCGGAACCTTAGAATCGATAAAGAAACGAAATACGGAAGGTTACGAGTAAAACGGGTCACTTAGGGGTGATTATGCAATTTTAGTTATTTCGCATTTTCCGAAGTTGTCGCAGACGTAAATTTATGTATAAATATGATGTGTAGGTGAGGCGGAAGCCAGCGGAGCACGGCAAGGCCCCTGAACTTTTATATACGAATTTTTAAGATCAGGTGAGTGTCTTTATAAAAATGTTTTACTATGATTGATTTTGAATGCATGCCAAATTTATCATGTTGATTAGAATATCAAATGAATTTCAATTTGAAATGGTTGCATGGATTATGGAAATGATTTATGTGAAATGTGATTTAAATGAGAAAGGAAATTTAAATTGAAATGATATTGAAAATCTATGGTACGCCTGATTGTATATTATGTATCTCCAGTGGGGTTGAGTACCTTAAGCGTGCATTGGCTGTGTTGGGAGAGTCTGTCACTAACAGCGGGTGGGACCGTGTCTGTTTAGTCCTGTGAGTCGTCCAATGCACGTAAGAGGTATATTATTTGCTAGCTTCCACCCGAGCGAGGCAAAATTCCGCTCCGTAACGAGGCAAAATTCCGTTACGTAAAAACTGGATGGATGACCTGAGCGAGGCAAAATTCCGCTCTGAGCGAGGCAAAATTCCGCTCTATTGATAGGGTACCATGTGATGCAAACTAATGATGGTTGGCTTATTTATATTTATAAATTCTTTGAAAGCTATTACTGCCACCATTATTGAAATGTTTTGTTAGAAATGGAAATTATGCAACCTATGGATTTAAATGTTATTATTTAGTATGAAATGAATTTTATGAAATGTCGATTGATATATATATATATATATTGTTTCTAAATGAATGATGAATTTCAGATATATCAATTATTCAATCATGGTATTTGATTATGCATAAATGTTTTAAAAGAGTTTTGGGAGGCTATTTGATACGCCTATTTTAAATGGAAATTATATGACACTCACTGGGCTGTCGAGCTCACTATGTTTTATATTTTTGTAAATAAAAACCTCCCCAGGCACAGGCACAGGTGCAGGTACAGGCACTTCAATGGCAGGAACTCCGGATAGTAATTAGAGGAGTCAAAGAGGCTGTGCTGTTATTTTTGGAAATGTATATATTTTTTTGGGATATGTAAATAAAGATATGCATGACTTATGAATTTAATGTATTTTCTAAACCGTATGCATGATTGTGGTTGCTCATGGATTGATACAAATGAGAGCCGGAGGCTCTGTAGTTTGGGGAAATTATTTTATGATATTATAGAAGTGTTAATTTTATAGTTTGCAGGGTGGCAAAGTCCGAAAAACAGACGGAATGCTGCCCAAATTTTTAGAAAATGTTTTACAAATGTTTGAAATAAAAATGAAAAATTTCCCCGTGTTTCCGCTGTTTTCGAAAAGGTTTCAGAAAGAATATGGCTTAGCTCTGCGGGAATCCTTTAGTTGAGCGTAAGGGCTAACTGGAGGGTCACCGTAGGGTGCCAGCAGATCGCCTTAGGGAAGGGGTTTGTCAAGATCAACCATGACAGAGTTGGAGAGGCGGGGAGAGCGGGGAGAGAACGAGAAGCAAGAGGAGAGAGACAGATCAGACGCAACTGGACAACTGGACAGAGTCCGATCTACGACGCACCTAGACACCGTTCGTGAAGGCGGCGCCAGCCCTCTCCTTCTCGATCACATCTAGTTTATCTTTGTTTCTGCTCGGTTTTACGCGTGCGAGGTGCGGCTGGACGAGCTGGACTTGAGGTCGGGTTCAGGTGGCCTGCGGCTGGTCATGATGGCTTCTCGATCAGCGTTGATAGCTCCGTCGCCGTCGTCGTCAGCTCGCATGCGTGGAGGACTGGTTCTCGCTCGTTTCTGCATGGCTTAGCGTCTTCGTTTTAGCTCGATCTTGGTGAGGTTGCGGTTGGATGAGCTGGTCAGCGACGGGGACGGCGATCGGAGCAGCTCTTCTTCTTCTTCTTCTTCTTCTTCTTTCTGGTTCGTCTGTTTTTAGGCAATCGTGGGGATGAACATGTAAAATTGAGGGTATTTTAGACTTTTAATCAAAATTTCTTATCAATCGGTAAAGTTGACGGAAGTCAACTAACGGTATGGGGGTTTCGTGTAATAAAATGATAAGTATGTTTTTATCTGTTTTTAGGCAAACCTCGGGGGGGGGGGGGGGGGGGGGGGGGGGGTGGGTTGGGTGGTTGGTTGTGCAATTCCTTCTTCTATCTTCATATGTTGACACAGGTACTATCTAACTTTTTAGGCACAAAATTTTAAATACTTATAAATGGTCTGCATTGTCAAATTTTGTACAACTAAATCCATCAACATCTTCCAAAATTATCCTTTTCCAAGAGTTTAATAATTTTAAAAAAAAATCTAAAAATAGTTGATTTTATTCCCAAATTATTATTATTATTTGATCTTTTGACAGTTATATTCATAATTTCTTTTAACTAATTTCATTCTCTTATAATAAACACACTAATATAAAAATAATTAATTAAGCTTTTATATAAACTTGGTTTTATTTTAATGTACCCATTGTGGAATTTGAGGAAGTTAGTTATGGAATAGAATTTTGATGAATTTTTTTAATAATTTTTAATATAATATACACATAAATCAACAAATTCAATTCAATTAAAAAAAATTAATATTAAATCATAACCAGTAAATTTCAATAGAAAATAGTTTAAAATTTATAATAATTTAACAAATAAAAAATTATAAGTTTCAGGCTAACCGAAAACTTGTCATTTGTAAGTTTATATGTCAAGAAGGAAAGTGAGAGTGTCTTGAGAGAGTGTAATCCCTCTTTTGTGGTGAGGAAAAAAAAACAAATCATTTGTAATTCTGTACCTACACATGAAGAAAAAAGAGTAGATGTGCTTCACTTCATTTCTAATTCTTTTTTACTTTCCCAACACGATCTCAAATCTAAGAGATCAAATAAATCCGTTGACATCTTTATTTTTTTAATTTTCAGGACAACATCACTTGGGTCCCTGTTTTTTTTTTTGGATTTATCAACTTTTTTAACTTTGAATTCACTTTTAGCTCGCGTGCTCTTTCAAGTTTTAAAACACATCATTTTAATCCTTATTATTGGTCAAATGTTAATAAACTTTAATTGACAAAGAATTGTATTCATGATTCCAATCAGAAATTAAAAAAAAAAAGAACTAAAATCAAATTAAAAAATTAAAAATAAACGGATCTTCATTGTTTATTCTAAAGATAGATAGTAGAGATAAAAACTAGTTAAAATAATTAAATAATATATAAATAAATAAAGCTAAGAAAAAAGAAAGTTCCTCCCTATCTATCTCAAAAATGGACGGTAGACACACAAGTTATTAAAAGTAAAATAAATAATATGATTAAAAATAAATATTTTCACTATCTATCTCTAAGATAGATAATGGAGAATAAATTTAATTATTATTTTTTTTAAAAAATCCGGAACGAGCCATATCAAAAAATCTATAGCAAACTATATCGATAATCTGGTTAACCGAATCTTAAAAGTTATAGTTTAATCAAATCATTTATCTCCATCACATAATGGAGATGGGTTGCTATCGTTGGCAATGGAGGTTTCTTATTGGACCTTCATCATATGGAAGCATAGATGGAGATTCATCCCCATTGATGGTTGGATGGACCATATGGATCTCCAACCTTTCTTTTCTTTTTTTTTAAGAAAAAAAAAACTTTATCATGTTCTAATTTTGAAAAAAAAGAGATGGACGGTATAGGTCAATGACCATTTTTTTTTTCAAATTTTAATTTTCTTACTTTATTTCTTTACAAAGGGTAAAATGATAATTTTAATTGTTTAAGAGTAAATTGATTGTCGTCCACTTTTATTAACATTGATTGTCGAACTTTTGGTTAGAAAGATTAAAGTAATGTATTTTCAAAATCTAATAAATCAAGTAAGTCAAAAATAAATTCATATTTAAAAAATATAAAAATGAAAATAAAATTTGCTTCTTATTTTTAAAAAATTAATAAATTTATTTCCACAATCATTTGTGTTGTAATAATGCCAAATAAATTAATGGCTAGTTGACGGTACGAGAAAGTAAGTGAACTTACGTAAAGCCATCAGTCAACGATAAAATACGATCAAGTCAAACGCAAATTTTGTATTCAGACTCTGAAAACATGAATCATGAGTTTAACAACCACACTTGTTTTGGACGTATCATGATTTCTTTTGGGATGCCCAGATCAATATAAAATATAAACCTTTCATGTGAGCGTCTCTCAACACTCCAATATCCTTAACTTGTTGGAAAAATATCATTGTGCTGTACCTTTTCTTTTCAATTTAATGTTTGGCAAAAGAATAGCCTCGCATAATTCATACACCATGACCACATCATAATTGACAATTGAATACCACCCCTTATTGTTTTTTAAACTATTTTTGTCAATTTTTTTTTCTCAAAAAACAAAAATAAAAAAATAGTTCAGAAAACAATAAAGGGTGGTATTTTATCTAAAGTTTATTAGAGTTTGATGATTTTTTTCTTTTTAAATAGATTTCGATAGAATTCACAATAGATCCTATATTGATTAGAATTTTTTAAAAAATCCAATAAAGTTTTGGGAATAGTGGTAAAATTTGTTATATATTTTTTTTCTTTTTATAAAAATCACTTTGAAATATATTCAAATTTATCATTTAAATGAAATTCATAAAGTCTCTGACATTTTGAATATACTTAAATTTGTTAAATTTCATATAAATTTAAATTGAATACAGATAGATTTCAATAAAATCCTTTCAGATCTGAATTGGATATACCGAAACTTTCTCGTTTGGTACGCGATAATGAATAAGATGGAACGAGATAGAATTGGACAGAATGAGATGAGATGAGATTAGTTGAGATTAAATTAATATTATATCATGTTTGATACAGTTGAAACTAGATTGGATTGTATTTGACTAAATTGATTTAATATTTGTATAAATTAAATTTTAAATAAATATATATAAATTAATATTTAAATATATTGACATAAATAAAAAATAAAAAGTTGAAAGTTAAACAAATAAAAATAAAAAAATTATTTTTAAAAGAAATTGAAATGTATAAACTTCATAAAACTATTAAATAAATTTATAATTACTAAATATATTTGATTTATAATAGATTATTTTATTTTTTAACAAATAAATTAAAAAATAAATAAATAAAAGTTTTGAAACCCTGCATCAACGAGATTTCAAACCCATCAACAATAGTGAGATTTGAATGAGGAATTTTTTAGGTGAAACACAAATATTTAAGGTTTGGATGAGAAATTTTTTATCCAAAGCTCACTACAAACACAAACATTTAAGGTTTCGAAATTTTGTTTTCCAAATCTAACGCATTTTTTATTGCCAAACGCAACCTTAAATTGTTTTTAATTCCAATAGATTACATATTGAATTATTTAATACACCCCCTCAATATTTGATGAAGTAAAAAAAAAAACAAAACAAAACAAAAATTGAACTTCCAATATCAAAACATGAATAATGCAAAAAAATAAAATAAAATTAGTCCATAAGGTTTCAAAAAATATCATATTTTAATTTTTTTTTCTAAACAGTTATTTTCATCCTTCACTTTTCTAAATTATCTAAAAAAGTTCAAATCGTCAGTTAACTGAAGGTCAACATTAACAGAATACGTAAAAAAATATTTTTATCCCTTGACAATTATTGATTGCATATAAATTACTAAAATACCCTCATAAAATGATAAATTTAGAAGTTAAATTGTTTAAAATATTTTTTAATAGAAGTTGTCAAATTATAATATAAATTATCTAAAGTAATTGTTAATAATTGGTTGATCAACGGTTTAAATTTTTATGAAAAATTTTGAAAAAATTAGAAATGAAAAGAAGTATTTTTAAAAGTGTTTTAAAAATATAATATTTTTGGATATCCTATAAATTAAAATGAAGTTTTCAAACAGTAAAATAAAATAAAAACATGCAAAACGTGGACAGTCTTTATATTTGAAAAGACGTGCAATAAAATATGACTTTACTTTTGTTTTTTTTGAGGAAACTTAATATCAGTCCCTGAGATTTTTTAAAATATCAAAATTTTAAATATTTTGAAAAAATAACTTATTTTATCTCTAATTTTTTCAAAACTCTTCAAAAATACCTAAACTGTTAGTCAACTAACGGTCAAGGGTGATAGAAAACTTGAATGAGAAGGGTAAGATAGTCTTTTTATATGAGAGACTAAAATCGTGACACGTGAATGACTACGATTTTAAATATTAAAAAAATTAAAAAAAATAATTTAAATAATTTATTATATATTTCAAACTAATTTTATAAAAAAACTGAAAAAAAAAATTTGAATCTTCATCTTCCATCTATGATGGATGGACGATGGATAACTAATCTGATGGATTTCCATCATCTTCAATATACTCTTATCTTCACCATCAAATTAGTTCAAATCCAGTTTATCAATTTGGTGGATCTCCACCATCTTCAACACATCAAGCCAATCAACCCAACCTAGTTCATCAATATTATCTCTCATAGTATTCAACATCATCTCCCTTAATAAAGAAATCATCAGCAACATTAAGAGAGAAAAAAATTCAAAACTATTTCACAAAAAAAAAAAAAGAAGCAAAACATGGTAGCTACTGGGTTTGACGAATCCAGAACCACAGAGGGTTCTGGGTTCGATCGAACCTAGAACCAGATCCACAACATCACAAAAAAAAAAAGAATTGAAGAAGATAAGAGAGAAAGAGAGAGATGGAGGTTGCTACAGTTTATGGATTCTCGAAGGCGGTTGCTGGGCTCGTTGACGACAATGGAGGTGGGACCAGAAGGAGACAGTGAGAGAAAGAGAGATGAAGGTGAGAGAAGTGAGTTTGATAAAGGGTGATCAATTTTTATTTTTAGCGTTTTATTTTTTTTAATTATTGTTTAATTTAAAAAATAATAATAATAATTTAAAATTAGTTAAAAAATATGTAATATTTGGGTTTTGTTAGGGTAAAACAGTTATTTTAAGTGCTAAGGGTAATTAAGTCTTTTTAATTTTTTTGTTTGGTTTGACCATCAATGGACCAACGACTTGAAATATTTTGAAGAGTTTTGGAAAAATTAAAGAATAAAAGAGCTATTTTCAAAATATGTTTAAAATTTTGATATTTTTAAAAATTTCAGGGACTAAAATGAAGTTTCTCTTTTTTTTTTTGGGCAAATCTCATCTCCTCCATTCTCTTCTCTCTCCTTCTTATTCTTCTTATTCTTATTCTCCTTCTTCGTCTCTCTTTCCTCTCTTTCGTTCGTCATTTTGTTTCGTTGGTTTCTGGGATCGAACCCAGAACTAGCGACGGTTCTAGGTACGATGGAACCAAAAACCAGTGATGGTTCTGGGTTCAAACCTAGAACCAGATCTCTGGTTCTGATTCTGGGTTTGACCCATAACCAGATCTCTAGTTCTAGGTTCGATCCCAGAACCAGTGTCTATGGTTCTGGGTTGATCGAACCCAGAACCAAATACTGGTTCTGGATTCGATCAACTTAGAGTCTAGACCCTAACATCAACAGAGGAAAAAAAAAATGAAAAATTTTAGAGGTGAGGATGAAGATGATGATGGCGGCGAGAGATGTTTGAGGTTTGGGGTTTGTTTGTGATATTTGAGATTAGTGTTTGGGGATGATGTTTGTTGTTGGCGTTTATGGTTGATGTTTGTGGTTAGTTTTTAGAGTTGGTGTTAGGGTTTAACAGTTGTGTTTGGGGTTGATAATTGTGGTTTAATGTATCTGTTGAGTGTTTTTTTATTTTTTTGTTTTCATTTTTCTGTTTTAAATTGTTTTGAAGATCTGGATTTACACATTTGTGTTGGTTTGTGGTTTGATGAATCTATTGAGTGTTATGTTTTTGATTTTGTTTTTGATTTTTTTTTTTGATAAATTGTTTTGAGGATTTGAATTTACACATTCTGCGTTCAAACTATGTGTTTGAATCAAAATTTTTTTAAAAAAAATTTGCCAGATTTTTTTTTTAAATTTTTTGAATTTTTTTGATAACTAAATTTTTATTTTTTAAATTATTTTAAATTTTTTATAGGTTTAAAATCTCAGTCATCCACGTATCACAATCTTTGCTTCTTAAATGAAAAGACCATCTTACCCTTTCAATCCAAGCTTTCTATCACCGTTGACCGTTAGTTGACTAACAGTTTGGACTATTTTGAAGAGTTTTGAAAAAATTAAGGACTAGAAAAGTTATTTTCAAAAGATGTTTAAAATTTTGATATTTTCTAAAACCTCAGGGACTACAATGAAGTTCCCCTTTTTTTTTTGTTTTTTGTTTTTTTGAAACAGACTTTACTTGTTTCTTCACCACCAAACCGCACCATCAAAGTCTGGGGACATATGGGTTGTGATTGGTCACAGTCTTGGTGTTTTCTTGACCATATTTACCAAGCAAATCCTCAGAAACTTGAAGTCTGACAAAACTAAAATATAAAACCTATCTTCTCTCGTCTTCCATCAATCAAGACTCAGAAGTCAGAAGTTTTTCAGTACTCTGGAGCAAAATATCTACTTCTTACAAAACAAAGAGGCACAAATGGACAAATCTCTCAACAGACAGAAAGTTCTGCTTCAACACTTGAAACCCACTTCCGTTTCGTCTCCACAAACCGGTCAATCACCTTCTCTCTCCGTAAGTTTCTTTGACCTCAGTCATCTGTTTATTTTTTCTTCAGAGACTATAGTGTATATATATATTTCAATTCTAATGTGTTTGTATGTCCATATGTACTTTATTTACTAGATTATGCCTGTAGCTGTGAACTTTTTTTCGCTGGATGATGACATGAGTTATGACCTGCAATATTTTAATTTCAATTATGGATGCTAATTGATGTAAATGAACATAGACAGAGTGTTGTTTTCTTTTGATTTTAATTTTAATCTTTAATAAGTTGAAAGTTGATGTGTTTGTTTCAACCCCATATAGAATTATTTTCATTTTGGAAATTGCAGTTTAAGCTTTGCAGTTTAGCTCTACTGTATTATATTCTATTATCTTTCAAAATGATTTATTTTTTTTAACATTTGTTATAATTATATTTTGTCAAGGCTTCAAATTGTGCAGCTGGGGATAGTGCTGCTTATCATCGGCAGGCTACTTTTGCTGATGATGTAGTAATTGTGGCGTAAGTTATCCGTTTATGGATATAAGTATCGAGATGTTGATGAGTTTCGTTTAAATTTTGTAATTAATTTCTTACCTGTCAATGGGATTAATTTTGCTGTGAAAATTATGTCAAACAGTGCGTATCGAACTGCAATTTGTAAGGCTAAGCGAGGAGGCTTCAAGGATACTCTTGCTGATGATCTTCTTGCACATGTTCTTAAGGTTTGATGCATTTTTTTTATTTGTAATGGGAAGAAGTCTGTTTGGAGCAACATCTCGGGTTATACAATTTTGTTTGAACATAATGTTTATAAGGATACTCTTGCTGATGATCTTCTTGCACATGTTCTTAAGGTTTGATGCATTTTTTTTATTTGTAATGGGAAGAAGTCTGTTTGGAGCAACATCTCGGGTTATACAATTTTGTTTGAACATAATGTTTATAAGGATACTCTTGCTGATGATCTTCTTGCACATGTTCTTAAAGTTTGATGCATTTTTTTTATTTGTAATGGGAAGAAGTCTGTTTGGAGCAACATCTCGGGTTATACAATTTTGTTTGAACATAATGTTTATACAATTTTGAGTTAATTTTTCTGGAGCAACATCTCGGTTGTTACCTTTTTTATTTTATTTTTGAAATTGTATGGTGAATTCTCCATGCAGGCATTGGTAGAGGAAACAAGATTGAATCCAACTGAAGTGGGAGATATAGTTGTTGGTACAGTTTTGGCACCAGGCTCACTAAGAGCCATGGAATGTAGAATGGCAGCATTCTACGCTGGTTTTCCTGGTATTAGTTTTATTCTGCATGCACCTTGTGTGGATGTTTGAACACAACATGGAATGGAATTGTTAATATAGTTTGACCCCCAAATCTTAAAATGAACATTTCTTAATTATGATGCGAAGGACAAGGCAGGATTGTCTCATTTGGTGTTAAGTGTCTATTGGTTAATCTTTAAATCATTCCAGGCCTTGATTGTGTAATATTTTTGCTTTCAACCAGAAACAGTGCCCCTCAGAACTGTCAACCGACAGTGTTCATCTGGCCTACAGGCAGTTGCTGATGTTGCTACTGCTATAAAAGCAGGATTATATGACGTCGGTAAGAATACTTTTTTATTTTTGCCTTTTTGGTCTGGTAGAAGTGATTCTTTGAATACATCTAAATTAAAAATATCTTTGTCTTGGTTCTGAACTGTTTTGCTTATAAACCAGGTATTGCAGCTGGATTGGAGTGTATGACTGTAGATTCTATAGGCAGGCTTCACAAAAGTAACCCAAAAGTATATTCAAAATCTTCTAGCTATGAATAGTGAATTATTTGCGAAATAGTTCCTTAAATCGAAACTTGTACTGTTGACAGCTAGATATCTTTGCCCAAGCCCGAGACTGTCTTCTTCCTATGGGTATTACTTCTGAAAATGTTGCACAGCGTTTTGGTGTGACTCGGCAAGAACAAGACCAAGCAGCTGTGAGCACTATAAACTTGTGATATTGTTTCCTGATGCAAACATAATCCATATTTGCTTAACAACTTAAGTTATGGAAATAGGTTGAATCCCATAGGCGTGCTGCTGCTGCAACTACATCGGGTAAATTTAAAGAAGAAATTATCCCTGTTTCTACTAAGGTAAATCCTTCGGTTTGTCCTCCAGCAAATCTTGTTTTTTTCTAATTGAATTTTTTCATATTATTGATAACTATGTCATTAAGATTGTGGACCCGAAAACTGGAAGTGAGAAGCCTGTCACAATTTCTGTGGACGATGGTATCCGGCCGAACGCAAATATGGCAGATCTGGCAAAGCTGAAGCCTGCATTTAAGAAGGATGGGACCACAACTGCTGGTATTCAAAATTGTCATCCGTATTGATATTTGTCTAGCAGAATCTTGATCAGTAAGTTTATATATGGTTCAAACTGAATCTTTCTGTAAATTGTATTGTAGGGAATGCCAGTCAAGTGAGTGATGGTGCGGGAGCTGTCCTCCTTATGAAGAGAAGCTTGGCCATGCAGAAGGGACTTCCAATTCTTGGTGTGTTCAGGTAAAAAAATCTTAGTTATATGAACAGCTTTGATATCCGCACTGCACCTCTATGAATTGTTCTCTACTGGCAACAATAATATGAAATCCAAGTTCAGGGTGGTTTGGTGTTATTCCTTTCATTGTCTTTGTGTGAAGATATCTAACATGTCTGAGGAGTGCTTTCCAACCCAACCTGTGCACCATAAACAATAACAAACAATAAAGTGAAAATAATTCCGTTGACGAGCCAAAAATGACGAGGATGGTTTATTTTGTAAGAACATGTGTATTATGAAATTTTAGTGTAAAGGCCTTCAGACATATAATAAATAATGACAATAAGTAGCAATATAAAAAGGTAGTAACAAGCTAGCTTACTCACTCTTGGAATTTACAGTACAGCAAGCTAAGGTGTTACATGAATAAGAAATTTATAAATGGAATACTCTAGTCCTCTTTGCCTCTCGCATCAGGGGATTGATTTATATAACTTTGGACAAAAGTGGATTTTTCCTGAATGTACTTTTAGATTGAAATAGAGACCGAAATTCATGTTCTTGAAACTTATTTTTCTTGCAGAAGTTTTGCTGCTGTTGGTGTAGATCCAGCGGTTATGGGAATAGGTCCAGCTGTTGCAATTCCAGCTGCAGTGAGGTCTGCAGGTCTTGAGCTTGGTGATATTGACTTGTTTGAAATAAATGAGGTATTATGTTTATACGACTCAAATATCATAGTAAATTTAATCAAGGTTGAATGATTTTTAGCTAAGCAGTGTACTGTTCATTGCTCAGGCATTTGCATCCCAGTATGTTTATTGTTGTAAGAAGTTGGAGCTTAATCCTGAAATAGTCAATGTTAATGGAGGTGCAATTGCTCTTGGGCATCCCTTAGGTGCTACAGGTACTTAAAACAACAAGGTTTGCTGACAACTGACAATATGTAATTTGGAAGTTACTCTGTCTGTGAATCATTGATGATACATGCTATTGGACCTCCAAAAATTTTGTGAAGATGTGCAGGCAAATATGCTTAAATCAAATGTATTTGCATGGTCATTTGTTGTTTACTGGTCTTGGAAGCCTGGCATCTGCCATGGAAAACACACAAAAAGCAGTGAAAATTATTTAAAAGAAACTCAGTTTACTCTTGAATAACAAAGCCTTCATTGTAGGTCCAACATAAATTTAAGCTACTTACTGTTTTCTGTATTAGGTGCACGCTGTGTTGCAACTTTATTGCATGAGATGAAGCGTCGTGGCAAGGACTGTCGCTTTGGAGTGATCTCCATGTGCATAGGTCAGTCTCTCTTTTTCTCACTGTTGGTACATAAATATGGAGCAGATGAAGCTAGTTAGGATATGATAAGCTATTACTATTGTGAAGCCAAGGTAGGATCAAATTTTAAAAGAGTGGATTGTCAGACAATTGGTAGATTTTTTAAGTGGACTATCACACAATTGGTAGATTTTTTTCTATTTTGGGAAAACTTTAGCAAATTTGATGCATAATTGAGTCCACAATTTACTATCTGTATGTAATTTACTACCTTTGATGGTAGGACGTGGTTCATGGCTTTCACCTGCATTAACTTTTTAAAGCACGATTGTTATCGTAAACAGTCATTAATCTTCAATGTGCTATATTGAATGGCGTCATGGACCAGTTAAGCATATGGTACAATGTAGTGGGCGGTCCAAACTCACTAAAGCAGGACCAATAAATTGATTTCGCGAATTTCTCTATTTTGTTGGTAATCCGATCTTCTAGAAACTGATTAGGTGAGGTTTAATTGATGTTGCAGCTAATGGATCACCACACAATCTACACTGTGTGGGAACACGAACAAATGTATCTAATATTCATTGTAGCCATTTATTGTGGTTAGTGTTGATTTTGTGACATGACACTACTTTGCTAGGCACGAAGTAGAAAAGGACATAAAATGATGCATGGTGTTTTTTTTTTTATTTTTCGAAAAAGAAATGATGCATGATTTTATTTTCTCCGCATTTGTTTCTAACGATTTAAGCATGAAAAATCACTGCAGGCTCAGGAATGGGAGCAGCAGCAGTTTTTGAAAGAGGGGGCGGTGTTGATGATCTATGCAATGCACGAGCATCTGGAAGTGACACTCTCTTGTCAAAGGATGCTCGGTAGCTAAATTTGTTTTGCATCTCACAATTTCATGTCTTAAAATGAGCTCGGCTGATTATGAAAATTATATCATAATTATTGTACTATTCACTGGAAATCAATAAGCCATGTTTGGCACAACCTAAGGGCAGTTTGATATTGCTGACAGTTGTAGCTTTTAAAATAATTATTGTTAGCTGTATTGAAGACATAATATGTCGTGATATCAATCGACTTACTGTTGGTTAATTTTACTATTAAAGCCGTTGTAAACCTCAAAAGCAGTGTGTATGCGTTCAGTAAATTTTATATTTATAAAATGTCTAAAGCATACATAAAATAAAATATTTTAATTTATATTTAATATAAGTATGTTCCCCTATATAAGTGTCTTTATGCGTGATAAGTTTTTAGTACTTAGAATGATTTGATTGTTAATATGTTGTTTCCCTCACCTGCTTTCTTCTCTTTCTTTTCCTTCAATGTTAATATGTTATTTTGAAAATAATTTTAAAAGCCAGCATTGTCATGTGTTAAACATTTCGGTAAACAGGTGCAATGAAGATTTTCTCCTAACTCAAGTCCTAGCTATTAGAAAATAATAATAATAATAATAAATACAGAGAAAGAAAATTAATATGAAGAAAATCCTGAGGAATATCAACTCCTATAATATACAATGGTTAAGAAACATATGAAGCGTGAAACTATACAAAGATCCCGTGCAGGTCGCCTTCTACACATCCTTGTATAATAACTGATACTTTGGTATTCGCTCTTGGGGCAGAGGGCAATTCACGATCAACTTGCCTTTCATGGCACCCCTAAATATTGCCTGCAACAACGCAATGTATTCAAAAGCCTTGCACCAAGCATACGACCCTTCAGTAAATCCATTACACACACACAACGCAGAGCACGAATTCAAAAGGTTAGAGACTAATAATCTCACATAAATTATTTACTTTTTTGGCTAACCAAAGACGAGTTCTCACCCATCAAGGCTAATTGTTTGTGCTAAATGATTGCATACCACAGAACATTCATCATGTTGTTTTCACAGAGTTGAAATATTTGGGAGACAAATACATAAGTGGTCAGATACTTCAGATGTTTCCCTTTTTTTTTTTTTTTCTTTCCCTCTAATGATCAGAATTCACTGTTTACAGTAAAAGGTAGGTTATGCCATCTGTCAACTGTAGAAGATAGAAGTATGAATAACCAGCTCTAACATAGGAGTCACGATTAGCTGTAGGCCACACATACTTCGTATACTCCGTGAAAACCAAGTAGTTTAAATTTGTGAGACCGTGCTCCACTTCTGAAGTTTCACAATCATGTTCTGCCCTAGCTTCACACAGGATAAATCAAGTTTTCAAACTGGATTGCCATTCCTAGACATGATCAGGACAGGATGAGACTAATCCAAACGACTTGTAAACTAACTAATCAACAAAGAGATCTTGGGGCAATGAAGGATCAATACATCAATGGTCTAACTTCCCAACCCAGTAACACCAAAACTTGTCAGTAAGAAGAAAAAGTGGGAATTGGCCTCTTTTCTTCTCGGTGAAAACTGGCATGATCCCTTCACAAGAGCACTGGTTTTGAGAAAAGCATAATGAGACTATACCACACATAAGAAACACATCCAGCAGTGGAAACAAATCTACGCCAATAAAGATCAATCATATGCAAAAATGCTTCTTTCCATATGAATTCAACTAAGACCAAAACATCACCAAGCACTTCATTGAAGACACTGCAAAGCCAGCTACCAGCTACCTTAGTACAAAAAAGAACCAATCCACATGGGTAGGCTATGAACTTCGTGCATCATAGGAAAGTCTGCTGTTTTGCTACTCTGTAATCTTGCCCATTAGATTGACTTCTTGTATTGACATGCACCAGAGCATTTAAGTCACATGGCTTCAGGGTACCTCGATGACCATTCAATAATTCCAGACTAAGATCCTAATTCCTATTTTATTGTTAAACCAGCTAGAAGAACTGACATGGTGACACCACACCATGACACCATGACACCATCATTCAAATAAATATGGAAACCATTTGCTAAATCCCCAACACTTGTACTTACTTGGACTCATCATATTAATAATGATAGGTAAAAAGCAGGTCACAAAGCAAGTGTAAATCACCACATCCAACAAATAAGTGAATTTTCCATCTCCAACAGTACACACCCAAATTATAAGAAGCATATAAGTCAAATATTATCAGTACAAAATGAACAATATAAAATCCAGACTACGGTACAAATAACAATCAAGCAACTATGTCATATCCATAGAGCAAGGTCAGAAATCTACACCAACTCACAAATAACCAAAGATGACATACCTCAACAACATCAATGAAGTCTTGTTTTCTGTGAAATGCACCAATCCATTTAGTGTGATCAGCAGTCCTGTATCACGGAAAAACAATGCTAAACTGTAAAGAGTTTGCCTCAGGAACACAATTTTGCGTCAAAATGAAATGTCATACACACAAAATAAATTTAGCCACTATCATGCTTTTAAAGTTACATGGTCAAGTATTAGCAGAATAAAAGACGATTATTATAAATTATCGGTATATAATGAAAGCAAATTGAGTGGAACTAATAAGGCAAAGAAGAAAGAGTAGGGACCCAGAATCCATCTTGATATGGTGAGCGTTGAAGAAGAAGACAGTAGATGGAATCAAAGTGATGTCGAAGTAGTTTAAGTAGACATGAACATCCTCGGAATCAATGTCTACCAATGCCACGCTGGCAAACTTGGAAACTTCGCGCGCTGATTTTGCAAGCTGTGAGTAGAGAAAGAGGAGAGATTGTGAAAAAAAAAGAACAAAACAACAAAGGAATCATTAATGAAGAAATAATAAGAAAGAGAAAGAGAAAGTACGATATCATCGAGTTGGAGACAAAGGGCGTCGGTGGAACGGCCAAAGCGGAGGACGAGGACCTTGTCGATGGTGTCTCTGATGATGGTGTCGATTTCCTTCTTCTTTGTCAGGCTCGGTAATAGGTAACTCATCTTCACACAGCATTCAACGATTGCTGTCACGATTTACGATTCCTTTCTGTGTCAGGATTCACCGCTTACATGCTATTACTTCTTTAGCAGATTCGATTTTCTGACATGTACACCGGTAAAAAGACAAATTTATTACCTTCAAGGTTTTTAATAAAATAATACTAACAAATTTTAAAGAAATAATACCCATGATATCTTGTTGAATAACACTACAAAATTTTAAATAAAAACATGAACCACTTTTACAATCTCAAAACACAAAAAATAATCAATCTTTCATATCAGATCTTGTTGAAGAAACCCTTGATGATACGCATCACTTGTACAAATCCGACAACGCTACAAAACCCATCAAAATTTACAATTCAAGTTCAAATTAAGTACCTCAAATAGCACAAAAGTCAAACAGACTGCCCACCAGTAAGAAAGACGCCTCGACCGGTGACGAGGGCGCCTGTGTTTCGCGTTTTAGAAATCTAGGGTTTACACCTTTTTTTTTTTAAAATTGAAGTGCCGAGCTACTGATATCGGGCGGGTCAAAAAAATTTTGACCACGCCCCAGTATTAAGGATGACAATGAATCAAATCGAATTGCATTAGGTCCTTATAAATTCGATCCGAAATTTTGAAGGGATGTCGCAGACCCGACCTATACCCTAAGCAGGTCGCTAATTTTCATCCTCAAATCAAAACCTGATTGGAGGGATTTATCTTGAACCTGACCTATTGATACTATTTAATTTTTAATTAATGATATAATTAACATAAAAAAACTAATATACAAACAAAAAAATTAACAAATTATCTATGATATCCATGATTATTCTAAAATAATTTTAAATTCATATAAAAACTCTGATAATTAAGAGTGCAAGATTTGAACACTTGTAATTCGTTCCTTTAATATACAATCACAAATTTAAGATTTTTTATATCTATATATAGACCAGGTTACTAGATTGGATCAGGGTAAGAAAGCTTACCCCAAATTCGATCTACAATTTTTGAGGATTGCCCCAAACATGATCCATACCTCAAATGGATCGTTAGTTTTTACTCCAGATCCACTCTGAATAAACTGAGTTTGAGCGGGTTTGAATCGGATCGTGTATTTTTACTATCTCTACCTCGGACAGGTTGATGGTTTGGATGAAAATATAATAACTAAATTTTATAAAAGAGAAAATTACAATTTAGTTATTCAATTTTCAACTAGATTCGGACGGAGCAAATGTTTATTTTTTAAATTTTTTATTTTGTTTTGATTTTAAATATGGATAAAATTTTAAAATATTAAAAATATATAAAGAATTTTTAATGTTAATCATCTAAAGTATGTAAAATATCATAAATATATTACATATCATTTTGATATGAGTTATTATCCCCCGACGATCAATAAATTGTCATTTTTCCTCCTATTGATTTAAGAAAATAATTCTTTTGATTTAATTAATACTATTTCAAGAAAATTTTTGATATTTTTAAAATCATCAAAAATTTATCAGGGAGAAAAATAATGATTCATCAATCGTCAGGGGGAAAAAATGATAATATCATTTGATATTTATTTTTTGGTTGGACCGAAAGGCCGGGACTCCAATATTTGAAGGCATGTTTACTGACAGAAGTTTCTAGTGAGATAAAATTTAATTTGGCTCATAATAAATTTCAGTTTTCTCTAGTTAGTAAATCTATCTTGAAATTTCGTTTCATTTCCTTTACTAATTAATAAGTGCATCATCTTAAAACAAAAAAAGAAAAAAGTGCATCTTTAGGTTTCGTTTGGCACGTGAGAATTGAATTATTTTTATGGGGTTGGATTAGACTTAGTTGAATAGGATTTGACCGGATAAAATGATCTTTTGATGTATTTGTATCATATGAGATTAGATTAAAAATAATATTGTCTATTATTTGATGTATTATAAAATGAATAAAAAATAGTATATCATATTATTTAACCATCTAAAACTACAAAACATTTTAATATTGTTTTGAAAAGTAAATCTAAACATTTAAATTTAGTTTTTTTTTTTAATAATGTATATAATAAATTTAATATTTTATATAATTAATGTAAAACAGAAAAAAGAATGATAGGCTAAATTTATCTTGTCAAAGTGGGATAAATTGTTGCATGGGATTGAAAATTATCCAATCTCAATCCAATTCCTTGTAACAAAAAAATCACAAATCAAAAAGCTAACTCTTTACACACATGCAGTAGCTGCGTATCTCTCTATTTTTCAATAAATTGGAGTTCAATTCCTATACAATGTATATTACAATTTACAGTTACTCTTGTTGTCCATGAAGTAGGTTTTTCTTGCACCAACCCTCTTTTTAAAAAATTAAAAGAAACACGAATTGTACTCAAAACTATTTATGTATATTTTTTAATTTAACATTATTAGTATATTTAAAACTACCTGAGATTATTTTTAAATGGACTCTATAACACAATCCGAAACTCAATTTTAATTTTACTCAACTCCCTCATAAGCAAGAGAGAGAGACCCTACTTTAAATGAAAAAACTTATCTATCAATTGAAGGGACTTAGTAGGAATTTGCTCATATATATGTGACTTGAAGATGATTATCCACTTTTTGCTGCATAAAGATACTCGAACTTTGCCTTTGTTTGGGAATCACACGTGTTCCGATCGAGACGTAACTACATGGTTTTTCTTCAAAAAAATATATATATAAACTCATTAAGTATTATATTTATGTATATTTTTGGAAAAGGTTCCCATATGATGCAGTACGGAATACCACAAGCGACATACGAAAGGAGGACAGGTGTAAGCCCATGGAAGCGGTACGCCGCCTTCCCCACCGAACAAGGGGGCTGTTGCATCCGGTGAGTGCCCAAACATTTTGACTCCTTTCAAGCCTCACCTCCCATCAACTCCTTTTCCTTTCCTTTTCCTTTATTCCCTATTTTTTTTTATTCATAAATTTATATTTTAATAAATAATAAATAATTTTAACATGTATGCTTAAATATATAAAATTTTAATAAATTCTCAAATTTACATTAATCTCCATAAAAGTTGATATCCTAGATGAATTTGAGTTTTTTTCTTTCTTTTTTTCTACTTTAGAAAAAAAAAAAAAGCGCTTCTAGAGGAGGTTGGTGTAATGACTCTTTCTACACTGCATTAATTAGATGGTGAGTTTGTATTCTGTGAGAAATTTAAATCTCCAAACAATTATAATGATATACAACGAAGTAGACAAGTAGATCCTCACCCTAACATGTTGAAGGAAATTATTCCATACTTGTTTGAACAAACAAAATGTGTGAGAAGTGTTCTTTTAACGGTATATCATTATTTTTTGATTACGAGAATAATTATTAAGATTGTATTATTAATTATTTATTTAGTTTGATTCTAATTATCTTCCAACCAAGGTTTTTTTTTTTTAATTTTTTTAAGAGGACCATGGTGCTGAAAAAAAACAAATTATTATAATGAGGTCAGATTAGGTATTTTGTTATCCGTAAATTAAATGGTAAAATTAAAAAATAATAATAAAAAAATTAAAATCTGTAACTTTCAAGTTACAATAATTCGATAAACAAAAAATAAAAAAATGAAACAAGAAAACTAGATTAATCCTTGTGTGAATGGTATTAATCTAAAGCAAAAGTCTCTCACGCAACCTCTGTAGAAAGATGAAAGCAAAGACAAAACAACAAATCTAATCGAATTCATCGGACTTGGAATTTCAATCTCCTTTGTAATCCCTCCTCTTTGTCACCTTAATTTTTTACTCTTCCAATTGATCTGCTTTTCTTTGTATTTTTTAATTCTCATCCGCATATATTTGTGCCTCTGCTTTGCTCTTTTATTATTGTTTTTACCCGATAAATTTAGATTTTCTTGACTTGCTTTTGGGTTTTAATTGATTTTTATTACGAGTTTAAGATGTTGCATTTTACTCCAAAATTATACAAATTTTTTAATCTGTTAAAGCAGCTACTTTTTCTTCACTCCTATCATGGATTGTTTGGATTCTTCACTTTCTACAATTTTTGTTTGTGCTTTTGATAATCAGATGTATATTGACTACCATCTATTAGGGTTTTTATATGGTTGTTTTTTTTTTTTTGGATGAAATTGTATGTATATTTGCGGGGGATTTATGCTGATGATAATGGGGATGTAGTTTAGTCTTAGATTCACCAAACATTAAGAGCAGTAGTTACAAAAAATATTGTATCATGCATAGCTTCATTGATTGAATGGTTTTTTATACATGGGTTTATGATTTTGATGGTGTGAGATGATTACTTGATCTGTGCTAAATGCTGAAAAGAAGATATAAAAATAAAAATAAAAAAGGTAGCCTTTGGTTTTGGGATGATTTGGCATTTCGTCAATTGAAATAGGTATGGCCTTAAAACCTTTTTAGGTGGCATAAAGAAGACAGTTTTGTGTTATCTAATGTGATCTTCTTGATTATGTGAACTCTTGATTTTTGTTAATTACTTGGATAATCTCTTGAGTTGGTTTGGTAAAGACGTTACTGAATTGTAACTTTGTACGCTGAATTAGTATTTTTATGCACATTGTTTGTTATTTGATATTCTCTTTTGTTCTTATGTTTAATTCAAAGTGGCAAATGCATATTTGTTTCTGTCCTTTGATGACCAAATGTTAAAGGTTAAGATGTCTTGTGTGTGACAATCACTTGTGTTTTCTGGTTTAACTGCAGGTTTTAGGATTCACTTGTGACCTTGTGGCTCAAATGTGGTTGTGAACTTGTGACTAATTTATTCAAGGCTTTATTTCCTCAGCTCTGTTTGAACTATTAATTTTTAACTTATTTGTTACATTCTTTGGAGCACTGCATGCAGAGTGTTTGCTTGTGGTTTATAAAGTCAAGTAAAGATTTCGTATTTTCAATTGGTAGCTCGTAGAAACTCAGAAGCTTGCAGTAGGAAATCAGTTTAAAGTGCTTGTGGTAAGTATAAGCAGATGGGTGGTATATATTGCTTCGTCCTCACTTGTAATTTAGATTACATTTGTATTCACATCATTTTACCGTGGATAGTCTTGTTAGCTTCCCTTCTATTGTTAGATCATGTTATCTGTTTGGCATGTATGCTCCTCATTGTTTGGCTACTGTTTTATCTGTAAGTAACATATATAATTGACCTACTCAATATAAAGTTCCATTTCTGTTTAACCTTTTGTGCTGACATGTCCCTAGAAGATTATGCCAGAAAGTTACCGTTGACCTGAATAGATGGATGTCATATGGTTGGTAATGGTTTATAAGTTTTTTAGGTTTTGTTTTGAGTGAGAAGGACAGACCATGCGGACATTAATTCAGTATGGTTTGTGAGGATTCTTTCTCATCTGACTGACTACTTAATTACTTGCTTTTAGACCATCCTATAAAATTGTGCATTGAGTTTTAGTAAGCTAAAGGGAGGAGTTACTATCTGTGATAATTGCCTGCCCCCGTTTCCTCCCACTAAAACTCCAAGCTACACACACACATAGATGGTAGATTACGGGTGGACAATTATATTTGTTGGAACTTGTATGTCATTCTATTTATTTATTTATTTTGACATTCGGAACTTGCTGACAATGATGATAGATTCTAGTTGGAGGATTATATTGGTTATATGGTCATTCTACTCTTTATTTTGAATTTTTGTTTTGATACACAGAACTCCTCTAACCTTTTTCTTATGTTTTGGGTTCTAAATTCAGGGCTACTGCCTTAGTCTACAATCTTGGTAGCCATGAAACTGTAGGATTTTAATATCCTAGGTAGATGACCCGAAGAGGTCTTGAACTTCTGACTTATTGGTTGAGATCTCCACCTCTTACCCACTAAGTGAACCCCTTGTTATTAATTTTATCATTCTACTTACTTTATGCTTACTTCTGATTCATTAACTTCTACTTTATGCTTGCATCTGATTCAGTGACTTCTGTTTTACCATTTCATATGTTCATCTTTATGGGTAAGTTGATTTTCTGCATTTTAATTCGTTTAGACTGTGAAAGTGGTCTTGTTGAGTTGTGGTCGCTAACTTGCAAGTTTTCATGTCAATGATGTTAAGTACTTGATTGATGTTTTTTGATAAATGAACTATGTTTAGTGATTCTGGTGTTCTAATAAGTTCAATATGTTTAGTAACACCCGGCAGTGCATGCAAGATGGCTGGTGTGAAACGGAGAATGTATACTGATTCAGATATTCGTGCTCTTCACAAAGAATTGGATGAGATCTCATGCCCTATCTGCATGGACCATCCACATAATGCTGTTCTCCTCCTCTGCAGCTCGCATGAGAAGGGTTGCAGATCTTACATTTGTGATACAAGTCACCGGCATTCAAATTGTTTGGACCGTTTTAAAAAATTAAGGGCCAAGTCTAGGAACAGTACAACTTCACCCCCTGATTCTTCACCTATAAACCCTAATAGCTCTAGTAATACTTCTGATATGAACTTGGCTTTGAGAAGTGGCTTCATTGAAAGTAATGAAAGTCACAATCTGAATGGAAACAATGCTTTCTCTGTTGGATGGTTGGAAGAACCAGAGGAAAATAATATTCAAAATCTAGATAGGCATTTAGAAAGGCAAGGAGAAGGTAATATGAATCTGGAAACAGGTGATCCTGATTCGTTCCATGAAATGGTTGAACTTGAAGAGTTAGATGTAGATAATTCATCAGAATCAAGCTTAAATTTGAAGTGCCCCATGTGCCGAGGTTCCATACAAGGCTGGGAAGTTGTCGAAGAGGCCAGAAAATATCTGAACTTGAAGAAGCGAACTTGCTCGAGGGAATCATGCTCCTTTGTTGGTAATTACCAGGAATTACGTCGACATGCTAGGAGAGTCCATCCAACAACCCGCCCTTCAGATGTTGACCCATCCAGAGAACGAGCCTGGCGACGCCTTGAGCACCAAAGGGAATATGGTGATATTGTCAGTGCTATTCGCTCATCCATGCCAGGTGCTGTTGTAGTTGGGGACTATGTTATTGAGAATGGCGATAGGTTATCAGCTGGAAGGGAAAGTGGCAATGGTGAAGTTAATGCACCCTGGTGGACTACTTTCTTTTTGTTTCACATGATAGGTTCAATGGATGGTGCTGGTGAGCCAAGGGCCAGGTCAAGAGCTTGGACTAGGCATCGACGTTCTTCAGGAGCTTTATCTGAACGACGACGATTCCTTTGGGGTGAGAATCTTTTGGGGCTACAAGATGACGACGATGATGATGATGAAGATGACTTGCATATATTGAGTGATGTGGGTGAAGATGCATCTTCAGTCCCAAGGAGACGGCGGCGTTTGACACAGTCCAGGTCTGATGAGGATCAGCCATGAGAGGTATCGGCACACATTTCTGGTAAATTCTGGTTTCTTGACACAGACTTTATATCTGCTGGAATTGTATTTCAGATTGCTTTCAGCTGACCCGACTGGTATTTTTACCATCGATCTTCCAGTAATGTGCAGAAATTGCCTCTCATAAGAGAAGAATCTTTATGCTGATTAACAACCGTGTTTTTAGAAACTATCTTCTTGAAATGAGGGTAAGCTTGGTCGTTCATTTGAAGATGCACTGATTGTGATGGGCTCTGCACGACACAACTTGCTGGCTTAATGAAGTTTGTTAATGTTTTATATTGTATTTAATGTCTTGTGATTTCTATTTCGACGTTATGCTGTACTATGATTATCTTCTATCTCGCATCTCCATCTTTTTCTTGTAAACTGTTGCAAATTCTCTTTTTTTTTTTTTCTTTTCTTTCTTTTTTAAGTGGAAATTTCTCTAATGTCAAGCTTCTGTGAAACTTGATAGTCTGGAAATGACTCAAATCTCTTAAATTGGTCTTTGAAATCAAAGATTCTTATTTCACTCATCTGCGTTCGTCATGAGTTGAGAATGAAATGATCCAAATCCTATAGTTGGGTCTGTGTAGCATAATTCATATAATTTCTGTTAGTATTTATGATTTAATAGCTGACATTGCAGTTGGTAATAGTAGCGGCAGCTTCTTTTATTTGACATTCTAGAATAAAGAGATGGGGTTGTCATTTAATAGAATGGTTTGAGCTTTGAGCAATGAAAATGAAATTTTCTGTATAGTTTGTAAGACATGAAAGTGCTTAGTTAGGATCCTGCTGCCTCTGTCTCTGGTATTAATATTTTTGGCTCTACAACAGAAATCATCAAGTACATATATATATATATATATATATATATATGTACACACACATGTGCTTAGAAGTCTATAACTGATAATTTTTTGCATAAGAAAGTTAGTGACATTTTATGGAAGGTATACAAGATGTGTGGTTGAAGATTAAGGTTATGCCTCAAAATGGTGTCGTTTGGTAACGGAATGAAGAAGTTAAAGTGCTCGATAATGTCTTTCAAAAAAATAAAAAATAAAAAATTAATGTTGCATCCGTGATGAAACATGTGCACAAGAGCAGCGAACTTTCGTTAGAGTTGGAGGACGTGGAAGGGAGTCCCACCACGAGATCCATACAAATTAAATAGTAAAGATTGTAGAGCCTAGGTAGTGGACGATAAGCCATCTTTGGCACGCGAGAGGTAATGTTCAAAAGCTTGATATTTGGATATGATAGAGACACATTCCCTCAATGGAGACAGTTTCCACGATCTCAGCCCTCTCTCATCACACACACACATCAAGCCATAGAGATGATGACACGTCAACCTCAGAAACCAAGAACTAGACGGTAGACACGTCATGTCACCTAGAATCCCTCTCAAAGAAACCCTGTGAAAAGGAAAGGTGAGAGAAGCTTAGACACAAACGCACAAGCCCAATGTCAAGCCACTAATTTTATTATATATGGAAAATGATTTTGTTTTTGTGAGAGAGTAATAAAATTAGTGTTGTTGTTATTATTTCTTAGTCGGCTCATACCTCCATGTGGCCCACATCACTTAAGACTCTATACTTTCCCACACCACAACCTAAAATATCTCCTTTCTCCCGTGCTCTACCAACGTATATTTCATCCCATACACACAGTACCCACTTGCACCAATTTCTTTTCTTTTATCAAATTAATTTATTAACCTAGTTGGCCTGGAAAATGAAAACTATTCTTTTATTATTTACATGTTCAAAAAGTTTAATGTTGTTGTTTGGGATTCTATTAGTAAATTTAAATTTTTAAATCGAACTACTACCTAATATGACATAGATAATTAAATCTTTTGACATCTCTTGAATACAAATTTCATATAATCTGTAGCTTTTTGTATTTGATATTTGAATAGTTTGCATCTAATAGTTACCGACATATAAGAGAAAATTTCAGAAAGAAATATAATTTTTAATATAGTATCAAATAACTGAAGGGAGTTCTTTTATTTTTAATTTTTATTTATGAATTCTAATTCATAGATAAAGAAAATAATTCGTGATTAAAATTTATGAACTCTGTGAACTATTTCTTTTCTTCACGAAATATATAAAAATTTATTTCAATTTTTTGGTGTTATTTTAAAAAACTAGCGCTTTGGAATCGGAACAAAAAAGACCCCATAAGATAAATTGTAATTAACAAAGCTAGTTCACTTCATTCTTTTCTTGAAACTTAGTTCACTTCAATTTATATACGCAGAGTCTAATTTTTTAACTCTGATAATTGGAGTTTTGATGATACAGAAAATAGAGAGAACAGTTATGATGCGAACCCCGTATATATTGATACGACACCCACAAACAAATTGAAACACAACCCTAAGAAAGATAATTCAGATTGGTTTCCATCAAGTTACTCCTAATCAAGATTACTTGAATAAACTTATAGGAATATGCATGGATGTTGTGCATGGTTGATTTTCCTTTTGTTCTCACTCAGAAAGGCCTTGCATATGCACTTAATTAATATACAAAATTATAAGTTATCACATCTTTGTGTAAGTCTTCGTCGTAAATATTCTATCCACCTAAATTTGAACCACGTTTCTATGATAAAAAAAAAAAAAAGGAAAATCCTGCATTCTTGCCTATTTCATACTGCAATTATTGATTTCTGTCCCCCTTAAGTAAAATATTTTAGGGTCTATTATCATTCATCAATAATTAAAATAATGTACTATTTTTGTTCTATAAATTAAATACACAAAAATGGTTCCATAATGCTATATACTTATATATACATAATATGATTCTATTGGACAAAGAGTTATTAAAGTGGTTTCATAGAAACAAAATAAAGTTTTCAAAAGACAAATAATAAAAAACATATAATAGGAAGTGTAAGGACTAACTTGACTAACTTTTTGTATATTGTATACTAACCCAATTAGTTTCCAGGCTCATGAGTCAACCAGTTGCACTGGGTGCTAGAAACCTCAAAGTGAAACTCCATTTTCGATAAAATGTCTTGAAATAGCAATGGGATCAGCTAGTCTCTGAGCCTGTCAATCGTCAGTAGTACAATGAGAAATCATATTCACCTAGAATAACTCAAATGAAAGCGTAAGCGCTTACTCCATTAAGCAAAAAAATTATAAGTAAATCAAATACCATATCAAACGGCTAACTCAGTATAACTTTGGGGACCACCAAGGATCAAAGCATGGCAAAGATCATGTACAAGCGTATGGCTAGAGAAATGCCAACAGGACATTAGTACAATTTTTACGTGTATATTGATTAACTAAAATTGTTTTCCCAAAACAGCCACCACATCAACTGTGATCCACATGATCATCTTATATATATTAATACTTAATAGTCCCCATGTTACGAAGAATCACAAGGCCAACCTTCCCTTACTCACTGCCTAGTTGTCTCACCCATTTTGCTTAGATTCACCTACCCACTTCCTTTGTCTTCATCTTCACATAGGCTCTTAGTGCAGACAGGAATCTTTTGGGCATGTAGACAGTACAGATAGATCTCTTAAGTGCTGTCCATTTGACCAAGACTATCATTCACTCTCATACTATATTTAAGTTAGGACTCTCCAAATATCAAGGTGAACATGCAGGTGAGCTCGCTTTAGCTCTAAATTATTTGCAATATAAACCCACAAAGACAGATAACATTCAGTGTTCACTTTATATCTTATTTTCCTCCTGAATTTTAGCAGATTTTTCATTGGCTTTTGAAGGTGACACATGAACAAGAAGCTGGAAGAGAGAATTATACTTCAAATTCTCCTGTCAATAACCAGAAGTACAATACAAGTGGTAAGAAAAATGTTTACAAATCACGAATACTTAAATAACTTCCATTTTATTGTATGATCATCAGTTTAATTTATTTTATTTTTTCTAATTCTAATTTTAATGTGCAGGAAAAGATGCTATATCAAGGGATATAATTTTGCACGAAAATCGGGGTGCATATAGAAGATCCAAGAGAGTTAAAGCAAGTCAATTTTTGGGTTGTAAGTACTTGAAGCCACTTGCATGTTTGTGTAGAAACGATGTTGCACAGGCTTGTTTTTACGGCACTTCGAATTTGAGAAGAGTTGGAAACGTAAATAGAGGGCAGCATTGGATCTATTCTATGAAGATGAAGAAAGAAGATCATCATCATACCTGCTAGAGGACTAGGTTCTACTCACAAGGCTGATTCGGCTGCCCATGCCGGAAACAAAGTGTTACCAATCACTGATTCCGCATTATCATCCTCCAACAACACAAATGATCATCAATGTGGTGCATTAGAAAAGAACAAAGATAAAAGCAATAACAGTGATAATAAGATTGTTAAAGGAGATAAAACCAAAACCATGCCTAGAATGAAGGAGCTTCTTAGATGGGCGGCTGCCGCTGCCAAATCACCGACGGGAGGGAAGTTTATTGGCAGAAAGGTAAATATAATTAATATTATAAACTACCAATCATTCTCTAACACATACGTTCAGTATTTTTAATTTTTGTCTGGACATAAGACCTCAATTTATATATAGATATAAACACAGTCTACGATACATTCAGGTATGAATACATTTATAATCTTAACAATTCAATTTTCAATGTGTCAGATATAAAGGTTGAGATTTAATCTTCAACTAATAGATTAACATTATTAGATCTGACTTACTGAAAATTGAATGATCAAAATTCTAAATATATCTATATCCAAATGAAACGTAAAATGTCATATATATATATATATATATGTATATTTGTTCTATCCCCAGACTAGTTATTACAATATATACTTCAGGTTCTACAATTCCGTAGTCAAGCAACCTTAAAATCAGTACCAGACGATGATCAACTTAGCATGGAGTCTCCAAAGATAAGTTTCAGATGGGATGTGGAGAGCTGCTCTACTACTTCCTCTGCTTACTCAGGAATTTCAATGGCTTCTTCCTCCATGATCAGAGGTCAAATTACCAGTAGCAACATGGTGTCATTGAGCTCCACTCCTATCCATGACATAAATCACTGCTCTACAAGAAAAGGAAATTGGATCACCACAGATGCTGAGTGTAAGATCCCTAGGCCTCTCTCTTTCTCTCCATCCATCTACATATGCACATATCTCTTTATTAATTATTTGTCTTTATTTGGGCAGTTGTGGTGCTGGAGCTATGAAGAACAAGAGCTTCCTCAAAGTTAATGATGATCTTGCTGTGCATGTGGTTGAGGAGTCTAAGTGCTGTTAGGGATTGTATAACCAGTATGCTAGAAGGAATTTTTCCTTTTTATCATTCTTTTTTTTTTTCAATATTTATTTTTAGTATTTTCTTGAGATATTAGAGGGATTTAAATGCATGTCACGTCAATGTAAGGATCTGAAAAACTTAATGGTAAATATGGCCTACCTTACTTAATGGTGAATATGGCCTACCTTTGTAATTAATTGTCGAACTAATATCTTTCCCTCTGCATCAATAAGAGAATGTCTGGTGCAAGTCTAACCAATTATAATGAATTGTGAAATGCATCATTAATAATGAAATGACCTAACATGTTATTATAATAAGATTGGATGATATGAGGGTCACCTTCTAACAACTTGCAGAAAGCTGTATGATCATATGATAGACATAGTAATATGTAATTTAAGACCACTACATCTGCATGGGTCCTATAGTTTTTGTTTTTCTATTTGTGTTGAGAAATATTTCTAGGTAAACATTTCATAAAGTATAAGTTATACGAAATAACATATAAGAATTAAAGCACTTATTCGAATAGTATCAAAGAATTGAGTTGAATTTGAATAACATTTAAGCTTGATGAAAAATCGACTTTAGTTTTTGAAAATAGTGAATGTAGTGAGTAGCAGTTGAACGCCTAATTATATATTATCCAACCTTGCTGCAAAATAATTTTTCTTCGTCTTCTCCAAGCATTGCCCAATTTATGAAGATTTTTGGGTTATTTACTTAATTACTTTACAGGTTTTGTAGGTGAGCACAGCACACGACAAAAAAAAAAGAGAGAGAAAAAGCAATTAAGATCACTAAAAGCAATAACTTGAGTGAAACACATCTGATCGTTGTCTCACTTCATAATCAAGTGGAGGCTTTAGTGTGATGGTGATAGCTGTTGCTTCTTTCCCCTAAACAAAACACAAAGATAGGGTTAGGGTTTAAAGTTTAAAAAATAAAAACAAAGATGAAGATCATGCATTTTAATTTTGAATATAAATTATTTATTCAAGTAATAATTTCACTTTTTTAAGGTTATTTTTGTTATTTCATTGGGTACTTGTAGTAATGTTTGAATGATTTAAAATTCAATTATAGGTACAGTAATAATTTAAATATTGAAATCACATTTATATATGGGTGTCAATATCAACATCCTATTTAATAACATAAAAAAATAAGATGAATTCATTCACACAACATAATTTTTTATATGACTGTCACAACAATGAAAATTGTTATAACTACATATCTAATATTCTCTCTAATTCTGAGCCTTAATTACAACCAAGCCTTAAACTCACAAGTCTAGTGAGTATTAAGCACATAACTAAGCTTCCCAGCCGTCATGCTATAATTGTTAAAGTCAAATTAGATAAAATGCATAAACTTCACTTAAATCTAACAAATACAGCATGATGTTAAACTTTTCCAAAATGGCTTAAACAAGACTTTCTTTTTTTTTTTCTTTTTTCAAATATGGCATAAGTAATACTTTTTTTGTTTTTAGTTGATATAAATTCAGGGATTAGTCAAGACCAAACAATATTTGATTTTATAACGGAATCAGTCAAGACCAAACGAGATTTGATTTTATGGCATAATCAGAAGAACTGACTCTCATATGAAGGAAATAACTCATACATACATAGAGAAAATATTCCACACAAATGGAGGAGCAGCATAAATAATACTTGCCATCATAAACAAAATACAAAACGGGAGCCTTCAATGTTCTAAATTTTGCTTTGGGCCGTTGTCGGACGGTGGCCCGACACCTAGCGCCTAAGGCACATAAGACTTTCCGTAGTGGTCAACGATCAACAGCGTAGGAATGACAACTGGTCGAGTTCGGGACGGATTTATCTAAACTGCACCCGAACCCGCAAACAAATTTACACCATCACCCGTACCCTATGAAGTTTTCGCAGGTGCGGGTCCACCTGCGCCCGCAAAAAACTACTATGTCCAAGCACAGTCAACACTCGTCTCCAAGCACATACAGAGTTTCCAAAGTACCTCCTCCTCTCCAGCGACAAAAACGACAAGACCCTATGTTTTCTCGCGGAGGGGTTACAGAAGGCGACATAATGGACCATGTTGCGAATACAAACCTTCCCATGACAAGACCCAGGGACTTTGACACAGTGATTGTAGCACATGAGGGGTTGTTTGAGCTAGGAGGCGGATTTGAGCGAATCGAGAGATATGCAGAAGAGGTTTTTGGAAATAAGTAAATGCCCATCTCTCATGTGCCTGCCATTGACAGAACAGTTCTCTGCTACAGTAACAAATCTTCACATCAGTGATTGTTCAAAGTTCACAGCAGTTTCGTTACCTATAGAACTCAAACATCTATATATTGGCTACTGCCCGAAACTCAGAGTCTTACTACTAAGAGGTCAATTACCAAAGACGATTGAAACACTACATATCAATAACTGTGAAATCCTAGAGTCGATAGTTGAGAGATTTCATAATAACCTGGCTCTTCACAGAATCTTGATCATTGGTTGTAATACTCTGAAATCCATTCCCAATGGTCTACACACTCTCAGTAGTCTTCATGAAATCATAATAACAGGTTGTCGAGATCTTGTTTCCTTCCCAACAGGACGGTTTCCCAACCGTATTTCAATTGTTTCAATCAGACAATGTGAGAAGCTAAAAGCCCTACACAGCAGATTGCACACTATTTCTTCTCTTCAACGTTTTGATTTAATCAATTGTCCAAGTTTGTCATATCCAGAAGAAGGTTTTCCGGCTAACCTTTCATCTCTTTATATAAGCAGTCCCAATCTTTATAAACCACTTAACAACTGGGTGTTGCACAATCTCACCTCTCAAAATCCTCGGCATTCATGAATGGTCTGATGCCGACTCTTATGAAGAGATAGAAATGACTTTGCCCTCAACTCTAACTTGGCTGCGGATTGGATATTTACCAAAATTGAAATTCCTGTCTAGCGGGAGTTTGGAAAACCTCAACTCTCTTGAATGCCTGGGGTTCAGTAATTGCCCAGAGCTCAAATCTCTTCCAAGCCTGTCATCCTCACTTTTGCAATTATATGCATATGATTGTCCTTTCCTGAAAGAAGCATGCAAAAAGGATAAAGGAAAATAATGGTACAAGATAGCCGATATCCTTACGTTGAGATTGATTACAAATTCATTCATGATCCATTGCAAGAATAAGAGAATTAAATCATTCATCATCATCTCTTATTTCAGGTATGCCAATTTGTCAATTAAATATTTTTTTCATCCCTGAATTCAAACTGCCACTAATTGATTATTCCATTTTTACTTGTCATATAGTTTGTTGAGGTACTCCAACTATGAAGAAGATGTTCGGATTTACTTACAAAATTTTGAAATCAGGTGACTGCTATAAGTGCTCTAAATGTGCTCTGTAATTTTGGTTGATGATGTTAAACCAATTCTTGTATTCAGCACGAAAAGTAGGTTAGATTTTGGTCAACGGAATGCTCAGGACTATAAAAGCTTCTTTGCCGTTATTGTAGGATAATGCAGAGTTGTTTTGCACTTTCATTTGCTGATTAGCTGATGCACTTACTTTGCAAGATAAAATCTTGGGTCTGCTATCCTCCTTTTTTTTTTTTTTTGGACATATGCTTGCTACCACAACCAATCCAATGGTAATTTCATTAGTATGATTAATGTTCAAACTTTATGTGAATACGTTCTCATCTTGAATTAATTATATAAGTTTCCGTCTTGTTTCGCGTTCATAACATCAAAAGATATGTTTATTTGGTCCCTATTTTGAAGGATTCTTCCTTTCTCGGAAAACTGATTTGCTTATATCTAAATGTACTGAACAGGGATTCAAAACTCCTCAGCTTGGCCAGATGTTGCCACAAAAATGAAGGATAACTAGGATGAAGGGCAGAGCTTTGGAGATTTGATTCCCATATATGAATGTAATTTTAAGAAGCTGACAGTCTCTACTATTAAAGTTAACAAGTTGAACAATAAGTTTATGATTGGGGTAGGCTTATGATAGTTAAGTCTTTAGGCACCAACATTCAAACTTTCATATTTGTACTACATCTTCTTTTAATGATGTTTATGACTGAAAAAAGAAAATCGTGCAGAATTACTTTTCCTAGTTATCAGTTGATGTCAAAATTTTCTTCGGGTCTTTTATCCCTAATGTAGCCGAAATTAGTGGACTGCTATCTGATGCTAGAGACTTTATTCTTCTCCATTTTCCTGTTTTGAGTTGTACTTAATCGTTAATTAAAAACAAAGGGTAATTGTCAAAAGAAAGAAAGAAAAAATTCAGTAAAATGAAATATTGGGCCATTGGGAGTCACAAATGTCCTCGGAAACAATTATACCAAGATGCCAAGGTGCCAACCATATAGGATTGCTGCCTTGAGATGGAAGGCAAAGTTTCCATTTGTTTGCAAGCCCACCAGAGATCAGTAACCGATCAATGAACCGGTGATAAAGCTGCTACACCTAGATCTCTGATCATAATTAGTCTTTGGAGTTCGACTTCTCCAGAGTTGCAATTTTTGTTTTCTTCTTAGAGAAAAAATGTTGTGACGATCATACGCACCATATTTTAAACACTTTTCAAATTGTGAATCGTAACCTCCTCAATTTTTCAGACTCCTCAATTCTTGCCTTAATATGCGGTCCACCCACCCACTTGATATCTCTCACCTCTCGTGACTTTCGTCTTATTAGTGTATATTAACAATACCCGCTTCGTAATTTTGCTTGTGTTTGTGGTTTTGTTTTGTTTTTGTTTTAAATGTTTGTGTGTTGTTTGTTTGTTTATGTTTTGTTGGTTTGGTGATTTGCTTAGGTTGTTTTGATGGAATGATGAATCGGGTTGGAGGAATTTTGGATTTTGTTGTGATTTTCAGGTAAAGATTGGATTTTTATGTTTGTGTATATATTTTTTAGTAGTTTGTGTTGAATTTTTATCATGAATGTGGGTTTAGTTTCAGCTGAATTGCAGATAATTTTAGCTTGATTAAGTGAAATTGTGAGTTGGGTTGTAGGAAAATTTCAGTTTTTTTGAAGTGAAGATTTGGATTTTTCATTGGTCCTCTGACTATGTAAACGGTTGTGATATGGTTGATGATATAGAGAGGAACGATGTTTGGACTTCTAGAGCAATGAGACGTTTTTATGTTTGAAATAAATATGAGGGAACCAGCATTATGACCACAGAGATGACATATATATAGAAGTAACTAAGTGTCGATAAGTTCTTAGTTCTTGGAGAACTTTCGAAGACTAGTTTCGTTTGAATTAACTCTGCGGTCATTAAATATTTTGTGCTCTCAAGTGTTCGCCATCTAGATTTAACATTTCATACCGTGAGTTTGATTTCTTGTCTGGTTTCTGAATTTTGAGAAATATTAACAATGCCATTGAACATAGCCGGTAGGGACTTTGTCTAATCATGTCTGTACTTTGATATGCAAGTGCAATTTGGAGATCACTAAAGAACTATTTCAGCTGGTTAAGTGAGATCTATTATGAGCCAATGAGTCATGTCGTAGAGATTCTGAGTAACAATTAAATACTAGAAGTTTTCTTAGATGTGATTAGGGTGTAATGTTATAATGATGCTCTGATCTAAAAGGAGAATAATTTGTATAGCAAATCATGGTTTAATGGTCTAGGAATGTGAAGAAGTAAAACCGGAATGGTGCTAATGGCACGAAAACCAAAGGCATGCAAGGACATTGTAGTTCGATCTCGTATTTTAATTCATGATCCACTTTGTGTAGATTATCATTTGAATCTTTTCTTCGGTCACCATATTTAGTAATTCACACTAGTCCATATCTGTTACAATTCAAAGCTTTGTGGTAGTTGATTGACTAATTAGGACTTGAATAATAGATAGCTGATAGCTGAATCCACCAAGTTTACTTTCTAATTTCTTTTTTCACCTTCACTAAATACTTTACTTTCATGTTTCCCGTTAAGATAGTTGCATAGGGCTTATAGAAGTGTGTGCCTGCTATAAAGAGTTGGAGTAAGATGCATAACAGGCATTGAATATTTTTGTTCTACAGGAAAATGACAGGCATAGAATACATGCCAAGTGAAGTTATGGAACCTCACCTCTTTGCTATCCGTAAGCAAAAGAGGGATAGCCCTGAGAAAGTCACACTGATGCTGAGTTATTACTTATTGGAAGGTTCAATATACCAAGCACCACAGCTTTGCAATGTCTTTGTAGCTAGAATTGTAAGTTTCTTCTCTTACTTCTGTAATTAAATTATGCCTGCATAAAAAAGTTTGTGTGAAGGAAGAACTACTTTTGAGCCAGCATTATAACTAATGCATTCTCAACTCCTAAAAAATGTTTTGGAGCTTAAAGGAGGAAAGCGGCATCCCATTTTGGAAGATGCAGTTTCATGTTGTGTTCTGACAAGAAAGAGTTGATACCATATTCTACCATGCCTCTGATGAAAAATCATATTGCACAAACTAGATTATCATTGATCTAGAAATCTATATTAATGCATAATTCAGTCATCTGACCCAATAAGACAGGGGCGAGTCCTCTATTGTATACAGCAAGCTTTTACCACTGCTGCCTCAAAGTTGGTCAAGATTGGATATGGTATCAAACTGTTTTTTAACGTTTTCTTTTTTTGTTTTGTTTTACAAATAAATTGCTCCCGTTTATTCATCAATAGTTCAAACTGTTTGGCAGTAAGAGTATAACTTGTTCATTTGTTATTACAGCTATAGAGTTAAGTTGTTGCAGTTGGTTTGGCTTTAGATTCTGTATTTGCATATCATTGACTGCACAATTTGTACTTTATGTTATAATAAAGGACTTTTGATTATCAATTCCCTGAGAAAGCTATAAAAGCTTTGTGCCTTATCATTGATTCAAGTATAATTTCATATGCTCTAATGGATCGTTCCAACTTTAACATCTACATCTTTCCTTGGTAACCCCAATTAACAAGTTCATGACTTTTCTGTTACACATCAGTATCTAATATGATATTTATTTCATGCTATAAATTTTCTTCTTTCACATCATGTACTTATTGGTTCTCCTGTAGTTGATGTTGAAAACGAAGGTGCAACTCTTGACTCAAAGATTAGTAAAGAGACAATTGACTTTAACGAAGTCAAGCGAATAAATCATATTCTTGCCTCCTTAGAGCACAAGGTAACTTCAATATCTGAATAATTTTCTCATGTCCTTATAGATAGATATGCTTCAATATAAGAAAATCATAAGAGTACATATAGTAGAACTGGATGTAAGTTTGTAGATAGATTTTGCCTTCATGAGGTAAATATCTCAAAACTTGAATCGTTTCTAAATGTTATATAAGGAATTTAAACTTTTTGATCTACTTTCTTTAATCTATTGTCCTGTGATGTCCATGTTTTGTCCAAAAGGAATGAACAAGAATGCCTTTGTTTTTGTAGTTACCACCTGCCCCTCCACCTCCAACATTTCCCGAAGGTTATATGCCTTTAACAACTGGATAAGCTGAGAACGGCCCTGAAACGCAACAAACAGGAGAGGGGCAACTTCCTCCTTTTGACCCCATCATCGATCAAGGACCAGCTAAGAGAATTAAATTCTGAATACTAGAGCAGCCTTTCTCTTCATTTAGTTTAGCAGCAGTTGCAAACAAGTAGAGTTTTGAAGACATGACCCCGCAACAGAAGAAATGTTTCACTGGGGTGTCCTTCACTTGACAGTCCATTAATCTTAGTATTTCTGAATCGAGTACCAAGCTTGTCAGTAAGTTCTCAATCTGCTGTCATCATGTAATTAATCAAGATACTTAATGGAGGGCTCCTAACTTATATCAGTTTTATACTAATAAGACGCACAACATGTCACCTTTTATTTATTTTTTTAAATTGAAATGTAAAGTGAACCTCTTCCCGTCCTGATCTAAACTAAAATTTGAACTTAAAATCTCTTGTACATATTAACAATTTATGGGTTATTCTTGTATTTCTTTCAATTATAATATTTACAAGCACTTGTAAAAATTAGGGTAAAATTATGAGGAAACATGTTGCAACTCATAAGTGTGACTTCCTTGTTTATATATATATTTAATCTTTTAATACTTGGTTTCTATTTAATTTAATTTTTTTCATATCTTTCAATACTTAGTTTCTATTTAATTTAGAAAATGAAAATGCTTAAGTAGAGTTCTTTATTAGACAAATTGCTATAGTATATACCAACATCTATCAAAGCAGCAAACATTTCTAATTGCATTTTCTATAACTCTGTTTAATTTCAAAAGAAAAAAGAATCAATTCCTGCCTCTGTTTTCGTAATGTTATCCACACATTTTACAAACACCAAGAATGTCTTTCTACTTTCTTTTTGTTGAGTGAATCTTCGTCTTTTAAGATTAACATGGAAATTAGGCCTTTTTTGGTGCATAAGATTGGGCAAGATATAATTGAATTAAATTAAATTGAGTGAAATAATATATAATTAGTTAAGATGAGATTGGTTATGTACTTAATATGGTACAGTTCAGATTTGATTTGATTGAATTATATTTAACTAAATTAATATAATGATAAATTAAATCAATTTTTAAATAAAAATATTTGAATTAATTTTAAATATATTTAATATAAATAATTAATAATAAAAACATTTAAGTGGCCAAGCTTCCTTATTTTCCCACAAAAGCTCTTCTAGAAAAGCGACTATCATGTGACTTCTCATAAAAGAGATTTTAGAAGTTAAAAGCTCTTTTTGTTGTCCACCCAAACACTTTTATACGTGGTTTTTGAGCTCCAAAAGCCAAAAGCCCCTTCTCAAAAGCTATGCCAAACAAGTTGATAAATGATAAGTGACGTAACAACGTTCATCATCAGTTCCTAATAAGTAAAACATAAAATTATATATATATATATTTTTAAAAAAAATGATTTTAGGTTTATGAAATATCAAACAGTTGAAGAAAGATTTTCAAAAATAATAAAAAAAAACAGTTGAATAAAGAAACAAGACATTGCTTACTATAAAGATTTATGTGGAAGTATATAAAGAATTTATTGTTTTATTGAATGACTTTAATTAAGAATAAATTTGTCATTAAAGAAGAATATTAAATTGAGATGTGAATAATACTTAATAGATTGTCAGTATTACCACTCTATGTTTGACTTATAAAAACAAACAACATGTATGCTATGCAATTTCCAGTAAAAAAGAAACACGTCATTAAGTTTTTAATTTTCAATTTGTTTTCAATCCTCTAATTAAATTCAGCATTACAATCTTCAGTCTCCGGTGTTTAGTAATTAAAAAAAGTCAAATTGCACTAATTTATACCTACTTGGAGTGAATTGCAGACATATATGCATCCTTCCTTGACCTTGATTGCTCAACTTCTTTGCCACTAGAGGTAACGTTCGACTTAACCATAAGTGGTTATACACAAAATTAGAGGTCTAATAATCAAAGATGTGTGTAATTTCAGCTAAAGAGGGAGTACAGTTATTGCAAATTGCCCAATCAACCATAAACAAATACAATTGGATAGACAGAGGCCACGTAAGCAGTGATGTGGTTCAAAGGTCGAACAGGACAAACGGGAAAGACATACCACACATCAAAAGCATCAAAAAGCCTAAATTTCCAACCAATTTGGCTCCCACTCCCCCACCTCTAAAGGGTTCAACAACCTCTCTGTCTCTCTCTCTTTCCGGTTCCAACTACCATTCCCAAATGTCAGACCACAACCCGTATCCCAACTTCACCACCCTCACCACCGATGTCACCGAACACATCTTCTCTCTTCTTCCCATCCCGACGTTGATTCGCGCCTCCTCTGTCTGCAAATCATGGCGCTCTGTTATCTCCACCCCCACCTTCTCTTCTCTCACTCACCCCCACCACTCCCGCCGCCCTTGGTTCTTCCTCTTTGGCCTCCACAACACCTCCTCCAAGAACCACCAGTCCTTTGCTTTCGATCCCGTTTCCAATTCCTGGTTTCATCTCCCTTCTACTCAGGACCCTGATGCTTCTTCCCTTATTGGCTCCAATGGCTTCTTTTTCACTACCACTCCCAGATTCAGCTACACGCCCATTTTGAAGACTGCCTGGCATCTCACCTCCCCTCTCAAGTTCTCCAGAATCAACCCTCTCGTGGGTGTCTTTTGGAATGATGATTCTCCTTCTCCTTCTTCTTCTGCATCTAACGCCCCCAGATTCATTGTCGTTGGTGGCGTCAGGTTCATTGGTGGCTTGGTTGACATCGAAGATAGATTGGCTGTCGAGATTTACGACCCCGATTTGGACTCTTGGGAGCTGTGTCCTCCTTTGCCGGCCGATTTCAGGTCAGGAAATTCAAGCCAGTATCTGTCTTCTGCTTTGTTTAAAGGGAAATTCTATGTTTTTGGTATCTACTCTTGTTTCATTTCCGCTTTTGATTTGAAAAAACATGTTTGGAGTGAGGTCCAGACTCTTAGACCTCCTGGGGTTATTTTTTCATTCTTGATTGCTTGTCAAGACATGCTTATATTAGCTGGAATGTGTAATGCCCCACGTGGCCCGTCTTTTAATCTGTGGAAGATTGATGAGAAAACTATGGAGTTCAGTGAGATTGCAATCATGCCACATAAGCTTCTCTATAGTTTGGTTGATAGTGAGGAGGATGACAAATTTGCTAGCTTGAAATGTGTGGGGCTTGGTAATCTTATATATGTGTTTAATGAGGAGTATCACAAGAAATATCCAGCTTGTCTTTGTGAGATTAGTGGTGACTCTGGTAAGTGTAGCTGGAGGAGGCTGCCTCAGTTGCCATCACCTGTTAATAAGTTTCATAAGGTTATTAGCTTTTGTTCCGCGGTTTCACTCCACAATATCCTTCAGCATGAGGAGGAAGACATTGGACCTGTCCAAGCTATGTCAGGCTGATCATTCATTTCTCTACGGTTAGACCTCAAATTCTGTTCTTTTCCATGCATTGTCCATGTTGTTTGATTCTTAATTGTCATCTTTATCGTAGAAATGACTACTTGTATTGAATAGGATTCGGTAACCATTGGAAATTTCTTTCCATATATTGTTGTTTTAGTGTGTGTTTTTAATCGTTTAAATAGACACAGTGATGGATTGTAAGAAGTATATTGTGATCACATGATTTTGAAGATGTGTTGTTTAACTAAGTGTTACATTATCTATTTAGTGTGAAAATATGATGGGACAAGTCAATGTATATTATCTTCAGTTCTAAAAGTACTGAAATCTTTCTGTAGGATGCCTAGATCATCCATTTGTAAGTGCTACAAATATTTGTTGTCTTAATGCTGTTATCAGTTAGTGAGACTCTTATTATAGAATGTAATATGTGAAGATTTTCCCAACACCACTTGTCTCAAATGTAAACAATAAACATTGGCAGTTTACCGTCTTTCAGCCCAACTTGTTAAAGTAAAGGCTTCCATATATGTCACTGAACTGTCATATAGGACGCTATTTTGTTACATTTGATTTGATTTTGAAGTTCATGGAGTTCAATTCAAATAAATTGTCAACTTTTGAATTCCTAACCTGTACTAATTAAAGTTCTATCTAGATTATCTCATCATTTATGTGTACTTGTAATAAAATATTTGGAGTGATTTGTTCAGTGTTTTCACTATTTTCTTATTTCATTCAAGTCCCTTATGTTATTGATTAGAAGTCTATATTTATAACTTTCTGGGAACCGGGGAAGAAAAAGAGAGATGTGTGCATGCTCACCATGCTTTACACATCAATTTTGCATGAAGGTACATGTTTGACTCGGATCCACCTGTTAGAACACAATGAAAGTTATGCAAAGGGGTGGGGACTATGTAGTTAAGAAGCGTGATGTTTGCTACATTAAATGGAATATCCTTGTATCTACTCCTCACTTTGCAAGTTCACAACAGACATGTAAATGCAATTGGGAAGAAGAGTCAAAAGAGTATGTTCATTATGGCTAACATAATCAGTGATGACCAGGCATTGCATTATATACTTATACCTTCTAAGTATACTACACAGAGTTGAGTTATGTATGTATACCACTAAGATCTTTCTACTGAACAATCTGGAGCCACTGGCCACCGCCAGCGCCTAGGGGTGGATGGAGTTGGAAGGAGGTGGTGTGCTAGGATGGAAGGAGAGGAAATATCTACTAAAGATCTGAATACTGTTTTTCGTATTCTATGAAGACACACATCTTTAGAGTGCACATGGAAGGTCTTTGTGCTTTTTAAGAATTATTTATTTCCATATCGCTCTTATGGAGGACATTCTTCTGTCTGCTCTCATTGGTTGTCTAATTGACCTCTAATGAACCTTTCTGGTTTCATTTTGTCTGTGTGCATTTAGCTACAAAGGCCATGATGGATGGATGATAAATTATTTGATTGGCGTATTGAATGTTTCTTTTTTGGTAAGATTATTTGAGGTCTGCCTTCTTTTTATTAAGTAAGCTGCCACTTCACAATCTTGGTGTCAATTTTGTGTGACTGTGAAGAGCACTACTGAAAAAGAAGGCATTTCTTTATCATTAAGTATTTAACTTGTTGTACATATGAGGCCACTCACACCCAACAAAGTTGGTAATTTGTCATTTGTGATCTACTTTCTTCTTTCATTAAATTGCATCAGCTTTGGGATCAATGATTTGAGTTCATACTCTGTGATCATTAAATTACCCAAGTGAAGATTATATTAGTGCTATAAACGTTCAGAGATTCTCACTACTTGATTCTTCGTAAAAATATGAAACCCCTTACTCTTATGTTATATTTTCATATATTTCTATATGGAACCTATAATTTAGTCCTTTGAAGAGATACATTTTCATATTTTCATATTTGACTGGCATTACTCCTTCAGATTCATGCCATAATCCACCTTGTAATAGCACATACAGACAAGCTTCACTGAAGGTGATGTCAAGTCTCTTACTGCATTCCTAGGTTGATTATACCACTTGATTACCTCACAAAGAAGAAGTGAAAAGAGACTTTCTTGAACTCACTTTTGAAGATAGATTAAACCACCAAATGAAGGTCCCCTGAAACCACCTTTAGAGTTACCTTTAGATCAGCATGCTTTATCATCATAAATTCGTTGTTGCAGATCATCTTTGAATTGCTCTTGCTGTATTTGTCAAAGCATAAAAATATAAAGGCCTCTCATGCTCATTCTATACGTGAGGCCTTTTTCCTTCAGTGTGTACCTACTTTAATTTAACCCCTTCATATCTTGCTATCGAAATCATGTATCACTAACGTTAAATGCTAAATTTTTCAGTTTCCCATCTCCAACAATGAAAGAATTGTTCCTCATTATTAAATTTTATGACAATTGTTTGGTGATTGGAGTGTTATTAACATCTAGCTCTTCTCATTTTGTTTCACAGCAGCACCAATGACAGCAGCTCAAGATGGAAATGCACGAACTCGGAAATCATGATTGATTTTTCAGAAGTAAATATGTCTGATACTACACATTGTCGTTGTTTTTAAGACAAGGTCGTAAGTATTCATTATGCTAGCCTAAGATGCTTTTCTTGGGGTGGTACAGGTGTTTTCATTACTGATTTGTTATCTTCTTAGGTTATCAGTCTGTAGTGACGGCCATAGTTCTGTATCGTTGTTCAAATGTGTCGGCAAATTAACAATAATAACTGTAAATTTGATCTCAAAATAGTTAAACCATCACATAAATCTAGTGTGAATCATCTGATCATACTTTGTGAGTTGTTTTTTAAAGTTCATTCCTATTTTTTGGTTAAATTTACGGTAACAATGGATAATGAATCTGTTTATCAATATTGTTTGACATGAATTATTGTTTACTTGTCTGTATCATCTGATAACCCGTTATTTCTCGGATAGGGTATGCTAGTCAATTTGTTTACAGCTTGAAGTTGGCGCGGCATTTATTTACAGAAAAGAGACACCATCAGACTAGATTTTTTTTTTTTTGGTCTTCTAGAAGTAGGTTTGTGTTTGAAATGGCCCCATTTATCTAGACTGGTGAATTCTTTATTGGCGGTTTATGAAAATGAGTCCATTCTTATCCCATATTTGAACCTCAGTATTGATTCTTATCACACCATTAACAATATTGAATATTAAATCAGGTATGAAGCATGCATTCATTTCTACAATTTAATCTATTAAATGAATCATTATCATTTATAGATATTATTAATCAATAACCAATATTTTTTGAAAAATATATGGATTAAGAAATCGAAGGAAATAGGGAAATAATAGATTTACGAAAATTTCAACATAAAGGATAAGAGGGGGAAAAAACAGGCAAGAAAGGACAATATTCAGAAGCCAAACCAGCACAAGAAAAATGAATTGAAAAAAAAAAAAGATAAAAAGGAAATAAAAAAGGACGGGCAGAGAGAGAGTGGGACCCAGAAGATGGAACAGCAACGAATAGGTGGAGGGGCGGTGTAATAGAGAGGCGTATTGGCGCGCGTAAAGTGGTGATTGAGTAAAAAAAGAAGCAAGGGGAAGGAGGAGGCGGAGGAGGAGGTGGGGTTTTAGACTTTACTCTTGAAATATCATAAAAAATCAGAGTAGGGTGTGCAAGTGCTAGGGCTTTAGAGATGGACAGATACCACAAGGTGGAGAAACCCAAACCCGAATCCCCCATTAACGACAATGAGATCCGTATCACTTCTCAAGGCGCCATCAGGAACTACATCACCTATGCCTCTACTCTTCTTCAGGTCTTCCTTCATCTTCTCTCTCTCCCTCTTTTTTTTTTTTTTTCTTTTTATCTGATTGTTTACTTAAAACCATTTTATGCTCCGCACTGCCTCATAGCTCATATCTCAAACTTCCATCCTATGTTTCATATGCCCATTTCTGCTTTTATCTCTTATATTATGCCACCATGCAATTTCCACTCCTTTGCCTTAATATAACTCTGTCGTCCACCTGTTTATCTAGTGTTCATCATTGTTTGTTAATTCGTTTTTAATTCAAAACTGTTAATTCTGCCATATTAATTTAGGAGAAGCGTGTGAAGGAGATTGTCTTGAAAGCAATGGGACAGGCTATCAACAAGACAGTAGCTATTGCTGAGATTATAAAGGTTCATATCATTTTTCTTTTTTTTTCAATTATTTAGCAATCCAATCCCCTCTTGTATCTACAACGCATGGTTAATTAGCTATTGTGTCATTAAAACAGAAAAGAATCCCCCGCTTGCATCAAGATACTTCCATCAGCTCTGTTAGCATAACTGACGTATGGGAACCCATTGAAGAGGGTCTTGTGCCGTAAGTTTGCATGTTTCGATTTTCCATCTCAAATTATTTTGATTCTCATATTCAAGGTTCCTGATCATTAACGTCTAACGCAGTGTGGAGATGACTCGCCATGTTTCAATGATATCAATCACCTTATCGGCTAGGGAACTAAACAGAAACACTCCTGGGTAGGTTTGTTTACCTAAAACCAATGATGTCCTGCTAAGTCAATTTCGGCTGTGAAGAAAGGAGCCAATCAGATATAGACTTGGTATATCTTTTTAGTGTTTGAATAGAGCATGTGAATGACTCTCAAATTCCTGGATATGCTGCTTTTAGTGGATAACTAGCCAGTTGGTTTTACATTACTTGCTGGTCTTTGGGACTCTGTAAAAGTGCTTGCCTCAAGTTTTGTAAACTCTAAATTAGCTCTGGTGCTGATAATGCTTATTGTGTATTCAATTGCTGTGCTGTAACCCAACCTGTTTACTTTTATTTTCAAAACTGCAATCTCTTAATTTTACCGGATATTTTTTTCATAAGCCGATAGTTAGTATGAATTCAAAAATATGTTAACAGGTACCAAGCTCCACAGCATGTTGAACAACCAAAGCCACAGTATCGCTATCAGCAGCACCAGCACCAACCACCGCGACAGGGACGTATTTCATACAATGCTGTTAATGAAGGTATATCAACGATAAATTGATTATTGAAATTTAATTTGAGCACCTTTATTTTATTTAACATGTTAATAGCATGATTTTAGATTCGTATGGCCGAGGACGGGGTCGTGGCAGAGGGAGAGCTCGAAGTTATGGTAGGGGTGGATATGGAAACTCTGGAAATTATCAAGGTACACAGAATATGAATATTGAATCGTGTTTTGACAAATTGAATAACTTCTTTCTCTTTCCTTCTCTTTATTTTATTATTATTTTTTACATTCTTCATTTAGTTTTGTCAATAATATACTTCTGTTTAAGTTGCCTTCACTTTTTTATGATAGATAATGATGGGTATTCAAACTGGGGGAGAGGTGCTGGGCGTGGCAGAGGTTGGGGTTATCGTGGTAAGTTTGCCTCTTTTAATGCATATGTGAGAAAAGTATCATCTTTTATGTGACATGTACTGACCGCAAGAAGCTAAATTTTGGCTTGATATTACATGATGTTAATCAGGTGGAATGAGCATGTGCATATGCAATTAGCCTTGCAGACTGGATAGTCTGGATTTCTAATATTTTTCCTTGGTGGTGTATTTCTTTACTTGAAGCGCATAATCATACATGTGCAATATAACGAGTTAATTTTGTTAGACAAGGAATATATGTACTTTTTGTGACTAGGAACTTGAGTTTACATATTCCTGAGTAATTGGCTAATGAATAGGTGCTTTTGCCTTTTGCTTTATTGATAGGTCCTGGATATGAAAGAGGCAGAGGTGGAGGGGGGAGAGGTTATAGCCGTGGGCGTGGAAGGATGGGTGGCCGCTCACGGGGTGGTGGGTACTAAGCATATTGAGGGAATGATGTTTTCTGCTTTAGCTAAATGCTTGCCTTGGCCAGTGGGAAGATTTTATCCGAATACTGTTTTTAATAGCGTGAATGTGGCATAGATGTCATGCATTAAGCAGTGGTTTTGTGTTCCTTTTTCTGAAATTAAATGACGTGGGCAAGGTTATTTTGTTTTTGATTTTGCATTTAGCCAAGAGCATGTGGTCATTTGATGATTGCTGTAATTCCTTAACCCTTATATATGGTTGCCGATACCCTTTTTTGTCTATAATTTACCATAAATTTTCTTCTTTACTGTTGCAAAATTCTTCTTTTCCATCTGTTATTTCCCCTTGCATAGCCAAATAACAGTGTCAATAACAGGAGCTTTGCATCTGTTATACTACAAAAGGATTGGATTTAGCGTTGGGAGGGTTAAACTCTACAGTTCTTCCACGGACCCAAATAACAGTGTGACTAACAGAAGCTTCACATAACAGGTGAGGGAGTCCCTAAATTCATAAAACCCTCTCTATCTGTATTGAAAGTAAAACCTCGACACATTCCAGAAAACAATGTGCAAATGAGAGGTCCAAGAAGCTTTTAGGAAGTCAACGTTGACCTTCACATCTTCAAATCGGAGCTTATTTCTAGCTTCCCAAATCTGGTTAAAGATCAAGAGGGTAGCCACAAACCAAAGATCCAAAAAGGAGCCCAAGATTAAAAAGGACCTAAGGAGTGGCAATATCTTTACCCGATTAAAGCGTACACCCCTTTGGCTTATACATGTCATCGAATATTGTTTTAAAAAATTATAATTATAATTATGATACAGTTAATATAAAACTATTATTTCGTTAATTTTATTATATTATATATTAGTAAGTAAACGTTATCAAATTTTTTTATGTAAATAAATTTTTTTTAAAAATAATTAATGGGGTGGACTTACTGAAAGGATGATGTACACAGAATTAGAGGGTTGCCGATACCGATCCTCCTGAAAAGTTGTGATTTAAAAGGCTGGTTAACAATATCAGAACCTATCCCTGTGATTTATTTGGGCTCCTCCTCCTCAGATTAAAATCAACTCCAATGGGCTTTCAATAGGAAATCTAGGAGAACTAGCTTGTGGGTGTATTTTTCATGGTAAAGATGGCGTAGCCTGATGGTAGATGGTAATCATACTTCTCCAAGAATCGCTAAACATTTAGCCAGTTTTGGTTTAAGGTTGGGATTTTATCATTGGTGGAATGTCGCTGCTTTGGCTACCCGTCAACATCTTCTTCTTGATGCTTGGGGGGACAACCTAATTATAAGTTTTCCCACTTCTTCTTTTTGGTGTCCGGACGTGCTTATCATGCTATGTTGGTTTCAAGTTCCATTTCCATTTGCATTAGCTTCTATTGAAGGGCAAGGCTCTTTTCGTTCCCCTGACTGGATGCTTCTTATCATTTCTTTTTAATGAATTTTCTTTTCGTTCCGTCAAGGTTCTTAAAAAAAAAAAAAAAAAAAAAACAAGCCTGTTTTATGTTATACTTTGCATCGTCAAACTCCAATTCTACTTGACATGAGTTAAAGTGATCTACGCACAAATCCTCTTTTGAATTCTAAATTTATAATTTAAAATAAATAAATATATAAACTTCAATTTCATTCTCCTATAAAGTTCAAATCTCCAATTCCTTCTGCATAAGTCTTTTTTTTTGTTTTAGTTTTTTGTTTTTGTTTTTTATGATGGTAAAGAAGAATTAAATAAATAGAAAACTACTTACATCTTGTATTTTATGATAAGATAGAACTTGAACCTTTAACCTCCTAAGATCAATGGAAGTGTTCAATCATTTCTATTAAGATGGAGTGATGCATAAGACAAAATATATACACAAAAAAAAAAAATAAATAATTATTTAGCATTGAAAATAATATATAAATGTTGAACATCACGTGCAAAGTTGTATTGATACCTTGTATTGACATATGAATTCAATCTGAGGAAAGACGAAACATGATGATTGATGAACTTGGAACTCTCGCGGGCTCCCTCTCCAGTCTCAAATTCTTCGCCATCCATTATTATCACTTCAATCTTTTTACTTTGTATATAAAATCGTCTAGATTCATTTTTGTCTTCTCTACTAAAAAAGATTTATTATTTATTTGTCGACACCTTTACTCTCGAATCATTAATACTAGTCAAATTACCACTAATAATCTTTATCGACCCAACCAAAAAAAAAAAAAAGAAAACATGGCGGAATATTATGGAAGTTGTCACCATTTGGGGGATTTCCTGCATGTTTGGTTTTAACAATGGTTTCTGCGTACGAAACACTAGTCCACTAATATTAATGTAAGCCGTATTGAAGTTTTAAAAGCACATTTTAGCAAAGTAATTAAGTATAAGAGATTAAAGGTATACATGAATTGAACATGACTGCCTTCGAGGTCAGATTCATCCGGCTATTGTGATCTCATAAGCTTATCCTATGCCGACCACTTTCATTATTTCTTGACTTTTTATTCTTCTTCTTCATTTTTTAAATGTATAATGATTGATTGTAGGCGATATGGTTTTATTTATTTATTTTTTTTATTTGCACTATTACAAATTTAAAGTTTGATATATATATATATATATATATATATACACACACACTTCTAAGACTTATTGAGAGAGAAGGCCCTCAGGGGCCATAGCCTCCTCAACCAATGAAAATTTTACAAGTGTCCTCTCTAATTTAATTGAAAATTTGTTATATATATTTATTTGTTTTAAGAGAATTATTTTATATAGAAATTGACTCATATAAGCTATAGCACATTGTCCATATTGCATTGTTGATTATCTATTCATAATTTTATATTTATCTTTATACATATCTGTTTTTAGTTTTTTTTTTTTAATTTTAAATATATATATTTTTTGAAACTTTTTAGTTTTTATTTAGGAAAAAATCCAAAAAACCCTCTAAAATGAAAATAACATCAGTTCACCCCCCTCTTTTGAAAATATTAACCAAAAAACCCCCTACCAGTTTGTCAAAAGTAGTTTCTATTAATTTTTTTAATGATTTTGTGACAAAAACATTAAAAGTCCATAATACTCTTGTGAATTTTAAAAAATAAAAATAAAAAAATTAAATAAAAACTAAATAAATTAAATTTGAATAAAAAATAAATTAATTAAATTTAAATGAAATTTAAATAAAAAAAAGTACATCAAATCTCCATCGTCTATTTTAAGATGGACGGTAGAGATCCAATCTGGGATTGGATCTTCACATAGTGTTTTCAACACCAACATTCCTCCTCCAACCCAATTCATCTCTAACCATCATCGATAGATTCAACCATCATTAACAAACTAAAATTAAACACCAAAGAAATCGATCAAAGAACACATCAACACCAACATTTCTCTTTATCATTATCAACAACAAAAACAATTTTTTTTAAGGAACAAAAAAAAAAAAAAACACAACAAAAGAGAGGCGAATCAGAGGGTTGGTGATTTCATTACATCACAACAACACACATCAAACCCAAAAAAAAAAAAAAAAAGAAACAAAACAAAAACACATAAGAAACAAAACAAAACACATATCTTAGTTCATCCAATTTACATCAACAGATTTTAGAGGCACAAAAAAAACTCAAGAATAGTTACCTATAGATCCACCGCCACACTGCTCCACGACAACGATTTACAGCTCGCCATTCCTCACAGTCCTCCTACCATTAGCATTGACGAATCATTCGCGAACAGTTTTGATTGAAAGCGATATTCTGGTTTGAACCCAGATGACGGTTCCGGGTTTTCGAACCGAGATGACGTTTGGGTTTGAAGCTGTTCGACCATGAATGTTTGGTGGTGATGTTGTGGTGGGTTTGGTTGGGGACGTAACCACCGCAAGTTTGGTCGGAGATGAAGCGGCGAGTCCATGAAGGCATTGTTGTTGGGTGGCGGTCGAAGTGGAGAGTGACGGAGTAAAAAGAGAGCAAGGAATAGGAGAAAGCGAAGACAGAGTAGTGGAAAGGGTGGAGGTGATAGGAGAGATGGAAGAATGAAGAGAGAAGAGGAGACAGGACCAATGACGACAGACGAAGGGGAGCAATGATGATGGTGTTGTTGTCAAGCTTGTTGATCGGATACTCTATCCGATCGGCGAGCGGCAAGCTTGGGTCTTTGGAGGTAAGATTTGAGTTGATAGAAGAGAGAAAGAGAGAGAAAAAGAAAAAAAAAATTAACATGGTCAGGAAAAAGAAGAGGGAATGAAAAAGAGAGACGATAATTTTTTTTTTTTTAAGTTTTATTTAGTTTTTCAATTTTTTATTTTTATTTGATTTTTAACTCAATCTAGCTATCCCCCACTTCATATATACACTAACATTGATGATTATACCCTCCAAATTCATGAAACCGTTACTTTAGTGACTGATTTACTATTTCAATTGACTGGTCGAACTTTTTTAACTAGTATTTTCAAAATCAGTGATGGTTTGATATTATTTTTATTTGTAGGGAATTAAATTGATAATAACCCTTTTATTTATGATAAATTACAAACCAAGTCGGTTAAAAGTGCCCTACAACCGTCAACTTTAATGGTTGACTAGGCAAACCTGTGCAAAGACAAATGTGCCTTTGCCATGTCATCCAAAATGTATTTATTCTTTTTTTTTTCAAAAAAAATGTATTTATTCAATATGTTTAAAATTATTAAATTATTAAAATAATGGACGCAGCATTGTGCATATATATATGTATATAATATTAAATTATATTTATTTAATATATTATATTCATTTATTAATTCTTTTGATATTAAAATAAATACATATTTATTCCAAACTTATTGCATGCATTTTCTTGTTTATATTTATATTTTTATTCAAATATTGCATATGTAATAATTTTTTTTCGTATATTGGATATAAAATTTTACTTTAATTATTCACATTTTGTTTTTTTGTTATAATATTAATTGCATAACATATTACTTAAATTTAATTTCTTTGGTGTCTTTCCTAATGTACTCTTTAATTTAAAATGTGGTATTAATTATGACTTATAATTGTCAAAATGTAGTTTGTCTATATTTAAATAAACATTATTAATGTTATAGCATTATTTTGCTATAATTCATATTTGATAAATTTAATTTAAATATATTTAGTTATAGTTTGATTGATACTTGATTTTGCTTACAATTTATATTTCTTTCATATTTTATTTAGTCTTTTTAATTTTATTTTTGTTTATTTATAATATGAATTTTTAAGAGTAAGTAAGACTTGTTATATCTCATTTAATTAGGTATATCTATATTTTTTTAAATATATATATATGAAATGTTTTCATACTATTGAAGTTCATTTAAAAATTTTATTGTAGTCCACCTTGATGAAAATTCCCAACTACATCCTTTATTAAAACTCAATCCCCCACCATCCTCACCATATCATCATCACAACGATAATCAACTCTGTCAATCTCTTACCATCTTCATTATTCCATCAGTTCCCCTCCTCCACCACTATTGAATCTCCATTACTAATCAATCAAAAACCACAAAAATAATAGCAAAATTGTTAAAAAAAAAAATAACAAACATAAAACCCATATCATGACACAAACCTAGGAACAAAAGGATCAAACAAAATTCATGTCCTCCACTTTGGACGAGTCCTCCAAGATGGAGAAGAGATCAATCTTTCTCTCCTCTAAAATGAAGAAGAGATCTACTCTCTTCTCTATTTTGAATGAGAGAGTATGACTCTCTCCATTTCTCTTATTAAATGACGGATGAATAATTTTTTTTAATTATTTATTATTTAAAATGATAATAGATAAATATACGAAACTTCATTTTTATTTTATCAATGTGCAAAAGGATTAAATTACTGAGTGAGTAGTTAACCATGGGGTATCTTTGTGTTGAATTTTTAGAAGTTAGGAATATTTTGCTATAAATGTAAAATTTAGGGTTTTAGTGCAATTAATCTGAAAAAAAAAATTAAATAATAAAAAACTGGTTTTGAAATTTTTTAAGATTAGTTCGTTCCCACCTATGCAAATCAATTTGCGTAAGTGTAAATTGATTTGTTTAAAAAAAATATTTAAATCAATTCCGATGAGCGAATAATCTAATTCTAATTTACAATAAGTTTAATGGAATCCGATTAAAGTCGATAGAATTTAGAACAAAGCCATAAAAATCTTCTTCCGTTTTCTACAAATTTGCAAAAGACAATACACAGTGAGATAAGATCAGTTGAAGACAAAAAAAAAAAAGAGCAATTTTGGACGCTAATCACCGGCGGAAGTGAGAGGTGTAACGATATTCATGCGATGTCCAGGACACAGTGAAGAACTGTAGAGATATGTTTAAAAAAAAAACCACATTCATGCAATGACACGTGCACCAACCATTACGTGGCAGTTCAGAAAACGTGACTAAAATAGTTGTCAACATTCACTTTGATGAACTAGGACGGCTTCTCGGCCTTGTTCACGTCCATCTACTCCTCCTCTAGTCCTCTTGCTTGTATAAATTGAATCACTCTATCAGTTCTCCCTGATCTTCGCTTTATCCAAGCACTGGACTGTCTAGTTGTTGTGTTCTTGGAAGAGAAACCATGGAAGCAACCGCTGCTACTGCCACTTCAAAAGAGACTTCGAGAAGCAAAAAAGACGATCTCTTTCACGTTATTCACAAAGTTCCTTCTGGTGATGGTCCTTATGTTCGAGCCAAACATGCCCAGGTACTGTTTTGTGTATAATTTCAATTATTACCCACTTATGTGTGTGTGTGTGTGTTTTTCAATGCTTTATTATCTCTACTGGTATTATGTTTGTAGATGGAAAACTATTCCTGAAATAGTGATTAGTGATGAAACATAGAAAACACTATATGCACTAGTTGTTTTAGATTTGTTGATTTTCATTTCATTCTAGCTGTTAAATTTGCTCTTCCCAGTAGATTTATTGTACTATTAACCATGCAATAATACGACCCTCGTATAAATTTAAAACCCTAAGATCTAATATTCAAATTAGACTGAACATCTAAATAAGTTTGGTCCAGTTTGATAATTATTATGTATTTTTCTATTCTCTTATAATCTCCCTCCCCCACTCTTAAAAGGAAAAAAATAGGTGTTAAATTTGCTCTTCCCAATAGTTTTATTGTACCATTAACCGTGCGATAATACCACTATCGTATAGATTTAAACCTTTAAGATCTAATATAAGTGTAATTCGATTGATCATTTAGATAAATTCGATTCAGACAAAGAATTATTATGTATTTTTTTTTTCTCTTATTAATAATTTAGGATAAAGTGCACTAATTTTCAATATAAGGAGATTTGTGACGGTTTTTCTTGCTTAATTGTTCTACAAAAATGAAAATAAAGATCGGGTAGGTTGAATATGAAGAAATAAAGCATAGCATCTAGTGTGCAAGCAAGTTGACCATGGTCATGATTTATGATACACAGCTAGTTCAAAAGGACCCAGAAGCAGCGATAGTTTTATTCTGGAAGGCAATAAATGCAGGAGATAGAGTGGATAGCGCTCTAAAAGACATGGCCGTGGTGATGAAGCAAATCGACAGAGCTGAAGAAGCCATTGAAGCAGTCAAGTCTTTTAGAGGTCGTTGCTCCAAACAAGCTCAGGAATCTCTCGACAATGTCCTCATTGACTTGTACAAGGTATGTATCCATCTTAATCTTGCATCATAGTGCGATTTTTGTTTTTTTAAATGCTTAATGTTTTTTTTGGTTGAAAAAAATTAAATGCTTAATGTTATAGTATAGTACATGTGGAGGTTGATATATTTATTTCTTGTTGCTCGTTCAATTAATTAAAAATAATGGGGTTCAATTTGTAGAAATGCGGGAAAGTAGAGGAGCAGATTGAGTTGTTGAAGAGGAAGTTACGAATGATATACCAAGGAGAAGCTTTCAATGGAAAACCTACGAAGACTGCTCGTTCTCATGGCAAGAAGTTTCAAGTTTCGGTTAAGCAAGAAACTTCCAGATTACTGGTATGATATATATCCATCTTAAAGTACGATTTCAATTAATTATACTAATTATAAAAATATTGAATTTGTAGCTTTCTTTTGTAAGCAGTTGTTATGATCAAATATATATATATATATATATATATTGAATTTACTATTTTGTTAATGAAATTCAAGTAGGTGGTTTCTGAATTCCTGTCTTAATCTTCACTTTATTTCTAGGGAATTTAAAAAATGGAAACTCAGATATAATGAAACATAATACCACTTTAATTATATGTTAATCTTGGTTTTAAGATAATAATCATTAAGAATAATATTATACTTTTCAAAAATTTATCTAAAAATTTTGTTTAAATGATGTAGCAAATTAATATGTAGCTACCACATTAATTTTAAGACAATGTAGTAATTACACATAAACTTATCACGGCATTTAGTTCATTGAATTGGATAAATATTTTAATAGCATAACATTACTCAATAATTAATGATATTAAGTCCACATTTAGTAACAATTTTTTCCAGCACTAAATCAATAGAATCTATTTAAAAGAAGAGGTAGTTACAGAATTAATTTTAAATAATTAGAGTAATAATTGCCGAAATTACATGATCTGATAACAGGCATCAAAAATGTATATAGAGAATGACATATATATTATAATTCCCAATTTATGTTAAGAATTGTCAAACTAGAGGACTAACATAATAAAGAAGATATCGAAATTCAATGGTTTGACGAACAACATTGGGTGAACGAGATTAAATGAGCGGGTATGCCGATAAACAAAGCAGCCACACTAACGCTATCATGTCATTGAATATTAATATCGATAACAGGCATGCCACGACAAAATAATATGATAGAGACTCAAGTGTTGGATCGTGTAGGCCTGTAGAGCCAGTACCCACTAACTGAACAATAATTTCATCTTTTGAAGGGCAATTTGGGGTGGGCCTACATGCAGAAATCGAACTTCATGGCAGCTGAGGTGGTTTACAAAAAAGCCCAGATGGTCGATCCGGATGCCAACAAAGCATGCAACTTGGGTCTTTGTCTCATCAAACAGGCCCGATTCGCTGAAGCCCGGTCGGTTCTCGAACAGGTGTTGCAAGGCAGAGTTCCAGGGTCGGAGGATAGCAAGTCACGAAAACGGGCCGAGGAATTGTTGGTAGAGGTAGAATCAAGACAGGCTCCAGCGGAGTTTTGTGATCTTTTGGGCCACAATCTTGATAGTGCGTTTGTGAAAGAGCTTGAACAGTTGATGAGTGAATGGGCACCGTCTAGATCCAAAAGGCTTCCCATCTTTGAAGAGATCTCTTCAGTTAGAAATCAGCTGGCTTGTTAAATGTTAAATGTATTTTTACATTACTAGTGTGTGTTCATGGGCATCGTGTGGTTATACTTGTACTATTGTGGGTGTGTTAGTCTAGATTGGCGAGTGAACCATAAGTTTTTTTCTTTTTCATATTCATATTCATAAATTATGAATATAATTTCATGTAAATACAGTAAGGGCTCTGCATTATACTGATTTTAATCCAAGAAAACTTCATGATTAATTTCTACCTTGTATTAATAGTTCAAAAAGGACTAATAGTTGATGAGCACTCTTATAATCTAGATTATGCAAATAGTGAATGATATATTGCATAATCTGGATTATAAGAGTATCTATATTGAAAGCTAATATTGAACGAAACAAGAGTTTATCAAAATTAATTACTATTTGTATTATCTATATTACTATTTTTTATTGAAAGATAATTATTTTCACCATAAAAGGATAAAATTACGTACAAAAAATTTGTAAAATGAGCTTGGTGAAATTTGAATCTGGGGAGGTACATATATAAAAACCTGGCTAAGAGGTGATAGTGCTGTCAATTGTCATTGGGTATATTTACTATTATTTGAAAGAAATTTTCATTCCAAGAGAACTTACAATTAGAAACATGATATCATTTATAATTAACATCTCACAACAAGAAAGGATTATAATACTCGTTCTCAATATAAAGAGCAAATTTGGTTATTTCATGCACTACTTTGCTAGTATTCCTCAAAGCATAGAAAATGTTTTGAGGATGAGTGGTGTAGATCGTATAAAAGTATCTTCATATGAAAAAGACCAATTTATTAGACAAGGTAATTGCTTTCTTTTTTGAAGAAACAAGGTAATTGCTTTCTAAATGATATAAGATTAACATCAACAGCAGCAGCCAATCCGATGATGACCCTTTAAGAGTAAGTCATAGCCTCGAGGTTTTGAACACAGGAAACCATAACTAAACCTTCATGAATCATGAGTCAGATTACCATTTCATGTCCCATGCATAACTCTTTTAATAGCATCTAGAGCAACATTAATATTAACAAAATAAAAAGCTTGATTAATGACTTTATTTTTAAGATGCAATTTTATAAGTTTTTGAGAGCGTTGAATTAATATATTTTGCATGGCTTAGTACTTAAGTTTGCGATTGTTATGTGTCTTGAACGTGATTAAAAAAATTATGCTATCATCTATGTCAATGAAAATCCAAGAAGAGAAAAATAATAGTCAGTGCTCTTGAGTTTGGATTTTTAAAGGATAGATGTGGTACATAGGTGCAAGTGAAACAGTTACATATGGGGTTGGAGCTAGAAAAAGCAGTTGTAATATGATCAAATGAAGATTTGGATTTACTTAGTAGGCTGGTGCCTGGTGAAGCAAGAACAACTATACTAGAACATAGCCAAAAAGTTGTATGACTCATTTATTCTAATGGGACCTCTCCTTTTTAGTATGAAGTGGATGTTGAAATCATAATTTTCTTGAGTTCATGAATAATTGTATTATCATTGATGACAATGATGTTGATCTTTCATGCATTGAGATATTGTATTAGAATGGAACCCAAAGAGGGAAGGGAAAAAAGTGTTTCCCTGATATGGCGGATGATCAGAATACATTATCCATTTAATTTTTAAAATGCTTGGTTTGATTGGAAAGGATGCTGATGGATTAATTGTCTTATTTGTGATATTCTCTGTTAGTGAGATAATAAGGATGAAAAATCTTCTACTTTCGTTTTATCGTGGTGTTTAAGGTTTTAAGTTTTTAATGGTGGGGTTTAAGATTTTAGGTTTTTAACACACGATGTAAAGATTCCTCTAATAATGTGAAAATAAATAATTGAAATATTAAAGCTAATATTCAACGAGTGAGAGAATTATCGAGATTTATCTAATACTACTTACGTGTCGTGAGTAAAATAATAAGGGGATAAATTATTTATACAAACTTTAAAATAAATTTGATGAAGTTCAAACTTTCAACATTTTGATAAATAAGAAGGTGTCCAATCATCTATATTAAAGATATCATTTTAAATACGAATAACCTTTTTTCCCTCTCTATAATTTAATATAATATTAAAATTTCTCAATATTTTTAAAAATCTTTAATATTCATCTTGTTAATTTATGGAATAGATTAAATATTTCTATAGTATATGATAATATCTAAAAAAAACTCTTTACCGTTAAAGTATACGATAATGTCCCTATAGTATATGATAATGTCTAAAAAAACTTTTTACTGTTAAAGTCGATGTTAAAAATTAAAGTTTATCGTTAATGTGAAATGATAAAACTAGAAAAATACTTTGGCTATTTTGATTATTTCAATAACGATAATAATAGTACAGAATAAAATGAGATTTTTTAAAATTATAAAAAATAATTAACGATTATATCAAACTGCAAGGGAAAGTAAGATTATCCTTCGGAGCAAGAATAATATTAAATATATTGTTAAAGTCGATGTTAAAAATTAAAGTTTATCGTTAATGTGAAATGATAAAACTAAAAAAATACTTTGGCTATTTTGATTATTTCAATAACGATAATAATAGTACAGAGTAAAATGAGATTTTTTAAAATTATAAAAAATAATTAACGATTATATCAAACTGTGAAGGAAAGTAAATTATCCTTCGGAGCAAGAATATTAAATATATTGTCTTTAAGCCCTAATTGAATTTGAATTCAAACGTGTCAACAGTCAAATCTGTGACGTGTCAATAGTTGACAATAGTCTTCAGTTGTGAATAAAAAATATTTTGTACTAAATCTAGAGAGTACGTGAGGCGCCGTCTCAAGTCGAATAAACCGCCACATTCACTTAACCTTACATAAATCAATAAAAGGGTTTAATTATCTCTCTATTCTAGTGTTTGGAGTAGATTGATCACTTTTATAATCAATCCAAGGCTCTGATCGAAGAATCGCGGCTGAGGACGGTAACGAAACCCTAGATGATATCATAAAATCATACAGTCCAATTTTCTTTCAGTTTGAGACATCGATGGCTGCTCGTAATAAACAACCGGAGATTATAACAGACAAAAATGAGATGAGGAAATGGTCGAGGGCCATGAGATCCCAAGGCAAGACAATTGGCTTAGTACCCACCATGGGTTATCTTCATCAGGGTCACTTGTCCCTTATCAAAGAATCCCACAGCCACTCCAATCTCACAGTTGTCTCCATCTATGTCAACCCTGGTCAATTCTCTCCCACGGAGGACTTATCAACGTACCCTTCTGATTTTCATGGTGATGTTCTCAAGTTAATGGCTGTTCCTGGAGACGTTGATGTTGTTTTCCACCCTCATGACCTTTATGACTATAAAACCACCACCACCAACAACAATGTTAACACCAACGTCATTGGTGAAAAAGGAGGGAGAGCGGTGTCATGTGTGGAGGAGGGAGGTGCAGGGCATGAGACATGGGTTAGAGTGGAGAAACTGGAGAAGGGTTTGTGTGGGAAGAGTAGGCCTGTGTTTTTTAGAGGGGTGGCAACTGTGGTTGCTAAGTTGTTCAACATTGTGGAGCCTGATGTTGCTGTCTTTGGCAAGAAAGATTATCAGCAGTTTCGAATCATTCAACGAATGGTAACAATTTTATTGTACTCTTGTTTGTTTTGTATCTGAAAATAACTAGGAAACTGAAATGAAGATGGTTTATGATGTTCTGTGAAAGGAAGATACTTTGGTTTTTGTTGTGATTTTTTTTAATATATATTTTTTAAAAAAAAATGAATGCTTTTTAAGTTATGTATTTAATTGGTTTGCATTTAGATAAAATCAGTGTCATTGCTATATAAAAGGTTGGAAAGCTTCCTTCATGAATATAAACCAATTGGATATGATTATAGATCAGTGCTAGAACTTATAGTTGATGGAAGCAGAGAAAGAAATTTTGGAGTCTGTACTTGATTTAAATTGGGATGATGATCATGCACAAACATTTGAGATGTATTAGAAAAAAATTTACTAGTAATACATTTTTCGGTTTGGAATAATTATTTGAGGGAAAGAGGAATCATTGCTGTTTTAGCAATTCTGTATCTCTATCTTTTCTGAATTGCAAGAGAGCGACGATCGAAAGCATGCAAAGAAAATGGCGTTGAATGAAGTGGTTAGGCATTATGCCATCTTCGGGTGAGAGGTGCACATTACTGCTTACTAATTTATTTATCTTTTACTTGAATTTCTACAGGTTCGAGATCTTGATTTTTCCATTGAAATAATAGGTTCTGAAATAAAACGAGATAGGGATGGCCTTGCATTGAGTTCACGTAATGTGCACCTCTCACCCGAAGAGAGGGAGAAGGTCAGCTCAATGTTATTTGTTCCTTTTGTGTTCAAATTATACGGCTTACTACTAAACTATATATGAAGGTTTATTGTCTCTGCTTGTTGAATTTAGCATGTATATTTTTTGCATCAGTTTTCAATAAATTTTGGTAAAAAAGAGAAACAAAATTGTCGGCGTCAAATATTTATCTTGCCTTCTTTTTAATGTGAATGTCTAATTTTTCCATGTAGATCTTGTTAAACCAGTTCAGTCACATTAATTTTATAACTATATCAGTAATACATGTCCAAAATAAAAAACTGAATTTCGTTATAATAAAATTTTATTAGGTTCTTCTTCATTTTCTTTACACAAATATATTTTAACTGTTTCTGTTGTCTGCAGGCATTGTCTATAAACAGGTCATTGTTTAGAGCTAAATCTACAGTAGAAGAGGGTCAGGTTAATTGTAAAGAATTAAGAGACTCATTCATCCAAGAAATCTCTGAAGCTGGGGGAAGAATTGACTATGCTGAGGTGAGGCTAAATAATTCATGCTTAAGTTTCTTCTGCTTTGGATTGATTTGATGTCTACATTTTTCTATTATAAAGTAAATAAGATAATATGACATTTGAAATTGCTCCATAGACGAATTAAATCTTCATACATCGAACTAGTCAAGTTCACACCAGAGGTGAACATGCATTTTGCTGATGTGATTTTGTTGAACTTGAAAGTGATATTTATATTGCCTAAATCCTAAACTTATATGTACCTGTTTGCTTCAGTTTCCAATTTTCTTTTATGGCTTCCAATTGTTTATGTCAAATTTTGGTCTTTAAAAAATACTAAGATTGTTAAGCAAAGCTTGTTATGAGGTTTTGGAATTAAAGTGAGGTGCTGATAAATTGGTCAGAAGATAGTACTATGCGGACCGATATTATTCAGATGGTGTCATGCACTAGATTTCTTATGGAAATTTGGTTGCACTGAGACAGTTGGATGCTAATAAAATGACTTGAAAACTTCAACTTTTCATTATTTGCCACTAATGATGAGCTGGAACAAATCCAGGTCAATCACCCTTGTTGCATCTCTATAATGGATGAATCTTCACATGATCCAGAAGGTTGGCTTGGTTCAGGAAAGTAAACTATTTAATAATTATGAAAAAGAGATGAACAAGTGTTAGACCTTTATTGTTTTGTTAGTTTTAGGATCATACTTAGAGTGGTCGATTCATTTTTGCTGATACGTGAGCCACTTGAAATTGTAGATACGTGTGATTATGTAATTATGTGCTTTGAGAGTAACAAGTTGTCCATTGGATAACAAAACCTTCTGTTCTTGAACTTCCTTTATCTGGGTTAACATGTTGTGCACCATTCAGCAATATAAACCTTCTGTTCTTACTTTTTCTTTCATCTGGGTTTTCTTGTTGCGCACTGTTCAGCAACATCAGCCATCGAAGCTTGTCACTCTTCATAGTTTTGCGGTTCTATAGGCAAGAAACAATATGTATATCTAGGGTACTCTATTTGGTATTAATTGACATAGAACAAAACTGAATGTAGATGGTCCCAAAAGATTCCAACACTAGCTTGTTTGACCAAAATGTGTGAGGACTGCAGCATCTTTGTTGTACTGGCACTGATTTGCTTATTATAAACACCCATCAGATTTTATGTTGTATAACTGAGTATTAGCTTGATCAAACTATCTAATGTGTATCCAAATTGAGTCTGCTTTTTCTGGTTTTAACAATTTTGGAGTGTTGTAATTGCATTGATTTCTTGGCTGCCAGATTGTGGACCAAGAAAGCTTGGAGGGCGTGGAAGAGATAAAGAGTCCTGTTGTCTTCTGCATTGCTGCCTGGTTTGGGAAAGTCCGTCTGATTGATAACATGGAAATCAACATCTGAAATCATGCTTCATTCTTGGATTCATCGCCCCGTGACAAGAACGACATTGGATCTTTTTTTTGAGACAGATTAAATAAGCCAATGTTTAGTTTCAGTATCCTTTTTTGAGAATTTATATGTATCTAAAATCCAAATTTAAAAGGATGTAATAATGTACTTGGGTGCTGCAGCAAGCATTGGAAATTTGGAATAAAGGATGGCTTGCTTCAGCATTCAGTCTTCAATGGTTTGCCTATTTCGCATACTGATTAAATGTAGGTTCAGTCTCCAATGGACTTTTTGCACAATGATTAAATGTTCCATATGGACACCTATCAAATGGGTAATTATCTTTTGAACAGAATTATCAGCCAGAAAGCCTGGAAAGTCTGCCACATCATCATGAACCGGTACAGCTGAAATTCCAAATAACCAACAATAACGAAACGTAATGAGTAGCTTGCGACGAGTAGTCCGCACGAAAAGCAGCTCATGCCCATCGTAGCTCGAAGTTATAGAAAATCGGTTGATTGCATGAGCTCGAAATTATAAAATATCAGTAAATTTCCTCGTTTTGGCAGAATCCTGAAATGGAAGGAAATATCAAATAAGAAACTCCATCAACTAGTAAATTTTCAGAATTATGGTTTGATTAAAAATCTATATGTTTAATGCAATTTGATGTAAATTTAAAAATAGAATATTAGAGATCAGTTTGTTTTTTTGTCTGAAAACTAAATAGTGAGACTGAAACTAAATAGTGATTGAAACTTGAAATCTGAATGACATGGTTTTTTTTTTTTCTCTTACGTTTGAATGTAAAGTAATCTTATTTGTTTTTTAAAATTAAAATTGTCTGAAAACTAATAATTTGACATTTATATCATTTTACTATTAGTTGTTATGCAACTTCATTTAATATAATACAAACAATTATAATAAATTATTTAGCAAATATTAAAACACTTTTATGTATATAATAATAATATTTTTATTCATAATTAAAATATGATTAATTATTACAGTAAAATATTTTTTTAAAAAGAAATTATATATACGTAAATAAATTATTATAGTAAAGTAAATTAAATAAAAATAAATAAAATGATATTAAGTTGAATTATTATTGTTATATATAAAAAAATATAACATTAAAAGAAATATCATTAAAATGAATATGTATAATGTAAAATTATGATAAATTTGGAAATATATTTGTTAAAGTATAAAAAGAAATTTGTATAATGTAAAACTATAACAAAATTAGAAATATGTAATTTTGGGAGGACTAAAATTGGAATAATAAATTTACAAAATCATTAAGTAATTTTGTATTAAGTGAAAAGTCAAAAAATGTAACTTTTTATTTTAAATGGTTTTTAGGTGGTTTTAAGTGGTTTGACCACTTAAAAAAACAAACAAAAATCACTTAATCGACCTAATTCATCACCATTAACGAGTCATTTATTTTTTTGTCTGAAGACTGAACAGTACTACTGAAGACTGAAGACTGAATAGTGACCGAAACTTGAAATCTTAATAACACGTTTATTTTTTTTTTCCTTTACATTTGAATGTATAGTAATTTTGTTTGTTTTTTAAAATTAAAATTGTCTGAAAACTAGTAATTTGACATTTATATCATTTTACTGTTAGTTGTTATATAACTTTATTTAATATAATACAAACAATTATAATAAATTATTTAACAAATGTTAAAACACTTTTATGTATATATTAATAATATTTTTATTCATAATTAAAATATGATTAATTATGATAGTAAAGTATTTTTTTGAAAAAATTATATATACATAAATAATTATTATAGTAAAGTAAATTAAATAAAAATAAATAAAATGATATTAAGTTGAATTACTATTGTTATATATTTAAATAAAAATAATATTGAAAGAAATATTATTAAAATGAATATGTATAATGTAAAATTAGGTCAAATTTAGAAATATGTTTGTTGAAGTATTAAAAGAAATTTTTATAATATAAAACTAGAACAAACTTGGAAATTTGTTATTTTGAGAATGATAAAATTGGAATAATAAATTTTTAAAATAATTAAGTGATTTGGTATTCAGTGAAAAATTAGAAAATATAGTTTTTTATTTTCAGTGGTCTTTTAGGTGGTTTTAAATGGTTTGACCACTTAAAAAAACAAACAGAAATCACTTAATTGGCTTTAATTCAGTATCATTAAGTGTTAAGTACAAAAAACAAACAATCCATAAATGTTAAGTGCAAAAAACTAAACGATTCTTTAACTTATTCTTTTTTTTTAATGACTTGATGGTACAAGGATGAGAAACTCTAACACTGTAAAATAGGGTCCTTCGTGTAAAGAAAATGAGATCCAACTTGAGCTATCTTACACCAAAACTTTGTTTCTCTATCCTCTCATCATTATTATAACATAACCGAATACGTAGATTTTATATTATATGGCTTAACCATGTCAAAAATTCTCCTCTATTCTTTATTCATTACCTTTATATCTTTGCTACACGTCATAATTGCTTTTGTTGTTTCATTAATTTTGTTTAAATTACATTAAATCTGAGTGTTAGCTGATTTTAATGAAAACAGTCTTTAGGCAAGCGAAGCCACCAACCATTTGAACGAAGTGGTTGACCGCCAAAAGTAAATTCTTTCTTACATCTATTTTACTTCACTTTTTTTATCAAGAGTATTAAAATCATTAAAATAAATAATATTATGCTTCCTAAATTTTTTCTAAATTTTTTACTCCAATAATATGATAAAATAATTTGAAACAATCACCATAATTATAAGATAATGTGTATAAACGATGTAATAATCACAAATAAATTTATCACATCATTTAAATAATAAATTTAAATAAACTTTTAGATAATATAACATTACTTTATTAAAATTACTGTATTAAAATTCATACGAAACTCAGTAATAGAAAATACTATAAACTTCTATTACTATAAATTTTAGTTAATCCTCAAATTTGCACGTTCACACATTATTTCCGTGCAAGCTTTGAATTTTCTCTATATGTACACAGAATTTTAAAATATATACAGAAATGAAATGCAAACTTCAGCACCAAAGATGGACTCCAAGTATAGAGAGCTCGGCTGTTTGGCAACGGTAATACAGCCTTGTACCGCAGGATGAGCATCGAAATATTATAAAAATAAAATGCCATGAATATTTGCGAAAAGGAACATTAGTGACTGTTTGATGTTCCTTATATAAAGGAATGACAAACTCACACGTCAAGAATCTAGTCTCCAAAGAATTCAAAATTACAAACTTTACATACAATGTCTTGTAATATAGGCTATATAGCAAGATATTAACTACAAAAATTATAAGTAAACCAGCACGATGAAACTTTAGACGATCAACACCAATCAATCCACTGGCAACAGATCCTAACAGAGAGGGCAAGGCACCCATCAACATTTGAAGCCACCACAAACCGATAATACTATGATGAGAATCAGAGCAATTATGATTGCCAGGACTATCAGTTTTATCTTCATGTTCTGCAACCACATCTTCCTCCTCATTTTTGTTCCCTGTGTCCTGAAATCCTGAGCCTAAGACACCCACAACAACAGATATTCAATGTACAACTTCAGCCAACATAAGATCTTAGATTCATAGCATTTGGACATCACACAAACAACTAACAGGCAAAATATACATAAGACTACAGTTTCAAGAAGATTTACTTCTGTTATTATAAAAACAAAAGGCTGTCGGCCACCAAAGTGCCTGACCGAGCTGGCTGTATAAATGTTGAAACTATAACATGGTTCATGAGAGTTGACAATTCAATAAAGAAACAAAGTTTTCATTCTTCAATTTTACAATCCCTCATCTTTAATTTACGATGCTAAGATATTTGAACACACACACAACTGGCCAGAAGCAAATTTTACGTGTTTCTAATCATATAGATGTATATGTTCATATAAAATTTTTCATGTAAGAAACTGTGGAAATGAAGAAATCAACTACCACACAAACCAGAAACCTGATTATCTAGCTATAGAAAACATTGCCAACTTCAAACTTCAAAGATAAGCCATATATATTTGCTGACCTGTGAGCGAAGATTTTCAGTTTTATCTACCAGAAGCTCAATTTTCTCTCCACGGTCAAGAACCTGCAACACAAATTTATTAATGAACACAGGACATATTTCAATATTTTTAATACCCATGTAAATGGAACACCCCCCCTTTCCCTCTTGAAAGCAATAAAATAGGTTAACATGTACCTTTAAACTTCAAAAATAACAGAGAGCATGTTCATCGATAGAAAAATATTACATCAGTAACAAGCAGCAGAAAGTGATGGAAATAATGCCTTACCTTCTCTATGTTTTCCATCATAACACCTTTGACTTCTGAAACCTGAGCTTTCACTTTAGCAAGTTTGCTGACCTCCTCTGGATGATCAACGCAATACTGCATCTGCTCCTTCAATTTGGGCCTACATCAGTATGAACAAATTTATGGCATTAATATACTTCATTTAACTTAAAATAGAAGGCACATTCCATATTACAGTCAGTAATGAGAGAGAGATTACCCAAACTCCTTGTTTAAGCTGTTAGCAGTTGCTGTTGCAGCTTTTCCTCCAGCATATTTCTTGGTGAAATCCTCCTTTATTCGCTCAAGGAAGGCAATTGGAACCTGTCGACCAACAGATTCAACTGCAACCACACAGTATGCTGCACCATTCACATATAAAGTTAGCTCCCGAAGAGAATAAACAACAATAAAATAAATTTAAACGACATAAAATTGGAGACAGCAGGGATCCAAGAAGTGAACTGCTAAGAAGAGATTTCATCAAATATTACAATACTAGAAAATGTTTTTGTTTGCAACTATAATGAGTTCTAGCTGTACAATTAGTTTATCACTATTTAGTTAGTGTCTGTGTGCGTCTATATATATATATATATATATATAGGTTTAGTAACTTTGTTTCATACTAACAGAGTTTTCGTTGCCCACCCCCTAGGTTTCCTCTTCTGCTTTAAATGCACGAAACACTAAGGAAGGAGATAAATGAAAAATTAGCTATACAAGCACCAAGCTTATTACCAAAAACCAGTAAAAATGTGAGGAAAAAAAAACAGAAAAAAGACACTGACTGAGATTCTAATTCTTGTGGTGCTTCAGCACAACCAGAGGTATAGACACTGATGAGTCTACAAGAAACAATTTATTTAAAAATTTCTTAAAATCTGATCTACATATTGTAGCTATTACAAATAATACAACTTTAGACTTTTAACTGATATGAATCCAGTGGACGGCTACTAGGTTCAATAAGAGAGAAACACTCTCCTAATGCTACAATTGAACAAAGAACAAATTTTTAAGCCATTAAAAAAGCAACCCTAACCAATCTCTCACAGTTACTAGGAACAGTTGCCTGCAATATGAACTACCATTACCCTGATATGACATCATAACCCTAATCCAGCCCATCCCCGCTTCTTCACGGTTTCTGATTACTTAGGGATGGATGAACTTTTCAATTCAAACTCGGCTGCCTCATCACCGCAGCACTGCTCCTATTACAGGACAAAATTGGGCAGTCTACCCAATTAGCGTTCCCCTAACATGCATAACATCATGAAAAACTCCCTCCAATAAGATGAAAGATGGATTAGTAATATGCTTATAGTAAAATTTTCTCAATCTACTGTATGCAGTAATGGAAATCTGAGAAGCTATTGAAGCTACACTAATACTTCTAATTCAATTGACGATCACAAAAGGAAAATTGATAGACGAATCTCCAAATAACATGATAAAGCATTCAATTTCATTTAATCCAACCTAATGTCATGATCACATTTCATGACTGCAAAAACCACTTAATAGTAATGATCAATCACTAAACCAAGCAGTTTAGGTCAGACCAACCAAACGATCCAAAACAAATACAGGTCATCTCATTGCTTCAAAATTGAATGTAATTTACATTATCAGAATCTAATAGAAATTTTACATTCCAGCCAAATTAGCATGGTAAGCTAATATAACCATATTTGCGCACCTTCCATCACACGAGATTATCATTATTAGGGTAACTAAACATAAAGAACATCAAATTATAATCCTCTCGTAACTAATGTTGTCTCAAATTTCTCAGCAACGTCACAACCCAACAACCAGATCATATTAAAGGAATCGCCACAACAACCAGATCAAATTAAATTATCTACAAACTAAAATAGCACCAACTTAACCACGAAAAACTTACCAAACTTAAATGAGCAAATAACAAATCTTTAAGAAGCAGCATCTTTAATTTGTCTTTCATTTATCTTAGACTGAGGCAAACACCAAATCAACAAAAGCAACAAGTAAAATTCAAAATCTAATTATCTCTTATTTTCTATTAATTTGAAAACAAAAAACCTGCAAGCATAATTAATCCAAAAAGTAAAACACAAACACGCTCTAAAAAATCAACCAAAGATAAAGAATCAAACAGGACCTAAATCCAAAAGCATATACGATCGTAAAGCCGATCTTCAAAAACCGAACTCAAGTCCACAAAATCATACGAACAGTAACAAAATCAAGCATCAAAACTAGAACAACCGCAAACATCACGATCCGGTAAACAAAAACACAAACAAACGTAAGAAACGTATAGATCCGAGACAAATAATCAAAACAAAAACAAAAATGAAAATGAAAAGGAGAGAGATTATACTAAAGCCGTTGTCGACGAGGTAGTTGAAAGTGTGGCCATCGCAGTTGTATGTGAACTTGTTGTTACTGGCCGGAAGTTTCTGGAGACACTGAGCAGCTATGCTCGTGAAGTTTCCGGTGAACTCCGTGTACTCCGATAGAATCACCGTGCCACGAGCCACGAAGCTGTAGATCAACGATTGCTGCGACATATCTACTCACCGAAACCAAAACAACAAGTCCGAACCCTAGCACAGTAGAGAGAGAGAGAGAAAGTGATTTGGAGGTTTCGTTTGTGAGTCGCAGATTCAATCGAAAACGAGGATTTTATCGTTGTAAAAGAGCGAATTTCATTTTCGCTTAGACGAGCAGCTATATCAAAGGATTGTGTTTTTTTTTTGTTTTATTTTTGAAGGGTAAGTAGTTTACCTACCCTCAGAGTTGAGGTAAATTACGAGAAATGCCACGAAAACTCTTGTCTTTAATTTGAAATTTGAATTTTTGAACGAGGTCAGGTCCTGTAAAATAAAAGTCTTCTCCGTGTTGAAAGGGCTCATTTTATTTGCAGAAAATCGCCTCCTGTTTTTCTAATTTGTTCATTTTGTGTAATATTCATTTATGATCAAATTTAATCTCTGGATTTTAGTAGGAATGATAGTAATACTACTAATTAATTTGTACATACAAACTATTTCCACTGAATTAATATATATGATTACAAGTGGACCAAACTATAAATTTAAATTTTGTGAAATAAGATCAATAAATGCCAATCTCCTTTTCAAACCAAACAAAACTAAATTGAATTGGTTCGATTCGGTCTAATTTAATCTAAAAGGTGCATGTGTGTATATACATTTGTATGGTAGTAATATAGTCATTTGAATATCGTAACTGTCATATTGAATCAGAGTTATCTATACTGTCACATTCGGTATCGTTAATGGTAATGGTCCTACATATTTAATGAATGGAGTGATGTGTAGATATGAATTTTATGGGTACAACAAGTGGAGAAAGGAAAAAGAAAATCTAAAACAACAAATAAATATTTAAAGCAAGCTTCTTTGAAAAAAAAAAAAAGAAAAAGGAATATATATTTAAAATAAGCTGCATGCGGTAGATACGAGTCCACAAGTTTAAAAAACAAAAAATCCACAAGTAAAAAAAAAAATGTGGCTTATGTGTCAAGAACTAAGGAACCGTTTATCCTAATTAATATATTTACCTATTTAAAATAAAATATAATTAACCTCAAACATAACCGTTTACTCGATAGATTTAACATATTAACTATAGTGATTCAAACCCAATAAGATCTAATTCCAAACCTCATTGATTTTGTATCATGTTCATGTCATGTCATCGAGTCATATCAATAATTGTCATCCTTATTTCAAAATATATATTTATGAATCTTTACTACATGGTATACAATTATGTTTTTTCAATAATTTTAGTCTAGGAATTTTTGTAAAGTACATAAATTTCTTTTTCAATCGGTAAAAGAAACTTGATTCGTAGGGCTAGAGAAGGAAATCAAGTTCCTCTATATGCAAGAATTTGATTCTTGACTTGTATGTGGAGTTCTTGAAATTTAATTCTCCATTGATTTCATAAAGAGTTAAAGGAATCTTATTCTTTTTCTTATTAATCTAATTTCAACATTCGCAATTAGTAAACACTTATAAGAGATGAAAATATTTGAAGAATTATTTGATTTAAAATTGTTCAAGAAAATATTATCTCGTTTTTTTTAAATGACTTTTTTATACTCTAAACATTTTCAAAAACTATTTTTTTTCAAAAAAAAATTGTAAATATAATCTTTAACAATTTAAAATCTCAAAATATCACAATATTAAGAAAAAACTAGCAGTTCAAGATGTCTCGATGGTGAAAAATGTTTATTTAATTGGATAATATTTTTATTTGAATTGTTGTACTGTAGAAGGACTTTTTTTTTAAAAAAAATAAAATAAGTCTTGGAATTTACTTTTGTTCACAATGTTGTAGAAAAAAATTGATTTATAATTATTGTAAAAGAAATCTTTTTTTTTAAAAAAAAAAATTATCAACCATTTTCGGTCAAATTTTATGTCTCATAAATTTAAAACCACTAGCAGTTTATAAGTTTAGTTTTTGAATAATATTACATGTCCAAAAATGTGCTTAATTAATCATCCAAAAAAATGATTAATTGATGTGTAATGACCATATAATTAGAGTAATGTTAAATTATCCAAAAATTTGTCCAAATTGCCCAATTATGGCCAAATGATGTAGCAAGCTTATATGTAATTACCGTATTACCAATATATCATTACAAAATTAATATAGTAACTACAAATCAGATTGTTATATCATTTGAGCAAAATTTTGGTAAGTGTAATATTATTCTATTCATTATGGATTAATGTATTAAGAGTAATACTAGGTTTCCTAAGCTTGTTGACTAAATTCATATATAAATGATATGATATATAAGTTATTAACATCATAGACGACCCATATGTCATTTAATTTGAACAAAAATTTGAGAAAAAATATTGAAAAGCCTAATATTACTCAATGTGGTAATGGTATAGTACTTATCAAATCATTCGAATAAAATGACACTTCGTAGTTTTATGATTTGCCGAAACTAATTTCAAATTTGATGCAAAACAATCATAACCTTAATCAAATTTAATCGAGTACAACTAAACAATATATATTACGGTTAGGACTTGCTTCAATATCAAAACAGAAGGGAAAGCCCCAACGACAGGAACGAAGTGGTTGAGCGCCAAAAGAAAATTACATGTTGCGTCCAGTACTTTTTGAGAAAATATTAAAATTCGCACGAAACTCGTAACAGAAAATACAACAAACTTGAGAGAGAAGACTAGAAGAAAATCCTCAAAATTTGCACGTTCACGGACTTGAATTCTCTCTCTTACAGAGCAATCTAAATACATACAAAAATGAAATGCGACTTCAGCACCAAAGACGGACTCGAAGAATAGATTGCACGGTTGTTCGGCAACAGCAATACAGCCTTGTAACATAGAATAAGCATGCAAACAGAAAAAAAAATGCCATGAATGTTTGAGAAAAGGAACATTAGTGACTTTTGATGTTTCTTATATAAAGGAATGTCAAACTTCCACACATCAAGAATCTGGTCTCCAAAGAATTCAAAATTACAAACTTTACATACAATGTCTTATAATATATGCTATATAGCAAGATATTAACTACAAAAATTATAAGTAAACCAGCATGATGAAACTTTAGACAATCAACACCAATCAATCCACTGGGCGAGGGCAAGGCACCCATCAACATTTATGGCCACCACAAATCGATAATACTATGATGAGGATCAGAGCAATTAGGATTGCCAGGACTATCAGTTTTATCTTCATGTTCTGAAACCACATCTTCCTCCTCATTTTTGTTCCCTGTGTCCTGAAATCCTGAGCCTAAAACACCACAACAGATATTCATTTTACAACTTCAGCCAGCAAAAGATCTTACATTCATAGCATTAGGACATCATAGAAACAACTAACAGGCAAAATATACAGAAGACCACAGTTTCAAGGACAATTGCTCCTGTTATTATTAAAACAAAAGTTTGTCGACCACCAAAGTGCCTAACTGAGCTGGTTGTATAAATGTTGAAACCATAACATGGTTCATGCCGACAAGAGCAGACAATTCAACAAACAAACAAAGTTTTCATTCTTAAATTCTATAATCCCTCATCTTTAATTCATGATGCTAAGATATTTGAACACACACTAACTTGTCAGAAGCAAATTTTACATGTTTCTTATCATATAGATTTATATGTTCATTTAATATTTTTCATGTAAGAAGCTGTGGAAATGAAGAAGTCAACTACCACACAAACCAGAAACCTGATTATCCAGATATAGAAAACATTGCCAACTTCAGATTTCAAGGATAAGCCACATATATTTGCTGACCTGCGAACGAAGATTTTCAGTTTTATCTACCAGGAGCTCAATTTTCTCTCCACGGTCAAGAACCTGCATCACAAATTTATTAATGAACACAGAACATATTTCAATAATTTTTTGTAATTCAAAACAGGAGTACCCATGTAAATGGAACACCCCCACTTTCCCTCTTGAAAGCAATAAAATCAGGTTAACATGTACCTTTAAACTTCAGAAGTAACAGAGAGCATGTTCATCGATAGAAAAATATTGCATCAGTAACAAGCAGCTGAAAGTGACAGCAATAATGTCTTACCTTCTCTATGTTTTCCATCATAACACCTTTGACTTCTGAAACCTGAGCTTTCACTTTAGCAAGTTTGCTGACCTCCTCTGGATGATCAACACAATACTGCATCTGCTCCTTCAATTTGGGCCTACATCATTATGAACAAATTTAAGGCATTAATGGAATTCATTACATAAAAATAGATGGCATCATAGTCAGTAATGAGAGAGAGATTACCCAAACTCCTTGTTTAAGCTGTTAGCGGTTGCTGTTGCAGCTTTTCCTCCAGCATATTTCTTGGTGAAATCCTCCTTTATTCGCTCAAGGAAGGCAATTGGAACCTGTCGACCTACAGATTCAACTGCAACCACACAGTATGCTGCACCATTCACATATAAAGTTAGCTACCAAAGAGAATACGCAACAATAAAATAAATCCAAATGACATAAAACTGGAGACAGCAGGTGTCCAAGAGGTGAACTGCTAAGAAGAGATTTCATCAAACATTACAAGACCAAAAATTGTTTTTGTTAGCAACTATAATGAGTTCTAGCTGTACAGTTATTTCATCACTATTTAATCAGTATATATATATATATATATAGGTTTAGTAATCTTGTTTCACACTAAAAGAGTTTTTGTTGCCTGCCTCTTGGTTTCCTCTTCTGCTTTAAATGCACAAAACACTCAGGAAGGAGATAAATGAAAAATTAGCTATACAAGTGCCAAGCTTATCACCAAAAACCACCAAAAATGTGAAAAAGAAACGACATTGACTGAGATTCTAATTCTTGTGGTGCTTCAGCACAACCAGAGGTATAGACGGTGATGAGTCTACGAGAAACAATTTATTTAAGAATTTCATAAAATCTCATCTAGTCATCTACATACTGTAGCTATTACAGATAAAACAACTTTAGACTTTTAACTGATATGAATCCAGTGGAAGCCTACTAGGTTTAACAAGAGAGAAACACTCTCCCCATGCTACAATTGAACAAAGAACAAATTTTTAAGAAATTAAAAAAGCAACCCTAACCAATCTCTCACAGTTACTGAGAACAGTTGCCTGCAATATGAACTACCATTACTCTGATATGACATCAAAACCCTAATCCAGCCCCTCCCAAGCTCTTCATGGTTTCTGACTACTTAGGGATCAACTTTTCAATTCAAACTCAGCTGCCTCATCACCGCAGCACTGCTCCTATTACAGGACAAAATTGGGCCGTCTACCCAAGTAAGCCAACTAGCATTCCCCTAACATCCGTAACATCATAAGAAACTCCCTCTAATAAGATGAAAGGTGGATTAGTAATATGCCTATAGTAAAATTGTCTCAATCTACTGTACGTATAAAACTCTTCCATGTCACTTATGGAAATCTGAGAAGCTATTGAAGCTACGCTAATACTTTTAATTTCAATCAATGATCACAAAAGGAAAATTGATAGACGAATATCCAAATAACATGATAAAGCATTCAATTTCATTTAATCCAACCTAATATCATAATTACTTTTCATGACTATAAAAATCACTTAATAGTAATGATCAATCACTAAACCAACCAGTTTAGGTCAGACCAAAAGATCCAAAAACAAATACAAGTCATCTCATTGCTTCAAAATTGCAAAATGGAATTTACATTATCAAAATTTAGTAGAGTTTTTACATTGCAGCCAAATTAGCATGGAAAGCTAATATAACCATATATGTGCACCTTCCATTACACAAGATTATTGTTATTACGGTAACTAAACATAAAGAAATACATCAAATTATAATCCTCTCATAATTAATATTGTCCCAAAATATCGCAAAGGAATCGCCACAACAACCAGATCAAATTAAATTATCTACGAACTAAAAAAGCACAAACTTAACTAGAATAATTTACCAAACATAAAAGAGCAAACAACAGATCTTTAAAGAGTAGCATTTTAATCTGTCTTCCATTTTTCTTAAACTGAGTCAACACCAAATCAAGAAAAGCAACAATTAAAATTCAAAATCTAATTGTCTCTTATTTTCTATTAATTTCAAAACAAGAAATTTGCAAGCATAATTAATCCAAAAAATAAAACACAAACACGCTCCAAAATATCAACCAAAAATAAAAAATCAAACAGGACCTAAAAGCATACACGATCATGGAAGCCGATCTTCAAAAACCGAACTCGAGTCCAAAACACAAACAGTGACAAAATCAAGCATCAGAACTAGAACAACCGCAAACATCACGATCCGGTAAACAAAAACACAAAAAGCGCAAGAAACGTATAGATCAGAGACAAATAATCAAAACAAAAACAAAAACAAAAAAAATGAAAAGGAGAGAGATTATACTAAAGCCGTTATCGACGAGGTAGTTGAAAGTGTGGCCATCGCAGTTGTAGGTGAACTTGTTGTTACTGGCCGGAAGTTTCTGGAGACACTGAGCAGCTATGCTCGTGAAGTTTCCGGTGAACTCCGTGTACTCCGATAGAATCACCGTGCCACGAGCCACGAAGCTGTAGATCAACGACTGCTGCGACATATCTACTCACCGAAACCGCAACAACAACAACAAACCCTGGCCCTAGCACAGTAGAGAGAGAGAGAGAGAGAGAGAGAGAGACGGAGTTGTTTGAAGGTTTCGTTTGTGAGTCGCAGATTCAATCGAAATAGAGGACTTTATTGTTGCAAAAGAGGAAATTTCTTTTTCGCTTAGACGAGAAGCAAATATCAAACCACCGTGTTTTGGTTTTTTTTTTTTTTTTTTTTGGGTTAGGTGAATACTTTACCTACCCTCCGAGTTGGGGTAAATTACTAGAAATGCCACGCAGACTCTTGTTTTTCAATTTTGAATATTTGAACGAGGTCAGGATCCGTCAGGTCATGTATGATAAAGGTCTCCTCCATCTGGATGGGATAATTTTATTTGCAGAAAACCCTCTCCTATTTTTCTAATTTGTTCACTTCTTCCTTTGTTTAAAATTTTTTTCTTTGTGTATCAGTTATTATTGTTTTGTGTAATATAATTTTGACATATGATATGATCAAATTTAATCTCTGGATTTTAGTAGGAATGATAGTAAGACTACTAATAAATTTATACATAAACATTTCAACTTAATTAATATATGAGATTATAAATAGATCAAATTGAAATTTCTATTTTGTGAAAAATATGATGAATTTAGACCAATCTTATTTTCAAATCCAAACCAAACTAAATTTGATTGGTTCGGTTCGTTCTAATTTATTTTAATGGTACCTAACTTTGAAATGGGCTTTTATAATTTTTATACAATATAATCTAGCATTTTATAATTAAATAATGCTAAGCACACATTATCTAAATTTAACATACTTTGACTGTTGTATTGTATGGTTCCATGGAAAGCAAATAATTAAACTATGTAACACAATATTGGAAACAATTTCACTCGATTCTAATTTGTATGGTCCATGCGGAGCAAATAATTTACAATTAAAATACATAAGGTAATGGAAACAATTTGGGATAAACTCTTCCTTTATCGTGCTTACAGTTTTTCTCGTTGATGGAAGCTTTTTACCTTGCAAGAATGTGAACTGTTGTTGGCTTGAAAAAAAGTAATGAATTAATTATTCAGGATTTTAATTTTTAACATTTTAGTTTTTAACTTTTATAAATAAATAAATAAATAAAAAGAGGTGTGACATATGGTAGAATAAAAGATACATACTAAAAGTATTCGATTTATGGTCCGATCTAAGTTAGTTGAACTCAGACCATAGATTAGAGTAGAGTTTGACCATTATGTTGTATTATAATAAAATCATATAGTTTTTTCTTTTAAAGTTAAAAAAAAAAAAAAAAAAAAAAAAAAAAAGAGGATTAAACCTAGTGGTTTGGTTTAATTTGATCAGATTTAATGGTTTACAAGACATTTTATCCAACTCCATATGTTGTTATCATATATATTAATCTCTTAAATTGATTTTTAAGATTTAATTCAAATAAAAATTATACATCACAACATGTTGCATGCTTAAACATACTTCTCAACATTACTTCTTTGAAAGTTGAACATGCAACACAGTGGATTAAAACTCTCTATTTAAGCATGTTCAACAATGAGTTATAAATAATGCTATGAAAGTTGAACATGTGATATTATGGATGAAAGTTATCCATATGAACATGTTTAATGGTGAGTTCTAAATTATAATTGTCGTAAAAAAACTATTGGTGATTAATTGATAATTTTGATTCTATATATTTTATAGTTTATGCACGCAATTCATAAAGTAATTTTCACTTGCTTAATATTTGAATGTGAAATTGTTCAGATATTTAAATTAAATTAAAGGATTAAATATTGATTTTTTTTTTCTTATCTAGGTGAGCGGGGTTTTGGACTCAGAATCTTAACTTCACTATAAAAAATAGTTACCAATCAAGTTATTATTGTGATCACTCAAATATTTAATTATAAAACATATTTTTGTTTTTTGTTTTTTTAAATAACTTAGATCCAAAATGTATTTAAGTCTAATATAATTTTACAAACTATGTAAGTTTTTTTTTTTCTTATTATAATTATTGAAATATCATCTATAGTGTAACAATTCAAACTTAAGGCATCAATGAATAGAATGATCTCTTCCACGATTGACCAAAACTCATTTGACGGTAATTATATAAAGGTTTTTTCAGTATTCACTGCCTATTAATTACTGAAAAAAAACTTAAGGTCATTTATTTGAAATGTTAGGTTAGGATGTCAATTAGGAGTGATAATAACATTCCAAATTTAATTAATTACAGTGTAGTCCATCAAGAGTCGAGGCATTCTCTATGGATAAGTATTGCTTAACAAAGAATACAGCAAGTTTTGATGCCAGCGATATCCTACCAAATTGGCCACGTTGCACAATTAATAAGAATAGGGGAAGTTTTTATACAAATACTAAAACTTTGGACTCTATTTGTAATTGTGACAAACCTTAGGGATATAATCAAATTCCCCATTAACTGAATCATGCCATATTCGATAATTCAAATGTTGGTTTGTCGTTTTCAAATAAAAATGTTGGTTTGTCCAGAAATATTCATTTAATAAGCCAACTAATAAAAAATTTGAAGATTTATGCAAAGATATGTGAAGTCAAGCTTGCCCCTAATTTGTCCATACTCTAGTATTAAACAAATCTTCCTGTTATATTGTTATTTATTCATTTTTTTTTTTTGAAAAAAATGATAAGGACTAATCCAATGGTGGATCATACCTTATCGTAATTATCGAGTGTGTCCAAATGGTGTATGATGTCGAGGATACATGTCATCAGTAAGTAGCCATCATCTCATTTTAGTCTTTGCATTTTCCGTTGATATCGATTATTTTGTTGTTTCCTTCTTGACATTTTAATAAAAGATATTGTATAAGTATACATACTTTCGTTATTCAAAAAAAAAAAAAAATGCATACTTCGTTAAAAGGAGGTTAATTCGATAGATACAATTACTATTATAACTCAGACATTAGATAGCAATAATTCAATCCGACAATATTACTCATTTAAATAGTTTTACCGCAAATGATATTTCAAATTACAAAAAAAAAAAAAAAACAAATCAATGTGGTACTATATTTGTTAACAAAATATTGACTACCATACTTATACAAAGTTATTTAAATTTTGATATTAATTGTTAACAGTTTGTTAAGAGCTATCAAAATTAAACATTACATTATTTGGAAACTCACTCACAATATTGGAAGAAATCTTCTAATGCATGTTGATATATACAATATTAAACACTATATACGTACATAATTTAAAAATATACTTTCATAATATAGAAATCTCTTGACGTTTTGTTGACAATTACATGTAATAAATATACAACGAAATATAGAATCATTTGAGCCATAAGGTGACATAATAATATTGCACATTCGTTTTTGTTTTTGTTATTAGATTCATTACAGTCAAACATTGAAACATGTCATTTCCTTTGCCTTGCATAAGAAATAAGATCAACATTTGATATTATATTTCAACGTAAAGATGTTGGTTTCAAACATGTTATAGATTTGATTTTTCACAAAATAATAATTTCCTAACAATAAAAAGGTTATGCAATTATAATTATTGTATATGTATTAAAAAGACTTCCATCGTTCTAATTCATCCATATAAAATAAAATGTGATGGTAGATTTTTTAAATCTTTTATCAAATTATATTATAAGTGAGTTATCAATATCATATTAATTATTATATTTATTATGATTTATTATACATGGATAATTTATATACTATACTATTTAGGTATAGATTTTGAAAAAAAATCTGAAAAGTTTAATATTACTCGGCAATAAATTTTACGCGCTTTATCAATAAATTTGTCATGATATATGATTGGACTGCATTAAAGGAGCAGTCAGTGCATAATAATAATATTATTATCGCTCATTATGGGCTCGTCAACACGTATCATTTGGCAAACATTAATTAAGAACATTCTAATGCCTCATCGGTTCAAACCTTCGCTAACTTTCAAGTTCAAAAAATAAAAAAAGAAAAGGAAAAGACCTAGCAACTTTTTGTTTTTTTGGAAAGTAAAAGATCTAGCAGCATTGAGGAGGGACTTTGGTGTTATTTGGGCACAGTTATAGTATTATTTTGGAAAAGCAATATGAATAGAATCCAGTCATTCACCGTCAGCAATGTGGTCAATTAATGTAAGTTCATTATACCCGCAACATAAAAGTTTAATTTTCAAAATCTCTCAACAGACCGACCAGCTCCCATATCTCTGACTCTTTCCATCCATAATCACAATATCATGACCATCCCAATACACGTCCTACAACAAAACTCGTATATAACTCAAAACTGTAACACCGCGTCTGAAAAAAAGAAAAAACCGTAACACCAAATTCATACGTCTGCCTACAACAATGGTTGATTATATGAGTTCACTTTTTTTATTACATAAACATCAAATTATATTACTTTAGAGAAACAAAAGGATCTGACTTTTTATCCTCCCAAGTTTCAACGACAGAGCTAGAGATGCCTTTTATACCTTTTGACACGCGGAATTATAATAGAATAGAATGAATTAGATTATATTGAAATAATATTGATTATAATAGAATATAATGGATTATATTAGATTGAAATAAAATTGATTGGAATGTACTTGATTGAAAAATTACTATTTCATGTTTGGGGTAAGTTTAGATTTAATTGAAATAAAATTAATTTAAATATTTTATGACGTTTAAATATTCAAATTTAAAAAAATAAAAAACAAAAGTTGCAAGTACATGTCATTTTTTTAAAAAAAATAAAATTGTAATATATATATATTGAAATAAAAATTGTAATATATCTAGGTGTATATTCGAAAATTTTCTGGAACTAAATCATTTAATTTTAATATAATTATTAATTGAAGTGGTATGCGGTAACAACTTGGGTGTTTGGATCTGGCGTTCCTGCTTTTACTCTGCACCTTCTTAAATTGTTTATTGAAAAAAAAAAAAAAATTCAAACTTTGACTCTGCACTTTTCTAAATTTTTTATTTAAAAAAAAAAAACAATTTCAAACTTTTCAAATTAAGCCTGAAGAAGCCGTCAAGGTTTGATAGTCATTGGAATTGGATACAATGTAGTGATGTATAAAAATAAAGAATTTAATTTTTTTAAAAATAGTTATCTCTCATGTCTATCCAGGGATTATTCTGTTGCTATCTGGTAGCTATATATATATATATATATATATTTTTTAAATTATGAATGAATTTATATCTAACCAAAACTATTTTTTGCAATCTTTTCTTCTCACTTCTATTACCGACACTTCTTCTACCCTACATATGCTAAAGCCATCCCCTTTCATCTTTTCTTATTCTTCTCCTAGTTTTTTATTTTTATTTATTATTTTTTTAAGACTATAAATTTTCAGCCTTTTTTGTTTGGTTTTTTATACAACTTTCCCATCCTAATGTGGTGTTATTTATTTATTTAATTAAAGTTAAAAATTTGAAACCTAATTAATTCACTATTTGCAAGTGATTAAATAATTAATTCAATGTAAAGCTCCAAGAGTTAAAAACCCAGGTAAACACTGAATTATTGGTTTGTTTGGTATGTCTAACTCTAAATGACTCATTTGCTTCTTTCAATAAACACAAACTTGTACATCTTTCTAAATTTTATCTAAGGGATATTCTCCAATGGACTTGTTGGCATTGGAAGTTCAGTTCAAACTTATATCATGGATAGGTGCTCCAGCATTGAGTTTTCAGGGTTGCAAGGAATTGGTGAACTTGAAATAAGATTGATTGAGATTAAAAGGGGTCAAGGGTATTCATTAGTTTATTTGTTGTTAATGCTGACAATGATTCAATCATTGCCACTGCCCCAGTAAAGATATAATTTTCAGCAATATTGAACATCTTGAAAGGTCGTTTACAAAATCGAATAAAAGATGAATGGTTAGATAATAACTTAATTGTGTACAGTCGAAAAAGATCTGTACAAAGATTTTGATAATCAATGTATACAAATATATTGATAACCATGGTATTTTGTAATGATTTTAATGTATGAATTATGTCACGTACAATTGTAAATGTGTTAACTGTTACTGGTGAATGTGTTAAAATGCAAAAAAAAAAAAAAAAAAGAAAGAAGAATCTATCTGGAACTGGATCTCTCTACAAAGTATTCATCCATGTCCCCAATCCCAATCCTTTCCCACAAAACATTTCTCACAAATTTATACGGAAATCTTCATCTCCAACTCCTATTTTCAACAAATTCTAATAACCAAAATCTTTATCTTTATCTCCCAACATTTTCCACATATTCAACTACTAAAATTATTTTTGTTCTTCACCGTGACTCTCCCATACCTTGAAAAAATGTGAAAGATCAAGATTGCCTCAATCATTGGAAACCCATTCTCTTCTTCGGGTTTTTATCGCAATTAAGGTCTAAGTCATGAGCTTCATCACAACGGAGACTTTGGATTGGGTAGAAATAGAGATCCCAATCTCTATTTCCATCTCCATTCATCTCCAACCTAGATGGAGATGGAAATTGGGTGGAGATCCAACTAAATTGGATCTCAACGTTTAATTTTGTTGTTTTCATTTTTAAATATTTTTATTTATTTAATTTTTTTTTATAGAGATGGATAGTAGAGATCCATATCTTTTTATTTATTTTATTTTCTTTTTCATTTTCAAACTTTGTGTTCTTTAATTATTTTGATTTTCATCATGCATTTCTAAGATAGACAATAGAGATCCATTCTTATTTATTTACTTTTCTTTTATTTTCTTTTTTATTTTTCAATTTTCGAATGAAATGTTAAAAAGACAAAAATACCAAAATATGTATGCGTGTATGAATTACAATTCATATATTCATATTATTCACTTGTACAATTACAAATTAAATTGACTTCATATCTAACATTGGTGTTTGAACAACTCCTACTTTTCTTGGCTACCCATATAATCATAAATAAAACTTGAGAATAAAAGTCCTAAAGAAAATTAAATAAAAAAAATCCTAAAAGAAAATAACATAAGCAACTACTCAAATTATATAGTTTACTATAGAGATACCTTTTTCTAATTAATAATAATCAGCTTCAGCTGCAATAGAAATACATAATTCCATTGTATCAAAAAAGAAAGAAGAAATACACAATTCCGAAAAAATAAATAATTACGAATTTTTCAAAACATCAACAAATTATTAAATACCCCAACAATTAAGGGTAGTAAAAGTACCCGATCCGATCCAAATTTGAGGAACCCGATATATTTGAGATGGGTTTTGAGCAGAAAATAATGATTTGTTAAGGGCACAAATCGGGTTTGAGGTATTCCTCAAAATTTTGGATTGGATTTCAGATAGACTGATTTGGATATGATAAGAACAAATAAAAAATTTTGGAAAATTGTATTTTTGTTTACGAGGTTTTGAAAAATATCAAGTTTTTATTTTTATTTTTAAAATAACTATTTTAATCCATAATTTTTTAAAAACTTTTCAAAAAGATTAAAAATCATTAGTCAATTGACAATCAATATTAATAGAATGCGTAAAAAAATATTTTTACCTTTGATAATAGTTAGTTTCACATAAATTATAAGATTATCTTAATAAAATAATAAATTTAGAAGTTAAATTATCTTAAATATCTCTGAATTTAAGTTATTAAAAATTACTTTAAATCACTATTAACCATCGGTTGATTAATGGTTTGGATTTTTTTGAATAGTTTTGAAAAAATTGGGATGAAAATAACTGTTTTAAAAAGAGTTTTAAAAACTTGATATTTTTTAAAATCTAGAGGACTACATGAAGTTTTCCCAAAAATTTCAGAAAGTGGAAAAGAAAAAAAAAAAGGCCCTTGTCACTAGAAATAAAGCATCTGATGAAGATTTGAGGACAAGAACAGGTGAGAAGCCCAAAGAAACAGCGAGAAACGCAAACAAAACAAAAACATGAACAGAGTGGTCTCAGCTCCTCCGCCGTCTGCAACTGTCTCTTCTTCCATTCAATCAAAAGCCCAGTTCAGCTCTTTTACCAATCACTTCACTTCTCATCTTCCTTCCTCGGATCTTAAAGTCGATGGTCTCAGATTTCGAGGACCAGTACCATCTCACAGAACCTCACTACAATGTAATAGCACCTCAAGACCTGGTCTTCCTCCTGGTTCCGGTGCGCTTGTCTCATATTTCTCTCTCTTGTTGAATTGTATGATATGGGATTTTCAAAAGAAGGTTTAGGTGGGTGATGTTGGGTTCAATTTATTTCTGGGATTGTTGTTTGAACATGTTACTGGAAACGATGCGTTGTTGTGGTTTGCCTTAATTGTAAAGTGCGATAAATGAAATGCAAGCTGAATAGGGAATAGGGGTGTTGGTCATATGTTATTTATTGGTTGTTTGTGTGTGTGATGTGGTCTGCTGAATATTACAGGTGACGGTGACAGTAGGAGTGTATTGGATGCATTTTTCCTGGGCAAGGCTCTTGCAGAAGCGGTCAATGAGCGGCTAGAGTCGGCAGTTGGGGAGTTTTTGAGTACTGTTGGTAGATTGCAAGCTGAGCAGCAAAAGCAAGTCCAGGAATTCCAGGTAGTAAGCAAATGCATCACATTTGTTAGGATACTACTAGCAGGCTATAAAATTCCATTTTCTGCCTGTTGTTTGTTAGAATTTGCATTGCTCAGTTATTTGGAAGAAAGTGTTGTAGTTTGTTTATAACAGGGAAAATAAAACTGGAAGTAGTATTAGGAACTAGGCTTTATGGTGTCGCGTGTAATAGAAATCAGAATTAACTGTGTTTGATAACCATATGAGGCCATGAAGCATTGTTATAATGTTATTATAATTTATCAGAATCCATTGTGTTTATCTTATGACCAGGAACTAAGTTGGTATTTCTAAACCATGGTAGGTATCCACTATCCGGTTTTCTCATAAGAAGTTGATTCTGAGCGTCATAATACTTTTCTGGTGGATAAACTTGTTTTCCTTTACTTTTTAATTTTTCCTTAGTTTTGTTTCTTCCGGATGCTAAATGAAGCCAAGTGAAAATTAAAAGGTTAACATTGAATTTATGACTTAAAACATGTGTATTACTTTCATGTAACTACGTCTTATAATTGAATGTGGAAGGTTTGCATTTCTTCTTTTCCATTTATGCGTGGTTCATCTCACATCATAAACACGTTCAAGCTCATATGCCCATTGTAATTGCTGCAGTTTCTCATGCCATTTGGGTCTTTGATGATATAATAATTTCTTAATGTGTGAAACATGTTATTGGGGGAAAACAATGAGAAAAAAAAATGTAAGTTTCATTCATATTTCCATATAGAAGTATGCCTCAATGACATTTTCATGATCCAATCCTTAAACTAGCATGGTGTTGTGTTACTCCAAATAAATTTTTTGTGACCGAATCTGCTTTGGAGTGGCTGTAGACAACTAAGACTTAAATTTCTTCTTCACCTATGGTGTACATCAATGCCATTGTCACAACAATTCCATGATACCACTGTAAGCAAACAATAGATTGTAATATGGTGAACAAAAGAAAGTTGTTAATATGTATAGTGGGCAGCTGACTAAATAATATGTAGTTATCATACTAGGCCGTAGTCTTGTCAAAAAGAAATTAGCCTGACTGTGCTGCTCAAAATTGATTGTTGTAGGATGACGTGTTTTGAGAGCCAAAAAAGCCAAGGAGAAAGCAGCACGTGAAGCCATGGAGGCAAGAGGACTTGTTCCCAATTCTCCTGTAGTAAATACAGCATCAGCCACTGTTGTGCCTGCTTCAACAGTTTCACCCTCAACCTCTGGCAGTGACACTCCCGTTAATTCATCCCCATTGTCTGATCCCATCAACCCCGATGCTGTAACAGGTCCAGATCCCACCGATAAGGGTCCTGTTTTAGGGCTTTCAAATGAGGAATAAGCATCCATCTCCGTGTATGCTCATGTATTTTTTAAAAAGAAAATCTAATATATTGGATAGGATCTTTCCCAGAATAAATAACACCCTCCAGACTGTAAGTTGTCTATGATTTTTATAGCATATGCACCTGTTTAATTATAAGTTAGGCTCTTTATCCTTTTAAAATCTGTTTAAGTGAGGAACAGAAATAAATATTGTTGCCTTGATTAAATTTGAATCTCTCCTCACTTTTAGTCAGTTGATAGAAGCCATACACATCTCATGATAAAAATTTGGTATGGCAGTGAAATACAGGTAAAACCAATTCTAGTCTTTATATTTGAGGTCAAGAAGGTCGGCTGGGTCATTGGTTAATGGTCAGGTCCTTGTGGTCTTTGTATATGCTTTAGAGTTGTGATGGTATCATCAGCGTTTTATCATTGTTCTGAAAGTTGAAATCTGTTTGAATGTTACTTGAATCGATGTTCAACTTGTTAAAGTGCACAAAGGCTGGCCTGCAATTTGTGATTTCCAACAGTGCAACGAATGCCAATAACTTGATACTGTCTATCAATACAAGTTGACTTTGTAAACTCAATATTGAATATGATCTGGTACAGGTAATGTAGCTGTTTGATGAATCAAGTTTGCCAGGTTTAATAATATTTGAAAAAAAAAATAATAATAATAATCTTAACAAAAATTTCTTACATCCAGTTGAGCCCATCTCCAGATGTAAACACAGAACCCCCAAAGGGCCAAAAATAAAAGGGTTGAAAATTTGGGTAGATCACTCATCGCCAAATTCAATATCAGACATGGGCACTTGAGCCTTAATTGGATTTTCATCATCCTCCTCACTTGTATTTCCACCATACATGGCAGATCCCTTCTTGAAATAATCCAATTTAAAGTCATAGTCATCATCCATAGCATCTACTTTCTTGGCCTTTTTCCGCCTCTTCAACTCTGCTTTTTTCAATTTTGTATTAAGTATGCCTTCTGCTGAATATAGCTTCTCATTCTGCCTGCTTCTGGCAGGTTGTTCCCTTGGTTTTTCCTGCATTGTCTTCTTCACATCCCATGGGCTGGTCATCAGCATCGTTAGGCACATCTTCCTGTCTTTCATTGCCCTGTGTTGATGGAGCGTCCTCCTAAGGTTTTGTGACATGCAAAAAGAGTAACATGTTAGGATTATAAAAGCAGCTGCGATATTACCATGTTGTTTATAGCAGCGTTTGTAATTTATATCCTACATATTTTAAGTTTCCAAACATCTATAAAATTGGTCTGTGTTCATTGAAAGTTAGGCAATCTATCTTGAAGACTAATAAACAGCCTTTAAATGATAAGGATTTCTAGATGCTCTAGCCTCTAGTAATAAAAAAACACAACAAACCTCTAGCATAGTCACATCAAAATTGAGAGGGCAACTAGGAGGAACTTCAACAGGACAGAAGTCATCAACAGACTTGAGGCTTCCAATGAATGAAGATTCGCTTTTATAAACCTCATCAACATTAAACTCCTGCCCCAACTCTGAAACAATTCTTGCCTCTGAAGGTTCTCCTTGATTCCTGGTTGGGGGCATAGTGTAATATGGTATTTTGCCTGAAATATTCACACAAACTAACAATATTGTTTAGCCTGTAACGAATATCTTTTGTCTTTTTTCCTATATAATTCAGTAATACATCAATTGCTTTCTTTGCTTGTCAAGACAAATGTCCACAGATCCTATACCTTCATTCCAGTCATGCAGAACAATTCTTGCAGCAGCTTCAACATCCACAATACCACCTTTTTTAAGCTTACCCCTGACAGAAGCTACCTTCTGCAAGAAATCATCAACTGAATCAAAGTTTGGGATCTTGAATAGTGTTACTAGCAGTCTGGCTGGGCAAAGCTTGAGAATTTCTTTCACTGGGTTATCCACAGAAAGAAATGTTAGTTTGCAGATTCAAACTTCAGAAGACAAGTTAAATAATCAATGCAAACTATCAACATGACATCCATTTTCGTATTTCTTCCAGGAGAAACTTTAACATTACATTAACACCACTACAAATCCTTACTACCTCAAATTCTAATCTTGTACAAGAAAGATAAATGTACATGGTGTTATGCCAGTATAAACTTTTCAACTGAGTTATTCAGTTCATATGTAGATCATAATAAGGCAAAAAGTGAACATTGGGATGTTGTCTATCAACAGCAGCTAGTATTGTAACGATGCATGTGTTTATTCAATGTTCATCATGTTAAGAAAGGAAATTGTACTTTTTAAGCATCTTATACTGAAACAAGGGGCACGATAAGCATTCATTAGTTTGGAGAAAATTCACTCGACAGGGTTAAAGTTCTCCAAAAAAGAAATGGTTTTGTTTTTCAATTTTTATAAGAAACAAAGAAAACTGTATTAATGTTCAAAGAAGAAATGTATATAGGAGTGGACACACCATCCCAATAAGGTAAGACATAGATGGGGAAAGGGGATGGCAAAAACAGCCTCAAAAAGACTGTATAGTAAAAGATGGAAGCCCAGGAAACAGTCCACAAAAAATAAAAAATGATAAAGAAAAACAAGGTCACAACAATCATCTCCACCACCTCCCATTTTTCAGAATGATGGTAACTAAAACAAAAAAAAAAAGGGTCTTGGTGACTGGCAACTTAGTAGAATAAGTGCATTATCAAATCAGATTTATCATATTGCGCTAGATTGTTACACAGCTTTGGGAAGAAATGTGCCGATCACACTCATTTCCCACAATGCAGAACCACAACGAACTTTTTTTTTTTTGTTTTAAAAGAAAAAGAAAAAGAGTTAAAATGATTAAATTACCAGGACCAATGGGATCTTCTAATTTTTCAATTCTTTTGCAGTTTCGAAGTGCTATAGATGCATCATTCTCTGCAGATTTCAGCATTACAACACCAGGGCAGTCCAACAATTTAACATTCTTGTCTAGCTGAACTTCCTGCAACGATCTTGTCAACCCTGGAGTAGCCCCAACATTTGCAACATGGCATCTCTTCAAGCTGTTAATTAGACTACTCTTACCAACATTAGGCAGGCCAATAACACCCACAGTGATAGACTTCTTAATCTGCCATACAACATGACAAGCAAGAATTAACACTTGCAAGAAAGCTATAATTTGTCAAAATTTCAATATCCAACCCAACCAGAGAAATAATAATCATCCATATATGCAGCAAAACACTAGAAAGTCAATCATTTGGAATTGAAAGGAAAGCGTTGATCTGGAAACAATTGATATAAGCACCTCATGACTTCTTGAGTAATTCTTGAGGAGTTTAATAAGAGTCTCAGCTCCAAGACAATCACTTGTTTGCAAAAGATTGCTCGGTTTTGCCTTCTTTGAGGATTTCCATCCTAAGTTTGACCTCTGCTCTTGGGTGCTACACTTGAAGGCAACAGCAGGAAGTTCTTCCCTAAGATATTTGAGCCACTTTTCAACAGCTTCTCGAGGGACAAGATCTAAAACACATGCACACAACTACATCAGCAAAGGCACAACAACATAGCACCACATCTTGCATTTGACATTCTCACTAAACATAAACAAAATCAAACTAACTGTTTTGAGATAGCTCTCCAATTATCATTTTTCTCTCTCTCTTTCTTGGCAAAAGATTAATTTCACTTACATGCATATTTCAACTCCTCGCAATCATGTTTTCAAAGAGGAATTTTTAAATAGCACTTTATTCTCTTTCTCTTTCCTGGCAAAACATTAAATTCATTTACACACATATTTCAACTCCTCACAATCATGCTTACCCATCTTTCAGTTTAAAACGGGGAATTAGAATTTCTAAACAGCATTAACTTTCTAAAACATTTCAAAATCCTTCCTTTCTCTGGCTCTAACTTCATCACAATTGTGAAAAGGTATACGAATACAACAGAGGTCAGGCAGGGTAAGTACCGATTTTATTAAGCAGCAGCACTAAGTGCTTATCAGGACCTGCTTTCGTCACCATCTTTTCCATATCAACACAACGAGTACCAAGTGGATCCCGAGCATCAACAACTTCCAAAATGACATCAGATGCTTCAATAACTTTCACAAGCTCTTTGTAGAAAGCCCTATCATAGTTATCTATAGGAAAGGTAAAAACATCCCACAATTAATTAAAAAAAACGCATTAAACTCATATATCTACAAGTACACAACAAACATCAAATGAGTAGGAACGTAACAACATACCCCGACTTTTCTGAAAAATGGTGGAGTTATCGGTGCTCTTCCCCTCCCCTGAATCAACCAAATGGGAGGCATCATTGTTGTCATCCTCTAATAAACCCAATTTCCGTTTTTGAGCCTGAAAAAGAATACAACAGATATCAAGTCAATTGAAAAGAGAGAGTGAGAGAGAGAGAAAGTGGTAAATTGAAAAGCGTACCCTCTCCTTGCGGGCGGCTTTCTTCTGCTCGAGCTCCTCAATAGCACGAGCACGGCGGGCTTCGAGGGCCTTGAGCTCTTGTTCCTTGAAAGGCCAGTCGTTAGGGGATGCCAGGGTCCTTCTCCACTTTCTTATGTTTCAGGTTCAGCTTTTTAGCTTCTTTCGCTTTCTTCTTGTGGTGCTCCTTCACTTTCCTTATTATCTTGTATTTCTTCCGCAGAGGGACTCTCTTGCTCTTGCTCTCTGCATCACCAAATCAATTCTATTACCAAAACTCTTTTTTTTTTTTTTAAATTAAAATAAAATAGGAAGACATATATATGTATCAGATTGGAAATTAGGAAGTGAAACTGTCCTCACTTTTGCTCTTCTTCACCATCTTCGCGTGTAGAGGGAGACGAGAGAGAGATCAAGCGAAAGAGAGGTTTTTGATGGAGGTGGGATTTTGAAGAGAAGAGAACAGAGACACTTTGATGGCGGTCGGGGTTTTTAGGGTTTTTGAAGGAGGCAAGCACGTGTGACGTGTGTAATATTTTAACCAAAATACTCAAAAAGGGGAAAAAAGAATGGGGTGAGAGAGGCTCGAACTCTCGACCTCAGGATTACTCAGAAGCTATGAGACCTACGCGCTAGCCAACTGCGCCACCACCCCACGTTGAAAACGCATTCAGTTAACAAATGTATTTGAAGAATGAAAACATAAATTACATTTCCTAAAATTATTTCTTACTGAGAAAATAATAAAAATACGTCTGATAACAATTATTGAAAACAAGATTCCGAGATTGAAAACATGAAAAACGTATCTTGTAAAAATACTCTGAAATATGAAAAACAAAAAAAGAAAACACATATAGTAGAATCAATTGTCAAAATCATTTTCAAGTGATTGTAATTATACAAGCAAACATCGTATAAAGTTTAATAAATTTTTATTTCATAAATTTTTAATTTATTTTTGACAAATTTGTATTTATTAACAATAATACAAATTCCTTTTCTTCTTCACCCTTGACTTTTTTTTTTTTGAAATTCCTTTGAACTTTTTCTTCATTTTGATTTACAGATGTTGTCTTTTATATATTTTTCTTGTTTTCTCTTTTCAACATTCCTTTTTAATTTTTAGAATTTTCTGTTCACATTTTAATTTAATTTTTCACCATCAAATCTCCTTCATTCATTGCAATTTTAATAGGTGGTGAAGGTCCTTTTTTTTTTTTTATTCTTTTACTAATTCTTTTAATAAAATCTTTATCGTATATCTATCAATAAAAATATCTAACAAGAATTTGAAAAAAGAAAAAAACCTAAAATGCCTCTTCAACTATTAAATTTGACTGATAATCAATGAATTTATTGAAAGAATTTATTGGATTTTAGAAATGACGAGACTAAAATTTAATAGTACTGAATTGCATCTATTAAGTTATTTTCGTTTGTATTTTTTTTAAATGATCAAACCTACTTAAAATTACCTAAAAACAACTTAAAAAATTAAGTAAAAATTTTTAACTTTTCACTTAATTACAAATCACTTAATGACATTTAAAATTTTTTATTCCAAATCTATCATCCCCAAAATAACATAATGTCAAATTTATTCTAATTTTATATTATTCAAATTTTCTTATCACTTTTTCCTTGATACTTACAAAAAATATATATATTTAAACAAAAAGTCTAAATATATCTCATTTCAAATTATCTTGGAATAAAACTAATATATTTTAATTTATAATTTAAACATTGATTTTCTAGTTGTTTTCTTAAATATATTAATATATAAATATGGATAATACTATTATATTTTTTAATCATATTTTAATTATGAATAAAATATTATTAAAATGTACATAAAAAATGTTTTAAAATTTATTAAATTATTTATTTTTAAATGTTTGTATTAAATTAATTAAAATTACATAACAATAAATACTTAAAAGAGTATAAATGTCAAATTATTAGTTTTCAGATAATTTTAACTTTAAAAAACAAACAAGTTTACAATATATTCAGAGGTGAGGAAAAAAAAAAATATGTTATTCAGATTTTAGATTTTAGTCACTATTTAGGGGTCGTTTGTTTTTTGCACTTAACATTTAATGGTGCTGAATTAGGCCAATTAAGTGATTTCTGTTTGTTTTTTTAAGTGGTCAAACCACTTAAAACCACCCCAAAATCACTGAAAATAAAAAGCTACATTTTTTGACTTTTCACTGAATATCAAATCACTTGATGATTTTATAAATTTGTTGTTCCAATTTTATCCTTCCCAAAATAATAAATTTCCTAGTTTATTCTAGTTTTACATTATAAAAATTTCTTTTGATACTTCAATAAACATATTTCCAAATTTGACCTAATTTTACATTATACATATTCATTTTAATTATATTTCTTTCAATATTATTTTTATTTAAATATATAACAATAGTAATTCAACTTAATAACGTTTTATTTATTTTTATTTAATTTACTTTACTATAATAATTTATTTATGTATATATAGTTTTTTTTTTTAAAAATACTTTACTATAATAATTAATCACATTTTAATTATGAATAAAAATATTATTAACATATGCATAAAAGTGTTTTAGCTTTTGCTAAATAATTTATTATAATTGTTTGTATTATATTAAATAAAGTTACATAACAACTAATAGTAAATGATATAAATGTCAAATTACTAGTTTTCAGATAATTTTAACGTTAAAAAACAAACAAGATTATTATACATTCAGATGTAAAGGAAAAAAAAAAAAAAAAAACATATCATTCAGATTTCATGTTTCAGTCACTATTCAGTCTCCAATCTTCAGCAGCACTATTCAGTCTTCAGACAAAAAAACAAACGACCCCTTAATCTTTAATTTTCAATAACAAATCTTCAGACAAAAAAAACAAACAATCCCCCTAAAATGCATTTATAAGTAACAAATGATACTTGCAGAAAATGTAAGAATTAATTTACCCTAAACAAAGGCAAGGTAAGCTGAGGCAGGGCGTTGACCATTGACCTTGTTTGTATTGTATTGGTGGGTTCGATCGATCGATGTGACTAGCAAAGTAAGGACTGAGGAGTGAGGACAAATCCAATCCTCATCGCTTCTCCTTCATTTTCAACCTCTTCTTTTTTAAGTCTTAACTCCTGATTCCATTTCTCTTTTGACTACCATTTATTTGGTTGCTAGGGTTTGTCTCAATTCCCCCTGCAATGTATGTACGTGAGCGCCGCCCAATGTATTGATCGAGGACAAATAGTTTTTCAACAATGGCTGAATATTTGTCTTCGCCTTCATGTGTCAAGCTACATCTGCAAAGAATTCATGCAAATGAGAGAGCACGTCTACCCCCAAATCCACATTATAGAGCAGCTCTAAGGTGATTTCTTCCCTATCTTGATGTGATTTCTTGAAAATTAGAGTTTTCTTCTCTAACATATGTTTTCATAATATTGACCTGGGAGAGTTACTGGTTATATTCAAACTGGAAGTGAAGTATTATTAGTGAAGATGCTAATTCTTAATTGTTTATTGCGTTTGTGGTTGTTGTAGAAGGTGTTACCATCATGGTAGATGTAAAGTTGTTGGGATGTCAATGCAGAAAATCCGCAAGTTTAGTAATTCTCGTGTTGAAACTCTGAAAGTCCATCGTCGTGTCAATGACCCTTCCTTGAGGAGTAGTTGCTGGGGGTTTCCAGACAGTGCAACGGCCTCTGACTGGGTTCCTGTTGGTGATCAGCTACTTCTGATGGCCAGTATATTCCTTACCTATCTGGCTGGTGTAGTTCCTCTTCACAAGTCTATTACTACTTCCCGAAATAACATTGCATTCCCTGAAACCTCAACCGCTCCTGGTAGGTAAGGGTAAGCATATCAAAGGTTTCAAAGCGTCATTTGTTCTGCATAGTTGATAATTTATTTTAATTATTTGTAGATGACTGTCTCTGGATATTTTTCCTTTGAATGCAGTGCCAGGAAGGATGATGACAAAGCTAATGCAAATTTGCAGTATGTGTGGGATGTTGTGAAAGGAAAACTTTTGGATTCTTTGGATACTATTGAAAATGGGAATGATTCTGGAAACAGAATCCTTGAAATTGAACGAATCCAGGCAAGACGCCCGTTAAGTTTGTATGCTGTGTCTGAGGGTCCAAAGTTACGGTTGCTCTGGGCTTCATTCCTAACAGCTTGAGAAAGAGGCATGCACTTGTCTAGATATTCTCCTTGCACCATATACTTGCTATGCATAAATTTGCTTATTTTGAAACAATTTGAGTATTTCTTCTTGCCTAGATGAGAACCTGTGCTGGTTTACGTCACAGTGTAGCAGAAGAATGAAACTTGTCTGTGAAAGTAATTTCTTTAGTTGTAGTTGCAGAAAGAAAGATTAATTGGCTATGCTTTTCGCTTAAAATTATTTTAAGAAAATCTTTGAGATATGTAGGTCTAATGATTTTTGGGTGTATTCATGCAAGATAGTTAGAGAGCAAATTTATGTTTTAATTATTGTGATTGCAAGGTCGATTCTTTGCATTTGTACTTTTTGTGGCAAAAATTGATGAGAAAGTAATTGTAATTAACATTGCAGTTCACGTTTCTAGCGTGTATAGTAACTTCATATAGAGGGGTTATTTTAACTATTTTGTTTGGCACAATATTCCCGACTTGATCCTTTATAACTGGCTGATTAGAATTTGTTTTTTAAATGGTGTGCATTATTTTTTAATTTTAGTCTGTGAAGGATCATGCTCGACCTCTTGTAATCTATATATCTGATAGGGTATGAGAACTTCAAATTTTTTGTCTAGAATTAGTTTTGCTGCTTGCTGACAGCCTGAAATGTATTAGAATAGAAAACTCAAGACTTTTTAGACAACCAGCTGAAAATTGCACCTCTATTTATGAAGAATAGGTACATAATATAAAACCAAATCCATACTGATTTGGTAATCTGAACCATCCAAGACAAAATGTAGTTAATACAGGTCAAGTCAGTAAGAAAACACCTCCATGCCATGCAGTAAGTTTTGAATGCTTGTAAATCTCTTAACTTACAGCTAAGTTAGTATGACAAATGGTGATGTCTCTTTATCTTGATTTTGAGGTTTTTGCAAGTTATTCTGCGACTGTTAGGAATTTGGATTAATCTCAGATGCAAGGAACTTGATTTATAAGTATATTATTTTTCATGTATTGAAACGAGTGGCATCTTCACCAGTAATTCTACATTGCATAGTTAATAGTGACACTATTTCTTTTTCTGCATTCAGTCTTTTTAAATAATTTTGACATTTTGGTTAGTAAATATTTTATTGTTAACTTTTCCAGGTAAATAATATATCATGCAATCCTGACACTGTTATCACAGATGATTGGATGACCAGGTTTTCTCAAATTATTCGAGAATCCTGTCAACCTATATGTATGAGTTGGCTGGAAAAGGAGTTTTGCCGAGTAAGCAGCCATCCTGATGAGGTACCTTGGAAACTTGATTTTCTCAAGTTTTGTTGCTAGTAAGATCTTTAGATCATATGCATTTCTTTCTACTTTCCTTTCAGGCTCTTATTTCTCTGATTATAGAGAAATTAAAAGGAGATGATACTGTCTTACAGAATATCATAAAGTCAGGCAAAGAATATCTTTATGCTGAATTACTATATATTCTTCAGTTTGGTTCTCTCAGGTAAATTGAGTGAGTGTTATAAATTTGAAAATGATTCCTGCCTTTGTATGGCTTCAAGTGTGAATTTGTTATTATTTTTCTTTAGTTTCCTTCCTGTATCAAATACAGATATCTATTGAGTTTTTGCTTGCTTTTGTAATTCAAGCATACATACTGAGATGGAAGGAGTACAGTAGCAAACTATTAAATTCAGTACTGTTTTTATCAATAATTTTATAACATAATTCACTACCATTAACTACTGAAACCATACCTGGTCCACAAAGTGTGTATTAACTTTCTCGATAAGAACCTTCGTGTACATTTTTGCAGCATATGTATCGAATTTAATTACTATCATCGCACCCTAATTCCAAAAGGGATAACAAAGAATGAATGAAGTAGATGAAAGTGGTCAAAAGAATGAATGAAGTAGATGAAAGTGGTCAATGTGCTCTTACGAAAAAATTTGACTTCATTGTTTGATCATAATTAATCAAAAGGAGAATTCTACCTAAATTTGGTGGTCTAGTCTTTTCGTTCATATTTTCATATTCACACGACTTGTTAAAACATTTCTGCCTTTTTGATTTATCAGAAATGGTTGCTCTTACGACGATAATTTGTTTGTGTTGCACGCGGAATCCATATTGGAAGATTTGGTGATAACTTTAGCTGATAGTATTGCAAGCATTTATCTGGAACTTGTTTCTGTTGATGGCAATTTGTCAAGTGAAATTAATAGCCTTGGTTCGGTTATGTGTAATCTGTCAACCCGTGCACTCCAAAAGCTTCGTAATGAGGTACAATTGTTAGCTAAGCCAGCTTAAGATTAAGGTTTCTTGGCTAAATAATTTTGCATTTTGATTCCCTCTCCCTTCATAGCAAAAAGCAGGGACATATTGAATTGCCTTACACTGTAAAAGCTCTTTGAATTTCTTGTGCTTCTTTGATTTGTCTTCAACTTTAATAGGAGCCATGGAAGTACACCAAATACTAATATCTTATTCTTTAATGTAGACAGTATTATAAATTGAATGGCCTACTTGATGCCATTGTGTTTTGTAGTTACAGCATTGGAGGCCACATTACATTTTGATGGACTTAGAGTGTATCAAGTACATTTACTAACCTAGACATCAAGCAGGTCACAACTGTACAGCCCATAGTTAACTTGACTTCTGCACCATGATGAAATCTTAAGTTAGGTGGTAACTATGTTGAGCATGCTACTTGAAATTCTAGTTAGCTCTCCTACATCGATTTTGACAGCCCCTGACCTGCAATTAGTTAGTGTTGTCCTCAGTTATTTAGACAGTATTATAATATGAATGGCCTACTTGGTGCCGTTGTGTTTTGTGGTTACAGCAGTGGAAGTCTTGTATTACATTTTAATGTATGTAGAGTTTATCAAGTATAGGTCAGAATGCTACAGCCCATATTTGCCTTGAATTCTGTGTCATTATGAAATCTTAAGTTATGTGGTAACAATGTTAGTGTGCTACATGAAATTCTAGCTCTCCTACATCAATTTTGAGAGCAGCCACCCTGCCTTGTGAGGTTTGTTCTTGGAGGATTCTGGTTCTCAATACTGCATAAACATGTTTAAGAATTGGGAACATTACAGTCACTTTTCTCTGGCTATGATCATGAAAATACATTTGTCTAAGAAAAGATGACTTAAGTGGTCACTGAGATCTTTAAAGAAAAGAACAGCATTAGAATGTATTTACAGCCTTGAACCGAAAATTGATTTGAGATATAGTGGTAAATCATACTGAATGAAGGGCAGGAATGAATAAACTGATGGATAGGCCCATAAAGGCTAGGGTTCCATCAGGCTTAAATAAAAGATGTTAAACCAATTACATACCGTATGTAGATGAATTTGAATAGGGTAAAAAGCTTAACATTATCTTCTGTTGCACAGGTGGCCCTGAATAGATGGTTGTACCAAAATGTTGAAGCAGTTGTATCGATGTATGAGGATCGTTTTGACCTCTGCACATTCCAGAGCCAACTCATTGAGGATTCTAGTGGGGATCTTCAGGATGTAAAATATAGTTGGTGGAAGAAGTTTAGCTTGAAAAAGTCTGGGACAGTGACATCTACATTGCGTTACATTGAGATAATGCGTACCTCCATCTCTGTGAAAAGGATCAAGGAACTAAGGGGCTTGACTGGGTGGTATGTTTTTCAGTTGCCTCTGCAGTTTTCATTACACGCATGTAACAAAACATGAAATCTGGTGAACATATTCCAGCTGAACATAACATTCAAAGTATTGTACGTATAAGGAAGTCAATTTTTCTTGTAGTTGACTTTTGCTGCAAGTTGGTTGTCAATAAATACCACTGATTTTGTGTCTTAATTCATTTATCTGTATATCAGCAATAGAAAATGTTGAATGTGCAATTTTTTGTTGGAGTAATGTGGGTAACTGAAGTGGAGTGGAGATGTGCTTTTAGTTGTCATTTGACCCTCACATAGTGATAGTAGTAACCGTAGTGGGAATGTGCATTTAAGAGGTTTGAAGGCTGTTGAGTTGATGAGAAAGAAAATTTTTGGATCTAATTTAATTCTTAGGTCCAACATGGGGGAGCAGAGTATGATTCTATGTGGGTATTAGGCACTGGTGTTTTATGTGGGATTTTAACATCAGATACTTTAATGTATGCAGTTTGATTGTCTAGGATTTTGCACATCTTGAATAAGTTAAAATGTTGATGATTCTTAATATGTGATAGGGCTGCTTTATGAATTTATTTTAATTTTTATGTTGCAGGAGGTACTACTTCAGCCTGTTCCTCGAGTTATCTGACATTAGCATGCCATTTATTAGAGCTGTTTTTGACAAAATCAGTGATGCTATCTCATTCTTTTTTGTTTGCCTGATTGGAAGGTCACTTGGACTTATCTACACCGGAATAAGGCAGTCCTTGCGATGGAAGTGAGATGTAATATAACTGTTACATTTTTGCCATTCATTGCCATTTTCAAGTTCTTCTTCTTCTTCTTGGTCTTTTTTGTTTGACATAGGAATAGGCGATAAAAGGAATGTGATTTTTAGACTGTCAAATTCAAACCCCTATTTTTTTATTTTGAGCATTGAGGCTTGTAGTTAATGCTGGTTCTATTAATCTGAGGATTGGAATTACTTTGAAGTCAAAAGACTGGCTTCAACCTCCTTTTAAATACTTTTCCAATTTGTGTGAATATGTGACACTGTGACTGTTCGACCATAATATGATACTATGTATGAAAGCACAGAATTCTCTGACACTAGAATGTTAGAAAAGATGTGAATGTTGCACTATGTGCATAGGCCCATTTAATGTGTACCTCTATCTCTCTCTGGGCCTTAACGGTCACTTGTTTGCTCTACAAGGTTGAGCTGTAGAAGGTAAGGCCTCACATTCGAGAGCCTTAAAAGTGAACTCTAGATTTCTCAGAGAGAAATGGGACTTGGGCGTCCATTTTGTTTAATCAAGGGTTGAGCCGGGTTCAAGATTCTTATTTTTTTCTCCTGATCATAGCATGGAATGCACACGTGAGTATATTGTAATGCAAGCCGTTATCAACGACTAGTTAACAAATCATGTCCATATTTTTGATAGATGCATACATTGTTTATAGATTGGTGTGTGTTTTGTTGTGCATTAGTGATATATTTCTTAATGTTCATGAGGAAAATGGGTGGGATCACAAACAGGGATAAAGTGAGGTGCACATAGATGATAATATATTTGAAAAGATCATCAAAAGCAAAAGTACATTTATGAAGATAATTCTTGTGCCCTACCATCTTTACATGATAATCTCTTTTGTTGAGAAACTTCTTATTATACATTAATCAATTCATGGTGTCCACAACTTTATATAAAGCAAAGTCTCCCACTCTGAAACCTGACCTTTTAGTTAAGCATAGTATAGAAGCTTTATCACCTGAAAAACTTTAGGCAAGCAAATTAGGGTTCTTGTAGGCTCTAGTTTAAGACACCCAAGCTTTGAAACAAGGATTTTGAATTAGGGCTTTTTCTATGTCTGCAATTGTAAGTGATAACCCTCACTTGAACAGGATTGGTTTTTGAAGCATTTCTCTCAGCAGGGACCTCAAGTTGACAAGACAGACAAAGAAATGAGAAAAGACAGGAAAATAGCAGAAAAAGGTATGCATGAAAGAGTTGATGAAGCATCACTGTCAAAACCAAATAAAAATAGGGAAGTGCTAAATACAATGTTTAAAGACGGAGATTTCTTTACCATGCAATCTAGAAACACTTTTTTACATGCTATGATTGCTGAATCATAAAATATGGTTCATATATTATTATGGACCACAGAGGTCTTGGCCACTCTCTAAACTTTACTGCATTGTTTGGCTGGTGAAAAGAACAATTCATGAGACCGGGTAGGCAGATGGAACTGTCGTGATTTGATTTTGATTGTAAATCTTAATATTTTAGTTGTGGGTGATTTCATTAGAGACAAATGAGAAAATTATAAAGGAAATAAACAATTAAAGTGGATCTTACTTTTTTTTAATTTTCTCCCTTCTTTGAATATATGGATTATCTTTGCATTTTTCAATTAAGATCCTTGGGTTGAGTTAATAAGTATCTTTATGTACAGTGTTGAAATAAAATGTTTGCACAAATATGGAACCATGCTTTTTGGTTTAGTTACTGAAGGAAACGCTGCCTTCATGCTATATGTGACTTAGTCAAATTGAAAGCAGAAGTTTTTGAAGGTCTGGTCAGGGTTTCCTTATGGTTGAAATTAATAAAATACTTAATTAATGGATGTTCAACATGAGCAAGTGGTCCAAAGTCCAAACGTAAAAGGTAAATGTGGAATGAACTGTAAGCTCATATTCCAAACAATGTAGTATGACTTAACCTATACACGTGACATATGGATGGCTGTACATATATTAGTAAATCATCTTTGTATTAAAAAGAGAGGGAGAGAGAGCGAGAGAGAGAGAGACTACTGGGTGAGGATTCATTCACATGATTTTATTTGTCTGGTCTCTCAGTTTGGACCCTTGGTTTTACTATTTGGATGAGTTTTGAGAGATGAATAATTTTTTCTGTTTCTAAACAACTGGGAACATGACCTAGATCCGTATAAAAGCAAAATGTGAATGTCTCCACCTTATAAAAACTCTTTTTAAGAATATTTCAACTCATGGTAAGTAGATCTTGTCAAGGTGAATAGATGGTCCCAAAAATAAGTACGAATGTATAATTAACTTCAAACTATGATTTGAAGAAACAATGTAAAACAAATACTTGCAAGCACATGTATCATGTATACCTAGATAATGAGTGAACGCAATTTAAAACATAGAAAAAAAAATTGTTAATTTGTTCTCCTAGTAGATCATGTGCCCATGGAAGGATATGCGATGTGCTAATTAAGGAGATTAACAGAATTTACAATATCTTAAATAGGCATTGTATCTAGCTAAATTGCATAAGAAGGTAGGGCAGTTGCTGTTGGGCTTATTGCATGACATGAATTAAGCAGTAAATGAAATAATAATTACCAATTGGCATCAATGATATGTCACCAAATGAGATCAAACATGTGGTGTTTTATGTATGGTTCTCTTATAATCCGACTTTATCATTCAAATTCACAACTTTATGCCTTCTCTTAATCAAATGATAAATAAATAAATAAACAAATGAAATCCAATGCCTTTACACAAAAATCAATAATGCATTTTCCACCAAGGAAAGTATAGTCTAATATCCACGTTGTTGCTTTTTCCATTCGCTATCTATTTTAATCACAATTTCCAAACCTGAATCTGAAATTTGAAACTTTTATCATAAGCAATTTAATCTTTCTAGTGCTTTTTGTCTGTTTTATTTTAATGATTCATTTTCTTAATCAACTTTGAACAATAAAATCCATAAAATTCAATGGCTAATGCAATTGGCATGTGGGTGCTTTGGGTTTCCCTGCAGAGTAAAAGTTAACAACTGCATCCTTTTCCTTCATCTAAGGCGAGACCTTTGACTTATCTCAGCTAATTTGGAGATTTGACCCGCCACAAAAGAAGAAAAAGGAAATGAAGATGAAATTCAAAAAAAAAAGAAAAAAGAAAAAAGGTAAAACCTTTGATGATTAAATTATAATTGTTTGACCAGTAAAAAAACAAAAGTTTCAAGGCGTTACTATAAGGCAATCTGGAGCTTGACTATCAAAAGGTTGCATTATAGATGTCATAAGATAATTATTAAAGAATGATCAAAGAAGTTATCCAGCAATAATTTAATTTAGGTAGTAGCTAGGGAGACTTTGGGTGGCCGAAAGTAGTGTTTGGCAATGGCATCTGCCTTAAAAGCCGAATTTCACCAAAAACAAATGCAACCATCTTCAGTCCATTAAACTAACCAATATATATAATGCACTAAAAATAATGCAGCCTCGCCTTGATTTCACCCATTTTGATTGCTTTTACTTAATCCATCTACTATTTATCATTTCAAAAGCCAAAAGAGATTTTCTCTTTTGATACCCTTTTTCTACAGATATTATATTCAAAAAATTTAATCTTATAAAAAAATCTGAAGACACGATAGGTTGTTCCAAAATTATCTTTGGACACTTTTATATTCTAAACATATTTAATTTAAAAGAAATAAATTTAATTGAATTTTTAGAATTTTTAAACACAATTCATTTTATTTTAATATTACTCATTATCAAATTTGGTTAATTCGTCAAACTCTTATTAAAATATACGGTGCAAGTCAACAACGTTGCATTAATTGGAAGTTTGTTTTGTTTTGTTTTTTTTTTTTTTAAAAAGATTTGCTTCTCGAATTGAAACGACGTGTCCTGATTGTCAAGTCCATATACATGAACTGTGTCATGTTTTAAAATGTGATTCTACATGTTTTACATATCTGCAGTAGGGAAGTTCTTCAATGAAAAGTTAAACACAATCATAATTCAAAAACTGTTGAGAAATGTTAACGACTATCAATGGGTCTCCCGGGATAAAGTAACCCGGCCGTGCTTTAAAATTTATGAACTATTTTTCAAAAATTATTTTCAAATCATGAATCAAACCAAATAATAAACTAGCAGAATCTGAAATTCACCTAAAAATCATATAAGTAGGCACTAAATACTATATAATTGCCTCCTCTCGCTTGCGAGGTCATGGTCCACGGCTTTTTGCTTTTTAAGTTTGCTTTTTATTTTTATTTTAGTTTTTAAGCATATTTTAATTTACTTTCTTGTTATTTGATTACTTTTATGTTTGATATATAAATAAGAAATTTTATTTTAATTTTTTATTAAATTAATTACATTTTGAATGTTTATATTAAGGATATTTTAATTAATTTTTTTTTATAATAAGAGCAATATGAACCGTAATTTTTGACCTCACTGAGTAGGATAATATTGACAATCCCAAAACTAATAGAAATGAGGTTTCCACCTATCATTGTCAGAGATTACTTTTGTGTGTTATTGAAAAATTAAGGTCTAGTTTATCCTTAGGGTTTTTGGTTTTTGAATATGGTTGATTTTTCTTGTAATAATATTGTCTAAAAGATTCTCTGAGTCATATTTCTCTTCCATTTATCCACAAAAGCTTTCTGAAAACTACCCTCTTATGCCTTTGAAAACTTCCTACAATGAAACTTTGCGCTTTCATACTTGGTATATTGAGTTCAAATAATGTGTGTTTCCTGTACAACCATTTTCTTCTATTGGTTTGTATTTAATTTCGTCAACGTTTTCAATCTGTCACTTAATGTTCCCAGTTCATGACCTAATGAAACTGCAACTAGCTAGGTGGCATTTCCTAATAATGCGTACTGATTTTCCACTAACAGGATGCAAGACTATTCTAGACAGAGAATATCCCGAGCCATATTGGGTTCTGATATAATCACATTGCTACAGTGCTGTCAAGTTCAGGCACCCGGTATAGGCGTCCGAGTTGAATCAACCTGCATGGTCCCAGTAGCCCAAACTGAAGAAACAACAAAGAACTGGCTATATATGCATGTCTTCTTTTTTTTTGGGTGTAGGGTTACTGGGTCTGACACAAAACTTGATGCAATTCATTATTAATCTGAGGCATATGACCCTACAACTTGTTTCATTGTTGATCATTCTAACAAGAATTTAATGGCATTGTCACCTTTACAGCAAATTCATAGATAAAAGCTAAATGAAATGACAAAGTTCTGCAACACACACACACACATATATTTATATGCTGAAAAACATAGTTAGCAGCATTAATTTATTTGCCACATTGAGTGAGAAAGTTATAGAGGATCAAAACCAACTAAACATATTAGCATCAAAAGGAATCAAATAATATTTTAATTAACATGAAGAAGAAGCTAAAGTTATAGGAAAAATATAACAAAAACTTCAAGTGTTGATTTTGTTGTCTTTTGCTTCTTTGATGGATTAATTTTTTTTCATTATGTTGACTAATATATATGTAGCTTTTTTTAAGGGGCATATATGTTTGCCTTTTCAAATTGAATTATTACTTTAAGACAGACTTTTTGAATGGGTGCTGAAAATGTGTCACTTGCCTATAGAACATACTATATATATAGCAGAGATACTTGGTCGGTTATATCAATTCTACATTAATTGATTGATCTCGTAAGTGGGAAAAGAATATTGAAAATTTTTTATATAGAAGATTGAAAGTAAAAATTATACGCTTTCAAAGTGATTCCTAGCACCCAAAACTGCTTCTTTTGGAAATTCCTCAATCAGAACTGGAATTTGATTTTTCATTCACTGGCGGAAAAACAAAGCATGAAAAGTATCAGTTGTTGGGAAATGAATCGCGTAGAAAAACTTAGCAGAATTATATTCTTTGTCCCCCATGCTTTCTTGTGAATATTTTGGATATGGATAATTAATTTGTCCTTAACCGACTCATATGTAGCACGTGTCACGTGAGCTTAATGTATGATTAATTATTAATATTATATAAAATTATAAGTCTTGTGCAGTAGAAAATCTTTTCCGAACAGTTTATCCAACATGCATGTGTCATAAACATTGAAAACATGAAGATGAACCAGAAGTTAAGGTTCAAATTGATGAAAAGCTTACATCAAATTGTTGACATTTGGGACACAACAGTGGAGTGGAAGACCCTTGAATTTGATGCTAGCAAGTTTACAGCTTACCAAACAGCAGAAAAAGCAATTCATTATTATATAGAGAGGGCTGTCTTGTCTTTAAGACGTTGAAATCATTCCTGATTTATTGCTTAATTTGTTTTATGGAAATTGCAACTTAATCAAAAGTATCCAAGGTCCACTCCATTGACTTTTGGCACCAGATATAATGGAGTATTGGTTTCTTGGCCAGGCAAACATGGAGGAGTGTCTCAAGAACTTTGATTTGATTACTTCCACGACCTTAAATTTTTTATTCATCTCTTTCCATGATGTTAGAAGGGTTTCATGGTGATGACACTTGCTGCCCCACCAAAATCTTTGTATATAATTCACTTTCTTCATCTTAAAAATAGAAAAAAGTAACACTGGATGAGAAGGGAGGGCCAACATTTAGAGTTTAATTTGACAAGGCAGGTGGCAAGTTCATTTCAAACAAGTCCAATCAATCTTAGCTTTAATTTGGTGGTGGCTGGTGCCACTCCCACATTAATCGTATTAATACATCTTTAGTCATTTCTGTCAAATTAGCTACAACCCCTGTAATTAAATGCCCTTATTTATTAATTAATATGTCAAATATTAAATCTTTTACTTGGCGCATGCAATAGAGCACTAATCCTCATATATCATGTCATGCTGAACATACAATCTCAAGCTGCTGAAATTTTAGAAAGAGACAAAAAAGAACAAATCCTGTTTTTTCTTGACTTTTCGAACAACTTATTAAATGTTTACAATGACTTGTATATAAGCTTTTCATGAGATGTAATTTTCGTGTCCTTTATTATAAAATCTTGCGCTTCTCCTGTTTCTATCGTCCCGCTAGCTGTTTCCAAACTAATAAACTCGCATATGTTAGGCTTTTTAAATAGTTAAAATTAGTTCCATAATCTTTTCTATGATATTTATTTGAATAGATTAAAATATTTTAATTTTATAATTATTTATTCAAAGAAACATTCTATAAGCACCGATAGATTCATTTTCTACATAAAACTACAAATAAAATGCTTCTTAATTAATACAATGTCTTGTTGAGTAAGTACATATATATATACATACCATAACTTACAAACCATTTTTATGCATTTCTCACCACTATTGAGATTTTGCTTCAACTTAAAAGCGCTTATTTTTTCACAGCTTGATTTGGAAATCAACTTAAAGGAGTAGCTTGTTAAATAGTGCTCTTATTTAATATGCATTTAAAATCCAACTTATATCCATTTAATATATATATATATATATGATTGTGGAGACACTCTTAAGTGCATTAGATTGCATTAAACACTTTTTATTCAGATCACACATCATTACATCCAAGACTTTTTAGAATTGTGATGTGCATCAATTATTTAAAATTGTACTATCGATTTATCTACATGGCGGTGTACATGCCTCTCAAAAGCTTAACAATATACATCAAATAATCAACTTCTTCTTCTTCTTCTTCATGATCTTCATGTTCTTGGTGGAATCATAATTACTATATCTATCACAATTATTGTCTTGTTTGCTGCTATATTCGGATGGTCAAGTAATAACTAATTAATCAAGCTTGATCATGATGAGATACTCATTAATGATAAAAGGAAGAAAACGAAGAGTGGTTAAATTACAAAATAAACCTAGAAGTAGTATTCCTGGTTCTCAAGCAAGACAGTGGGGGACCCATGGATCAACCATGATGGGAGACACAGACATGCATGGGTTTGGCCTTTCATTATAAGAGAGGCTAGCGCAGTCTCTGTTTTATTTTCATCAGAATACGATGCTTTGCTTTCCGTGTGTCTTTTTTACTATTTTTGTTTCCATAAAACTCCCTTCTTATGGTTTTTTTAGACCCACTCCCCCTTTCAAGCGTTTGCTCTTCACTCACACCCCGCAATCCCACCATTGCATGATGATCACCTTTTATTCTGATAGTCTTGCACTTTAGACAACTAATGTTTATCCCATGGCTTTTGCTAAGTTTTTCTTTATGTTTATTCTCTTCTACACCACGTTAAAACACAAATTTTCATTCTTTAGATTACGCTATTTCAACTATTTGACTACAAAAGGTATAAATTTTCAAAGTCACATCTAAAAAATAAAATGAATTTTTTAGTATTGTAATATTTACGAATTATTGTTTGCGGACAAATGACATAAACTATCCGGTCTTTTATGGTTCTTTACTCATAAAACATTACTTTTATTCATGTAGTATAATTCACGAATACTAATTATGCTAAAACATTTATTTTGTATTTACGATATTAGTTCAAAAGCTCAAATATTTTAGTGTTATTTTGAAATTAAAAGTGATCTTTCGAATATTATATTTATATGTTTTTTTATTAAATTTTTTCCTTCAATTAAAAGTGTCATAATTTATTGTTAATGAATATCTATTACAATTTTGAAGAAATTATACTGTTAACTCTATGGTTAAATTAGGTTTATGTGATAATTAATTCAAAAATACTTTCAATTACCTTCTTTTTTTTTCTTTTTTCTTTTTTTTTTCCCCATTACGACAAATAAAAGATGTCAAGAGGCTAAACCTCCACATTTCAAAGAAAATATGCCAAACTTGGAGACAACACATTTGATTCTTCCATTTTTCTTATATGGCAATAATAAAGGGACATTAAGGATTAAGGTTCGAAAATAGTAAAAAGTTGTACGGATTTACACTAAGGAAGAGATTGTTTTGATGCTAAAGAATAGACTTTCTAGAGGTAATAAAGAGGATCTAATATGTAATCAATTCTTAAATGAAATTCAACTGTGGGGTAATTCAACCATCTCACTGTTTCCATAATTCTAAACTCACATATATGTGTGTTTTATTACCCAAAAAAATTATTCATATTTATTGTCTAAATAATTTGACAAGTTATTTGTAGCTACCATATCATTAATATATTATCTTAAATTACTACAAATAAGCTTACCAAATTATTAGGTAAAAAATTTGGTTAAATTTTTGGGAATTTAGCATTATTAAAAAAAAAAAAAATCTGAAGAGTAGGTTTATAAACTTGAATTTTTTTTAACCTTTTATAAATGTGAAGTTAATTTGGTGTGAATCTTTATATAAATATAAATCACATTTACATTGTAAATTAAATAAAAGAGTAGGTTTCTGTGCATCTCATCCACATTAATATTAAAAATTAACTAAGGTTAATTACTAATAATGTTAATTAAAGTTTTCTTTAATCTATTTTGGAATTGAATTTTATTTCCAACGAAAACGTCGAAAAATTTTTCTGGTGCTAATATAAATTCTATGTTCCAACAGAATATTGATTGGCTAGAAAAACGTAGTGATGCGAGTGAGATGCTACGCGCCGAAAGGAGGCACAAACACCACTTTATAGTTTTTCTTCAAAGTAAAATAAGCAAAGAACAGAACAATATCAGAATAAAAATAGGGAGTTAGGGTTGTCCAAGTCAAAGAAAGTTTTCTTGGAGAAGCGGCCGACGAAGAAAAAGCCACCACCCCCTCCTTCCACCCCTTCCCTTTTCTTTACTGTCATCAGGCACCATGCCACTCCTGAAGTCCTGCCTTTACCTTTCTAACACTTCATTCACAATATGGCCCATCTCTAATTCCTGTATTAACTAGTACCCTTTATTTTTCCTTAAGACTATCACACGCTTCTTTTATCAGCATTTTATAATCACCTACAATTAATGCTACAAAAAAGATCATTCTCGAAAAAAAAGAAGTTCCAAAAAAGATCATCATGATGTATATGGTATACAACATACATAATGTCATGAACAATTAAGGATTTAGTACTTGTGTGGTAATTATTTGACTTAAACAAGACCTCCAACGGGATATGTAACATGATTTTGATGATCAGTAGGCTTGTCCAATAAAATTATGTTCTCTATGCATATACTTGTTTTAATAAGTACCAGTTATTATGAGTTCATATCCATAAACTAATATATTCATGATATGATTTTATCGGATGGATATATTAGAGGTAGTAAGCTGACATGATGTGGTGGCATGACACTAACATGATATGAAATCAATGGGTTTGGGTTAGACTTTATTGGGTGTGAATCACTAATAGGTTGATATGTTAAACCTGTTAAGCAAACAGATGAATTGATTATATCTCTTTTAACAATGAACCATACTTATTTAACATAATTAAATATTATTTAAAATTTATTTTGAATCAACATTATATCAGAATTAAGTATTTTCATTTGAAATGAATTTAGTGAATCGAATCATGTAATTATATTAAAAAGTTCTAAATCTTTTAAAAGTCTTAAATAGTTAAATGGATTAATCGAATTGTGTTTCTCACATAATTGATATAACATAAAATTAACAAATTAAATGGATCTTATGTATTAACCTACTAATTTAATAAGTTGTGTTTGCCATTAGATTAGTAACACAATAAGTTTAATAGATCGTATTTGAGTTGATGCAAACACAACACAATAACTTAATTTGCCACCCCTAATATATATGGATAATTTATTATATCCGTCCAATTGTAGCATTTCTCTATAGCCTCAATTAAACATATTTGATGGCAATTTGGTAATGGTAGAATAATAAAACTAAAATTGAAAAACTCAAATAGGAATTACCCACATAAATATATAATAGCTTGATATCTTAAAATGAAGGGGTTATTTGGTAAATTCACGAATAAAAATGACATATACTTCCAAGTTAAGTTAGTCATTTGTTCCTCTACAAATGTGTAAGGAATTTCAAAACCTGCTTTAATTCCAAATAATAATATTCATTTTTGCTGAACCTTCTTCTGCTATACCGCTTTTCTCTTTGCTCCCTCTCCCTTCTTAGCTAGCCTTGGTGCTGGTTCATGGATATTGAACCCTTCTGGTCTCTTGGGGGGTGGTTTATTTTTCTTGATTGCATGGCAGCACCTAAAACATCATCAACTATCTCTGAAACCTTCTCAAAATCACACTCTCTTCTTCTCCTTTTTGCCCTTTGTTGCATTTTTCTTCTTCTTCTTCTTAGTGCTACGACAAACCATCCCGCAAATAATAATAATAATCCACCCCAAATGGCTCTCTCAATTACAAGCAAAAGGTTTCTCTTGGATTCCTCAACCACGAAGTTGCATCCCGAAGAAACCAAAAACATGCACACTTCTTCTTCTTCTTCAAAATCTATGCGCAGAGAGTTTGGAGCCGAGAAGCATGAAGTTCCAAGTGGACCGAACCCCATATCAAACAGGTAAGTTAAATTATCCGGAGGCAAATAGCAACTGATCTGGACAACCCGTATCAAGAAACTGTTGAAGATGATTAGATAAGAGTATCTGCAACGACAAAGTTATTACTATGAAACTGTCATCTTTATGGTTTATTATTTTAGTCCGCCATTAATACAGCTTTGTTCTCACTGAGAGGTTTGTTTGTCTTTGTTGTTATCGCCGTCATCCTTAGCACATCATCACTTTTTTTTTTTCCTGGGCTCCCTTCTTCTTACTAGAAATGTATAGCAAGAGAGAGATATATATTTTATTTTTCTATATGTATCTATTTGTTTGAAGTATAGATGATGATGGGGGTATGGTTTATTAAATCTCATACATATTTAAGCTGCGTGATTTTTATTGTTTTTTCTCTCTTTAATTATATTTATATTTTTTTTTCCGCATTTAATTACTAATTATAAGCGGATCTTGAAGTTTTAGAGAGAAAGAGAGGACAAGTTTACAGATTAATTAATTATAACTTTGTTCACATAATTATATAATTATCTTGAATTAAGGGTTTCTCCTTTTTTGTAGTTATATATTGTCTAGAGATCTTGTAAATCTACCTAGAGACCCTCAGATTCCATAGATGTGTGTGCTTTTTGTGTATGATGCCCTAGAAAATGTGCCTTTGGCTGTTGAAAATCATGAAAAGTGATGATGTCTGAAGATTATATGTATATATAGTCTGTCCTAAGTGAAAATGGTTGCATGACATGAAAGAGGTGATTTTTAAAATTGAGGAAGAAGAAGTGAAATTGCATGGGTCCGGTAACTGGTTGGATTGAAGTGGGTTTGAAGAAGAGGTGAGCCAAATTAAGATAAGAAGGGAATCTGCTGAGGGGAAGGTGCAGTGTAGTGTAGTGGAGTCAGATCTGTTTTGTTTTTGCTCGAGTAATAATTTGATATCAGTGTTTTGGGACTTTGCTTTTGTCCTCTCAAAACACATCATTCGAGAAAGGCTACCTAGCTCAGATCAGATGCCATCATGTTCATGATTAACTGCCCCCCCATGATTTGATCATTATAACTGTATCATTTCCTGTTCTTCATTTTATATTATTATACCAATCATTTGCGTTATGATGCCGTGTTTTTGTCAATGACAAATTTAGCAAAAAAAAAAAAAAAAAAGGAACATTTTTATATTCACATTTGTTTAGAGCAAACCAAACAACCTTTTGACTTGTGTCGGGGCAAATTTCCACGTTCAACAAAAATCTGCAGTACGTACTTTGATGAAAATTTTCTGTGTTTCTGTTTCCATGGGAGCTGCTGTGAACCATTGGCATTGGGTTGTCGTTAGAGTTTTATAACAATTAATGGTTACTCGGTCGGTCCTAATTTTATATACGAGAGCCGAGAAGCATGGCTTCAATATTTTTATTAAATATTAAATAGAATCAAGTCATGAGTTTCCTATATATGATATGATTCAGTTGTTATTAAATTTGGATATTCTAGAGATTTAACATATATTTTTTACTTTAAATTACTTATTAACTTAATTATGAAGGGATCCAATCTCCAAACATGTTCCTATCAAAATTTTTGTAAGGAAAATTTTCCCTTTTTAGGATGCCAATTACACTAATTTACCCTAGTTTTGCTGTAAAATTATAATATTCTTCTATTACATCACCAGGCCAGCTATTAGTGAATTCGAAGGCATTTTGCTTACCAATTAAAACATAGAATTCTAAAATAATATCAAACTAACAAGTGTGCTTAAAGAATAATTATTGAAATAATATTATAATTTTTCATAATTATACAACAACCTACGAGTACTTTAGAGAAAGAAACTCCATTCGTGGTGAAGATTCAATCTCTCTCCATTGGAAGAGAGGAGTCTCCCCCAAAAGAGGAGATTGAATCTCCATCAGCAATGAAATCTATTGTAGGTGGAGTTTACTTTCCTTTTTAAGCTCTTATATATTATTTTTTAAAATTGAGGGGCAATTTGAATTTTTAAACTCAATAATTAAATTTAATGGTTAATTACTAATGGTAATAGTATAGTATAAGTAAGACAATTTAATCAATATTGTTCCTTTTTACCAAAACTCATGGTATATAACTTTGAACCATCTACATTTTTTTTTTTGAATAAGCCTATATATATATATATTTTTTACAGTAAGCATTTTAATTTATAATATGTTATATATATGATTTTCTATATCTTGAATAGATAGAGACGAATTTCTTTATTCAATTTTTAACAAAGTTGATATGACGCAATCAAATATGAATGACAATAATTGATTTATATAATTGATTGAATGACAATAATTGATATACATATATATAATTAATTAATTAGTTTACTAACATCTAAACAGCTAAAAACATAACAGTAGTGATTAATAGTTTAATTAATGACAGCGTTAAATGAGGATGTAGTTTATAGCTGTATAGTAACCTATGCATTGATTCCATATTGTATATAATAACCTAAAAGCTTAGGTTAAATGAAAACGAGATGTTGATTTGTTATCTTGCGTTCATGTCCACTGGACTGTATCTGTAGTGGCGACAAAATAATAATGATAAACAGAAGGAGAGGAAACAATGGGTTAAGATGCAACACCTGCACAGCCACACAGCCCGTATTAGGTTGGCACGAATCACGATCCGGTAAGAATGGGGTCAACTCCATGAACATCTTTTCATTTTTTTTCCCTTTTTTAAAGTTTATAATTTTATATTCTAAACATAATTTTACGAAATTTAATAAGTTTCACCAACCGCTTTGTTAAAAAATATGTGAATTTCAGAAAATAGTATAGATTTATTTTTGATTAAAAAATTAATCATTTCTTACTATAATTGGAATTATAATTGTTTTAGCTCTTTCGAATTTTACATAATTAATATTTCATGTAAGTGAAATGTTGGAACATTTTTTCTCAAAAAAAAAAAAAAAGTAAATATTGGAACATTTCATAACAAAAAGATGATTAACCATTATTTTGGTTAAAAATGAATTTTGTTATTTATTTTAATTAAAAACAAATTTTTTTCCATAAAAATAATTATTCAGATGATTTAAAATAGGCTATTAGAGTGGCAAAGCCTAAAAATGGGGTTTGATTTAAATAAAAATAAATGTATGAATTTAGTATCAGTCATAAACTTAAATTTTGATAGATATTGTGGTTCAATATTATGGAATAAAGAAACATGATTCAAACCCATAATCTCGTGATGCATACGTGAGTAATATACCATTTGATTAATATATTTTAACTTTTAATATTTACTAATCATATGAATACTATTTATCAACACTGTAAGAGTTGTTATTAATGTAAACTTAAAATATTAGAGTTGTTTTTAATGTACTTTACTAATTTCAAGTATTGTAACGAATTTCTAGTTTAGCTCAGGAGCTTAAACTAAATATTTCATATGAGATTGGAGACTTAAATAAAATTTAAATTGAACTTAAACTAAATCAAAGAATTTTATTTTTTACACAAATATATGTTACCTTCGAATTACGGACTTAATCCACATTTACATGTGGATTAAACCTTCTTTTATTTCTACCTTTTTTTAGGCGGTTTGACCGCTCTAGGTCTCTCCGACCCTGGTTTTGTTAGTAATAAAAGTAGTACCAATTCCTAAATGGATTTTCAAAACTCAAATTAAACAAAAACTTGCAATGATACTTGTAAGACCCGAACTTGGTATCATAATATTAAATTTATACTTAATGTTAAACATTTCATCTCTTTGAATCTAGTATCTCAATTAATAATATAGCAATTGGTAAATGATTATATATACAATAATGATAAGTTATCTAACTTATAAACTGTATTTATTCATCGATTATCGTAATATTGTTTGAGATGTAAGTGAAATACAAATAAAAAATGAGATGTCTAGCATTATTATAAATGTAAATTTAATTGAATCACCGTGAGTACTAAGTCTACTCACATAAGCATAGCATAAACCTTGAAAAGGTACAATCAATTTCATTCTTACTGGGAATCAGGAACGATATTTTTCCGGTTTAAAGTTGGCTCGGACTTCTACTCTGTTGAATGTTGTGGAGCAAGTACTGCTTTCAATGCAAACTTGACAGCATTGGCAACTAGCTCCAACAAAGGACTTTGACATGACTAACTCCGAAAGATTATTGTTGTTTCTAGTCTTTCAATTGTATTATTCCGTACACTATGATATTCTATTAAGTGTGAAAAACTGATTCATGAAATATATGGTGTCAAGAGACTCAAGACTGATTTGATTTGATTTGATTTATTTATTTATTTTTATCTATTGGGAAATTGATTGAACATTAAACTTATATTATTATACATAAAACTTGTATACATATACTTGATCTTTTAAGTTATAAAGCTACGTGTATGAAATCAAACACAAGTCAATTTATTTATTTTTTGTCACGAAATACAACCAAATCATTAGCGTACAATTGTTGAGCTATGAACATGAACATGAATGCGTAAAGGTCTCCATCTCCATCAATAGGCATGTTATAGAATCAATGATGTAGGGATCAATATCTTATACGTTAGATATCTATGCCTCTGTATAGCTATGCATCAGAAAGATGAACCACTAGGGATCAACTAGCAAGCTTCTGTTGCATGTGTTAGGGAATTGTGTTAACCAGTTGTAAAGGTGACATGATTCCGACTACTTGAATGGAAAGAAGTTTTCACCGATTAAGGAGATGGCTAGCTGCAATTATTAATATAAATAGTTCATTATATTGAAAGAACTAGCTATTGACTTATTGTGCATTTTTTGACATCCATGCGTTGTCCTAAAAAGAGTCTAGTTTGGACCTCAAGCATGACAAGATTTGGACCATGCAATTGACTGGTAACCATTAATGAAATCTAGATTAGGTATGTTCTGAAGATATAATTGCGTTTTACCGTTACGTACAAGTTATATATTAAGATTGAATAATTTCTATCGCTGTTAGTTCTCGCTTTTCAAGCTCGTAATTTGCTCCACCATGTCATCTTCGAAGCTTGTGGCCTCGCTGTAGCCTGTAGGGAAGCAGATGATCAGCAGAATTTATTTTGTTTATTTTGTTTTTTTTTTTTGGAGATAGAATTTATTTTGTTTTTACTCGTACTTTTAGGTAAAGGCATAGTGTAGCTATTACTATTACTCAAGAAATTAGCTATTTTCCATGTCTAATTGGGTGTCATAGACAATCTTATCCAGGAGTTCCTACTTTTTTATTTTGTTAACTCTCTCTAGTATCTCTTTTGTCTCTCAGATAAAATTATGTTAAAATGATAGATTTTGGTTTGGTTTAAAAATAAGTAATACACGCATAGCCAGGTGCTCACGTCTTAATATCCGGGTTTGCTAATTTTTTTTTGGGTTGAACTTTCATAGCCCAATAAAATTTATTAACCGAAAAGTGTGCACCTAAATATGATAAAAATAAAGAATTTTACCCAAAAATTTGAAACGAAGGCGACAAATGATATAATACTGAATAAATACAATGAGAAAACATACATGTTCAAACTTTGCCAAATTATAAAGTTACAAACTCTATTTCAATTTCAATCACAAAACAAATTATTGAACATTGTGGAATAATAGGGGAAGTTTGATGTATTTGGATATCAATCAAAAGATTATGAGTTTGGACTTGTTTTCATTGATACAAAATATGTTTTAAATGGAGAACAATTTTTAATTTGGCTATTTGTTAAGTAATATTTATATTATGTACGAAGTAAATTTCTTAATATTGATAACATGTCACTTGTTTTTGAAATCTTAGTCGTTAACTCATTTCATATTTTGCTCATTTTCATTTAGTTGCAACATATTCGCATCAATAGAACTACTTTCTACTTTTTTTTTTCGCCTCGACCTTCCATAGTTTTCTCTCATTAGCAGCAAATCCCTCTCAATAGCATAGTTTGCAGTTTCAATGATACAATGAAATGTGAATGAGAAAAATGAGAAATATGGAAAACAATATAACGAGGATAAGGACGAGGGAATCCATCCCAAAATTTTGACTTAATCTCCATTTTTGACAAAAATATTTTTCTTTTTTTTTTTCCTGACCCTCATTTTTCTCTCACTGCGCGCAAATCTCTCCCAATGGCACAGTTTGTAGGTTCAATGATGTAATGAAATGAGGATGAGGAAAGTGAGTGAAATAGGGAAAATGAAGAGAACGAGGATGAGGATGGGAAACACACTCCAAAACATCTCATCTCCATTTCCTCTAGATGGAGACTTGGAATGGAAGGGTATACGAATTAAGAAAAGGGTATAAGAATGCGATGGGGATTCCTTATCCCCTATTTGCTTCTATTCACATCTCTAATTTGAGTTGTAAAGATTTCGATGGAATGTTTAAAAAAACCAAAGAAATTTTGCAGGAAAATTGGGTCAAACCGTTAAAACCCGGGTCAAACTTCGGGGCTAACCTTTCAAAACGGGGTCTTACCAGTCAAAACAGAGTTTTATGCGGGTCTATTAAAACCCGCAATTCTTGCGGTTTCAGATCGGGACCAGCATCGCATTGAAAGGGTATGAACCGGGTCTGGACCCTTAAAAAGAAAAAGGGCCTGATACGGGTCTGGGCGTGATTCGGGATAGATTGTCCGTTTTCAGGCGGGGATGTTAAACCCTACTCGGAATCTAAAACCTTAAAAATACAATCTTTTCGATGTTGTAGAGTGGAAATGGCTCTCACATATGCGCGCCTCACCCGACTTTCTCGGTTTCTTCCACACATTTGTTCAGGTGCTTATACAAATATCACTTCTTTTAAATTTATTGTTGGTTTACTGATGTTTTTTGTTAATGTTAGTCAATCATTGTCGACAAACCAGACCTGCCATCAACGCTTTAGCTTCTTCTGTAATTCCACTCCATCGTGACTCTGATCAGTTTGCTAGAAATGGAGGTGAAATCTTAAAAGCTCATCCTCTTTTCTATAATTTGTCTTTTATTTTTCAGTGTACACGTTCATTAACTTAAAAAATTGACAGTCACTTTCAGTTTCACAACAATTTCGCAAGTATCGCATAATGAGTCTACTCCACATGTTGATATACTGTCCTTCATTGAATCGGCTTTCGATGAACTTCAAGGTATGCTTATCTTGCTTTTGATTGAAGAAAACAAGAATATGTATGGTTTGTATGTCAATCTGTGTTGTGAAATGAATGTGCAGGTCCACATCATTGTTGGTTTAATGTAGTTGAGGGTAATGAAGGTTTTTTCAAGAGAGATAGACCCGTTTTAGTTCTTTCGGGGCAGTTCCTGGATAGTTCTATGTTTGAGAAAGTAAAGTTTATTCAGCAAAGGTGTGGAAGAATCGAATAGAATATCTGCTTCTGTATACAGTTGTTAAGTTTGGATGATTAGTAGTGATGTGCGTGTGGTTTACTGCCTAAAAGGTTATTTTGTGTGCTTGTTGTAGGTTTCCTCAGCTCAGTGTTATGGGGTTTCTACCTGGCTGTTCTATTGACTCTGATGATGCTGATAGAAGTTGTCTAGTTGAGACTGGTGATGAAAGAGTACATCACGTTTCCTCTTTTATTGTCAAACAAAAAGTTTCCAGATGTGAGGTTCTTACTCTCGGTTTAATTTTTGAAATTTGAGTAACTAAGAGTTTTTGCCTTGAAAAACATCTTGTCTTGGCCACAAGGATCTATTTGTTTATATGAGATTCTATTGAAGATTGTTGAAGTTGTGGAATGATTCTAAATGTCAGCACAAAAGCTTTTTATTTTTCTTTTTCATGTTTAAATGTATTTTACCTTGATTGACTAATTTTTGGATAAATATCTATCAGAAATTGATGGATTTTATTTAATATTGAATATAACTTCTTTTTTTTTTTTTAAATTTTATTTTGTTATAATTTTATATATCGAAGATGTTGATCATAATTTAATTAAGAGTCATATGTGTGTTGCTGTGTCTAGGTGGGAAATAAGGCATGCTACATCTTGTTTAAAGATTTTAGAAATCCTAGTGTTTACTATGAGGAGGGCCTGGATTTTGGTATGCTTTGGAAAGGTATGTGTAATTCTAATATATAGATTTATCAGTCATGGAACTTTGTTTGTGACTTTTCATTGTGGTCTAAGCACCCTATATAGTATACTTCTCTCATCTTCATTTTACAGTTCGATATAGTTTAGATTGTATAAACACTGTGTTTCAGCGTAATTGCTTTCTTTTATGCTTGGGAGAAATTTTGTGAATGCATACTATCTTTTGGAGTGAGGATTATTGGTTCTTCTATAAAATGCTATCACATTTCAATAGTGTATCTTTCTTTTCTTTAGCTTGATTTTATCAAGAGGATGACCTATTGAAGGAATATTAGGGATGTGTCATGTAAGTGAGTTAAGATGTTGGCATCAGATAACATGAGTTCAGAAGTAGATAGAAAACTATATATTCATCTAACTGAATTGTGCTTCACTCTGATGGTCAAAAGAGAAAAAGATTATTTCTCTCTCTCATACTTATTCTTCTCTGTCCTGCTGAATATTTAAAATTTTCCTCTTGATTGTATTTACTAATTTGGTCCCAGGGTTGAAGTGAAAAAGGCCTCCTTATTGAATAGTATGCTTCATTTTCAAATGTAATTATTTCAGTTGTTAAACCATTTCCTCCTTTATGTCAACTTTTCTCTCTTTATGTCAACTTTTCCCTTATCTACTACTGTTTCTGCTTTGTTTGCTATAATCTTTGTCTGGATGTGAGTAGATTTCTATTAATTTTGGCCTAAAAATGAAATATATGTTTGTATCTGCTTATGTCTGTGCGAATTCTCATTTCAAGTGCCCTTTTGCAGCTGTTGAGGAGTTAAATGTGCAACAGAATGGGAATTCTAGTTCAGTTGATAACCTGAAAAGCACTTGGGTCAAACCAACCGAGGTCGATAAAGATCCATATTTGTGTTCTTCTTTGAGAAACCTACTTCTTCACTTCCCAGGTACAGCGTCCTGTGAATGGTTTGTTGATGACTCACTATGTTGCATTTTGTTTTTAGTTTACTTTCACATTAAGAAGTTTAATTGGCAAACTTTAAATCTCATATCCTTAGTCATCAGCTAGAAATTTCTGTGTAATTTTAAGCTTCACCAACCGTAATTTTGTATGAAGATGTCTCTTCCTGTTGCACTTGCACCTGCAAAAAGACTGCAAGAGTATCATATTTCAGTACTCTTAATTCACTTTAGATATAAACCTTAAATACCCCCAAAAATTTTGAACTTGACGACAAGGCTAAGTAAGTTCTTTTGAAATTCCAGAATTTAATCTACCACCTTTGAATTATTGCACTCCATTTAACACACTAGGGTCAATCCAGCAGGAACTATAATTTCCGTTCACTATTCGAAATGCCTTAAAATCCTTCCAAATCTTGAAATTTTCTCAAACATTTCGGTGTGACTAACATACTAGTCAACTTATCTAATGCAAAATATCAGAATTTTATCAATCCTGTTTGAGAATTAAGGATGGTTCAATGCATCATACACAGAGCTGTCAAAACAGAGTTTCTGATTTTCCACCAATTAGTATCACAAATTAAAATACTTAGATATCTTTAAAAGTCACGAATAATTACATGGCGAATGACACCTTTATTTGTCTAGATTTCTCGTTCCTAAATTTAAAATTTTCTTTTACCACAGTTCAGAGATAAAATTATTAGATTACGCTAAACTTAAATATGTCAACCTAGAAGTTTTCTGCCATCAACTGGACTGTCACTTAATTTTAGTACTCTTTATGAATCTTGTAAAATGATGAAATTTCCTACTCCTAGTATTACCATACCAAAATTCAGATTTTAACTCAACTGAAACTCAAAAATAAAAATATTACTAGGTGATTGGATCTCCTTTATCAAGCCCCACAAATCTGGATTTTTAATTTACTTGACACCTGAATTCAATGTCTTAATGAACTCTTAAATTCATGAAATTTATTATACTGAATTATGTCCCTGTATGCAACTTCCCTCCCGAATTCTAAATCTCAACTTCTTCTGAATCTGAAATTAAAATATTAATATAATCTTAAGGTCCATTTTACCAATATTAAAATTTCATATTTTAGCTATTATTTCAAAATTTCATAACCCTTATAATCCCCAAAATTATAAAATATAGATGTGGTTTTAGAAAATAAGCAAAACACACAAGATTAATATAATCACGCATTTGAAGAAGATTATGCCAAAAATCTGGGTGTTACATACACATCACCCAAGATTACCTATCAATCCACCTTAAATATCAAGTTATGATATTATTATGAACAACCTGATTCCTAAAGGTTCATATAAAAAACTTGGATTTATGCCACTTCATTCATTGATCCGATAATAAATGATTATTGGTCTATTTTTGTTATTTGTCTGATTCAGAATGTTTACAATATCTACAAACAGGATTATGTAAAATGAAAAGCTCGTACATTCTTTTTTTAACGTCTTCTAGTACTGTGATAGGAAATTAAATAATTAATATTGGGTTTTTTTTTTTTTGTTTTCTCAAATATGTTATCCCTTTTACAGGCTGCATCACTGCAGATGAAAGTGGCAATCGGTTGTTCCTTTCTGACTGTAATCATCATCGCATTCTTATTTTTGATGGCAATGGGAAGATTCTGGACTGTGTAAGTATAAGTTTTATTGGTTGAGTTTTACTGAAGTGGCAATGCAGTTTTTAAGCCTTTCTAGCCTGTGGTCTATGATATTTAAATCATAAATGGCAGGACAATGGAAATCCTGTTATCCTGTTGTTGTCATCTTGTTATTCATGTTCTATCAGAATTACCATTGTCATGGCATTGACTTGTCTTGATTTTTCTTAATTTTCTCAAATAAAAGTTTTACAAGTATCCCTACTATCTGTAATAAATTCTCCTATACTTTTCAATTGATGAAATGAAAATAAAGCTTTGGTACCACTTATACGTTTTATATGTCAGATTGGTTCTTGCCCAGGTTTTGAGGATGGAGAGTTTGAGTCTGCCAAGCTGTTGCGTCCTGCAGCTTCCTTTTATGATGAGGATGAGGATTGCCTATATGTTGTGGATTCAGAGGTATGCATTCAGATATTTTACTTTGTGATTTTTACGGAGTTATGAAGGACTACTGTGTTTTTTTTTTGTTTTTTTGTGTGACGTTAAGACTACTGTTTTAAAACATCTAAAGTGTGATATACTAAATCAGATAACAACTTACTTTCTGCTCACTCTTAATGGAGTAGAAACGAGAAAAAAAATAAAATAAATTCCAAATCTTTCTGTAAATTATGGTCTGTTTTTCCACGAGATATATAGTAATAAAAGCTGGTAATTAATCAGCCAAAAAGCTATGTAAATTCGATTTGGACATGCATTTTCCGCTTCCTCGTTCCTTTCAAATTATTTAGTCAATGTCCTTGTAATCGAACTTCCAAGAGTTTTTTTTCTTCCTTAATTGTAGAATAAAAAAATGCATATCATTCTTCAAATATTAATCTTGAAATTTTAATGTGCAAATATACCTGCATGCATACATACATTCTTGCAAATGTAAAAAATACACAGCAGAAGCTAACATTTTCTATTTGTTCATGTGCTTGTGTTTGTGTGTATGTGTATTTGTGTTTGTTTGTTAGGAATATGAATATGTTTTTTCTATCTTGCTTTCTCTCTCTTCACCATCTCATAATTCCAATTTATCCATGGAAAAGACTTTTGTTCCGTGAGTTAACACAGCTGCATCTTGTTGACACCTTCCCTTATATATTTTTGGGTATATTTTTTACTATGCCAATGCTATTTTTATATCGTATCTCTCTACTTATATACCCTGTTATGGTGTCTATCTATCTACTAAGAACCATGCCATCAGAAGAGCTGATATGGGTAGACGCGTTTTGGAGACACTCTATCCGACATGTAGCATCAGTAAGAAAAATAATAGTTTATGGACTTGGGTTGTGAACAAGCTGGGTTTTGGAAGGGATACTGATACAAAGTCTGAAGAGTTAGATCCCCAATCGTTGATGTTCCCTTGGCATCTGATAAATGCAGAGGATAATAATTTCCTAATCATCAACCGCAGGTAAAGGATGAATTTTTATTATTTATAATAAAAGTATTAAATTCAAAGTAAATTATTTCCCGAATTGAATATTATGCTGGAAATGGATAATTGGTGTTTGTTTTCTGATATGCTGATATCCACAACACATGTATTCAAAAGACCCTTGTGAAAGAGGCTATGAGAACAAGTCGAAAATACCTATCTTTCCATTTGATGAAGAGAATAAGTATGAATGAATTTGGAAGTTACCCGTTGTGGTTGATATTTAAAGTTGAGTTATCAAGGGTTCCTCTTGTAGTTTGGTGCAGCCCCAGAAGGAATGTATAACTAAAAAGATATGCATATAAGAAAGTCCATAAAATGATAGTATCCATTATCCTCAGGGCCATGCTTGGTTTGCAGACCTAGGATGTTATAAGATGCATATAGAAATAAGCCATTTAACTGTTCTATCTAGTAAATGACTTTATCTTTATTCCCCACATTTTTTCTGGTGTGATCAGTTGTTTGCCCATCACTTTATTTAAGGAATGCCAAATTTGTGTATATGGTTGGAACTTTTGAAGATCATTTTTTTTCATAGTATTGAGATTGTTTTCTTCTTGGTAAGAAAAAGGAGTTGCATTGTGCTAGTAGTGTTGAGACTTTTTTACTTGTCTGAATATAATGAATGGTAAGAGAGGTTATTTTGCTGGTAGCACCTTCTAAGTCATGCCTACTTCTACGGGAATGCCCAACTTTTATTACCTCACTGAAAGTCCTCAGAAGATGGCAAAATACTTACTTAAAGAAGTTTAAAATGCAGTACTTCTTTAGTCTCAAAAATCAAAATCAACACAAAATGTGCTTTGTGATTGTTGTTCATTTCAGACATTTAATTTGACGGCTGATAATGCGTTTTCATTGTTCCAAGTTATTCAATGTAGACAAAGTTTGAAATGTATCAAATTTGTAACTTGCATTTTGAACGCTTAACCAGATTCCATTATGTAATCTGAGGATAAATTTTATTATTTTGTTCGCAGCTTTGAAACTTTGTGGATTATGGATTCAGCTTCAGGAGAAATAAAGGAAGTTGTTAAAGGTTAAATTTGGTTTTCTGAATGATTCTTTCATCCTTTTTATTATATGTCAACTAAGTTTCTAATATTATTTAAATTCTTTGAAAGGTGGTTCGAAGATACTGGAAATCTGTGGACAATTGATCGTGGAGAAAGTATCCCTCTTGGAACAGATACCACATAATCAAATGCCACACCAAATTAATTCTAGCTGTTCACTTAAGGGGCTTCCTTATGCTGGTCTCATATCTTCTGTAACAGCCTTTCAAGATCTCATTATCATGTGTGACATGGGTACCAAATTATATATAACTTTATTGCTTTAATGTGAGTCCTTTCTTTAGCTTGTGTCAATTACTCATTTTCTTCATGTGTTTCAAAGTTGGACAGACGATTATGAAACAGAGTAGAGAATCTGGAGTCTGTTCAAACTTCCAGTTTTCAAATTTTGGGGTTCTTGGATTACCTTATTGGTTGTCCTTCCCTTTGGAGAGAGTTTATGCTATGTGAGTATGTTATCTTTTAACATTGATGGTGTGTATCCTCATTTAAGTCTGATGTTAACACGACCTTTATCTTCCCTCTATTTTTGCCTTGTTCACAAAGGCGATTCATGCAAACTCTCCCTCTAAACTCAAGCATGATGGCAATATTGTTTGTTTAGAACATTGCTTATATTCATTTTCGTATTTTATGGCTGATTTGGCAGTACTGATGGACTTCAGGGAGCATGGACTGATCATCTTCAACACTTTAGATTGTTACCAGGTGCTTAAATAACATTGAAAAATCTTCCATTTGCATATGTCTTACATATTATGATGTTTGTCTGTATTTTACTTTTTAATGACATTAAGTCTGTATTTTATCTGCACATATTAATGAGCATTTGGATCCTTTCTTGCCTTTATAATTCTTTAGTTATTCACAATCACGTGTGAGACAAAACTTAATAAGCTAGTTTCTTGGGTTGTAAAATGATTCAATTGATATCAACCCAATTCAAAATGTAGCTTTTTAACATTACTAACAGAATCTTCTATGTAAAAACTTAATAACTGAATTTAGGTTTAATGATTTAATTGATAGTTATTTCATGTAAAGCAGAAACCCTCTCAGACACTAACATTTCAGTTTGGTGAAAAATGCTTATAATTTGTGGTTTTAGCTTTCTGTTTTTACCTATGGCTGCAAATTATGTAACAGTTGACTGTAATGATCCTAAATTTCTGTTGTTGTATAACAGGTAGGATTGACATCCAAGTGAATGTAGACATACCCCTGGATACCGAGCTTGTTGAACAATTACAAGAAGGTTGCTTATGGCGCCAGGCTAGAGGAGCTGCTACTGAAGTCTCAAGGGCAGAGGGTGTAGGAGGATCCTTGGAGAAGGTTCGTGCAATGCAGATTTCTTGTTTTTCTTTCGTGGCTTTCTTCTGACGTTATTTCGCCTTTGGTCAGTTCATTTCTGTACTTCTTGTAGTTAAGAGTTCATTATGTGGGTTTGTGCAGGTTGGTGTTGCCCAGCAGTGGTATGATGACTTGGATAACCTTGCCTTTTCAACAACTGAATCAGAATCGACTGTTGAAGATAACAATGAGACTTCGGACTTGAGATCTCAAGAAGAGGAAGTTCACATTGGTTGTGCTGTCAATACAAGTCCTGGAACTAGTGAAGTAAGCTTAGTACCTTTCTCTTTTGTTTGCTTTGTCAGATATGCCTTCTGTTTTGGACGTCTGATGAAGGGTTTAGCAAAGTAATTTGCGAAAATCTATCCTCTTGTTTCTGGAGATTAGCTCTTTTAGTCATGGGGAAAAAGGATATAGCCTTATACTTTTAGATTGAAAATTTGAAACAAACAGGATTACTTAAACAAATTATTAAATGCAGCTGTTTGGGCATTTTTAATTGTTGAATTGGTTTGTCTTAAAAAGAGTATTGAATCTTCTTTCCCCTACACAGATAAAAATATTGAATTACTTGTAGATTAGAGAATTTTTGGGAATCAATAACATAGTGATTTGCTGTAAGCATGTTATCACTGGAAATTTAGATCTTCTAGAATTATGGGAAGTTGTGATGACTTGGGCAGGAAAGTTTATCCTATATTTAGACTCAGTGGTTTCAAGGAGTACTAATTTTTGCTCTTTAAATAATCTTTCAGGTCATTATTTATGCGGCCCTGTACTTGAAACTTAGAAGATCTCCTGATCAGCCAGAGGACAGTCAAGAGAAATATGCAGCAAGAATAGCAGATGTTTTAATCCCAGAGAGAAGAAGGGGAGGAATAGAGAGCGATTCATTCATCTGGTTCTTGTTGAAATCAAACAGAAATTTGACAGACCTCGTCTTTATGAAACCTCTGCATGTGAGGATAAACTTGGATATTCTTGATCATCCTAAAGTGGGTAATTCAAAAGAAATCATCTTAACAGATTCCAAAATCGAAGTCAATGTATCACTTAACTCATAATTTGGTTGTATGAATGCAAATCCTAGTGCCATTTTTGTAACCGTTGTTGCATTTGGGTATTTGTCACATTTCGGTATGAGGCTGTCAATGTCATAGTTCTTCTTTTATAATAATATTTAGGACATGTCTTTGAACTAAGTAAGAAGGCTTATCATGAAAATGACTCCGAAGGTTACAACGTCAATCGTCAAGATTTTTCATCACATCCGCATAAGAGGACTGAGGATGGAGACAGGGAAAGAAAAGAACATTGAAGTTGGAATCTTGTCACGGTTCTTGTCTTTTGCAATAATGCATGTCTACCATAAATAAAGTAGGGAAGTCAGTGATTTATTTATAATGTTGCTAGGTCTACAGCTTGTCCTCGATAGAGAATAAAAGTCATGAAGAAATTGCAGGTAAGAAATCAATGTCACAGTTGCCAACCAGTGCTCATCATCTTCCATTGTTTTCCTGGAAATCAGACAGAAGAAAACAAAACAAATTTGGATGAACTTTGGTCTTTCCATCTGTTCTCTTCTCCAGTTTTTTTTCCATTCCACCAACCAGCAACCACCAGCGGGACCTTCATCTAGGTAGTCAACCACTGTTCTGTAGTGGAAAAAATCCCTTTAAAAGCTGGTAATCATATACACAGAATCCAATAAGGCCTTTAGTTTTGAGAAAAATGAGTTACCGGGGAAGATGCAGTGCAATAAAAGAAGCTATACTTGTTGCCAACACTCTTGTTTTGCTCTTGGTTCAATTTAAGACCACTGAAGCTGCTGTTTACACTGTTGGTGATACCTCAGGCTGGAGCTTCAACCTTAAAAGTTGGACTGATGGCAAGAAGTTTAAGGCTGGCGACATACTTGGTACTATTACTATATTATGATCACCTAAAGGACATTCATATTTATTTATTTAGTATTTACGTGAATATAGCAATTTATATTTTGCAGTGTTCAAGTATGATCCGTCGTTCCACAATGTGGCAGTAGTGGGAGTGAATGAGTATAACAGCTGCACTTGTTCTTCTCCGAGCACAAAGACGTACAGCAGTGGATATGATAGAATCAAACTATCAAAAGGAAAAAACTATTTCATTTGCACCATCCCTACCCATTGTGACTCCGGCTTGAAGATTGCTGTCAATGCTTCTTAAATACGAAATCATTATCATATCTCTCCTTCTACCAACCTCACGTCATGTGTGGTCTTCAATAATAAATGTAATCTGAACACACATAATAGTAACTTTTATCCCATTTTTATTTTTTGACTTGGATGTTCGATTTTTTTAAAGGGTAATTCTTTTTCCAGTCATGCACACGGTTGAGAATCAGATTTAATTCATTTCAAGTCCAGGCAAGTTTGCATGAAATTTATTTTGTATTAACTAATGACTAAATTTAAATACTGTTTATTTTGTACAAAATAAGTTACGTCTAGATGAAAATTATTAGAATAGTCCATTACTATTTGATTCTTAAATTAAAATAATGCTATTCTTCTTTCTTCATTGTTTTACCTTTGTTCACTCCACTTGATATTAGATTTTCATATTCAACTCTATAGTTGTTTTGACACATTAAATCACATGACGTTAATTTCCAAAATACTATTATAACGCGCACTAAATATTTCAACAATGATATAGTAAATAAAATTAATTACTAATAACTTTTACAACTGCTTCACGAATTCTTACGTAATTAGCAATACAAATAAAATAGCAATAGATCATAGGATTTTTTTTTTTACATATACACTTGACACTCAATACGATTCTACCAGAACCTACTGATAAGTTCTGCTTAATGAGTGATCCGAAAATCTACTTTTAAAACAGGAAATGACTACTCATAAATATGTAGAAAAATTACTACACACATTATGATCAAAGTGAGAATCGAATTTATCTGTTAATGGGCATGTGGGGTGTACCTTTCCATTAGGCCACCCACTGTCCTCATAGATTAGACAAACCACAGAATAAATAGTTGAACAATAACAGAGCCAGCAGAGCAGCTCATGTCTGTTGTTGATATGTTACGTGGTCGGCGCTCAACCTTACTTGAGTTTGCTGAAAATATAAAATTAGACATTCTTGTATCTACTATTTAATTACTATTATTTACAGTAAAAGTATTATTCTTTAATTTAATCTTACTTAGATTATTTAAAAGATATTAAGCATTGTAATTAAAGTTTATAGTTTAATTTGTTAGACTACTTTAAAATTTTTAGTTCTTAAATTAAATTTAAACAATCAACATAAATATTATATATTTAAAGATTTTTTAAGAATAAAATCGTATTTCCCTGTTATTATTTATTGTAATTATATTCTAGTGTGATGTGATTTATAAAAAAGTTTTTTTTATGCAAAAAAAAAAAAAAAAAAAAAAGAAAAAGGATAGGCCTTAATAATATGAACTTAGGCAAGTGAGGCTTTAGGCAGTTACCTCACTTGCCTAGGAATTGAGTTGACTGTATTCGATTATCTTATGAGTTGTATTTTTATATATCACTAAAATTATATGGAGTTTATAATTAATATCACTTAACTATGAAGTGAGTGTACACTAAAGAAGGTGAACCTTCAATTATGTCATTCATTAAAAGTGTAAAAATTCTGTCTTTTTAATTTGTTATTATTTTTATTTTTTTTGAATAAATTGTTTTTTTTTTATGAACTAATTTTTGATTTGTGGACTAATTATTTCTTTGTGAAATATATTCTTTGTTCACGAACTATTTTATTTATTCATGAATTATTTTTTGATTGATATATGATACTTTCTAAAGATCTTAAAGAGGACAAATGATATCGGATTTCGGTTCATAATATATCATTAAAATTACCTGAGTGGAGTTTGTCTAGGACAAATCTTTATCACTCTCAGTCCATTCATTTATGTCTCTCTCTCTAACTTCCAATCTTTTATTTCTTTAGGTCTCAATGTGTACGTCCAATAGCAAAGATTTAAGATCTTCCAACGCTGATAATGAATTGAGAGGTGAAGTGAGAGAGCTCAAGTGAGAAATGAGAATGCCGGCAGTAAAGTGAAGTTGAGAGAGAAAAGAGTTTAATGAAGGGCAAAACTAAAAATTTACCTAAATGTATGTCATAAAAACTCATTTTAATGATTTAAAAATGTTAGTTCGAAAATTCATTTTTATAGGACTTTTATAGGACTTTCACATATATTTTATTATCATCTTATCCTTCATTAATGAGAGAACTTATTTACACAATCGTTCATATGGCTTTGCTTTGGGTTCGTGTTTGCATCAACCGTTAAAATATGAATTTAAGAAGACATATTGGTGAGTTGGCGCTCGAGGTGCCAATATGGGCTGCCATCTCTCTGCATGAGTGCATGTATTTTAACAATACAAACGTGAGACTACAACAAAAGACAACACGGAGTTGTTATTGAAATAACATTACATTTATGGATGATAACAGGTTAAATTTACTTTTATCCAAAAATAAAAGAAAAAATTTGTTTTTATCTATTTTTTTATAAAAATTTATTTTTAACCTATCAAACCAATTATTTTTATTCTATACCCAAGCTTATAAAATTACCTTTAAATCACAATTTAAAAAACACAAAATTTAAACCCAGATCCGGATTTTATAAAGCTATAAAATCCAATATCAGATTTTAATTATGACCCTTATGGGATGGCCCATGAAAATCCGATACGCCCATTAAAATTCGATCGTTGTCTTCAACAGTTGCATTTTATTAGAAAACTCAATTTTCAAGTCAAATTCAATTAAATCCAGTCAAATCTAACCAAATTTAACTCATAAATATCAATATCTAACATCCAAAACATTCAAAAAAGAAAAAAAATAGAAAAATCACAAAAAGAGATCATAAAAATCTCAACAAAACTCAAGCAATCAACAAAAGAAACCAAAGATCTCATACCATGAGCAATGGGAGGAGAGCAACGTAAGTAAGGGCACTTTGGGTAAAGTGAGTATATGATGTAATTAATTGTTTGAGGGATTAAAAACAAATATTTTTAAAAGTATGGGTAAAAACGAATTTTGACATTTTTGTATTAGTATTTTTTATATTTTTCATTTTTTCATTTTTTTAGAAGATTTTTCAATATTTTTTGAAATAACATTTGTGGATAGTTGAATGCACGTTACGAAGATATAATAATGATGTAAACATGACATAAGCATTCGTGGGCAACCATATCTTTGCATGGCCACCTCCTACCGAATTATTTCCTAATTAATGTCAGTTTGATAATGGCCGTCGTCACCATGTCCTCTCACATTCACAGCTTGGTTTGTTTTAATAACTCCAAATCTATATTTATCACCAACATTATATCTTCAACGGCATTGCAACCTCCAAAAACAAAGGCTTCCCCGCCAAATTCTCCCTTTTTCTCCCCATTTTCTACGCTAACTCCAAAAAAGAAAAGTTGTTTTGTGTTTCGGTTTCTTTCTCTAGTTCTTTCATGGCGGTTTAAGGATCTGGGTGGATTTTTTGTAGGTTGTTTTTTGTGTTTCTCGAGATTGTTGTTTTATCTTTTCAAAACTCCTCAACCAACCAGCCAACCCTTTTTGCGTGGTGGTTTAATGGTGTCATGTTCAGAGTTTTGAATACATTATTCGTCTTGAACGGATCGAGCCAAAACTTTTGGAGTTGGTTTTTAGAGTCTTACATGTGATCAAAATAACGAAATCTGATTCTAACTTGAACTTCAACCTTTATATTTGTACATTCCTCTTCATTTTTCCTTCTATTAGATTTTTTTTTTTTTTTTTCAAAAAGGACTTGGTGGGTTTGGCTACCTTGATCAGAAATGAGTTGCTTTTCTTGTTTTTCGTCCCAAGAGAAAAAGGCTACCAGAAGAATAAATAGCAGCAGACGGGCGCACACCTTGCCCGGGGCTCCTCCTCCTCGCAAAGAACCAATGGCACGCCCCGGTATGTTTTGTTTTTGGACTTGCAGGCTAACCGGTTGTTTAGCTCATGCGTATAGCATGACTTGAATTCATTATTTGTTTGTGCAGAGATTCATAGACCGAGGCCTGCGGCAGAGCCTTCATACAACAAGGATGGCAATAAGGAAGCTGGGGGCAACAACAACATTGCGGCACAGACTTTCACTTTTCGTGAACTAGCCTCGGCTACCAAGAATTTCCGACAAGAATGTCTAATTGGTGAAGGTGGATTTGGGAGAGTTTACAAGGGAAAACTTGAGAAGACTAACCAGGTAAATAAAATAATTGCTTGATCATCATGAATGAATGAAAAGGATTTTAGAGTGGTGATATTGAGTTTGTTGGATTTAGGTTGTGGCTGTCAAGCAACTTGATAGAAATGGTTTGCAAGGGAACAAAGAATTCCTTGTTGAGGTTTTGATGCTCAGCCTGTTGCATCATCAGAATCTAGTGAATCTAATTGGTTATTGTGCTGATGGAGATCAAAGACTTCTGGTTTATGAGTACATGCCATTGGGATCCCTTGAAGACCATCTTCTTGGTACACTTGGCTTCTCTTCTATATTTATAGCATATAAATTGGAATTGATTTACAAAAAAAGCAATGTTTGTTGATTTTCAGATCTTTCGCCCAACCAAAAACCAATAGATTGGTACATAAGGATGAAAATAGCTTTAGGTGCAGCAAAAGGTCTAGAATATCTACATGACAAGGCCAATCCCCCTGTCATCTACCGTGACTTGAAATCATCAAACATCTTGTTGGATGGTGAATTCAATGCAAAGCTCTCTGATTTTGGATTAGCTAAACTTGGTCCTGTTGGGGACAAGACACATGTGTCCTCCAGAGTTATGGGAACCTACGGTTATTGTGCCCCAGAGTATCAGAGAACTGGTCAGCTAACTGTCAAATCAGATGTCTACAGTTTTGGAGTAGTTTTGTTGGAGTTGATCACAGGCAGGAGAGCCATTGACACCACGAGACCAACCTTGGAGCAACATCTCGTCGCTTGGGTAAGCCAGCCAACCTCCCCTCCATTGTTATTTCTTCTTCTTCTTCGGGATTTACAGTAAGTTACATGGATTAATTCCATTGATTGTCTAACAGGCTCAACCAGTTTTTAAGGACCCAAATAGCTTCCCATCACTGGCTGATCCACTTCTGCGAGGAAAATTCCCTAAAAGAGGTTTGAATCAAGCAGTGGCAGTTGCAGCCATGTGCCTCCAAGAAGAACCGGCTGTGAGACCCCTCATCAGCGACGTGGTTTCTGCCCTCAGTTTCCTCGGAAGTGGTCCAGAAACAGACAACATAAACTTGTCTCTTGCTGATGATCAAAATCTGATGGACGAAGACGGCCACTCTGAAGACAAAGATAACAGCCAAACAGATCGCCAACGAGCAATACAAGAAGCTATACAATGGGGCTCCAATTCCAGGCACGCACAATCACGGTGTCCAAGTACTTCTTCAGTGTAGCATCTTTTTAATCTCCCCCATAACTATATATATATTTTCTTCCATCCATCAGGATATTAATCATGCTTTAATATCTCCATATGGGTTCTTCCTTCTCTTCTCGTGCTCTCTCCAGAGACATTTTTTTTTTTATTTTTCAATTCTTTAAACATATTTTAACACTGTATTGTGAGAAAGCAACTTAGCTGCTTCATCCATTGTCATTGAGGATTATTTATTTGTGATAAGAGGACGTGAGTCAGATATGTCTTTTCAGGTGTTTAAATTATGAGTTTTAGATATTAATCCATTTAAGTGGTTTCTGTGATTCCATTTACCACTGTTCCGTGATTGTAAACGAGACAATGGAAGGTGTATTACTTCTGTGTAGAATTTTATTTTATTTTTTTAGGAAGAAACGCAGTTTCATTAATTAAACACAACTACAAGTTGGCACCAATTTCCCTAGAACTGAGTGAGGCAATACAAGAGTGGGCACTTCCTCAATCCTAATGAACTCTCTATTACAAAGTAAGAGCCAATTTTGCGAGACCATATTGGGCCACCTGATTGACCAAACCAGGAAGAAGATTGTGCTGACAGAAAAGAATGTTGAAACATGAACCCATTGATATCCTTAATAAGGACACCAATCTTAGATTCTTAGTAAATGTCTCCTCCTTTGTTTGAATAACGTTGACAATAGAAGAGGCGCCAGGCTCGATCATGGTGATGTAGATAATATCTCACTACTCACAAGTGTACAAATTGTGTAGATTAGTGTGGCAAGCAAATACGAGTGTCGAACCATAGAGAATTAATGTCTAGTACTTGCTCAAATTTACCCTAACAGAAACTTCAGAAATCAACACTTTTAACAAAAAGAAAAAGTTTGCTAAGAGAAAATCAATTCAATACTTATGAGAGAAATCAAACAAGTTTCAAATAATGAAATCAAGCACTAGATCTTCAATTTCACCATAACAATCCACTCTTATATTATTAATTTGTCTGAACAATATTTATTGATTCAATTTCTAGGGTTCATTCAACCAAAAAGAATTAGTGATCCGTTTGGTGTTCGGTTGTCACTAATATTCAATTAATTCAAGAATTCTAGAAGAAAATGAAAACAATTCTAGAAGAATAAGAAAAACCGAAATTCAACCTAGCATGGTGTTTGCATCATTTCATTCCATCTATCCTAAAGAGCTCTTAATAAAGACAAGTATTGTGTTTACCCTAACCTTATTCTCATTTGAAAGTCTCTCAAATACAACAACTAATCTAAAATGGAGCAGGGTTGGGAATAGGTTAATTAAGAAATCATTTATCTTTTTATATCCCCAATAGAATAATCAAACAAACGAAGAAAAAAAAAAATCATTTTTTTGATGCGCAAACCCATTTTTGACTCGCATGATCTCTTAAGTTTTAAAAACTCATAACTTTTAGTTCCTACCGTTGATCATATGTCAGTTAACTTTAACATGGAAAGGGGTGTTTTTGTCATTCAAGGTTTTTTAAACCTTAACCAAAATAAAATAAATAAGTACAAAGAAAAATTATAATTAAAAAAACAAAAAGGAAAAATCTATATCGTTTATCTTAAAAATCAAACAAAAATGTGAGTTTAAGGTGATCCTGACATATGCAGAAGACAAATGGAGTTATTGTTCTAGATTCGTGAAGAGCGAGACTTGACTACGAGGGACCATCAATCTTATTATTGTTCATAAGGATAAAATGATAATTTTAGTAGTCAAAGATAAAATTATCACTACATATTTTCTATTAACATTGATTGTCAAATTTTTAGTCAGAGGGATTAGAGTTATGTATTTTGAAAATCTGAGGGATCACGAAAGTCAAAAGTGGATTTATATTTATAAAAATGAAATTTTCAAATAAACAAAAATGAAATTCTTTCAAAAATTTAAAAAAAAAAAAGAGAAAAGAGAAAAACATGTTTAAAGATTTTCACGTTAAAATCCAACGGATAAAAATAGAAACTAAAACTCTCTCTAATCATTTTCAAATGAAACCTCACTAATATTAGATGTATTATAAATTTGTCCATAGCGCCCCTTGCCTAGAAAACTTAATTGCTATTTACTTAATAGCAATCACCAATTCTTCTCTTCACCCTCATTCTAATAATTAAATATGAATAAATTAATATCACTTTAATCATTAAAAATAACTAAATATTAAAAAAATAAAAAATTTCATCATTTTCTTTATCCATCAACCTCATCATCTCCATCCTTATTTTTTTCATCATCATCCCCATCTCCATCTTTTTCATCCTTTATTCTTCAACTTTTTCAACATTTCTTCATTTCTATTATTTTTTTCATCACAAAATGACAAGAAAAAAAATCAAAACCCACATATTCTTTCCATATTAATTTCCATAATTCAACTAAGAACAACTCTTCTTTCTTTGATAAAAATCAACACCACACAATCTTCTTCTACAATTATCCATATCAAACACAAGTTTCACAAATAAAAATTTAATTAACAGAAATTAAAAAAAAAACACAGACTCCTTAAAAAAATTAAATGCTGCTAGGTCTCCATTCGATGTAGTCAGCAGTGGGTGTTCGTATCCATAGGGGTGTTTGTATCATACTTCTAAAAGTTTAAGGAAATTTATTGGAATTATAGTCAAATTTATCATATTAATGCAATTTATTACCCCAGCTCAAATGAAGTTTATGCAGTTCCCTTAATTTGTTTAAAATAACAGTGGAAAATAGTGGTTTATGTTTTTAAATGAGTATCATTTTATAATGTATACTTTTCAAAATTTTATCTAAAAGTTATGTTAAAATAATGTGATAAGATGATTTATAGTTGATATATTAATTTTATGATAATATATTAATGATATGGTAATCATGCCATGTGACCAATTAATTTAGATAAATTTTTAAATAATATAAGATTATTCTTTTGTAATATGGTATTATTTAACGCGCAAACAACCAACTGTACATAAATAATCAGGTGGCTGTGTCAGCGCAGGGACTCCCATGCTCTGTTCCTCCAAATTCCTTTGTTTCTGGAAACGATGACGATCCGCTTCTAAATTAATATTAATTTTCATCCAGGTACATGTTTCTCCACTAATGTGTTTGTTTCTCCATTAATGAGTTTTCTTTTAAATTGCATCGTACTGTAATGTATTTTCAGAACTGGGTTTTGATTTTCATGATCATTGTGTTGGTTTCACTTTCAAATCTCTATTGCTAGGCTTGACTTACGTAAATAAATATATTTGACCTTTTGTTTTTTCTCATATAATTTAGGAAAGTGATTATGACATTTGATTTTTTTTTTTTTTTTTAAACGACTTATGACATTTGATTTGATTATTTTCTAGGGAAGATATTATTGAGATGGGTGTTTTAGGGTTTGAAGTTGGTACAAGTTTTTGAGGTGTTTGTGGAAGAGTGGATACTAGTTTGATTCATGCTTGTTGGGTGATTCAAAAGACATGACTAGCAAATTTTGGAGATGGGTTTTAGGTTTGACATACATACTTGCCTGTCGCGACTATATGGATTGCTGCCAGTTTTGTGGTTCAGTCTGTTGTGGATGGTGGTGTATCGCCTTTTCTCATCACGTACATTTGCAATTCATTGTTTGTGGTTTACATTCCCATTGCTGAGATCGGGCGATATTTGGTGGATACATATGGAAGTGTGTTGTTCTGGAGAAGTAAGACAAGTAGCCCTTTACTGAAATTAGGAGACTCAGGAACAGGCAATTCTTCTAAGCGAGAGTGATGTAGGTGTGAACGCCGATGGATCATATCCGTCTGTGCTTGTGGAAGGAGGAGAAATTAGTAAGCATGGGAGAGTTATTAATTCCGAATCAGAAATTGTATCACATGGTATGCCTAGTATGGAGGAAAAGGCTGATAAAGGAATGGATGCAAAGGGGCGATGGACACGTACTAGAGTGGCGAAAGCCAGCCTGTTGATATGCCCATTTTGGTTTTTTGCACAGTTGTCTTTTAATCTCTCATTGAAGTATACTACAGTGACAGTAAGCATTTTCTAGTTGTTGTTGTTGTTGCTGTTTTTTATTTTATTTATTTATATATATATATATATTTTTATTGCATGTCTTGCTTGTGATGTCTGTGTATGTTTCAACAGCTTGGTGTAATTAGCTGCTTTTTTCCCCTTGTTGCATGCAGTCAAATACTATCTTAAGCAGTGCATCAAGTCTTTTCACCTTTTTGGTCGCTTTAGTGTTCCTTGGTGAGAAGTTCACTTGGTTGAAGCTTATAAGTGTTCTTCTTTGTATGTCGGGAACTATTATTGTCAGCTTGGGCGACTCAGAATCTAGTACCAGTTTAAGTGCAATTGCTTCAAACCCTCTTCTTGGAGACATCCTTGCCCTAGTATCAGCTGCATTTTATGCTGTGTATATTACTCTTATCCGCAAGAAGTTGCCTGATGACAATGAAAAAAGTGGTCATGCTAGTATGGCACAGTTCCTTGGTTTCCTTGGGCTTTTCAACCTTATTATTTTCCTGCCCGTTGCCCTCATACTCAATTTCACCAAAGTGGAGCCTTTCTATACACTGACCCTGAAGCAGTTTGGTCTAATTGTTGGTAAAGGTATGCATTTATCTCATTTGTTTCTTTTCTTTTTATTTTTTGGCCTTTTTCTTTGATGGTGATTTGGAAATTCATGTGCTTCTTGTTACTGGTATTATTGTTTTCTTGAAGTATTTTCATTGTGTTTTATGTAACATATTTAGTAATTACCCAATTCAGCATTTTTGTCTCCCTTCCTGACATATTCTAGGATCTCTATGAAGTAAGAATACATCTTTTTGTATTTAACTGCACACTCATATTTATGCTGTGCTTTAATTCTAATCAAACATGAATTTTTTATGTTGTGGATGATCATAGCACTTTGTTCACTTAATCATCGTGATAGTTACCGACTCCTGGTTGTAACTCTTTTCTTGCTAAAAAATTAGTAATGTGGCTTTGGGGCTGAGATTAAATTTCTGATGGTTACATAACTCTGGAGTGAGGCAGAGTTAGTTAAACCATTGTCTGAATTTCATATTATATTATGTCCTTAGGAAGAAGCATTATGACAGTTCCTAACAAAAAGAAAGAAGCAGAACTTGTTTTAGAGTTATAATTGGTTTTCTTTTCGAACCTGTTACTTGTACTTTCTATGATGTCAATCAAGTCATTTTGAGAGAATATTGTGTCTGTTGTGATATATTTTGTGCTTGAAATTAATGAAATTTCTTATCAAATCAAGTTGAAGTTATTTTGATCATTTATCAGCCACCAACAGGTTGCGCGATAGTTGATGCCACTTACTATATCTTGTCATTTCTGGGGGATTATTATCTACGTTTTGTCAATGAGAAATCCATTAATTCTTAATGTCAAAGGGTGTTGGATATTACAGTCCTCGAGTAGAATATCCTAATTTTAATTCAATCTAGACCAAGTTGTGTGGTAGTCGTCTAAGTTGCTGGGTCCAGAGAAAGGTCTTCAGGGCTATATCCTAGTTGGAGAATTCTGATTGGATATGACATCAACCATACTTTTATCTCTTCTTGCTTGAACAGGATGCATTGCATGTAATTTAACAGATTTATTTTAGTTTAATTATATGGGTTTTGTTGATGTATGCATTTTAATGAGATATGTCACTCCAGTGTCTGATTTTTTTCCCTATCAATCTTGTTTAGGTTTGTTAGATAATGTGCTAAGTGATTATTTATGGGCCAAGGCTGTACTTCTAACAACCACCACAGTAGCAACAGCTGGTCTTACAATTCAGGTTCCCTTGGCAGCTATTGTGGATTCATTAACAGGCAATGCCCCCCATCTCATGGATTACCTTGGAGCGGCAGCTGTCATGGTTGGGTTTGCTGGCATCAACATTCCTTCTGATGCTTTTAGCCGGTCAGAAGGAGCTAATCTAGAATTGGAAAACTGAAAATGTTAGCTTAACCGCTCAAGAACATGCCCCATCTGTCCTTCAAAACAGCACTGCAGTTTCCTAACATGTTTGGCTTTATTTCAAACACCAAAGTAAAACTACTAGTTGAAATGTAACATATTACTGCTACTTTTACTATAGCAATTTATAATATACGCATTCCATGCCAATTCTTTAATTTTTGTTACACTGAAATTTATGGTCGTGACCCCCCTTGTGGCAGTACATTTTGTTGATTTAGGGGTATTGTGTTCTTGCGTTAGGTGCTTACTGCCTCAGACTAGCGAGACTATTGTGCCTTGGAGCCTATTGGCTTGTGTATGTAGCTTAGCTGGGTGGTTGGAGAAAAGTTTCATCGATTCTGTGATTTTCACAGCCTTGTTTATGAGTGACCAATTATAATTAAGTTGTCTTTTTCTTTTTTCTTCAGAGTAAGCCTTCGTTTTACTACTCTGGGTTCTTGTAAATGATGAACTATCCTTTTGTCTGTTTTAGTAAGATGAGTAAGGCAGACATGCACCAATAGTGAAATGAATGAGACAGCCGAATCATATTTGGTTCATCTCATTCGATATTTAGCGAGTATATACGATATACAATTTAAAGTTGATTTAAATTTAAAATATATTTTAAAAGTTCAAGCGTAATTAATACAGGTTTATATAAATTTTGTTAAAATTTAAACATATTAAATTGAAATCTACGTAAAATCCATAAACATTAACTAAATTTTGAATTTCAAAATGAAATAGCCCTCATTTTGTAAAAGAAATGGTATGTTCCCTGGCTTTTAAAATAGAACTATTGAACTCTGATTATTTCCAAATACAGGCCTAATCTTTAAATGCTTGGATCAGTTCCTTGATTGGCAAATTTAATTTCTTAATAAGACAACTCTTCTAAAACGATCTTAAGATTAACCACTCAAATCTAAGATACCACCAAGTTTAAATAAATGAACATAGTTCCTCAAAATGCAATTTTACCCAGAGAATTAGATGATCGATAAATGTCAATCTCATCTGAGATTTAAACCAGACACAGTGAAACAATTCTGTCCAAGGCATCCCACTGAGGCCTTAATAAATCTTTGGTTACTAGACTTTAAGTAAAATTATTGGAATTGTCAAGGTTGTATTGGCTCTTCACAGAAACATTGAACAACACTGCAAAGACCCTTAAAGAATCATATATGTTCCCGATTTTTAACTCTGGGGAGCTGCAACACTCGTATGCCCATATTTTTGCATCACTCTCCTTGTTGCAAGGGCAGCAGCCTCGCTTGCGCGCAATGTACCTGTCGCCATGATTGCAGCAAATTCATGTGCAATTTCTTCTTGCACCTTGCTCCGAGCATTTCCAAGAGGGTCTTCAGCAACCCCATTAGCACTCGACTTTGCTTGTGTTTTGGCAGGTTTGACAGCAGGCGGCACCATCTTCTCCACTGTTTTTGACGACCCAGATTGTGTTGGCTGCTCTTCAGATTTCACCTTGCTATCCACCCCATTGACATTCTCTTTACCAGAGCTAACACTGCTACCAGAGGAATTGTTGACAGCAGTAGCAGTGTTCAAGGTTGGTGGCGACTGAGCAAATGAAGCAGGCCTGAACTGAGGAGCTTGAGGTGCTGCACCTGCCCTCATTGTTGCTTCCAGATTCTGAATCATGGGCACTGCAAGGAAATATAATACATAAGCAACTCTACATGGATTTCTTGTATTAATTTACATGTTTATCATAAATTATCAGCGTTCATGAGATTAGTTAAATGTTATCCCACAGGGAACAATGTTTGAGCCTCATTTGGAGACTGCCGTACATGAAAGAAAAGAAAAATTTATAAGTAGGCTAATTATCCCAGTTTCTCTAGCTACTAAAACAAATTTTTGCTCACTTTCACTCGTTATCCAAAGTCAAGATGGTAAATTGATGAGTCAAAGCCCAATGTACTTCTTTAAAGATCAATATTGAAGGCAAACTAAGTGATGTGTAGACTATCAAGTAATCAATATCTCCTGAATTGAAGAAAATAAAGTTCAGCAAATGGGAATTAAAAACTTACATATTAGAGCACCCATTGGGCTGCTCATAACTTCAGTAGGGAGGTTCAAAATATATTCCGGAATAGATACACCGACCAAAAATTGTGCCACTTCATTGCTGAAGTTGTTGCAATTGTGAGTGAGCAAACTGTAAGTTTCAGCAGTATAACGAGGACTGATTTCCTGCAAATACATTTCAAACACATCTTGGGGCACTTGAGTCACACCCAGCTCTACCACTCTCAAAGGTGCTCCATAGGGTGTTGTACCAGCAGGAACCTGTTGTATACCTCCCCCAAAAAAATATTCAGTACCATAAACTACAATTCCTGTGTGCCTGCGAAGCAAATTACACAATTAAACTTCTACAAAACCACCAGAAAAGAACAATGCACTTCTAGAGAGTAAAAGCAGAAAATCCAACGAAATTACGAATTTCCAACATATACAACCAGGCAGAAGTAAGTAAAAAGGAAGTGAGTGATGGCTGAAAAGAGGTACCCACGAAAAAGAAAAGAGTAAATTAACAAACGCATTCAAAGCATACGCAACGTTTATTCATCACTAACATCGACACTTCATTATAGGGCTATATATATGTATATATATATATATATGTTATGAAACAGAGGTGCCCAAAAACTTAACCATACCCAGCTCATAATTGATATTTAAAGTACAAGGTCCAATAAGTGAATAGGGATAAAGATGAAAGGGCAACAAGATAACTGGTTAAATTATGACGTAACACAAAGAACATAGCAAACCATTATAGGGTATGAGCGATCACAAGCAGGCAGTAATGTGTTTAAAATTGAAACATAGAATAAAAATGCATATAGAATATAGCAAAAGAAATTTAATGATCCCTTATTCTATATAAGCTGTCTACATATTGATTAATTAATTATAGCTGATAGGCACATCCCACTATGCCAGCGATACCCACACCCTAGCGTTATTCAATATCAAAAAACAGAAGAACTGCCATTTGATGTAGACTAATCAGAATTCTCCTTAAACTACCATAAATAACCTCAGCCCCAAATATCTGGTACAAGACTTAAACACAAGTTTCTTGTTCAAAAGGGCAACATTTTGCTGACAGCATATAAGAAAAGCGCTGATTCTGCTTAAGCAGGAGAGAAAGTAATAACATTTTTAACATGCATTGGCTATCAATTCATTTAGACATTTTACCAGATACCCTCAATAGCCTTTCCCAAGAATGCCGCAGAGAGTTGCCGAGCTAGTCCTTGGCTTAAATCATATACATACAAGCAAACCTTGTGACCCTCCTGCCACCAGTTTATTATGTTCCAAATGTTTATATCAAGTATCCCACACGAAGAAAGCCAGATACATTACATTAATCATACGCAACCTAACACCAAGATATAGAATAAGAATCAAATACCTCAGCCATCTCTGCCAGTCCGACTTGCACTACTTTTGGCAACACTAAAATCTCCAACAGAAACAAAAGAAGATGGTCTAGCAAATCACAAATGAAAACATATCATTAACATAGATCTATACAACCACATTTCAAGGTAATTCAAAGAATGAATTTTTTTGTCTAAAAATTTCTAATTCATAAAAATAAACTTAACAAATACGAGAACATGCGGACCAAAATTGAAACAAGGAGCATATAATGAATCGAAAATACAAAGAAGACGCGAGATCTTACCTGCTACGAAGAGCTAAGCGAAGACGGAGATTGGAGTTCAAATTAAATTATGCGTGTTTTCCTGTCTGGGGAGGGGACGTTGGAAGCGGTTGTGTTTATATAGTTGGGTTTTGTTTCTCTCTCTTCGATCTATGACCTTCTAGAACTTACCATCCACCCGTTTGATGACACGTGTAATACGCGGTGCTTTTGGCAATTTTCCGTTTCAGCGTTACAATGCAACAGTTGCCGCATTGACTTTGACGCTGGCCGCTGTCGCCCCGAATCCGACTTGGCGTGCTTTTGACCTTTGTAAGATGCCTGGTGGTCGCCACTTTTGGGCTGGGTAAATTCCTTCCTCCACCTCAAAAGCCTCTTTTTTTATCCGACCAAGATAAATTTTGGATTGTTAAAGTTTTATTATTTTGATTATTATTAAAAGTTAGAGAGTGGAGCAAAGCATTCATTCATTTTCTTTTCTTTTTTTTGTGGTTCACGTTTTTGATTCAGCCAGTTGGTACAAAATAATTATGGGGAACATGGCTGCAGCTCTGCAGCAAATCCAAGCACGGACACCTCTGACCACTGTAATTTCTTTGGTAACATGTTGTGTTTTAAGTGTTCTTCTGTACATTTTTTTGTATCTTTTATTTTGTTTTCAATTATGATTGAATTAAGCAATGTATATGTATTGATTTTGTAGGACATCAAAAGTGAAGTTGACTTGGGTGGACCTCAAAAAGGGTTTACCTGTGGATCCTTCATCAATGTATGGACAATCAATTTTACAGTCCAGATCTGGGCTAGGTGGTCCAGGTACCATTAATTATATGACTCCGTTATTGGTAGAAGTCATTTTGTGAATGCATCATCTCTTGGTCACAGGCAGGGCTAGTACAAGAGACATTGTCTCTCTTTCATCTGCACTAGTTGATTTCAAACATAAACATACGGGTTTTTGTAATCTTTCATTAAATTAAGGTTTTGCCCGCCAATAATCGTCATTAACAGTTATTTATTGTGTGCATGGAACAAGGCATGTAACTTTGAAAATTTAGTGATGGCTAGAAATTGCAGTAATGGGAGATGATAACGGTTGGAAAAGAAAGTAAAAGAATTTTGAAATTGCAGTGATGGTAGAGAAAAGTGAAGGATTAAAAGCATAGCTGCACGCTAGAATCCCCTTGGATTAGAACATCTCACTGTTTTCAACCACTAAAGCTAACAAATAGTTGTTTATTACTTTTGTATGTACATACGTGATTCGTTTCCTTGGTTCACTACTCTGTTTGATCTGATTGTGTCCTTTATGAATGTTATCCTGGCATCCATTCTCGTTTTTTATTCTCTTATGGTTATGATGTATAATTAATTTGTTATTGGTTGAAAGCCTTATTGTAGAACATTTTAACAGATGAAAATGGCTCAGATGCAACATTCTTCTTCTCAACAACAGGATCAATTGCAGCAGCAGCAACAACAACTGAAACAGGTAAGGATCTCATGTTATGAACTAAAACATGAGCTTCTTAAGAGCAAATTGCTTTTTACTACTGTAATGCAACTATTTCTGTCATTGCAGTTCTTTTGTAGTAAATGTAATCCTTTTTCTAATATTGGGTTACATTAATTAACTTCGGTGGCTGCTTAATATGCTGCAGAGGATCAAAAAAGGGAAACAACACTCTTCTTCAGGAGCTGCTAACAGCATAGGCACAGGAAATACGGTGGGCCATTCACCTAACTCTCCTCCATCAACTCACACACCTGGTGATAGAATAACTGCTGCAAGTAGAGTGCCACATGTTAACAGTGTGCAGAAGAGCTTGCATGATGTATGATCCAGATGGAACAGTGCCACCTCCGTCGTCTTCTACTCTTCTGATACGAATTTGGTTGTCTTTTGGCCTAGTGGTATACCTTCTATTTGTGTAACTACATAGGCAAAAACTTCTATTATTCATATGTTTTATATGCGCTTGGATACAATGTCTGATATGGTGTACAATTATGTGAGGTGCCTTGGTCGTTCTGGTATATTCGTTCAATCAGATTCTATTTTCCAGTTAATTTATATGCTACAATATGGTCACTTGTGGTAAAGAAAGTGAACCCTATTAGTTAGATGGACATGTTTGAGTTATTAAATCTGTCATAGTATATTTGTTTTGTAGTTGCCTCAATGTAGATGTTACCAAAAAAAATTATTCTAACAATGTCATCCCTTTCTTTCATTTTTTGAGCAGGACAATATATAGAACCTTTGGGGATGTTGGTTCCATAGATGGCAATATGGAATCATTACTTTCACATGATGGAGGGGATGAAAAAGACTGATATGGCACACTTAAAAAAGGCCCGAATGAGAACCAACAAGAGTCCTCTAAAGGTAAGCATAATCATGCTGTATATGTGAAGGGTTGGGGTGACTACTTGCATTCCTTTGTTGCTAGGTTTTCAGTCTACTTTTCAGGTTTTACCTTTGCTGAGGTTGGCTGCATGCCGACTAGATATTGCAAGGTTACTTGCTGTCATTTTTCTTCAGATGGGAAGTTGCTATCTCGTGCTGGACATGACAGGAAGGTATGGAGCCATACATAGTAACTAATATATTTTCAGAAAAATGTTGCAGAGTGAACATAATGATTTCTTTGAAAATGGAAACCCTCTCCCCCATACTTTTGTCCCTTTTGGTATGCACTGATACAGACTCTCCTTTAAGAACTTATCAAGGCATAATCAGTAATTGGTTTTCAAATTTGAAATAATCTTCTTTTCCAATATAATTCAGTTCGTCTAATCAGCTGGTTAAGTTATATGCAAAACATGAGTTGTTAGAGCCCAACTACTTTGTTGGGATGTTTCCTATCATCTTAAGTTTTTTAATTTAGTTTTTCTAGCATGGTAATAAAGCATTTTACCAGATGGCTCCTGGTTTGGATCCTCAAAATCACCTCTTTTATCTAATTAAATCATGATTTTGTTTGGATTCATGCGCCGTCTGGAAGTCCATGTGCCATAATTTAGGCCATACACATGAACAGTGTGTGTTAAGCGTCTAAACACTGTTGTCAGGCTCTTTATTTTGTGCTTATCTGTGAACTTAGTGGTTTCTTAACCAGAGTTAAATGGATAGTAATTAACAATACCGAGGAATAACAATTGACTTGCATTATACAACAGGTTGTCCTCTGGAACCTGGATACCTTACAAACTAATAGCACCCCTGAAGAACATAAATTAGTTATTACAGATGTTCGCTTTCAGCCAAATTCATCTCAGCTGGCGACAGCTTCAGTTGATAAAACTGTGATATTATGTGATGCAGCCAATGTAATTATTCTTCTTCTCTTCTGCTTAAAACTTTAACATACAGATCACAGCTAGGGTCCTTTATGTTTTTAGTTTTTTCTATGCTGTTGCATTGGTTAACTCACAAAGTTTATTGTGGCAGCCAAACTTTTTTTTGCATGCTGCCACAATTCTCCCGTTATGTCCCACGACTTCCACCCTAAGAAGAACAATCTTTCTTTGTTTTTGTGATAATGACAATGAAATTCAGTATTGGAATATCAATCCATTATCATGCAGTCGTATCTCCAAGGTTGGCTACATATTATTCTGTTCTTTCCCCTATTTTCTACACACAAACTGCATTGAATTGATCTCTTTTTTTATCAATACTACATTCCTTGACATAGGGAGGCGCTGCACAAGTGAGATTTCAACCAAGAATTGGACATTTATTGCAAGCTGTATCAGATAAAGTGGTATATCTGTCTTTGATGTTGAAACTGACATGCAAACCCACTCATTTCAGGTATCGCATTCATAATTTGTTTAGTGACTGGTATTACCATTCTTAACATGTTAACCTTGGTTCAATTGAAAAAAGATCCTGTTGTTTTTGTTGTTGCCATTATTAAATTTGTCCACCTTATTCACAGGGACACTATGAAATCGTAAATAACGTATGCTGGGCTGTAAATGGAGATTATTTGCCATCTGTGAGTCAGAACTTGGTGAAAATTTGGTCGATGAACTTCGGAGAGTGTTGTAGGCGAGTGCATGCATTTTGGGTTGAGAGGGTTCATTAGATCACATTCTGAGCCTTTCAAGTTTTAAACATAGATTGTCTTTGTCATGTTAGTTGATAATCCTACGAATTGATTTGTTTCTCTATCTTTAAATGATGGAATGCAGTCCTTGGAGCTTTGGAACATAGTGGAAAACAAGAGGATGATATAACATCTCACTTTAAACCAATTTAAAATAAAAAAACAATTTAAACCAATGAAATTCTACAATAAAAACATCTCACTTTTTTAATATATATATATATATAGATAAAATCGCAGTTGAATCTCCATAATTGATGGAGTTCCATTAATGTTGAAGTTAATAGAGTTTTGGGTAAATTTATATTCAAATAGAGTTTAAGTTAAATTTATATTCAAATAATATGATATATAAATTATCAACGTTTTATTAATTATTATATTATTTTATAATTTATAAAATCTTGATAAAATTTATGCATATAGAATAGTATTAGTGAATTAGAAAAGCAATCTATTATTCTAGTTCCAAAAACACGAGTGACAGTGTGACACACAACATAATCAAATAATTAATTAATGGTGAAAAGACATAATAAATGATCCAAGCCCAAAGCCAACGCTAATGCCCAATCATTTCAACCCTGCTCATGGACAACAACCGACCTCTCTCCATAAACTTGCGTTATTTCCTCTCTTCGATAAAAAGCAAGCCAAAATTTCAACATATCGCTACACGCCAACTACTTTCAATGGACAACAATCAGGCCGTTAACAACGCTGTCAGTGTCGACGTCGAAGAATCGGAGAAAATCTCCGAGTCTTTTATCTGTTGCATTTGTCTGTAAGTCTCTCTCTCTCTCTCTCTCTATCTTCTTTACGTTTATTTATTCGGTTCAATTCAAGATTGTTGCTTTTCATTTTTATGTCCAATTTCCTTCAATTCTCTATGTATAATCCATTTAAATTGCTTTTTTATTATCGTCGAATGTTGTAATTCTTGAAGAAATGGAAGCCGTTACTTTATGTTCTGATGATCAAACCTATATTACTGAATTTGAGTTTGCTTTTATGCTTTAATTTTCATTCTAGGGGCTGTTACTGAATTTAGTTTGCTACTTTGCTTTTATGTTTAAATTTTTTTCATTTTGGTGGCTGTTACTGAACTTGGGTTTGCTTTTATGTTGCAGGGATCTTTTGTACAAACCCATAGTGCTTTGTAAGACATTGCTATGTGCTTTGAAAGATTGACTTGAAAAGTATCTATCCTTTAGTTAATTTCTCTTATCATTTTGTTGCAGCTTGTGGTCACATTTCCTGTTTCTGGTGTGTCCATAGATCCATGAGTAATCTATGCGAGTCACAGTGTCCAATTTGCAGGCATACATATAATCACTTCCCAAGCATTTGTGTGATGCTTCACTTCTTGCTCTTGAAGATGTATCCTATTGCCTATAAGAGAAGGGAAAAGCAGATCTTAGGTAAACTCTATGCTTTCATTCATGTGCTTGCTCTCATGTGCTCAATTAACTTGAACTGAAACTTGTATGCACACTTAAACATGCTTAATGATGCTTTATGAAAACATGCTTGGACAGAGATCACCGTATTTAAACATGCTCAATGATGCTTTAGAAAACGTGCTGGGTGGAGTTCTAGTTTGCAATTGAATATAAAATATGAGAAACAATAAAGGCATGATGTGTGAAAAATTTGTAAGAAATACAAGCAAACCTTTACTTTAAACCATTTTGGGACTTTGGTATTTTCTGTATACACGGCTTGAACATAAATTGTGGTGCCAGTTACTAGTGGAAAGAAGCCAAAGGGAAACAGTGGCATTGTCTTTAATAGGACCGTTGGATTACTTTGTCTTGACATCTTGTTATTGTTTACTGGGAATAAGTAATAGTAGAAAGTCATTAGTCCTTTGCCCAATTATAGTTGAACATAATACACAAATATATATCACTATGGAGGAAGACATTAATTAGATGGCTTGTGATTCTTGTATCACAATGAAATCTGAAATAAACTATTTGTTGCTGAAGCCTACATAGTGTTATGTAAACTATGTTTGTTGGGGAATCGAATTTGAAAATGAAGCTTGAATCTTACATATCTGTCTGTTTGAAAAAAAAGGTTCTGTTCTGTTGTTACTAATACTATGATGTCTCCAATGCTAATATTATGTGGATACAAAAATGAAGAAAAATTAGTACTGACTAGATCATGCAAAATTTTCCCCCATTGACATGAACTCAGTGAGAACTGCTCTCTAGTCTCTGAAAGAATGAAAGTCAAGCAGCAGGGGTTGCTAAAAAACATGTAGGAAAAGCATTATATACTCCGATCTTGAAAATTCATTGCACAAATGAGAGTCAAGCAGCAGGGTTTGCTAAAAGAGTTACAGAAAAAGCATGATATATTCCGATCTTGAAAATTCATTGAAAGAATGAAAGTCAAGCAGCAGGGTTTGCTAAATAACATATAGAAAAAGCGTTATATATTCCAGTCGTTAAAATTTATTGAGCATTATATTTTCCAATCATGAAAATTTATTGAATAAGAAACTTAGGGATTTCTGTAGCTAGACCTGGATGCAAAGCATACATGGCTGCTTTCTCACTTGCTATTATTAGCGGAGTTTGTATCTAAGATTGTCATGACTCGGGAAAATCCCTTCTTGATCTTGCCATCATATTCGCTTTATTGCATGTGTGTGTGTTCATGCTTTCCAATTGGTATGGTGAAGTATTTGATGGTTAGCTTTTATCTAAGCTATCTGATTAATTATATTACAAATTATTGCCTTGGCTTCTTCTAGAGGAAGAAAAGAAAATGGACTACTTCTCACCACAATTAGATAATCATTCATGTGAACCACCTCTTGCTAAAGATTTTGATCATCTGGGGGATTCTGCACAATCCTCTACCATAGTGGATGAGTCCACCAGTGAAGGGGGCATCCGTGAAAATATGGAGCATTTGGATTCTGTTTCTGGCACAACTATCATGGCACAAACCTCTTGTGGAACTGTTTCTATTGTGGAAAAGAATTCGCCTCAAAATAAGCTAAATGGAAACAGAAATCAGATTGCAGTTACCGATGTACTATGTTCTGCATGCAAGCAACTACTTATTCATCCTGTGGCTCTTAATTGTGGCCATGGTAGGCTTGTGAACTTTGCTTATTAGCCCACTTACATGTAATTTTCATTTCTGTATGTGAGAATATTAAGTTGATATGTGCTTACTTATTGTCATTTCTCGGCTTTGAATTTTCAGTATACTGTGAAACCTGTATCATCAAACCGACGTACGAGCAGATTAGGTGTCAAATTTGCCAATGTTTGAATCCAATAAGATGCCCTAAAATTTGTTTGGAACTTGATCATTTTCTGGAGGAACAATTTTCCAAAGAATATGCCTCGAGAAGAGGTGCTAGTCAGCCCAAAAGAGTCCAATTAAACCGTGAAAGAGCAACGACTGGTGTGTATAAATGCTGAATGAACTCATTGTACTGCATCATTAAATTTCTTTTGCAATAATTTACATTCCGCAGTTTTTAGCAGACATGATAGTCATACTGCTGGTTTTGCTTTCAGGTTCAAAGGAAGCTGCCAGACTAGGTTTAATCGCCTCCTTACTCCCTACGGGGGAACATCTACCGATGTGGGCTGATCCTCATTCAAATGTTCATATTGGAGTTGGTTGTGATTATTGTGGGGTAACAATTCTCTGTTGTTTACTATCTGTACCAAATGTTTGTGATTCTGATAGTATAACTTGATCAGTATAATGTCATGAAACATCGTTTCTTGTGGTATTTATATTTCAGGTAGTGTCTCTGAATCTTCTTGCTAAGAATTGTTACCACGTTGTTTCAGTTGATACTTATTGAACTCATTTAGAGTTTATAATGATGACTGTATGTGTTCATTCTGCATGTGCACTATGCTAAAAAGTGGGTCTAGCTGTGTAAGAGCAGTAGTGATAAGATGCTAAGAACCTGTCTGGAATGGTTGAGGGTAAGTGTAATAGTGGTTTTGAAACATTCAAATTTCAATCCAAATATCTGATAAAACTTTTTAGATATTTGGAAAATTTAGTAAATCCCACCACTCGCACTCTATTTTTCGTGGCAGGTTTTTTAAGGCATGTATGTGGTGGTTTTACAAATTCTGATTTTGAAAATCAGTTTTTCCTTAGAAAGATTTCAAAATATAAATTGAGAAAACATAATACAAGTGCAAAATAACTCAATGCTAACCTTCACTATACATGTGCATTATTAATTGCCAAACATTCTTTTCATAGACATTTTAGCCACTAAACACTGTCAAAGGACTTTTAACAGTATTTTGATTGCACAGTTTGCCAAATGCTTTTGTAAAATGATCCTTATCCTATTACTTGCAAAATCGCTGTTGTTGACTGTAGAAATCTATGTGATGCTGTTATGAAGGATTAGAAATTGCCACACATTCACAATGTCTCTTACAAAATGCATTCAAGTTCAAAGGAATAAATTTTCCACTGTGTTGTAAAGTTTCATCTTTTTTTTATTGGTTGGGGTTGTGGTCAACCAAGTTTCCTTGTTTTTTGTTCTCTCTTTCTTTAACCATTTATGAGATATATACACCACAATTTTAAATCTGAAGAGAGACTACAAGAAATGGCAGCTGACACCAGTGGTTAGGTAGAGAGCACTTATGGGCACAAGATAATTGTCTCTTAGGAACCAAGTGAAATAGCCCTGCAACTTCAGAGAGTTCTTTCTTTCCTTCGCTCTCTGTCACGCTTGAGCTTACTTACCTTCATCGTGTTGTCTCAAAGTATGAAGTTATGGTACCTGAACTGCAAAGCATGTCTTGGTCGTGTGTTTGGAAAACGATTCTTAATGTTGCATGACTCCTATTAAGTTAGTGGTACCCATATTTTAAGCATATTGTTGACTTAAAAAGTATTTGAAGCAGAATAACATTTAATTTTTATTCCGCAGATGTTTCCCATAACTGGGGACAGATACAGATGCAAAGATTGTGTGGAAGCCATTGGCTTTGATCTTTGTGGGGATTGCTACAATACTCGCTCCAAGCTTCCAGGACGGTTCAATCAGCAACATACTCCAGAACACAAATTGGAGCATGTAAAAGTAAATATCTTCCGCAGTGTGATAAGGAGGTTGGTGACTAGACAATTAGAGGATGGTTCCCCTGGTCGTACATTTGCTGATGACATTTTTGAAGATGGATCTCCTGTCACTTTGCCCGATGATGTTCAGGAGAACACGAGAAATGATTCACTGTCTACAGTGACCAACATTGATAATATAACAGATCAAAATGAATCTGAACCCACCAGTTAATTATGGAAGCTGGGAAAACTCTTATGGGCTCATATCTTCAGCATGAGGAGAGTCACTTCCTCAATAGCTTCCTGGTCATCCAAAATAAGCTGCAACATACAATGTATGGTTTAATGAATATCTTAGTATTCCTAATTAGCTGTAGCTTCCGTAAAGTTGTGGAGGGGACTTTGTGGCTACCGTCTCTGTGAATATGTTTGGCCTTATGTACTTATTCCAAGTTGTCCCTCGGATTTGTTGCTACATGTTTTTGTTGATTCATGTCATAGTCTTGTACAGCCTGAACCACTGTTTAATCATTGTGAATCGTAGTTCTATTTAACCTTTGATGGTATGTTGTTTATAATTTGAATATGTGATGGTATTTTTGTTTTATTTATGCAGAGGCCAATGAAGCAATTCCCACGTGGACGGAATACAGGTGTGTTAAATGAGTTGTGTAGCAAAAACCACTACTCTGCTCATAATTTGGATCGTGTAGTGAATCTTGGTCGTATTTTATTAAAATTACTTTATGGTTATTAGCGTTGTGGCTTGACACATTTTCAGTTGTCAACTCTTGTATTACATATAAAATTAATATCAAAGCATAGGATTCTAGTACTATAGTTGCAATAACCCGTTCACACATCCGTTTCTAGTTTTGTATGTTTTTCTTTCCAATATATATATATGGATTCTAGTACATTGGATTATAGTACTATGGGTTTTTTTTTTTTTTTTTTTTCTGTTTCTAGTTTGTATGTTCATCTTTACATTATATGTGTGGGTGGAATTCGTTAAATTGTGGCAGTTATCAATTTATGATACAACAGTCTACTCCGTTGGTATCTCATATTAAATTAAACTATTATTAGATTGGATGAAACTGTATTGAATTTGATTAGATATAAATTATAATATTGTCATGCATTTGAACAACCATGAAAATGAATTGGATTCAAGTAGATTCATTTTTTTTTTTTAATAAATCAAATGTATAAAATTGATTTCTAATGAAATGCAAATATTAGAAAAAAAAAATCGTTAATAAAATATAAATATCAAGATTCATACAAGTTAAAGTTTATGAATTGCTCTATTTTATATGATTTTTAAATTTTTAAATTTTTTTAATTATTAAAAATCATACATGTATGACAGTATGAGGGTTATCATAAAACCAAATACAGGATATAATGAAACCCGTGTATGTACATAGATTTCCACATAACTCACAAATGAGGGTTACAATGTCGCTATATACGATGTCTATAACTCACCAATTATCGAATTTTTGTAAATTCAGTTTTTATAACCAATATTAGAGCCATTCTTCCAAACTCCAGGTTTTGTTTGATTTAAGGCTTGACTCTTGAATTAAGTTATTTGTTTAATGGTCTTTTATTTTTTTATTTCTTTCCCTTTTAGAGCTAATTTTTGAATAGGTTAAAGATACATCAAATCTATTCATATAAATAATTACTTGTGCGATTTGGATAATAATAAAAATCACTTACATAAAATTTATAAAATGTATTTTGTGAAAATACCGCGTCATAATATGGATAAAAAGTATACAATCACTTATTCTAATGTGGATAAAAAAGTATACAGCCATTTACACTAGGAAGGGATGTGCGCCAATTGAATAGTTGTTAAGAAAATGGATTTGATTAAATTGCCTTTGAAAATAATTTTTTAATGTAACTTCAAAAATCAGTTTTAAATATAAAAAGAAATAGCACTTTATTAACCCAACTCTTCTTGAATTTAAACGAAATCCAACATCAGACTATAGACTGTTAAAAATAAAAAAGGAAAAATATTCTCACTATCTCACACACTCCTGAATTATGCACTCCTAATCTCTCACATCCCTGAGGTTACGTTTGGCACACGAAATTGGAATTGAAATAATTTGATTGGATTATAATAGAAAATTATAGTCTCATATTTGGTAGAACTTAGGATTGGAATGAAAAATTATTGTCTCATGTTTGGTAGAATTTAGGGTTAGATTAAAATTATACCATGCTATGTTTAATGTAGGTTGAGATTGGATTGGAATAAAATTAATTTAAATTCATTATTATATAAAATTAATTTTATAAAAAATCTGAAAAAAATAAAATAAAATAAAAAACCCTTTCATCATGAACCCACTGTCATCAACATTTTCAACCCACAGTTTATTAACATCATCAATCTAATTCATTAACATCATTACCTCTCATAACAACAACATCATCAACATCATTAACAACATCAATAACAACAAAAATCATCAACATAAAACATGAACTTATAAAAAATAAAATAAAATAGAAAGGGAGTTCTGATTTTAGGTTCATCGATGAACCCAGAACCCAGATGGTTCTAGGTTTCCCTAAACTCATAAAAAAAATAAAAAAATAAAGGAAGGAATGTGAGAGGGTAGTGAGTGCTTTGGTTCCATGAAGGTGTGATGAGAGAAGGAGGTAAGAGAAAGAGAGAAAGATGGAGGTGTGAAAAAAGAGAGAAGATAGAAATGAGAAACCTCATTCCCATCAAAACCTACCAAAAAGGTTGGGAATGAGAATTCTCAATCATTTTGGAATAGAGAGAGTTTGAGATTTTTGAAATCTCAAATCCTTTGTTTTCCAATTACTCTCTAAACACGGGATCGAGAGTTTAAAATATTTTGAATTTCAAATCCACTTCAAATCTCCTATTTCAAATATAGTCTTATAGCTAAATGGATTATTTTAGTAATTACTAATTATTAATGAAGTTGGAATATCATGAAAAATTTTCACCTTCTCTTCAATTCATCAAATAAAAAAATATTTAAGGAACAAGCGTTATGCAAGTAGGCGGTTGAACGTTTGTTCATGCTATAGGGTGGGCATCAATTGGTTAGTTCGATTTGATTTTAACCATAATCATAACGGTTTATAATCAACCATTGGGTTGGAATTTACAAATCCAACTAAACCAAGTATAAGCTTACACCAAACAAGGTTAGACCAAACCAAACAGAATTGGTTTGTTATGGTAGCCTAAGATTGAGCCTGAAGTAGTTTAATTTTGAATTTTATTTTTTATTTACTTTTAATTTTTTTCGAAGTTATCCTATCGCTATTAACAATTATAGGTTAAATTGATGTATTCTACTATTCTATAAGCAAGCAAAACTCTTTATTATAAATTATAACACTTACAGAGTTTGAAGACTAAGAAAGAAGTGAGAGAATTGAAGAGAAAGAACTAAAAAGTTGAAACTTAGAACAGTAACATTATAAAAAACAAAACTTTGTGTTATAAGATAAAGGTAAGATTTGAATCCTTGACGTCTTAGAATTAAAGAAAATACTTAATCACTCCTACTAAGGGATGATATGGTACTTCATCTACAAAATGCTCCAACTCACCAACCTATGTTAGAATTTGTCAATTCTACAAAATCCAATTATAATAGTGACTTTAGTGATTCAAAAAGAATGATATTTCATTTTCATGGATAATGAAATTGAAAGTGGTGTATCTTAAGTTCCAATAGTGACCAGCAGCCTTTAGGGAAAATGAAAGAAATGATACATCTAATGTTTGATATATTATCAAATACAGGCTATGTCATATGATAACAACTAAAGTTGCAATATATCATCCTTTAAAAGAAGTGGTTGAATATCTATCTTGACCTTAAAAGGTCTAAAGTTCAAATTTTATCTTTATCATTTAAAATACAAAGTGTGGATTGTGAGTATCCTTTGGATATGAGTTGTCTTTTTTCTGGTTGTAGGAGTAATTATCCAGACCACACTGTCAGTGATTCATTTCTATAAGTTCCAACAATTATCAAACTCGTAAGGTGTCAAATCTCATAATAAACCAAATAACAAACAATATTATTTTTAATCTAATCACATAATGCACTAAACACATCATAAGATTAATTTACGCAATGAAATTCAATCAAATCTTATCAAAATAATTCTATGTTTCAAGCCAGTGTTATCAAATCTTATGCAATGAAATTCAATCAAATCTTATCAAAATAATTCTACGTTTCAAGCCAGTGTTATCAAAATAATTCAGTCTCTCGTGTCAAACGAGATCATGGTTATAAAGAGTAAACAGTAGTTTCAATAATCCCATCACCATGGGCTTCTTTAAAAAGTTACTTTTTTAATCAGAATTTAGGTTAATATAACACACATATTTATGACAATAAACATTAGTTTCAATATAACACACACATATACATATATATATATATATAAACATAGTCTATAATGCACTTGGATATGAATACATTTTAAATCTTAATTATTTTTAATGAGTCAGATTTAAAGGTTAAAATTGAATCTTCAACTAATAGATTAGCATTATTAATTTAACTCATTAAAAATTGAATGGTCAAGATTCTAAATGTATCTACAAAATGTGCTTTATATATATATATATTAATTACAATAGGGTCCTTATAATACAGCCTTATTGTTGTCACAGTACAGTTAAGGCAAAAGTATGACATTATGGTCTCCGGTTGAGAGTTATCCAAACCTAAAAGAAAAGGCTTTAAGGTTAATATGGAAGACCAGAAAGTGAACTACCAGCATGGTAAAAATGACGAATCCTGGATCTACTGCAATGTTAAAGCATCATGCCTATTCTTGCTACACCTACATGTTTTCAACTTTTCATACTTCTCTCTCTTTTTTTTTTTGGCATTTTATGGTCAAACCTCAAAAAGCGCAATGAACGGCAGCGTTTTGACTTTAGTGAAAGCCAAATCTTAGAATTGGTTGTAGAATTCTTTCCTACAAGCGTTTTAAAGTTTGTTTGTATTTTGTCATAAAAAAATAAAACGTTTGTTTGTATTTTCTTTTTTTTTTTTTGAAACTTTGTTTGATTTTTTTTTATGAAGTTCAAAGTTTATTTGAATTTTATTTTGTAGGTCCAGGGTAAAAAGGACTTTATATTCTTTATTTTTGGGGTGAATTCGTAACATCATTTGAATTTTAACCAAATCTATCACCAATTTGTATCGACTTGTTTCAACAAGTATCTATTCACTAAAAAATTTTCTTCTTTAATTTGTATGTAGATTGTAGACGGACGGGTTTGTATATAACCAATACCAACATATAAATAATTGTATCATACCATTATTATCTAATAAAGTTTGATGATTAAGAATCCTAATTCAACTTATTAATATTTCAAATTTGAGTTACCTCTAAAAAAATAATAATTGTTATTATATCATATCAGTATATATACACAAATTCACCCATAATATATGAGTAATGAAATAGATTTTTTTTTATTTTTTTGATGACTATAACCAGTTCAGGGCATAATCGAAAACTTGCAGCGATGTTAATGGACGTTATGGCACAATCTGAGAATCAATTTTCAGAAACAGAAAGGATCAACTCACAAAGAGTGTGGAGATAGTTCTCACAAGAGTGTGGAGATAGTTCACAGAGAATAAGGGAAAAAAAACCCATAATAATATTCGAGTTTTAGATATAAAATCCTTCCCTTTAGAAATGGTGGGTGATGGTCTATCCATCGAAGGATAGTCCCCAAGCTACTAGTAATGATGTAGAATTCAAATACCAAACAGGAAAATGAATATAACAAAACCAACCCGTACTCATACCCTACCGCTTGTGAACCTAAACAAGATTGTAGAGTCGGGACAGCACGAGAGAACATAAGACACGCCTCAAAATATGTGCAAATCACACGCTTACCGATTGGCTAGAGCGCACCTGAACCTGCAGGTTGTCGGCGAGTGAATGCTCTCAATCTGTCAAACTCTGTTCCGCTGCCGTTAAGTTACTGCCTCCCCAAACCATGACAACCAACAAAATATAATAATCACAACTATAATTAATTTTCCTCAAAAATGATTGGACAGTGCTATGCACGCTCTTCTTTCGAGCGTGGCCTAATCATCTCTTAGAAAAAAAAAAAAAAAAACGCGGGAGGACGTGAAAAAAGGATTGTATTTTGTTGATTAAAATTTGGATTGTGGAGATCGGAGCAGGCAGAGTCATGATTGGGTTGAGTAATCACACGTTTGCCATTTGTACGGCTCTTTACCATCATCGGGAAGTTAAAAACTAAAATTACTGTATCAGGGCAAAAAGATCACTCTGAAATTTGTGTCGTCCTTTAAGATTACTTTATTTTAAAAATGTTTTGGGAAGCTGTTATCTGTTGTAATTTGTAGGTAGCTCTAGTTTTTAGTGGGGTTGTCTTTTGTTAGGGTCCCCTAGGGTTAGCGGTTTCAGGAGATTCCCTTAACGTCTGGTGTTTTGAGAAGAAGAAACCAATCCATACCCATATTAATGCTTAGACCCAATTATGTATCATATCGCTTTCTTAACAATATGTTATTCAATGAGTGGTATCATATGGATTTTGTATTTGTCTATTTTATTGATGTTTTATGTAAGGTCCCTTAATTATTTTTTCTCTTTTTTTCTTTTATTGGGGGTGGGGGGGTTTGAATTTGGCTAATAAGTAGCTAGCTAATTGGGTGGCCTATGTTCGAGACAGTTTAATAATGGACTAATAAAATAATTAATATGTTATCGAATATATTTCACAAACTTTAAGGAGTACGGAATAACATTTATGGCTTGATTTTAAAAATGTTTTAGTATGTATTTGTTGTAATTTATAGGCAACTCTAGTTTTTAGTGGGGTTTGTCTTTTGTTAGGGTCTCTAGAGAAGCAATTTCAGGAGATTCCCTTAAACGTTTGGTGTTTTGAGATGGAAAAACCAATCTCATATTCATGCTTGACCTAATTATTGTATCATATCCCTCTTTTAACTATATGTTATTCAATAAGGGCTATTATATCGATTTTGTATTTTACTGTTTTACTGATGTTTTATGTAAGGTCCCTTTATTATTTTTCTCTTTTTTCTTTTATTGTGGGTGGGGGTTTGAATTTGGCTAGTAAGTAGCCAGCTAATTGGTTCGAGGCGATTGCAATTTGATTGACAAATATGATAATTTATATGTTATCGAATATATTTTATAAACTTTAACAAGTATGGAGCAATATATATGACTTACAAGTTTCTACAAAGTCTGTGATAAACTTTGGAAAAATCCAATTAAAGTGTGCATTTATAGGAGAGGTGTGAGGCTCTATTAAAGAAAAAGTAAGGTCACAATGATTTAGTGTATATGTCCCAAATTAAAAGAAAATTTCAGAAAATAGTACTGAAAAAGGTTTGAGTTTTTGTACTAATATAAAAAATGTAATAATAATTTATTTTAATATCATTACTGTTTATAAATTATAATTTCTGAATAATAGGCACAAACATTTTATGGTTATTTATTGAGAATTATAACCTTTGTTTGGAAATTACGTATTTAAAAATATAATTTACGAACACAGATTAAGAGTCATTTTATTTTTCAATACCAATTTTGGAATTCACAATTTTAGTGCCAGAAAGAAAATTCACAGAAATCTATGACACTTAAGATCATATTAAGTACTATAAAAAAACTCATATAAGATAATATAAATAATTTAGAGGCACACGTACAATACGCGTGGTTGTGCGCGTGGCTATGGCCTGTCCTTTCTTGTGTAGACTGTGTTAATGAAGCGCGCGGTGTGATGGTTTTGGCGGGAAAGTCAGTGATGGAAAAGATTCGTTTTACTTTTGAAGAAAATAGAGTGCTGATTTGGGAATAAATTGAGGTTTGATGTAATGGGGCATCGATAATGGTGCTTAAACATTACTCGTATTTTCTGTCTTTAAAAAGCCTTATCCATGGGTAATAAGTTTTTGGATTTTCCTATACAACCCCCCCATCTTTTGTTTTTTTAACTAGCATCAATCAGAAAACTACCGGAATGAGTTAAGAAGAGACTTATTAATATTTAAAACTATAAATTAAATTTATAATCTTAATATATGGATGAGAATGATTATACCAGTGCACCTACCGACCACTCCCCATCTTTGTTTAAACATAGAGCTTTGTTAATTTCAAGAAACTCAATGAGCCCGCAGATTGCCCATTACTATTGCTCGTCATGCTTCCAACTCAACGTCTTTTTCATCAATCTCTCATTTATTATGTCTTCTTCTTTTTGAAAGAAAAACTTACAGACTCCAAGACTCATTGATTGAGATTCATCATTAAACTTTCTTCTTCTTCTGTCTTTAGTCAGATATTTTTCAATTTTTCTGTTTCAATAATTTTTCTTGTTAATTTATGTCTTGATCTTTCATATGTATTTTAATTATATCTAAACCTTTTTGGACAACTTAATTCTTGCTCTTTAAAATATAATTAAATAAGGAGTTATGAACTTCAAATGTTAATTTTTGAAATTATTACAATTGTGATAAGTTTTTTTTTTTTCGTTTTTAAATATTACTATAATTTAGGTACGGGAAATGCTTAAACCCACAATGTTATTAAAAAAAATCAACTATTTGAATTTCTACATCATTACCTTTCAAAAATATATTATAAATTTTAAAATTAAAAAAGAGATATATGATTCATTCTTAGTCTTCAAATGTAGGTGTTAGAGGTGTTTTTTTAAAAATAATAAATAAATAAATAAAAATATGGGTGTTAGAGGTGTTACTAATGAATCCTTTCATTTTTTTTTTTTTACATATAATTATAACTTAATATATAGGGTATAAAGTAATTAGATAATTTTTTTAGAGAAATACAAACATATTATAACCATTTAAGAAATTGGCTTTGATGCTGGTGATAAAACCTAAAGCCCAACCACTTGTCTTATAAAAAGGTTGTGAGTTCAACTCACAAATTTCTCTTAATGTTGACAATTTTTTCCACGTATGTAGATTGTCCTCTCCTATTTTTAAAAATTGATCATCGAACTGTGCTTCAGAGTCATATCGTCATTAGTTTCGGTAGCATCATGAGTTAATCCCAATATTAAAACATATATATATATATATTATATGACCATTTTACCTAATGAGTAATGACTAACAATCATTTTCAATATTGAAATTTGTCCCGGCCATCCTACACAAAAAGCTGACAATCATCACAATATATCATAATTCTGATAATAAGTCAATGCTACACTCCATTTATTCATGTTTGAGGATCCACCTCAGATTTTAACTTTTCTCATGGAAGTGTTGTTAAGGTCCAGAGAAGAATTTGGTTCATCCAATATATCGTGCATTTTTGACCTGATAGTACCATATACAATTAAATGCTTGTTACTTTTTTGAAAAAAAAAAAAAAAAAGTAAATAAAATGCTTGTTGCTATACTACGTACATACTATGATATATTAGCAGAAGGCGTAAAAGCTTGACAGATCAGTGCAGCAATTTTCTAGAGGTGGAGTCAGGTTTGCATGAATCATGATGGCTTCTCTTAAACCACGGTTGTCATGACTCATGAGTCGTAAGTTTGGGGGCAGTCGCACCACCACACGCGGATTGCTTCAATCACACCTAGCAATTAGCAATGTCATGACCTTCACTTTCAGCTCAAAAGCTTGAGTCAGGCCACATGGTCCTACAGTAATAGACCATTGCATCCTTCTTATAACGTCACAATACGTAAATTTGCTATCAACATATAATGTCCACAGCTAATTAAATTTATCAATAAATATATTTAATGGGAGCTATGCGTTTTACTCCGTGTTGCAAAAAGCGCTAGACACAGCAGCCGATAGGGGTCGAAGCTGCCTAGATGGTTTGACTGGCGGTTAATCTGACTGCCGGTAGAAAAAAATAATGATAAATAAATTTCCATACGCAACACACCCACGCCCACACCCACACATTTGACTCATTTTCTCTTCTCAATCTCATCTATATAGAGAGAGATTGAAAACACAACAAAACACCACAGGGACAGAGATTGGAAACAAAAGAAAGTCACAGTATGAGACAACACATGCACACAACATTTGGATTACGAGTCCAAAATTTAAAGTATAAAATGAATATAGCACTGTTACATATATATACATATATACGAGGCCTTTACCATTTTCCAAATATATGGATAGCAACATGATCTCCATTTCCATATTTTCAATATATTTTATATTGAACTTCGTTTCATGCGCCTCAGGGGCTATTAGAACGTATTTTATATTTCAATACACATGCCTTTTTAAATTCTCTTCTAGCTAGAGAATTATTTGCTCTTTACTTTCGATACACATGCTCCTACTGCGCTAATTAAGATTCTAATTCAATAGTAGTCTTATAGAAACAAATACTTATTTGTCTATTCTCTTAAAAAAAAAATAAAAATACTTATTTATCTGTTTTCCTTTTTCTTTTTTTTTTTTGGGAGGGGGGGGGGGGGGGGGAGGGGGAGGGGGCACGGGCGCGGGAGCGGGTGCAAGCGCGGGTCCGCAGGCGGCGGTGGAGGGAGGTGTACGGGGGGCAGTGGGGTAGTGGTGAGCGGCAGGGATTTATCTCTTTCGGGACTTTGTTAGTTAGAAAACTACTTAACTCTTCAAGAGTTTATTGTTTTGATAAGAATTTATATAGGGAGAATTACCCCCAACTTACCTCAAAATTTAATATTCACAGACACGTACAACTTTTTGATTTATTTGTAACGTCCTCCCTTGACTAATGAATTAACTGGTTTGACCGTTATTGGATATGGTTGATTATGTAAAAAATATTAAAATATGAAATTACCCCTCAATATATTTACTTTTTAATTTTCTTTTAAAATAAATTTTAAAAACTTTAAATAAATTTAATCTGATATCCACCGTCCATCTAAAAATGGATAATGGAGATTAATTTGAGAAAAAAATTTAAAAATAAATAAATATTAAAAATTTGATTAAAATATCTTTTACTTAGATCTCCACCGATGAACGATGGAGATTAATTTGAGAAAAAAATAAATTTAAAAAATAATTTGGAAAAAAGAAAAAACAAAAACTCCACCGTCTCGCTCCTCTCCAATCACCGTCTCTCCTCTCTCTCTCTCTCTCTCTCTCTCTTCTTATTATTCTTCTTCTTCTTCTAACCATTCATTGTCTCTCTTTTCTCTTTTTTCTTCTCATTCTTCTAATCGAACGTAGAACTAAGTTCGAATGATTCAAACCCAATTGGGTTGTTTTGGATTATTTTGGGGTTGATTGTGGGTCATTTTAGGGAATTTTTTGTAATTGAACATTGGTTTTTGTTGATTGATTGATGATAATGATAATTTTGGGTTGATGATTGATGTTGATGATTTTGCTAGATTGATGATGATTTTGGTCAAAGATGAGAGAGAGGAGAGATTAAAGATGATTTTTTGGGATTGAATATGATTTTGGTTGAAGATTATTTCAATGGCATATTGGTAATTTCATTTGACTACAAAATCAACTCACAACAATCTGACAGTACTCTGGGCCAATTTCACCTTTCAACACCTTTTAAATAATCAAAGTGATCATGTTATGGTCAAATCCAGTCAACACATTAGTCAGAGGAGGACGTTACAAAAAAATCAAAAAGTTGTATACGCCTGTGAATTTCAAATTTACAGGTAGGCTGTAGGTAATTCTCCCGTTTTATATATATGAACCACAGGCATTTTGACAATTATGAAGTTTGGATTCAAGAAAGGCCAAAATACTACTTGAAATGATGTCCTTACTACCTCCTCTATTGATGCCAACTATTGATGAATTATTCCCTTTACATGATTGGTGGTCAGTCTTGATTTCAAAATTTGAAATATATAATTCCTCAAAAATATATATATATATATATATATATATAAGGTGGTGGTCTGGACTTAAATCATATGTGGCTCTTAATTCTGCTATATTTGGGCAAATTTCAAAAAAGTATATTTGTGTAGATATAGTAGAATTTGATTGAAAATGAATTATTGGAAGTCTCAATTTAGAGATGAAAAGAACGTACATTATTTTTTGAAAAGATTTGGCTACCTTCCCAATATATAAGGTTCCCCATAAACTGTGGCCTTTAGATTGACTTGAACAACTATTCTTACAATCAATCTAATGACTATAATTGATGAGTAATGTTACTGATTGGATAAAGTATGAAATATTTGTTTTTTAAGAAGAGACTTTAGCAAAACAAAAGATCAGAGATTTCTTATTTCTTGCTTTTTCTAGCAAGGTATGGAAGCTTTTATTTATAAAAGAATGATATTTTCCATTTGCATATTTCAGACAATATTTTATGAATTTGTGTTTATCCTTATACAATTTATTCTCTCACAATATTATTAAATTGATATGATAAAATAAACCAGAAATTCTTGAATTCAATTATTTAAAGCAACCAATATATTGGATTATGGAAATAATATGAATACCCAATTCTTAATAAAAATTATTTGTTAGTAAATGTCCCTGAACGACAATGTGATAATACAAATTAGTTATTAAGGGACTATATGATAGAATCAACAGTTTAGGTACGATATTTTGATGATACAAGTAACTTCTTGAAATATATAATCATATAAATATAGTTTTCCTATTGTTAGGGGAAGATAAATCATAAGTTGAGAAACAATGTGCAGTTACATGGTAGACTTCATCTTGTGAAACTCCATGGTATGGAAACAATTTTTTGGATAATTCAAATGAATTAATTAATAAAATAATATTATGCCAATATAAAAATCTAGGTGATTATTCCTACACTATAATTTATGGCAGCAAGTAAATCATTTATTATATACTAAGATTTTGAAAAACGATATGGTTTAAAATGTATGCATCCCCTGAAGTGGAAGTTGAGAAATCATATGATCATATCAAAAATAAATCAATCCATGCCTGCGTTAATACGAATATGGTGAATTGAGTGAATTGCGATGAGTTAAATGAAATTGATATGAAGATAGTGATGAAAAGGATGAATAAATAATAGTAATGTAAGAAAAAAATAACCAAAGAGGCAAGGGAACTTCGACCTTATGAGTAATGCCTACGTCCACAAATATTTTATTGCTAAGGGAAGTCTACTCCTAGCAGAGTTTCTACTAGGGCTTCTATAACTCCTAACAGCCTACTGTTTATAAGTTTCTAAATCTGTATCTTCCTTATGTCATTTGTACATGTGAATGACTTTTTATATAATGTTAGGATTATTTGTTTGCATTTTGCATATAATAAAGTTGTTAGAATATAGCAAAAACTAAGATCATCTTTCCTAATTCACATAATACTGCGTTTAATCTTTTATATTCGAATCAAACTATAATTATTACGTCCATATTCGTATCAAAATACAATTCTGACAACTTCCTGTTTGGAGTGATCTTCTATGTGAAATAAGAGTGTTCATGTTTCTAAAACTTGGTGTTGTTAAAGAAAATTATGAGTTGACTGTGTTTGCAAACTGCTATATCACTACAATTTCGAGTTGCTTTTCATGCGAGCTAACTAACTTGAGTCGTCTTGATGCCTTCGTGTTATTTAATTTGTTTTAATTTGTTACACACCCCTGCTGACATGACATCTACTGACGTGTTATTGAGTAATAGATTTTATATTGTTTCATTCTTACTTTTGATTTCCCGGCCTTACTGATCTTTTGGGCCTTAGTAGTCTTGCGGTCTAGATATTATTTTTGGACACAACAAGTATTAAATTAATTGGATTCAACACTTTCAATTTTAATTTGATTGCAATTCATAAGTTTGGCATTAGATATAAGATCAATGTTAAATTAAGCTTCAAGCTATTTTATCTAATCATCTCCAAAAATCGAGCTTTGTGATTTGTAATCTTTAAATTGCAATTTCTATTATTCAAGTTATAATATGTTAGATCAAGTTTTTAGCTTTTTTCGGACTAATGTTAAATTGAGTTTCAGGCTCTTTAACGTCCCTGATCTTTCGGTTGTAATACGTTCACATCATTTGTGTAATATTCTTTTAAAGATCAAACCATAAGGTCTTTGATTTTGTGGTCTTAGAGTTGCAGACTGCAATTTTCAAGTTACAATACATTAATTTATTCCCAATCCAAATAAATTTCATAAAGAAAATGAAGAGGGATGAACAATATAATTTAATGTTTAAAACCAAAATAATAAAATAAAAATACTTTACAGTTTCTCGAAACTTCTGATTTCACCAAGATAATTGTCATCTCTTATCATGCATTAAACTTTGATCATATGAATTTTGTCTCCAAGGAAAAAAATAAACCTTCAGATTTTGAAATTAAAACTAAAACAAACAATGATTAGAGACTCATGCTACTGATAACATACTATGAAATAATTGGAATAAATAAGAATACAATAATATATAAACTCAAAATTGGAGAAGAGAGAATATATAACCCTAAAGAAAAAAAGATTCTATCATTCCTCAATTTCCATTGTCAATCTTTACAACTATTTTCAAGTCTATAAAAAATATAAAAGTGAGAGCTCTTTATATATATATAACCTCTCAATTGAATTATAAAGTAATATGGTTATGAAAACAAAAAGACAATGATCGTAATTTTAAGAATAATGATCATAATTGTGTGGATTGATCTCTTCCGTATGGGAACCGCTCCTCAGATCATGTCATCAGTATCCTATTTCGCTTGGTTCCAGTTATTCTCTAAACCAATCTCAAATATCAAAAGATAAAAATAAAAAAGATAGCCATCACTAGTCACTACCCTAAAATTAAATGAAATTTTTTCATATTGTGGGTTTTGGTGGAAAATTTTCATGCCCCTAATTATTATAAATATAGCACATGAATTAATATGAGTTATTAATTTTCTGTTATTATAAATATGGCTAATGACATGAATCAATATGAGTTACTCATTTTCTTTTTACTGTGTTTCTTTTGCAAGTCAATATGGAGACCACATTTTAAGTTTATCAAATTCCATTGTGATGAAGTACCATTAGTAAATATCCAAGTAACTGCTCCCACAAAAGGATTTTTCATACTTGTTATTTTATGAGTATAATGAGACTCAAACCTTCTCTCTATATATGTCCGTAATTGATATGAAAAGGTTGTGTTTCATTTTCGTGTTATTTTTTAATTAACAAACATGGAGATCTATTCAGCAGTCTGTCTGAAACTGTTAGAAAAATCCACTATTAATAAAGCTTAAATAATCATTTTCATAATATAAGAAAAGATTCTATTTTTTATTATTTTACGAATAAGACACAAGACTTGAAATCCCATTATAAATATAGAAAAATATACATAACTACTTTAAAAAAAAAAAAAAAAGGAGGTAATTTTACATCAATATATATATATTTACAAAAATTTGACATCCACTTATTAAACTTTGGCAAATGGACCATGACAGGAGTTGTATTGACATCGAGGGAAGAGAAGCGTAAGGTAAGGTGAAATGCAGGAATTGTACAAAGCTACAAGGTATTGGCGCATGCTTATTTTGCTGCGACATGTCCGTGGCTTTTATTTTCCTGATATTCATGTCCATGTTAATTGCATGCCCCAATTGTACACTAGCATTCAATGTTTATTGTGCATTGCAAAACACCTCTCGTCGCCTAACTATTCAACGGTCAATTCAATCACTTTCTTCGCTGGATCAAGGGAAAGAGACTGAGGGATATGGGTTCCCTTAATTTTTTTTTTTTTTTATAATTTTTGAATTTTAATGTCCGATAAATTGATAATCTCTTTTATATAATAAATTTTGATTGTCCCTACTTGAACCAAAAAGATAAATTAATAATTTTGATTAAATTATAAGAAATTGTTTTTTTTTTTAATTTATTTAAGGAATATGTGGTCACACTCATTTTATAAATTGATAACTTACTAAAAACTATGCAGAGGATTGATTATGGTGTTTTCTTGAATATGGATATATTTTTTATTTTTTATTTTTTATTTTTGTAATATCCAAATCTAGTTTTCCTAAGACACTTTATGAAGTTGTATTCTTGTATTGCAACAAAAATTATTTAATGTAAGTTGTATATTTTTAGGATTTTACTTTTAGTGAATTCTAAAATTAATATATATTATTCAATGTTTTAACGTTTTATGTATATAAAATATTAGGCAAACTGAAAACAGACAAAAACAAATGAAGTTTTGTTCGGTGTAAAAAATGATTAATTTTTGAAGGTCAAAACCAAATTTACACCAACTTTTAAGTCACTTTTAATAAACCATTGTACATTTAAGAGAGAGACTATTAAACTTTCGCATATTTCATATACATATATATATATATATAATTTCATCTAAAAAATATTAACACGATCTTATTCGTTCTACTTATTTATTGAATAAAATATATTTAACTATCAAAATGAAGCATGTTTAATGAAAAATTCTTCCGCAATCTCAAATGTAAACGAATGAAGGCCTTCATTCATTTTCATATACATCGATTTAGTTTTATTCTTTTAAGAAAATATTTCTATTGATATGAAAAATATAATTTATATATTACATATTATATTTAATACTTAATAAAACTCTACCGATGTTTATAAAAATCTTTTAAAATAAAAGCTTTTATACTTTTATAAAGTCTAAAATCAATAAAATTTAATTAAAGACTTTTTTTCTTAAAATAAAAGTATATAAAAGCATTCCATAATCTTTTAAAAGTCTCTAAAAATTAATAAAAAAATCTATAAATTTTATAAAAATCATCAGTTTAAAAAACAAAAGAAAATGGATGTTTCTATAAAAGTTTAAAAGAATTTAAAGGTATTTAAAAAAAAAATTAAAGGTAAATTTCCCTCTTGGGAAAAAAAAAAAGCACACGAGCGTCACAACTCAAAAGATTTGAAAAAAAAAAAGCAAGTAGTGTGAAAAAATAAATGGTTTTTTTTTTTTTTTTTTTTTTTTTTTTTTTTAAAGATGGTTAGGAAGCGAGGAGAGAGGTGTTCCCTTAATCCCCAACCCTAAAAATATAAAATGCTTGCTCCTACATGTCCCCCACCACCCACAAGCCTCTCCATTTTTTCACATACAAAACTTGGACCCTCTCTCTCTCTCTCGCGTTCACTGATACACATAAACCCACCTTGCATATGTTCCTTACCCATGTCTTAAAGACCGAGTGTTAGCCCACCCTTTAAGACAAGAAGACCCACGCAGAGAGAGTTATATAGCAGTTTGTTAGGATCAGAAACACTGAGCGGTAAATGGGTAAGTACATGAAGAAATCTAAGATTACAGGTGACGTTGCTGTCATGGATGTCTCTCCTTCCTCCATTGGTGTCCGTACCAGAGCCAAAACCCTTGCTTTGCGCACTCCTCCCGACCACCCTGATCACTGCTACCTCCAGCTCAGGAGCCGCCGCCTCCACAAACCACCACCTCCTCCTTCTGCCAGCCCCTCCAGCACTTGCACACGCCTTAACCCTAACCCCATACCAACATCTACCCTGCCCCCGAGGTCTCTTTCTTTTAACAACAACCACACCGATCCCTGTTATTCCAATAATGAAGGCACTGAGGCTTCTTTTGGAGACAACTCTTTGGATTTTGAACACAGAGACAGGTACACACACACACACACTTCTATGTTCTTCCTTTGTTTTTCCCTTTTTTGCTATTTTTTCTGACTTTTAATTTTTGGGCTTGAACTTTCTAGCACTCCCCTGTTTTTGGTGCATTTTTTTTGGTTTACTTGTGTTTATTTTGATTTTTCTTTTCCTGTTTTAGTGTTCACTTAAGACATGTTTTCTGGCCAAAAGAGTCGTGAAGTTATTCTCGTGACGCGAGAGCTTTCATTTCCAAAGGGAGCACCAGCTCCTTATATTCAATTTTCAAAACCAGTCTTTTTGGTTCTTCAAAAAAAAAAAAAAAAAACTATCTTTTTGGTGTACCTCTCTGCTCAAAAGCAGCAAAATGTATGTCCTTTATTCATTACAATATTCTTCTCTTATTCACTTTCTCTTCTTGTTTTAAAATCTTTTGCAGGTTTTTTTTTTTTTTCGTTATTTGTCTTCTCAAATTTCACATTTGAAAGAGTTTACAAGAAAAATCTACAAGTGCAAACTCTGGTTCCTTGTATATTTCCTTAAGGTGTGTTTTGTTTTTTGTTGGTTTTAATCAACTAATGTTTCTGTTTGTGTCTAGCTTTAGTTCTGTCAATGTCCCTTGATTTTTTTCCTTACATCTCAGGAGATGTCATTTGAAGTTACAAAGAGTCATCACACATGTATTTGTCTGGCTGGCTTTCCCAGCACTTCTTTTTTCTTCAGAAGGGAAAAGAGTTCGTTTCTTTGATCGGTCTGTGTTATGATCTGACTTCCTGTGTTTTCATTTTCATGGTGATGCATTGATGTCTTATTGTTTTCTGTCACACAATGTTCCTGTGTTACGAGATATCCTTACATAATACTTAGATTTTTGTTTCTCTAGCAGGTTGCAGTCTCTCAGCTTCGTTGTAACGTTGCAAGTTGTAATTTTCCATGTCAAAGCTGATTAAATGTCCTCACAATATAGGGTTTTTCATAGCCTATTATCATGTTCCATGTTGTCAGCTAGTAGTCCTAGGAGAGTAAATTTAACTTATATCTTGGGTTTGATTGCCCCTTTTATCTTTTAATTTGCGAATCAAGTTTGCTAAAATTTTCCCATTTATATACGTAGATAATGATGAAATAAAAGAGGTTATTATTGAACATTTATTGCAACTGTGGCACTGGCATAACTGTTTTATCTGTGATTTTGTGTTACCATTGACATATCATGTTCATGGGGCCTAGCTCCAGACATTGTGCTATGCTTTTGTTTTGGGGCTACCAGTATTTGACAAAGAGTTGCAGATTTCTTGCTTTTATTTGTTACCTGCTGCCTTCCAAATTGGAGCTTGTCCCTTTAATACCTGTCACTTCACTATATATGTAATTTTTCCCCTCCTGAGGAATGTTAATCTTGCTTGCTGATTTTTCATTTTGGGGTGAATTAATCTAAAATGCACCATTAATTTAATTTTTCTTACACCATTAATTGAAATTTTTTTATGGTATTTTTTTCGATTTTATTATATTGTTTGAATAATTTTTGTCTTCAACAGTGGATTTTATGCTCTTGTGTTGAGAATTAGTTGTAATTGTTGTTGATATGTGGTCATTATGCAGGGGCACTAGGGAAAGCACACCATGTAGCTTGATAAGGACCTCGGACTCCATTGGAACCCCCGGTTCCACCACTAGGCGGAGGAGCATGCCTGCAACTTACCAAGAAGGGCAGAATGATCGGAAAATTGTACCTACACAGCTTGAAATAGAGGAGTTCTTTGCCTGTGCTGAGCAACAAGAAGCGAGATTATTCATTGAGAAGTATGCCTCTTTCATTATAAACACAATTTACATACTAGTATTTGGCATTATGTATATGTATACATCAATGCTTACTGAACTACTTTAGATTATAAGCTGAAACAAATGTTTTCTTGTTCATCTGTTGGAATTTTGCAGGTATAACTTCGACATCACGAATGGTCTGCCCCTCCCAGGACGTTACGAATGGGTGGAAGTGACTCCATAACAAAAGCCACTTTCAGTTCTGTTTCAATTCCCTGCAACTTGATTGATGTGGGAGCGCATGATTTTAAAGAAAGTGGCTGGGAATGGCTGGTGCTGTATAATACATGACCTGTCTATGTTCATGTAAAGAGTCATTAAGATGTGTAATTTAAGGATCTGTAACATTAACAGAACTGATGAATTACACACTAACCAAACATTCAAGGGTAGGAAATAATGTCAGGAAATTGTGGAGAGTGGGTAGTTTTAGGCTTCTTAGTTATTGCGTCATTGTAATTTTTAGGTGTTATATCTAATTACTAGATTTTGCTGTCCTTTTATGTCTATACTTAGGTAGGGATGATGATTATCGCATGCTCTATGGAAATAAATGTTACTCAGTCGTCATTTTTAAAAATTTTGTCTTTACCTTTGTTTTGTTCCCTGCATTTTTCACTTAATTTTCTGAGATAGAATACATGCCCTTTGAATTTTAGCTTTGATGGTGATATTTCTCAGTAAGCAAATCCAACATATTTCTTTGATTTGTTAGTATGTGGTGGTGTTGGTGGCCGTTGTGATCAATGAAAATTGGACTGGTTGGCCATTTAAAACCAGAATAGTAGAATGTGTTAAGAACGTACAACTTAAATGGTTTAACATTAATATGTTAAATAACAGGCCAAAGCAAAAGCCAAATTTTGTTATAAAGCTAGTTGTTTCTCTATTATCAGTTGAATTCAAATTGTTGCATCGAATTAGATAAGTGATAAGTCAGTGGTCCCATTGTGGACTTGCGGTTTGGCTGGACGGTTGAGTTTGAAAAACACGGGTGGTGATGATGGTGGGGTTTCCTAGGCAGTGTTGAATTGTTCAGTTGTATCTCACTTCAGGTTGTTTCTGACACTAGCGTTTGTAATGATTTTTGTTTTTTTAGTTTATTTTCTTTGATTCTGAAACTTGTGGTGGTGTAAAGCTGATCAATTTGTCAAGTGGGCATGAACGAATGCTTTGTATGAGTGAATGATGAATGAATGAATTTGCGTTTGCAATTTTCGTTGCCTTCTCAGTCACATGGGGACCTTGTACGGTTGGGCAGATTTTTAAGTATCACAGGTTGCAACAATCTTCAACATAGATTTGATGATGATGTCCTCTTCTTTCTTCTATTCCACATTTCATCAACCTTTTTATCCTCTCTCTCTCTGTGGAAATTACCTTGTTGAACAAGACTGCAAGTTGCAGAACAGGATGCATGCAAAGTAAATAAACCCCTCTGCATACTTTTGCATGTGTGTTCTCTGTGTGTCACTAGAAACCTGCAGACAGTGCATCCCAATTTTGGCCTTTTTCTGTTTTCTTATTGCTTAAAACCTCTTCAGTCCTTTCTAAATTTTGTTGTTAGATTTTACCCTCATTTTCACTACCTCGAGATACCTATCCTATGCTTGTTGATGTCAGTACCCACCTACAGGTGCAGGCCTACCCTATGTTTGCACCTTGTTTATCTCACTCCTATTTTCGTATAAACCTCTCATAATTCTGTTGTAAACTTCCATCTACCACCTATACTTTTGCACACTTTAATAAGTTCAATGATGTACTCATAGTTCTCTCATTCAAGCATACTTAATTGGTATCATATTTTTTGAGGACCAACTGATGATAAAAGAAGGAGATGTAATCCATAATTTTATGGGATCGAGGCACTTGCATGGTTTCTAAAGAATCACTCATTATTATATTTCTTCCATTATAGATGTATAATCATTGCGTTCCAAAATAATGATAATCAGATATTAGGGAAACAAATTCTTTAATATAGCCACTGGATGGGCAGCTTGGTGCATGGAAGGGGATTCTAGATTATTTATCCCAGTCCTTTGTTTTTGGCATAATTTACTTGATATGGGTGAGTTGGATTTTTTAACCCAACTTATACTTCTTTTTTGGTAGATGTACTTGTGCACATTTGTTTCTGTAGATGTATGGTTGAGACAATTTTACAAGGATTTTATGTAGTTGAAATAAAGATAGACTACTATAATTTTGAAATTATTCTAATATTTTTAACAAGCTTTTTAGCATGCGTTCATGTAAGTGTATAAAAATAAATTTATATGAATACTTCTAATATATTAATAGACATTTCTGATATGATTTGCTTTATTTCTTCATTTTTATTTCATTTTATGATAAATATTTCTTCACTTCTTAATATATGTCGCAAGGATATTCTTGTTACCATTCCATTACAAGTTTACTTAAAAATCTACTTTGAAATTCAATAGAGACATTTTTTTTGCCCAGAGACTCACAGAATTGCCATAATTTATTATAGAGGAGAAGAAAATATCAACAGTTATACGAGCATTTATAACAGACATGTCACCAAATAGTTAGAACACGTTGAAAACGTTACAGGTGGGTTAGATATGGCATTTAGAAGGTTGTTTTAAAATATATATATATATATATATATGCCAATTTACTGATCTTTCTACAATCATATCAAACATGTTTTGAGCACTTACCTTGAAATAAATTATATAGGGTTACAAATACACCAATTTATGACAATCCCATAATATGAAATAAAAGAATCGATGGAGAATCCTAGTATCAATGCCACAGACAGTTGACAGAATTTTGAGTAATCGCGTATAATTCAAAAATAACATGAAAATCGCATCACTACTTAGTACTGAGGTCGCAATTGTTTAGATAATAGAATAACATAATTAATGATAATGACAGTAAAAACTTAGATGGCACTTCATATGGAATGCACTTTCTAGCATACCTTTTCAGTATGCAATATATTTACTCATAATTAATTATGCCATACTAGTCTAATACATCTCATTGGCAATTGCATTATGATTTCAGGACACCATAATTGTAAATAGTGATTTTCTATTTATTTGAGTTTTTATTGAGTTTTTTAAAGATTTCATAACATATCAGCAATAAAATAATAATTAGTTAAGATTTAAATCTTTTTCAAGTCATCTTGTCTTGGCACTAGGTTATTTCAGCCTGCTCTTTCTCAAAAGCTCTTCAGGTTCAGCCCTCACTTTCATCTCCAAGTTGTGTAAGTAAGATGACACAAATTTTGTTTTAGCTTTGAGAGGTAATTTCCGTAATGCATGACTCTAAAATATGAAACCAGATTGAACGAAGTCACCTAAACTTTCCTTAATAATTCCTCAAGTTAAAGTACATATTCTGCATCAATCTCATAAAACTTATCTTTCATAAACATTTGTTTTTTGAGTGTTGTGTAAACCTTAAAGCCGCAACAAGGGAATGGTTCTCCAGACGGTTAAAACAATCAAAGTTTTTCTTCTCTGTTCGCTTCTTATCTTTTTTTTTTGACACAACTGTTTTTATCTTATCTCGGAAGAGAGAAAACAAACAGAAGATTATCTTCATATATTAACCTAAATATAAATGTAGAGAAATTTCTATAAAAAGCAAAATTGCTCAAAAGCAAGGTGGGGTCCTAATAGCAGCCATAGAATTAGCTTATTAAAATTGTAATGTTAAGTGAACAAGGTGTCAATGTGATCAAATATCAGAGCCATTAATCAAATTTGCAATTTTAGCTATTACTTCACAATTTTAAAGAATCAATAATATATAGAAGAGAAACCAGTTGAATCACCAGCACGAGTGACGGTTAAATCATGACAAATTTACATTTCCAAGATTCGGCATTGCAAGCTCGCCCCTCGCAATTTTTTTGGTTCCTTCAATGTCCAGATCTGATAGTTCAGCTGCTCTAATCTTCAAACCTCTCCAGCTGCTATCGAATGATCCACTGGAAAGCCAAAACAAAGCACAAGTGTAAGTTCAAATCAAATGCCAAAGAAGAATGACATTACATGTCGTGGCCAATTAATAAACCTCACGCAATCCTGTTCAGGCACAAGAAATGGATAGATATGATTAAGCAAGAATTTTTCAGTTGAAGTAGATGAATGGCCAGAGTTTTTTCAGTTGAATTAGATGAATACCTGGCTGAACTACTTCTGTCATGCATACTGAGATTTTACAGCGTTTGATGGAGCTAAATTTGCTGCCGGCTTTGTTTCTGCCATTTCAACTTCATATGCACTGCTATCTGGTATTTTTTGATTTTCTGTAGCCATGCTTTTAAGTTTAGCTAATCGTATAGCACGTAGCTCATACCTGGTAATCAAAAGCAAGAGATCAGAACTTGAGCATGGTAGATGCTCAAGATAATCTCAACAAACTCGCTGTCTTTTGTTAGTTTTGAATGTTTAAATACTGATTTGATAGCAGATCACATATACCTTATTTTTTAATCGTTAATATCCAATCGAAAGCATGCCCAACATGTAACTTTATATTAATTGTTTTAAAGAGAGGATACACACACTTGCACATGAATTCATCCAATTCTAAAGTAGCTTTTCAAATGCTAAGTCAATTGACTACAATCAATAGACTGATGATTATCAGAAGGCCAAAGATTTTAGAACTAGTTCAAAGTGGAATCTAACCTGTAATGATGATCCCTATAATAGGGAGTTTGTCAATTGCTCCCTCTATAAATATCTTATTATCTCACTCATTATTACATCATTACATCTCACAAAATATGCCATATGCATCTTTGATTTCATCCCATATTACATAATATGTTCTCTATCTCTTTCTCACATATTTTCCCAGCCAAAACCTTGTACTGCCTTAAGCATCAAAATGTTCTCTTGCCAGTCTCCCCCAATCATTGCCAAAGACCAAAGCCAATTCACCAGACGATGTACACATCAGCCTCCAAACTCCACCAGATTACAGTATTAAGATGGAAAATTTGTGTTCCCAACAGTAACCAATACAGCAGTATCACACATACATTTGAAGCATCCCAATAATTTTCCTATATTCTCACCTTTGATTTCTTTATTTCACTCCTTTTGTAAACTCAGAGGCATACTTTTCATATGGGCCAAAAGTGTTAGTTGTAAATATGCAATAACATCACTTAAACTTTAAACTGTGCGCCTAGTTCAATTGACAAAAACCTTTGCAGCATCAACAGAATCAGCCCCAGTAATCAGGTATATATGTAACAAGCAAGCATACAAACAATGAAACAAATGAGAATATTGATACTCTATAACTCTAAAACAACATACAAAATCTATTAGAAAGTGACATTCTATGCTTTTTTTCACTTCTCATTTGTAAATTTATTCCACTACCCCGGGGAAATGAGGAATTAATTCTCAGCCAAGTAATCATGATTCTCCTCAATGTTGTTCTTAAACAAGATAAAATACAGCATCTTCATAGAGTATGCAGACATTGCAGCAATTCAATTATTCACAATAGACAGTGTCATATTAAGAAGAAGAAAATTAAGTCAGCTCACGCATAACAACTAAGGAAGGCAGAAAATAACCTTTCCCTCATAATGAAACCGAAGCATCTTTGCAAGAAAAAGAAACATATAAACTCACAAGCAATTACTATCTTAAGTATATATATATATACATTTTTTTCACAAAACTAGACACTAGAGTTTGGTCACAAAACTTACTCAGCTACATGGCTCTTGACAAGCATGAAGTATATCCTCCAAAACTGTTGCTCCTTCAAGTAGCCAGGGCACAGTTTAAATCTAAGATTCGCAAGTTCCTGGGAAACAAAACAAAACCAAAACAATGATCGGAATCGACTTCAATTAATGATCAGAATCTGAAATTGAAATAGAAAAGGAAGGACCTTGACTCTTGAAAGCACGAGGAAAGCATGTTGTTCCTGCCAGTCGGAGAGATCCCTCCGTACACTCCCTGACGTTGTGGCGGCTTCCACGTCGTAGCTACCTTCCTCTTCATCTACACCAAACTCCAATCGACTTCAATCATCAGAATTACAAGCTGAATGAATGAGAATGTTTGGTTGATTACCTTGGAGCGGGAAGTTCCTGAAGTTGTCTAAAGAGAAGGTCTTGACATGATCGATTAACTGCTGCGTCACTCCAAGAAGCTCTTCTTTCTCATGTTCATCTGCTTCTTTGGACTTTTTTGATCGACTGCGCCCAAACCATGAAGACAGCGCCATCCTTTTTCCCCTTTCTTTCCTTACCAGTTTATATGTACCCCCATTTTAATACATATTTTTCTATTTCTGATTTTGTTATCGATTTCATTGGAGGACACTGGCTTCATACATTAGTCTTTTCTTCTAAACACCACCTCCACTGCAATTTGAAAATTTACAAGAATAGGTCTAAATAAATCTAATAATGAGTATTATGAATTAGCTTTTATCTCCCTAATCGGATCAATTTAGCATATTATCTGTCAGTAGGAGTGATTGAACTTTTTTTTTTTACCTTTATTTTTGTCCTAAAACATAAGTTGTAGATATTTTTTTTTGAATTTAATTTTAATATCTCTCCCCATCATAAATATGTGTGTGTATATATAATAGTATGTAATTTGAGAATATTAATTAAAAAAATTAATCTAAATAATATTACGAGTGATTTATCCTTAGTATACCAATCATGGCATGAAATTTACTTGTACAGTTATACCGAAGGTGGTCACTCTCAAGTTCATGATATTTGGGGCCTTGGGCAATTTGGCCTCTTATTTAAACTTCTCTAGGGCTTTTGGGGAAACCCATAGGCCAACACTGTTCACCAAATTTTGTAGGCCCTTTTAATAAGATGGTCTGATTGCCTTTCCGCTTGTTGACTATAGAATTTGGACATCAAATTTTAGCTTCTTAAACAATTTTTTACATTAATTTATTTGGTAGAGTAAGGAATTGATTTTTTTGGAAAAATTTCATTTTAGTCCTAAATTAATTACTTTTATGTTGGAATTCTGGTCTTTTTTATATTAAATAAAAATATCCATTTTTCAAACGTTAGACGGAACTTTTTGACTCAATTAATTGATCTCAAGGATAAAATAGTACTTTTGCAGCTTTTAATAGATTTTGACGAATAAAAGTTATCGTGGATGAAGATTTACTAATTTAGGGATCAAACGAGTTAATATGACAAGTATTTGTAAAAGCATGATGTTTCTTGAGAAAAATAGAGGTCAAAAATGATATTGCCTGAACTTACAACTCGGGCTTGACTTTGGCATGGATCTTTTAAGATTGATTGGGCTTTACACAAGCCCATCAATTCGATACATCTCATTCTCAGTATTTGCCAATCAAAACAACCCCTTCCCTACTGATTGCGATTTGCGAGGTTCACAGCTTCACGAAAGTCATCTCATCATGTTAAATCATTTTACCGGAAATACACACACACACACACACACAAGTCATCTCATCATGTCAAATATAAAAGCCAAGAAATTCGAGCAATTGAAAGTCATAGCAGAGTATGTTCTTAGCTATTTTGGCTATTTGGATCGTTTTGAAATGATTTTATGAAATTACACACACACACACAAGTCATCTCATCATGTTAAATATAAAAGCCAAGAAATTAGAGTAATTGAAAGTCATAGCAGAGTATGTTCTTAGCTATTTTGATTATTTGGATGCTTTTGAAATGATTTTATGAAATTTCATCCAAATCTTTTTTTTCCCATTTGATGGGTATGCTGGTACGAACCCGAATCCACCAGAATCTTAGCAGGTTCAGGCAGGGTAAGGGTATAAAAACTTCAGGGTGTTTTGGATATGGGTTTGGGCAAATCCGCCCAAACTTTACTCGTTGTCATTTCTATCTCACAATAAGTAGATAAAATTCATCACAGATATAGGCATTATGAGAATACTACATATACGTCTTGAAAGATATTTACCCCTACTATACTATAAAAAGATAAAAGTTTTCACACATGCTAGTAAATATGTATAGAGAAACTCAAACGCTCTTCTACAATAAAGGAAAAAAAAATTATTTTCACAGTAAAAGAAATCTCTCCAAAATAAATATTTATGATGAAAATTAAATTGCAATTATAAATGTGAAGGGAATATGACACTAACCATTTTGGTTGTGAATGGATAGTCTTAACAGTTACAAGTGGTTAAAGTTTATTAAATTTCAACTTGTTGGTCCTATGTCTGTGTCTACTAGAGATGATGAACAGATGCTCTCTTTCTGCTCAGGGATGAATGAAGTACCTGGTTGGATGGGACCAGGAAGGATTTAAAAAGTAAAATACATCTCTCGGAAGAATATAAATACATAATATATATATATATAAAATAAAAGATCCCAAATAATTGTTAAGTATAAAAGTGAAATAAACATGAGATAATACAAAAGATTAAGCAGAAATAATTGTCCTTTGTAGGGAAGAAAACAAAAGAATAATTAGAGAAGAGTGTAGAGCATAGACAAGAATGAAGGTGGATGTGGGCCAAGGCGGAAGGTGCATAGGATACTCATGGGGCCTGGCCTATGACAATGTCATATCGATAAACAATAACTGGTTGAACAATGAACATGTTCATGGCACACAACGCGTGCTATACACTGATGATGGGATTGGGATCATGTTCAGACCACTCTCACCCTCTGCCTCAATCACATTGCCATTTCCTGCTGTCTATACATATACATATGTATATGTATATATATAAAATACTAGTCTTATCCATCTCTGTCTGTTACATTCATTCTCAATTACCAACTTACTATTTGTGGATCATGTCCCCATTCATTATTCTTTACGAATTTGGGTGGCTTATATCGCTTGCAATTTTTGATATTTTTGGGTTGTTTGTCACTTAATTAAAAAGGATATTAATATGAACCGAGTCATAAATTTTTATTTGCTGAGTCTTTAACAAATTCTTAGACTCTTTTCAATAGAAGGGGCAAAACTCCTGGCCCCAGTTTCCCAAAAGAAAAAACACTCCTGGGCCCTCCCTTGGCCATTTAAGAACATATGTTAATTATTGAAAATGTGAATAAAATTGTTATATATATATATGTATATTCTCCATGTATCTAAAGTTTTGTATTAATAAATGAGAGGGTTATATATACTTTGAGAATGCCAACAATATCCTCTTGTTCTAATTGTGAGAAGGCAGCAAATTGTTATTTCTTTGAAGAGAATTTTTGTTTAACTATAGATATTTTGCGTTTCAAAAAAAAAATATATATATATATATAGATATTTATTTTATTCGTTAAGTCTAGATACTTTAAATTTTTTAGATATTTTCTTATATGTTAGATTTTTTGTTTCTAATATTGCAAAAATAATTTATGATGAATTTGAAAAGAAATGTCTTTGTACATCCACTCATAATAAAGTTGTGAGTAAAACTAACATTTACATTCATGTTCATAATTGTTGGAGTAGATTTCTTTTGATGTTACCAAGATAGATTTCTAGATTGCATTTGTAATGTTTACTATTAGCATATTCCAAAAGAGACGGTTCTAAAAATTTATATTAATGGGGTATTTTAACCAAAAAAAAAAAGTAAAATGTAAAAGTTTATTACAGTTATAGATAATATGAGGTTTTTTTTTAAAAAAAAAAATTATCGTATAAAATAGTTTATATAAATAAAAGTAATTCACACTTGTTGAAAATATTATTTTAATATTTTTTTATAATATCATATTAATTTTATTGACAACAAAATAGTTGTTTCCTTCAACCTTTGTCATTTTCGCATACCGTCACCATTACAGGTCCAACTACTATTGTAAAAAAACCAAATGATTGTGAGGGAGGTGACGACAATGTTGCTTTGCAATGGCAGCTGTTAAGAGGAAGAGGATGACATAGTGGAGGAGGTGAAAAAGAGGTCGGCAATAGAAGGGGAGATAGCTTCTTCAAACTATAGATGGAAGGCAAAGCGGCAATGGAATTGGAGTTTTGGCGGCGATGGAGTTGAAGAAAAATAGGCAAAGTGCCCACACCTCACGATTTACAAATTCATGTGATGTTTTCCACATTTCACAAAATTTTAACATCTCATGATTTTCTTGAGATATTGTTGGAAATTGAATTAAGAGGGAGTTTTGATAATTTAGGGACATATATTGTAAATATCCTTGTTTGTGGTTAAAAAACAATTTCGAATAGGTTTTGGGTAAAAACATATTTAATGTTGAATTTTGGTTTGCTTTGAATTTATCCCTCATTCTTAATCCAATTATAGAATTAAATGAAAATCTAACATTTGCTAGAAAATATCAAAATTATCCAATAAAAGAGAAGGTGAGGATGCTCTAATGATTAACTCCTCACGACTAAGCTACAAAATCATGGATTCAAATCATATCCTCTCCCCTAAAATTTCCAATTAATTATAATTTTCTTTTCTTTTTTTAAGAAAAATCATTCCGTTATTAAAGAGGGCATGAACAACTCAAAAGCATGTTGGTGTTTGTTAACAGAAAATCTTAGTGAGCACATGTAGGGGCAAAGCTATCAAGCCTCTACAATTAACTTAAAACTCATTAGGCGCCAAACGATTGCAGCTTGGCACCTAGCACCTAGGGAGTCCGAGGTTTGTTGAACAGAACAACAATTTTTTTTTGGTAATAGTGTGACGCTTTAAAGGGCATTTTAGTAAATAGGCATATAATATTTAACAAATATTAATAAAAATAAAACTTATATAAAAACTATTAATTACATTAACAAAAACCCTAACAGACTAAGTTTAAAGTCATTCTCTCTTAATAACCTCGTCTATGCTCTCTCTCCTCTTCGACTAAACTTCTTCTCTTTGATCAGCCTCCTCTCTGTTCTCTCTCCCCTCTGGTTAAGTTAAAGTCCTTTTCTGTCATCAGCCCCCTCTCCATTCTCTCTCCCCTATCCTCTCTCTCACAGCCTTATCGACAAAGCAAATAGTGCTCTCAGCAAGATCAAAGCTAATCTTTGACCCATATCCGGAAAAACAAATCATTAAAAAAAACCCAAAAAAAAAAAAAAAAACAAAACATTTAAAATTTTCATATAAAATACAAACATACCAAGGAATAGTACAATTAAGTGAGACTTTTTCAGCACAAGAACGGTTCAAATCACACGGGAAATAAAATTAAAGAGTTGCAAAACTTAGAAATCTGGCATAAACTCAAAAGAGGTCGTTGGACCACTAACCCAAGAATTAAGGGTCCTGCCCTGAATCCATGCAAATTTTTGTCTATGACCAAACTAAAGAAACCGAATTGATTGACCATGCATGCATGCCAGACATGGTTCGAAGACATTTGACTTGACCCAAGCCAGGATAATTTTGTTTGTATCCACATGGAAGGCAGGGGCATGGCGGTGGTACCGGTGGGTGGTGGTGATAAATTCATAATATTAATAAAGTGGGGGATGTCATATCGTATCAAATGATTATCATATAAGTTTAATCAAGTGGTGTGGATCCCACGGGACCCACGTGTAATAACCCAATTAGACCTACCTTTGGTGGTGTGGGTGAGTAATCATATAAAATTATCAAAAGTGGCCGCACCATGCCACACAACCCCCCTCGCTTTCCAAGATCTTTTTATTTATTTATTTATTTTTTTTACTTTGTCCTTTTTGACATGAGAGAGCAAATGTGATAATTTTGCATAGGAGATAAGGCTTTCTATGATCCTTTTAATAACTACAACTTCAGTTGCACTTTTCCGCTCCTTTTTTGATAAAATCTAGGATGAGAACTATAAACCCTCATCACATTTTAATTCTATTAAAGTTTAAAACAAGCATATAATTTCAAAAGTATTTTTTAAGGATCTAAAATTTTAATAATAAGCTAATATTTGTAACTTTGATATATCTATATATACATATGGGTACTAGAACAAAATCAGAAGATAACCGGAATCAGACTGATAGGATCCCAGTGACACGGTCCAAATCAGTTGCCCCCATGTGACTGAGAGCTATCCAAACCAAAGTGGGCAACAACCTATATACATGAGAGAATCATATATTTATTAGGTGAGGTGGGGTGTCGATCCTTGGTTTTAAAACCAAGACTACCTGTGTGCTTCCACTGCATCACAAGACAATTGACCTATACCTTTGTTATAATATTACATACAATAATATGTCTTCAATGTTAAATAAATATCTTTTACCGTCTCAACCCTTAATATATATATTTGTAGAGGATAAATTATTACAATTTTATCAAATTTAGTTTTTGCTACTTGAAAGCACTTTTATATAATTTTAAAATTGTATTATTGTTTTATAGTTTTAGTCAACTCAAACCTTATTGAGTTTTGAGACCTTTATGCAAATGCCTCGAACTTGAGACATCCTCAACGTGAATGATTGTTCTTTCTATTCAACGATGTTTGAATTTTAAAATATTACTAAAAGCCTATACTATATATATATTTTTTATTACTAAAATTAGTTCAAGAGACTATTAGGACCAAATAAGATGAGACACTTATGATGTGATCCGAAGAGTAGCTTTCACATATAAGAGATAAACCCATACGAAGTTGGGAGAATGACTCACACAAAATGAAAGAAGACAGCCATATGGAGGCTGAAGAGTGTTGAACCCAAATTCACACATATATTGGGGGTGCTGCCAACTGCTTTGGCAAAGCACCAATGACAGCCTATAGTATATTTTTAGAGAAGAAAGTAATTTTGTATATCTTACGTAAAAGAGCCTAAAATTTCTTTTTATTATAAAAAATATTTCCAATCTCACCGCACTGGTACTTGGAAAAATGAAACAAGTTTGTCAAGATAATTGAAGGTTGACAGAGGAGCAGTGCCGTCAGTATCATTAGGTACAGAGATCTGTCTTGGTGGAGATTTCAAGGTCACAATTAATTTTGATATTTTTAAGATACTGTCTTTAATACCGAATTTTTAGGCTTTCTTTAGAGGATTAGCCTAATGTTAGGTAATATTCATTACATTATTGCTTTTTTTTTTTTGGATTAAACATTACATTATTGCTTTTGAAACTACCACCGGCAGTAATTGGTAAAGCAAAAAGCACTCTTAAGAGTGTGAGAAGAGCAGCTATATTAAATAATGGGATAAACATTATTGATTTTTGTCGTGATCTTAGACTTAGAGACTATATATATATAAAACAAAATATAAATATATTTTTTTTCAAAACAAATACAAATATAAGTATGTAGGATTATCTGAACTTAAACATTTTTTTATAAAAATACTTTTTGTAATATGTGTTCTAACCATTAAACTCAAAAATTAAACTAAAGATGTTTTTCATATTAAGTTCTCTAACAGAACTTGGTTACAAATGTTACTGATTGATTTATTTTTCATTGACAACCTGATTTAGGAATAAAGGCATTTGACGTGTTTTACAAGATTTTTCATAAAGCTTGAGTACAATTTTTTTAAAAAAATATTTAAGGAATTCAAACGAAATTTATATTAAATTTAACATATATCTAAAATTTATGGTATTAAATCTTCTCAAGTTTGTGAAATTAATTCCGTCTTGACTGTGAAGTAATGATTACGTTTCTCGAAAGCTTTGACAGCCTTGATCAACCTTTCAAGATAATTAAATTCTAATAGAGGTGATCAATATGAAATCAATTTTTATTTAGGGATCGTTTGTTTTTTTGTCTGAAGACTGAACAGTGCTGCTGAAGACTGATTAGTTACTAAAACCTGAAATCTGAATGACATGTTTGTTTTTTTTTTTTTCCTTTACCTCTAAATGTATAGTAATCTCGTTTGTTTTTTAAAGTTAAAGTTGTCTGAAAACTAGTAATTTGACATTTATATTCTTTTACTATTAGTTGTTTTGAAACTTCATTTAATATAATACAAACAATTATAATAAATTATTTAAAAAATACTAAAACGCTTTTATGTATATATTAATAACATTTTTTATTCATAATTAAAATATAATTAATTATTATAATAAAGTAATTTTTTAAAATTATATATACAAAAATAAATTATTATAGTAAAGTAAATTAAATTTATATATTTAAATAAAAATAAACAAAATGTTTTTAAGTTAAAGAACTATTGCAACAAAGGTTGAAACTGTAAAATAATATATATTTTAGCCATTACAATATTTTATTGATTATATTTAAAATAAATCTATATACTGTAAAATTAAAACTAATTTGAAAATATATTATTTTGAGAATGATAGATTTGGAAGAATATATATAAAATATCATTAAGTGATTTGTCATTAAGTGAAAAGTAAAAAATTGTAGTTTTTTATATTCAGTAATTTTTGGGTAATTTTAAGTGGTTTGATTATTTAAAAAAATAAACAAAAATAACTTAAAATGTGTAATTTAAATCCATTAAGTAAAAAATGGTAAAAACAAACGACCCCTTAGATTAAAATGAATTGAGGAGAACAGATGTATATGCATTTATTTAAGCTATACTTTATAAGAGATCTGTCTAAGGAGCTTAAACAGTGTGTAACCTCTTCTTGAATAAGCGTTGATATCTCAAAACGGAAAACTAGGGGAAGAAAGGAGATAATGTATCTATTAAGAACACAAAACGCGTATAAACAATATCATTTTCTTCTTTTCCTTGTATTGCGGATGATGCCCCATCAATGATATTTGTGCATCATAACCAAAGCCACTTACATTAAGGAAAAAAAAAAAAAAAAATCAAAATTTGAAGTCAAACTCCATCAATTTGGTCACGTAACTGAATGGTCAATTATCTATTAAAAAAGGGATGGTGATGATGATCCTTTTAATCACAGAAAGCAACTATATATATATATATATATATGTATTGTCCTTTTTACAATATTGTGGTGGTGTGTCAACACTCAACAGCTCTCCAATGCATCATATCTTTTTAATATAGAATCTATCCATTGTTGTTAGCCCGTGAACATATCGTAGGGGACCCGATTGCTTCATTAACATTGTTGATTAATAAGGTTCATCGAAGTGATGCAGACAGGAGAGATTATTAAATGAGCCAACTACATGTATATGTAAAATAATGTCATTTATGCGGTAGCAATTTTAATTTGAGAAATTATCAAATTGAATTATAATTTTTTACTTTAAAAAGACAGTTGCTGATAATTATGTTCTTAGTTTATTCGTAGTTACATCCAATAAAAATGTTGTATATATATTTTCTGGTATTTAATTAAGAGAACAATTATAAAAAATCTATAAGAGTCCTGTGGAAGAGTTTTCAATGATAGACTTCACTATAGAAAAATAGATAAACGTTGAACTAATGTTTAAAGATACGTTATACGAGAATTTGGTTTGCCCTTGATTATGATTGTTAATTAAAACACTATTTATATAAAATGAATTGTTTTGCCTAACATACTATTTAAGAAGACTTTTGGTTTAAGAATCAAATAAATTCAATCGTGATTTTGAACAAAGCCCGAGTTATTTTACTAATTTCTACTAACTTCTAAGATGGACAATGCCGGTTTCAAAGTTTTTAATTTATTATTCCTTAGCCGTTCAAGATACTGGTCTATGTTAATTTTGAAAAACTCTGCAAAATCTTCCAACCATCAAGATTGAAGGCCCGGCTTCGAGACTAAAATTTTCACAGCTTTTTTGCACTAACCAATGAATCACATGTTTGACTTCCGATAAGACAATTAACTGAATAATAAATATATAATACTATTCGTTGATTGTAACATCAGTATGATGACATCTAATCAAATGCTGTCAAATAAAATGATGTTGCTGGCTTGCAACTTGCGATAAGGTCTTGGAGGTATTCTATTAGGCCAGTGTTTTTGACACTTGGCTTCGTAATTTCCACTTAACTTATCTAACATTTTGGCTTAGTAAATGTGTAAACATGTTTGCATGGGCAAAGGCGATATATATATATATACATATATATTTTTTTTGTGGGGTCCAAGAAACATGCGTAAACCTTAACTTAAGACGTCAAATACGTATAATAACAAATAATAATTGCGAATATAGCGTTGCTTCCCCTATATGTGTATATATATATCAAATAAGAAATCCGAAAATTCGGTAAGAGCGACATTACCAGACCTAATTGTGTGATACCTCTCAGTAGAGTCAAGACAAATCAAATGTAATAATGATCACGGTGAATTATGCTCATCAATCAAATATTCGCTTTTCTTTGAATAAATGAGTTGTACTCGAAATTTTTGGGTCCATAGTTTAAGTACATTCAACATCAAACCAGTTGTTTGAACCATCGAATATGAGAAAAACTCAACTCGCTAGTATATCACTAGTATTCTTGACACTGACAGTTGACACACGCTTACCCAACTACAAATAATCACTCACTTATCGTCCAATATTTTGTCGAATGAGGTAACGGTGAAATTCTGGCAATGCACTTGGATGAAAATGTCAATACACAAAAACAAAAGAAACACATTGCAATTGTAACAGAAACTGAAAAAGTTGATGGGTCGAAAAAGTTTTTACCGAGCAGGGGACAAAGAGTAAAAAGTGTCAAAAAAATGTCCAAAATAACAACTCCTTTTGTTCCCGCTTATTTTTGGTGATGAGTGAGAGTTATTGACTTTTTACAAAGACATGCTCTTTTTGCGCCCCTCTTTTACATGCTTTTTAAAAACAAAGACAATAAGCATAACAACAGTGCAGTGATGGATGATGCTTGGAGTCCAAGTGAGGGAGAGATTTCAACACCAGTGCTTCAAAGTTTTGATGTGTATATAAATATATAATATAAAAACTGAAGACATGCCCCACCAGAGAGGCCCATCGCTTTGGACAATTGCAATCTATGGTTTGAACACCACGTCCTTTGACAAAAATGGTCGAACAAGTTAACCAACACCAACATCTCCAACAGGGTCTTTGTCCCGCTCTCTCTCTTCACTACTTCACTATTTTTCGTTTTTTCCTCTCTGCACTCCTCTGCTCTCTCTCTCTCTCTCTGTCCATGGACATCAAGCAGCCGCAACAGCAGCAGCAGCTGTCCTTAGCCAAGTCTTCGCGCCAACGCTGCAATGAATGGTTTGTCTTCATCATTTCCATGTCTTTAACTTACAATTATAGTATTCTTGTCATTGCTGTAAGTGGGCATTTTTCTGTTTCCTTGGTTGTTGCTTGAGAAATGCCAAGTCTTCAGCTTGTACATGTTTTCTCTTACAAGTAGATGTTCTTTTAAATTTTAATGCTTTAGATTCTGGTCATATCTTCACTGAAGCACTATAACAACTACTCCTTTATGAAAAATGTCTCTGGTATTGTGTTTATATTCTGATATAAATCTAGAAGCTTTCTTGAGTTCATGCAAATACAAGGAAGGACCATTTTATCTGTGTTTTTTTTTAAGTATAAGTAGTCAAGCATTCCTTTTGTTTAATAATTGCAAGTTATGTAATTGTAGGATCTTTCGAGATGTTCCAAGCGACATCACAATAGAAGTGAGCGGAGGGACGTTTGCATTGCATAAGGTGAGCTCTTGACTAGTGGATGTAGGCCTTTGGCCACGCTGCATATATTTTTGGTGTGTGACCATACCTACTACATTCTTTATTTCCTCTGCTCTACCCTTTTCCAATCAGGGTTAATCACAGCAAGATCTTCAGTTGGATTCAAGGAGTTTATATGGCAATTTGGCAACTGTGTATTAACTAGAGAAATTTCTGCGTTATGTAGAATTTTTACTGTTGATAGAATCTATTACTCTTTGCAATATCCAGATTAACTTTTTAGTTGGGTTACCTTTTATAAATTGTTTATGGTATGGAACTTTGTCAATTTTGGAACTTTTTAACCTTTCGATCTTAAAGATGATCGTCCAAGAATTTCATTCTTTTATCACACATCAACCACAAAATTTAAATATTTGTAAAATTATGGAACATTTAAGATGTTGCACAGACCCTTCTCCTTGGTTTACATTCTTAGTTTTGCTGTGTTATAGGCTCCTATCTGAGTTGTGATAACTAGCATGTGACAAATGGGGTTGAGTATAGTTATCCTGTTGTTTTTCACTTAACTAGTTCTTCCTTCTCAGTTCTCATCCTATAATTGTAAAATTTTTCTAGATGTCTGTAACGCTACTAACGTTAAGAAAAATGTTTCTTTTGGCGTTTTAAGTTGTAGAATACAATTCCTACAATTCCGTTGCTGTGATCAATGCAAATTTGTGGCTTACAAGCTGATATCTGTAACAGTATAATTGGTAGTAATGGTAAAATTACCTACCGTACAGCTACAATGCCAGCCGAAAAAGAATACGTTAGAACTTACTTGATTTAAAGAGCTTTTTTTTTTTTTTTTTTTTCTATTAATTTTAATTGTGATTTGTATGCCTCGACATGGAGAATGTAGTAACTGATTAAATACATTGTATGAATTCACTTGATGGGCCAGGGCATGAAATACAAAGTCACACAGGGTGAGTTATTGTTGAAGATTGATTCTCAACTATCCCCAGCCTTGCCCAGACCCATCAGAAGCAAAATGAAAAGAAAATGGAAAAGAAAGATACAAGTCTCATAGTGATTACCTCTCCAAATATTATCTTAACATTGTTCAAATGTTCTAGCTTGTTCTTATTTGTTTCATTGCATAAGAAGAAAAGGAAAAAAAGAAAAGTTTTATTTTTCTAATTTCTGCTTTATGCACTTGAGAGCATATTGCAGTTCTGACAAACTTATTACAATTTTGATTGTTAAATTCAGTTCCCTCTTGTCTCACGAAGCGGGCGAATACGAAAGCTAGTTGCAGAACATAGAGATTCTGATATCTCAAGGGTTGAGCTTCTTAATCTACCAGGAGGTGCCGAATCATTTGAGTTGGCAGCAAAGTTCTGTTATGGCATTAACTTCGAAATTACATCAGCAAATGTAGCTCAGCTGTGTTGTGTTTCTGATTATCTTGAAATGACTGAAGAATTTTCGAAAGATAATCTTGGTTCCCGTGCAGAAGAATATATTGACAGTATTGTTTGCAAGAACCTTGAAATGTGTGTTGAAGTTCTACAACAATGTGAGAATCTACTTCCTCTTGCTGATGAGCTAAAAATTGTTAGCCGTTGCATAGACGCAATAGCCTCTAAGGCTTGTGCAGAGCAAATTGCTTCAAGCTTCTCACGTCTTGAGTATAGCAGCTCAGGGAGGCTTCATATGAACAGACAAGCAAAATGTGAGGGAGACTGGTGGATAGAAGATCTCTCTATTCTTCGGATAGACTTGTATCAAAGAGTCATGACAGCCATGAAGTGCCGTGGGGTTCGTCCTGAGAGTATTGGTGCATCTCTTATGAATTATGCCCAGAAGGAGTTGACAAAGAAGTCCAGCTTATGGAATCCATCAAACCAGACAAAAGTTGATCTGGTTGCAGGTTCAAATGGGCACGAACGGCATGTGGTTGAGACAGTTGTCAGCCTTTTACCGGTTGAGAAGCTTGCTGTTCCCATCAATTTCCTTTTTGGGCTTCTAAGAAGTGCAGTGATGCTTGATTGCACAGTTGGTTGTAGGCTTGATCTAGAGAGAAGGATTGGCTCCCAGTTGGATATTGCTGCTCTTGACGATCTTTTGATCCCATCCTTCCGACATGCAGGCGACACCTTATTTGATGTTGACACAGTTCATAGGATATTGGTAAACTTCTCACAGCAAGATGATAGTGAAGATGATATGGATGATGGCTCTGTTTTTGAGTCTGACAGTCCTCATTCACCATCCCAAACTGCATTGTATAAAGTATCAAAATTGGTGGACAATTACCTAGCTGAAATTGCCCCTGATGCAAATCTTAAGCTCTCCAAGTTTATGGTCATTGCCGAGACTTTACCAGAACATGCTCGTACCGTTCATGACGGCTTGTATCGAGCCATTGATATTTACCTCAAGGTATGTGTCTCCGTTCGTTCTCTCTTTATGACTTTTGGATAAAACTGTTCTGTTGTTTTGCTGCAAAGTGATAGGGGAAGTAGTGGGTGTGCTTAGTTTATAATATAGTTAATAGAAACTCACCACTGCACAAAGCATATGGTATCTGCCAGATACTTGTACTTGTTAATTCTTTTTTACTGGAACAAATTACCTCCCCGCTCCTTTTCACTAAACAGAAACTGAAAAATCACTAGCTTTCCCAAGTACTAGTTACTCTTTCCTTGCTGTTTATGACTGATTAAAAAAGTAATTCAAGTTGGTTTCCTAATGATAATATGGACCAGAAGTAGATAGAATTCATTTATACCAGTTATTGAATTGTTCAAATAATTTATCTCCTGGAATTTTCCTCTGGATTTGTATTCAGGCTCATCAGAATTTATCAGATTCAGACAAGAAGAAGCTCTGCAAACTGATAGATTTCCAAAAGCTCTCACAAGAAGCTGGTGCGCATGCTGCGCAGAATGAACGCCTTCCTCTCCAATCTATAGTTCAGGTGCTCTACTTTGAGCAATTAAGGCTTCGAAATACGTTGTGCTGCTCTTATGCTGATGAGGAGCACAAGCCAGTGCACCACTCTTGGCGAATCAGCAGCGGTGCGCTCAGTGCAGCTATGTCTCCCCGAGACAATTATGCATCACTGAGGAGAGAAAACCGAGAGCTAAAACTTGAGTTAGCTCGTTTACGAATGAGATTAAATGATCTAGAGAAAGAACATGTTTGTATGAAGAGGGATATGCAGAAGTCTCACTCTCGTAAATTTATGAGTTCATTCTCAAGGAAAATTGGTAAGCTGAGCTTCTTTGGACATAGTTCTTCGAGGGGTTCAAGTTCACCCTCAAAGCATTCCTATAGAACAGATTCTAAGGTAATTGAGAGAACATGTGCCAGTACAGATTAGCCAAATCAGTTACAAGAATCTCTTCTCTGTATTTTGTCGAGCAACTGCAAGCCATGCTCTTGGGTGACCTCTTTATTCTCATTAATTTCTGTTTGGCCTCCTTGTATATGAGTTGTGATGCCTTGAGTTAGCAAGATCAGCGCTCTTCTATGGTTTTTTGGGAGTACAACTTTAATATTCTCTGCCTTTTACATATCCAATAGAAAATTTAATGTAACATGTGGAAAATGTTCATCATAGATAAAATTAATGACATGAGCATTAAAATCATGACAAAAGAATTTGAATTTTCCTTCCCCTAGCATTGTGATTGCTTAATGAAATTGTCATTTACTTTTTTCTAAAAGCATTTTATTTATTTTGTGAATCTTGCTGATACTGTCTCAATAGTACGCGAAACTCAGGTATTCAAGTAACCATTTGCTTCTTTCCTTTGCTTTTCAATCAGTGTGCAATATATTTCTCAACTAAACATGATTTTCAATATTTGGATTTGTTCTCACAGTTGTTGCTAAATGTAGTAATTGCTATCGACTTCCTTTTCTGCATTTTTATTCCGTTTACTACCATTCTTGATTCTGAATTGTTAATGATGTTAAACATTTCCCAACTCCCGGAGTCTTTGGATGGTAGGGGATTGTGATACTGCCTGCAAGTGACCCAGTTAAAGATGTTGGAACTCTAAATAAATATGCTTGTTATATAGACTTTGTTATGAAAACAATTGCCAGCCTTTAGTTGGTGAGTTGTATAAAATTTTGACTTCTATGATTTATTATCAATTCCATTCACTGCAGTTGATAATGTTTTGATAATATCAATCATGGTTTTATAATTAGAATTAAGATGTTCTAAACTATGGTTCAGGTAGTGGTCTAGTGATAAGACCACTGCCACCCTCTACATTCCGGGATAGCGGGTTTTATACTCATTCTTCACAAATTTATGGACTTTCCTCCATCTATTGTTGGTTGCTCTCCCATTTGATGTAGGTTGTTTTCCTCTCGCTTCTTAAGAGCCGTTTCTCAAGCTGCGTCACTAGTGTCATATTCCATCTGGTCCCAATTGTCATGTACTTGTAATATATACTTGTATTATATCAAAAAAAATTAATAATAACTGAATAGTTATATATAACACTAAACATATTAATACAAGAAGAAAGCCAGCCCCATTATTTCAGTTCCATATGGTGGCCTAATTACTTGCAGAAACACTTGTGTCTCTGGCTGATATAAATAACAAAGAACTAAATAATAGGCATATTTAGCAGGGTGAAACCCATTGTATTAATAAGGGAACAATCAAGTTACATATGAATGAGGTCTAGCGAAGAACAAATTATCTCAAGGAAGGTCTGTAAAACAGTGCAGGTTTACTAAGAAAAAATGGAAATACTTAGATATGGAGGATTCAACAAATCAAAAGCCTGCAGATTCTGTTATCAGATTCTGTGATTCTCCTCCTTCTTTAATTCGGAGGGCAAAAGAAACTCTAAGATGACGCGACTTACGGACACTGTCCTCTTTCTTTAAGCAAGATTTCAACTTGATAACCTGTTTGTTATGTTCATACTCTATATCACCACCATATTCAACTTTAGGGGATTTTGAAGTTAGGATTGTGTGAGTAAAGTAATAATCTTTAGCATTGAAAGAGTTGATCATATTTGGAGAATCCTCCTTATAACTGAAGTTGCTATTTGTGTACCTGAGAATCACCTCAGGCCAGAAAGATTCAACCCGAGATTGTTCTCTGAATCTTTCACTATAGTCTTGTTCCTGTAGACTAGCTGCCCAAGGCTTGCTTCTTAGTTGGTTCAGGAGGTATTCGCTGTGCTCTCGGTGTTTGGGAGTCATTCCAGCATATGACTTTATCGGTGAAGTTCCTCTAAGAGGCTGCTGGTGTACATGGCTTTTTGAAGACTGGCTTTGCCACAAATGTGGTTCAGGGAAGCTGAAGCCCTTTGCTTTTAACAAATGATAGATTTTGTGATTAGGAACAATATAATAAACTCTTTCTAGATTCAGTGTCGACTCACGTCTGACCACTATCCATGGATACTCAAAGACATCAGGCCTAGTTATGCAGTGCCTCGGATTCTTCTCCATAACTTCAGCAGCAGTAATGGGTTGTCTGTGAATCTCCACATGTCCTCCTGGATGCACTAATTTGAGCACTCCTTTCTCCCTTGCTACAGGCCCCATTGTTAGCTCCTGCTTAGCTGTTGTAGCTGATAGATTTCGAGGAAGAGGGAATACGAATTAAGACTCCCCTGCTTCATATACTCTCAATGTTATTATAAGGTGACAAAAATTTGGCGGGAAATACTAGAAAAGATCCTAGGCAAAATGTGTGTTCTGGTAAATTTACTTGTCAGATAAACAGATTGATGTGGAGTAATCTGAAACAGGTTTTGAATTTTTCTTCTTGTCGGCCTTCGCTGTACTCTTGTTTTGATCGTATTCATGTTAGCTTTGGCAGCTTTGGCGGTAGCATTGTTCTTTTCGTTGCATGCTAGCCAACTTGTCCTCAAATACTTTACATTAATACATGTGACAACTAACTAAATTTTCCTCATATAACTACTCAGAATAATCCCGTTAAGTTCAAAGTTTTTGTTTGCTAAATTGAACCTTTTGGAATTGAATTAGTTAGAACGTGCAGTAATCAAAGTGATTTCTGCCAACTGCAGAACCATTTGGTTATTCAAACGCATTTTCGTTTCATTCTATTTTGTCCTAATTAATTTGGTTTGTAGCTCTTCTCAGTTCTGAAGCCGCCGGTTTTGGAAGATACAAGATGGCTGGGCAAAAGAGGGTATCCATTTTGTATATAATTGTGGTTATGAACCGACGGAAGTGCTTTCTATGAGTTGTGTTTTAGAAAAAATCTGATTTTACTTGCAACGAAAGTAAAACTTGATGAGCATATGGAAAGCTTGTAAGAGTAGCATCACTGACACAAGATTTTAGCTTGATTTTTGAAATTAATTTTGATGTTAAATTGATAGGACAACCAACCACCAACCGTTCCAATCAGCCTCCGATGTACCATGTTAACAACGAATTTGGTGTCCTCGGTATTAAGTATTAACAACGCTCTTGTGACAATGATTTGAAGACTATTACTATGATAGGTATCAACATTGGTGTCCCAGGGATTAACGACGCTCTAGTGACAGGGTTTGAAGACTATGTCAACCATTTCGTAATCTAAAGTTTCTATAACTTATATTGTCCTTCATTAGAGCGATTTCAATTACCGTCCACAGCTACTTGCATTCTAAAAAGCCAATCTCCAATCACTTGCAGTAAACGTTTTCAGACCCCATAGAGAGTTTTTTAAGAACAGCTGCAACAGCAACCATCCATATGAAATACTACAAAACAAGTCTCGGTTTTCTCATGGACACACAAAATCAGGCGACTTTGGCACTTCCAAAATTATTACTTGAAAAATGCTAGAATGTCCCATAATGGGAATTTGCCTTCACTTTAAAGCAATGCAATCAACACAGCTCCTGCTTATGGAGACAGAAAGAAGGTAGTTGCCAATTTCAAATAACAGAGAAAATCAGACAATCCAAGCAGGAAAATCCAAGCAGATATTCAAACATCCTACAGGTCCAAACAACTTGTAATTTAAAGGGGAAACTGGTAACTGATGTAAAATTATTGTAAATGTCTTTTCCAATTTAGTCTTGCAATTTACGCTGAAGCGGATTTGGTATAGAAGCGGATGCTGACAGCCAATCCCAAGATTAGCAGAGGAACTAGGAACTGAAGGAGCTTTATAATGAATTCCGTTGTCTTGTCTTGGTTGTAGTGAGGCTGCTTTGGAGCAGTATACTTGACCTTGGTGGGAATGGTTGATGAATCAATCTTGCCTACATAGAACTCATCCATCATTGCTTTTGCACTGGTACTGTGGCCAACATCCTCAAAGTCATCAGTTGCATCCTTTCCTGCAAACATATATGAAAATAATGGGGTATCAATGAATCTCTGTAAATGTGTACCTAAGATAGTGCAGAAATGACAATATATGTCTAAAACATAGTGGGTTCTAACTTACCAGGTTGCTGATAACAAAACCTCATCACCACCAGGATGGTCATCCAAGAATTTTGTCACATCGAATACCTGATCCAAAACATTAGTATATGGAATCCAAGTATGTCGCAAATGAAAATCTTAGTCTCACGTCAGATAAAAATTGATTAAGAGTTAACTCCATTGAGATATACAGATTTCAGTTAATATACATCCACATAATGGTAGACAGATTCACCTATCTACTAAAGTCAACATCTTTTAAAGCGCCAATGCACAAAAAACAGTTCAGAAAACAGAGTATACAACTTAACTGGTCAGAAGGTCTCCTTCTCTCATACACACAGTATACAAGTTAAATGAAGAAAACAGTTCAGCAATTTTAGTCCAAAAAAGTTACTTCCCTTAGGCCAACACATATAATCATGCAGTTACGAATGTTCTTATCAATTTGTGAGAGAGAGAGAGAGAGAGAGAGAGAACAGTTCAGCAGTTTTAGTCCAAAAAAGTTACTTCCCTTAGGCCAACCGCCAACACATATAATCATGCAGTTACGAATGTTCTTATCAATTTGAGAGAGAGAGAGAGAGAGACTTTGTGCAAAAACATTAATCACACAGAACTCTCAATTACATATTGATGTGGTCCATCCTAAAAAGTGATGATGCATAGAGTATAGACAGGACATAAATTAGAACCTCTATGCACAAACAAAAACACACAAAACACAATAACACAAACAAACAAAAAAGCGAGCGATATAAAACTGCATAAAAAACACTGAAACCCATTAGCCAACCACAACTACTGCACCATCCAAAGCCCTAGCCAACTCAATCAGCAGGACCACCACTGCCACCAACCAATATTGGTCATTAGAATTGCTGCTTCTTCTATGACTAAGAACCAAACTTGGTTACTTGTTATTTATTATTGTTTCTCCTGTCCTATGTATTACATAATAAACAATTATAATAGAACTACTCTACTAAACAAACATTCAAAAGCAATGGGCCATGTACTCAACAAAGTCATACGTCCAAAAATAAAAATTCAAGGAATTTAGTCCTTCACAAAGTTTCCCAGCAAGCAATGCAAACAAGGTTTCAGCATCATTTGGAAATCAAAAAGGTATGATACTCTCAAAGTAATCAAACAAATACAGAAAACTGAACCCACTTCCAAACATCAGGGGACCACTCAAAGCCAACACACTAACAAAATATTTTCCAATCCTAATCAAAGTCACAAAAGATTATAGCAAACCCGATGTCCTCACAAGTGAGAATTAATAAGAAAAGTTATAACAATGGATAGATTATACGTGATAGCCATTCCTTCACAGCAGTACATGAACAATCAAATACATATGTCTGAAACAATAACAAAAATCAATTCAAATAGAAGTGAAGATATGCAAAAATACAAAAGATTGCTTGAACCCGAAACAACAGTAAAATATTTCACCAAATTCTAACAGTTTAGTTCTCTGCTATCAACAAGTTGAAAGCACACCATTTGAACCTCATAGTCCACTAAACGAGTTTTCAATAACCATAAGAGATGTATTCAATGTAATATCCGCTTCATAAACAGATGAGCCAGTTTATACAAGTTGAAAATTGCATATCATCACCCTTCCACTACATCTGAAAATTGTCTAGACGATCCTCTTTTTAACCCACATGTTACAGATAAAAGCACATCCAACTGGTGATTTGCCCAGGCCATTCAAAATGATACTTTTGAATCACACATCAATTATCAGCATAACAAAATGAAAAGAGGAAGAAATTGATCTCTGATTTAGATCAAGTCAGTTGCATTGTCCCAGTATTCTACATGCAAATCAAATCAACAGAAATCAAGTCTCATACAGAGATCTGTACATCATATTCAAATTTCCCGTTACTTTAATGAAATAAACAAAACAGAAGAAGTCTGCAAACAGGTTATCAGAAGCAAAATCAAACCAAAACCAACAAAAATGATCCAAATATTCGTAAATAAATCATACAGTCATCAGTTATTACAACACAAGACAAGTACCGCACTCAAAACTCCAGAAGAAAAAAACAAGATCCAATCCGTAACATAACTTCCTGCAATTCACTGACCAAAAGCAGTTGATTTAACAAAAAAAAAAAAAGCAAAGAAAAGAAAAAAACCCCATGAAAAAAACTGCAACAGCACATGAAGTTATCAAAAGAAATGTATACCTTGCCATCAATGACAAGCCAACAGTCCTTGCTGTGATTGTGCTCAGCGACCTCAGCCAAAGTGAAGACCTTGCCATCTCCACCCATTTGCTTGTCTGTCTGAGAAATGAACGGGAAAGAAGGATGTTAAGTTGAGCTTCTGTTTGCTCGACGACAGCGGCAGACGGCGTGTAGATTTGAACACAAAGACAATAGGGTAGTGATGGGTGGGTGGAGGCCAATTGAACGATTTCAATAGACGTGTTGTGGGGTTGGTGGGTGGTGTCAATGAGAGTTAGGTTGGCTTTGTCATCAACTACCTCTATCTCTTCCTATTTTGTCTTTTGGCCCCTCTACTTTCTTGTATTTCCTTTTATTACCTTGTAAGATATTGGATTGAATACTGTTAGACTTTCCAAATATATTATCCAAATTTATACTTAAATGATATAACATACAAGTTGTTAATATCCTATTAACTATCATATCATCTCATGATTTATAATATATTGACAACTCACATGTCACATCATTTAGACATGAATTTGAACAAAATATTTTAGAATCTTAGCATTAATCTATTGAATTAGATGAAATTATATTAACTTCTAAGGAAAAAAAAAATGATTGTATTAAAAGTAGCGTAATGTTACACTATCTTAAAAATTGTCAAATTCATTGTTTGAATTATGTGATAAGTTTATGTGTAATTATTATATTATCAATATGTCATTTCAAAATTAATATGACACTTACAAATCAACTTGTCATATCATTTGAAAAAAAAAAATAAATAAATTTTGAAAAGTATAGTATTACTCTTAAAATAATGTTACATGTTCTACTTTGTATCTCAACTTTGATTTCAACTTATGATGAGTCAATTAATGAATGGTAATTTATTAATAAATATTTATTTCATTTGAAAAATCTATCGATTCATATACACCATAAGTTGGGATTAAGTTGAGGTATGAACAACGCGATATCTCATGTAATTGTTAGACAAAATATAATAATTCATTTATTTGGTGCAATGTGACTGAATTTGACTAAATAATTATTTTTAAAAATTTTGAGTAGATTTAATCCAAATTTGAATAAATTTCATTAAAACCTAAGTGTGTTTAATCCAAACTTATATAGAATTTATTAAAATTTACGTATATTCAGTTTAGATTTATATGAAATCCAATAAAATTTAAGTATATTAAAAAAATCAATAATTTCATAAATTTCATTTAAATAATGAATTTAAATAGATTTTAAAATAATTTTTATGAAGAAAAAACTTATAACAAAACTTACTATTATTTTAGAAATGTAATTAGATTTATTAAAGAATTCTAACAAAATCAATATGGAGTTTATAGAATCTATAAATTCTATCAAAATATATTATTAAAAAAATTATCCTAAAATAATTTATTTAATTTTCATTTATTGTAAAATAGAATAAGTTATTATAAATCATTTTGTGATAAAATTTCATTATTTAAAATTATTGTTTAATGATATATTTATATTTTTAACAAAATATATTTTCAATAAAATATGATATTATAAAATATTTTAAATAAATTTAAATATGGGTAATCTTAATGCAATATGTTATAATTACTCTTTAAATAACTATAACATAAGAGAAGGAAATGAGATAAAAATGGATGAGTGAATAGAGAGACAGAGAGTCCAATATGATCATAAAACACCGTATATAAATTTTTTTGGTATAGAAAGAAAAAATCTTTCAAATTTTTAACTTTAATATATCTCTCTCTCTTTCTCACACACATTTATACAGATAATTTATTAATTAGCAAAAGTTTAGGCAGTATCCTCACATAAAAACATTTACAATATCAAATTGTAATTATTTCGGTTTCTTTCCATCTTTCTATTAAATGAATTTACTATAATGTTATATTGTTTGAAATTTTGTCCAAGTGTTTTATTAAAATGACGTGATAAATTAATTTGCAGTTATAATATAAATTATGAGATGATAGGAATTATGTAATATTTAAAATGAGTTCGTTATATTATTTGAATAACATATTTAGCAATAACAATGTCAAATAATTTCTTATTTTAAAAAAATATATATATATATTTAAGAGTAACAATTCCAAATAAACATTTTTTTACCATCAATTGGACGCTTTGTAGCAATGTCAAATATGAGATTACTCATAATTTTATTATTAAAATAAGTTATTTAAACTTTAACTTGATAATAATTTAAGTTTGAATTGCCTCTATCGTGAGATGGCAAAAAAAAATCAGCTACAAGGTCTCGTTTGGTGCATGTGATCGGATTGTATTATTTATATGAGATTGAACTGAATAGGAATAGATGAGGTATGATTAAATATTATCCTATATTTGATCAAATATAGGATAATATTAACAATAGTGGATACAAATTTGAGTTTTAAGTAAATTTTTTAGGGACTTTATCAAATTTTCCAACAAAACCTTCTCTCCTCCACGAACAGACCTTCTCTCATCCATCACCATCACCCTCCTCCCTCCCTCATCACCCTCTACTTTATTTCCTTATCCGGGTCAGATTTTAATGAGGAGATGAGACATAGAGCTTCTTAGAAAGTTTAAGCATGCAGATGGCATGCTGGAAGAGCTTGGTGGTGTGGTAGAGGTTCGAGAGCTATCTAGTTTTGGGTTCGACGGATTTGTAAGGGTCGAAAATCTCAGATTGAATGCGGCAGATAGAGGACTAGAGAGAGGAAATGGTGGATCGAACAATTGAGAAGGCGTGGTTAGCGTCATTGATGAAGGAGAGTTGGTTAAGCAGGACGGTATGGCTGGAGAGCACATTAGAGCGAAGTTGATTCTCAAGGAGGAGGACGACATGGTGGAGAGATATGAGATTCAAGTGAAGAAAGAGATATGTCTTTTTAACTCACGAGTTTAATGAGTTTCATTTATCCTAATCTAGTGGAGTAAAATTGGGAGGAGATAATTTAGTTAAGGGTGATTTGGCTGGTTCAAATATGGGTTTGGATAAATTTTTATCTAAACTTAATCTCAACCCGTGAAACAAACGGCCCCTAAGAATGCAAGAGAAGTGCATAATTATAATTTGAAACAATCAGGTGTCGAATGTGTAAATTGCTGGAAATAAAAAGCCGGAGTCACTAGATTCCACTGTTCGTCAAGCGAGCGCGTGCGTTCCAGCATGTTTCATGTTTTGCTCATGGTGATTTCATCAAAATCCGACAGTGATATTATTTATTTGTTATTTTTAAAATATTCCAGATTTAAATATTGGACGACCACAGCATCACTCCAACTATAATTGGATTTATGTGTGAAAAGACTGCGCCACCTTCAATTAGTTTAATTTATTTTATATATTTATATTATTTATCATTTTTAACTAACCAGGGCAACAATTATGTCATCATTTTTTTTTTTCTAAACTTTGTTAATCAAATGATCAATCAATATTATAAATAGTTAATGGTAAAGATTATTACATTTTTTATATTTTTCACATCACTCAGTACTTAAAATGATTTCGTACAAAACTTAGTATAAATAAAAAATTAACAGAGAATTTCTGTTTATCGAGCCTGTTACAACTTACAAGCGCACCAACAAAATAGTCCGATCATAAATGTCCTTATTTGTCAGGCAGAAAATGGTATATATATATATATATATATATTTATGGCAATGGTACAATTGTTATTCTCAAATAGTTAAAGATATATATATTTTTTAATTCAATTAAATATTGAATTAAACTATTATTTTTATGATTGAACTTTCTTTTATAAAATATTATCTTATGTAAGATAATTTCAATTTAAATATGTTCCATTAAATTGAACCAAACTCTTTTTTTTTTAAAAAAAAAAAAAATCATTTTAAATGACTTTGTTAGCACATTTCGTATGTTGATCACTTGAATTTGAAAAAATATATATATAATTCAGACTCGTAAAATATTAAGCAGAAAAAAAAAACTAACCACTTGTTCTTTAAACGCCAATTCAAGTGTTTAAAATAAGCATATACAGTTCAAAGAAGAAAAATGTGGTAGGTTCAATGGGTTGGGCCATCTAATTCATATTCAACGACGTCAGGCCCTGACTACTGCTTTGTTTTTTCGGGTAAAAAACAATGAGTACTATGGTTGAACTTCGAAACGTTGAAACTTGAAAGCGTGACTAAGAAAACCGACGGGAGTTGGTAAGGTAATAATTTTTTATTTTTATTTTTAAATTTATTGCATATATTATTATGTGAATAGATATATAACTGGATATTCTAGAGAAGTCAATTAAGGTGCGATCCGGAAAGAAAACTCCTTAGAGTGAGAAAATGGATCCCAAAGAAGGGAAGAAAAGCCTCACATGTTGAGGGAAAAATTAACCTACTACGGAAGTGATCATGGTAAGTCGATCTTGATACAGTAGTACATCAAGGTGGTTTATCTTTTCATAGAGGTATCGGGTCTTTGCTCAGGTAAGGTAATCAATTAAAATGAGGACAAATTACATTAAAAATGTACTGATATATTGCATAATTGCATAGAAAATACTAATTGATTGTTGGTTACACATTAGCATTTTGCATAAATTTTATTTTTATTTTTGTAGTTTGAGAAATTATAAATTTTTTAACTATATATTACAAAACGATCTAAACACTTTTAAGTTTTCAAAGCTCATCTAAGTAATCTCTGCCGCTAGTCCACTTTTGTCAAATATTAAGTTGACTTGATCAACAGTAACAAATTTGACATTTCATTATTGACATCAAAAGGATGTCCCACATATGATCATGATTAAAAGTAATTAAAATAAATAATAAATAATTAAAAAAAATAGATTTTCACTATCTATAATTGAGATGAACAGTAGAAATAAAACGTGATTAAAACTTAATGAAAATTAAAATAGAAAATAGTAAAGATACATCTTTACCGTCCATATTTGATATGAATGGTGAAGCTCAAATATAATTATAATAGATCGTTAAAATTTTTTTAATACTATTTATTTATTATTCTTCATTGTTTATATTTTGAAATGGATAAAAGATGGACAATAGAAATCAAAGGTTTATTTTAATTTTTGATACTTTTTAAATTTATTTTAATAAAAAAGGTAAAATAAACATTTTACACTTTCAGTTAATATTGACTATTAAATTTCTTGTCAAAGGGACTAGATTGATTTATTTACAAAAATGTAGAGATACGTAGATAATTTTGTAATATATAGTTAAAAATTTGATAATTTATCCGAATATAAAGATAAAAATAAAATTTATATAGTATTTTTGACTGAGCTTGACCAATGTTGAAATAATGATAGATTTAACACTTTAAGGGCAAATTGATCATTTTTTTTCTTAAGTATTGGTATCTTGCCTAAGATATTATTGAGATTAACTGTAATATAGACGCGTTTAAAAATCTAATCTCTAAAGTAGGAGAGAGCAACTTACATTAAGTGAGGTAGCAACTCATATCAAATAATGGAAAATTACCCACAAAGTGGGACTTTAATATGATTGTTGTGACTTGGCCATGGTCTTACCATGAGAGCATGCCACCATTCTCAAAACGATCATTTTATCTATGAAAAACAGAGAATAGAAGACTTTATATGATAAGTATTTTTATTTTTTATTAAAAAAAAAAAGACTTTATGTGATACAATCATAAAATCCCACAGTCACCCAATTTATATAATAATATTTAAAAAAAAAAACAAAAGATCTTTATTTCGAAAAAAAAATAAAAAATAACCAACCATCACTGAGTTTGATTTTTCCAAGAATATCATCTCATCCAAAAAAATTTCACAGCTCATCTCTCAATATCCCAAAATCAACCAACAAAAAATGTTTAATCACTCAAGCATAACCACAATCCTTTTCATCAGTGCAAACTGACATGCAACAATACAACAATAGTTTCTTCATTTAACAAAATTTTAATATAAATCAAAGTTAAAGATATGTTGTTGTGAGCAAAGACGCCTAGCACCAATAGGGGAGAAGGTAAAGAGGTGGCTGGAGGAAGAGACGTGGAGATCTAGCGGCAATGATACAGGAGCTAAAAGGATGGAAAGGCGGTAGAAAAAGGAAGCAACAGATGTAGTTTAAGCGAAAATAAAATGAAGGTCCATGGATGGATCCCATGGGAGATACGTTACCAGATCTTCAATCGGGATCGGAGGAGATTGCACCACCTAAGTACCTGGTGCGATATATAGGCGCAATCTCCCCCTTTTTTTTTTAATTATTAAAATAATAATATTATAATGAGTAAATTACATTCAACCCTTTTGAGGTTTAGCCTAAGTGATGAGATCCATCCCGACTTTTTGAGTTTAGGATAATCTCATGGAAATTATAGTATTTTTAATTGAAATTTGGAGCTTCTGAAAGTCTTTTAAAAAAATCATTGTAAATCTCATGATCGCTTTATAAATTTATTTTGGACAAACCGAAAATGTTTATATTTCTTATGTTGGATCCCTCTACTAAACATATTAAATATTCATTAAATACCTAAAAAAAGTATTCTATCTATAAAAGTATTCTTGAAATTTATTTAATAATCTGATTAATTAAAAAAAATATACACTCATACAAAAAGATTCAATTCAAAATGATTATAATTTATTGTATCATCACCTTGTGGTTATTCTCTCAATATAAAGTAATTTGCATGAACTTGGAATTACCTAATAATAAGATAGGATAAATTAAAAAGTGAATATTAACGCATAGCGAGTAGATATATAAATTTTGAAAACTAAATAAATAATTTTATTTCGATATTATTTTTAGTAATCATTAACATAACATATTACTAGTAATAAGAAATAATTCTAAGTGATTCATGCATATTAATATTTGAACAATAAAACTGAATTCAAATCTTATATCATAGCAAAGTTGTAAACATTTGTATGATTTTTTTTAATAACTTTAATTTGTATAACATATCCGAATCATCTTTCGAGCAACAATAATAATTTATTTCGAATTTGCTCTATAAAACGTAGGTTGGAAAATTGTTTACATCATTTATTTACGAATAAAACATATATTCTTTTTGAATAACTTAAAATATTTAGTAAACATAGATCCTTAATATAGCTCACCACTTTAAAATCCGATTTACAAATGATTTTATATCATTTTTGAAACTCTTTTCATCAAACATCTTATGTATTCTGAACTATTTTATTAACTGATAATACTCAGTATATAACATATATAATATGAAAATCTAAATTAAACTAGTACATGAGGAAATCCATCATACGTAATGGTGATATTCAACACATAGGTAGAGTGAGAAATAAACATCTATAATATGTGGTGAAAAACATCATCACACGCAGAGTAAAAGATAATATCTATCATATGCATGAAAAGCGACTCAAGCACTAATACATGTGTAGCTTGACTTGTTAAAGATGGAGGGTACAACCTTCGTATTATGAAAATATCATTACTTTCATTTCAAATCTCTTAAAGGATTTCCATATGCAAATATACACTATTCATATATAGAGATATAATTTTTAATAAATACTTTCCTCCAAAACATAAGTAAATATTCTTTCTCAAAATAAAAATTTACCTTGTTCTATTCGTTATGCTTGTTTCCTACATCGCCTCTTAAAGAAGGGTTCTTTCCATCACTCCGGCTATTATTCAGGAACCTTTTGAGAGCCTTGCAATCTTAAATTGAGTATTTATTATCTAGATACCTTGTTTCAGAATCACAATTTCAAAATTATGTGGATGGTTAAAATCTAGCTATGTAAATATACGAGATAATTTCTTGATGATTATCTTTATTTATTTGTGAATTCTGTATCGTGTTTTTTTTTTTTTTTCCTCTTTTAACTTTAATTATGTATCATGTTTTGAGGAACTGAAATCTTTTGAAAATCGAGTTATTTAAAAAAGAAAAGTAGTGTTTTTGAAATTTCCGGTGTGACAACAAAACCAGTGGAGTGCGACTAACAAATCCAAAGCGAAAGAGCCCGGACAGGAATTAAAACATTTGGGCCGAAGGGACAAGCCCATATCTTAAGAGTGACGTGTTCTAATATAATTGCTTGTAGATCTCAATATTCCACGTGGCAGGAATCCCTACTCAACTGAACACACCGGACACGATGTCACTTGAGAGAAAGCGCATATAACCCTAGAAACCCTAGCAACTGAGCTGCCTCATTTATAAGTTTTTTACAGGGAGAGTGGCAGTGAGAGAGACAGGGAGAGGTAGAGGAGAAAGAAAGAAGAAAAATGGTGTCGGGATCAGGAATCTGCGCGAAGAGGGTGGTGGTGGATGCAAGGCATCACATGCTGGGTAGGCTGGCGTCGATCATCGCGAAGGAGCTCCTCAATGGACAGAAAGTGGTGGTGGTTCGTTGCGAGGAGATATGCTTGTCAGGTGGTCTTGTTAGACAGAAGATGAAGTACATGAGATTCCTCCGAAAGCGGATGAACACCAAGCCTTCTCACGGTCCCATCCACTTCCGAGCCCCTGCCAAGATCTTGTGGCGCACCGTTCGTGGGTCCGCCTCTTCAACCCCCCTTTGTCTCTTATTTACATTTTTACTAGAACATACTTGTCTCAAAGTAAGTAACAATCTTGATGTCTCTTGCAGGATGATTCCACATAAGACCAAGAGAGGAGCTGCAGCTCTTGCTCGGTTGAAGGCTTATGAAGGGATCCCTCCACCATATGACAAGATGAAGAGGATGGTCATTCCTGATGCTCTTAAGTGAGTTTCCTTGTCTTTATTACATCTGATTCACTGTAATAGTTTGTTTAACACTTTGTTGCTTTGAAATTTATGTTAGGGTGTTGAGGCTTCAGAAGGGTCACAAGTACTGCTTGTTGGGCCGCCTCTCATCTGAGGTTGGATGGAACCATTATGACACCATCAGGGTCAGTTTTTTTACTCTTAATTTGCTTTTACCTGTCTTTGAATTTATATTTCGTCTCTGTTTAATTTCATTTACCTGTTGAAGTGGATTGTAGTTTACTGTGTTATTTTCCCTTACCTCTTTTGGTAAGTGATAAATTGCGTTGATGGGTATTTATATGTTGGGTATTGTGGATAAGTTGCATACTTCAAATTCTGATCATTATATATACTGTTCCTTGATTTAAATGGTTTGGGCCTGATATGTTGTATATATTAAATTTTTACGACTCTTGTTTTCTGCCAATTCTGTGTTTGAATGCTTTTATACGGTGTCTGCTTGTCTGCAAGTATGTCAGGCATAAAAGCAATGAGGTGAACCATGTTGTATCATTAATCTAGATGTCCCTATAATCTGTGTCCAAAACCCTAATTCATTAACCATAATTGATTTTGCAATTATATTACTTAATCATAAGTCATTATTATCATTTCATTTTGGTTATATTATTTGGTTTCCATAGGTCCCTTTATAATGTTGGTGTTGTTGATTGTGTGAGTAATAGGTACAAGTTGAACTAATTAGAAAATAATCAATTCCATGCCTTCACATTTGAAAAAAAAAAAAAATTGTAAGTTTGTAAATTGATGATCGGCAGCTCTTGTAGTAGGTTTCTGTGTATGTTTCTGAGTAATTGTGTTCATAAGTAGACCTGATAGTTTATAACTGTATAATGCCATCATTTGGAACACAGTGCCAGTGGTGAAATCCAAAGTGAGTGGTCGGTGATCTTTATCTTCACATTTTTTTATATCATTAGTCTGTTCCTTTATAAGTGAGATATATAGTGAACATTTATTTAACTGTTTCATAGGCACGGAAAGTTGTAGAAAAAATGTTTGACATACTTTCTATCTGTCTATTTAATAATATGGGTATGTATGTATTTAAGATTCTCAAATGATGTGATTGATGATTGAAATCCATATGCAAATGAGTTGCTAATTGCTATATTGTCCTCCAGGAGCTGGAAAAGAAGAGAAAAGAGAGGGCACAGGTGACTTACGAGAGGAAGAAGCACTTGAACAAGCTTCGGGTGAAGGCTGAGAAGGTGGCAGAGGAGAAGCTTGGATCCCAAGTAGACATCCTTGCTCCTGTTAAGTACTGAGCAGTGCCTAGTTAGTTAAGTACAATTTTGTTGAGGGTTGTCTTGAATTTGCCTTTTGAATTTAAATGTTTTTCCAAGACTACAAAAATGAGAATTTGATAAAACTTGACTTGTTACGCTGTTTTTCAATCCGTGGTTGTAGAATGATATTTTATTATATCTCAAGATATACTGTTATTGTTGGTTTTAAGTTACGCCCTTTGGCTTTGTATTTGTCTGGAATTCCTAAGTTTGCTTTATAATGTGTCATAGGTGTAGAAACCTCAGTTTCTTCCATTCAGTCCTTGGAAATTGAGGATGACCCAAACTCACGTTACATCTAAGTCATGCCACAACATTGCTATAATAAACATTTGAAGAGATTCACTGATTGGTGCTTAACAGCCCTTCGCTGGCAATGAAGCTCAGCAGCAGTGTAGAGATTGAGAGAAGGAATTAGTATATAGAATACATAAATATTTAGATTATAATATGTCAACAAGAATATTAGTAAATAAACAAAATGGGATTGAGACTTGAGAGAACCAGTCCGGCCTCTGCCCTTTGCTCCAGGGGAGACAGATCTGCCCTATATGGGTCCGGCCTATGGATCAACCTCAAGAGTCCAGACCCCTGAAAAATTTAAGGAAAAAAAAATTATTTGATGAATATTAATTCAAATAACAGCGTAAGTGATTATATTCAAACCATTTTTTTTGAAATAAATAAAAATATAAACAATTTTCAAGCTCCAAATCAACTGAGTAGGGGTAATATCTTTGTGTTTCCTATCATTGATTATGAATATTCTTTTGTTCTCGAGTCCTTAACATGCAATAGAAGCTTCGAGGTTTAATTGTTTGCGAACCATGTATGTAATGTATAAGTATGAAAATTACCTAATTTGACACACCACCTCTTGGCATATGTCGTTGTGCGCCTTTGAGCTTCTCGAAAGTTGGGGTTTATTTGCTGCCAAGCACTTATTACAATTTGTGAGGGACAATTTTCTCTTCTTATTATGAGAGTAATTATTTTCATTTATACGATTAGATATTTAAGTTGCACAAGTAATATTTGATGTCAATAGTTTACAACAAACTTTTGAACCATTTAGGGTCAACTTTTATGAAAAAATTTTCAATATTTTCTCAAAAAGGATATGCACATTTAAATTAGCAATAATGCTAGATATTTTACTTTCTGTAGATTTTAATTTATAATATATCAATTTATGAATCGATATATTTTTCAAGTGAAATAAATAATTATTAATGAGTATTCGTTAATCAATAAATACATCATGAATTGAGATCAAAATTAAGATATAAAGTGAGATGTTCAGCTTTTCAAAAAAAAATTATGATGTTTAGCATTACTGTTAATTCTAGTAAGTAAAAAGTAAAAGTTAAAAAACTTTTAATAATTTATTTTACTATTTCATCTCACAAAGATTTATTTCCCTTTTTTATTTGCCGTAGTTGGAAAAACAAGAAAAAGGAAGAGTTAATCATAATTGATGCATGAGAAATTAAGGGGCGTTTGGTGCATCTCTAAGTTGTGAAATCATTGATTTTGATATCTTCAAAGTTCAAACTACCTTTCCTTCGTTCAAAAGACACAAGAATAATGAAAATGAAATTGAAAGCAAAGCTTTAAAAAGACAACTACAAAACATATCATTGCATTATGGGCGTCCATTAAGCATCCTCTCTCTCTGTCCAACATCAAAACTTTGTCTCTAATGACTAGACACTTGTATACATGACAATTGTTTTTCTTCTTTTATGATGGAAAATACTAGGATTTAAAAGATAATGACTCGCTCACAAAGTCAGAGGTGACATTTGCTTTTGCTGTGATCATAAATTTAAATCTCTTTTATTATAAAATGCTAACCGCCTATTTTATTAAAATTATATCTTATGATGAAATAAAATTAATGTAATTGATTATTCATACATATAATATAATTTTATTAGAACCTACATTCAAGTTTCTCTCAACTTGATCTTAAACGGAGAGTGGAGACTATGCAATATTAGTACTAGTATTGTGTATACTAGCTAAACAATCATTACTAAACCAGAAGGCAGTAATAATGAATTCCACTATCAATTCTCTTTAATCATAAATTGTTTTCTTCGTTACATGCATTGCTCTTTTTTTTTTTTTTTTTCCTTTTTTCACTCATTGGCATTGCACTACTTTCTCATCAACTTGTCACCCCAACAAATAACAACCCCACTTCTCTTTTAAATTTTCCTACTAAACCTGTTCATTTTTAAGCTTCAAACCTGGCTGTAGGTCTTCATTGAGTTGGGGGAGGTATTTTCAGGTGGGTTCTTCTGTTTCTATGGCCCTGCTCAACTGCTTTTGCCTCAAATTCATTCTGTTTTCTAGCCTCTGCCTTGTTGCGTTCTGTGATCAAGATGGTACGTTTTGTTTGTTAATGCTGCATCTGTTGCTTACTTGTGACCAAAATTGAGATTAATTTTTGTGGTCAAATTTTGTTTTTGTACATGATGTGTGTGTGTGCGGTGTGTGACAACTGACAGGTTTCTTGAGTTTATCTTGTGGTGCAACGAAGAGTTACACTGATGCATCCAACATTGCATGGATCTCGGACAGTGCATACATAAACACAGGCAACACCACCACCATCAACAACGTTGATGGTGTCTCATTTCGATTCTTCCCAGATTTCCAAAGTCGTAAATGTTACAAGCTGCCAGTAAAGAACGTGTCATCTTTGGTTCTAGTTAGAGCACAATTTATGTACAAGAATTATGATGGACTAAGTAAACCCCCTTCATTTACTGTCTCTCTTGGGACAGCTATGGCTACCACTATAGACCTTGCCACTAATGATCCCCGGACTGAAGAGTTTGTATGGCCAGTTAACAAGGACACACTCTCCTTTTGCCTGCACAGCATTCCTGATGGGGGGTTTCCTGTCATATCTTCACTTGAACTCAGGCCACAACCTCAAGGTGCTTACCGAACTGGCCTGGAAGATTTTCCAAATACGTTGCTGAGGAAGAGTTATCGTATCAACAGTGGTTATGTCAATGGTTCTTTGAGGTAAGGACTTCAAACATTCATTGCTTACTCAATTTGTGTAACCATTTCGTGATCAATGATCAAATTGTGTTTTAACAGGTACCCTCAGGATCCATATGATCGTGTATGGGATGCTGATGAAGACTATGCGCCGTTTCATGTGTCAAGTGGATTCAACATGCTAGTGAGCCTCGGTTTCCCAAGTATCAAGGAGAGTCCTCCAGCTGCTGTTCTTCAAAATGCAAGAGTTCTAGCGCGAAGGGATGCCTTGACTTACAAGTTTCCTATAGATATGTTAGGGGACTACTACATTGTCCTCTATTTTGCTGGGATTCTTCCTGTATCCCCTACTTTCAGTGTATTAATCAATGGGAATGTTGCAGAATCAAACTATACGGTTAGAAGCTCAGAAGCCAGTGCTCTATATTTATCACAGAAAGGAATAAAGAGTTTGAACATTACAATCAAGAGTATCAGCTTCAACCCGCAAGTTAATGCGCTTGAGGTGTATGAAATTATTGAAATTCCATCAGAAGCTTCCTCAACCACAGGTGCCATTTTGTCTTCGTTTTTATATAATAGACAACTTGATTCCTCTGCCCAGAATGACTTTATTTTACTCATGTCCCTTGATCAATCAAATATGCTTGCAGTTTCAGCACTTCAGGTTATTCAGCAGTCTACTGGTTTGGATCTGGGATGGCAGGATGATCCATGCTCTCCAACACCTTGGGATCATATCGGATGTGAAGGATCTCTCAGTTACTTCACTGTATGTATATAACACACCATTAATTTTATTTTATTTTTCCTTGTGGTCCATATTTTTCTATAGAATTCTACTGACATAGACTAAATTTACGCGTAGGGAGCTTTCAAATATCAACTTGAGGCTGATTAGTCCAACATTTGGGGACTTACTGGATCTTAAAACACTGTAACGTCTTTAACTACCAGAGTACTTTGATGTTACTTTCACATTTCTCTTATACGTCATTCCCTGTGCTTATCTTTGGTGGTTTTAATCCACAGGGATTTGCATAACACATCATTAACTGGAGAGATACAGAATTTAGATGGCCTGCAACATCTAGAGAAACTGTAAGCCTCTTGAATGTTATATTGCCCTATGATTTTATAATCACATAGAAAAATAACAATCATCTAATTGAAAATTTCAGGAATCTGAGTTTCAATCAGCTTACATCCTTTGGTTCTGACATGGGGAACTTGGTTAGCCTTCAAATTCTGTAAGTTGTAATTTTTTCCAGTATCTATGTTGAGTAATATCAAATTTTAGTGTTCTAAGATTTTACTAAATAGTATTTCTTTTAACTTGAAGGGACTTGCATAATAATAGTTTAGAGGGGATAGTTCCTGACAGCTTGGGAGAGTTGGAGAACCTTCGTCTATTGTAAGCTATATAAATACTAGATCAACGGGTGAACCAACTATAATATTTCTAAATTGGTTTCAGCTAGATGTCTTATTGACTGATGAAAACATTGTTCTCTGATTCTTCAGGAATATTGAGAACAATAAACTGCAAGGTACCCTCCCTCAATCGTTGAACAAAGAAAGCTTGGAAGTTAGGTAAAGACCTGATATTTTGTTATCACACTTTAGGTTCTAGCATCCTGACCTGTCAACTTTGTGCAGAGCATCAGGGAATTTGTGCATTTCCTTTTCCACAATGACATGCAATGATGTTTCATCCAATCCTTCAATTGAAACACCCCAAGTAACTATTGTTCCCAAAAAGAAGCACACCGCACATAATCATCTGCCAATTATACTTGGTGCAACTGGAGGAGCCTTATTTGTGCTACTGTTAACTTCGCTTTCAGTTTTCCTGTATGTGAGGAAAAGAGCTACTGAAGTCGCCCATACTTCAAGTAAGGGAAATATCACATTATAATATGACATAAGTTAAATTTGTTTTTTCATTTCTAAGGGAATTGATTTTGATTTTGAGGGGCAGCAACGGAGATGCGGAACTGGAATGCTGCAAGAGTCTTTTCCTACAAGGAAATTAAAGCCGCTACAAACAACTTCAAGGAGGTCATAGGCCGTGGTAGTTTTGGATCTGTTTACCTTGGAAAGCTTGCAGATGGAAGACTAGTAGCTGTGAAAGTGCGGTTTGACAGGACTCAACTTGGTGCTGATTCTTTCATTAATGAGGTTTATTCTGAAATTATCTAGTATTATCATTTTTCATGCAGATTCTTATTTCAGAATTACAGTTCTCTTGTAAAGTCTCCTTACCCTGCCATTGCTTGGATTGATTGTAGGTGTGTCTCTTATCACAAGTACGTCATCAAAATCTTGTAAGTTTGGAAGGGTTTTGTCATGAATCAAAGCAGCAAATACTTGTCTATGAGTATCTACCTGGTGGATCATTGGCTGATCACCTTTATGGTATGTTACGCATTAATTAAAGACTCAAGTCCTCATTCTGATTGTTTCTTATTCTCATTATCCGTTTTTAATTGGTTTTCTTTTTATTATTGATTTCTGTCAGGTCCAAACAGTAGAAAGTTTTCATTAAGTTGGGTTCGTAGGCTCAAAATTGCTGTTGATGCTGCAAAAGGTACTGTTTCTCAGTTCCTACTTCTCAACCAAAATGCCCTGGAAAAGTACTAATGTTATGGAGGAAGGAAATACGAAATCTAAGTTCTTTTAATTGTGTTAGGATATGTGTTGACTCTTTAACATGCATTGTCTGAGTAAGGCTTTCACATTACCCATAATACCATCATCTATCCAAATAATGCTTTTTCATCTTGAGAGCTGGAGGACTCGCCCCCATTTGTACATTTTAGCACATAATCATTACTACATAAGAAATAACAACTCACTTTTGAATGCCAACCTTTTTGAAGGATTGGACTATTTGCACAATGGGAGTGAACCGCGAATCATACACCGTGATGTGAAGTGTAGCAACATCCTATTGGACAGGGACATGAATGCCAAGGTTTGTGATTTTGGCCTCTCAAAGCAAGTAACTCAGGCAGATGCAACTCATGTAACCACTGTTGTCAAGGGCACTGCTGGCTATCTTGATCCTGAGTAAGATTTTGATATTGATAATTTTATTATTTTGATTCCTCATGACTTCAATACTCTAACAATACTCTAACAACTAATCTTGTTCAGGTATTACTCCACCCAACAGCTGACTGAGAAAAGCGACATTTACAGCTTTGGAGTTGTCCCTTTTGGAACTCATTTGTGGGAGAGAGCCATTGAGTCACTCTGGAACTCCAGATTCCTTCAATTTGGTTTTATGGGTAACCCCAGGTTCTTCAAAGTTTGTAACTTAATATGATTTGTATATATATATTTTTCCTCATGAGTTATTATTTTTTATCTTCTGAATTCAACTGCAGGCCAAGCCCTATTTACAGGCAGGTGCATTCGAGATTGTGGATGATAGCATGAAGGGAAGTTTTGATGTGGAAAGCATGAGAAAAGCAGCCTTGGTTGCAGTAAGATCAGTGGAGAGAGACGCGTCAAGGAGGCCGACTATAGCAGAGGTATTGGCAGAGCTGAAAGAAGCCTACAGCATTCAGCTCTCATATCTTGCATCTTATGGACATGCAAGTTGATGTTTACTCAATTCAACCTTAACTATTTATCTTATAAAAATCTTAGTAACTTTATATACTATGGTGACTGTAAAGAGAGTGGTTTTTCTGCAGAAAACAGCTCAAATCATTTGAGGAAAAAAAGGAATGAAAGAATATCTGCTGTAATTATGTCAAAGGTTGTTTATCAATATATGTTTATCTATTTTGTAGCAACTAGCAAACCAAAACTCTTTTATGTAAAAATAATTGAACAGAAAAGAGAAAAGTATGGTATTGGAATGGTTGGTTAATTAATTGATCGGAAATGTCATTATTCATGTCAAGCTGATGTCTTAATACATATTCATACACACACTCTCCTCCTCTCGTGTCTTTCAGATCAGACAACGCAGAAAGTACAGATAGGATTGAACCTAAATTCAGTTTAACATACATTCCCGCCATTTCGATAAAAGCATCGACAGCTTCACAAGCAAATTCGTTCTGAAGATAACCAGCCATCATCACATTATATGATGTTAGATCCTTCTTCTCCATTCCATCAAACAATATTCTTGCTCGAACTGAATCATTCGCTGAGTAGAGTTACTCTAGTAGGATCAAGTCCTTCCCTTTGCATATTGCGTGCAACATCAAAAGTTTAATAAACAGAACAATCAGCCACTCTGTACATACCCAGTAATCATGCAAAGTATAAACAACAACGTCTCCTATCAGCTATTTCATCAAACACTTTGCAGGCATCTCTGATATCACCATACACCTGAATACAACCCAATAAACGAAGACCCCACAAATGGATTCACACTCAACCCAAACTTTAAACAATCAGCATGGACTCCTCTTCCAAACTCTAAACCACCCAATTCAACACAACCATTTAAACACAATGTAACAGCTGCACCACCACCAAACCGATGTCACTACTACACTCTCTCAACAACGGTAGAATCCAGCATCAGTAGTCAAAATCAAGCCAATCAAAGATATTTACGTCTTTATATACTTAATTGTACAAAAGTGACAATAAAAAAATTGTAGAAACCAAATTTCAAAAACAACCAACTTCAAAAATAAAAATTAAATACCCTTCAAAGCAAATAAGAAAACAATTTTAAAATAAAAAAGGATAACCTATCTCCACATTATGGCCGTCGAACTCTATTGGAGGAAATCAACGTTGTTGGTTGGACGTTAAGAGAGGCTTTGGGTGCTACAAAACAGGAGTAGACGTTACTTTGGCGCCAATACATTCTAGCGTTTGTAGTATACACGTACAAGGAAACAATTATGGAAACTTATTATTTACGTTGAACTCCAATTTCTAAACCAAATCAAACTCTATTTGCTATCACTTTGTAGAAAACTAAAATATCTATCTTTCACGAAACCTTTTCAATTCAATTTCTTGTAGAAAACTACAGTCACCACAGATATGAAATGACGCCTGCGTGACCGAATACAAAACACTAAGCAGACGTTATTTTGGCGCCAATAAGTGTTTGTAGTGTACATATACTAGGAAACCTTTATGGAAACTATTTGTACGTTCAACTCCACTTTGTAAACGAAATCAAACTCCACTTTTGAAATAAAAGGAAATCATCTATCTTCTACGAAACTTGTGTTTCTTTTCTTGATTCTCAACTCTCAATCATCAGCAGCATTAATGGCGTTTTCCCAAGACAACATGCTTCAACCCCCAAACACAACAAGACAAGCTGAAGCCGATAACAATTGGGTTGATGCTGAAGATGGCTTGCCTCTATCAACAGTCATGTCGTCAAGTCCACGCGACGTTGATTGTCGTGATTGTTTCTGGGAGACTATAATGAAACACTTAGCATCACTTGATCTTGATGACATGATGCCCACCACTACATGTTTCAATCTTACTAATACAGGAGACTCGGAGAATGCGGTTGATGCTCACCACAATATTATTCAACCCCCAACCACAACAACACAGGCTGAAGTAGATTACAATTTGGTTGATGCTGAAGATGGCTTGCCTTTGTCAACAGTCAATATCATCAAGTCCACGCGACGTTGATGGTGGTGATTGTTTCTGGGAGAATATGTTGAAAGACGTACCATTACCGGATCCCGATGACATGATTGACATCCCTTTCTACGATGTCACTGATTTTTGGGATTTTGAAGTTTCCCAAATAATGCCTTGATTGACCATCATTATTTTTTATTTAAAGTTTAACAGTCAGCACTACAATGGATTTGTCTATTTTCTTTGTGTAGATTGATTAGTGTAAACCTGGGTATCATCATTGTAATGACACCTCTTTTTCCGACAAATGAAGTATATCAGTAAATCATTTCATTTTCAGTATTTCTTATTTATTATTTTTCTCTATTTTTTCTGCGTTTGTGGAGTACATGTTGTTGCTAGTTGGCATCAAACAAATGTATACTGTTGTTTCATTTAACTCATTGGGTACATTTAACTCATTAGTCGATTCTTACCCCAACTGTTCTTCCATTGTCTGATAAGATCGTTCTTGCACTCATCATAACAAAGGCAAAGGGGGAAAGTTCTTACTTCTTCTTCATATATATATATATATAATGAACAATTGATTTCCCTCCATTGGTTGATCTAATGTCATTTGATGACCTCAAATAGCTTCATTGAATGGGAAGATATAAAATAAAGGTAGGATGTTATCCTGAAGAATCCACACTGAATAAAAAAGACATTACAGGATTAAAGAATTTCCTAGTTGCAGTGTGAAAAGCAGAATTTCTGGTAAGCAAGCAAAGCAACAACCGCTTACACGAACTATTGCATCATTTAATATTTGAACTACTACTACTTTGTCACAAATGTAATATATAAAAATGACAAAATAGAGCTAGGATGGTTATTCAACTAATGATTGCAACTACCATCCTGCAAATTAGTAATGTATTTGGCTGTGAGAGCTTCCGTATTCTATTTATGAAATTATTACGTTTTAAGTATAAGCAGGACTATGTAGAGTAGCGATGTCGTAGATAAAGGAATAATGCTGTTGAAGCAGCTACAGCATATGGAAACACAGTCCAAATTCCCTGTATGATTTTATAGTTTAGATACCTGCAGCTGTAATTATAAAAACATAAAAAATTTGCCAAACAGAAATTTTGTTTACCACTGCTGTTGCAACTGTAGCTAGGGCAAAGACAGGTCGCTCCCTCAGTAGAAATCCAATTACCAACTGAACTTCGAAAACAGAAAGAACAAGGTGGCATCAGTCACCCCACCAACAAAGTTATTGAGAATTTTCCAGTACTATTCCAACAGAAGATTGGCAGACAAGGAACCCAATGAGACAAACATAAAAATGTAAAACTTAAAGATCAGCTGGATGGAAAGTTTCACGATATATCATCATTTGAAACGTACTTTAAAGATTGCATGAAATGCCTTAATCTGTGTACATAAGTGGAACTGCAAATTTTTCCAATAGAACCAGACTAACCTGAATTGGAAGAGTGATCAAGCCACCGCAACAGACTCCAGCAAAGAAACAATCAGGAGATATACCCTGCACTCAGATAAGACTTTTTAGCTGTGAATTACCAAGGTAATCAGTGCAATACACATTTAATTGATGGGGCTTAAGAGATTCAGTGCTCCCTTTGTTTACTGCCCTTTGCCTAGAACTTCAATTCTAACCAATTTTTTACTGTCATGCAGTACATCTTTAACCATACCAATTCTATTTTGGTATCAACTTAATTTGCATTGTTAAGCTTTAGACATTCCTGCTCCATGAACAACCAAGGGAAAATATTTACTAACCAGAGTCCCCGCCAGGAAAGCTGTTGGATTCCTCACTCCAAGGGAAAATCGCTCCACTGAAGATTGTAATGCACATAGAACAATTTAAACTTTCAATAAGCAAAGTCATGCACATACATGCCTGCATACACAAGCTGACACACACACACATATAGACAGAAAAGAGGGAGCACCCAGCAGCGACATAAAGTTGTACACACTGTAATTCAGTTATGAAAAATTATCTTTATTAACGGCACAAAATTATTCAATTTCTGGTCAAATACAATCTAAGAGAAACATGATCAATGAAACCAAACAAACTTTCCAGAATATCTTAATCTCAAGCGTTGACTGATCAGTAACCCAACTTCATTTTTAGATCTAGATGCAAACTTAAAATGATAATACTGCTACAAGCAGGGCAATAAAGTTTTTTATTTTTTATTTTTTCAAAAATTTTTGCCAACGGATGGCAGTCATCTATTGAGCTTTGAGCACACAAGTAGTAGAACATTTACAATCCCCTGAAGCTGATGAACCATTATATCTGTGGTTTAGTATATCAATACTTTTAATATTTAATACAAGATAAATAAAGCCACTTTGCACAAATATACTATGAATAAAGTTTCTCAATGCCACAGTCATGCACACAAGTGTTAACAGCTTGTTTTGTTGAAAAGAAACTTGTACAGTAATGGAGAAAATAGAACTTCGCCACATGTTTAAGAGGGAAATATAAGTAGTAATCCAGCTCTTATAACTCACCAAATCCTATAAGATTCGCCATATTTTTGCACAGCACTGAGTGATGCTCAGTGCCTTCTCTTTACCAATCCCCAACTGTAGATATCATTCACATTAAGCGGCCACATTATCATTACATTGCAATCACAAAAGCCAGACATAAATGCAAGTAATTGATATGGCTACATGATAAATTAATATATCCATGCAGGTGTGTATCCACACCAGCATTAGCCCTGAAGAATTGATTAGAAATCAAGTCAATAGAACAAACCTTGGAACAAACATCATCAGATGCACCACTTTGTCTGAAAAGCTTCCCAAGGTAAAACGGTATCATGTCACTAATACAAACTCCCCTGCAGATTCCAGTCGCCATTTTCACTTTTCAGACATATGTTAGGCGCAACTATATTAAAATGGTTGCAAGCTGTACAATGAGTGACTAGAGACAACTAATCATCACAGAATGTCCCTGTTAGTTTACTCAATGTTAGGATTGCAACTCAAGGTGCATTCCTTGAGCTCAACCTTCAGGTATAAGCCTCAAAGCCATCTAATACCTTGGTTTGAACAAATTGTCATCGAATGTATGTATAATCCAAAAATAATGAAATAATTTAATAGAAACAAAATAGAGATGTCTATATATAGTCACATATAAAGAACTGAAGAATAAGATAGTGCTGCCACTAACCAGTATACCCACAGAACAGTGGATACAATGTAGGGGGCATTTCTGGACAAAGATTCAACGAAAGACTGCCATGTCCCATCCAAAGAAAGCAACCGGGCTAAAGATATGCCCACCTAAAGTGAAAGAATATCAATTATTATGCCAAACCATAATAATACAGAAGCAACAATTTATTGAATGAAAAACAAAAAGTGCCAGACATCTAGAGCACAAACTTGAGTCAGCGAAACAGAAGTACCGGTACAAAGGACAGACCCAGATATTTAAAGCCTCTTCACTGATGAAAAGTCCACACCCAGCAGCCATAAGCAACCAAAAGTAGATCCATCTGCAATCCAGCATTACAGGAGAAACTTTAGAACTAGAATTTGCACTAGTTGGGCACAAGAAATCAAGGTATTTGGACCACTCCAAATTCTAAACATGAAGAAATCATAGCACTTGCGAAAAATAAAAAATATGTCGTCTGTGCATCTTTGCATGAACAATCAGAAAATGGCAGTAGAAAAATAGAGAATTTAAATGGTTTGCACTTTGCCACAAACACGCAGGCTTTAAGAAAGCTACTGTATTCCAGAGTAAAGCGAACATTAGGAGCATACCCGGGGGCATATTCTGGAAGTACAAATTTGTACCCAAAGGCTTTGAAACTGAAACCAGCAGCAGGGGAGGCCATAACTGAAGAGGATGATGAACCTTCAGCCAGACATTGAATTCCAAATGATGGTCCAAGACTAGTTGTCGGCTTGAGGCCAACAGATATTATTGTAATGGTTACAGCTACACCCAAGGCAATGGCCAACATTGCCAGAAATGAACTTCCTGAACTAGTGGCTTCAATTTTTTGATTTTCAAGTATCTCATCAACAGACATGTCTTGTCCATCTGGAGTATCTTCAGGTTTCACAGGCTTATCATTTTCAGCATCCTCGCGCCTAAAGCTTTTAATTCTAATAACACAAAATGCAACACACTTCTTATACCAAGCAGTAATCAGATAAACATACGTACAATGCTTGATTATAAAATCAATAATCAACAGACAACATCTTAAAATTATTCTTGAAGACATTGTATATTAAATCCTCGATGTTGCCTACATTTTGGAATAGAAAAATATTTACGAAACTAGAAAACAACCAAACTCCAAAATAATAATGCAATTTTTTTGGTGAAAAAGCACATGTGTTCAGACTATATAGATATTTGTGGTCAAGGTGAATAGCTATATGAAGTCCCAAGTTATTGTATGTTTTGTGATAATTACTACTAAACTGTCCAACAAGTGCACCATATTAGCCCCAACTTAACTGAAAACAATCCAATCAATGCTCACTAAACTGTCTAAAATGAATCACGCTTCACAAAAACAGTTGTTCTGTTAATGATCAACCATTTACAATAAAACACACAATCTTAAGTTCTCTCAGCAACCAATGAGAGAATAATATTAAAAGGCAAACAAATGAACCAACCTGAAAGATGAGAGCCAAAAGAGTCGAGAAGTCAAAAAGTTTTTGCTGCTATCAGAAAACACTCGATGAGGGGCAGTGCAAGAGAAATAGCAGGAGCTTGTCGAGTGGTTTAAAGGTCGCAAGTTGAAGTAGTTGGGTGGCACTGTCAGTTTTGGTGAGTATAAGGACAGCCCATTCGTTAAAACTGTAACGAAGGCCATTGCTGAAGTTTGTGTGAGTTGATGAGTCAGAGACTCAGAGGCAGTAGAAAAATGGATTCTGCAAGTGAAAGTGCTGGTTTTGGCTGGTCTAGGAGTTGGGATTTGAACTAGGAGCTGCAAGATGAAGGGAGGACCACATGGCCATGGGTTTGGAGTCCATGTGGCTTGATGTGAATGGTTTCTACACAGAATCTGAGGGATATGCTTTATTGTATATCGGGTTAGATACTCATGAACAAACAAAAATGGAACCGGAACGTAAAAATGAACCTCGTTTGTACTTTCTTGAATTAGTTGAGATCATTCACATGGTATGTGGCGGGTCAACTATTCTTTGGTGAACACTGTTTACTTGTTTTTTTTTTTTTTTTTTTTTTTAAGTACTGGTACTGAATAAGGAGATAACCAGGACTAAATGAAATCAAACTCTGATAGCACGGTTCGAGGAATAAGCTTCAATCTACATCAAGTGGGGAAGGAGAAGGTGTAGCTTGCAATGAGTGGGAGAAAGACCCATAAGTTATAGAAGAGGGTGTATAAAACTCATGACTTTTGAGAATGTCATAGATTGCACAGTAGCTCACAATTACAATGCTTTTTGTTTATGTGTATCTTTAATGCAAACTTGTTACTCCATCCATCTCATTCTCTACTTAGCAATTTATCAAATCCTTGTGTATTTATATATTATATCAACATTTAAATTTTAATAATGTTTCATTCACAAATTTGAAATAGTTTTCAAGAATATTTAAAATTTATTTAAATATGATTTTACAAGAATAATATAACATTTTTATGTTAGTTTCAAATTAACTTTTGTAATTGTATCTACAAACTTTCGCAAGCATTGTTAATATTAGATTTTACTCGATAGCTATTGAGACCTCAGTCCAATCCTCAGTTCATTTATATCTATTGAGACCTCAACCTGATCCTTGACTCATTTGTCTCTGTAGGGTTTTAATATTTTTACTCCGTAGGGTAAATAGCGTCTTGAGGTTTGAATCCAATATCTTAAATGTCTTTTGGGTGTAAATCTTCTATCACCAAGACAACTTCATATAAAATCTCAACCCTAACTCATAGTGTTTTTTGGATAGCTTAATATTACTCTAATTTCATATAAAATCTCAAGCTAAGGTTGAGATTGGCATAAAATTTTGAAAAGTGATCCACATTATCTAGACTTACATATAAATTATCTACTTGAGGTATAACTTAAAACAAGCAGAGCTAACTTTTCAACTTATTAACAATCAACCCCCACACTGTTACACTAAATTGTTAATATCAACAGCAATAATTGTCAAATATGTATAAAAACCAAAAGGTCCTTAAGGTTTAAAAAGCAATGTAAGGAATATATGTGAAAATGATGTCAAAGTTGTAAATATTTTTCAATTTCCTATCCCAAAATCTATTGATTATTAATAAATTAAAAAAATTATTATCATTTTCCCCATTGACGATTAATAAATCATCATTTTTTCCCCTATTAATTTAAAAAAAATATTATTTTACTCATTTTTTTGATTTGAATTAATACTATTTTAGGAGGTTTTTTGATATTTTTAAAATCATTAAAAGGAAAAATGATGATTCATCAATTGGTGGAAGAGAAAATGATAATAATTCTAAATTACAATGTTAATTATAACATTAATTTTGGGATAATGATAATGATAATATTAATTTTAGAAATTAAATTCACTATGTCACCTCGAAGATATAAATTCAAATATTACATAAAGAAAATGGTTGGATTGACAAGTTTAGTGGAATTACATTGTGTCGTAGTGTTGATTTTGTTAGGTTGCGAGAAACCCCAACTTTAAAAATAACGAAAAAAAATTTCTTATGATTTCATAAACAGAAAAGAAGAATTTGTCTATATTTAAAAAAATGTTCATAAATTCTAAAAAGAATTTGATCCAAAATAAAATATTGTGAACAATGATTTGAGATGAAAAGTATAGATATGTTGAATTTGATTCTATCATTCATTTTAATTTTATTTTTTCTAATTTAGAAACATAATTTATATTATCAATGTATTATATTAAAAAAAAATTCCTCATTTAAAAAAAAATAAATGTGTTTTAAAAAAGCAAAAATTTGGTGATATAGGACTGGTTATCGTTGTTACAAGATCTAGTATATATTCTAATTTGATAAACTTTTTTTCTCACATATATTCTCATCATTAATAATAATATATATATTTTTAATCCTTTAACCGGGTTTAATTTGTTAATCCAACAATTTCATTAAACCTCAAGTAACTTTTGATCCTTGTATATATGATAATAATCACTATCGATATGAAGCTTCAGTATAACTGGGTGGAGGTTGATTGTTAATAAATTAAAAAGTTAGCTCTACTTGTCTTAAGACATATCCTAGATAGATAATTTATATTTAAGTCTATTATCTAATCCATTTGGGTTTCAGGGTAGATGGAATGGTTGGATCTTGAATAGTCACTTAAAAAGATTTTCATCAATTTCATGAACAATGTGCAACAAAGAAAGAAAAAAAAAAAAAAGGTGGATAAGACTTAAGAGCACAGGAAAATCAAAGCAACAACATTTAATAAAGTTAGAGATGTGAAGGCACGAAACAGGATCGATCCTCTGCTGACCTTTTTTTGCTAGATTTACTAATCACAATATGAATTCTAATATTTATTAATTTATTTTCAAATTTGAGTGTGGACTCCATATTAAAATCTTGATTATTGGAAAGGGGATTTGATTCCTTTCTCTAACATTGAAAATTAAATTCTCTTTCCAAGATTGAATAATGGAATTCAAGTAATTTTATTGATATAACCTCAATTAATAATAATAAGAAAAAACAAGTGTTTACCCGTATTTTCATATATGATATACATTACTGTTTTTATAATTAACTTTATTTTATTCCTATTCTTTAGTTTAGCAAAGATTAAAAAAAAACTTAATTTGGTTACAATTTTAGTAAGTAAACAGTGAAATATGATCTTGTATAGTTTAGTTCTTATCCATCTCCTTTCCCTTTCTATCTCATTATTGATTAGTTAACATTAGCGAGATTAATATTCTATTTTTTTGTTTTCAAAAAAAAAAAATATTCTATTTTTTCTCTCTCATGCATCGATTCTCAAAAGAAAAACAAAACTAAAATAAAAGAACAAAACGACAAGGTTTAATCAGGTTAGAGATGCAAAGGCGTGCAACAGGCGGTGGTGTTTGCCCAAGGACTGTAGCAGGAAATTGCTTGGCGGTTCCCCATTAACCAAACGCGTCTGATTGTTGGTGGACACGTAGGAGTACTGACACTAAAAATATAGGAAAAACTCTATTTTAATCCTTGAGGTTTTTAAAAATATCAAAGTTTTAAAAATCTTTTAGAAGCAGCTCTTTTAATCCCTAACTTTTTCAAAACTCTTCAAAATAATTCAAACCGTCAGTCAATTGACGGTCAAACCAAACAAAAAAATTAAAAAGACTCAATTACCCTCAACACTCAAAATGACCATTTTATCCCTAACAAAATCAAAATATTACATATTTTTTAATCAATAAAAAGTTGACACATGAACTTTGTATTTTTAAATAATTATTATTTTTTAAATTAAACAATAATTAAAAAAAAACCCTGAAAATAAAAACTGGATGAACATCAATCAAACTCACATATCTCTCTCACTCTCCTCCATCTTTCTTTCTCTCACTATCTTCTTCCGGCGCCACCTCCATCGCCGTCGAGAAGCCAACAACCGTTGTTAAGAACCCATAACTTGTAACAACCTCCATCTCTCTCATCTCCTTCAATTTTTTATTTTATTTTTTATGTTGTGGATCTGGTTCTAGGTTTGTCGAACCCAGAAACCACTCTAGTTTTTGGGTTCGATGGGACCCAGAACCTCTCTGGTTCTGGGTTCGTCGAACCTAGAACCTCCACCTCTCTCTTTCCATCTCATCTTATTCATTTTTTTTTTTTTTTTTTTTTTATGTTATGGATCTGGTTCAGGATCCCATCGAACCCAAAACTTTCATCTCTCTCTGATGAGCCTTTGGGTTCCATCGAACCTAAAGCCTCATCATTTGGGTTCGTTGACCATATGAAATCTCTAGGTTTGTTGAACCCAGATGAAGGTCAACTAGGTTCATCGAATCCAGTAGCTACCCTGTTTTACTTTTTTTTTTTTTGTGAAATAGTTTTGAATTTTTTTTTGCTCTTAATGTTACTAATGATTTCTTTGTTAAGGGAAATGATGTTGGGTTGGGTTGAACTGACTTGATGTGTTGAAGATGTTGGAGATCTACCAGATTGATGAATAGGGTTGGAACTAGTTCGATGGTGGAGATGAAAATGTGTCGAAAATAGTAGAAATCCATTAGAGTAGTTCTCCACCATCAATCCATGATGGATGGACGGGTGGAGATCCAATATTTTCTTTTTTCTTTTTTCAATTTTTTTATAAAATAAATTTGAAATGTATAATAAATTATTTAAATTAATTTTTTTAATATTGAAAATCGTAGCCATTCACTTGTTACGATCTTAATCTTTGACATGAAAAAACCATCTTACCCTTCTCATCCAAGTTTTTTGTCACCGTTTACCGTTAATTGACTAACGGTTTGAACTTTTTTTAAGAGTTTTGGAAAAATTAGGAATAAAAAAAATTGTTTTCAAAATATATTTAAAAATTTGATATTTTCAAAAACCTCGATGAGTACATGAAGTTTTCCCAAAAATATATCATTTTCTCTAAATTACCCCCAGCCTTCTGTTGCAGTTTTGCGGTTCTAAGCTTCCGTAAACTAGTCCCACTTCTGTCTGTTTGATCCAGGCTTTTCTGCGATTTTTTTTTTTTTCACCTTCCTTACTCACTAAGTATTTATTTATATTTATCGTTAATTCTTCAGTCAACTTGTTTTGTTGGTCACCAACCATGATCCTAACTCTTCGCTTTATATTGTCTACCAGCAGAAGATGTTGTGCTTTTAAATTGTTTGTTTCCTTTCTGGGTTCTTCCTCATGCACTGTTTCGATTAGATTTCCCTGCTGATCAGAAAGTAATGGCTTTTCGGATGGTTCGCTCGTGGACTTTGTGTGGTTTAATAGCAGCTTTTATTGACCTTTTTCTTGCTTATTTCTTGCTATGGGGATCAGTTTTTGCGTTTTTCGCTTCCAAATTCTGTAACTTTCTTGGATTGTTCTTGCCGTGTCCTTGTACTGGGTTTTTCGGGTATCAGAACAGCGATACATGTTGGTATGAGCTGCTTATTGATGAGCCTATAAGGAGGATCTCTTCTGTTCAGATGTCGATCAAGACCAGATTCCCTTTTGATTTGATTTGGTTTAAACAGCAACCGGAGATGGTGCATAGAACTTGTTATAATGAGGTTGTTGAATTGGAGAATGAAGCCTCTTCTAGCTCATTTATGGGTGATAGAGAAAGTGGGTATGATGCTAAGGGGAAGAAGATTGTGAATCAGAAGCAAAGGAGTGGAATTCGTCGCAGGAAGAGATCTAGTCTTGGATACAGAAAATTCCAATCTCCATCGGTTGTTGCAGGTGGTTCCAATTCTCATTGCAATGGGACTGACAGGAGGAGTCAAAGCAGTGATTGTTTGGGTCCCGCTATTGGAATAGAAGGTAGTCTTGGAGGTGAGTAAGTGTGTGACTATTATACTGTTAGGTTTTGTTTAATTGTATGTGTTAAAGGTTTAGAATTGGTATGTCAAACTTGATTGGATTGAAACATTGTTGTACATGTTTTATTACTGGAAACTTTAACTAGAAGGTCAAATGTCAATGCGTTGGAAGACTTGGCTTGATAAGGGAATTGAAAATTGGTGTTTGTCGGAGTTCGAATTTTTCTCATGGTTTTAAGATTCTATGTTGTCAGTAAAATTAATACTATTGTTTGTTCGTGGACATGCTATTTTAGGTAATCAAAATGCTGCAAGTGGGCTTGACTTGAGTGAAAGAACATGGCAGGATTTTGACAAGAGTGGATTGTTTGAGAAAAATGAAGTCAAAGACAGTGCTTCGTCTTTCGTTGAAAAATTTGTATGCAATTCTCAAGACAACTTGGAAATTACTGGAAACGATGTAACTGTGGTCAGGATGTTGGAGGAAGCACTTGAAATAGAGAAAACTAATTGTGCTGTTCTTCACTCGGAGTTAGAGAAAGAGAGAGCGGCAGCTGCGACTGCTGCTGATGAAGCCATGGCAATGATATTGCGTCTGCAAGAAGATAAGGCGTTGATAGAAATGGAAGCAAGGCAATATCACTGCATGATAGAAGAAAATTTTGCTTACCAGGAAGAAGAGATGAACATCCTGAAAGAGATTCTTGTAAGGAGGGAGAGGGAGAATCATTTTCTTGTGAAAGAACTTGAAGCTTACAGGCAGATGAAATGTGTGCAATCGGAAGATGATTTGAGTTATATGACCAATGAGTGCGGACAAAAGCCTTCACGTTCTTTTGATTGGAATGAGGATCCACCAATGGTGCTTCAGGAGATTGAGAATAGTAAATCAGTTGGTAAGAACAAATCGGAAAATAAGTCAAATGTGTCTTCGAGTTACATCGCTTCATCAGCTGAGATTACATCTGAGACAGCCCAAATGTGCAGTGACATTAAGAACAATCTTTCACGTTGTGGAAACAAGCTCAAGAAAGATGAGGAACCTGGGAGTGAAGTCAGTAGCAATCTGCATGGTTCCATGCTTGATTCAGAACCAATTGTTTATGATGTTCATGTCATTGATGATAAAACAAATCTTAAAAAGGAGGAAAATGGTAATGAAAGTGGACTTTCAGACTGTTCTGCTATTGAATTTGGAGTCTTGAACAGTGAGGTATCATATGACCATAGAAGTGTGAGAAGAGCAGAAAACAATGGGCACAATTACAGAAGTAGTTTTGAAATGGACAACAGGGTGCTGGTGATGAGTGACTCACAAAGTAAAAACATGCCTTCAGACTCAGCTAGGAGTTCTTCACCTGCAGCCAGTTTTGAAAGGTGGAAGATTGACTCTGAAATTGAATTTCTCAGAGAACGGCTAAGAAGAGTGCAAGAGGGAAAAGAGAAGTTGATATTCCCCGCAGAGCACAGAGACAGTGTAAATGCCCAGTTGAAACTTGTGGAGGAGATATTGAACCAGCTTCGAGAGATTCAACAGCTAAGGGAGCCTGTGCGACAGACTTCATTACCCCCTAAATCTTCAAAGGTATATCGTGAAAGTTCAATTGACCGTTATTTACGTTCTTATGAAATCTGTTACATGCTTTTGATGTGCTTGTGTCACTTCATTTGTATTGTCTGTTTCTTTTCTTTCTCCGTTAACTTCATTTTCCAAGTTACTGAAATGGATACCGGATGATACCACTAAAAAAAAAAAGAAACGGAAATTGGATTTTGTTCTGTATAACTGGAACAGAGAGACACACACTGATGCTAAACGCGGGATCTATAAAAATTAAAAATCCATTATCATTGTGCAGTCCAAATTAACTAGGCAGAGTGGTTGTCCATTAAGTTATTGAAGTGGTGTGCCCTTATGTTTAGGCTTTGTAAATTTAGTTTTATCCAATAAGCTATCAATTTTGTTGTTTAATCTAATCGTTCTCTATCTGTGGCGTGTGCTTTGAACTTTCGAAACAATTTTGAGACTGACTTCCTCACTAACAATCCAATGTAGATCTTAAACTGAATCTTGGTTCATTCGATAGCTGCCTGCTTTAAACACGATGGATGCATATTACTCTACGTAGCAGCAAGAAATGAAATATTAATTGACTTTTATCTTCGGATGAGCCATCTTTTTTCATTTGATGATTAAATGGTGTATGGCAATCTGATATTTCTCTCTTCGTGAATAATTTCATAACCATAACCAAATGCTATTATAGCCACTGTTTTCTTAATCCTCAGGTGAGCTTGAAGAAACGACGCTGCCGCAGTGAATCTTTAGAAATCCATGAAAGTAGTTCCTGAACCAAATCTTGGAGCAGATGATATCTGTTTGTGCTGAATTCAGGAGGGTTGTCTTGCGTTATCATGCTGATAACAGTAAGAAAAATTGTACATAATTTCTGTAAATTCCACTGCAATTAGCTGTTGTAGTTGTAGTCTGATGCCTGTCGTTGTATATAAACCAATCTTGGAATAAAATATTTCCTGATTGAATTAAAATAGCTTCCAATTGTGTCTGTTTTTAGTCATGATGCAACTTGATTTAAAAATAAAGAAATAAATAAGCCGAAAGAAAAGCAACTTGATGAATTATAAGTCATCATTCTTCTCTTTCGGTGTTTACTGACCAAAGAGAAGCAGATAGATACAACTATTGTTTGCATAAACAACACTTTTGTTGTCACATGGGGAGCAAATTTTTATAATTCAATCCTCTACTTTTCTTGACTAGATTATAGGTCACAAGTGACGCCATTGGGAGAATTTGAAAAATCTCTACTATGAGATTTGATCAAAATCAATATATAATTTTGTAATTTCAAAATTAGGTAAAATCTATTTGTAATTAGTATATAACTTTACTACAGACTTGTGCTATTTATCTGGTCGTAAAATCAAATAGTTGTTTTCCAAATATAACATAATATCAAAGTTCGATTACAATAAATGAACTCACCCGCCAAGTCATCTGTGGTGACAGGTTATAGTACTTGGGGGTGCGCAAAGAACGCTTTTCAACAAGAAGTTAAACGTCCTTTGACAGGAAAGCACTAAAGTACACCATAAGTGGCAACAATCAAGGTACGGGCAATTATTATATCGGTTCAAGTCAGCAGGAAAAAGTTCAGTTAGCAGTAATTATTTGTTCCGTGCGTGAAATACGGTACGGTTTTAGCTGCTACATCACCTTCACGTTTACTACTTCCAAAGAAAAATTAAGGTGACGCTGTGATGGCATTTGCCCTTGCTGCACGGTGACATCTGATACATCGGACATGAATGTCGGGAGTTTCATATAAAAAAAACAACTTTAATGCAATAATTTAATTAAATTGTTATCAAGGGTGTCTATTTAATTGTTCAAGTCATAGGGTTTGATTTGATATTTTATCAAAAGCCTGAAAATTATTTACAATTCTCAGTTTTTGAAGAAGGAAGGATATAAAACGTGTCCTTAAGAAATTATTTTCATTAGATCATATATGAAAACAGTTGTAATGGGGTGTCTATTCAACCTAGAAATTATTTCAGTTTGGTAGATTTTTCATTTTTTAAATGTAAATCCTGATGTAATTCACAATTCATCTAATATAGGTTTTATTAAAATTATTTATAAAATTGTTATGAATGGAGTAAGATTTGTTATAACTTTTTAATTTATGAGTTTTACTTTTAAATCCATCAAAATTCATTGAATTCTATCAAATAATAAAATCTCTAAAGTCAATAGCTTTTTTGAATAACTTTATTTTGACTTTATTAAAAATCTGAATTGGATACATTTAGATTTATATGAATTTTAATGAGATTTATATAAATTTGAATTGAATATACCTAAATTCATATGCATTTTAATAGATTTAATATAAATTTAAATTAAATGCACTTAAATTTTGATAGACTTTTTTAGATTTTAGAATTGAATATATTTAGACTTTTAAAATATTTTATATTCTAACAAAATCTAGATTGACTATACTCCCTAAAATTTAAAATTAAATATAAATCAAAAAATTTATTACTCAATATGGTTTGATATTGAAAACACTCATTTAATCTGACAATGTTTAAATATATTTAGATTTGTATGCATTTCAATGAATTTCATACAAAATCTAGATTGAATGAACTTACACTCTTTTAAATTTCAAAATTGAATATATCTAGACTTTTAAAATATTTTATACTCTAACAAAATATAAATTGATTATACTCCCTAAGATTTAAAATTAAATACAAATTAAAAGAGTTGAAATATATCTAGTGGTTGTTATTAATGAGTAATTTTATTCAACCAATAAGGTAATCAAATTCTAATAAAAAAATTTATTACTAAACATCATTTGATATAGAAAGCATTCATTTAATATGATAATGTATAAAGTTCTTACCTTCCAAATTATATAAAACAAAATACTTGATTAGTTGTCCACGAAAGATACATTTGAAATTCAACAATAGAACGTTATGATAGATTGACTTTGTACTCATTGAGAGGCAACCTACCAGAAGTAAACTAATTTTATGGTGTATAACTTTTTTTTGGAAGAGGCATATGACTTTTCTTTTAATATTCTTATATATTTTTATTATTACTGACTCAAGAGACTACTAAAATCAATTAAGATGAGATATTAATGACATGATTCGGGAACTATTTCCATACAAAGATGAAAAAACGATTCACACGATGGGAAAAATGTTTTTATTGAATATAGAACCCATCTCACAAGACATGGGGGCATGGGGCTGTGACGTTTATAAACGGCGCCAACAGGCCACCTACACTTTTCTTTTAATATTCTATAGTATAGAATCAGTTGACTTTTAAGAATGCGAAAATTGCCCCTGATAAGATGAAAAAACAGAGCAATTTCTAGATGCATTCATGGATTAAATCATGAATTTTTTATTCCTGTAGCATGGAATTGATACCATTCAATCGGTGTTACATTATTGGTATTATATCTCCTTACAATTACTTTTATTTTATTTTTTGAAAAAACGCGTGAAGGGAGCCTCTGGATAAAGTTGAAAAGTGAAATTAAAATTAAAATTGAATAGGTTGGATTGATTTTAGCCGATAAATACAGCAACAGTTTAATAAAGAATAGGTCTGTGATCCGTTGCAAACGGCGACTAGTGAACCGCTAACCAAACCAGCCTGAACAAACATAGCCGTCGTTAGGACAAGTTTGTGACGGAGCTCTCCAGTTGAAGAAGGACCACGCGCCCATTTCACGCCTTCTCTTGCTTTCTCACTTCACTTCACCTGAAAGCTACCTTCCCCTGCTAACAAAATACCTTTTAATATTCTCACTTTTTTCGTCATTAACTCGATACAAAGTCGTAAATTGAAAGCAACTCCTTTTTGTGTGTGACAGAAAAAAAAAAAAAAAAAAAAAAGCCCATCAAACTCTTTATCAGGTGTGTGCGTGTATAACTGTATATCTTCATGATTTTGTTTCAGAATTTAAAAAAACCTGAATCGTTTGATTGAATGTGGATTGGTTGAACGTATATTAATCAGCTTTCATTATTCAACGCTTATCTGATTGATCTTTAACTCTCTTTTTTTTGTTAAACTGATGCGTAACCGTGTCGTTTTTGCATGTTTTGAATGAAGAAATCGAGGTCAATTTCGTCGCTTTCTGTGTCTGTGTGTTGAGCAAAGAATCTTCCAGATCTAGAAAAATGTTTCTCATTTTATATGTGCAATTATGTTTTCAGAGATTTTATCAGATTTAGTTGTCTTGTTTGGTTCAGAATCTTCAGATATCAATCTAGATTTCCGGATACAAATTATATCAGAAATCAGCTACAATGCCAGGTAAATCCGTGCACAGAATCTGATTACATTGAAATTTTTACCTTTTATTTATGTATTCCTTTCTAAGGCTTGGAAGAGGCATTTTCGATTGAAGAAAATGAGAGATTCAAAGGCACGGATTTTGAAACCTCTGAAGACGAGAGGAAAAGGTCTCGGAGCAGATCTCTGAAGAAAAAAGCGATGAGTGCTTCGAGTAGACTCACACACGGTCTGATCAGGAAACGCAGCAAGCGTGTTGCTGATTGCCGGTACGAGTCTGTTGTCAGAGATGCGGAGGAGGAGAAGGCAGTCAATGCCTTCCGCCAGGCATTGATCGCCAATGACCTGCTTCTGCCTCGCCATGATGATTACCACACTCTCTTGAGGTATTGTTAATTAATTGCCTTTGAATCTGATTTTATGATTTGTTGTGTGCTATAATTTCATGTGTTTTGGTTAACATGAGGCAACCAACATTTGAACTAGTACTGTGATTGATTGAGTAATTATAAGTTGAGTAGGAGCATGGTTTTCCAATTTCAATTAGAATATGAAAGTAGTAACTCATCTGTTCAATGATAAATACCAAGCTTTACAAATAATCAATTTAAAATGTCCATTGAATCAATATTCTTGATATTGTAGTAAAGTTGTAAATGCTCATATGAATGGTTAAACAAAGAAAATATCCTTTAGTGTTGGAAAGCAAGTAGGCATTCCCAATTATCAGTGTATAGTGATTTTTCTAGCAATTTTGGATTGATGGAAATTTGGAGATTATTTTTTATCACTAGTGATAATAGAATTGTCTAGTAATCTCAAAATGTATTTTGATCCCAAAGTACTTCTTTATCAACTATAGATCCTTTGTTGGATGTCCAGCAAATGACAATCATGTGACTACATATATATATATATATATATATATGAAATCCTAGACTTCTTGTGACATGAGCTCAAAACTATCTCAGCCATTATCCATTATTGAACGCAGGTCCTATTGACAGAATTCCAAACATCAAACCTTGATTTATTAGTATTTCATTGGATTTTGGTTCTCTTGTTCTTTAATTTCACAGTACTAAAATGCAGAAAATTATGATTTCTTGCTGCAGATTTCTTAAGGCAAGGAAGTTTGACCTTGACAAAACAGTCCAGATGTGGGCAGACATGCTAAACTGGAGGAAAGAGTTTGGAGTTGATACTATCATACAGGTAAACACTGCTTGCTGTGTCATCTCTTATTTTAATTTTGACAAACATGCTGCATCCTGAAATACGTATATAATGAGATAAAGAACTGATGCATGCAGACCAAGTATTAGCTGATGTAAACATGGAATAAGCAACTGAGACATGTAAGTCTCAGTTGAATTTAATAAGAGTGGTTGAAATTTGTAGTTGTATTTTACAATTTGTGTCTATCTGTAGTTGCTATGTTTTTATATTTATAATTTCTCAATGGACACGACAACATGATTTCAGGATTTTGTATATGATGAATGTGAAGAAGTTCAGAGTTGTTACCCTCATGGTTACCATGGTGTAGATAAAGAGGGACGACCGGTATATATTGAAAGAATTGGCAAAATTGATCCTTCCAAGCTTATGACTGTCACCACAGTGGAACGGTTTTTAAGATATCATGTACAGGGTTTTGAGAAGACATTCGCAGAGAGATTCCCCGCATGTTCTTTTGCAGCCAAGAGACACGTATATACTACAACAACCATACTGGATGTCCATGGAGTGGTACTTTTCTAAGCCTGCCATAGTATCTTTTACAGGTGTGGAGGTCGTGTGTTTGATACATCATTACTTGCTGTTTTGTGGATTATGCAGAGCTGGATGAGCTTTGGCAAGGTTGCACATGATCTTGTAATGCGCATGCAGAAAATTGATGGGGAAAACTATCCAGAGGTAGCTTAATTAGTACTAAAAAATAGCATCTAAACCATCATTTTCGAAATGCAGTGATTGTAATTGACCTTATCTCGTTTTCATCTAAACAGACGTTACATCAGATGTACATTGTTAACGCTGGTAATGGATTCAAACTATTATGGAACACAGCAAAAAGCTTTCTAGACCCGAGAACTACTGCAAAGATACATGTAAAACAATACTGGTATGTTTTTTTTTTTTTGCTTCTGGTGTTTACTAGTGTTAATGAGAGATGGCTCTGCTAATTTTGCAGGTTTTAGGCAACAAATTCCATAATAAGCTGTTGGAAGTTATAGACTCAAGGTCAGAAATGTTTTTCATACCAGCAAAATGTCATTGCTATTGGAGTTTTGTGATCCCTCTCACTAATGTATACGAAAATTCTCTTTATGCAGCCAATTGCCGGATTTTCTTGGTGGAATCCTGCTCATGCCCAAATGGAGGTGGGTGCCTTAAATCTGACAAGGGACCTTGGAATGATCCAGGAATAATGAAAGTAAGAACACAAACTCAGAAATATATTACTGCACTGCTCATTATTAATTCTTGAGATTATCAAAAATAATGCTTTGGTACTTTAGGTGGTGTTTAGATCTATTTTGAAAAAGTTTTCCATTTTAATAAACAAAAAATGAATATAAATGTGTTTGGTTGGTTGTTTTGTAAAATGTATATATTGAAAATGAAAAACACTTTTTCACCATTTATAACTTGAAAATGAAAAACAACTTTTTGATGTTCTTAGCCATTTTTAAAACAAATCATTACTCCAAACAACTATTTTAATTGTTTTTAGAAACAATATCAAGTACGTTTACATCATTTTTAGTTTTTGAAAACAACTTGAAACAGATTTTACGAAATGCATTGCATTTTTAAAACATGATTTTCATTTTTAGAAATAATTTTCTGAAGAACGATTTTAAAAATGATGCCAAAGTCACCCTTCCTTTCTCTTTTCTCTCTTTCTAATGTCTTAAAACTTACATCATTATGTATTTCTATTTGAAGCTGGTATGCTCTGAAGATGCCATGTGCTTGAATAAAATGAGAAGTACTTCTGATGGTGATTATTTAGAACTCAGATCATTCACTTCTAAGGTGAGGTTGTGGGTGGTTAAACAACCATCCCAGTTATCTTACATTATTTTCAGCGATGTATATTAATACATTATCATGCTTCATTATGAAGGTTTCACATGGTGAAATGTCTTCAGCTGAACCATATTTAGATGCAAGGCCAAGTCTTTCTGACTTCATACAGTCAGTGCCACTTAATGACAATGTAAGGTTCTACGATAAAATATTCTTTTTCCTGTCTGGTTTCTTGTTCAATTTCAGAAATATTGGATTTAAGTTTATACTCTTTTTTTCAAGTATTAATCGTCTTCAAAACCTATGTATCGATACTATTCACTGAGAGGCGAGGAAAAATAATAAGATCATAAAATTGTGTAAAGTAATAAGTCAACTTTGGAGTCTTGGACTTGTGAACAAAGCATTGCTTCCCTCAGAATCTGATAGTTGAGTATCCAATAAATCTATTTCTTAATATTCATGATTTTGAATTGGCTTCTTTAAGCAAAATACTAGCCTGAAGCCCTTATTACATATGCCTTTGATTCTTTAGTCTAGCAAGTAATGCATGCTGATAATTTAGTCTTCATTGCCCTAACAGTGCTTTTAGAAATAGATGCAAGCCAAGTTATACATGTCATTTTCATAAAAATATTTTCATAGAAGCTTGAGAATTTGAAAATCTTTCCATAATTTACTTTTCATTTTGACCACTGTCGATGAGTTGTTGTTTCCTGTAACTTGTGTGGATACTTTGTCAGCCTTTATAACTTTTCAGATTTTTGTGTATATTACTATGCAAAGTATTAATTAATATTCTTAACTCTTGCTTTGTACATGTATTTCTCAGGTAAGGATGAGTGGTTCTACTTCTATCTGTAGCTTGGTTGAGCCAGTTGATGGCACACAAGTTGATGATGCTAGTGCAAGAAGTATGTTATCTTGCAACACCGTTTCTTCTTATTAAGTGTTGCCATTGTTTAGTGTTTTTGTGGTACATCATATTATGCAGCCATGGTTAACTGCACCATGGTATTTCATGCATGTTTTAATATCTCTCCGAAATATTTATTAAATACGTAGCTAGTCCAGTCTCAGACCTACTTAGATGCCATGTTTTAGCAAAGAATTATTCTATTCTTCAATGAAGCAACTGAGATTATGTCAATGCGAAACTAGCTGTTCTACATAACGTTCAATTACCCAGTTTGACAAACTTTAGAACTGTTATTCTTGGTTACTTTCGCCAGGTTGGATCCAAACACTTAAGTAGAGGTCCTTTCAAGCTGGGCCTGTGGGGGAAGTTTTTATTTATTTGGGAAAATTAGAAGAGTTGACTGCCAGAGTGTGTTGTATTTGCCATTTCCTATTGCTTGCTGATTTTAGACTGTTTCTTGTACTTTCCATTACTTGCTGATTGTATACTATTTGGATTTTGTCTTGGCCAAAAAAGTTCTCTTTTTGTCTGTTAGCTTAATGAAATTATAAATTATAAGTTGTATTCCTTTATCCTTTTCTCTTCCTCTGTGCTTATCAGAAATAATCAAATCTAATTTTTTCCTTCTACTAGCAAATTTTTTTCACACTTCACATTTGGTGGTTCTGACAGTTGATTCAGCAGTTAAAGTTACCCCAAGAAGGCTTCTGAAGGAGTTCATTCCCCATATAGCAAGTTTAGTGGTTCGCTTTATCTTGAATTTGTTAACATGTATATATCTTTTACTCCCTGGGTTGAGAAGATTTTTTATAGTGCAACGTACAAATGAAAATTTTGAACACCAAACAAAATCACAATTGCCACATTCAAGCTCTCAAGAAGAAAGCATTTCACGAGCAGTGAAGGAGAATTCAGTCCATCCATGCTGGGAGAGGTTGCAGAATTTAGAAGCATCGGTTACTGAGCTGATTAAGAAACCTAAAAAAATTCCTCCGGAGAAAGACAATATACTTCTTGAATCATTGAGTCGCATTAAGTCCATAGAACAAGATTTACAGAAGACAAAGGAAGTAAGGTCCCTTCATTTTGCGCAATGCTGTGTCACTCTGGAGTTTATAGAGTTATAGAGCACACTGAAATTAGAATTAATGTCTTTATTTTAGTTTGAGGCTGAGGAAATTTGAAAATATTTGTTATTTTTTGCAGGCATTGCTTGCAACTGCATCAAAACAGTTGGAGCTTGCTGAGTCATTGGAAAATTTAAAGGAAGCCAGCATACCTGTAAGTTCTTAGTGCCCTTTAAGAAAAGATAATTGATAACGAGCTCATCCATCAGGACTTGAGTGAAACTGAAATATCTTAGATAAATTAAAAAAAATAAAAAAATAAAATAAAATAAATTGAACAAGGTTCTCATAGTCTATTTACAATATGAAAATATCCATGCAGGAACAGGAACTGTATCCGATTCTGTTGCACCTCTATTCAAAGACTGTCTTAAACTGAATAAATATATATCTATAGTAGCAACTGTCCCCAATTATCCTTGATTTTAATTCAAGTCTGATTTTCAGAAAAATTTATCATTGCTCTCCTGATTACATTTGTATGAGATTTTAATGTCTTTCTCGCTCCATGTTTTTCTTTCATTTACTTTCCCAATAATAATGTCTAGTTTAAGGCAATTTTCTTTCATTGGTAAATCTAAAGATGCTATCTAGTTCAAGGAAAGACATTAATAATTCCATTTTTCATAAGTGATTTATACATTTTAGTAACTAGTAACTACTAGCTCCAAAAAGTTTAAACTTTTAGCAAAGAGTCCTATAAATAGTATTTTAACTCAATCTCTCCTGTTCAAAAATCATGGGCTTGCCACATGGTTTATGACCGAACACATGAACATGTAACAAGTTTAGATAATAGATAGCAAATTCATCTATAAGCAGGTAGGAAGATTGTCCAAAGTCTAGACACTTCTAATAAAGTGGTTCTAATACCATGTTAGTGACTATTAAACTACAAGCTTAGACTTTTAGGTGAGCACCCAACAATGGTATTTAAGGATTTTAACACTGAATATTGAGGTTGGTTGCTATGTTGTTAGTCAAGTTCCAATGCAAACTCATATGAACTTGTTGGAGTTTAAATTTGTTACTACCATATAATTGATTACTTATCTATATGAGTGTTTTCATTGTCCGACAAGATGCACATTCCAGTAATATTAGACTTTCTTAGCAGGGGATGACTACATGTTGGCCAGGAAGGTGACCCATGTTGTTTTAGAACACAGTTTTGGTGAAGTTACCATTTTAAGTGCCTATAAACTTCTATCAAACAGCCACTCTCTGTTTTTCAAGTTAACCTGCAGAGTAAATAGTTGTCCTTCTAGGTAATTAACTTCTTAACATCTTATTAATGAAGATTGCCTCTCTCTGTCTCTCGATCTCTATGATTATCTCACTTCTATTTCTTTTTCCTTAGGTTTTCTGAATTTCGGTTGAAGATATCCATGAGCAAAGAAAAACTGTGCACTTATATGTTGGCCTTGGCACACAATTCTTATAGATAAATTTGGCGGGGAGGGGATGAAATGGGGTAAAAGAACCTGTACATATTATAATCTTTACCTTCATTCTTGCTTCTCTCACTGTTACTGATGTTTGTGTAATTTTATCAAATTTTAGTTGGTGGTGAGAACTAATTTATATATATATATAATGGATAACAAAGTTGAAACTTTTACACAGTGCTGTTACTGTTAAATTGTAGTGTTTCTACATAATGTTTATACAACTTTTTTTTTTCAAACATAGTTTATGAAGTTTGTTTAAACAGTAGAATTTCTATAATTATTAATTTGTATAATATGTATACTAAACGCAGCTAAATACTACTCTTGAATTGTAATATAATAATTTTTTTTTTTAGCTTAAGTACATCTATCAGAACCACTATAATGGGTATTATGGTACGGTTTAGATCACATACCCTTATTCCAGGAAAAAATTGTTCTTACCACCTTGAAAAACTTTTTCGTAATTTGTCTACCCACACAAAAGAGGTCTAGCAAAAATTAACTGTATTGTTACGGACAACACTCGAACCTGTGCTCTCTCACATGGGTATTATACCATCAAATCACAACAACTTGGAGTGAATTATAATATAATTGAGTTGAAAGAATATGATAGTTTTCAACGCCCTACAAAACTAGATATGCATCAGACACGTCCCCCAACTCAGTGAAGCTAGACAAGAGTCGGCAGTTGCCCTAATGTTTCTTTGGCATACATTGTTAGGTTGCCAAATCAATAAACCCGGTAACCATTGTACACCCTTAAAGTTGAGGCTTAAATTTATCAACAGATAATCCGGTGCACACAACTCCACAACCTTTTTCCAAGCTGATGTCACTCGTAGCGACACGATCGCACCCGAACCAAATTAAACCCTATTCTAAGATATTGAAATTTGCCTGCGAACCGTAGAACTTGTAATTACTTGTGAGAGATTAGGTACAAATTTAATAGGTGATTAGATTAGAGTGGGGGTCCTAGATGGCCCACTAACTACCGAAACGATATGGCCTACTTCAGAGTTAGCAAAAGCAGGGTTTGCTTCACCAAGTTTACTTTAAAAAGAAAGAAAGAAGAGGAAAACAAATCAAACCCTACAGACAGAGAAGAAAGAAAGAGCAGGAGGAATGAAGAAAGCAAAAAGAATAACATGGACAGAGGAGGAGATCATTAACCTAATAGAAGCATACAAAGAGAAATGGTACTCAGTGAAAAGGGATCCACTGAAAGCAAGCCAGTGGGAAGAGGTGGCCGTGACAGTAACGTTACGGTGCGGGTACGAGCACGATCACCCCTCAGAGAAAACAGGGATGCAGTGCCGTCACAAGATGGAGAAGCTAAGAAAGAGATACAGAGCCCAGAAAAGAAGGGGAGCGGGAGGGAGAAGTTGGTGGCCCTACTATCACCACATGGAAACCATGGAAGGTGGGCCAATGCCAGTATCAGCGCGTCCTTTACTAAATGAAGAAGAAGAAGAAGAAGAAGAGGTGGGTGTTAGAGTTGCGGAGGAGATAAGGGAATTCGCAAGGAGGTTGGTGAAGATAGAAAAGAGGAAGATGAATGTAATCAGACAGACTGAGAAGTCGAGAATCCACATGGAGAATAAGCGCATTCAGATGATTCTTGATTGCCGCACGAAAATTCTTGATACCATTGCTGCCACTTTTGCTCCTCACTGACACAAATCATTCACCCAACAAAATAACCATCCCCTCCTTGTTTTCTTCGCAAATACTTGTATCACACATTCTATGTCTAAATTTAGATACCTTTTTCTGATTATCATGAAATGGATATATAAACAGAGGAACGAAATTCTTCTTCTCTGGTAATCCAGTTTACTGTGTCGTGCTCACTAATAAATGATGACAACCATTGGTTGCCAGCAATATTTGCTATCCTGTTTGAAATTTAATTTTGCATTCTGTTGAATTTCATTTTGGTTTTGTAGATTATTTATTTCTTCGGATGTTTTTGCAATGATTCCCAACTGTAGAAAACACAGTTGAAACAGGAAGCGCTGAACCGGACGGCAGCACGCATATTATGAAATGCTGTAATGCCTTTTCAAAGCTGGGATTTCATCTAAAGAACATTTATGGCCAATATACATACAAGAAAATCCAAACATAGAGGATAGGAAATTAGGAATCAGACATTTTAAAGGCTTTTGTTGCATTAGGGAAAGCTAACGCCTTACAAATTACAATACAATTAGGGGCCGTGAGAGTGAGGGAAAGATGCTGATCATTCTAATACCACTAACCAGAGAATTGTTATATTCACAAAATTTGCAGAGGCTTTTTTGCCCATAACAATGATTGATTGCTACCCACTAATCCTTTAAAAAAGGGTAATAACACATTCACTAATCTACTGGGGCAAAAAAAGGAATAAGGCCCACCTTAAAACAGGAGGGTAAAAAGAGAAATTGGTTACCAGAGGAGGGAGAAGAGACCCCTGTACACATACCTCTATATCTGTCTCTTGTACCTTCCCTAACCTCTAGACCAGTGGTAATTTACAGGATTCCCCAAAAAAAAAAGAAAAAGTCGAATGGGCCCGCCCAACATCTTTCTATTAACTTTTAACAGAACCTGCACAAAACAATCTCGTCTTTATCGCCCTTGACTTGCATTGCCCGAATAAATTAACCAGCTCCATCTGCATAAGCCACACCAACTAATTACTTAAAATTCGGACTGTAGATAACAATAAACAAAATTCAATCCAACATACCAAAACACACAATACGACATAATTACGAATGTGGTTTCATTCAGTGCAATATAAAAGCAATGAAATGAGGAAAATCAATCTCATATGAAAAAACCAATGCATGTCAGAAAATTGAGAGGCAATTTCCATCAGCATAATAATATTTATTTGCGGTGATAGGAGAGTTCCATGCTAAATTGTAAAATGGAAAGCTCCCAAAATGATTATGTTTTACATTATTCTAGCTTAGATAAAAACAAATGGCATAAAAATGTTTAGTGGGAAAAGGTTCAGGCACAATTTATTTCTAAACGAGATAAAAAAATTGCTCAGCAATGCAATCATGCTATTCCATGTTTATATGCAAGCTATGTCTTATATCTGTATCAGGTACCAATTAAAGGTTTCTTAAATCAAAGTATCCATAAATACCTGTACACTGCTGTTACCAGGGCATGCAAACCCAACCCTCGCAGGACCGATGGATCTTGGAACAGCTCAATCCACTAGCTTGTTTCATTCTAATTTACTGTTAGTAGGTCTGATATACAAACTGCCTTGTGGTGCTTGCAGATGCTGCGTTTGCTGTTGAGACTGCTGCTGCTGCGGCAGTGGTTGCTGAGGTAATTGCTGTTGATCTTGCTGCAGAACCTGCCGATCCTGTGCCTGGCACTGTTGTTGAGATGTGGGTGGTTGTGTAGGGGACTGTTGTAGCTGTGACTGTTGCTGCCACTGTGACCCAACATTATGCATGTGAGGCTGGCAAGCTACCTGATAACTGCCTCTGACCTAACCCTTGACTAACAGAAGTTACTGCATCATTCCCACAAGAATTTGTAAGAGGTGGGCTCCCAATCGCACCCACTTGATTGGCCATATTTTGCATTGCAGAGTCATACACTGGTTCCGATGCTTTCCACTGAGGAGCTACAGCAGAAGAAACAGGCGTAATATTGGCTGAATCGGTGGTTGTACTATTACCCATTAGGGAAGCATTGTTTACTGGCTGCTGGTCAGCTTGAGATTGATCACTTTGCGACTTGCTTGCAGGGTCAGAATTCACTTGGCGATTCTGTTGAAGCATCCTCTGAGCAGATGGTTGAGTTTGCGTCTGGTTAACTGGCTTTTGGTGCGATTGTGGTTGTAGCTGCAAATGCTGGTGGTTGGAAGTCATCATTGCTGGCAAAATAGCTTGATGTGTAGCTGATAGAGTATGACCAGAAGGTACTGGTGGAACCTGGCCTTGAGTGCTATTATCAGAATGAGAAGGAATCGGCTGGAGTTGCTTCGACGAAGGAGGGTTTGTGCCAGAAAATAGCTTTTGCTGTGGCTGTGAGTGATTAGTGGCTTGAGGAGATACAAGTGGTTTAGATGGTTGAACAGGATTTAAACCAGACCCAGAATATAAACCCTGACCTTGCATCAAGTGCATGAGCTGCTCCCCTTTCTCAGCAGCTTGGTTACCTGAAGGCACAGTGAGGCCATTTAAATGAGATGAATCAACAGTGAGATTCTGATGCAGCACCATATTCCCCCTTCCAATTCCCTTTAGAAGTTTAGCCTGCTGTTGAGATTGTCCATGCTGCCGCTGTTGAGGGTGCTGCCTGCCAGATTGTTGAAACTGCTGTTGCTGTGGCTGTCGTTGCCGTTGCTTCCCAATCTGATTATTCAACCCACTGGCACCAGATTGAGGATTGCGGTTGAGCCCATGGCTAGGTAGATGAGGCTTCTGTTGGTGCTGCAGTGACATGGGAGTCACTGGGGAAGATGGTGTAAGGGGCGGCATAGATACAGGCTGAGATGAAGTCTGCGATTGAATTGGGGAATTATTTTGCAATGAAGATGATACGGGAAGTTGAGTCTGTGGTTGGACATGTGGCATCAAGCCACCAGATGCAGCAAACTGTTGGTGCTGCTGCTGCTGCTGCTGCAGATACCGCTGATGCATTTGCCTTTCTTTAGCAAATCGGATAGCATAAGCTTGCTGCTGTTGTCCTGCAGCATGATTTGGGCCCTGAAGATGATGAGGATGATGATTGGATAGTCCATGGGGCTGCTGTGAGGACACTTGATGCTGTGGTTGGGGATGCCCTGTGTATGGCTGAACAGGAGCGGTAGTCTGATTAGAGAAACCAGAACTCAATCCATTGAAAGCAGGAATTCCTTGACCATTCCCTTGTGTGACCTGCATCTGGAGCTCCGGAACCATTAATTGCCTTTGATGATCAGGGTTGTGGCCAGGCTATGACATGTAATAGATGGTATTTGCATTATAATTAGAACATTGCATAAAATAACACTTAAAGCAGAGCAGATGCAATCAGTAAACTGTAAACAGAAACAAATCCTAATATTTGCTACCTTTAACAACCAGAGCAAAACTTGAAAAGTCAAAAGACGAAAATCAGATTATTTAAATCTAACCCCAAACATATGCATAACTGTAGTCTGTATCATCGTCAAACTCCATATGACATTTCCTTGCCCAAAGCTACCGACAACCCCAAATCAAACAAGCTTCAAGGAGCCATATTACAAATTTGAACCAATGTAATAAACCAAATTAAAACAAAACAGAATATCCCCAGGTCAGCAGGTTGTTCCATAAAATCCAATTGATAATCAATACCCCTAGTTCTAGATGTCATGAAAACTATACAGCAAAATTCAAGCGAAAGCAGAAGAAAATTACATCAGAATTTTAATTTAGATTTTAGAGCGCCTATGATGAAGGTAAGAAATTAAGATTTCCAGTGAAACATGTTCCCTCCAATGGATTCAGAACTACCAACATGAATGCAGACCTCTGACAGCTGGAGAAACTTGATTACCCTTCATCAATTTGGCAATACATATATGAACATAAAGTACAATCATCACTAGCAGTTCTAACTCCTCTGACAGCACGCTAATGGATATCATAACTCTTCCTCACATATTACGATGCATTTTGTATGTTAGAACTGAATATTATTTTTAGACCCTTATTGAAAGGCTCAAACAGTTTATGGGTCTAATAGCTACCTAACATGGTACCGAAACCTAATTATTTCTTCTTCTTTTTTTTTCCTTATAGGGAATTTCTGTAACATTGAGAAACATGAGATTTTCCTGAATCCCATATATAACAAGATCTTAATTACATAATCGGCTTACAGTTACTACTAATAAATCGGTTGATGAAGGCAGAGTGGATTAGGGCCCTATTATAATTTTAATATGTTTGTTGGATAATCTTCATACAACATATTTAAATGATATTTTTCTATACTATATTATATTTCTAAATTAATTTAGAATCGTTTATATATCAAAATTTTTTAAGATTAATTAATTTAAATTTATTCTAAAAGTTTTATTAAATGTAATAAATCAAAAGATAAATGGTGGTTTTGTCCAAACAAAATTATGTTATATTCATTTCCCTTGATGATTCCATACTTCAACCAAACAACGGAAATCTCATTCTATTTCTCCTTATATTCCACCCTCCATTCTGTTTCTTCCCCTTCCTCATTGCTTTTAACAACCAAACATTGCTGACAGTGGAGGGCTCAGTTTAGGCTACCTCAGTGATGTGGCACTTAAGACTCACCCCTTTAAGTTGCTTTTAGAAAACTAAATGCAATAATAAAAGCAGTGGAACGAATATGAGTCCAACAACTCACCCGCATCAAATGCATCGCCTCACGTGGTCTCAACAAAGAGTTTCCTTGAACAGAACCAGCTCCAGAGTGCATATTTACAGGGCTTGGCATCCCCACCATACTGGATGAAATCATGCTTCCAGAATTCAGCATTGGAGATGAGGGCATTCCTTGATACCCTGGCCTCGACATTGGCATGCTTCTATTTATACCACTCATCACACCCATACCATTTCCACCAGGTGCTAGCATACGGACACCACGTTCAGCTCCAGAGATAGCCCCAGGAGCAGACAAGTTGGACTGCTGAATGTTCCTACCTGATAACATTTGATTGTATTGCATTCTATGCTGTTCATCACCTGGTAGGGATCCTCTTGGAACACAATATCTACCCTCCCTGAGAGCAGATTAAAAGGCCCAGCAAGTCAGGATAAAGAGTAGAAAGTGATAACCAAAACACAATCTTAAGCTGTGTTATCATATACCTGACAGGGGGATTGAGTGGACCGGATGGTGAAGCCAAGTTACTGCCAAGAACCATACCAGAAGATCCTTGAAGAGAAGAATTACCCCCTGAAGCAGGAAGAATAGATGCTACAGCTCCTTGATTTGATATTGATAAACCACCTGCATGAGAACCTTGAATCCCATGGGGGCCAACCTCTTGACTCGAAGGAATAGTCACATCACAGAGCTCAAGAGGCCTTCATCCAGGAAATCAAAATTAAAATGAAAACAAACTGGTTAAGATCATAGAGAAAACAACTAATTAAGAAGTTTTGAGAGCAATAATCTACTATATACAAGCAACTAAGCATAGAATCTCACGTTAGAATACTTCCATTGAGGTTATTCGGACACACTTGGGAGAGTGCAAAGACGTGAGAATTATGGACTGCTACCATTTGCCCCTGGTTGTCATTCTTCACACAATACACAGCACAGAAAATCAGAGTCAGGAAAGTTTCAAAGAAGCAAGGTGGATTAGACTAAACACGGAAGCTTTTGAGTGTTAAACCAGTAGCTCTGTAATATCAACACAACAATCTACTTTCTTTATTCAACCTCACACTAAAAAACAAACCAGACTGACTATTATGATAGAAAATAAAATTCCAGAAAAGAAATAAAAAACAATGAGCCTGATTTGCAAATTGGTTTCTACAGGTAAACAAAACAAATAAAAAAGATGATATCTTCTACAGGTAAACTGAACTGAATTTTCAAAACAGTCAGAAAGCTATTTTAATCTTATTTGTACAAACTTCTGAAAACTGTAGCATGTGCAGACCTCCATATTAAAACAAAAATGAATTTCAATTATGAACAAACCTGACTCTTCCGGTAGTGCTGCTTCTTTCCTACCATAATAATTTTCTCAAAATGAGCCTTGACAGTATCCTCCTCCATGGGCCCTTGCAAACGTTGAAACAACTGCCGGGCACTTCCCTGCATGATTAAGTAATACCAACCAATTGAAATACTATGGATTAGCTTGACAGCAATACAAGAATAAAACCTGACTACTTCAACTTTTCAAAAAGCTTCGGATGTAAAGGGTACAGAAAATGAATCTCACCTTTGGAATACCAGGCAATGTAGATGGATAAGACTGAGAGGACCCAGAATCTTCAGCACTATCAGCTCCATCTCCAGCACCCTTATCCATCAAAATTTTGTGACGTTCCTTGCATTCTTTAGGCTTGCGAAATATACACTGTACACGTTATACAAGTCAGTAAAACAAAAACAAGTGAAAAGAGGAAAGAGAAATGAGCATGCTTCACCATCTAGATAGGACTTATTAACAATTGGAAAAATAGAATAAAAACAAACAACTCTTATAGCACTATGAACATCGAGCTTCCATCCAACGATGTGAAGTGCAATATAAAACAGCCAAAACAACAGGACAACTGTTAATCTTAACATACATTAGCTTACCTTAAATTGAAGAGTACTGTTGATGGCATCACTAACAAGCTCCCAGTTTGGACCCATATCATGCACGAGGACAACTAGTGCCTATAATAACATATATAGTGACATTTTCAGGTGCATATTTATAATTATAACAAAATTCAAATAATATACATTGCATGAAATGCTAGAAGGTAAAGCAACCTGGTCTTCAAATAGTGACCATGGACTTCCCGAACCAGGCTGCCCAGCAGACATCTGCAAAGAAGGTTAAATGCTCAAATTCTTACGATAAACTATATCAAAATATGCTGAACAAGTACATGACAATTAGATCAGCAGCATCATACCTTTGGCGCTTTTGTTTTTCTTCCTCTATCCCGGCCACCAATCAATTTAATGAATTTTGTTGGGTTGGACATATTACTCATTTGGGACGCCACTGGAGAAGGGACAGAACCAGTCATTGGAGTAATGTTATCAAAGGTAGTATCCAGTGGTTGCTTCATTATCTTTGGCTTCTTGGCAATATGTTGTCCATATAAGCCTTAATAGAAGACATACAAAATGCAAAGATGAACACAAAATACCAGATGTATCTATCAAAATCTTTATAAAAGCACGAAGCAGAAACAGCCTTACCACCAGTTCCATTAGAATCAAAATGATGACTCTCCAATCTCTTTTTGGGGTTGTCCCTCTGCATACAGAAAGGTATCATCAAAAAAATATATTTGACGTTGACAGAGGTAGAAGAAGGGTAGAAAACACAAACCCCCCACACACCCAAAACTATCCCACCAAAACAGTAGCAATAACAAATGATCATACAAATTACTAGAGAAGATAAAAGAGCATGCTTATGATGTATATTGATATCATCACTAAACCATAAATAAAGTCATTTGTTTAGTGTTAATTATAATTCTATCAAATTTCACAATGCTGTGACTAGTGGCTAGCCAAGAAAACAAATTTCAAAAGATTATTTCCTTTAGTGGAAGGACCTCTGTCCCTTAGGCACTTTTAAGGTCATATATTCAACACATCTATAATTTCAAGAACACAATAGTCACAAATCATACTAAGCCTTCAAGTTACACTTTGTAACATTTATCAATTATGCTTGCTTATTTAAGCTCAAACTGCATCACAGCATCAAAAAGGCATACTAGAGTCACAGTATTAGTAACCTTTTCCTCACATTTCTTCACAGTTTCATACATCCCTTGAATTAACCATGACGTGAACATCAATTGAACTATGAGGTTTCATCATATGTGTGTACACATACATATATATATATTAATTTTATGTGTCACAGAAAGTACCACAGAAATCACAATCACAAGCAGAGTGTTCAATACAAATTCATCAAAAATTATATACAATAAGATGCTTCTTTTAAACAGTGCCGTTTATTGTAAGATAATGGACATATAAGAATTCCAAGCTTTGAAATTTTTCTAACCCAGGGATTAAAGAAGGCAACAACAAAAGCATATTAGTGGTATCAGGAAATAAACTCAAATAGCCAAAAAAATGAAACATATCAATAGTGAAACATTTTAAATAGAATTGTGATCACACATGCCAGTAGCCACAGAATCACTGTAGGTATGCAATCATAAAGCATAAAGAAATACTTGAATACAAAAATAATTTCATAAAACTGTTTAAAGGCACTCAAAAACAAGGGACAGTAGAGCCAAAAATACTAAAATAGGAAATTCAGACATATACTATATACTACAAAACTTAACCCAATAAGCAGAACAAAATTTACCTGTTCATTATAAACAGTTGAATCCAGCTGCCAATTCTGCTCATATGCAGAACCCTACAACAAATAAAAATCAGGCAACTAAATCAGCAGTAAAAAAGATATTGAGGAAAAATGATCATATTTTTCCAAAGACATGTAAGTCCATGGTCTCTTCTATGTATAAGTCCTACATACCAGATGCTTTGCTTTCTTCTTCTTCCTATGTTTTGTAGATGTTTCGGCAGAGTCATAAGTTAACTGCTTTTCAAAGTCCCCAACTGACTCAACCTCCACACTTTTCTGAATCTGCGATCCACCATGCAAAGTACTCAGGTCATCCTGAAAAGAATTAGTATCCCCACTTGAAGCATCGGTCTTCGCTGGAGCCTGTAAACTCCCAGGAGCTGCTGCATTAAAAGGACTAATAACCCTCTGCCTAGAAGCAGTGCGCATGCGTTTTGTTGGAATGGAACAAACATTAAGATTACTTGCAGGCCTTTTACCCATCAATATGGACTGCTGAGACCCCATTGTGCCATGTCCATAAGGTATCTCAGCTCCAACTTCATAAGATCTAGCGGCATATGACTTCATTGGGTTCTTCCGTTTCCGCTGGGTAAACTTTGATGACTTGCTACCTTCAAAGGCTCCAGGCAAATAAAATGTACTTGTTTCTCCCTCATCCTCATCATACGCACTATCGTGATACCCAAAATCTGTATTTTAATATGAACTTGTTAGTATAGAGAACACATTCAATTTACCAAGGAACTTACAAAAATGAAAATTCTTGGAGTTACCTGGTATAGCATCATACATAGATGTGTCAACTTCTTCTTGCATGCTACTGCCAGTTTTCTGAAAAAGAAATCATTCTTTCATAAGCAAAAATAGCCTAAAGCACGAGTCAATTATGTACAACAATAATAATGGCCAGGAAAAAGGGAAAAAGAAAGTCTGATAATTCTAAAAGCATACTTGGTTAAATCATAAAAATTAAAAAGAGGGAAAAATGTGTTTTGTTATATTTGTATAATTTGGCTATCCATCAAAGAATTTCAAGTTTCAACTTTGGTGATCAACCTAAAATTTCATGTTTTGATTATGTTTAAATTCCTACAACATTTTTTCTGTAGGTCAGAAAGAATGAGATGGAACAAATGCATCGACAAACACATTAAACAACATACTTACCTCAGCACTGTAATACATGGGATTCAACGGATTTTCTGTAGGTTTCCATTGCACCAGAAGGAACTGCATAGAAGAGGCTCTCCTGCAACATATTAAATCAGTAATTAATGTTCCATGCAGAGCCATAAACATGTACATAACAGACAGAAAGAAACATGTTATACAAGACAAATATCCAGAAGGTCTGGGCAACAGATATGAGCATTGAAGCAAATGAAGGATATTGTCAGAAACAAGGCCCATCAAAAGTAACCCTGTCTGATTAAGATCTTAGGCTAATAAGGATGTTGTTAGGAAAAGCGCCCATAAAATGGAAACCCGACGAAGGCATTCTCTCTCTTCCAACTTAGTTTGCAGGAAGAGATCTCAGACTTAATTGGATATCAACATCCTGAAAATGTTTGTCCGTGTTTTATGCAATGCCATGAATCTCTGACAATTTGAAAGTAAAACTCATACCACATTCATCCAGGTCTTCTTGATATCAAGTGGTAAATGTTGGTCTGTGTTGAAATCAAAATGCCTTACTCCACTGAAACATACCTCAATTATAATATTATCTACTTTTAAATATCATAATTTCTCAGCAAAACTATCCAACAAATATCAATATAAATTTAGGCTCCTGAACCTTTGATCTAAATCAAAATGCTATCAGGTGTTGAAATAATTTCCTCATTTACATAACCAAATCCAAGTTCTCAAGCAAACTAGAGAAACTTTCAATTCAATCTCTAAATGGTTGCTTTAGCATTGGAAAAAGATGGTTGCAAAACTGCAATTTTATATATTTGTAAACAAAGTAAAATTTCAAAAGGTTGCTTCGCCTGTTAGCTGGAATTGACATCAAATTTATGCAGAACACTTATGTCACTAACTGAAGGGAAAGAAAATGGTAAACAAACTGGTGATATAAGCAAAAATATAAAACAAAATGGTGCTAATGGAAAGCCTAATGACATAACCAACAAACAAAAGTACCATATGAGGTAATGACAGTTCATGTATGAGATATCCACAGCAAAATATGAACAGATGATAACTGATTGAGGTACTCAGTTGAATTCAGTCGAACCAACTTCGTCATTACCAAACTACAATTTCTTATATATGTCCTACTATAACGAGCCTTGCAGGAAAGCACCTTCTCTTATAAGGCCTTTCCATAACAGGAAGCAATGCCAAATGCATCTTAGGCAGGTGGATCTAAAAGCCTCTCTAATATGACTTCCAGACTCACTATATAAAGTTACTGAAAGAGAAAAATTAACACTATTAATTTAACTGAATTTATAAGAACAATACAGATATTTGGCCCATACTTCTGTAAGGTGATCATCCCAAGACACTTCCATAATGCCCGAATCACATATTATATCAGGCGTTGCTGGTGCTTCCGCTTGAACAGACAGAACAGGACAACTGTTGTATTTCAAAAATCTAACTGCATATCCCCGAACACCAAGTGCAGCGTTTTCCCTTGGGGATTGTTGCTCCAAATATTTGCTTGAGTCCTGCTCATAACCAAGAGGATGTATCAATAACATATTGAAAACAAATGCAAGGCAAAAGGTTTAATGTTAACTGAAAGCATAAAGCATCTGGTCCAAATGACAGAAATTTGAACAGCAACCCAAAAAATTAAAAAAGACAAAAACAAAATGAAACATGGTGAATGAATTTTCAGCAAAAGAACGCATCCAGAAGCAAACACAAAGATAAGCAGCAGAAAATATAGCTCTAAAAGCCAAAAAATGTATCACCCAAACATCTAGTAGCCAAATACAGAAGGAAGAAGAATCTAGAACCCTGCACTACCCAAATTTGGAAATCTACTGGACCTTCTGATCTTTAAATGCATACCAAATGAAGATATACAAATATATGGAATTATTAAACGTAATAATAGTCCCCTCTGAAGATGGAATCTGACTAATGAGATAAAACCTTTACGCTTGGTGAGAGACAACATTAGCTTATGCTGCACAAGATCCAACCAAGTTCCGCAAGTAATTACAGTTACAAAATCAACTGAAAATTTTAATTGCACATACCAAATTTCCAAAGATCCAAACCAATTACATTCACCACATAAGAGATCTAACCAATTACATTCACCACATAAGTGATCTACATTACCTCTATAAAACTAAAATTGACGGACTGAAAACATAGAACAGATAACTAACCTCATGGTAATCATAGAAAACTAAAAGTAAGAGTCGAAGAAAATGCCCTATTACACCCCACGCCACCATCCCCCCACCCCCCCCCCCCCCCCCCAAAAAAAAAAAAAGAAAACACTAAAAACTTATAATCTCCAGCAATAAATGGATCACAGTTGCACTCAGAAAAAGGTAGTATAAAAACCAGCACCATTCAAGTTTTCCAACCTTGTACTCAGAAACTTCCTTCCCATCAACCTTAATTGACCCATCCAAATCATGCTTGCAGTGTTTTGAATCATTTAGAAGCATCTCAGCTGAATGCCAGAACTGCATGACAGCCTTCGCAAGGGTGAGAGCTACTTTTTTTATCTTCCAACATTGATTTTTCTCTTCAGATCTCAACCGAGAAGTAAAAGCAACCCGATGACATATTTGAGCAGCAGCAGTCATTTTCCAAAGGCGCTCCTACGAGCAAATAATAAACAAGATAAAATAATGATTTGTTTAATTTCAAATATATCAGTACTAGATAATAAAATTAAAGCAAAGGAGGAAAAAATAATATATCAGGAAGGCGGAAAAGAGAAGACCATGAATTAAAATGTTTTAACTGTAAAATTTATTCAGACCTGAGCAAAATCATTTGCCAGCCATGTCATTTCCTCTAGGACAAAATCCCAATGAGATTTTCGCCGAGTCTCAAAAGGCAAGATACCGACAGATAACTCAGCAATCCTCTTCCGCTTAGCCTGTTTACTACATTATGTCAGATCTTAAAAGTTTTTGAAGTAGAGAAAAATAAGCCAATAGACACATAAACCAGAGGAGAAGATATGTGTTCTTTTTTATTAAGTAAACTGCGGTCAAACTTTGTAATTGACAGAACATGGAACTCAAGTCTACGAAAAGATAGAGAAACAACCTCTATAATTCGAGCCTCCGCCAAGATTGAATCTTCACGTGCCTTGTCCGTCAACATCAACTGATTACCAGATTCAGTTTGAACATCAGGGGAATCAGCAGAATTTCTGCCTGGCAAAATGGTCTGCGGAAGCTCACTAATAGAAACATCCAGCGTGCCTTGCGATCTTCCAGGGCAAGAGTTTTCCTTGTTGACGTTGGAATTATCACCTGACACAATGCCCAAGTATTTATCATTCTCTGACGTAGTATGGTCATGTTTTAGAACTCCTTCGATACTAGAAGAACACTTCATCTCATTTTGCAAGTCAGATCTACTCCTATTTATCTCTTCGTCAACTTTAACAATGGAACCATTGCCACTGTGATTTTGAAGCAAAGAATTTTGCTCCTCATTCTTACCAGTGCAGCCGTCAAGGTTCTTGGTCTCATGATTTTCCTTTACCATTTCACCGCCTGCCAAATTTGTTGTGCCTTCCAATTCTAATGTCCGTTCTAACAGTACTCCATTAGAATCAGTGTTTTTTAGATTAATGCACGCATCGCTATCATTATTTGCATCTAAGCTTAAACTGTTTTGAGTGCAAGATGACTCCGAATCTAGTCCTTTTGTACCAATACCTGCAGTGCTGTTTTGGCCTTCATTTGGGATGGGTTTCCCATCCTTATCTGGATCACCAAATCCATTCTGCTGACCAGAACAACTTTCATTCTCAGCCTTTTCTGTATCTGCACAAGGCAGACTTTCAACTCCTGCTGGAACTCTCTGTTCCTTTTCTCCAACACGATCAGGTTCTGTAGAAGCCACATCAAGTGGAGTTTGGTGAGTGTCAACTTGTGCAGATTGATTCTGGTCACCCGTCAAGCTTTTGATAGCTGCAACATCCAACTTATCTTCAGGTAATCTACCTTTGGGACTGGTTGTTCCTGCCAGAGTCTGTACACTATCTGACTCCATATTTAACTGATTATCACAAGTTACAATCTTAGGAACCATATCACCATTTGAAGTAGCTAACTTTAGATTAGACACAGAAAGTATCTTCTGCTCCTTTTGGTTGTTTGAATCAGATATTGATCCCTTTGCATCCCTTGAACCTCCGCGAGCAGTTAGAGAAGATCCATGCCCAGCACGAGTCTGAGCTACATCATTTGAACTTGATCTAGCACCATCCCGATTTATTCTGGACCTGTTTCTACGAGCGTATGGGCGAAAAATAGCTGAATCTTCTGATTCCTTGGCATTTTGAGTCCCATCCATCTGTGAAGAATGTTCTGATGGAACAACACCCTTCCTTTTAACAAGATGTACAGAGTTCCTCTCACCTTCAAGTAATTCATTTTCCCCATCAAAAAGTAAGAGATTATCAGCACTATTTGGTTCACAACCTGTAGGAATCCCTGGTCTACCACTACTCTCTACAGAATCACCATGAGGTGAAGCAGTCAGTGCAAAACTGCCTTTAGCTTCACTGTAAAGACAATAAGAGGGCGGTGGACACATTAGACACGACAATTAGATATAACATATAACCATGATCCATTAACACAAGACAGCATTACCTAGTTACAATATGTTCAGCTTGCTGATCGGTAAGCGAAGTAGACTGGACGCTAACTGATGCTGCATTACCAAATTTAAAATCCAATGGGTTCCCACCCTGCAAGTAAGATGCAGTTAAAATGATCATCAACCATTTCTAATCCCATTATTTTGGTTGAATAAATATTATTGACTATTACATAAAGGCCTAGGAATAGCAAAACACAAGCTCAAAGTGTCATACTTTCTCAAGAAATTCTAGCTCTCTTCTCCTCTCCTCACGAACATCATACTCTTGCCTGTCAACAAAAGTATACGTCATATTTTCATAGGCAAACTTACGATGTTAAAGCAAAAATTACAAAAAAAATAATAATAATAAAATAAAATAAAATAAAAAGAGAGAATAAAGTAAATGCTGGCATTACCGAAGCTCTGCTTGAGCCTTTTCAATTGCTGCTCGGCGTGGAGAGGTTTTGACACCAATACCAACTCCGCCGTCAACAACCCCTCCCATGGAATCAACCTCAGCATTTACTAGGACAGCAGTTCCTGATCCACATCCATGCATCCCGACCTTGATACCTACAAGCCTACCCCTCCCATTGATTCCAAAACACTATCAAACTCCTGAAAAGATAAAAAATAAAACTGTCAAGAGGAATTTACGGAGAAAAACTAGAAAAAGCATAAGTGTAACAAGAAAACTAACATCTTCCCAAATCAACAAAGAAAATCTATTCTCTTTCACTTAGTCGAGATGCCAGCAACCAAATTATAAATTGAATTGACTCTCCTCTTTAAAACAAAAATCAAATTGCAACCTTCATATAATTGGAAAGAGAAAGCTAACTTTAATAATTTATAGGAGCCACTAAATCTAGGAAAAGTTCTCACAACATTAATAAGAAAAAACCGAATAGTAACATCATATTACCTATTTATGAGATACCAAGGTATAAACATTGAAAAATTAAAACCAACATCGAAATAGACATTAGAGTAAAATAGCCACCAATCAGAAGAAACAAAAGACACCGTCTTTGAAGAAAATAAATAATATATTCAATGAAACCCTTTGTCATCACTATATCTAAGGTAAATTCGTGTTGATGCACAAAAGCATCCATTGATACTCGCACATCACAGACTGGATATGAAGAAAGTTTCCAGCGCAAAAGCCATGTGGCAGTCTAATGTAGTATGTAATACTATGGGACTCAACTACGAAAGCAAAGCAGATGCATCAAAAATTGCTTCCAATTATGCAATAAAGTTTTGTTAGAAAAAGGGCTTATGACATACGTTCATATCTACGCATACACTGTCTCACTGTCAAAAACCAAATCCATTGTTGCCTGACTTCCAAGAAAGCCTAATGGAAAGCCCAGTAAGTTACCTAAATGATCAAAACATGAATTTTTTGGTTTGACATGAAAAACGACAAACATAATAATAATAATAAACCTTCCAAGATCAAAAAGTGCTTTCCATAAGTCAATAAAAGTTTCTCTTTTTTTTTCCAATGACAGAAAGCCACACAAAATAGGTAACATGAAAGAAGATACAAAGTTAACAGATGTAAGTCTAAAGTCAAAACGGGGTTTATAATCTAATATTGTAGGACTCTTAAGAGCTGTTTCATAAGTTTCTACCCCTTTTATAACACATTTCCCATATTTTACCGCACAAAACATTCTACTCTTCTACTTCCAACATACAGTATTAGTCTAACTTTAGTACATTCTCAATCTATAAAATCCTACAAAGATCTTCAAGGAGTCAACCACAACCTAATGATATTAGAGGACAGCAGCAGCACAATCAACATCTAACAGTTACCATTAAGCACTCGATGAAAGCCAATGTCTTAAGCACCAAAACTAAATGATGTAACTCAAAACAGCTGCAAAAATTCAAAAGTCAAAAAGTTCAATAACCGCACTGCATTGTCCTTCAACAACAGGAGCAGGCAAAGAAATCTGAAACAACAACAGTGAATGACTGCATAACCAGATAGTAAAAAATTCACGTAATAAGGAACAATGCTACTAAGGGGCAGAGCAGCAACCAGTTGTGTAAATGGACACCTTAAAAGCACGTAATAGAAAGTTAAAAGCACTTGTTAACCAATAACAGAAAGACCTGACAGGTTTACCCAAATAAGTAGAACAGATTCTAGCATTAAATTGCATATAAATGGAAACATGCGCATAAATCAACAAGCATTCAACGAAACGTGCCCTAAAACCATAAGAGGTACGAATTGACATCCATTGACCTCAAAAGCAAACCCTAGAGGCATTCAATTAACGAAAATGCACAAAATTCAACGTTTCTAAAATCTAGGGTTTACAAGAAGAGGGAAAATTGGAACAAAAATCACCTGAATTGACAAGTTAATGAGAAAATTTGGCAGCTAGGGCACGACACTGAGGGCACCTGAAAACCCCACACTCGGTTTCACCTAGGGTTTTCGAAATGAAAGGAGTGGTGTCTGTCCACCCAATCAAAAACCACAGAAATTTGCCCTAAAACAAAACACGTCTTTGCAAATGCAAGCCATGACCTGACACAACCTGTTTATAATAAGTCACCCTATCACACCAAGTGATTTTCTAAAATTCTATTTCGAATTGGAAATTGGTTCTGTTCCTGTTTCTTTTCTCTCTCTCTCTCTAGGTATGGTTTATGTTTCGAAGGTACTATGCGAGGCCCTCTCTCTCTCTCTCTCTCTCTCTCTCGCTCGCTCGCTCTCTCTCTCGCTCTGCGACTAATTTGGGCTGGGTTGGGTTTGGGTTCACCTGAAGAAGACGACGACGAAGAGGGCTTTAGAAAATTCCACCCAATTTGGGCTTTTATTATCATCGACTGCTTATTACTTTTTATTGCTATTCTCCACCATCTGTATCACCACCATGAGGAAGATGAACATTTTATTTTACCCTCTATTTTTAGTTCTTTTTCATAAATTTATTATTCAAACTATTAGGGGTGTTTTCATAATTTGTACCTTTCTTCTTTAATTCATGTCTCCATCCATGGATTGTGGAAACCATGATTAGGGTAGTTAATTATAGTTTCGTAATTTCATCCGCATTAGGGAGTTTTCACTCTAAGGTTTATATTTATAAGTTTGTAGGATCGTGTTTTGTATTAAACGATTTGTAAGCAAATTAGTGAAATGTGGAAGATAACGTTGACCGTCGTCAATTAGTTACAGATAAATAGTAATGTCACATTAATCAGTTACAGATGAGGAGCAATGTCGCGGTAATCGGTTACAGATGAGGAGTAATGCTGCATTAATCAATTGCAGATGAAAAGCAATGCACTTTTATCCTTGTACTTATATTTGGAAAGTGCAAGTATAATTAAATACATTAATGGATAAAAAACTTTATTGAACATTAAAATATTTGAGGAGATTTGATGAACCAAATTGTTATCGATTTTTTGGAGGAGAACTAGATGTCTTTCACGGAGATTGCCAATCTTCAAATCTCCATTAATGGAGATTTGTGATCTCCTGGGAAATCAATCCAGTTCTTATGGATCACGAATTTTTCATTATTGGAAATTCGCGATCTTCTTTAATAAAGATTTGATTCCATATTTCTCCAAAAGTGGAAAAGATCCAAAATCACGTCTCTTTTGTAAAGAACAATGATATCTGTTATTGAAGATCACTGATCTCCATTGAAAGAGATATACAATCTTTAGTCTTCTCTTATTTTTTCTTATTTTTTTGGCAAATTGTAATAAAGTAAACTCACTTTTGTTAAATTTGTAACAAGATCGTAGGTTTGTCATTATAGTGCTCAAAAATTAGTATTTGATTTTATGTTGGCCCAATAGCAAGGATGGCCAACTGGAATGACGAGTGTACTTGTACAATAGCAGGTTAAATAATAGCCAAGCCCATTTGGATCTAATAACTGGTCCAACGGCCAAAAAGTGTCGATATTTCCACCCCTCTAAAACTTATTATACACCTCTTAGTATGTTCACTTTATTTCATAAAGTGAGGTATAATTATAAAGACAAATTACATGAATATCTTTAAGTTTAGGTGTAATTGCAGCTAGATGAGAAGTTTAATTGTAATTATATAAACATCTCATATCATCAGTTGACTTCCGTAAACTCAAACTGTTAACCATCATTTCAATGTAAAATGACTACAATACCCCTATTAAGGGTAAAACCATCTTTTGAAGTGAAAAAAGTAATTAATCAATTAATAATATAAATAATTTTTTTCCAATAAATTAAAAACATATTTTTAAGAAAACCAAAAAAAAAAAAAAAAAAGAAAAAAACATCGCCAGCTGGGATATCTACTGGCGATGGATCAAATATGCTCATTCAATAAACCAGATTTGCATTGGAGATCTGATTCATACAAAATCTCCATTGGAGACCTAATATATATATATATATATATTTTTAATTTCATAAAAAATAAAAATTACTACTCCAAAAAATCCTCAATAAGAAAGTTTTGTTTGTTTTGTATATGAATTTTCCTAAAAGATTTTATTAAAAAATTACATTTTTTTGAGAGATCAAAAAAATTACTTTATATAATTAATTATTTAAATTATTTATAAATTTAAGTATGACGTGACTATTTATGTTCAAATAAAAGTAGTTTTAATATGTAAAAATGTTATTTTACCCTTGAAGTGTTAATATTTCCATCAAGCTTCCATGATATACGAGTATTATAATCATTTTACATTTAAATGATGGAAAACGGTTTGACTTTACGAAAGTCAGCTGACTGTAAAGGATGTTTGTGTAATTACAATCAAAGTTTCTAACTACAATTACACCTAAATTTGAGGATGTTTATATAATTTGTTCTTATAATTATAACTCGATAAAATTGGTTGAACATACTAATGAGCGTACAAATAGTACCAAGGGGTGGAAATATCGACACTTGGAGCCAAAAGACATAACAAAACCTCAAGGCAGGATCCATCCTAAAAGGTTGTTTGTTTTTATCACTTTTCACTTAATGGGTCTAAATTACATTTATTAAGTGATTTTTGTTTTTTGTTTTAAGTAATCAAATCACTTAAAACCACTCAAAAATCATTGAAAGACAAAAACACAATTTTTAATTTTTATCTAAATATTAAATCACTTAATGATTTTTTAAATATATTATTTCAAATCTATTATTCTAAAAATAATATATTTCTAAATTTAGTCCAATTTTACATTATATAGATACATTTAAAATGTAATTAATGAAATATTACAATGACTAAAATGTATATCACTTTACAATTTCAATTTTTATTGCAATAGTAATTCAACTTAGAAACACTTTGTTTATTTTTATTTAAATACATAATTTTAATTTATTTAACTATAATAATTTATTTACGTATACATAATTTGCAAAGAAACAAAATTAATTTACTATAATAATTAATCATATTTTAATTATGAATAAAAATATTATTAATATATACATAAAAGGGTTTAGTAGTTATTAAATAATTTATTATAATTATTTGTATTATATTAAATGAAGTTACAGAACAACAAATAGTAAAATAATATAAATATCAAATTACTAGTTTTCAAATAATTTTAATTTTAAAAAATAAACAGAATTATTATATATTCAGAGATAAAGAAAAAATAAATAAACATGTCATTCAGATTTCAGATTTCAATCAGTTTTCAGTCTTTAGTCTTTAACAGTACTGTTTATTTAATCTTCATACGAAAAAACAAATGATCCATATGTCTATCTCTAATTTGATTCACAATTGACTTGTTTTTGCATGACCAAGTCAAGAGGGGGCCGAGATCAAGGAATGTGATCCCTTAATCCCAAGAGCACTCTACCCATTACAACGGGTTGAGTCACTTGCCTATAAAAAACACCTCCGGCTTCAGTTGAAAGGGGATTGATGATTCAAGCTACTTTTACTTTGCCAAATCGACTACTCAACCTATTTCAACCATTTTTCTTCCATTTCTAGGCAGTTACAGACCTTTGGTTCTAACCATTTGAATCTAATCAATTTAATCCACTTAGCATCAACATAAGCATAACGATTGAAAAATAATTATTTAATTGTCCATCTATTTTCTTATTTTATTTTTTGATTAATTTACTAACTTACGCATAGGAGTGTCTTTAGTAGACACCACTTTAGTGTCAAAATATTAGACGTTATTTTTTCTTTGACTTTTTTACAGGTTGCTATGATTAGAAAATTGTTAGTAGAACCCACCTTTTACTTCAACAACTGTAGATTTTAGCCTCTACAACCATAATTATAGAAAATTACTTTTCACCAAATGGTCAAACATTAGTTTTAATGGTTATGAGGGTGGTAGAAGGGTAAATAGGTCATTTAACTTCCAAAAGCATATGAAAAATTAAAACATTTAATTTTTTTTTTTTAAAAAAAAAACAAATTTATCACCCTCTTGTTCGTTGTTGCTTTCTCATTCTTTAATTATGTTTAAAAATTAGTTCAAATCCTCACAAATCACCGAATCCATTAATCATCATCATTCTATTCCTTTCTCTTCCATCACCCAAAAAAAAAAAAAAACAATTAAATCAAAAGAAAAAAAAATAAAGAAATTTGTCCAAATCTCCTCTAAGTGGAGTAAATATGTTAATAAACCTAAATCTCCGTTAATGAAGATTCCAACAACCTCTATTAATGAAGACTTAACGTGTCAGCTAATGGTTTTTGGGTCTTCATTAATGGAGACCTTCGAGTCTCTATTAATGAAGACTCGAACACCATTAATTGAAACCTTTATGTCTCCATTAGTAGAGATTGTTGGAAATCTCGATTAATGGAGATCATCGAGTCTTTATTAATGGAGATCCTGATCTTCATAGAGAAGATTTAAGTCTATACCCATTAATTAAGATTGGTTGTAATATTTTTCACAAAGATTACTAATCTTTACAAAAGAGATCAACTGTTCTCCATTTTTAAAGGAAGATTTGCAAATGGCCTTCTAAGGTTTGACACTTTTCCAAACATAGCCCTCTTGATTTTGATTTAGAAGAAACTCCTTGTAAGGGAGTTTCGGCACACAATTAAGAGATTTTTTAACTACATTTTGAAAGTAAAAGGTAATTTCTATATACAATAGGAGGGTTTTTAATTCAAATTTGAAATTTGATGATTCTTTTAAAAAAAAATGATCAAACCTTTGGAGGGTTTTACAAATCTCCCTTTTTAATTATTTTAATTTTAAATAAAATTATTATTAAATAATTTATAAAATAAGATGCTAAAGGGATTTCAAACTATTTGACCAATCAATCATATATTCTAACAGTTAATCATTTACTCAATGGTAGTTATTTAAAATTATGTGGCCTATAATTTGTTTGCAATTTCAACAAAGGTTAGGGGCACCATATTGCAATTTATCCAATTTATTTTTTTAATTCTATATAAAAGGTTTAAAAGTTTTCAAGAAATTTCAATTTTTCACTCAATATTTGCATCTTGCTCATTCAGTCGTATTATATGCATCTTGCTCTTTCTGTCCTACTTCTTATAAATATATATATATATATATATATATAAGAAAAGGTCATTCTGTTAGATAATAGTTATATGAAATAGTGGTCCTACTTCTTAAAAACATAAAAGTTTCAGAGAAATGTCATTTTTTCACTCAATATATACATCTCGGTCCTTCGGTCCTACTTCTTAAAACATATATATATATATATATAAAGAGTCATTCTATCATACAACAGTTTTATGAAACAGTGATCTTACTTCTTAGAAATATTAAAAAAGGTTATTGTAGTTATTTTACATTAAAATAGTGGTCAATGATTTGAATTTATGAAAATCAACTTATGATAGGGATGCTTGAGTGATTACAATCAAAATTCTCATATAGCTGCAATTACAAATAAAATTGAGGGTGTTTATGTAAGTTGCCCTTATAATTATAACTTAATGGCATGAGATGAACATACTAAAGGGGTATATAAACAGTTTTAGAGGGGTAGAAATATCAGCCGTCTTTTTCAAAACCCAATCAAACCGATCCATGTCCAACCCTAATGTTAATATGCCTTATGTTGGAGAGACGAGGCTAGTAGTAGAAAATAATAAGAGTCTGTTTAGTGTATCATATTAGATCAAATAGAAATTAAAAATTAATTAACTTATAATTACAAAAAATAAAAAACTAGATCTCTCAAATCTAGTGGTCGGGGATGGGAGGAAGTCGCAAGCCTTTTTCATTAGAAGTGATAGGCAGTGCGTGTTGAGGCAGAAAGATTGAACATTCCCTTACTATTGTGGCAGAAGGTTTGAACTTTCCCTTACTATCGTAGGAGTGGTTTGAACATATGTTAGTTGGTGACCTATTGCTTAATATTGTTAAAGGATGGTGAGCCTCTCAATTAGTTTTCCAATTGGAGGATCACCAGTCTTTGTTGGTGATAAAGAAAGCTCACATATGCCTCAAACTATATCTTCTGGGTAGTGGAGGCCATTTTTCAGTCGATGGAAATGGCCTCCAATATTGTCTTTTTCTTTTTCTTTTTTTTTCTTCTTATTTCTCTTATTTATTATTAAAAAATGATACATTTTTTGTATGGTGAATTAGACAATTTTCTTCACTTATAATAATGGGATAACAATATACAATTGAACCGAAAACCAAATCACTCCCAAACTATGTTGTGAATCAGATTCCATCAGACCACCTACAAACACAACTACAAAATATCTAGTTACTACAAAACCATGGTAGACAATAATAGACACCTACCATAAAACAGTCCTATTTTTCTTTTTATGACAATTTTCATAGATATCAAAACATATTACTTCTAAAGAAAAAAAAAAAAAAAAAAAAAAGAAGAAGCATATTTCCAGGAAACATTGCTCTAACTTGGATGTGAGGGGTATCTCCTCCCCTGATGGAGCTTCTTAGTTCAATATACATCTTTACTTTCAAAAAAAAGAGAAAAAAAGAAAGAAAGAAACATTGCTCTGAGAGATGATGATGGGCTTCACAAAGATGTGATAGAGATGAAGGACAATGAGTAGTTGGTTCTTGGCTGTGTATTGACTCCCTTTTCTATCTTCATCGGGGTGAAATGCAACATGATTCATATCATGTTGGACAGCATTTCGTTACTTCCTCATCCCAATGAAAATTAAGAGACAGACACTAAATTTAAGCATATGATGCAGCAAAACATTTTTCTAACATCATGCTTCTGATATCTGCCTGCAAGAAGACTACAATGAACCCAAAACTCTTAGCTTTAAAAACTATGGCATCTTCCTTTTTTGTAACCATTAACAATGGAGTCAGAAGATTGATTAATCGGTGCCCAATTGGCGTTTAGTCCTTATACCGTTTTAAAACTGAACTGAGTTGAAAATAACAATGAAAATGGAGGTTGTACAAAATTTCCAATCGAAGAATATATGACACAATTACTTGATCAGGCCCCATAAAAAAGTGGGTATACAGCATCTATAATTTTTATAGAACTCACTGACAAAGAAACAATGTACATAAGCCTAAGAAAGTTGTCAGAAATCCGGCTTCTTCTTCTCCCTGTGAGTGTCTTTTGCTGATTCAACTAGATATTGAAGTTCCTTTGCATGGTTAGTCATTCCACTGATTGAATAAGCTTTAACCATGGTTCTATAAGTAACCTTATCGGGTTTACATCCTCTCTGCTCCATCATCTCAAGTACCCCTTTCATCTCCGCAAAGCATCCCAACCTCCCATAAGAGTCCACCAGACAGTTAAAAAACACAGTATCTAAGGTTATATCTGAATTCTCAATGAACCGCAAGACTCCCCCAATTTTTTCAGGCTTTTTTGCTTGCCCGTAAGCCCTTACAAGAGAGCAAAGTGTGACACAGCTTGGTTTGATTCTCTCTGATCGCATTAGCCTAAACAAATACTCCATCTGTTTCAAATCCCCAGCCCTCCCAAATGCATCTATTACAATATTGTAGGTCACAATGGTCCATGAGTAATGGTATTTCTGCATGTATTCCATGACAGCACTCATTTTCTCATAGTTCCCAGCTTTTCCATAAGAATCAAGGAGAACGTTGAAGGTACTAATGCTTGGTTCGATCCCAGCCCTCTGGAACTTCTCATAACACTTCTCCATTGTTTCTATCTGCCCACTGTTACCAAAGGCTCTGATGGTGGAGTTCATAGTCCACACATCAGGCTCACAGTCCTCACCAAGCATCTTCACGAGTGTTGACTCCATCTCTGCAAACCTTTCAAGAAATAGAAATGGTGAGTTACATTTCTCTTGTAAAATCCAACATTACGCTCCATCTAGTTGCCAAAAACATCCTACATAATAGAAAAGACGGTCAAACCAATATCTTTTCCCATTCTAATTAAATGAAAAATGAATGAATTGATGCTCATGGTGACAAAGAGGTTAGCAGTGAGATGCAATAAAATGATGGTGTAAACAGCAGAGAATCAGATTAAGTGAACAGTCGAAGTGATGGCTGCAATTTATGCACCTTATCATCCCCAAATTTAAATAAAAATAATAGAATCGCTATATAGGGAGGATCAGATCATGTCAATGTTATCATTCAATAGTCGGTTGCATTATATTCTCAAAAAGAAATAAGGAAAAAAAGAAAGAAGATAAAAGAAAAAACATTTAAAATTTTGATAGCACTGGAAAGAGATATACATTTTTGCTTTGCCGTAGGCATCAATAAGTGTGTTGTAAGTGACTGTGTTGGGTCTGATTCCCACCATTGACATGTCAGAAAGCAAAGCTTGCACTTTGTCAAAGGCATAAACCTGAAGGCACGATTTGATGAGGATGGAAAATGTGTTGACATCCGGATGGCAATTAGGAGTGTTCTTCATCTCCTCAAGGAGGGAAAACGCCTTATCAAAGAGACAACTCCTACCATATGCAGAGACAAGAGCAGTATAGGCTTGATGGTTCACCTCACAGCCCTCATCAATCATAGCTTGAAAGAGCTCATGGGCTTTTTCAGGTTGCTTACATTTCCCAAGCATGATGATCAGCTTGATGTATACACCAACATTGGGCTTATACCACATCTGCTCTCGTAGTAGATCAAAAACCTGATAATATAAAAGATAACACGAGGAGGGTTACACGAAAAAAAGTAATCAAATAACTCTTTTTTCTTCACCAAATTACCTACTCTTCGAATAATCACAAAACATATCAAATAATTACCATAATTCACAAAACTTTTGGATGATAAAGTACCTATCAAATTTTAACATGCATTGATTGGTCACCATAACTCAGTTTTCAATCCCCCTAATATCCAAAATCTGACACAATAAGCCCAAACAGTCATCCAAACTCAAAATCAATCAAATTACAGTTACATTAAGAGAAAATATCAACCCAAAAGGTTTCCAACACTTTCTAAGAAACCAAAACAGAGCATGTCCAGAAACATGTTCCAGAACCCACTTCACAGAAGTTAAAAATTATCGCCATATGTGATCAAGGTCAAAAAAACAAGAATACCCAGAAGGCATGTTGCAGAAAAATAGTACATCATGAAGAGAAAAACCTTGAGAGCTGACTCCCAACGCAGAGCAGTGACTCTCTCATGAAGAGCCTCAAGCACAGTCCTCGGAAGCAGCTTCTTGGAATTAATGCCTCTTCTCTTATCAATTAAAGCCTTTGTAGCTTCTCTCCTTAGAACAACTGATATGGCCTTCTTCGACGCTATCTTCCTGTTCACTTCCTCTTTCCTCTCTCTCTCCTCTCTCTTTTTGAGCTTATCTAAATCTAATGTTCCTCTTCTTTCGCTCTTCTGTGCCGGAGTTACTGCGTCATTGTAGGTAAAAGTAGAAGAGATAGAGAGTGGCCCGCTTCTGGGTTGGGTTTCGGATTCGGGTATGGATGTGGACGTGGGTTTTAAGTTGGTTGAGGGTCGCCGGTAAAACGCCGGTGGGTATGGATAGGTTGAGGTGGCGAAGGAGGCCATGTTGATATTTTGAGTTTGGCAGACATGCAACTGCACGCCCAGAAATTTCAGACTACAAAACAATTTAACCACTTGCAAGGCCTCCTTATTACTTTTGGGCTTGTTCCAATTTCGGCCTCGTTTTTGTTTCTGACGCAGACGCTGCTATTTTAAGTTAGCACACATTTATTTTTTTAAAAAAAAGTTAATACATATTTAATAATTTGATTTTTATTAATGCAAATTATATCTACGTATCAAAAATGCCTGTATACTAAAGTAGATTTGCATATGAGAATCAGTAAGTCTTGAAAGAAGCAATTGATAAGTAAATTAAGTCTCAAATGAAGTAAATTAAATCTCGAAAGAAACAAATTAAGTGTCTAATGAAGTAACTAAATCTTGAATGAAGCAAATTAAGTCTCGAATATAGCAACTCAAAGGATTGCTTCGAGAGTCAAGATTTAAATTCTTATTTTCCTTCTTTTTTTTTTTTTTTTTTTTTTGGTTTTTCAGATTTTTGAGTTTTCTCCTAGATTCCTTATGTTTTATTGTTTTTAATTGTTAATTTAAACAATTTTTAAATTCAAACCCAAAATTAACCAAAAAAAACAACTATTTAAAAAATTTATTAATAAACTTAAGACCTAGTCTCTTTCTCTATCATAGCCATAGCCATAGCCATAAGCACAACATAGAGACCCACTCCATCTCCATTATAAACAAGCATACCACAACCATAATACATAGACAAAAATTGGGTCTCCATCGCTATCATCACAAAGTAAAGATGGAAACCTAGTGTCCATATTAATCAAAGCTCCAACTATCATTCAAATGATCTGACAAAATCATTTGAATAATTTGGAACTAAATCGTTTTGAATTATCTGATCTGATCATTATTGATCTTGATTTCATATCAAAATTTTTAATTTTTTTTTAAACAATATAATCAACTTCTTTTAAAGTTTTTCAAAATCTGTTTAATTTTTAATTTTTATTTTTTTAATACCTCCACCATTAATTGATTGACACATGTTGAATTTCTATTGGCTGTAAGTTAGAATAAAATAGTCATTTTAGGGTTAATTAATAGGTTTTTTTTTATATATATTTTCCGTTAAATTTGACGGTTAAATTCTACATAAGAGGGTCTAAATTGACGCATTTACAAAACTTTGGAGAAGTTTGGATCCTCTTCCAATTGATAGTTGAAACATTCATATTTTTTTCAGAATGTGGAAATTAAAATGAAAGTTTTCCTAAATTAGTGCAAACACTAATCCATGTCAGACAAACAGCATAACGAATCCTTCCATAGCACATGCCAATCAAGTATGATTGATGGTTGGTCATGACACTTCACTCCTTATCATGTGGTGTGAATAGCAATGGAGCTCACTTGCGCAGTCGTTTTCTTTCTTGGCTGCCCATTCATATTATTGCTATTTGACGCCCTGCTTTAGGATCTATTATTCCTTTCAAACTCCAATTCTTCTAATCTAAATAAAGGAACAGACATGCTGGATTGGATTCCAAATAACAAAAATCATCATTAACATGGTGATGAAAAATAATTTGGTGCTACGCACTCATACTAATCATCTTCTTCCGGGTTTATTACTTATTTCAACATTCAATTCTCCCAAATTTATAACCAAATAAAAGAATAAAGATATCACAAACCTCAGTTTCTATCACATGAAATAGAACATCACTAATATTTGTCAAAACCTTTAGATTTATATTTTTTTAAATTTTATTAATTTATGTTTCTTGAAGGAACATTAATTTATATCTTCTAATACCATAAGTTGTAATTTAATTTACGGTATCAAATTAAAATACCTAACATTATTGCTTGAAAATTCCAATTAAACCAAGTTACTGGGGAAGCCATAGAAGGAGAGAGAAAGAAAAAAAAAAAAAAAAAAAAAAAAAAAGAAGGAATCCCATTCCAAATCAGACAGAATAATAGGGTCTAGAAGACAACACCGATACATCAAATGAATAATGCCCAAACATTAATCTCCCATATCCAGAAACCCAGATCTGATCCAGTACAATCATTCCCATACTAAGCTACCTACTACCAAATACATATCCTATTACTTTTTGTTAGTTTTGCCTCCACCACCACCGCTATTCCCACCCGACGGCGCCTGTGCCGCCTTCCTCGCCGCCTTTTCTTGCAAGGCTTTCGCGTCTCTGCATATTATCCAAATCTCAAATTAAATATCAACAAAATCAACAGCCAAAAAACACAGAAGAGAAGGAAAATCCGAAAAAGAAGGAATACCTCTCGCGGCGTTGCTCCGGAGTCAAACCGTCGTCTTTAGGATTCTTGGCCTTGTGGCCTACACGTGCTTGAGCCCTTTCACGGTCCCGCTCCCTCTGGTTACCGCGTTCGCTTCAGTTAAAGCCAAAACAACATCAACCATGTATATATATATATATATATATATAAATACATCACCAATCCACCATATACCGGTGCTTCATATATATATATAGTTTGCTCAGAAAATTAGCATTAAAAGAAAAAAACTAAGAGTGAAATAGACATCAAAATAGGAGATCATGAAGAGAGGAAACAAACAGATCAAAGGATATGAGTCATTGTTGATTATGATTATTCGATACAGTAAACACAAAGCTCCTGAAAATTCACACAACGAGAGAGTCATCATCTATAACAGATAAAAGAAAACAAGATCACAAAACAGAGAGTGAGGAAAGCAACGAAGAATCACCTGATCGCAGAGAGAAAGACAGGTTTGAACAGCAGAGAGGGGAGACAACGACTAAAAAAGAATCAGTTGTTGGGAACCAGTCAATCGATGGAAGAATCGAGAAGCCGCACAAATTCTCCAAATTTGTTTTTCCTTTTTTTTTTTTTTATAGGAATCCAAATTTGTATATTTAAGTTTCATTGTTGTGTAGTATTTTTGGTTGTATGATAAGTGGTCATGACGTGGTGTATTATCTACCGTTGATTCTTATGACTTCTGACCTGGATTTTAGCCGTCCCATCTCTGCAGTTTAGATGCACCAAAGTGATTAATCACCCTTCACGAACGTGTATTCCAAAATTTCTAGCGTCCTTTTCAAGGGGGTGCAGTCGAAAATATGCGGGGTGTATTTAATACGACAGACAAAGTATTTCCTTTATGGGTTCATTTGGGCTGTTAGATTCTAGATACAAGTCATATAATGAGACGGATCAAAAGTGAGAAATCAATTTTCACCTTGATCACACGATCGAGTCAAATTTTTTGACCCAGCTGATTCGACACCTACTTCGAATGCTCTAGAGTCTAGACCTACACAAAATGGAGCCAAAGCTCGCCAGTATGAGGCGAAACAAGCAATTTTGTCATTCCAAATTTTTAGGGTGACGGGATAAAGTTCTATGAATTTGTGTGTAAAGTCTATGTAACCTAATTTTCCAAAAATTTAGTAATCACTAAAACTTTTTAATTCGAAATTTAGTTTCTTTTAATTAGTAATCGCGCTTTTAATATAAAAGAAAAAAAAATAGCTACTCTCGATTCCTAGGGAATTCTAACTTTTAGCTTTTGTTAGCTTCGTTCTAATTTCTTACTAAATTGTCTTTAGAAAACAAAAATCTAACCGATAGAATCAACAAGAAAAAAAAAAAAAAAAAAGAATTGGCTGGTTGGATTCGGTTTCACATAAAAAGTAGGCGACAAATTATTGTAGATTCGAACCGGATTTTGCGCACAGCTAGGTGGGTCCAGGTGAGTGGTCTAAAATAATGATTGTCATATACATGTGAGATCATTAATGTTGGATAATGCATACATTAATACACAATGCCTTGTCAACTAACGCCGAGCAACTCTTACCAATAATGAGGTTCCACAGGTTTGGTAGTATATTTCTTACTTTATATATCGTATTCATTTCTAATAAAACTAATTAGCGCCCGGTCATGGTTACATTTAATTGGTGGGACCTTTACAGATACAAAGCCGGCAGAGCCTCAATTTCTTTTGTACTTTAATGACTATATTTCAAGTTCTCAATAGGTTGGAAGTGTTGAACCGCCCAACAGCCCAATTGTTTTTGTTTTTCCTTTTTAGAAACACAACTGCCCAAACTTTTGTTGATGTCATGGTTCTCTTGAAGTTGTATTATTAATTTATTATTATTTCTGAATAATCAAAATATTGTTTCTCTTCCAATTTGTTCATTTCTATATTTGATGGTGTTCAACTGTGTTTGCAAGATATATATTAAAAAGTCTGATGATTTACAGTTGATATAAGACATTGATAATTTTTCTTGCTAAATGTATATATCTTAAAAGTGATGATCAAGGTATCAAATCGTATAAATTTACTACTTGATTAGTAGTTTTCAATTCTTGAAGATATGTTTGTTTATAAAAGGTGTACAAGGGAGGACTAAATCCTTTTCTTTTTTTTTATGTACAAATGGTAATATTCAATTAACGGCTTGTAAAATCTCTCTGTATCTATTTTTTCTTTTTCTTTTTTTTTTTTAAAAAAAAAAAGTAATGTTAAACATTTCACTGATTTATTCTCATTTACCTCTTAATTAAAAATATAACAATTGATAAATTGATATATATAATAAATGAGAGAAATAATTATTAATGTATATCCAGTTATCAAAATGAGAAAAATTATTGTTTACTCTATATACTCTTTCAAGTCACAAAAAGGCATTACCCACAATTAGAATCTTTCATCTTTTGAACTTCCATGTATTTTTAAGACACATGTTAAAATCACAAACCCATAAATGAACGAGAGAGAGTAAGAAAAAAAAAAGACAAAAAAAAAGAAATCATTGGTTAACTGTTATTTATTTTATTTTTATTTTTCAGTTTCTTAATGCTAACATGCATCTTTAGAAAATACGTTGTAGTAGAAGAGTAATTTTAAGAAGAAAAGAAAGATAATTATTAAATGATAAAAACAATTTACAATTACGTAATAATCTCATTAGAGATTCATTGACAGTGCCACACGACACCAATAAAAATTGATTAATGAAATAAACTTGAATGTACAAACGAGAAAAAATTTGTTTAGCTCTACCTCTTCAAAATTATGTAAATAATAAATGATAATTAGCATATTTTGGGTTGTAGTAGAGAATGCAAAATGTAAGTCATGTATCATGATGATAAACTCTTATAAGTTATCTTCTGCTTTATTATGGGAATATGGGATACATTATCTCTGACCATGTTAAATATTATATCTTCTTCAGCATTAGATTTTATGAAATGATTTCATTAATGCTTAGCTTAAAAATGAGTGTTGATTAATGATCCTATTGCTATAAGCAAGGATGTAGCTTCTTTTGGGCAAGGGTCTCACTTTTAAAAAATTAATTTTAGAAATTTTTTTAAAACTTTTGTTAAAAAACTTTAAAAATATGAAATTACATTTTATTAAGTTTATTAAAAAGAAAATTTTCATTTTAGTTCTAAAGTTTTTGAAAAATATCAATTATTTAAGCTTGTTTGCATTAATGACTCTCATAGTCTCCAAAGTTTAATAAATTCATCAATTTGGTTCCTACAATTAATCAATCTTAAGTCAAACTAATGGAGGAAGGGTTATTTTTATCATTTTAGTAAGACATACTAATTTTAGTTAAAATAATTTAAGAACATAAAAAAAAAAAAAAAGAAAATAAAACTCTACTATCCATCTTAAAGATGGACAATATCTATGATCTACACCATTCATCTCAGAGATGGATGATGAAGATAAAAAGTTGTTAAATAAATAATAAAAAAATGAAGTGAACAAAAAAATGGTGGATCTCCACTAATTGGGGAGCTTAAAGATCTGCATAACTGACGATCTTCATAGCCAATCATGGAGATCGAATGATATCGCTAACCATGGAGATCAAATGATCTGAGAACCCATAGCATAACCGACGATCAGGGTGAACATTACCCAGATGTTCACTATAGGCTATAGTGAAGATAAAAGTTTTTTGTTTAGTGAAGTTTGTGTTGATAGTGATTAAAAAACAAAATAAAACAAAAGGTTGAAGGGTTAATGAGAGGAGGGTGTAAAGTTATATGTAGTGTGGTTGTAGAATGTAGACTATATAGAAAGAAATTATGTTCAATTTAAATAAATCTCTGATTTGAGTATAAATTTATTTAAGGTCATTTTAGTCAAAAACGAGTTTAGTTATATCGGGCATAAGAGTCACCAAATATAATATTTTGCATGCAAATTGCACTAATTCTTTTGACTTTATCTATAATTGCGCTAAACCCTTAACTATAATCTTAATTACAGTAATCTCTTTTCTATCTGTTGATTAACGGTTGACTACTGTTAGTCAATAACTATAAAGTTAAAAAGTCCACAATGCCCTTAGTTATTTAGTTATGTTTTTGAATATGAAACATTATTTTCATCTACAAACTAAAGAACATTCATCAACCAAACTTATACAATTATACTTTTGTCATAAGACTGACATGACAAAGTATAATTGGTCAATGGTTTCATTTTTTTATTCAATTGATATTAAATTATTAATTGAAAAGGCCAAATTGCCTTGTTACGGCTATTGATTAACATTGATCAACCGTTAGTCAACGATGAAATGAGAAGTTTGTACAATTAAATCAATATTTCAGGGTTGAGTGCAATTATGAATAAAGTGAGGGAAGTTAATGCAATTTGCCCAAAATGGTAAGCAATGATTGTAGTTGACCGGGCCATGGCATCACTTGACATTACCATCATCACCTTATCAAATAACATTTTTATAACAAAACAAATGGTTATGCTTAGCAGTGTCCTATCCTATTAGACTTGTAATATTATTTTTCAAATAATGTCTAACTGCTTCTGCATGTCGTTTCCGTTCTTACGTTGGAGCAATTTTAAATCAGAGTCATTTGAAACTTGAAGTAAAATCCAATCGACAATTATTTTGATGTTTTCCTCTTGTTTTTTTTTTATCAATAAATTATTTTGATATGAAAACAAATTGAAGAAAATCACATAAAACATAAAACAAACAAGTTTCATTATTTATATATTGTATTTTTTAAAACAAACAAAATGGATGAGCAATTACAAAAGGAATCCACACGAGTAAGAGAGAAAGGGTAGGGTCAAAATGGTAAATAGCAAAATCCCGTGAAGGATGGGAACCATACATAGATAGGGAGGGGCCTGCACCAGACTCGCTCCACTGTCCAAACTCTCTCCTCTCCTCAGCTTCTCTCTCTTTCTCTCTCTAAACACACACATACACATACACATACACCCACACAACACAAACACAAGGTGGTCTTACAAACCGAAAAAACAAAATAAAACAAAAAGAAACCAAAACCAGACAGAAACAGACCGAGAGAGAAAAGGGCAAAAAAAAAAAAAAGACATCATTGTTAAGACAGGTTCTGCTTTTGGTAAGCTTTATTTTATCTCTTTATATCTTTTTTCCTTATATCAATATTTACAATCCAATCACTTAATGTCTTTATTTGAGTATTTTTTGACAGATAAAAGCTGAGGAGAGATCATCAGATCTGCAACACAAGTAAGGTATCCAATGCTATTCAACTTCCTTTGACCCACTGGTGTAAATGCATCATTTACTTCAACGTTTCCTTTTTTTTTGTTTTGGGATCTGGCAGGCTTTTATTGTGGAATTCGTTTATTTTTTAGTAATAAATAAGTTAGTGTTTTAGTTTTCATTTCCTATAAATTTCTTTCGCGAAAACCAATTTAGAACTTTCTAATTCATCTGTACAAGTAGAAGCAACGCGCGTTTCCCGAGAAAAACAAAATGCTGTTAAAAATGAGAAACCAAAGAAAGCAAAGGAGTTAAAAGAGAGTGAGTCGTTGTGGCTATTGTTGCTGTTGTAACTAAAATGGAAGAAGTGGGTGGCAGGAGGAGATCGCTTCTGGATGAAATGTCAGCTTTGCCGGAGCGACGAGACTCGTTAGCCGGCTTGACACTAGACGCTGTATTGTCCGATAGAAGAGGAGGTGGGCCCAACAGCAGCCGTACGCTCTTCGACATCATCAGAGAAGATCCCACCGCTAAGTCCCTCTACCCTCAGAAGGACCGCAAGAGTTGGAAGCTCTTCCGCGACAAGCTCCGCCTCAAGCGCGCCGGCGCCGCCTGGACCTCCTCCGTTCACATTCCTGCTTCCGATATCCCTATCCACTCTCCCAACACTCGACTTGCCTCCCTCATGTCTTCCTCCGAGAACTCGGCTCCCGAAATCAGGCCCATGTTCATGCGCCGTAGCTCCATGCGCTTCACGGCTTCGGCCGTCCCCACCGACGCCAACCATGACGAGGCGGGTGATATCTCCAGGCCCGGCGACGGTCCCCCCTCTCGCAGCTTCAAGCCCCAGTCGTCCCGCCACAACTCCCCCCGGATGGCTAATGGCGACGGCGACGGCGACGAGATCAACGTGGACCCTTTCGAGGTGGCGCGTGACGGGACGCGCCGCCTCGCTGTCGTTCTGGCGGACGAGAGAGCGATGTCGGCGCGCGAGGCTGTAGCTGCCCAGGAGGCGGCGGAGGCGGCGGCGCAAGCGGAATTGGTAGCGTCGCCGGCGGCGGAGGAGGAGGAAGGGGAAGGTGGCGGGGCAGTAGGAGGAGGAGGAGTGGCGTCGTCGTCTTCAGAGGGAGCGCAGCCAGTGAGGATGTCGTTGATGGATCTGCTGGAGGAGACGGACAGAGAGATGGGTGTGGAGGGGTCCAAGTACATGATGGGTGACGATGACGATGAAGAATTCGAAGATGAAGAGGAGGAGGAGGAGGATGACGAGGCGGAGAGTGGAGGGATGGAGTACAACTGCTGCGTTTGCATGGTCAGGCACAAAGGAGCTGCGTTTATACCATGTGGTCACACTTTTTGCAGGTTGTGTTCAAGGGAGCTTTGGGTTCAGAGAGGCAATTGTCCCCTCTGCAACAATTTTATTGTTGAGATTCTTGATATTTTCTGATTTCTCCTCTTTCTCTCTTAGTTGCATCTTTGATGATTTTGGAATGGTAAATATTTATCTTCTTTAACCTTTCATTAGAATGTATTTGGTTTCTGCAATTCAAACAACTCTCATTTGTTGTCAGTTAGTAGGATGATTGAGGTTCATCACTTCAGGCTAAATTTTATTGGCAGTTTTGAGATGTGAAACAACTACGTTTCCAAGGGAGGATGGTGGGTGGCCCAATGGGTAAAGCTCACCCCACTTAGCTTTCTAATATCGATGGATATCTGATTTAGTGTCGAAAATGTAATATATATATATATGTATAAAACCATTTCCAAGGTTTTGAAACTTACCGGTGTGTTTTTATTTTCTTCTAATTTATTATAAATTGTTCTTAATTAAATATAGTTAAAAGTTTTTTTTTATCATTCCGAACGAGTTTAAGAACTCCAATTTTTTTCATTTGGAACTGGAAGAAGAGGTCCAGGAAACTTCCATATTTTGTAATGAAGTAAATATCAATCAATTAGATAGGAGCTAAATTTATTTTTGGCCAGAATGAAAAAGAAACTTTCGATTTTGATCTAATAAAGGGTTAATCTATTTTGGAGCCTAAATGTAATTTCAATTGTTTTTAATTAGGTCGGTTTGAGCTGCATGTAATATTTTAAGTACTTGTAATATTCACCAAATTGAAAATGGATTAAAACTAATTAAAGTTTAGTTTGGGGCGAAAAATGATTTTCTTAAAAAACAAGAATTTAAACTACATTTTTAATAATTTTACTTGAATTAAAGTTCTTCCTTATACCAAATTATCGTCGAATAGAAGATTTAGTTTGAATGAAGGCCTATTGGTTTAATTGACAGTAGTGTATATGGAAGGCATGGACTAGTTCTCGCCTGGTAATAATTACAACTAACATAATCTGTTTCATATAAACTATAGTCTACAGAAAGTTAATATAACCTACATGGAGTGAAATTCTGATATAATAATTTTTTGAAATTATACAACACAAAATTAATGATAATGCTGTGGGCAGTGGGGCTCATCTGGAAAGCAAAAAAAGAAAGCAAGATGGAAGGGTTGTTGAAAAATTGGCTGGCTTGTTTACTAAAGGAGAGTCTTTTATCTTTTCTAAAGTAATGATGTGGATGTGATTAAATAATGGCTTTGTTTTTAATCCTTTTAGAATTGGAATCGATCACGATCATGAATAGACATTTTGTCTGTTGCGATCACCCCTTTTGTGCCACGCTGGAGTTTACTGGATATGGTAAAACAGTAACTGAAACTTGCTAATCAGAGACTTTGTCTGGAGACTGAACAGTGCTATTGAAGACTGAAAACTGAATAGCAACTGAAACCTGAAATCTGAAAGACATGTTTGTTTTTTTTTTTCTTACATCTGAATGTACAGTAATCTTGTTTGTTTTTTAAAGTTAAAATTATCTGAAAACTAGTAATTTGACATTTATGTCTTTTTACTATTAATTGTTATGTAACTTTATTTGATATGATAAAAAAATACAATAAATTATTTAACAAATACTAAAACGCATATATATATTCATAATTAAAATAAGATGAATTATTATAATAGAGTCAATTAAATTTATATATTCAAATAAAAAAAAAACAAAATGGTCTTAAATTAAATTATTATCGCAACAAAAATTGAAATTATAAAATAATATATATTTTCTACTATAGTTAAACAAAATAATCAAATACTTAAACAAATTGATTTGTAATTTAGTCTCTGAGTTGTTGTATAAACACTTGATCTGATTTTCTAAATTCATTGTTTAGGGGTTTTATTTTTCAATGTTATTTGTTAAAGCATTAAAAGAAATTTATATAATATATAACTAGGATAAACTTGAAAATATGTTATTTTAGGAAGGATAAACTTGGAAGAATATATTTACAAAATCATCTAGTGATTTGATATTCAGTGAAAAGTTAAAAAATGTTACTTTTTTTTTTTCAGTGGTTTTTGGGTGGTTTTAAGTGGTTTGACCACTTAAAAAAACAAACAAAAATATCTTAATTGGCCTAATTCAATACTATTAAGTGTTAAGTGCGAAAAACAAACGACCCCTAAATGAATTAGTTATTACCTGTTAGTAAAATCCTGCAATATCCACAGCTGAACCACCCTTAACTCACTACCAAAATCGTTACAATTCACCAATCAATACCAAGATGGAAAAGGGTGTTAGCCAAGCAGACACACCCAACACCCAACACTCCAATTCCATTAGACAGCAAGATAGGAGAGTATTCTTAAAAGTAACAAGAACCACACAAAAGAAATATATTGTTGAAAGCAAAAGCAATTGTGCATTATCTTCTGGATTCATCTTTCCTCAGAATGAAAACAATCCATTACAGAAAATTGAAAAAAAAAAAAAAAAAAAAAACAGTTAAAATAGCTGATGGGGTAGATGCTCTACCCTCATCTGTACTGATTTCAACCACAACCATGTGCCCCCAAGTCTTTTCTTCTCAAGTCCTTTTCAAGTCAAAAAAGATAATGTTGCTACTCTTTGTACCATATCAAGAACATATGCATTTGCTCCATAAAAAGGCAGAAGCCACTAGGCCTAAATCATCTGCAAATGACTTTGGTGTCTTACATTATCTTCTTAGAAATATAAATATACTAAATCCACCACTCCTATGTGCTTTACAAGATACAATTATCAACACAAGGATGGCTAATGAACAACTACTACAGCTGTACATTGTGTAATCATCAATAAACAGTCAGTAAGACCTCAGTCCCTCGGCTGCATCGGGTCAAAATTTTGGTCAAGAGTCAGTTGTAGTGTAACTTATCTAAAAGAGAATGCCAGAGGGAGTTTAATGGTAATAGTGTTTAGCTGGATGCAAACCAACGTTTAGGTAGAATGTAATGGACAGGGCACTTCTCAGGCTGCCTCACTATATATATTTGATCACCAACTTTACTGTGGGAGTCCTGATTCCTATGCCAGGTCCACAATGCCCAAGTCTCATTCTTCACCTGCAATTCACACATCAGAACTATTTATCAGATTATAGGCCTTAGAAAATGCCAAGCTGTAGGGACATTAGTTTTCCCTATGGCAGATCAGTAGGTAAGGAAAGAAGAGACTAATGGATGTGGAACCACCACACGTTTTATCACACTAGAAGGATTAATTTGTTTCTCTTATGCATATCTCTAACATGCGCCTGACATGATTTCCACTCAATTTCCCTCCATGGTGCTGCAGTATATCAGTAGGGAACTGACTCAATTGATAAAGCCAATTCCCAAACACAGTATGGACTCTTCCAGGAGTAGCTAGCAAGTGTTAGGAACTACAATTAAAATCAAGTTTAAGGAGAGCTAATAAATGTAAAACCAAGGGTATATTAACCAGTCAATTGAATGACAATTTTCTAATTAATAAATGTGTAGCATTGCACACAAGAGCAAGTGATGAGCTTGTGCTTGTGACTATATTTAGTATTTCTCTGCAGTTTAGACTACTTTCTACAAGCACAAGCCAGGTATTGCAAACATTCTCAGAACAGGAATGCTTAGATTTTTGAGTTATTATAGCGTAAAATTGAGCTGAACACTAATAAGAGACTGAAGAAAAAGAGAGAAGAGAGTGTGTACCTCTAGGATCCCATGCCCAAAACTACTTTCTCTGAATGCACTGTAATCAGGTTGTTGGTCCCAACAGAACTTGTTGGCTGCAGGACCAAATGTAAAATTTGTTGCACAGTATGCACCCGTGTATGGATCAGGAGTAGTTGGCGGCTTGGGACAGTTACCATGTTCATCAGCATGCTTGATGGCCATCTTTTCACGATTACCACCATCTCCAACAGTGATATACACTGGACCACATGAATCTAACGTGTAATTATATACACGATTAGACCTCTCATAAGCATGCACCTAGTAAATATCAAATAGAAATAAAAGACTTCCATAACTTATAACCAAAATAAACAGTGTTTCCATTAAAGGGGTCAACAGAAAATTAAATGTTACGAAGGCATTGCAATACTTTTTCCTTCATGCTTCTCCTTATTGATACAATCCCAACAGGCAACTTGGATAGATTAATGACGTGTATGAAAATTTATGTAGATTCATTCACACATTTGTCCGTAAATCACTTTAATTTTTAAACATTTTCACTTACATGTCCACTGAAAACTATGTCAACTCCATTCGAATAAAGTAATTCTTCCATCTCTACCCTCATACACTCTGCTTCTCTATAATGGGCTTTGTAGGAACTGTACCATGGCGGATGCCAAACAGCTATCAGCCATGGAGTTACAGATCTGTCAATCCTAGCCAAGTCCCCCTCTAGCCATTTGTACTGATCATCTGCAAAAGCAAAATAAAAGCAGATCCCTTAGAGTGCTTTCTTAGATCGTTGGTCAACTGAAGAGGAAGATAAAAGGGTATGTTCTCATTATAATAACAAGTATAAAATTATCAAATATCTTCTGTCTACAACGTAGACTCTACATTCTTTCTCTCTGATTATTATCTTCTCTTCCTTTCTATTTTCTTATGTTACTAATTGATTAAACATACAAGGACCCTAACATTCTGAGACTAGTATTTATAAACCGGAAGTGTCCAAAACGTCAGGGAAAAAAGGAATAATTTACCCGACTTTTTATAGGAAATATAGGCTCCTAACATGATAAAGTGAATTCCCCCAGCATTGAAGGAGTAATAGAATGACGATGAAGATCCACTTTCTTCGGATGGGAATGCAAATCTGGAACTGTAAGCCACAAAAGTCTGGTTTCCAGCTTGTTCCTCTATCTCATGGTTCCCTTCCACTACCATCATTGGAATTTTAGAAACTAAATTCTGCATAAACCTGAGACAATTATATAAGTGCTGGAAAACAATTATAAGACATGATATTTTACAAACTCCCAATACGAAAATGGAAAAAAAAAAAAAAAAAAACCACCAAAAAAGGGCAACAATTAAAAATTTCAACCTTCCCCAATAATCCCAACGAGGCTGATAGGTCTCATGTATGGGAGTTTGCGGAAATGAGCAAGTATAGCAGTCGGAGCCAGTTCCGTTTGTGAGATACAGGTTTGCATACGAGACATCACCGACCAAGAGAACGAGATCAGGTTTATTACTAATCAAGTGACTGATTGTGGCTGTCGTATTATAAGTAAGACCAAGATCTCCAACAACTGCTATTCTTTTTGGATAGCTTTGCGAACCAGAAACCGGCATAGTTCTAAAAGAGTAAATATCACTCATGGCCGGTATAGAAGGATCTCCACATTGATAATAGTACCGCCTACTTGGTTTCAACCCTATATACACAAACACCACACCATTAATTACAACCAGAGTTGACGAATACACAATATTACTTCCAACTACATGCACTGTAACTCACAGAGAATTTTGCGTAAAATAGAAAAACAAGGATGTATAACTGAACCTGTAAGGCGAACGTGATGGATGATTCCAGAAGTATAGTTTTGGAGGCCTTGGAATGGATAAAGCTGATTATAAACAAGAGAATAGCCTGTTGCTTCAAAATTCAACGAATTTCGTGACGTTCCATAACGAACAATGCTTGAGATTGTTTCGGGGTCTAATGGGGTTATGTTGTCACCAATTTGGAATTCCCCTGCAAATCACAGTTTAAACTCAAATAGACTATCAAGCACACTTGCGAAAAAACAATCAAACAGATTCATTTTGTCGAGGTGACTGATCAATAACAGTTTTATGCTTATGATTTCGTTTATTAATTGTTATAGCAACTTAAAACATTAGAAATTGAAACCCGAAGATTTTTATTCTGTTCATTATTATCAATTACACATACAAATTAGAACAACTTTCCCGCTCACATGTACAACAATATCCAGAGATAATGAAGCAAAATTCACAACTTTATGAAAAAATAAATTACTTTTTCAATCACATCCTCATCTATAAGATTTTTTTATTTATAATCGAAAGGAACCATAAATTGAAAGGAAAGTGAAGAGCAGAGAAAGAGAAGTGGAACCAGTGATCCAGGAGACCCAAAGTGAGTCGAAAGTGGCGGAGAGAGAGAGCGATATCTGTTCGGGGTCGAATGGTCCGACGCGTCGGCGGACTCGAGGATCGGAGTCGGGAATATCAATAGCAGTGCCACGGAGGCTGACGTCATAAGGAACAGTCACCGGCGTGAAAGGGCCGTCGAGAGTGGTGGGAATATATGTATCGGTGCGAATTATCGCGAGATGATGAGGAGTTAGTAGAAGAAAGAGAAATATGAGATTTAGATTGCACGGAATGTCAGAAACAGAGAAGCTTGAAAAAGGCATGGCCATGAACCACTGAATCATGTCATGACAATTTAATTGTCAAGCAGACACATATCGCATTTTCAATTTATGATTTAAGAGAGAGAATAATAATAATATTAATAATTATAAAAAGGCGAGGAATAATGCAAAGGTGGTGGTGACACGAAAATGGTGTGGCTCTCAAGACGGTTACCACTTGATAGCCGTTGAGTTGATGCAAAATTTTATAAGCAATAACGTAACTACTAGGCGCTTGGCCTCGTAGTTATTGATATTTTTGTCCCCTTCCATATATATATATATATATATATTTTAAGTTTTAACAAAATGGCCCCTTTTATTTTTGTGTTACCACGAAATAATACTACTCTAGGACCAAATTTTAATAAATTATTTTTACGTTCTACTACAATAACAAAACAAATGCAATTGAACATTGAAGTTTCACCATACTAATAAATTAAAATCATATAATTACACACTTTACAAATTTAAAATTCAAAATAAATAAAATTAAATGTAATAAGTAAACTAGTTCTAATGAAATTAAATTCTAATTTTAGAATCGGAATTCAAACCAACTGTCATTTTAAGTTTTTTATTACTTTAGAAAAGCATCCATATTATTGGATTTTATTTTTTGTGAACTCATAAATTCGGATGCAATTTTTTTTTTTTTAAAAATAAGATGTGAATTTTATTTTTAAATCCACATTCGAACTTATATTTTCATATTCACATCAGTCCATCCCGAAGAAGCATTCATGAGTTTGCGGATTGGTGGGTGAATAGTCACCCCTATTCTTTGTACACAGAACGGTAAGTAGAAAATGCATATTGTTGTAAACTTATAATTACATTGGCATGGAAATTTGAGCAGCCATATCCAAGAAATGAAAATTCCATTCATTAAAACTTCGCTGTAATTCCATTAAATTTGTACAATGTGGAGGATGAGAGAGCTTCACCAACCTATTAAGGGAATGACACAAAGGATTTGCAACCATCATTTAGTAGAAAACAAGGGCTAAGAATTGAGATGGGTGCAGCAAGTAATTTATTTTAATTTTTTGGATATAGGTGCATCGAGTAATTTTATCTTATTAATGCATTGATCTGTCCATATAATTAGTAAAAGGGATAGTTTAATAATAATTTTTTTAATTAAAAAGTGAGTGTAGAGACAATAGACACACCTTTAGTGAGATTATTTATAAAATACTTAATTCTTTTTATATGAGTAAATGATTGTAATTTAATTAAAAAAAATGTTTGTAATTGTTTTTTTATTAAATTTGTTATCTTTTCGTGATTGTAACCAACTGACAATACCAACGTAAATCTTTTGAAATAAAATAATGATATTGATTATTAATTATGCGTACTTGGCTGCAAACGATAGAAAATGCAATTTAATTAAAATATCGTATGTATGCAGTATAATCCAAATTCTATTTTTATAAAATTGTAATCTAACAATAATGCAAATATTGGTAATTCGATGCCGAATTTGTGGATCACATGAACACTGTCACAAGTAACAAAAAGAACTTATTATTTTAAAATATTATTTGTTAATTAGAATAAGAACTTTTCTCAAAAAAAAAAAAAAAAAGAAGTGATTCGTAATTTTTTAAAAAAAAAAAAAAAGCTTACATGCAATTGTCAATTTTAATTGCTTCGTAAAAGAGAATTGGGTCGGGAGTTGCTAAGGACACGGCATCACACTATACTACATTACTAATCACGTGAAATGGGTAAGGGCTTATATACTGTAGATACATTGCACAGGCACCCGCGAATTTAGGTGCAAATTGCATATAAATTTCAACTTATTGAGTTTTATTCAGCAATTGAAGAGATAAGGTTTGACTGGTGATATAGCGTGAAAAAAAAAAACAATAATACTAGATAGTTTACCTTTTATATTAATTGATAAATACATAAATTATTTAACTGAAATAAATAATTATTAATAAATATTCATTAATCTATTGACACATTATGAATTGAAATCAAAATTGATACACAAAATGGAATATATAGCATTACTCAGATTAAAAATGACATTCAATTCTTATTTTAACATAGAAATTAAATCGGGGTTGGGTCATGGTTTTTTGTTTCATGGTTGGGTGTGGGAGTCTGTTTTATGCAATTAACTACTATCATAGTGTTTAAGAGAAAATACAAGTTTTTGGAAAAATAGCAGAGCAAAGTGCATTAAATAGCAGCCTTCCAAAAATAAAAAGGGCATTAAATAGCCTATCATATCGTATCATTATACCGATAATGCAAGTTTAGACTAAATGACATTTCGATATCTTTGACCAGGTTGATCGTCATTAGTTTTATTTTTAGGTCTGATTGTCATTAGTTAAATAACGTCGTTGATCGTCATTAGTTAAATAGCATCCCTGACGTAGGTTATGAAAAATATCTTAGTCTTTGTTTTTTTAAGAAAACGAATATCTTAGGCTTTATACAAAACCAAATATGAGGTGACATTGGCTATCCGATGTGATTTTGAGAGCAAATAAATAAATAAATGACAATTCTCAAAAAATATATATATATATATATGACAAAAGTACAGAGCAAAAATTGCAATCTATATATATATTATTGCAACAATTTTGAAAATAAAACAAATTAAATATATATATAAATTGAAAAATTACGAATTTTAAAATAAGAAAAGGACATCTCATCCTCTAAATCCACCAGATTTTCAGATTGGAGATTAAGCTTGCTATGTAAAAGAGAGTTCGATAACACCCCCCCAAAAAAAAAAAATCATTTAAAAATACTCTTTAAACAGTAAGTTCAATTTATATTTCTTAAAATAGAATGGAAAACAAAATAATCTTTGTCATCCATAGTTCATACGGTACACACCCCATTCAAGTGGTATACTCCTCACATTTCATGTGTGACGGACATAAACATACAAAAGAAGATTTATACATACAACAAGATTTCTATTTCAAATACATATATGTAAAAGAAGATTTCTATTCAATATTGTTCTGCTTCCGTACACCACATACATCCCAATTGTGAGTATCCCGATTACGAATATCTTAATCAGCAGGTTAATCACACAAGTAAAGCGTGATTTAAACAAGCCCCAGCAAACTATTCAGCGTTAAACTTCATTAAAAACAAAAACCTATTCTTAGAAATTTTACAAATAAAAAAATAACTTATCATGTTTTTAGATTTTAACTTGATGCAATTGGTTCGAACATAGTCTTCACCTTTCTTTTTCTGATTTACTTAATGTAGCTATACCCGCAGAAATATCTCATCCTACAATGATAAAAAAAGCAGGAAGAAACCACAACAAAAGAACATAGTTATCAAACCGTTGCAATGACAGGATCTATTTCACCAGTCTCAAACATGAATAGACATAACGGGTAGCAACAGCCTTTCTTCATAAAAACCCACTACTAATATCATTTTTAACTGAGAAGAAAAAAAAAAACAGAAACAAACAGAAAAAAAAAAAGAAAAAGCTCAGAATTTTAACTCAAGTCATAAAGATCCACGTCATTTACAGTAATATTTCCATAGTTGTAGCAAATATGAAACTTGACACCAAGAACCCAAGAATACACTCCATGCATTATTTCAACTTGCATTTAACAAATTTTGAGCCCTCCTCCAGTCTGATGCAGCATAGCATCGATTTCATCTCCATCCTCCATCTCGAGCTAATCCCACAGAAAATTGCAAAATACACACAAACACCAAAGTAAATGAGTATGTATTATAAGTGAAACGAAAAAACATCATATTATCTAATCATTTAATTTATTTCAAGTTTGATGTCTTGTCGAGACAAGGTAATTTTGCTAACACCTAAAGAAATGTTGAATTTCACTTTATAAGTGAAAAGATTCTACGACAGAGTGTGGTCTGCCAATAATACTCCAATCAAAAGTTTATTACCAATATAATTCAATATAAACAAAAATGCAATTGTACCTCATCCGGAGTTTGCTCTCCCCGGAGTCTGCGCCCATCAAACAAGAAAGCAATGGAGTTTAACTCCACTGACTGTCTATCACAGTATGCAGTCATAAGCTTCCGGAGTTGGGTGCTTCGTTTAATCCTAAAAAATACTTCATTGCCATCCTACAATCACAGCAGGAAATCAGATGCTAAGTAAACGGCAAAAGTAATACCTAAAAGGGTGGGGTTGAGGGCGGGCAGCTCAGCAATGGAACAATAGGGCTTATCAATGCATATACCAAAAACAACTGCCCACTACGGGATTACAAGTGCATAATGGTTAGGTCCGGTGTGATATAACTAAGCCTTTAACAGAATGGTATATAAAGAACTCATATTCATCGATCAATCACAACAAATGACAGGTCAAACAATTAAACATTGTAAAAACAATTGCATACCAGTTACCTTGCATGTTAAATAAAACTTCATGAACAGAAAAAACAAAAACAAATTATGTTGCATAAAAATTAATAATACAAACAAAACTAGAGGTTTCGTTGAACATGTAATAACATTGTGACGTGCATAACCTAAATACTTATTTAATCTGAAACTGAAAATTCTTAGAAACACAATCAGTAACAAATGAAGGCGGCAACATGTCTACCATAACATTACTGACTAAATTCATTTGCCCGCTCCACTGTAAAAACACAATTGGCTTAGCTTTGTTAAATTTCCATTTCAATGTTTGCACACAACACCCTTTATTCAAACAAAATAACTGAACCAGCAGAATTAATAAACTATTCACGAAACGATCCTATGGAAAACGAGATAAAATTAAGAAAAGAAGGTCAAATTCAATCAAAAGTGAAAATCAACCCCAATCTACTTAAAATAATTGCAGCCAAACTTTAATTTTCATTAACTAAAATCAACATTGCTTCAAAATTTTTTGCATTCAACAAGTTAGAAAAATGGGATCAGACCAGCCTTTTAAAAGATAAATCAATAAATGTGAACACTAAATTTAATAAACAGAAGCAATAAAACACAGTCCCAATTCCAATCATTCAAAGCTAAAATCCAGTAAATAAAATCAAACTGAGTTAACAAGATCATAGAAAGACAATCAGAGATACCTGGCCCTTGACCTTAAGATTAATGTGGGCGCCCTGATCCACGGGCTTCTTGTCCTCCTCCTGACCAGCGCCGCCTCCACCTCCGGTTGCAGACATTCTTGCAGATTTCTATGGGTCCTGCTCTCTCTCCCTATGTATCTGCCTCTGCTTGCTTAGGTTAGGGTTTACACCTCCCTTCTGAGTCGTGCCACTACTAATAAACCCCTCTACTGGCCCACTAGACGACACTATGCCATTGCTAGCGTTTGTTTCACGCTATATACCTGATTCCAAGCCATACTCGCGCCCGCTACCACTAATTCCCACACACAGGGGTATTTTCGTCATTGCAGTTTAGATATCAAGTTCGGAAATTGCATTCCTGCCACTGAGCGCTTAGATGTCTGTTTAGCAGAGCACGTTTCGTATTCTAATTTCACGCGCCGGGAAGTAGGGGCAATTTGTCGGACGTTAGCTCTTGGATTAAACGGGATTTGATAAAAATTTGGATTCCGATAATGGCAAGAATCTGTTTGATTTTGGCCTTGGAAAAGGTGAAACAAATGGTTTTTTATTGGGGGAATCGCAATGGGAGTCTGAGAATCAATTGCGAGAGGAATCAGACGGCTGTGGATGCGTTTGAAATGTGGAAATTGAATTCGGTGGTTGAAGAGGATTGTCTTGTCGTTTTCTGTGCTTCACTGTGAGTACGATGCGTACTTCGGCGCTGGTGATTGACGGTTGACTGATTATTGCTTTGCATTCTATTATTCTTCCTTATCCGATGCAAACTGGGCTCTTAATGGGCCCTTTGACCGGGTTGCGCCTAAATGGCCCATCTCCCCTTTTTTTTTGGCCCTTTCAATAAGCCCATCTCTAATCGTATTACCATAAAAGAGTATCAAAACCTATAGTAAGTGGACCATATTAAATATTCAAAAAAATTCTTATTTTTTGGATGACGTAAATTTACAAATTATGATATAGTAAAATTTAAAAATAATATTTTTTAAATTAGATGAGTCATAATTATAAATTTTAAATTTTAAAACAATTTTTAATGGGATATATTTACAAAATAAGTGTACATACAGTTTACGGCGCAATTGTCATCACTCGTAATAACATCACATTTGGACCTATCTTACCGACAGTATTTTATGCATCTTCGTGCAAATAGAAAAATGGTTTCCTGATGCCTTGTTTGATGCACTAGGATGGGACTAGGCCGTTTTGAGTGATTTTAGTACTAATCTCATGTTTAGTAGCGCATGTAGTGGAATGAAACTATTTAATCACATTTTTAAAATAGTCCCGTTGCATGGGATTATTTAATCCTACACATTTTAATGGGATTAAATAGTCTCATGCTATTGGGATTAATTTTTTTTATTAAATAATAATTTATATTATAAATTATTTATTATTATTAAATAATAAACAAAATAATGGATTAAAAACTATTTAAATAAATTATTTCATTACAATTAATAAAAGAAAATAAATTATATTATATATTAAATAGTTTATTAATAAGTATAGTTTTATGCATCAATTTAAATTAGTATTAATGTTAAAAATTAAAAATATAAGTATTAATATATTATTATTATATGATTATTAAATGAAACATCAATTAATTGACTGTTAGGATAAATAAAAATATTAAATTTAATATAAATTATTTTATAAATAAAATCATTTTGGTTTAACCAAAAATATGATTAAATAGTTTTAAAAGGTTTTTAAATTAATTTGTTTAATAAAAATTATTTAATTTAATTCTTTCTAATTCAATCACAAATGCATTTATCACCAAGTGCCTCGAGTAGAAAGTTTTATTAAGGTAATAACATTTGTTAAGTTAAATATTTAATTATCAATACTTGATTCCTTAATACGCACACCACCTTTTAGTAAAAATGGTTGAATATTCTCTTTGATTTTAAGAGATTAAAAGTTTGAATTTTATCTGCTCCACCCTTAAAAAAAATAATAATAAAATAAAATTGTTCATTCACGAAAGATGCAATCAATATGAAGATGGAAACTTCAGTCATCAAATTTTAACAAACTAGGTTTAGACGACTTCTTGACAATTAAGAAAGTTAAATTAGCTAGAAATCCTGTGACAAGGCAACCATATATTAGTAACTTAGACATTGACATGAATATTTGAGGAAAATCACATAATTGTGTAAAGCTCATCAAGTGAGACATAATGAGATTATTGAAGAAATAACTTAAGATTTGATTAAAACTTACAAATCCTCTGCTTTGACAGTGCTCCGACATGCAAACGGGTATTCAACAATGTGCACGCTGCAAATGAGTATCGCACCTGTTTAGTAAATTGTTATCTTCAATACCGCCAGTCCGCCAGAGCACTATGACACAAACAGGGATCCCTTTGTAGTCTGTTGAAGTTCAGATTTTCTGGCACAGTGACATCAAGGAATTCATTTGTGTATGGGCTAGGGCATTTAACTATGATCTAGATGATTACCACTACATGATGTACAACCGGTTGGTACACGAAGTAATGCAAGCAATAGGCAATTTTTGCAGTTACTTTCGTATACTATAGTTGCATTATGAACCCAATCATGCAGGGCTCAATATTTTTCTTGGTATATTGCATTATACAAATAATGATTCACAGGTAATGAACTTAAAGTGAATTGGAGACTGCTTGTATAAAAAGCTTGTGCAGGGTTGGTGTGTTGTGCCCGCACCACTCGTATCAATGTTATTTAACTGGCCTACTCATATCACGGCATATAACAAAGCATTTATCAACATTATGAGCTCGTGTTAGATGGTGTTATATGATTGTGAAAGTGTAATAATTTGTTTTAAGTCAACTAGGTTGATTCATAAACCTCAGTAAGGATTTTCCTTTGAGCATGGGTTTAAAAATTTACTTAAATCATGAATGTCTGATGTTGAGACCGGATTCTCCTCCGCTATCAACAATAAAAGATAACAGGAGCAACTCTCTTGCGTCGGATTGGTTTAAGAAAGAAATGGAGATGGTAAATGGGTGTGTTTATGTATTTAATTAGAGTTGTTTCTAAATTGTTTGGATGGTTCTTTTATCTAAAATCCACCTCTCTACTCCTCTATTATCCTTGTGACGAGGTGCCTTTAAAATAAGAACCGGTCAATGTGATGCCATTAAGATGTCGACAACAATATTTCGACGGTCAAATCAAGAGATTATTTGAAAATGATACCTTTAAGGTGGATAAAACAATTTAACACAAAACTAAAATGAGAAAAAATGCTAGAAGAGAAAGGTAGATTCATCATCTGAATTTTTAAATTTTGATCGGTTTAATAACAATAGTAGTAGTAGTGGTGGTGGTAATAATAATAATAATGCAAAGTTGAATTCATTTGTCTCCCTTCTCCTTGTTTGTGCTCTTGAACCGCAGGCTTTGGCTTGAATTTCTTCAGTGCTTTTTACCTCTTGCCAAAATTGAAGTAATCTTCGGTGGAGGATGTAGAGAACAATGGGAGAAGCACAACGAGGAGGTTCAATTCATATAGAAATGCCGCGTCGGGTTGTTGCAGTGAATGTTCATGGTCACCATCACCCTCATCATAATGTACGCTTTCCACTTCTTGAACTTCTTCCAATCTAATTCTCTACCAGGCTCGGCCATATTTTCGAAAAACCTTGACAAACGTACGTTATAGTTTCCTTTGGCAGAAATACTAATGCCTTGGTTTGTTGGTGATATTTGTTATAATAAACATAGGTAGTCAAGATTCTATAATGGGGTTGCCCTAGGTTATGTACTGTAGGCTGCACAACTTTCTTGAGAAAGTTGCTAGCTTGTACGCCGATGACTTCGACGCGTCGCGTGTGACAACTTTGGTAATTAAATACCATGAAATCTCTAATCGTCATTAGTTTTGGCAAATTGGGGTTTACCTTGATTTAGTTAATGAGTTGTTTGTGCAACCTAATTAACCAAGAGCCTATAAATTCCTCCATATTATTGGCACAGGCTCTTATACGAAGTAAAATGAAATAATTGACTCTTTTTTTCTCCAGAAACGAGTAAACATGTAATCAGTTTATAAAAAAACTGGTAGTATGTAGACCAAGTAAAAAAAAGGGAAAAAGAGCATGGTCTTATGATAGGAAATAGAAAAACCCTTACTAATCAATTGAGAAGATGCAAGGATTCGTTCGAGGAAGAAAAAGAAGAAATATGGAATGTTTGCATACATATAGGTTAATATATGGTAATGAGACATGTCTGTCATGCGTTTGGTGAGGAAGTTTCTCTACTCTAATAAGGAAATCTTAACTATTGGAATCCTTCTAAAATAAGGAGATCTCTAAAGCTCATGTAAATTGTGTTTTAAAAAAATATGTCATGTCATCAATATTAAAACCTTTGCTTCTTATATAATATAAATATCATTTGATATATAATCAAATTGACAAATTGTTCTGTAATATTTACATGTATTTCTATTTAATATCCTCATGTATTTTTATTTAATGTTTTCATATTTTTCATTTAATGATTTCATTTTTTTTTAAATTTTAATTAAATTTAAAAATTAAAATTAATTAATTGTTAATTTATTGACATGATCGTTTAACACATTGTTCATAAATAGAGGATCAAAGTTGACAATGTATTTTTTTTCTTTTTTTTTGTGCCATTTCAGTTTAACATCGATAAGTAATAATTATATTTAAAAGGTTTATTTCAATTCAAAGTTTATTTATTTTATATAATATATAATTTTTGCAATCAATTGGAGCATCAAAGATGCTTTAAAGGAAGTTGGATTGGGAACATTCTTATCCGTCATACAACTAGGATTAGTACAAATACAGTTTATATTTTATACAAACAATTCTGCTATAGGTTAGGGACTGGGGAGGGACGATCCACAGAGTCTGTAGCCATTCACCTCATGTGAGTATATGTCATTTCCACCGCCAACTGTTCACGCTTTTCTTGTATGCAAATAGATGAAAAAATCCTTTAAAAAACAATATTGACGAAAGTTGGAAATAACCACCTACTAACCTTTAAAAATGAAAAGTAAAAAATTGTCTTTGATTTTAACATCATTTCTAGTTAATTAATTTTTAAAAATAAAAGTAAATAAGTCATTCGCCAGTGGAGTCTCCTCACGTTCATGAAGGACTCCTTTAGAGCATCTCCAATGGAGTTGTGGATTGTTTTTCACAATCCATTGTCATGTCATCAATGTTCAAGGAATTGCTTCCTACGTGGCATTGATAGACAATCAAACCAAAAAATGGTCTCTAATGCTTCAATGTGAAGTTTTAAAAAATATATATATACAAAACTTTTTAAACGATTTTAGAATAACAAAAAATTAGACACAGTTCCTTCACTGTCAGCTCCGTCTTCCTCCCTTCCTCCATTGTCAGCTCTGTCATGTAAATCTCCTTCACCACTCCGTATCGAACGGCTTCTCCTTCTCCTTCTGAAGCCGGTTCACCACTTCGTATCGAACGACTTCTCATTCTCCTTTTGAAGTCGATTCTCCGACGTTGTTTTCATCAGCCTGTCGTGTTGGATTTTTGATAGAGTTATAGAGCTTGGCAATGTCGAGCCAGGCTTCAACTCCGTCCTGTAAATCTCTTCCACCAACTCCACGTCAAACGACTTCTCCGTCCAGAGCCAGTTCTTCGACGCCGTCTTCGTGATCCTATCGCACTGGTTTCCTGACAGTTATGGAGCTCGGCAGCGTCGAGGTAGGTTTCGACTCCAGCGCTGCTTGTTGCTGGCTTTGCAACTCCTCGATCCGGTGCTGCTTGAGATCGTTGGTCATTGTCAAAGTTGTTTTGTGAACAAAATCAGATATCTAATATTGGGAACTTTTTTATCTGAAAAATTAGAGAATGAGATTGAAAAAACTTGGTCCAGAGAATGACGAGAAGGACATTGAAGATTTGTTGAGATGGCTATCCATCAGACCTTCTACAAGTAGAGGGTCCTCTTCACACTGTCTACTTTTTTTTGCCACCTCAGCTTGATAGCCAGTATTGACAGTTGCATTGGAGAAGGCTATTTTAACAAAATCTTATGTGGCATCTTGTTTTTTTCACAATTGACAGCACCATTGGAGATGCTCTTACAAACTCCAACTACAGGAGATTCCACGAGCTCCTCCTTCAGTGCGAGAGGAGCTCGTGGTAAATCTATTTTTATAGGAGGAGATTTATCTTTAGTTAGATACTCCACTGATCATGAAACAACTTTTTTTTTTTTTAAAAAACTTTAATTATCAAACATTTAAGGTTATTTTATAATTTTAACCATGATAGATTAGTCATTGTAAAAATGTTTGAGTTTTTTCATAATTTTCATATATGTAGTTATGTTTTTATCTTTTTGATAGTGAATTGAATTGTTAGTAAGTTATTAATTAATCACATTATTACATTGTATTATTCAAGAGATGATTGCATAATAAATAAAAAAATTGTTAACGAGTAAAAATTTAAGATACTTTGAAGGGGATCAACGCCACTAGCTCATATGTATATGTGTGTGTTTGTATTATGATTATTAATTACAACTACTTTTTTTTTTCCTATAAATTTTATCAAAGGAATTCATTCAAAAAAAGTGACCTTAAAATAAAGATTTTAAGAATTTGGTTGTCAAAGAAGAATATATATATTTGATTTAATTAGTTAAATTATTTATTACTAATAATTATTTGATTGATTATAAAAATAATTATTAAAAAATATTTAAATATTATTATTATTAGATAATCTCAATTAAAAAGTATTCAAATTTATCTAAAAATTATTATTATTAGATAAGTTCAATCAATAAGTATCAAAACTTATTTAGGAGATGAACTTCCAAACAATATAAAAGAGTTTTTTATTTTATTTTATTTTTTTTCATTTTTTATGTAATTATACAAAAGACTGACATGGCACGTTTAAGGCCACTTATTTTTATTCGACATCAATCCACCACAAAATTCGCGAAGAAATATCTTTGCCACACTGCCACTGGTGTTGAACAAAAATCACAAAAATACCCTCACAAGCCGACCGACCACTCTTTTTTTCCATAGGATGTTCACATGTACACGTGCAACTCCATCCACCCATCAAATTCCAAAAAATTACATGGTCAAAATTTGCAGTCACCTTTCTTCAAAAAATAAAAGTTGCAGTTACCTAACCTAGCATCATATACGGTCAAAACAGAGCCGCTGCACTTGCACGGTAGCGAAGATCGAATCCCAATGACACAGAACCTCATAATGGTCCCCACGTGATTATTTTCACACGCCTGCCCAAACCAAACGGGCCCCGCCCTCAGATCAACCTCGAATGTGTGGTTTTTCTCACTGACAAAACATCTCCCAAATCATGTCACCGCACACTCGCGTGGGCTCCGCGTGGCAAATTCCTTCTGTTTTCTCGGCACCCCTTCTCTCGACTGCCTGTCACCGAAAACTGCCGCATTCACTGGCATTTTCGGTAAATAACAACCAAAACCGGTGTCATGAAATTACGTATAAAAGTAAATCTGGATTTGATGGTTAAAAAAAAAATATCGTGGATGGGGTTGCGCTTTTTACATCAGATCTGGTGGAGGCTATGGCCCATAAGTCAAGCTAAAAAAAATTACCTTTGCCAATAATGAAATAAACGATGTGACTACCTTATCCCATCTATAAACTTATTTATTAATTTTACCGATCAATCTGAATTTTTTAATTGATTATATAAATGGTTATTGAAATCAATAAAAAATCTTTAATTAATAAATAAGATTGATGGTGAAGTAAATTAGCTAAATCTTTAAATAAAATATAATTAAAAGTTGAGATTTTTTTCTGAAATATAAAAGTTGAGAATTTTAATGGCCAAACAACTCCATAAGAAAATCGGTGGGTTAATATAACAATATCTGAATAGACTCTGATAAGACTTTTTATTTTCTTTAACCATTTTTCCACACTACTGTTTGGTTAGTTGTTGTTGCCGTGAAGATACTTTTCCATTTCTGGCAAGTTGTGTCCTCTCCTTGTTTTCCTTGTTTCGAATCTCTCACCGCGACCTTTTACGACTCCTTGTTTTTTTGTTTTTTTGGTTGCTTGCTTGCCATTTTCACTCTCTGCTACGCTTGTGCTTCGTTGAATGGTAATTATTATTTTGTCTTTGTATCTTAATATTTTATTGAACTCCGCTTCGAGTCTGTTTTTTAGAATTCAACTACTTCGAAAATGCTCCTGCTTTGTTCTTCTAACAATAATTCTTCTATCTGTTGATATAATATTTGTTTGTGTTTATGTATCTGAATTGTCAGCTGTCTACTTTTTCATGCTAAGATTTAGTTTTTTTTTTTTTTTTTTTTTATAAATTTTATTTCTCAGTATATATATATATTTTATAGATTAATGCATTCCTGTTATTTTTTAAGTTTATGGATTCAAGAATACAAGAAGCTGCTTGTAAAGCACGCTACAAGTTTATAAAGTTTTTTAATTTTTAATTTTTTGTTTTTAGTTGTGCGTATCTGTTCATGCGTTGGTTCCGTTTATATTTAAAACAAAGATCTCATAATTGTTGCCAATTTTAGAAAGTCACACACTACATTAAATTATTAGAAATAATATCAATTTCTCTCAAACTGTGCTTACTTTAATTTTAAACTATTTTCATGTCATTTTTTATACTAATTTTAAGTTTTTGATTTTTGTTTACTAACAGTGATTTTCGGAGGTTTGGGTTTTATTAGAGTGTCTTCTAGCAACTTGAATGTGGTGGTTTGTTTGATCAAAAATGGACCGAGTTGGAGAGGAAGTGGGTGCAACTGATATAAATGCAGAACTTAAAAGAAAGGACATGTTGGAATTACCTATTGTTTGTGCTTCTTTGAATAGTGATTGGCCTGAGAGCTCCCTCCGTAATTATGCCAACACAATTGATGCTAATTATATTCGTAGACAGGTAGCTTCTTCTTTGGTCGGATCAGAACCCCCTTGTTCTATTAATGAAAATGGTGGTGTGGTTGATGAGCTTACAGTGGGGAATTATAGGAACAGTTCTAGGCAGAGACAGTGGCAGCATCTGCATCAGATTGCAAGTGGGTCTGGCTTTACTTCCTCACATGGAGCTTCCACGTCACAAGATATGGATCAGGTGATGATGAGAGCCAGAGAGCAGTTTATGAAGATGAATTATGATGCACATGGTTCAAATTTCTTGCCAAGGAAGCGAATTGATGATGTGGCAGAGGAGATTTCTCCATATACGAGGGCAAGAGACAATAATTTGTCCACTATGAGTGGACAGTTGAAAACCTTGTCTCCATCTGGGTTTTCTCAGTTATTTGGGAAGAAGAGTTTGAAGGGAAAAGGGTTGTTGGGAGAATCCCTGAAGTGCGAAGAGAGTTGGGGAGTTCAGCTGCTGGACAGGTGCAGAATGATGAGAAACTTGGTCCTGCGACTAAGGTTGTTTCGAGTTCTTTATTGAAATCGAATGCTGAAACCCGCCTGGTTTCTTCACATTGTGTTAATAGTCTTTGTGTTGAATCTTCTCATGATGGTGTTAGCCTGAGAAAATGGCTGAAACCTGGGAGTGAAAGAAGAGAGAAAGTCAAAGCTTGCATGTGTTTAGGCAGATTGTGGAGTTGGGGATTCAGCGCATTCTCAAGGTGTTGTTTTGCAAGAATTAAGACCATCTTATTTCTATTTATGGCCTTCGGGTAGGGTTATATATACTGGATCATCTAGCAAGAGAGAGTCCGAATCTGCAGTGAAGCAGGATGTCAATAAGAAGAGGCCAGTGGAACAAGATAGGGAAGCACATTGTGGTTTACGTTTGAAGCAGCAAAAGCTGAATGAAGAAGTAAAATCTCTTACGAGCCAGCCTCAGTTCACCTCCAGGACTAAGAGATTGAATAGAATTGATCATCTGGAAGAGAAGTGGTATATTAGTCCAGAGGAGCTCAATGATTCAAGTTGCTCTTTTTCATCTAATATATATGGTCTTGGAGTTCTTCTTTTTGAGGTGAGGAATCAGGAGATATGCTTGTTGAATGGTTTGTTTAGTTATTTGTGATTGGAAATCTTGATTTATGGGGTCTTATTTCTTCATATGTTATATTTTCGATTGCTTGATGTGAAGTCTTGTAGTTTCAATTTAGACGTGTTGTGCAGTTGAAAATGACAACCTCAATGTATTGCTCTGCTCATCTAACCTCAAGCAGAAAACCATGAAGTAAATAAAATTGAAATGACTCTATAGTCTGTTATATGACTGGTCTAAAAATGCCACTTTGTCTCATTTTCTCAAACTAGAGCTTTATCCAAACTATCCTGGTTTAGAAATACAATCCTTTTGGGCCAACCATGAGTGAACTCTCTCTTAAACTGCATGAGAATTGTTTCTTAATAAAGAGCTGGCATTTATAAAGTTCAGGGAACTTATTTAATGCATAAATGATGATGCTTAAATTTTATTCTGTATGGTGGTAAGAACTTCATTTATGAACCTAGTAAAATGGATGGACTGGATCTTCTGATGCCAAACCTGCTGCTAGTAGGTGTAGTGGTGAAGATGATTATTTGAATCTTGAATTAGAGTTGCTGATATATGGTATAAAATATCAAATTAAAATTCTGTAGCACCAATAATTTTTATGAGATTTGCAAATCAGGAAAGTTATCTGCTAATCGTTCCAATTTACATATGCATCAAATATTTGTCTACTTTTTTTCCTAAAATGTATCTGAAAAGGTTTGCTGCCTCTATTGAATAAGCATTAACCTTCACTTTATTCAGTTCGTTATAAGTTATATATTTTAGTACTTGATTTTGTTATTAGTTGATTTTCAAGTGTTGTATCCTAGGAAATCAGTATGGAAGCTTGTATTTCAAAACTAATTTGTCTGGTTTCTAGCAGTTGCTCTGCTGTTTTGATTCATCGGAGGTGCACTCTGCAGCAATGTTGAATTTGCGCCATCGAGTCCTTCCACGTAATTTTCTTTCAGAAAATCAAAGGAAGCTGGGTTTTGTCTTTGGCTTCTTCATCCTGAACCTTCATCTCGTCCAACAACTAGGTACACATGGTATTCAGCACTTCAAATACTGTGTAATTCAATTGTAGCTAGATAATTATAATGTTTTGTCAGTTACAAATCTAGTGACCTCAATGTGGTACAACATAGGATGACTTTAATTAAATCCAGTCTATTATTTTACATCTACAATTGAATTTTCATATAGCTTCTTGCCTTTGCATCACGTTTTGAATTTGAAAGTAGATCTGTTTCTTCTTTTTGTGAAACATGTATAAAGTGACGCATTCCAAAGTATGTCTTCGGTGTGTATCAGGGAAATTCTGCAGTCTGAATTAACTAGTGTATCACAAGAGTTGCACTCCCAAGATGGGTTGTCAATATCTGCTGCTGATGATGAAGTTGAATCAGAGCTATTAGTTGATTTTTCTAATTTCGTTGAAAGACCAAAGGAGATGCATGCCTCGAAATTAGTAACGATATAAGGTGTTTAGAAGAAGATATTAAGGAGATTTTTTCTCAGAGGGAAACTTGCCTTATGGCAGGGAACAGGATTTGCTTTTTGAAGGTCCTACAACTGCAGTGCTCTTTCTCAGTCATTTTCAGTGTCAAAAATCAATGAGACACGGTTTGATGAGAGACATCAGTCAGCTTGAAGATGCCTACTTCTCTATGAGATCCCAAATCCAGGTTACAGAAGAAACTGATGCTGCAGGGAGTTCTGATACAGAACTTGCTAAAATAGTAGAGACAGATGGTCCAAAGTACAAAATGAAAATAAGGAGTTATATATGAATCAGAAATCTGACAATCGCCTAGGAGCCTTTTTGAAGGTCTGAGCAAGTTTGCTCGCTATAGTCAGTTTTGAATTGTGTGGGACACTAAGAAATGGAGATCTTTTGAACTCTGCTAATGTGATTTGTTCTTTAAGTTTTGACCGCGACGAGGAGTACTTGCAGCAGCTGGGTATCAAAGAAAATCAAAATTTTTGAGTTTAATTCACTTTTGAATGACTCTATTGATATCCATTATCCTGTAGTTGAGATGTTCAAACAATCTAAGCTTAGCTGTGTCAGCTGGAACAATTACATCAAGAACTATTTGGCTTCTACTGACTATGATGGTGTAGTTCAGGTGTGGTCTCTGTTCTCTCTGAAATTTATTTAATTTAATTGTCCCAATATCCACTATCATGTTATATTATATTATCGTATATGATGACAAATCCTCCAATTGGTAGTCTTGCAGTTGTTGTTAGTGGGTTAGATATCTTCTTATTGATGAATTCTACAACTGTTATTAACATATTTTATTAGTTACTTACTGTTGATAGTATTTTGAGTATATTCTGGAATGTCAATCAGAGCAATACAACATAATATATGCTTTGCTAGTGCTTTCACTTTTCATCTGCCCACCCCAGTCAATAACTTCGTTGTTGGTGATGTAGTCGTAACCATAATGACAAGCAATAATTTAACTGCTGAATTGCCCAGGACTAGAGTCCTGTAGTAGAGTAACAATCAGAGTTGTTTTCGTTATTACATTCACTAATAAAACTATATGCATGGATGGATTCCAGATGTGGGATGCTGGCACTGGTCAAGTATTGTCTCATTTCATGGGGCACCAAAAGAGGGCTTGGTCTGTGGACTTCTCGCAAGCAGACCCAACAAAGTTTGCTAGTGGAAGTGATGATTGTTCTGTGAAACTTGTGGAGCATTAATGAGGCAAGCTATCTTTTCCATACACTTTTAATTAAGCACTTGTTTGTACAAAACAGAGTAACAACTGTCAGAGTTCTTATTCCTCTCTCTCTCTCTTTCTGGAGTTCCAAATTTTGAAACATTAGTGAGAAAAAAAGTTCAGTGAACATTTTTTGCCCACCGCCTACAGTTAGATGCACACTAAAGCACACAGCATTCCATGCATCTCCGCTTTATGCTAATTGTCTGCATATCAAACACCATAGAGTTTCCTTTTCATTTATTCACAGGCAAAATTTTCTCCTCTCCTTGCCCTGCCGTAGGATCATAGTTTTGATGGTGTAAGAGAGATTCTTTTTGCCTTCTTTGATCAACTAGATTGTCGCACCTAAAAACTAGATTCCTATTCTTTCATTTGAACTCTTCTCTACTGCTTTGCTTGGAACTTCATTTTCTGCGAAGTTTATATTTATAAAGTTAGAAAAAGGAGTTTGAAATTAACTTCGACTATTTGTGCAGGAAAAGTGCTATTGTGCCCTTCGGATACCCTGCAAATGTCTGTTGTGTTCAGGTTTTCGGCTTTCTCTTCTCATTTACTGGCTTTTGGCTCTGCTGATTAAAAGGTTTTACTGCTATGATCTTCGGAATACTAGGATCCCTTGGTGCACCCTAGCTGGCCATGAGAAAGCTGTTAGCTATGTAAAATTTCTAGATTCCCAAAAACCCTAGTTTCTGCATCAACGGATAACACTCTAAGCTTTGGAGATTCAAGAAAAGTACCCAGATGGGCTTTCTCCCGGTGCTTGCAGCTTAACTTATGGAGGTCATACTAATGAGAAGGTTGATTATCCTATACTCTATTATTGTATAAGTTTCAAGCATGTAGTAATTATATAATTTCTATCTAATTCCTTATTTTCTGGTTACTCAGAATTTTGTGGGTTTATCTGTTTTGGATGGATACATAGCATGTGGTTCAGAAACTAATGAGGTAAAATTTTAAATTACAACACCAGTTCAATTTTGAAAATTAATTTATATTACAATGTTGTTACTATGGTTTGGGTTCCATAATTCTAGTTGTTTATGAATGGCTTGGTGGTACACATAATTTGAGTTTTGCACTCTTAGTAATTGTTACTAGACTTACTTGCATTAGGATTTTTTTTTCTTTAGCTTTTACTTAACTTCAGCATGCGGGTGAATTCAGTTAATCAGATTCTACATAGTCAAAAAATTGGCTGAACATGATTCTGCTTATCATCTTCTGGATGCCAATCAAAAGAATGTAGCCAAAAATTCTGGCCTTTCAGTAGTATATTGTATTGCAATTCTAGGAAATAATGTATGATATTATGCTCATCCTACTTTGATTTCCCTTGGAGACTGATACATATATCTGTAGAACCTGATCCAGGGAATGTTTCTAGAAAACAAAGTGCTTTGTGTTAATAACACAGAAGCACTTGACAAACTTCCATCTGAAGTTTCACTTTCCATGTGATTTATATGAAGAATGCATGTCATTATACTACTTTTTTCGTTCAAAATTTTTTATTTGACTTTGGTATGGTTAAGTTCTAACTGTTTTATCTGTTCTGTTTCTCAGGTCTATAGTTATTATCGATCCCTGCCGATGCCAATCGCGTCATACAAATTTGGGTTCCACTGATCCAATATCTGGGCATGAGTTTGGTGATGATAATGGACAGTTTGTTTCAAGTGTTTGTTGGAGACAGAAATCAAACATGGTTGTTGCGGCCAACTCAAGTGGATGTATCAAACTATTGCGGATGGTGTAATGAAAGCTTCTCTGTACTTCTTAAGTTTCAGTTCATTCTCAAGCAATTTTCATTCACTTGCGACTGAATAAGAGACCAAACTGTTAGCTGCCATACAATATGTGAATAAGCTTGTGGAGCACTACTATATCTATTAACCTGCTGCTTCTGGCAATTGTGCTTCAAAGATATCTGGTCTGTAGCAACTTCTGCAAGGGGTTTATTCCACTGGAGTACACCATTACCCTTTTCTGTTAAGATCAGAAGTAAAGGGAAACTGGATGGGATCACTGTCACAAATCAACGGTTTTGGGCTGTGCAGCCTTTAAGAACTGGAGATGAGTGATTGAAGATTGTGTTACTATCTGTTTCACTGTGCAGTTTCTCTTGGAGAAATTGGTAAGATTGATCATGAAGTTGGAATGAAGTCAGACAAGGGATGATCTTCGATTTTCAGAATTCTGTATGGGCACCTCTCTACCAGAAAATAATTGTCAGCGGATTGATATCAAAAGCATTTACTGGTTAGATAGTAGAAGCCTTTTGGGTTTTGAAGTACAATAGTGTGGGTTTAGCACATACATGAAAAGCTGAAACTAGGAGGAGTTCCAGATCTCCCCTCTCAAGACCATGCTATGGCTGGACCAGCTCTAGATAATGAGAATGGCCTTTTAGTATACTGATATCATAACAGCAAAGTAAATTCCCTAAATTTCAATGTACTAAGAATGACTAAAGATACCCTGTGATTGTTCCTCAAAACTGTACATTGGCATTGATGAGGTATGCGATCTTCCAATTTTCAAGGAGTAAAATTCTTGTATTCGAAAAATTTTAAGTTTTCAGTCAGGGTGATGGTACCTTCTTGCTATCGTCAATCTAGAATTCCATCAGATGTTACTTTGCCAATTCATGATATGACTTGCTTATATTGTTTCTGCTGCTGTTAATCATTTTAGTGCTGATTTTGATGCTGTGAACATGAAAGTTTACACCCTACTACTTTTTTTACTGAGTGAGTAATCGATAGAATTAAACATATCTCAGTCCTTAACCCCTCCGCCTTTCCTGCCTTTGAGTTTGTTTCTCAATTTGTACGTCTTATAAATTCATGTCAATCTGTAGGAGAGGTTTCTCAGCAAAAGTTATATAAAACTTTATTTTCATTTCTACTAGACAATACCTAAGCTCATACGTATATGTTGGATTCATTTCTACTTAATCTTGTGAATTTCTGAAGACTGAAAATAGTCAGTTGCTCATTGAAAATCTTGTGTAATCTTTAAGATATAAGAGATTTAAGAGAGGAGGATATGTTGTTGTCGTGGGGAAGTGAGTTGATGGGGTTGCTATACTCCGAAATTGCAAGTGGTGTATATAATAGAAAGGTTAAGGCACATGTTAAAGATTGAGAAAGCAAAACTCGGAAGTGGTGTACTGATGTATTAAAAGATGAATATGAATTGTTTATTCAAATTTCGAGTTTTTACAAATGGAATTACAAATAATGTCCCTGCCTAATTCGTAGTGAAGTAATGCAAAATTACCTTACTAACCTTGAAAAAAAACTGTCTTCCTCTGTCGTATACACTGAATTTTCAACAATGTATCTGCAAAAATCGAATCTCTCTGAGTAACAATTATAAAAATATGTGCGGCTCATATAACTAATTGTATGGATAAAAGGAGTCTATTGGTGCAGCTTATGTGTTCATGTGCTAACAACGTACCATCAGGGCTCAAGCCAACAAAGCCTTTAACTCCAACTATGTATGGTTGGCCCCCATGAACTGTAAAAATTGATATGCAAATCCACTTAATGTTAGAGAGTCAGCATAAAGTTTCACTATGTGTGCATGCTTTTTGGAATCTAAAATCTCACTGTCTTAGGATAGCTCGGAATCTGACACATGGCCCGAGGCTGATCTCTGCAACCTTGGACTCAATGCCATTAGCTGACTTTCTGAATTCATTCGCAAACTGCGACCACAAGGATCAACTGCGGAGGTCTAGATCTCCCTTTTGGTGTGCCTGTGGAACCAAACCACTGGATGTTAGTACAATATTATGTGTCTAAATTAATTTGAGCTGTTCCTTTTTCTCCTCTCATCATAATTCTACTAAAGTACCACCTTAACCAACCAGAATTCTGTATGTTCTGATGCAACCAATTTATGTACAAATTTTTGGATTCGGCTGTTAAACAAGTAAATATAGAATAGAAGTTTTTGGTATTAACCATCTGTATCTTTTCAGTACTCAACATGGGTTTGTATTCCTTTTACATTAGGATCAGATAGACTTGAATTGACTGAGTACAAAGATAAAGAAACTATGTAGCTCCTTTATTTTTGAATCAATGACAAGATTCTCTTAGATTGTAATCGCTGTTTTGACCACTGATTTCTAGTAATTCTTACTATTGCCAGGAAGATAATCAATCACGGATAAGAAGAATAATGTGCTAACCTGGTAGTTTATTTGCTTTCACTTCTGGAATTTTTCTTCAACATTGAGAGTCTCTTGGTCATAGCTTCTGGTGAAGGTAATGACTTCTTTTCAGGTACTGAAGGAATTGATTCATCTGGAGTAGTCACATTTTCATCCCCACTAACTGAAGCTCTATCGCTTCCTGATTCTGATGTATCTTTCATACTTCCACTTGGTTTCTCTCTCTCCACAATTCTATAAACAAACATTTGAAATGGGATTTCTGATGTGGTAAGAGATTAGGAGTCTCCCAGGAAGTGAATTCCTTAGACAGCCTCATCTCAATGTCCCAATAATCCACCTGTGGCATTGGTGGGTCTGGCTGGCTATTATAATCAGGATTCAGCATAAGGAACCGTTTTATGTAACGAAGAATCCTACAGATGGATGTAAAGCTCGGCCGTTGATTTGGGTCAGCATGCCAACATCTCTTTGTCAGGTTTGTCACATACTTAGGCGCATGGAATGGGAACAATGGCCTCTCTCCTGCCCTAATGTTTCGGCTCATTTTGTCTCCCTGAAGATGGGCATCTTCAAATGGAACTTTACCCGTCAGCAGCTCGAAGCAGATCATTCCAAAACTGTACACATCAGATTTTTCTCTGTACTTAGAGTTCCCTGCACTCCCTGTCTGATCTTGTTCTTCTAAAACTTCTGGAGCATGCCATATGTATGACAGGGTTGCATTCTGATTCTGACTTGAAGGGCTTCGCTGGGTGATGTTTTTTATGGAAGATAGGCCAAATCCTGCAACTTTTACATGCAGGTACCCTTCTGTGGAGGTGCTTCTTGATTTAACAAGAATGTTTGAAGGATTTAGATCACCATGATAGATTTTCTTTGAGTGGAGATACTCCATTCCTCTAGCAATTTGAAGCATAATGTCAACAGCAGTGGGAAGAGTGAAGGGAATTCGTTTTCTTGGGCCACAAATCTCCTTAATGTAGCTGAACAGGTCTCTACTCATTAGCTCCATAACCAAGAAACACTCCTTTTTGTCATCATCAGCAAATCCGCAAAGAAGGTGCATGATATTTGGGTGGGAAAGAGATAACAATGGAGGTATCTGAGGAAAGATAGATTCAATGTCCCCAAAATAAGTGTCTCATTGCAAAGCTTTCACCCAACCACTGGATCTCCTTGTATTGACTCCCACCCCCTAATCGCCGCCTCACCAAGTAGTCCTCAGACTTAACTAGGATTTTACTTGGTAAGAGTTTCCCACTTAAAGCCTCTGACGCATTCAAAGTCTTCGAAAGGAGATCCACAAGTTTCTGCTCCTGCTTTGTTGAAACCAAAATTTTCTTCTGCTGGATTTGTTGAGAAGGATCCACCTGTCTTCTCTCCAAACTGTGTCGATTTGATTGCTTATATCGGGGGTAATAAGGTACTGCTTCGCAAATTTCCATTGGAAAACTTTGGGGTCCTTCCATTCCCTTTGATACTTGTTAGAGTATACCAGTCTCTTCTTTTGCATCTCGTCATGATCCCATCCAGATGATTCTGATGCAATTTCGATTGCTTCAATTATAACCGGAATGCAGCTAAGCAAATTGTGGATGTACAACTCGACACAGTCTGTGTTCTGAAAGAGAGTAATAGCTTTAGCCCACCAGTCCTTGGTTTCCAAGCTCTGTCTAATGTAGGCCTCTCCTTCTCTGAATATCCTGTAGAGCTCTTTCAAAGGCTGTTCTATAGCCTTCCATTTCATGTGCCTCTCTTCAAATCTCAGGTTCTGTCTCATCTCTTCCGCTATTGTATCAAACGCTAAACTGAAGATATCAAACAACAAACAGCATTGCCTCTGATTGATTTGGATATTGTCTCTGAAAACCATCAGAGTTCTCATACTTCCAAGCACCTCTCCTACATGCCCAAGCTGCTCCATTCCAGACCAGACTGTGCATGCCCAAAATCAATATTGAGTACAATAATTGCATTCCAATATGAACTCAAGTGTTGCTATGAATTTCGTATTTTAACTTACCAGAGAAATCAATGCAAAAAGGTTGTTCTTTCTTTCTAGATAAATTGAACTGGATTTCTTCTAAAACCAAACTTGTTTGGAAGTAGCTTCCCACGCAAGAAACTGAAATATAAAAAAGCTGATATCCTGAAAATTCTTTGTTATTTTTCAGGATATCAGCAAAAACAAATCACTGCAATTTGTCTAAAATTTCCCTGCCATCATCTCCTGGAAGGCTGGTTAGCGGGTGCTCAAATTATCAATAAAATTTTAACCTTCAACCCTTTCTTGTGAAATTACAGGATAAATTGTTCTACTCTGACCCCCCAAATTGATTCTATAATAAAAAATATGGAAAAAGCTTTGCAAGGAAAATTTTGTTGCCAATTACCAATAATTGGGAGTTTTAAAGAGGAGAGAGTAGGTGATCAAACACTTGTCAAATTGTTTAAATTGTTAACTGAGCCATGGTTTCAATGTGAATTTGTTCCCGGGAAATTCGTATTTTTCTATTAATTGAATTTGGCAGTTTATTTATCACCTAATTATGAGTCTTGAAGCCTCCTTTTTAACTGTTAATACAATTTATGGTAATTTTACTTGAAACTAAACGGTGCATCTAAATTTAGAAAATCAAAGAAACTGTGTGTTGCTTGACTCGAAAAGAATAGAAAAGCATCCGCGTTCAATGATTTAATTCAAGCTGTTCACTAGTTTTTTCTGTTGGTACTTGCCCATTTTTACCAGTTCTCTGGTCCGTTAAATGGTTTTTTTCCCCCTTTGAAATGCAGTTGGATAGAGTCTTTTTTTTTTTTTGCTGACTTAGATATATTTATAAAGGTTTTGATGTGCTTACAAAAACAGGTTATAATTTTTTTTTTTAACAAGGGTTACAAAATTTTATGTTCATTTATAAAATCAATTAAATCTAATATATCTTAATTTAATGTAAATTGAGTAATACAATGTGAAAATGATTTTTTTAACTGTATAATATAAATATTAAATAATTTTTTTTAATTATTATATTAATTCGAGACGTGAAAAGAGGTACATGGCTTGATTTACTATTTTAAAGTGTACCATTGAGTCAACCACATCTTATGAAATAACCTATTTTTGCCTTTATATATATATTTTTTGAAAGGTTTTATATTTTCAACTTGACATATGTATTAGTAGTCGTTTTATATTTACATAAGATATTATAATATTTTATATTTTTAATTATGTAATCTACTTTTAAAAGTTAATTAAGTAATTTAAAATGTGGGTTTATAGTTTATATCTAGCATGAAAGGGAAGGATTTGGTTCAATTTTTTTTTTTTTTATAATAACAAATTCAAAACAAAATGTTAAAGACTTATATTGCATATCCAGATCCCAAAAAGAGAAAGGTTTTCTTATTCCTTTTTTAACCTTTTTGTTTTGTTTTGTTTGTTTTTCTTTTTTTTTTTTTGTTTTTTAAAAAAATAAAAAGTTAAAAAAGGGAAAGGAACACTAAACAGGATTTGAAAACAATCTTTATTAACATGAAATTGATCATTTACCTTCATAAAATTTTCATCTAAATCTTAGCTTGCAAGATACTCATTCAAGTTATATGACCATGCTCATGCTTTAAAACTTTGGTGCACATAGTCACTGATAAATGCCACATGGGTGGGCCTGGTTTCAATTTGTGAAGTAGCATTGCTTGTGGTTATAAAAATAGAGAGTCTTGTCAAAGTACAATAGTAAAATAAACTAAGGATCGGGTTTCATCATATTTATAAAAAAATTTCAAGAAAAGTAAAAAGCAAATTATAAGAATGTATTTGTTAATTGTTTATTATTCACATAAAATTAGAATCTAGGTTTCTAGATAAAAGCAAACTTTTTTTTTTTCTCCGGCTCGAAAAATCAAATTTTCTATTATGATAGATTTATAATAAAATTTAATATTCTTACTTCAAAAAATATATATAATAATTAAATTTAATTTACCTTTATCCTCATTCATTGAAAAAATAACAATGATAATTTAAAAAGAAAACCTTGTTAATTCGTCTTATGAAGTAGAACCCTGACACCTGTCGCCACCACCCACCGACAGCTATGGTACAATCACTCGCCCGTTGTTAGGGTCAGAATTTCTCTCTACTCGTTCCATACTCGCCTTCAGGACCAATTGTTTCATTTTTAAGGTTGAGATATTTTGGACGATGGTATTGGCTTTAAATGAGAGTGACCCACTAAATTCTTATTCATTTAAAGTGTCAACTTATTCAAATTCTTTGTTTTGACAGTGTGATCTAATGCTCCCTCAATTATATTTCTAGAGACTTCTTGACAACCAATTATTTTGGATGCAACTGTGTTAATCATGTCAAGCTACCCCCAACTAGCACCACAATGTCTGGTTTCGTGCACTTATTGAGGGCACAGCGATTGATGGACTAACTACTTGAAAATGACTGATTTTTGTGTGGACAGGAAATATTGGAGGAATACTAGCCTCCTTTGAGTCTCGTGGGTGCATTGAAGAGACGTTATTGTATAGTTATTGTAGAAACCTCGAGACCTGGTTTCAAATTACCCTAAGGGAAGGTTAACCGTCCTTTTCTCTCACCTACACAATCTAGCAAATTTGAAATTAACTCTTCAAGTGGTGCCCATCAATAACTTACAAGAAGAAAATGAAAGTAAGTTTCATACTCTGGCAATTTATAATGACTAATGAGAGACAGAGTGCCACTAGAAATATGTGATCTCTGGCACAAAATCAGATTTAAAATAGCTTGGTTGGTGAGGCTCATTAATTATGAAACTGTTAACATAATTACAATTTACAAATGGTACTGGCCATTGGATTTATAGTCTTAATAATCATTAAGGAGAGTGTTTTCTACTTCCTCAAAATATCATAACCACTAATGAGTAACGACCCCCTTATAATAATCTACTGATTAATTAATTAATTAAAGATTAACTAGGGTTGGGAGGACTTGGCCGACCGGATTTTGTGTATACAGCTTTTAAGCTCAAATTTTGGACACCTTTTGGTTTTGGCAATATTATGCATAACATTATAATATATATATATATATATATTCTTTTTTAAGGAAGCATAACATTATGATTTTAGTGTATAAAATGATATAAAATTATGTTTGATTGGTAATCTTATAGTATACTAAATTATATGTAAATTGAAAGAAACTAATGATTTTTTAAAATTGAAAAACAATTTCCTGACGGTCAAATTACATCATTAAAAGCTTTGTTTTCTCAGTATAGTTAATGAGAGTTGCAATGTTTTCGTCGCATTGCATGGACCTCGACAATGCTTGGGCCATTTTGTTCCATTCCACGCATTCTCTCTCCCATCATATTAAAACCTCTATAAAAACCCTCCAAGTCACAAAAGAGCTAAGCAGAATAGCACAAGTGAGACATAGAGAGAAATATATATAGAAGAGTGGAGGCAGCATGGAGTCAGCGAGCAGGGCACATCAATCTATAGGCGGAGGAGCAAATGGGCAACACACCACGGAGCGGTGCGGCCACTTCCAGATGCCATTGCACTACCCCAGATACACCAGAGCTGACTATGAGTCCATGCCTGAATGGAAGCTCGATTGTTTGCTTAAACAATATGGCCTACCTATCACTGGAAATGTTGACCAGAAAAGGAAGTTTGCCATGGGAGCTTTTCTTTGGCTTAATTAATACATTTGTTACTAGCTTTCAATTTAAGGTCTATGAGATCAGATTCTGTATTTGCCTTTACAGGATGTGATTTCAACTGTAGAAGCTTTGAGTATTGGTTTTTTACCTTAACAAAGTATGGTTTATGGTGTAATGTAATTGTCGGGGATTATTGTGTGTAATCCATCTCTGATTTCTCTATGTTGTGTAACTTTGTGTTTGTGGCGTGATTGACTATAAAACTTTTTAGTGGTATTACTCATAGTTTTAAAGCGTTTGGAGGCGGCGCCTCGAGGCACACCTCAACCGTCTTAGGACCGAAGCTACCTCGAGGTGACTGTCTCATTATTGTCCAACGTGGCAACTGCCTGCGGCGACCATCACTATCAGCCAAAAAAACACGTTTTCGAGGCCTCCCAGGCGATGCGTGAAGGTATTTGAGGAGTGTCAGAAGAGAAAACACGTTGCCGGCGACCTTTGACGGCAAATTGAAACTCCATCTGACAACATCACCCTGATTTGAAGGTTTCCAATGGGTACCGATGAGTCTCTGACAATTTTTGAAGCTTTCCAATGGGTAGTCAGTAAGGGAAAATGATTTTCGGTGAGTCGCCGGTGTCAAATATTGCGACAGCAAAAGGAAGTCGGAGAATGGCTGCTGTGGACTTAAGATATGCTAAGGGAATGGGGGGATGGGGCTACTGGGAGTGTGGCAGCCATAACAGATTGGGGTTTCCTTAGCTAAAGTGTTAAATATATATATATATATATATATATAGGAAAACTTGTAAATAACCCACAACTTCTTAGAAAATGCTCAATTAAACTTTTTGATTTAAAAAATAAATAAATAATTTCTACAGTTATGTGTATATATATACCCTAATTTTATAAATTTTTTTGTTATTTCGAATTGATGCGGCCATCTCAATTGTCTCGAGATAACCACCTCACCTCACCGAGGTTTGACTGTCTCACCTCATCTCTCATCGCTTAAAACCTTAGTATTACTACCATCCACTTCGGCTTCTCATTTCTAATAATACCAATCCATGATTTGACTCATATAAGGGTGTAACGTATATATACTAACTCATTTTTAATTATCTTATTGTGCTCTTAAAATCCTACAACATTAACATGGGAGAAGGTTGTAATAGAGAACAATTCTACGTAGCAATCCAACAAAAGAATAAGTAAATAAAAGAGAATTTTACTTTAATTCCTAACTTTTGATGAAATATTATTTTTTACCCATTAATAGGTTTTTTATTTATTTGATTTCTAACATTTTAGAAATTCATTAAATTGGTCATTCTGTCTATTGACCGTTAGTTAAACTTAATAGTTAAAATGTATTTTGATCTTTTTATTCAATTAGTTATTTAAAATTAATAATTAAAAAAAAAAAAAACTTTAGATCTTCACTATTTATCAAAGTTGTAATGGATGGTAAAGAGTTAACATAAAAGATCAAATATAAAATTAAAATAAAAAATAAAATAATGTAAGTGAAATAAATATTCAAAAAATTGAAAATGCATCTCCACCGTTAATCTGAGAGATGGACCATGAAGATAAAAATCATATAAACAAAATATATATATATATATATATGAAGAAGAACAAGATCTAGTTTCTAGATGGAAAACATATCGTGCTGATCTAGGATTCCATTTGGAAACTCAAACGTTGATTTGGGTTTGTAGTAGAAACCCATATCAACATTTGGGTTTTTGAAAACCTAGACAAAAAATAAAATAACGGAATTTATTAGTTGTCGTTGGTGTAGATAAGTGAAAAATCAAGAATAATCAAATATGGTGGTTGTTGTCGTTGGAGATGTGTGAAAATAATTTGATATATTGAAATAATATGTATATGGATTTGGTATAGTAAATAATTTTAGTACATATTATTGTTATTTTGTCAAATAATAATTACGGTCAGGACAATTTAAACCGAAATAATTAGCAGGTTAAATGCACAATTTTCGCCACCAAACCACGTTGGCATGCTTCTACAATATTGTTATGGATTTGGTATGTTGGACTAATTTTAGTACATATTTGTTGTGGTGTTATTATATATATGTATGTGAAAATAATTTGGTATATTGAAATAATTTGTGCATGGTATTGTTATAAATTTGGCATACCGACTAGTGATTCAAGTTCTAAATTGCCTTAAATTTTTATGTATAGTTTTTATATATAGTTCACAAAGTAATATGTTTAAATTACCCAAGTCAAAATGGATCAAGTTTGGGATGAAAATTGAAATTTTATTTGGGTTCAGATCATGTTTGAGATATCCTTTTCCAAACTGATTATAAGTGTAAGGTAGACTGATTCGATCCATTGTCGTTCCTACATATACACACATAAACATTAGCATTTCCTTAAATCCCTTTATATTTCAACTTTTGGTCTATTTATTAACACTACCTACCGTACAAGACTCTGTAGCGTTGGTGGGTACTTATAAGACAAACTTATCTTTTTATATGTAATTTTTTAATATTTTCAAATTTTTACTTTTTATAAAACTTTGAATTTGAATTCAACGACTAATTTTTATGTTAACAAAGATAGTATGGTACATTTTTAATAAAAGAGAAAAGAAAAATATATAATATAACATGGAGAAATAATAAAAATAAAAAGTATGTATATTAACTTTTTTATATTTGGGGAGAAAAACAAAAAGCTGAACTTGAATCGCCTGAGACAATTAATATATATTTTCAGAATAAAAACTATTAATTGGAGTTTGATTTTGTTTAATCCTGTAATATTCTAATTTCGCTCCTCCGTTACGTTTGTTTGGTTCGCTGTCATCCATTTGGCACGTGACTCCATACCATAAACCGTATTCCCCCAAAACCACTACCAGATCGTCATTGTACTTCGTTCCCCTACCCCCCCCACCTCCTATCCTTACTGCTTCCGATTCAACAATTCCCAATTCTGGTTAGTCCCTTTTTTGGCCCTCTACTTTGTTAAATTTCACTTTTTTTAATAAAAAAAAATATTATTCAGTTGTCATTAATTTGTACAATTACCATAGTACCCTTCCAATTTCAAAATTATTTTACTCTAATTAAATTTAAGATCTGTAATTTTTATTTTTTTTGAGAGGAGGATTTGTATTTAATCTAGAGTGGTTGATGTCTAACAAGTTTTATAAGATATTAGATATGAGTGTATTTGATTTGGACTTAAAGAGTACATAAAAGTCTGCATGTATTGAATACACACCGGAAAAAAAATAAATAAATGTCAATTGCACTCCATCCGATCTAGGATTTTAATTTTATTTTTTATTAAATTTTATTGCACAATTACCATGAAATCCGGTTTCAATTTTATGATTACCTCATTCTAATTAAATTTAGGGACTATATGTGAGTGTATTTAATGCATACTTTTAAAAAAATTTTAATTTTGAACTCATCCAACCCCGTTTTGTTAAGGTTAATTTAATTGTCATTAATTTATAGAATTATTATAGATCCATCTTCCAATTTCATAATTTCCTAACTCTAATTAAACTTAGGGCGAATTTGACTTCCAATTTCATAATTTACAAACTCTAATTAAACTTAGAGTGAATTCATCATCTGCTTTCATAATTTTTCTAACCCTAATTAGATTTAGAGTTTGTATTTTATCTAAAGTTATTTAAAATCGGTAGGAAAAAAAAGTTAAAAGTATGTCAACATAGAATTTAAATTTGTAAATATTTCATCAAAATGTAGGTGTATTCAAGCATTTTTTTTTTTTTAAATTATTAAAATCTGATTGTATCTATTTCAAAGTTCATATAGATTTAAGTTTATCAAATAGTCATTAATTTTTTACGTGATGAAATTTTGTTAATTTTAAAATGAAAATTATGTATAAAAATGTCCAAAACAATTTTTGTCCCAAGTCCATAGATTTCATACACAATTCAGAGAAAATTTAAAAGGAATTTATGGAATTGTTGACTCTAATGAAATCAATTATATTAAAAAAAAAAAAATCAACCTACTTTAGATTGAATACGCTCATCTAACCTAATCACTTCAACAACTAGTGAAATTCTTTTATTTTTTATTCTAAATTCGGGGTTATTATTATTTATGTGAACTGCAGGTACCTGTTCACTTTAGATTTTGTGATAATTATGAAGCAATTGTGCTGGACTTTTACAGCTAAAGCCAAAGAATAAGTGAATGGTTGAATTCTCAATTGGTTTGATTGAGTTAGTATGCAGTGAATGGTTGAATTCTCATGGTTTTGATTGAATTATTATTCATTATAATCTGGCAGTAGTTTTCTTCTTTTTTATTAAAACAAAAGAATGTACAGGCAAATATGTGGCCTTCCCAGGTTCCTAATCAAGAAGATCCGCCGCAGCAGAATGAAAATGCATTGCTCCCCAACCAAATGAATAATTTAGCTGGTGGTGTTGCTCCTGCTACTGCTGATGCTCCGGTTCCACAGCAGCATAACATGCTCAATGTGGACGACGAGTTAATCAGAACACGGCCTATGATACGCGAAAAAATGTAAGTCAAGTCATTTATTCATTCTCTTAGTACTGCTTTTCTTGTTTTATAGATCATCTAGCTTTATTTATTATTTTAGGTTTTAGATTAGATTACTTTGCATGGAAATGAAGACTTAAGTTGTATGGAAAACTTAGACATAAAATTTTCGAGATCAAAATATGACGTCATGTGTGATTATTATTATTATTATTATTTTTCAAATAATAATAATAATAATATTTTTTTAATGTTGGTTGGAATATTCGCGATCAGAATATGACGTCATATGTGATTAATTTTTTTAATGTTGGTTGGAATGTAGAGATTCATTTGCTTGTCTTATGTCCTTGTTTTCTTTGTGTGCATGTGTTTGGATGTGAGAGAGTCTTAAGTGTGTTGGATATTCGGTGCATCGTCTGTTGTCATCACATCATGTGGCATCATTTGTTAATTGTGATAACGTATTGTCACAATTGCAACAGATGATGCGCCAAACATCCATTGCACCCAGTTTTTTTGTTCCTAATCAATTTTATTTGTGTCTCCTAAGAAAATAATAAAGTGATTATACAGTTTGACAAATGAATAGTCGGTTTCCTTTTACTTGAATTTGTTTTGGTAGTAACCAAGGAATTTTTGCCATCTAGTCATTTTTTGTATCAATGATGCAGCAAATTAAAATGATTTCCATTTGAACTATTTCAGAAGTCCTAAAAAATCGTGTAAACATTTGTTTATATGCTGGACGGAGATTTTCTCAGTATTTAATAAATATCCATGTCATGATCTTCTAATTGTGGTATATAATATGTAAATGAATGTAGTAACTTATTTTATAGAAATCCTAATGACTACTTGAATTTGAAAGCACAACTATATTTCTATTGTAAATTCAAATTGCATCACTTCCAAGTGGTGCGTCAAAATATGGAACATTAAGCGCTTGTAAAGGTCCCAGGTCTGTAAATAAATTTTGCATTTGTATATGTGAAGTACCTATCTCTGCGCTGTATCTTTGTGTCACTAGATTTGAGATCCCTTGGATTTGGTAGCGAGAAATAGGACTAATATGTAGGATATTTGTAGACGTTAGATGAATATGTCAAAGAAGTGTGAGAATGCAGAATCTTATTTTCTTATATCTCATAAATCAAGCTTTGTAATAACGTTAAAACTTGGCACCTCTTTTGAGATTAACTAGTGAACAGGAATCTACTCAAATCTGGTACTCGTTGAGTCGTTACATGTAAGTAATTTTTCTTTTTTTGAAGCTACATGTAGGCGATTTTTTTGTTACTGGAAGTTAACAGATTAATTTATTTTTTTCATCTTTTCCTAGCCATGCAATGTTTATGCTCAGTCAACCAGTTGATGAAACAACAAGACGTAAGGTTCGAAAATATTACACAACGCTTAGAGGAGGGTCCTTTCAGAGCTGCCCAGACAAAGGTTTATTTTTCCCTTCTCATCTTTTTCTTCCTACAGTGAGTATATTTCTCTCAACTGTTGCTGTTGCATGCATAAATTTCTTCTAATTTTAAATTTTTTTGACGTCTTTGGATTTAAAGAAGCAGAATATAAATAACATATTACTGGTTTATGCAACAATTAATATTATGGCTTGGTTATACATTCCCTATCCAGGAGGAATATATGGATTTGGAGGCCTTACGGCGCCGCGTGACTGATCTGGTTTAATCAAACTGGTCAACAGCTTGTGAATTCTAGCTCTTCTATTGGTACAGTGACATCGACATCGAGCATGACATACAGTAGGTCACCCATGACGGTTGCATCCTCCATACACAGTCCAACTGTCTCGCAGCTTGTGAATTCTACCGTTTCAATTGGTAGGATGATACCGACACCTGGCATGACACACAGTAGGTCACCCATGTCGGTTGGATCCTCCAAACACATTCCAGTTATCTGGCAGCCTGTGAAATTTTCTACCGATTCAATTGGTAGAATGATACCGACACCTGACATGACACACAGTTGGTCACCCATGATGGCTGCATCCTCCATGCACAGTTCAACTGTCACTGCAAGTGGCGGAGGCAATACCATTACCCCTCCCACTGTCGCCGCAAGTGAAGGCCATACCATAACCCCTACAGCTGTCAACCCAGGAAGCTTGTTGTCAACCGGCGGCACGAAAAGTGTTTCATCTCATTGTAACGTTGATTCTTCTTATTTAATTCTAGGGACGTGCGTGTCCAATTCCATCCTTGGATAGCATTATAATTTTTGGAACATTATTATAAGATAATTTATAATAAACACTTTAACTATCACGTGATTGTTATACATAAATTTATAATATTATTTGAACAATATAACATTTCTCTAATATTTATATGAAAAAACCATCAAATCTAATTCTATTTAAAGGCTATATAAATCTTTTATTATTTTATATCTAGAATATAATTTCTAATACCAATTTATAGGTTCATATGATATACACAAGTCGGACACGTATTCATACTAAATGTAAAAAAAATAATAATAATAACATTTGACTGTTTTGTTTTGAATGATTTTCTTTTTCCTAACCTGCTAACTCTATTTTATTTTTTTATTGTTATTTTTTTTCATGGGAACTGTTTTCAGATGCTCATCGTTATGCTACCATGGAGGACCTACTTAACAATTCGGAGTTGATTTGCTGGGCTCTTGGCACCTAGTTGTGTGTTTGTTGACTTATGTTTCAAGACTTGTTTAATTATTGGCTATATTTATGTTCGAACCTATTGCCATCTTATAAACAAACTAGATGCCTTTGTTTTATTGTTATTTTTGTACTTTAAAATTTGAACTCAAGTTATATTTTATTTGACTGTTTAATTAGTGTGGTAATTTACTATTTGGTTGTTTTATATGAATGTTGGTATTTACTATTTGGCTTTTTTATATTCGAAATTTTTTTGGTTAATTTTATAGTAATAATCTGAATTTTATTAATTTTATGGATGTTTTTACTTGTTTACATTAAAAATATGTTCATATTATTGGATCCATCAAAACGACCGTATCATAATTCCTTTGATCCAATGGATCGAATCCGACTTGTTTTATGAAAACTTTAATGGATATTGTCCGCTACACACCTCATTCTTCTTTGGTACTGAATATTTTGCTTTCCTAAACGAACATTAGGTTGAGCCCGGCCCATAGCCTCAAAATGATATAACATGTAAGGATAAGGACCGACGTCGTGTTGCTGAAAGTAAATTAGCAGTCATTATAAACATTAAAAAAAGTAATTGAAGTTGGTAAAAATGGAGGACCATTCAAGGGCCCAAGCAAAACGCGTCATGTGGACGCAGACACAATGCGCATTTTAGCATATGTGAATGACCACAATTTACCCAGCCGGCACACGCTCTCTCGCTTGTCAGTCACTCATCAGTGTTCACCTTATAAAAGCATTCAACATAAATTCCCCGGATTCACCGTCTGTCGCATATTTTTGTTGCGTTCCATTTTCCCTCTCTTTTTCAAAAAGCCTACGCGCCACACCCGGAGAGTGAGTAAACACAACAACTCTCTCCTTCTCTCTCTCTCTCTCGCTCAATCGCTCGCTTTACTTTTCGATTTCGAAACCCTAATTTCCGTCGTGAGAGACATAGAAGTCAAAAAACGATGCCGAGAGAAATCATCACTCTTCAAGTCGGACAATGCGGGAACCAGATCGGAATGGAGTTCTGGAAGCAACTCTGCCTCGAACACGGCATCAGCAAGGAAGGCATTCTCGAGGATTTCGCTACTCAGGTGTCAATCGACCCCTATCTCTTGTTCAAATACACACACACACATATCCGTTTGTTAGTTAGATGGATTTTTTTACAATTTTGAGTCGCATGTGAATAGCATGAGTCGAACATATTCAGGTTTGATCATGGCGGATTTTTGTGTCGATGTGATGAAGTCGGGGCTTTTGTTGTTGTAGGGAGGTGACAGGAAAGACGTGTTTTTCTATCAAGCTGATGATCAGCATTACATACCTCGGGCCTTGTTGATAGATTTGGAGCCCAGAGTTATAAATGGAATTCAAAACAGTGAATATAGGAATCTCTATAATCATGAGAACATATTTGTTTCCGATCATGGTGGAGGTGCTGGAAATAATTGGGCCAGTGGATATCATCAGGTTTGCTTCCTAATGTTCCCATGTTGCATCTTTTTTTAATATTTCTTGCTTATTATGTGCCTATGCAAGTAATGATTTACTTTCGCTACGTCTATTGGTAATTAATGTTTGTTTTTTAGGTCTCAAACGTGAGGTCTGATTTGGCAAAGAGTTATGTCATTGAATAAGAAGCATTGTAATATATAATCTGTTTTTAGTTATACTGTAAATAAATGGCAAATCTGTTTGTAATCTGTTGTTAATAATTTATATCGTCAACTATTGTAATTGTTTATGTAATTTGAATAAGAATATCATTTCTGCTTCCTCCTTGTGAGCTTTGAGAATGATAAAATTTGGAAATGATAAAAAAATTTGATGCAAGTCATGTTATGTTGGCTTTGTTCGATTATTAATGCACTAAATCTTGTTGTAGTTTATCAGAATTTATCCAAATGGAAGTAGTAAAGAGTAAAACACCTTGTATCTATAGGCAGATCTGCTATAACATTTTGATCTTCATATGCTCTCATGCTAATGTAACTGATTTGTGTCAAGAAGCATTGCTAAACTTTCTTTGTAAATTGGTGATAATACAAGTGAGTTGCTTGAGCAATGTTCAATAGGTATTTTATTTTTCTGGATGGTATGATAAGATTTTCAATTGTAGAAAGTGAATGGTGTTCTATTAGCTGTTGAATGACTTGTTCTTCATGTAACTGTAATTTTTGTTTGGTTTACTAATTTCTGATCAGGGGAAAGGGGTTGAAGAAGATATAATGGATATGATTGATAGAGAAGCCGATGGCAGTGATAGTCTTGAGGGTTTTGTTCTATGCCATTCCATTGCTGGAGGAACAGGCTCAGGTTCCTTTATTTCTCATCACCTTTTATCCTGTCTATCAAAGTTTTAAATGTTTTATATAGAGTGTGGTATCAAGAAGTTTGGTTGAATTCATCATTGTGGTTGTTTGTCTTGATAGCAATTGGGGCAAACATGTAATGAAATGAATAAATGAACTAAGATAATCCTCGGTTTGCTTATGTCTTGTCTTACTCAATGTCTCAATGCTTGATTATATAATAGATTCAATATGTGAGGAATGTTTACAATTTTGTTCTTCCAAATATTTGTTGTTGCCTATGTTGCATACCATTACAGGTAGCTTGAACATACAAGATGACTTAAGTACTTCATTCTTTTGTACTTTCTGAGTGTTCTCTCATTATATATTGAAGGCATGGGTTCATATTTGTTGGAGAGTCTGAATGATCGCTACAGCAAAAAGCTGGTTCAGACATACAGTGTATTTCCCAATCAGATGGAAACAAGTGATGTGGTGGTCCAGCCCTATAACTCACTCTTGACACTCAAGCGACTGACACTAAATGCTGATTGTGTTGTTGTTCTTGACAATACTGCACTGAATAGAATTGCTGTTGAACGCCTACATCTGCAAAATCCCACATTTGCTCAAACCAATTCTTTGGTTTCTACTGTAATGTCTGCTAGCACAACCACATTACGATATCCAGGATATATGAACAACGACTTGGTTGGCCTTCTCGCCTCTTTAATTCCAACACCAAGATGCCATTTCCTTATGACTGGATACACACCATTGACAGTGGAGCGCCAGGTAAGATTCTAGCCTGCTTGTTTACTTCCGAATCTTTGTGGTAATATCATATCTTGGTCATTTAAGAATACTTCAATTGATTATATGGATTACCAGAAGTTTTAGCATTCTGATGGTCAAATAGCGTCTGTGGGATCTTTTGTTTTTACGTACCTATAGCTCGTTTTTTCTTTACCTTCCCCGTTCTTTTAAGGGATAGGGAGATATATGGTATACATGAATCCAGTGAAATGTTTACGTATGGGACAAGAGTTAGCATTGATGCATAAGGTATTTCACTTTGTATCTTATGCAAGTAAATGTACTGTTGGCCTCTACAAAGAGCTCACCTTTAAGCTTGGTTGATGCTTTAGAACTCTTGATGCTGAAGTTTTGGGTTCACGAAACTTTAGAAACACCTACTCTTGTTATATGGATTACCAGAAGTTTTAGTATTCTGATGGTCAACTAGAGTCTGTGGGATCTTTTGTTTTTACGTACCTATAGCTCGTTTTTTCTTTACCTTCCCCGTTCTTTTAAGGGATAGGGAGATATATGGTATACATGAATCCAGTGAAATGTTTACATATGGGACAAGACTTAGCATTGATGCATAAGGTATTTCACTTTGTATCTTATGCAAGTAAATGTACTGTTGGCCTCTACAAAGAGCTCACCTTTAAGCTTGGTTGATGCTTTAGAACTCTTGATGCTGAAGTTTTGGGTGCACGAGACTTTAGAAACACCTACTCTTGTTATATAGTCTTGTGATGTACATATATGTATGAAGGATTGTGTCCAGCATCTGTGTGATTGACTTATATATAAAGAATTGGACAACTAAAGAGTTTCACTGACTGAAGAGTTGGACCTTAACTGAAACAGGACATATGTTTATAATGAATCTTGTTCCAACTTTCGGTCAGACTAGAGGGCATGGATTTATGCCAACTTACTCGACAAACTTGAGATTAGATTCTCTCAAGTGGAGTATGAGCTGTGATTGGTAATTTGTCAAATGTTACAAGGTTCAGAGTGAACTTGATGGCTGAACCAAGTTCCATGAGGATTTGCTTCCATTTCTTTAGTTCTGCTCAGATACAAAAGGCCGTAGTAACCGTTTAAAGGAACTGCTACTGGTAGGACCTATTTAATTTACAGTGTTTCCTCGTGTCACTGTGTTTTACCAAATGTGAAATGTTGAATTTGCAGTCTTAAGGAAGTTTTGGAATTTAAATTTGTTAGCTAGTCAAATTACTAACTGGTTAGGAATGATCAGAAAACCACTTTCTTTTTGTCCGTAAAATTTTATAGGAATGGAAGCTGCAAAAGATGCTATATCTGTCTGTATCTTTCTTTTGTGATTCTATTTTCAACTTTAAGCAATCCATTTGCCAGTAAAGTCTGAAATGACCATTAATGTTGTGAATAATTCATTTGTTATGTGTGGTATGACCCGTTTTGGTGTCTCAAAATGTTTCAAAATTTAAATTATGCAATTTTACTCTTAAAAGAGGAAGTATTTAGCTGCAGGCTGATGCAGATCTTTATCTTCCTGGCAGGCTAATGTGATCCGTAAAACTACTGTTCTGGATGTTATGAGAAGACTTCTACAGGTGAGGAACTGCATTTATGTTAATCCAGCAAAGTGTTCTTAGGCATTTTCTGACTTTTCTTTTTTCTTCCAGCCAAAAAACACTATGGTTTCTTATCCTCGATCAAAAGAAGCTAGTCAGGCGAAATACATTTCTATATTGAATATCATTCAAGGAGAGGTGGACCCTACTCAGGTAATAATAACATACTGTTCACAAGTTGATATAATTTGTCTGAAAATACATTATTCAACTTCTGTCTGCAAGCTGCCCATTATTATGGAATTTGAAGGACAGACTTTTGAACTTAACTTTGGCCATTGAGAGGTTTGTATGTCTCATGTATGTATGGTATCCATCTAAAATAATTTATGAATCTGTTTGGTAATCTAGGTCCAAGTTCATCTAAACTTGAGTACATTTCTTATTTGTTCATTGCACTGCAGGGTTTGTTGGAAGTTGGAAGTTCTGGTATTATTGGAAAATTTGTCTAATTGTTATGTTTCATGGAAAGTTTTGTGCAATATCACTTTACTGTCTATCTTGCTATTGTATACTGCAATAAATTTTCATATTATCACAAGAGTCTTGTATTTCCTATTCTTTTATCAGGTCCATGAGAGTTTGCAGAGAATCCGTGAGAGAAAGCTTGTCAACTTTATTGAGTGGGGCCCAGCAAGTATTCAGGTCTTTACTAGGGAAAAGTAATCTATTGCAGTATTCCTTCTATTCTTTGTGTTCCTATACTCATTTTAATTTATCGTTTGTTCTTTGACGTCTTTTGTAGGTTGCTCTTTCTAGGAAGTCTCCATATGTTCAAACTGCCCATAGGGTAGGACTTCATGTCTCCACACCAAATTCTCTATTTTTCATCCTTTTTTGTTAAATATTAAACAATTTAAAATTGTATAGAGAATATCATATGTTTTTACTAAAAGTATTGAATGCATTTATTATTAGGTAAGTGGTCTTATGCTAGCAAGCCATACAAGTATCAGGCATCTTTTCAGCAAATGTTTGAGCCAGTATGAGAAGTTGAGAAAGAAGCAAGCATTTCTTGACAACTATCGGAAGTTCCCGATGTTTGCTGTAAGTTGTCAGCTTAATGACTGTTATGATGGTCACTTCTGCTCTGATTTTCCATTTCCTGGATAGTGCCACTATCATTAATATATTTCTTCCTTATTTTCTCTCTTTTTTATTTTTATTTTTATGTGCAGTTAATACTGTTTGGTCACAGTTATTAATTTTCTGAATGGCACATTCTTTTTGAATTTGAGATTATTATCACATTTCTCATAATCCTCGCTTGTAGTGTCGAAAAATATAATTTTTTTGTCAATTAGATGTCTCTTTGAGTTGTGCTAGCTTTATAGAATGCTTGGTTGCAGTACGCTTTATTCTAATGATGTAACACTTGGACAGGATAATGATCTTTCTGAATTTGATGAATCTAGAGATATAATTGAGAGTTTGGTTGATGAATATAAGGCTTGTGAGTCCCCAGATTACATCAAATGGGGAATGGAGGTATGTGTAGTGTGGTCCTGACTTCTTACGTCCTTCGTATGTGTCCTTGGTTCCTTTTGGATCTTACTGATGACTTTTATGATTTATACAGGATCCTGACCACATTTTAACGGGAGAAGGCAGTGCCACAGGAACAGTGGACCCTAGGTTAGCAGTGTGAACAAACCAGGTAAGCTGAAATTATATTACCTAGAAATTTATTGTTTTTTGGATGTGCATCACTTTCATAATATAGACAGTCTTTGAAACATTTAGCTGCATGCCAAGCTTACATAGCATACTATGCCCCAAGGGGAACTTCACAGACATCTGAGCTAGCAAATCTGCTTTCCGAGAGTTATCTGTTTTTTCTCCCAAGCTTTTTTTTTTTTTTTTTTTTTTAACTGTCTTCCCAGTGGTTCTGTATTCTGAAAGCATTTCTCAATATGTTGGAGTTTTGTTTCGTCAATTTCAATTTGCATTGATTTTCAAAAGGAGCATGTCCCTATGTCGAAGCATCAAATAAATAACCACCGCAGTACTCAGAAAAGAAAGGAACATGTATCCACCAATGATTTGGTCATCATAGTCAAATGATAATGTAATTCGATATTGCAGCCAAAATATTTATAGAATTGACTGCAATAATTTTCTGATAGTTTTATTTATTTATTTTCCTCATAAATGTGTCAACAGAAAGCTGTATTCTTGCAGCGTTGGTGCTTAAGAATTTTACATTGAATTGCGTCAACACAACAGAATAACTATAGTTTTAGATATTTGAATCTCTTTAAATGCAGGTTGTCCTGAAATCTTTTCTTCATGAGTTCTTTGAGAACCAACCATCGAATGTCAAAATTCAGTGGAAATTAGTTCGGATGGTATAGTTTAATTACCTATGTTAACCCATGGTTCATCATCTGATTACCTCATTGAGACTTATTTCATAATTTTCCCTCCACTCAGAAAATTGACTATCCTGAAACTTGCTGTTTACAGGTAGTAGCTCTAGCGATGAAAGGGTGGCTGAAGTCAAGAGTGTAATTAAAGTTGGGTGCATTTGTATTGAGCTCTTCCTGTTTTGTGGAACGCTGAATAATTTGTAATGTTATCAAGTTTTTGGGTGCTAGTTTCAACCCTTATGATTTTCATTGGTACGTGAGAAAATGCCGAATCTCACTGTATTGGTTGGGTTCCCCAGCCTTTGTTAATGTTTGTTAAGGGGTGCCACTTGAATCTGAAGAAATATGGCCAAACATATCTGCAGCCTGAATACCAGATTTCTAGCCTAGATCCATGTCGGTATGAGTTTTTTTTTTTTTTTTTTTTTTTTGGCATCTTTTTAAATTTTTTTGTGAAAACATTTGTCGTGTTACCCCATGTGACCCAGTACCTTCAGCATAACTTGCGGTATCATTGCGCAGCATGTCTTATAGTCTCGTTCATGATTGGGTTGACTGAAATCTAGAACAGAGTCTAATAAGAATTGTTTCAACCATATTACAGTATACCATTTGGTTTGCTATAACTACGATTCCCGATTACCCACATTGCTTGGTGCCTTGACAGGTTTTCGGTCTTTCTGATTGTGGTCTTTATACGGAGTTTTTGGCATTGATTGAAATTGTCGGCTTTTCTAGGAATTTGGGAATTGGGATGTCTCACATGTACTGTTTTTTGCTCCGAGGATGTGCTCCATGTGATGTCATGAACGTTCTCTTTTTTTTTACCCTTGAAATCCATGACCGTCCTTCTACATACATGTACAACAATTCATGTATTTCTTAGGTTCTGTATGTCATCAATCATTTATGATATTGCATTAATAACTGATAGGTAGAATGATTGATTGGCCTTTTGAAAATTCTTGGTCTCTTTTTCAGCGTGAATGTTTTCCACGGAACCAATAACTGATAGGCAGAATGATTTATTGTTATCACCAATGGTCCATATGCAAGAAACAATTTGGTATAACAGATCAGTTGTGCTACTTTTACTACTCATTGCGTCTATTTTGGGTTACCTTCTTATGATCGACAGCGAGATGAGAAAAGTTTTGTAATAGTTTGGTATGGAACCAATCTATCAATTCATTGATTTTAAGAAAACCACTTCAAGCAATTTGATCTTTATATATATATATGTATATAATAATTGGTTTCAAAAAGCTTTATATGCTAATTGGACACATGTGGTGGTTGGTGTTTTTTGTAGAATTGGATACGAAAATAAAAAATCTGTGTCAAAGATTATTTTGAATTTAAATTCTGAAGTGGGTGCCCACCAATCTCCGATGGAAATGGGTAGACATTAGAGACTATAAGGATGGAGACAAGTAACGGCTAAGTACAGATGGAAACGGAAGAGAAACAAGCTGGACTAATCTGTTGTTGATGAAATGAAACTCAAACAATCACTTATAAGAAGATTGAACCAGCTAGGTGAATTTCTGCTCCCGAAGCAACGTTTTTATTTTCTTAATAACTTCGATATGGTGATATTCCTCTGCTATCCCCTCATTCTCTTTGAAAGCATCTCTACATTTTCCTACAGTAATTAGATAATAGAAAAAAACTTCAAGCATATTTTGGCCGTCAATGTGCTTTTTCGTGTTTTTTAAAATTTTAAACTTTTTAATCAGATATCTTTCAAAGCATATTAAGAAAAATAAAGAAATTCTTTTTTGAATTGATAGTTAAAAGTTGAATCCAGAATCAAGTAAGCGTGAACTCAATTTATTATAGTCTTCATTGAGGTAAAACTAATATTATTTAGTTTAACTTTTTCTATCAATCCATGTGAGAGAATTCATAATAGTGAATATGTAGATAATAAGATATAATGGCTTTAAATTGTTAATCACATTATTTGGATGACATTAAAGATAAAAATTTGGACAGTATGATATTACTGTTTAGCTAAATATAAACCGAAATTCGAAATTTGAGTTTTGAATGTGGATTAAATCTGGCGAAATGAAAATAATAGCTAATGTAACATTTGTCAAGCATCTGATAAAAATAGCCGTTAAATCGGTTATAATTGAAGAAGTAGGTGGGGTCAAGGACAAGCTGGGTGACAGTCTGTAAACAAATGAAATTCAGTAGAGATATTCACATGGCCCTGCAATCAAAACATCATAACCTCCATATAAAACATGTCTAGGTGGACCCCAAACAAAACATTATTTCTTTAATTCCCACATTGCCCTTACTTCGTGGGGCAGCCGGTTTCAATCTCTCCGAAAAGTCCTGCTATAAATTAACATTTTTCTCTCCTCCTCCTTGCTTAGCCTCCGCAGTCGTGCTCACAAACACAATTATTTCTCTCTCGCTCTGGTGCCATTATACACACATTGTAACCAACATTACAAGTGGGTTTGCAGAGAAGCTCGAAAAAAGAATGGCAGTGGTTTCGACTAGAGCTTTTGCTGGGGTGTTGGCAGTGTTGGCCATTGCTTTTACTATAGTGTCGCCGTCCGTTGAGGCACAGACCTTGCCTCCTGCTTCAGCTCCTGCTCCTGTTAACGACGGTAACTTTCACTTTTTCTACTCTATCCCTCCTTTTGTGTACGATGTGTAAGATCTCAACTTGTTAAAGGAGTTGATGTTTAATGTAACAAAAATGTAAAATGGATGTGTTTGTCAGGTACTTCAATAGATCAAGGGATTGCATACGTGCTGATGCTGGTGGCTCTTGTGCTTACATACCTCATCCACCCACTAGACGCTTCTTCTTCATACAACTTCTTTTAATTTATTTATTTATTTTTTTTTCAGATTAGATTTGACGCTTCTCGGCCAATGTGGATATATTTTCAGTTGCGTACATTGATTTTTGTTATTGGGGTTGGTTGATGTGTGTATTTATTTGGAATGTGATATTGTTTTCTTCATTACTGTTTTCTAATTTATACTAGTGTTATGATATTTTCAGCCTCCTTCCCATTTTCCTTATTGTTCATTTTTCTTACAGCATTTGAAAATATCCCATTTATTTTATAGAGTAATTTTACCAAAAACACTTGAAACAGAAGATACAAATCAGATAATACTAATGGAAAGTGGAGTATGGAAAGAAATGATAACTTGTATTCTTAAACAGGCCAGGCTGGGGGATATGTATGAGAAAAAGGATCTGTCGAGACATCTCTGGCAAGATAATTTACCCCTGCTTCGATGAAGTTGCTTTTACAAAAGAGAACATGTTATTGATTCTTTTCTTTTTTTTTTGTGCATCGTTTTTGAGACAAAGAAGCTTTGTCAGTCAGCTTTTGAAAATTGAATGTGCTAAAGGAACCAGGCATTTGCTTGCCAGGATTGGGGATTGTAGGAAATGAAGCAGTGTGTGTGTTTTATCATTTGGGTATGAGTGAGGTGTCAAAAGCATATTCTTAGAAGGGAAAATAATATTTGAGGGCCGGCATTGTCAACTAATAAGTTGTCTCTGCTGACTCTGTTCTTTGAGCTGGTGTCTTTGATTTAAAGCATACTTGACAACTTCATAGAAGGACACTACTATGCCCACGGATGGGCCGGCACGACCAACACGAGGACCAATTCCTATAAACAGTCCTCTCATTCCTCCATCCCTGTTCATAATTTGAGTTGTGGATGTCAGTCAAAGCAAGTATGTCACGCAAGTTTAATTATCAAATATGTGATGCAATAAACCATAGATATACCTCCAGATTTCCCTTAACGTTTGCATCGTATTCATGTTTAATGCCCTCGTAGGATCCTTCTGGAGATTGCAACAACAAAGTATCAAGAACCAAATCATAGAAGTAACTAACCACTAAACATTAAAATGAAAGTCAATCCAGTCATTTTTGTGTTCCTCAATTGTGCTTCCTTTTCATATGCTCAATTATTTTCACTAGTAATTTAACATCCATAACAAGTTTTTAATGTTGACTCTCTGTGATTGCTTATATATGCACAAATGCATATAACCTCAACACGGAGGTTATTGTCTGACTCAAGATTTCAAAACTAAAGCTCATATTCATGCAGCCAAGTCCTTTTATAAGAGACATGATGCATCATCGTACCACGTGTCAGATTATGGGTTCAAGGACGTCAACATAGTATACCTTGCCGCCCAAATTTTTTTCCTCTTTTTCCCCACCTTCGGGGCATCAAATTTAAGAGGAAGTTCTTTTCAAAGTAAGAGGTGGTTGAGCTATTATTCATTGGTTGTGAACTGAAAATTTATAAGCATTTTAATAAACCTTGGTTGGGAAAACAACCTCTATTTGACGTCGTGTCTTTGCAACATCCAATGGACAGGTAGCAGCAGCCGCAATGGTTCCTGCTACGAAACCAGCAGTAAAGTTTGCTCCCAGAACACTGGTTGCCCTAGCTTCATCACCAATCACAGAAAGAATACTTCTCCTGATCTGCACAGAATGACAAGGAGCAGTATCAAGATAAATATCTTACAGAACATGACATATTTGAAAACAAATATCTATCCCTTCCACTAACTGTCTGAGAGAATAAAATCTCACCGGTTCAAGGGTAGACCAGCAGATTGCAGAAAAAGGAACATCACGTGCAAGTTGTGCTCCAAGACCAGTCCACAAGATGCGGTAGTTTTGGACTGTTTTCAAGGTATTTCATTAACAATATGGAAGAAGGAATCAAAGAACTATGGGATAACATTGTCCCTGTCAAACTCTATCACTCATAACCTACTAGAGATAATTGCATCTTCTACTTTAACATTGACAGCAAAACTGAATTTTAGTATGAGAGAGTGTTAATTTATCTTTTAAGTCTGTAGTACACAAAAAAACTTACGATTTTGAAGGTTATTTGTGCCCCTCAATGGATTGACAACACCAACTAGTGTCTTCCACACTCCCGGAGGCTTCACACCAGCTTGTGTTTCTGTAAATGCCTATAATTAATAAGGAAAATCAGAACAATAAGCTTTAGTCAAAAACACAGAGAAAAGGATAATGGTCTCAACATAAAAAGTCTTGCAGGTAAAAGCGATTTCTCAAGACTAATGGCTTGCCAAGGTTTCTTTGGTTTTGTTATTTTTTATGTAACAAGTTGACTATTACTACAGTGGAAACATGGGAACTAGATAGGTAATATGTTCTTTTGATTTTTATCACATTATATGTAAACCAATCAAGAGTTTAGTAAACATGAGCACTAAAACCCATGCAGACAGTCAGCAAATTGATGATCATTTTGGATAATTTTGCTTTAAATTGAACAAAATAACATAAAATATGTATACCTGCATGCGGGTTCTTGCAAGTTCAACTGGATAACAAGTAACGCAGGCCAATGAACGTGCTACTGAACCTGCAACTAATGGGACATACGGTGTCAAGATCGGAGCATTACGAGCTGTGAAATCTTCCAATAAATCGCGGAAAATGTCATAACAAGGCAGGTAAATCCCCACCTGATAAATAACAAAAGAATAACCATCAGAAGACGGTCTTTCTAAATAAGTAATTTACTCGTCAAAGAGATGACAAATTTCTTGCACAACACCAATGAGTGGGATCAAACACTAAAAAAGTATTAAAGATGCAAGAAGAAATTCCACAAAGAAAACTTACCGTTGGCACAGCTAATGCTAAGCTTGCGTTTGTGCCTCTCCATAGTCTTCCAAACCCTTCCTGCACATGATACATATTATCCTCTTCTGAAGCCTCTACAATAACTTGTATATTAAGAACAAAAGTTATAGTATTAATTAATGTCACTCTTTGCAATCTACTTGTGAAAGGCCAAATGCTTTTACAGAATAAGAACTCAAATCGTAAGCGGCATGCTGACACTGCATGACGCTAACAGACTTGTTTGTACACAATGTTTAGATTACTGTCCTTCTGAACCTCAAGTTTTGCTGAGTTATTTATCATACGGATCATTTTCAGACAAACAACAAGACACTATCCATGTTGTGAAACAGAGTATTCACAAGTTTCCACTAAATTTTTTCTTATTTTATATGATTTTTCAATGAACTACAGAAGCCACTCTATCCGGGCCCTTCTTTTCAAAGAATAGCTTTATAAAGATCCAACGGATCCAAATTAGAATAAAATATCCATAAAAGGAGAAAGATTAAACTTCAGTTATTTCTTTTTGTGAGTTATGTGTAATCTGAGGACAAATCATTGTGTAAACCAACCTGACGAATGACTTTGTAGAACACATCCAGTGTTCCTTTATACCGATTACATTCCGGAGTACACAATGGTTCAGAGCCAGGAACCGCACGTGCACATGACGTAGAATTTCTCACTTCTGGAAGCATCTACAGAAACAATTCAATAGCCAACATTCATCACTGATCATGTAAAATACAAAACCCAGATTCCAAGCAGTAAACAAAAGAACACTTAATATCTACAAACAATGGCTGCAGGAATTTAAAGGTTGCAACTTCAACCACAATAGCAATTAATGATGGGTCGGGAGTAAAACTACTTTTCACAATTCAACTTGACACCATTCCGTGAAGAGAGTTTCCCTACTTATAATAAATAGTTGTTCAGATATCAGCATTCCCTTCCTATCAATATCATATAAAGTTGTCACAAGCCCCCTCTTTCCTCACAAGCACCAGTTTACATGATAACATAATAGAAAGTACATAATAACAAAATAACAATCAACATATGACTTACAGCATTGGTTTCCAAACATGCTGTACCACAAAGACCCTGATAGGGAACACCAGCAGCCTGTGCTTGCAATCTTGTCTGGCCACCACAACCCAGTACATATAATGTCAATTAATTCCATCACAAACATAAACAATGTAGTCAACTTAAAAACACTAGTATGTCTACAAATTATAAAATAAGACTCATTTTATATAGCAATATTAAATTGAAAAAATGCTTAAAAGGAGCTCTATTCATTCTGTTCTTGGGATTTTTCTCTTCTAAAAGAAAACCAATAAAAAAAGCAACAATTGAGAAGCATCTGCTACAAAAGTTCCGAATAAATTTAAAACACGCAAAGTTTTAACAATTAGATACAAAAATGCAACACGAATGAAGAAAATTGAAGAGGAAACCTTGGCGACATCAAGAGGGTTAACGATAACAGCAGAGATAAAAGCGGCGCCAGCAGCAGAGAAAGCCCGTTCTCCAAAACCCCAATGGAAGTCATTTAAGGGAGGTTTCGAATTCGAAAAAGATTCTTCTTTTCCGTCTTTAAACATGTTTTCGGAGACTGAGGGAACGTTTCTTGGGTCCAAATCAACCCTGGCCGCCGCCGCTGCACTTATCCATGTACCCACACCCTTGCTCGTGCCCACCATTCCTCTACTTACACTGGAACAAACAAGAAATTGTTATATAAAAATGAGAGGAGGTGGTTGTGTTTTTTTTCCCTTTTAAATTAATTAAATCTAGGAGTTTCTGATTTGCATGGGAAAGGGAGAGAGCAGGTGCTTGGTGGCGTGGACATAAGGGCGCCGAGTAAGAGAAGTTGATCTGAGGTGGCCACTTGAAGAAACATTTGGTCTCTATCTATTCTTTTTGTGTTGTTCGGTTCAAGTTTCTTGACCTCCAAGTTATTCGCACCTCGTTCTTCACATTCATTTATAAATTTGTGTTGTTGAGTAGTATCTGTGTCTGTGCTCTTGAATTTTGACCTTTCAAGTTACGGGTCCAATTCAGCATCCTTCGTTGGTTTTACATTCAATTTAAACGCTGTTTGTTGCCCTGTGGCTGTGTTTAACTTGGAATTGTGATGTTGGTGGCGGGTACAAATAAAAAGGAATTATCTTTTTTTTTTTTTCAGTTTTATTATATTTTTAATTTAATAGTTAATTTTTGTTCCAATATTGTTAAAAGTCACTGAAAACAGAACTTAATTTTGCCTTTTCGCCTTTAGAATTAATTCCTCTTTTCATTTGTAATCGTGTGCTTAGAATTAAAGCAAAGGATCTTGTGCCAAGAATTGACATTGTCAATTTTCAAGCTTAATGTGTAAGCCCAAAAGAATGTATTGTTTGATACTTGAGCCCGGGTAGATTTGGGTTGGGCCATTAGTCTAAGCCCAAGTACTATTTGGACCAAACATGCTATCTTTTCGGTCTAGAAGCAGTCTTTTGGGTCATATCACCAATGTCTCATCCCGATTAGTCCCGTTAATCCTCTGAGCAAATCTCAGGAAAAAATAATAATAATTGTAGAAGATAGGGCGAGTTGGATTTCAGTTTTTTTTTTTTTTCTGTATATTCATTTGTATCCATAAATTGGAAACAGCAGAATAACTGAATTGAAAACAGAAAACACTAAACTATCCCCTGCCATAAAATACATCCAGCGGGTTCTTTGAGATGGTTAGTACAGTTTGAGTGTCTATTTTATCTGCGTTTGTTGATTTAACAAATGAAAGAATTCTTCTTCGAGAACTGCAATACTTTTGCCTGGATTGATAAAACTGGATTGTTGATGAAACCATTATCAACTTCACTGCAATCCCAATAGCTTTCTGCCACTTGCATGGATTTAAACAAAATCTGATGCAACAAACAACGAAATCTGTAATCCTTCTCTTGCCATTTTGAACATGATCAGGTTCAGCTTTCTTCTCTTCATTCAAATTACCAAAAATTGCATTTAGTGCTTTCAACACATCTAGTTCAGTCCTTCCTTGATATGCCGTTACTTGTTGGATCAGGTATAATCTGCTTTGCTCCAAACGAGTCAGAGCCTGATGCCTATCCATCAGCTGCCAAGACTGCAACTTCTGTTCATGTAGATAATTACTAGCATTGTCAATATATTAAGTTGCCATATAAAATGAAAAAAAAAAGGTTTTGTTTTATACCTGTAAAAACACGAGCAAGTTTTCGACTTCCTTCAATGAATTTGTTATAGCAATCAATCTCTGTCGCTCTTCAAATGGGGTGTCTCCAACATCACAGTATCGACCATGTTCACAACAAACCCGGCAGAAGCCGTAACTGCTATCAATTTCATCACTAAGTCTATCTTGTAAGTTACCTGCTCTCTCAATGAGACTTTGTAGGCTCTTCTTATCTGACTCCATCAATGGAAATTCGAAACAAGCATACCCCATCAATCCATCAAGAAGCCACTTGCGTTATGGAGTTTCTATTTTTTATCCTGTTGCTTCTTTTCACATGTCATAGCATGGCTCTTTTCCAGATTTGCCCGGCTTTTTCTTTTTTCTCTTTTTGGTGAAAAGTTTGGCGACATTCTGGAATAAAATGTAGGCCTCATTGTGTTTAATGGTCTGCATTTGGTGACGATTTCGGTCACTTTTTCTTATGTGGATTTGCTTTAAAGTAAAGTTTTGTTGCAACTGGGAAGCTTAGCTGTTGCGTGCCCTCCAGTCTCTCACACTCTTCACTGTCAACATTTTTTACTTAATTATCAATAATCATCATGTACGTTAATGTCGTGCGTATCATAATAACATGGTTATGATGCATTCATTGCATATGGTCCAGCCCATCACTTTAATCTCCATTTATCATTCATGTCATGTACGTGGGGCAGTGACTCTTGTCAAATAATGGATGGTTATGGAGTGCCATCATCCCTCGTTGTGTGACACTAACATTCACATGTTTCCAAACATTTGAAGCATCAAGGTCCCATGTGATTTTGCATCAATATTGAACGAGTGTCAAAAGTCTATAGAATCAGCCTTGCAACTCCTCATGTAACCATGGGCCCAGCCCGTTTGTTGTCAACAACTTGAGAATGGGCCAAGCCTAGAATCACCCAATTCATGAAATCATACTATAAATGGATCTGTCCACTAAATAAATACTTCTTTTGGGTCCATGAGTTTCTCTACTGATGCCTGTGAAATGAGAATTGCTAATCTAATCAATTAATTTCATTATTAGCTTGTTAATGATTGCCTACATGCACAGTGACTTGGCTCTTTGCATCGCCAAAACACTCAAATACACAACTAGAGCCATGATCACATTGGGCAGAGAGGAACCAGTGAACAACACTCAATCGGGCCAATTAATGTTGTTTTACGTCTAAAAAATCACATTCGTTATGGCCAAATTCCATCATCTCACATCAATGCTTGGACTATAATCTATGCCTAGCTACTAATGCTCAAGACTAATCGAAATAAAAAAGTTACACAAAATTGATCCACATTGTTCTACATTAATTAAATAAATGCTCATAAGGGTATATTATAATGTGTCCATGCAACATTATAGAGGAGATGAATATTGGTTTTTTAAGGCACCCGATGATCAGGACCCAGGTTCAGAATTGGAAAACACACTTTATTGATTTCTCTGGACCATCACTAGAGAAAAAGTAAATATATTTTTAAGTGAAAGGCACATGAATAATAAGACCCCACAAGAGTGATGGCTCGAAGATTTGATGAGATTTTAATTGCCTTGTGTGGAATATCAGTAGGTGAAATGGACCTCATTAGTTCTTTTTATTAAATTTCAATCGACATGATGACTGGGTAAGATTTCATGGGACACATAGCTTCCATGCATGCATTTGATTTGCCTGGAGCTTACTTTCCCATGATTGTCATACCGCCGACTTCATAACCAACTTGTAATTTAAAAAAAAAAAAAACCAAAAAACCATAAAAAAACAAAAAAACAAAATGAGAGCTCTACTTGTACCCCAGTAGGATTGAGTCCAGACTCAAGTTCTAATTATTTCATATTTAAAATATATATTGGCTATTGAATAATTCAATACAGTTGCATTACATGTTATTCACATGATAAAGAGTTTTTTTTTTTTCTTTTTTTTTTAAAAAAAAAAAAAATGATCATGAGAGGAGGTCAAAAAGATATTACTTCTTTAATTTGTATTGTTGTGCATATTTCGGAATAAATATCTTGTTTATTAACTTTATTTTGTACTTGAATTTTTTCTTTTTTATCTTTTTTGTCGTGTACAAAAGATTTGAAATTTTAGGTTTGTAACCAGTGATCACTATCAACCATGATTCACGTTGTTGAAGTATAGTAAATACTTACAACGAAAGACACGGTGCATGAAAATCTGGGACTTGAAAGGTGGACAGTACAGGAGGTCTAAATCAATTTTATTGTACTTTAACACGTGGACTTAAAAGAAACCGAGCTGTCGAAGTGGGAGTCTAGGCCAGGGCCCGGACCGGACCGGACCATGCAGTCGAGCTGCCACTGGCAGCGACGCCAGTGACGGAGAGAGACAAACGTGTACGGCAATTCTTTGCTGTGTTTTAGCTGTAGTCTGCGACGAATCTTGACTCTGTGATTTCATTGTCTTCTCCTCCAATTGACGATTTCCTAGTCTTTTGACTTTGACCATTTGTTGTTCTTCTTTGTGCCTGCTAAGGGACACGTAGCAGCTCATGTTTCAGACACATTGTATAGTGTTTTTGTCTCTTTCTTTTCGCCGTCACATTGCTCTGCTTAACGTATTATCATCATGAATTTAGTTAGTTTATGTTCTGGTTGTTTTGGTCTAATTTGACAGCCATTTGGTGAACTAAGTACGTTGAAGGGGTCTCCTCCACATAATTTGAATTTTTAGAAGGAGATTGAGACTCAAACGACATAGTTATGAAAAATCATGTGTACAATTACTTTACATTGATTTTATTGAAAGCTTTGATACTAGTGTTCTTTCTCTATATTCTTGAGCTTGTCAAAAATAAAAATTTTATTTTTATTAGAATTAATAGCGACAAGCAAATTAATACATTTTAATACATATAGTTGGTGTTAGCGACGGTTTGATAAAATTTTTTGAAATATGATGAAATTAATAATTATAAATACATTTGAATAACAATTTTTACTGTATATAGAAAATTAAAAAAAAGATTGCACATTTAAAGTTTTATAACTAAATCCAGATTTTAATCTCTCACACGAATATAAAAGGTAAAATATATAATCATTTAATTGAAAGTACATTTATAATTGTGATGTTATTATTCTTTCATAGATTAGTAAGCTAGAAGAAAATAAAAATTTTATTTTCATTGGAGTAATTACTAGCTAGTGTTTAATTAAAGTTTTGTTTTTATAATAATTATTAAGATTACATCATTAAACTAATTAAGAGAAATGGGCTCAAGCTAGATAATGAATAATATGATAATTTGTTATATATTACTCGGATGAGAAAATCCTTAGAGGGTTAAAAAGATTGAATAATGATAACTTAAAGAGAGCCGATAGAATTCCTACAAAAAACTAAGCACTGCAAGACAAAAGTGAAACGTGGTTGACGAAAAGCCTCAAAGAAACTATACCTAGGTGGGGACCATTAAAATAGAACTGTGGGCCTGAGGCCCTGGCCTCGCAACTTGTCGCAGTGGTCAGGCATTAAATTGGTGGTAAAAAGGCTTGCAAGTGGGTCTCATTCGAACATCTTCTTTGAAGATTGATAATGCAAGTGGAGGTGGCTGTATCTATGACAATTATCTATTATTATTAATAAAGCCTGCCTACAATCCTAAATTGTCACCAAGCCTTTTCGTAAATTTTTGACCAAACGTTCAGAGAATGACAGTTCTCGTGACCGGAGATTCTAGCAGGCCGGAATTGCACCTGAAAAGCAAGTCGACATGGCTCGGGCTCTAGAAAAGCTGTGGTCTAAACTAAACTAGACCAGGCTGTACACCTCCCTATTTAATGCCATCACCGCCCTTTCCAACATCATTTTTTATGTATATTTTAAGGGCTTTTTTTTTTTTGCTCTCTCTTTTTGAAATAATATATTTTAAGACTTAAGCCAGATGACGTTATCAGAAGTTTTGTTGGGAACAACAAGATTTTCATTTTAAGGATTCAAAATCCTGTGGTCCCGTGGGCAGTTTTTGTAGTCCTGTCCGTTGTCACACAATGTCCCATAGATAGAACAAAATCAATACTTTATTTTCTTACTTCTTTTCCTTTTTCATTATATATATATATATATTTCAAAAGCAGAATATAGATAAAAAAAAAAAAACTCTCTAACTAGTTGTGATTAATTATCAATCCTTTATTTTCACAATTCTTTTTGTTATTTTATTCTTTTCAAAGTGATAACAAATAAATAAATAATATATAGAGATCCATTCGGTTTTTGTTGTATATATTTTTTAAATTGAATACTAAATAAATAAAAAATTTATAAAAAAATGATTCTTTTTATTATAATATTTACAAAAAAAAAATTAATAGCAAATGAATAAAAGATTTTTAGAGATAAATCATTAATTTGAAATTTATATAGATTAATCATTTATTGCACAATTCAAATCCACTCATATAATTAGGATACAACTAATTCCCTGACATAAAAAGAAAACTTGAGATACAAAATTTAAAGAATATATTTGGTGGGATTTGAACCTACCATTAAGGTAAATGAAATTAAAAACAACACCCATATTTGAGAAGAGATTGCGCACATTGTACTATAATTTAAACCCCTAAATAATGTGACATCGTAGACAAAATATTTCACGAAATTGTTATGTTTCATGAAGTGAAATGAGAAGTAAATATTGGCGATATGATAGATGACGACGGAGACATACATTCTTGGGTTGTTGGATGGATAAAACAAGACACAAGGAATACCAAACATAAGAACATGGACTTGCGCCTCTTGCGCTTAAAAGAGGTCAGCTGTTTGGATAGCACTCGAGTAATATGGTATGAGCAAGGCCAAAGGCCAACCATTGAACATGTTTATAGCTTTAGCTGTTTGGATGGCAGCTTTTTTGAGTCACTCCTTCCTCAATTCACCAACACTAGTGAAAAATTTTAAGAAATATCTCACCCATTAAGCCATAGCTGTTTTTGCCTATTGTTGACTAGCTAGCTTTTTGCTGTCTAACTATTGAATCTCTAAGTGGGAGGGACCAGGTCTACTTTCACTAGCATCTTTACTACTTTTTAGTTTTTCTTTATACACGTATATATATCCATGGAATTAATATCTTATTTATGAACTTTTAAACAATGCCAAACTCGTACAGTTTTACAGAAATTATTGTAGCAATTAGTAGTATTCAAATAATATCTCATGTGACCAAATATTTTGTAGTCTATTGCTCTATTTGATTGTTGAACTGCTAAAAAAATAAATAAATTTCATTTGAATTCTTCATAACTGAATAAATCTTATTATAAGGATCATAATTCAGCATTTTCAGTCGTTTCGCGTTTTTTAAGTTTCAAACACATGTATATATTTAAAGCATCTTTTTCTGGATTTTTCTTTTCAAGCTGTATCTTGAACCGATGACTGAACTTAGTGTTTGGGACGAGACTTTTCAATAGTATACTAGTGATCTTTTCTAAACTGTTTGGTAAAAATGCATTGTACAATTTTGATGTTTCTAGACAGATAATTTTATTATTATTTCTCAAATCCCTTTTTTTTTGTTTTGAACGCACTATTGCTGAAATTCTTAGTATGTCCACGTTGAACAGACTCGAATATATTAATAACTCGTGTATCTTATGTCTGACATGCATCTACCATTAGCTCCATTACAAATAAGCTGAACGAACTAGTGCTTATAGTTTTATTTATTACTGTCTGTACTATGTATTATCATACTTATATATATATATATAACAACTACAAAAGAATTCACGTACAAAAAAAGAAGCCATAAACTAAACAACCCAATTTTTCTCAAAAAAAAAAAAAAAAAACAACCAAATTCAAACAATTCTTAAACAAAGTAATAACACAATCTCAGAAAACATATCTGCAAACACAATTCACACTTAAAAAAATAATAATAATAAAATGAAAGAGAAGAATATACATATTTGGTAGACAAAAAGGTGCACTTGTACACATTGATGGAATAAATCGAAAAAAATAAAAACAGACCACACTAGTACTAGAAAGGAGAGTTGTTATGTACCCAAAACTCCACTCGGAATTTACCAAAAGAACTGATAATTTCTTCAATCAATCCAAAATGGGAAAAAAGAAAAAAATCAATGCATAGGCAAAGCATGATCTTGAAAGTAATTGTCGACGTCCCATATGCATGAACCCAAATCCCCATCTAAACTCACCGAAATATCGCCCAAATCTTTGCTCAAAACGGGTACACTCATTTCGTCGAAAAATATCCGAGATGGAGTCTCGGAATCCAACAGAACCGGATCCAACAAAAGACAGTCGTTAAAGTCGACTTCACTGTCTGGTCTCCACTCACTCTCACTCTCTGCAGCAGTACTGGCTGCCTGCAAGTCCAAAACAGCTGGACACTCGTTTCTCACTTCAGCTTCCTCGTTTGTCTGGAACCTAAGTACCGACGTCGGCGAACATATTGTCTGAGACTCGTTGCCGGAATCGTACCCAGATATCGTTTCGCTGCTACTTCTCTCTGGAGGTTTCATGAAATTGGTTTGAGCGTCAGGTCCTTTAATGCGAATAGCAGCTTGGTCGTAAACAAGAGCTGCCTCTTCAGCGGTGTCGTAGGTCCCGAGCCAGACCCGGGTCCGTCTGGACGGGTCTCGGATCTCCGCAGCCCATCTCCCCCACGGCCTCTGTCTCACGCCACGGTATTTGTTGCCGTTAGATCTACCACTGGCTTTTTGCTTCGCTGGTCTTGTTGCGGTGGTGACTCTCTCTTTGTTGTTGTTGTTGTTGCTGGCAGTAGTAGCATTTTCGATAGTGGGTTTCTTCGAACCATCTTCCATTTTGATCTCGTTGATGTGCTTCCTCACTCGAATTGGAGGTGACGACAGCGACGACCCACAAAAGTCTCCATCTTCGTCGCTTGAGGAGTCGGTAGCGTCGCAGTCAGTGACTGATATCCGCACAACTTTTGATATTGTCTGAAAGCTTGAAGCTTTCACGAGCTTGCTTGTGATTGTTCTATGTTCTGAGTACTTGGTTCGAGAAAAAGTGAGTTGATTCATTTTAAATCACTGGATTGACCGACTATATATTAAAAAACACGAGAAATGAAATCGAAGAACCAAAGAGAGAACTAGAAGAGATAGAGAAAAAGAGACTCACAACAACAGTGAAGGAAACAAAGGGAGTGTGAGAGAGAAAGACAAGGAGAGAAATTAGAGTTCAGTTGCAGAGAGGAGTCAAAAGGCTAACCATTGCTGTTTTATAGGAGAATCATGAATAGCTCAACACCTTTTTTAATTATTATTTTGTTTGTTTCTTCTTTTTCTTTCTTCCTCTTTTTTTTTTTAGGAGGGGGTTTTGTCTTGTAAGTTACAAGTTTGAAATCTTAATTAGTGATTAAACAAGGGAATTAAGATAATATTAAATTAAATAATAATAAATCGAATAGAGGGGAGTGATAGTTACAGCCGGAGATTCCGGTGAAGACCGGAGATCCCAAGCGACTCGCCGCATCTAGTAGTACCTTCTTTGATTTCGACACGTGTCATGCATCCCTCGAATCTGCTTGGCAACCACGAAATCGATCCGTACTCTCCACGCTCCAACAAGGATCATTTCTCACAGCTCAACCGCATTGGATGCTTCTCGCGCGGCCCCTGCTGTAACTGTCACCTGTTGGCCTGTGATTAGAGATACAGGGGGAGATGCACGACAGCCAGGGAACACTAGCATCTCTCTCGATTATGTAGGTCACGTGAGACCATTTCTGCTAAGTGAACATCATTCGGTCACCAACATGTCAGTCATGACGGACCTTTGACTGTTGAGAAGATTAACCTTAATATTTTTTAAAGATATTTTTTTCAAAAAAAAAAAAGAAAAGAAAAATCAGTAATTATAAGATAAATATACTATTGATCTGCTGATTATAATTCCTTGTCCACCAAGCATGTGCCTCTTCCGTTTCCTTCCACTGATGCCTCGTTTATACTTGGAAACCAACTTGAATCAGCTACTAATAGTTGTTACTAAATTAAATTTTATTTATTATTTTTATGATTGTCAAGATCAAAGTCAACTATAATTGACAATATTTATTATGTACATTAATCAAATTTTAAATTAGTTTTACAAGAAAAATATTAACCAAGCTGTAATAAAGATATGGGAAGCGTGTGAAATGGAGTGTACAAAAGGCTTGGGGACCAAGGAAGAGGAGGACATTGGTGGAGGAATGGGTAGGTAGGAAACTGAAAAGATCTTTCTCACTTCTGGTGTCAATGTTGTTCATTTATTTCACGTGACCTTTACCTTATATTGTTTCTGTTTTATTTTATTTTCTTATTATTTTTTTTAACTATATTTACTTGGTATGAGGCACATCCAATTTTTATCTTGCCATTGCAATTAGTCAATTACAATAATAAACAGAGCAGAATGTCAATTTTAACTTCACATATCAGCTAAGCAATTAAAACCAGTGACTAAATAGGAAGGACCATGACGTTTCTCGAAAAAAAATTATTGTTTCTTAAACCTGTTAGGCCTCGTTTGGTACGCGGGATAAGATTGAATAATTTATGTGGGATTGGATTGGATGAAATGAGATTGGATTCAATGTTATCCCATGTTTGATGAAAGTATGATAGGATTAAAAATAGTGGGTATAAATTTGGATTTTAAAGAAATTTTTCGGGGTCTTTTTAGAAATTTTACAAAATCTATATTAATTTAATCCATTTTCCACCATTTCCAGACGCCTCTCAAACTGCAAAATCACAAAATCGCCGACCGTCATCTCTCTCCTCCCTCTGTCCTCCGCATCAAGCCCCCTCGCCATCATCCCTCCACCGCTTCTCACCTTTGCTGCACGCCGTTCTGCATCAAATCCCACTCTCTCATCCCTCCACCGTTTCTCACCTCCGTCGCGAAGTCATACCTCTGTCGCGACGCCTTTCGCAAAGCTACTTACAACGCCGTTTATAGCACCGTTTCCAGCATGATCTCGTCGAACTTGGCTGCGACGCGATCGCCGTTGTCATTGTTCAATTGGACGTTGATGTGGGGGCGTGATATCGTCGAAGGACGCGTTGAGGTCGGCGAGAGAGGAGAGGCCGGTGAGAAAAAGTTAACCCACCATTTCACTGGGATGGATTTATCCCACTCTAGTGGGATAAAATCATGGCGGGATAACTTTCTCCAGCCTCCAGTGTCTGCACCAAACGTGGGATTAGATAAAATTTAATTCAATCCCAGTCCAATCCCAACAAACAAACGAGGCCTTAAAGTAATAATCAACCAAACAGTCAAAGCTGCTCTTTTTTTTTTATTTTTTTTTTTAACTTTGGGTATTCGATTATTATTTCTGAATCCTTTTATGTAAGTCAAGCCCATTTTAAAGGCTTTTCCCTTTACTTGTTGAGTTGTTTCATTCTATTTTTAAGTAGTATTTTTGTTCTTCAAACATCGAGGTGGGTAGAATCATCTTTTAAAGATAATGAAAATTACCCTCTTAAAAAATGTAATAGGTAGACTGGATTCACCGCTTACACAACGGCAAACCAACGGAGGAAAAAGCCTGTTAATATGTAAGAACATCAATTACACCTTCGTTCAAAACAATTAACTATTGATATGGTCTTTAACAGGAAGCTACGCAACATTGAACAAAGAGATTTTTATCTAAGCAGAGAGCTTTATATTGTCAATTCAGAGTTATTATGGTAACACACTCAGTATGATCACTCAGCCAAAAATAAACAGACAGCCTAATCAACAAGTTCTCCTCTTAATTGTTGTTTCACGGGTTGAGAGAGGGTTCTATTTGACATCGGCAATAGGAAGATTGCCCTGTCTGTACGCACAAGCGCAAGCTTTAGTTCGTTTCAAAGTGTGAAATTAATCAATTACAACAAACATTTGCATAACAAGCATTAATTACTGATCTCACATAGTTCTAAAGATCAATTTTAATACAAACTACAACACCATTGTGCTTTCGCAGAAGATAATGTATAGATAGATCCGATTTTTGCTTGTCCATTAACAGAAGACAACAGATCACACTTCATTTATACATAGCAAGCACTAAAAGACAATGATCTCACTTTCACTCGCAAAGCACACTAGCCCATGGCATATTTTTGGGTCCAGCTCCTAGCAGTTGACTCGTACTTGGCCCTATCTGTCTTGTACATATGAGCAATTTCTGGCACCAATGGGTCATCAGGGTTGGGATCCGTCAATAGGGAACAAATTGAGAGCAGTACCTGAAAGAGGAAACATCCACCCTTCCCACCCACTTAAAAACAGAAATGATAAAACTTCGAAGAATGGCAGAAGGAAACTTATGTGTTCGATGCAGGGCAATAGATAAAAGTCTTTGTTATTTATAATTTGCAAATGACATTCATGCACACAAGTCAAAATAAGAAGTTACAATCTATTCAGCATTTGAAGGTTGAAAGTTGTAAAGAGACCAGAACCTTAGATATGGTCAGAGCGGGGCTCCACTGTTCTTTTAATATGTCGAGGCATATACTGCCATTGCTGTTAATATTCGGGTGAAAAACCTTAGTTCTAAACGCAACCTGCAAGATTGAGAAGACATAGCACTTAGAGAGAACTAAAGGATTTAGTGAAACAGGAGAATAGACAATGTATTCTTCTCAAATGCCAACCAACGAATTTCACAATATAATGTTTTCTTGAAACATGATCCCATCAACATGCTCTAATCATCAATATTTTTGTGGTCAATGTGTTGAGAAACTTTAGAAGTCCTGATTTAGATATGGAACTTTCAATGCACAGTTCATAAGATCCAATCCTCAATTTTACCAATCACCACTAAAAACACAGGATCAGATTTAAGCTCTCATTATTTCACTATGTTCAAAATAATTCTGAAAAGATGAAATGGCAAAATAGCTTAGCACCATTTCCAAAATCAAATCTCTATACTAAGAATTCTATTTTGATGAAAAATGGCCAAAATATTCCCAACAAATTATAATTAAAAACAAATTTGGAAGAAACCAGAAAATGTATTATAACTCTTTCCTATTTTCATAGTCAATGAATCCCTCACCTCCAGACAGTAAACATATGAGCCTAATCTTATGTTCATAGTGTGCTGTATCCTCCAAAGTCATAATTTTTCTCAATATTTGTAAGAAAAGATAGATATCTGATAGGCAGCATCACTACTTAATATTTTGGCATACCTTTGGTGGTTTAAATGGATAATCAGGAGGGAAATGAATTGTAACTAGAAATACCCCTCCTGCATAAGGACTATCAGGAGGACCCATTATGGTTGCTTGCCAATGAAACATGTCTTCCGCCACAGGGCCTGTAGAATATATATATGGAGCGTATCATATCTTGTAAAGATATTATAATAGACAGTACATATTATTTCAAATTGTTAGAAAAAGGAAAAGGTAAATACATAACATTGGGATTAGATGATTTATCCCAGGAATAAATCTTCAGTTTTAAGAAGAAGGATTTAATCAAGAATGAACCGTAAAAAATTCAAAATATAAAACAAAGCTTGAAAATCTTCCACCATCACTTCTTCGGCGGTCAAAGTAAACCTGTGAATCATATTGCTTCAAAAATATACCATTCAATTAGCTTCTACTCACCTGTCTCCCTTTTGGTTATCACAAAAGCACAAAGGCCTTACAATATATGGAAGATGACCTGGGAACTGGTTTAAGTATTGGAGAAAGTTTTGCAAGGTCAAAATTATCAAAAACCAAGAAAAACTCAATTGATAACATCAAAGTATTTACTCTCCAGAAAAAGGAACTACTAAAAGATTAAGCGGGAGCTGACTACACAGTTACTACTCACTCACTCGCATAAGACATCATATGTGCAAAACTAGGACGAAATATATCACCTAATATAGAATCCAGCATCCTTTCTAGTACATTGGTAGGCATCAAGTGTGTATATATATATTATCATACCACAGCCATTATCATGTACTGTGAATAACTTCAGGACATCACTATCAAACCCATTTTACAAATCCTAGAAAGTGACATACCAAGACATATCATGAGCAACATAAAAGACTTATGGACCAAATATAAAGAAATGCAAGCTTATTTTGTTAAAATTGGAAATAAAACGAAGTCAAAAGATACCCCATAATCAACCTATAGAGGAAAAAAACACCTATATTCACAGCCATATGATGAAACTGACCTCATGACCTTAATTACAATATTTTTGTTTGACATAGGCAATATTTTGTGCAAAAATAAGCCTGCACAAGCAATCATCTATTAGTAGGGAAAAATGCATGGAAATAGCCATTCGAAAACTTATTAAAAAAGGGGAAACAAAAACTCACCTATTGGTAAACCATTATGATGGGATCCATAAATTCACATCCTAGTTGAACAATACAATGCCTATTGCAGTAAGCCATCTCGAAAGATACTTAAATTCAGTAACAAACACCATTACTCACAGTTAAGTTATTCAAAATAATACATGCAATAGATGATTTAAGCTGGAAAAAGCTAAAACCATGAATTAACATGCATGTAGACCAATCTATAATTCTCTCCAGATTCTCCAATCCCATTTCTTTCTCATCACTAATCCACCGAACCACTAAATTTGTCATTGCTTCTTAAGGATAGAACGTAAGATCATATTCCTGACCACTACCAATCCCATATTTTTACTGCTTTTTACCCATTATTTAAGAAAATGAAAACCCTCATACAGCATCATCCAACTTGTGAATACACATTTTTTCGAATTTCAACAACAAATCCACCTCAAAGGAAATGAAAAAACAACACAAAATCAAAGCTTAGAACACAAACAACACAATACCTACATAAACAAAGCTGTTATACTAGAAAAATTACATTTGTTGAGACATAATTGCAACTCACAGATAAAAAATAAATAAACAAACCAACGCAAATATTCAATCACTCAGGTAACTCAAACCAGCAACACAAAGTCCATCCAATAATATCAAGTGATATGCAAAAATAAATAAATAAATCACATATTTAAACCAGAACAAACAATTAACATATCGACACATATACCTGAAAAGCAGAAAAGTGATAGATCGAACTCGAAATCAACCACGGACCCTTTTTCAACCAAAAAAAAAAAAAGGAGAGAAAAGAGAAGAATATAGTACCAGCACTGCAGGAGGTGGGAGGATCTTTTTGTAGATCCTTGAGCTCCTTCAAGATCCGCTTGGAAGCCATGAAGGGAAACCTGGAAGATGTTGTCTCCGATCTACGACAAGGAGTTGTTGCGGAGAGAGAATAAACTTGACGAAATGTAGAATAAAAATCTTAGATAAAAGAGTGGTCGGGTAGGCAAATTGTACGGTGTAGTTGTTACTTGTTTGAAACTTCAAAGCGACTTTCCTTGCTCTATCTAACTATCATATGAACCTGGTCTTCACGCACAACTTAGATTTGGGGCCCCCATCTAAGGCTTTCTTTAGTGGACGGCTGTGGTTCCACACCAGATTCTGGATTGTGGTTTTGATTTCTGATTGGTCGTTAATTACCGTTGAATTCATCCTCTCGGATTCTATACGGGTCGGATTTCCTTTTTTTTTTAGTAATCGAAATTTCCATTTAAACTGTAAACGAAACTCTTATGGTTTTTTTTTTTTTTTTTTAAATCTCATTGTTTGTTATGTTTTCTGTTTTAGCTTGTGTATTAATCATATCACAATTTATATCGCAGATAATCAATGAATAAATATTAAAAAAAAAAATCGATGAGTTAAATTTTGAAAACCCATCCGATAATTTTGTCTTTTATTTTTAAATAAGTGATGGTTTATCTATGTCTAAAAATTAAGAAAAATTACTTCATATATTGACATAGATTAGATTAATTATATTTGTGAAATGCTTTTTACAACTGTATTGAGGTAATTGGGTTGTTGATTATAGTCACACATCCTCTAAATTTCAAATTTGCACCTGACAAAAGGAAAAAAAAAAAAAAAGGAAAAGATGAGGTCAATTGATCGATATTTATTGTTAAAATGCATTGAGCCTTCAATTTTAGCGTGATGTTGGTATAAAAGTATGTATTTAAATTGGATTTTATGAGATGTGTAGTTTACAGGGCAGATCACATAAGTTCTGTGATCAAATTTATTAGCAAAGAAGATGAATTATAATGATGTATCGGCCATTAGTAGCACTCCTTCGATTGGAACTATTTTCTAAAGTCTTAAATTTACAATTGTTTTTTTTTACTTTTTTATTAATAATACTAGACATTTCACTTTGTATATTCTATTTGTATCTCAAATAATAAAATGTTAAATGATGATGTCATTGGTTAATGTTGAATGGATACACATCAACAACTATTTATTACTGTTGTAAAATATTTCGAATCACTAACTGTCACATTATCAAATGAAAGGCAACTGTGATTCATACAAATAATAGAATACAAAAAGTGGGGTATTTATCATTGTAGTTTAGAAAATAGTTATCTTTTAGAAACAAAAAATATGTTGCAGAAGTAATTTTTTTTTTTTAAAAAAAAAAACAATAGATTTGGTATTTTTAAAGAATTGAAAGTAATATAAATATATTTCCTATTATTTTGAAAAATGAGTAAATTAGTAGTTTGGAGGTGAAAGTAATAGTTTATTTTGAAATTTTGTTTCTAAAATTATATATATATATATTAAAAATAGTTATCTTCAATTATTAATGCGTCATAACTATTAAATTATTGATACTACTATTCTCAACATTTCATTTCGTTGTATTTGAATTAAATGATAAAAATAAATGTTTTAGAAGAGATGATATAATAAATGATTGTGACGAGTGATCTTAATAATTTAAGAGTTAAGACGTATTAATAAAAAAAAATATTTATACCATTAGTATCTTTTAACTTTAAAATATCATGATGAATCAAACGAATTCATCTATTGCATTTGAATTAAATACGAAAGATAATTTTTTTAGGAAAGAGAATGTAATAGATAAATTTAATTGATTCGTTGTACATTTTTAAAGTTAGTAGATATTAACCATAAAAATTATGTATATATATTAATTCTACTATCAATATCTCGTAACTTAAAAAAAAAAAATTGATCAAATAATCTCAATTATAGATTAGATCTAATTGACAGGAACGGAAAAAAAAAAAAACGTAAATTGAATTAAATAATTATATTATATTAGAGTAATAAAATTATACCCTTACATCAATAAATTAGAAAATACTAATGGCAAGTATTATCAAAACACTATTAACTGCTTTTAGGTCAAGTATTAATATATCACCAACCCTTCTCCTTTGGCTGCTTATGGTCCCATTGTTGAATATGCGTCAATTTTTAACAGCTATTACCATTAGGTGCTCATATTGCTCGTTTGTACCAGTGATGGTGATCAGGTTGCCTATGCATTATCAAAACTGGCTAGAATTCTTCCAGGGGCGAGATGTGGCTATAGCGCTATCCATGCGCTTTTATCATCCCCGTGCTCTTTTGAATGATTTGACATTTGAGTTGATAAGATTAAGCTCTCTATCATATAGATCAAACCAAATAATACATTCATTAAATCCTTCTTTAAAATTTTTCCCAAAAAAGAATCCCCTTTTAAAAAAAATCTCTTCCTCATCCAACAAGTTGTCCATAATTTTTATTTTTCACTCTTAAACTAAACACATATAATAACAGCAACGATGAATATATTATTTAATTTGTAATTTATTTTATAAAAAAATTAATATTATAAATTCAAATCGTAATCATATCATTTCAAATTACATTAAAAAAATAATTATTCTAAAAACTGTAAACGATGAAAGGAATTGTAAATTATTTCAATAGTTATAGAAGATCAATCAATATTAAATAATAAGCCATCGATAACATTGTAATCAATTACAATTATTTTCGAAGAACAATCCACAACAAATAATTAAAAGGGTCACTTTGACGGCAATGTTAAATTCATTTATTAGATGATATAGTTCCTAATATAAAAATGTAAAAAGCAGATATGATATCACTCTCTCATTAGTCATTACCCTTACTTTGCGAGGCCGACACTCTAGTAATGGTCTTTGGCTCATCCCTCCACTTAAACTCAATGTGAATTGTGACACTTTATTTTCCTAAAAGTATAAAAAAATTGATGTTGCACCATAATTATTAAATTTCAATTTACAACATTTTTTCTTTTTGAAAGAATTAAATTAAGAGTAATGGCAGTGCGTCGGCTTCATCAAGAATCCAAAAACTATGCCATATCCCACCACTCAACAAATAAACAATTAAATAAAAGAAGAAATAAATAACTAATAACAATAAACCCAAACGACCACCAGAAATGAACAAAAACATCTAATCTATACAAACCAATTTATGAACTTATATGTATGTACCCGTAAGCTGTAACATAACATCAAAGAGAATCCAAAGCCAGACAGACATGGCCACGCGTTGGACCGTTATGTCATACCCTTTCAATCTGCGTGTTTCTTCATGTTCGATTTATGTTTGTCTGAAAATTGCCTCTTCTTCATATTCAACACAGAAAATCACATCAACGGATATTGATCCTGCAATCAACCAAAATTCTTCTTTAAATTTACTATAATTTACTTCTTTAATTAAAGTCCAAATAAATTTACTGTTCCACTCAAATCATATCTACGTTTGTCCAATAGTTGTCACTCAATTTAAAAAACAATAAACACAAACAAAAGTAAAAAGTTAAAAAAAAACAAAGCACTTGATGATTGAAAAAACGTTACCATTTGAACAAGTTGATGGTGCATCTGGGCATGGAACTATCAAGCTTCTTCAAGCTGACATCTCCACAAATGACATTGACCCCCACTGGCCTTATCCTCAACCCTCCCACACCCAATCCCACACTCGACCGGACCACCACCTTCACCACCAGGTTTTTGTTACTATGCCGTCTCTTCAGCCTCGTGGCCGCGCCCTGTTCGATCGGCTCCTCGCTCTTCGTCTCTATCTTTAAGCTCGTCACGTTCTTCTTCGCTTGAGTGAAACCTGCCACTTTCGCCGACCCGAAGTCGATCTCGTCGTTGTCGTCCGTGCTGATCTCCATCTCCGACTTCCCGTACTGGTACGTCAGCTTCCCGTTAGGGTTCCGTACCTCCACTCTCGCCAGCGTCTGCACGTTCAAATAGGTCCCGTCGGGCTTCTCCGTCACGTTGAAGCGCGGGAACGACAGCGACTGGAGGTGGATGACGGGGGGTTTTGGATCGAACCAGAAGTAGAAGACCAAGAAAGAGATCGAGAGTACGAGGAGGAGAATCAAGACGAAAGCGCAGCAGCAGCAACAGAAAACGCGACAGCAGCTCCTGCGTTTCCTCTTCGGATGGAACGACGGTGGCAGCACTGGTTTCCGCGGCGGCAGTTTGGTCGCCGAATGGACCGGGAGGGTCGGGTCCCTGTAACCTGGTGGTTTTTTGAGGACCGGTTGAGCTGATTGTGTGGCCATTCTTGAAACTCGAAAATCGGGTGGTGCGGTTTGCTTTTTATAGGAAAAATGTTTCAAACCGTTGAAGCAGTTAAATAATTGGCGATTCTCATGATAAAATTAAATCGCATGCAGTTAATGATCAACACGTATTAACTTCGGTGAATTGAACAATGATTTTTTTTAAAAATGGATTATTGCTTCAAGAAACAAAAACAAGAAAACAAAATTAATTAAATGAGGAGACAAAGGAGAGAGATCTTGAATTGTGATCGAAGGAGAGAATTGGGAGAGGAATTTTTTTTTTTTTCCTGAGATTGTAAAGAATAAAAGGATCTAAAAAATGAGGAAATCGGATCGCGATGACAAAGTCATTAAAAACAAGAGAGAGAGAGAGAGAGAGAGAGAGAAAGTTATAGAAGGAGTGTAATGGAGGGTTGTCTTGTCTCTTATGGGACGAGTAGAGGTGGTGTAGAGGTACGAGTGGCATAAATTCGTTTTGCGAGATTCACGCGCGGCATTTCTATGCTGACATGGCGGGAACCTTCTCACTCTGTTTTTCGTTTCTTTATCTTTGAATTTACATTTTATCCTTCCTATAATGCTATTTATATTTCCTTTTTTAATATTTTCCAATAGACACAAAATTCTGGCAAAGATTGTCCAGATTTGGCTTCTGTTTTACTCAATTAAATTATGTGCTAAAATGATGTAGCGTGAATTCACATGCATTAGTATATCTATGTAGGTTAGATCTAATTAAAGACTTGAAATATTTATTTGTGTTTTCATAAATTATAATCTTCAATAATATTAGAGAGACGCTTGATTTTACCCATGAGAAAACATGGAAATTTCCGTGCACTTGAAGAAGTAATAAATGGAATGATATGAAATGTATGTGAAAAAGTAAACGATAGTAATTGTATGACACCGAAAGTTTTGTTTGTACACAACTGCAAATATATATTAAGAAAAAAAAAATGTGGAAATGATAGAACGCAAACAAAATAGAATGATAGAAAAAGAAGTGGAAATGGAAACGGTTGAACGCTGCATGTTCGTCCACGTGGAAGAGGAGCCTCGCTAGTTGCGGCGGTTATCCACTGAGCTTGTCCTTTCCACCGGCGACACTAGACTACAGGTAGTCAGAAACGAAGAGCAGATAAACTCCCGTTCCCGAATTACCTTCCTACCCCTACCCCTGCCTCTTTTAATTTATTTTAATTTTTTAATAAATTTGAAATTTGAGGAGAGAGTAAACCCCAATTCTTTTTTTTTTTTTTTTAAAAAAACAATAATATAGATTTTTATGTTAAAAAATGACACCACATTAATAGATGTTAAAACCTAGTAGACTGTTGATACATATCAAAACATATTTTATAACGAACCAAATTCTAGATACGTGATTTTAACCTCCCTTTTAAACAAAATTTATTGGGGTGAACTTAGAAAAACTTGATTTAACTCACATAATGCGAGAGAAAGGTTCTCCATTACTAATAGATGTACAAAAGAAAGGACTGGCACGGCACCCCACTCAAATGTAAAAAAGGGCATGCACTCCTTAAAGGTGCCAATTTAAAAGTATTGAACAAGCAAAACTAGCATAAATGTGATTTAAGCATAGGTGCAATTAATACAGTAGCACGAAGCCCTTCGTATTAAGTGTAATGGACACGTTTGTTATTTTAAATGGCATATACTTATCAAGTGAGTGTAATATTAGAATGATACCTTACCCTGAACCACGTATTGTCATAAAGTTGAAACTTGAGACTGCTAAAGTAAGCAAGTTAGTCTTTTGACGCGAACAGCAATCTATATATTGAATCATTTGATCAGACGTCAAACGTGCCCTAAAATAGATAATGGCAGAGCACTAACAATTTTCAATTTGATGTGACGACGGCACCTAACATTTTTTTGTGGTGCAGTGTCCATTTATTGCACAAAAATTCGATTATATGTAATGGTTTGGTGCGAGGGATGAGATGAGACTTTATTTCTTCTTGTTGATTCCCTTAATGGTAATCATGGTTGATTTGCGCACTTCAACGCAATTGGATGCACGAAGAATTGTCAATGTAATTTGTAAATTATATGATTAGGTGAATATTTTTTATAATTTTCAACGCTTTCAAGTCCATGGTAATGATAAGTTGAAGAAAAAAAAAAAAAGTCCATGTTACTGCAGCTACATCTCGTGATTGTATATGCAAATTTGCTATTCACATTACGTTGAAGATGCCATTATCATCCAAACTATAGTATTGGTATGTTATGATTACAAGTTTGAAGCTAAAAGGTTCGTGTGAACAAAAAGGTTAAATCCATCTGATAACCTCTATGATTAAAATAAAACCCATATGCTCACGAATGAGGGGAAGTGAACTACTTGCTTTGTAGAAAGCAATAAATCAGTAAAATTTGTGAGCTAATTAAGATAGTGAAAAATTAGTTATTTATAAGACATAAAAAGCAATTATAACTATATATATATGAAAAAAGTCTACTAGCGTAAAGATACTAGTTTTTTTAATTTTATTACATTTTTATCAAATATATTTTCTCACGTATCTAGATAAGAAAAACAATTTAATCGTCAAAATAGTCACATTGTTAATACTTTTCACAATAAATGACAACATTTTTTATGCTTTTCACTATAGTTTTTCTTTTTATAGATATATTACATATATCATGTTCTTATCGTTATTTAGTATAAAAAATTAAATTTAGACAATAATGATTTTATAAATACATAAGTAAGATCGTATTATGTGTTATATTTTCAAATTTGATATAATTTATCTTGTAACTTTATTTCTAAACTAACAGTTGTGGATGAAATCCACATGTAACTAACAAGAGCTCGTTGAAAAAAAAAAAAAAAAGAAAAAAAATTCTAAACATAAAGTCAGTAAAAACATAGTAACTTGACACAATTAATATAATAAACACATGAAATACATAAATAAATAAATCCATGCCAAACCATCAATTGTCTCAACACCTAGATTAAAAAGTAGACAATTGATTAGAAGTCGAAGAATTGAAGTCAAGTTCATATAGACTTAAGAAGAATAAAATTACGCAAATTTTGAACGTAACACGAGCATATGCTGCATATCCCTTGGCAAGGCTAGGGAGGCTTTTATTAATTGAAAAGAGCAATTGGATACCCAAACTTTATCGAATAAAATGATCAAAGACAAGATCATAAATGAAATACGGGCAAGAATTAACCCAAAATTTATCTGCATACAATGTCAAAGCATATACTTAATTCGACGACTAGGAGTTAAAAGAGAAAGATACAACTCCTAAAACATTAGAGAGACTAACAACATCCACAGCAAAAGGCTTCTCCAAAGCAAAAAAAAACATGCCTCAAAACCAGCAAAAAAAACTAAGCATTATTAATGGAAAAGATTTGGCCCATCTTAGAAACAGAAGAACCCATTTGAAAATGAGTAAACATAGTGTCAAGTATATAATAAGTACTGTTATTATTATTATTATTTTAAAAGAAACCACTAACATCAGAGCTGGAAGAATTAGGCAAGGTTAAAACGAGAAATCAAGGTCGAAGAGAGCAGCGGTTGTTCTCCGTCTCTGGGTGGTAGCCTAGTGACAGAGATGGAATACGTGAGCCCAGAAGGACTTCGTCTGGATGGTCGACGCCCCACCGAAGTATACCCTATTACCCACTTCTCCTCTTCCGTTTTTTTTAATCTATCATTCTATACTTCTTATTGGTGTCAATAATCTCAGATGAGGCAACTCCGAGCCCAGATTGGTGCCGTTTCAAAAGCCGACGGGTACATAATCTCTTCTTCTTATTATTAGTTTTATGATTCATAATGCATACTAATTCAAGTTATTTTATCTTTCAGTTCTGCCATGTTTGAGATGGGTAATACCAAAGTCATTGCTGCTGTCTATGGCCCTAGAGAGGTACTATTGTACCCTATATAAATATTTTATGTCAGCAAGTCCTGACTTTTAAATTCTTAGGAATATGTAAACTTTTAAATTACTACGAGAATATATATATATATATATATATATATAAGAATTTTAATTTTTTTAATAGTCGATTATTGATCATTAGTTGTGTCTTTCAGGTTCAAAACAAGAGTCAGCAACTTAATGACCAAGCACTGGTGACATTTTAAATAGTGATTTTTAATGTTTTGATTTGTAATTGGCTGGTAGGTTTTAGTTTTCTCTCATTGTTTGCCTTTGTATACTTGTTAGGTACGTTGCGAGTACAGCATGGCCAATTTCAGTACTGGGGATCGCGTGAGAAAACCGAAGGGCGACAGGTTATTAACTTTTTCTTTTGAAATGTCATTGAAACTGTACTTGTTTGTGGTCTGACGTGTTGAGAAGTACATTGAATGCTCGTGCGTTGGATTAAATCTGCTTAAATAGTATGGTAGTGTAATTTGTAATTAGTGAAAATCAAGAAACATATGGGAAGAAATATTAAATTTTCACATGTATCGGTTCTAAATCGGTGGATGCATGTGTTTTACTCGATCGTATATGATTTAGTCAATGTGAAATAGATTTCAATCAAAGTCTGGCAGTATGTGTGATTGAAGCATTTATCAAGTGTGAGTTGTTATATTTCGTTCCAGTTATGTTTAAAAAGGTTTTCGATTTGGATACCGGTGTGGATCAAGGATGTTTCTTTTGTGTTTGGTTTGGAACTTGTGGTTAGGACCAAATATTAGAGCTTTTGAAGGTGTACCTGTGATCGGATATAAAAATTATTGCATTTTCTGCGCCAACCTATTGGATTTATATTTTTTTTAGGTAGTTTATTTTGTTGTCTTATACATGAATGTTCTTGTGATCCTTTCAGGCGATCAACAGAGATATCTCTAGTTATTCGCCAAACAATGGAAGCATGCATAATGACACATCTGATGCCTCGTTCTCAGGTTTATTGGAAATTCTTGGTAGCCTTTTCTAATTGCTAACTAGTCGATACTGCTCATTCATTTCTGTAAACGTTTCTTTTGTTGTTGCAGATAGATATATTTGTACAAGTTCTGCAAGCAGATGGAGGTAACTCATATCTGAATTGCAAGTCTTCATTCTAAACTCTAGATGATACAAACTCTTTTTACATTATGAATTCTTGCTTCCCTTGCTAATTCTTCGAATGCACAGGTTTGTCAAGACCATTTTTTGGCGTGCTTTCTTCCTCTCCTTTTCTTTTTAAATTTTCACAATAATTTTAAATCGGAGTATGTATTGGAAATGTTTCACCTCAGTTTCATCATACTCTCTCTGTCTCTCGCGCTCTTTTGTTCACTATACCTTACTGACCACCCCCCTTTCGTGGACCACCACAAACATAATCAGTCTTGTGGTGGCATGGAAGGCACTATGTCAACATTTCTGCCCCCTCTATATGATAAGCAGCGAAAAAAAGCCTTGAGCAGCACACATTGCTTAGAACTAGTGGTTGCATCTGATATTAACTGGCTGCTAAAGCGTCATATATCATAATTTAATATTCGTAAGTAGAAGTTATCTCACTGATATGTGAATGCCTTGCCTGCAGGAACTCGATCAGCATGTATTAATGCCGCAACATTGGCCCTTGCAGATGCCGGGATTCCAATGCGTGATCTTGTTACGTCTTGTAGTGCTGGATACCTCAATAGCACTCCTCTGCTTGGTAAATTCATTCCCCAGCCAACCCTGTCTTTCAAGCCTGTATGGTCATGTTTTGCAGTTAATTATTTATGGTATGGCATAAGTTGGCACACAAGATTGCCATACTTAAGAGTTTGTGTTGTAGGCAGATTTGAACTACATTGAAGATAGTGCTGGAGGCGCTGATGTCACAGTAGGAATTCTACCCACACTGGACAAAGTTACTCTACTTCAGGTTTTTGTCTAAACTTCTGCTTTATCATTTTTTCCTCAAAGTTTCCCTTATAGATCACTTGTTTATATTTTATAATGTTTACCCAATACAGATGGATGCTAAGTTATCGACAAATATATTTGAAGATGTCATGCAACTCGCAACTGAAGGTTGCAAGGCAATAGCAAATTACATTCGAGAAGTAAATCCATCTGTTCTTATAGCTGTTAACATTGGCTGTCTTTACATTTTGGATTTAGTTTGGACATAGTTAACTACTTATGTTTCTAACCATCCTAAAAGCATACTTTGGTTAAATTTGCTTGCCAAACATATCCTTGGTTATATACCATAATGACAGGAATTGTACCATATTAATTTTTTGGCAGGTGTTAGTAGAAAATACCAAGCAGCTGGATTATCGCCGAGGTTCATAATTTAAACCATGGTAGGTTAAGTCTTCATATTGAAAGCGTGATGAGCTGTGACTACTCGGAAAGTTGCTGCATAGACTGCAGAATTGCCACTGCATGGTTGCCTTTTTAGGGCTTTTGTTATAGTATAGATGTTTACGTATTCCTTCGACCAACACCACAAAATCTGTAATGTAGGTTATGGAAACCAATTGTTAAATTAAAATAATATATCAATTCTCTAGACCATTTCTTTCCTTTCCTTGTTTCAGAAGTTGCTAAGAAAAAGAACCTGGTCTCGGGTTGGCCTTGGATACTGATTTCAAATTGGCTGCTTTTAAATTCAAAATAAAATTTCACTTTCGGTGTAGGATCTATGGTACTACAAAAACCAATTTCGGAACCGCTTTAATTGACCTTGCATCACTCTGAAATGAGTAGCATTCAAGTTTTTATAGATGATGTGATTTCTTGAAGGTACATATATATAAGAACTGGGTAACTGGTAACCGAATGTAACGTTTGCATTGGTTTTTTGAAGAAAGTTTGAGGTAGCCATTCTTGGACAAAAAGAGAGAGGCTAGTGGATCTTCCATTGCAGAACTTGCAACGACTAAAAGGTTATAGCTCATAATACATACTTCATTTGCCTACGTAAAACGTTGAGCAATTTCTAAAACTACAGCTTTAGAAACCACGGTCATCTACAATTGATTTGAGCCACTGTTTCTCAAAGACTTCCTTTGAGTTTCAAAATGCTCAATGCAGAAACTTGAAGGCACCACCGAAAGCTCCAACCGCCCTGTCCATTCCTCGCCTGGCTTCAATGTGATAGGTTTCTCCATCGCTGCCCCATCTACACATAGCATCTGTTTATATTCCTCATCACCAAAATCTACCATAGACTTCGATTTCTTCTCCCATGGATTCCACACCACTGTACATGGGAAGAAGCTTATAAAAAGGACTAAATTATACCATCAAATATCAGAGACAGGGAGAGCTATATGAATAATCATGTTCTGATGTGTATCACTGATAAAAATAAGTAAAGGTTTTTTGTTCTTTTTTCCTAAATTGCAAGTGACAAGCATGGCAGGGCAGCACAGTGCAGCTTACCAACATCTGGCAGACCTTCCTTTCGTATCATATATGTTCTCTTTCGTTCATGATCAAGAACAGCAATTACATTAGGACAACGTAGATAAACTCGATCCACCTGGCAAACAAACTAATTGATAAATACAGAAAACCCTGAAAGTAACAAAAGACATTTATCTTTAATTTAAGCAACCATAAACCATAGGTATCAAATTGCAATTTTCTTAACCTCAGTCAATTATACAGATTGCCCCAAAACTTGTGATTGTAGGCATTCCCTCGCATTCAGTTATCATAAAACTTTAAAAGGAATTCGAAATGGATAACATCAAGAGTTACCACATTGCTAAAACAAATGGCTACTTAAATTACCAAGGCACATGATTCACAAATTACATTGGATTTCTGATTCCTTCCAAACTTCTCATACTGCAAAAGTTCAAGACTTTACCTCAGATTCAAAGGTTATAGCATCTCCTTGTTCTGTAAATCGTTCTTTTTGACAAAGATTGTCAAGGTAGTCAAGTGTCTCCAGCCCTTCTATCCTCACTTCACTGTTAATACATTATTTATTAAAGAACATCACCTTGATCAGAAAATCCTATAACATAAACACTCTCCAATAGCATTTTTCTACAAACATATATATATATATATATATTTTATACAGAGAGAAAGGTGTTTTGTGTTTTCTCAAAATCATCAAATGAAATTACAAACCTTATATCAGAAACCAACAGATATGTGTGATATGCAAAAAAGAAACCAAAAGGCTTGCCGTTGATGTTCCTAACTCGTGATATTAATGTAAGATCTCCATCTGCTCCAAGTGACACCCTCAGACGGAACTCAAAACTGATAGAAAAAGAGGTTCATTAGGATTAACACCAATCACTTGAAATAAACTGCAAGTGCACAAAATTGTCTATCTATGATGACGAAATTTAAATTTGATAATTTGGCAAGATGTAAATTTCTACCTACAACAATTTTGATTCTAGAAACCAACATTAGTGGAAATTAAGGCATTCTGCAACACTGACATCTGAAATATAATTCTCTCCAATGCATTACTTGTGATTTTAATAGAAGAATCGGCAGATATCTACAACATCCAAGTTTGTACCTATATGGCCAGCACTTAAACTCTTCTTCGGTTGATTTAAGCAGTAGATCAACAAAGGACTTTCCATGGTAATCATTGGGGTGCAACGGTGGAGGATTTTCATCAATTGTCCAGATTTTGTTCTTTGCAAATCCATGTTGCTCTAACGATGCCCAATTTCCAAACTTTCACGAACATTAAAAAGATATATATAAGATATATGTTCAAAATTGACATTTAAGCACATATACATTATCAAAATTACCTGTGGGAAACAGATAGGGATTCCTCCACGAATTGCTTTCGGGGGCTTAAAGATTGCCTGTCATTGATTAAAAGAATTTGAATAAGCCTTCTACACGAAGCGGGCAACGAAGTCCTAACAAATTTAAGACTAAATCAATGAAGTTACATACATAATGACCACACCTTGCTACTAGTGAACAAAAGCTCCTCTCCTTGTTCATTCCTCCATGAAGTAACCTGTGCTCCATGCAAGCTAACCTGTTCAATTAGAAACAAAATCAATGAAGTTACACACATGATACACATTTAAACATCATATATAATGAACTATCTTGTACAAGTTTTACTATTCCAAATCAAAATAGCTATTTGTTGGGAAAAAAAAAAAGCTCACCTTGACTGAGGCCCCATGTGGGTTTCGAAGAACAACTTGATCAATCCCATTCCAGTCTTTTGTAATCTCCATTGCTGCTTTATAATCCCACACTGCTGCAGGATGCCCCATTTTCTACTTTCTTTATAATCCAAACAGACTTCTAATAACTTAAAATCTCTCACCAAAAATACAACCAACCACCTAGAACCGAAACACCGACAACAATAAAGGAAACACGAGACACCACTTCAAACAACACCTATCTTGTGAACCAGAAACCCAACTCACAGATTTCTCTTCAAATTATAAAATAAAATCAGATCTAGAACCCCACAAAAGACCATAATGTAATGAGCATCTAAAACAACTCTCCATTGAAACTGTAGAATCCTAAGTCACTATACTTAATGCAACGGAACATCTGGCAACTGCAAATACCAACACCTATCTGTAACTCAAAAAACAAATCCCAGAAACTTGTCCTATTTATACCACAATAAGACAGCCAAATCAAGTTCAAAAAACAAGATTAAAAAAACAGTTATCTTTAATGAAAATCTTTTCTTTAAAATTAAAAAAAAAAAAAAAATTCCCACGAAAGATATAACAAAATGTCAAAAACCCAAGTCCCAGATTTATCTAAAACAAAACAGGGAAGTGACTGGAGTCGTACCAAGTATAAATAAAAAAAAATCTCCGCATGTTGTGACAAACTAAACACATTAAAAGTTGGAAATCTGAATCATGACTTATTTGACAAACCATTAAAATTCAATAGTGAAGCGACGCGAAACCCACAGATGTAAGTAAACATCAACCCGAACACATGCAAGTTACTAGTAAATACAATGTTAAAAAATAAAACAACTTTTTTAAACTAAAAAAGAAGAACTGAAATTGAAGACGTGGGTAAGGGAGCATGAACAAGATTGTTGGTGAAAGCATGTGAAGAAGTGGATTAATTAAAAGGAAAAATGAAAAGGGTAATATCAATTCCGTTGCAGAGATATAGGACGTGGAAAAACGAGAAGTACATATTCTCTGTACAATCGGTCAACAATTCAAATAGGGAATTTCTCAGATTAAGACAATATGATATTATTCTTTTTTTTTTCTCGTGTTATTTTTTGTTGGGATCATTTTCATGATATACGTACTGGATGAGCCCTCCATTGTAGAGCATAGCATTTGCCAAAAAAAGTGGCCTCTTTTATTTCCTTTCTTTTTTTATACAGTACAAGGTGGACTTTTTATGAAAAATTTCATTTTAATTCTCAATATTTTTAAAAATATTAAATTTTTAAAATTTATTTAAAAATAACTTTTTTTATCCCTAAATTTTTTAAAGCTGTTCAAAAAAGTTCAAATCGTTAGTCAACTGACGGTCAATAATTACTTTAAATCATTTTTAATAATTTAAATTAAAAGATATTTTAAATAATTTAATTTATAAATTTATTATTTTATTAAAATAATATGATAATTTATATGAAACTAACAATCATCAAAAATAAAAATATTTTTTTATATATTCTATTAATATTAATCGTCAATTGACTGATAATTTAGATATTTTTAAAAAATTTTAAAAAATTAAAAATAAAAAAAAAATATTTTAAAAAAAATTTAAAAATCTACTATTTTTCGAAACTTTACAAATTAAATGAAGTTTTCCCCCTTTTTTATTTATGGTTTTAGAGTTTCAAAATGCAAGTAGCGTCTATTCATAAATGTAGATGTTGTTATTGTTGACGTGATTGATGGGAAGTTTTGTGGGAACAAAGTCAACAAAGTTTCAAACTTTAAAACGCCATTTTCTTGATAATTATTGTTTGCTGATTTAAATAAACAAGGACAGTACAATATTGAAGGTTGATGAGAGATACCAGTATTTTTTTGAAGTCTGTATTTGATTGGATAATCCTGAGATTTCTCGAGAATTTAACCTTCAATTTTCAATTGATATTTTCTTTAAGTCTGTATTGGACTACACAGTTGTAAGATTCCTCGATAATTTAAACTTTCAATTTTCATTTGATTAAAATGTTCGATGGACCATTTTATGTGCTAAGAGATGATATATATATATAGATACTTGAAATTTTTATTCAAATGAAATATATTATACTATTATTATATAATTTAAGATTAATAAAAACTGTTATATATAATTTTATAAGTCAATTATTTTTATGATAAAATAAGAAAAATAATTACAATTATTATGCTACTTGAATTAATAATAAATTGTATTCTCTAATTATGTTTCAATGACTCAAATAATGCAATTGATATAATATGAATCAGGGTAACGAAGCCAGCAAAGAAAGTTTAACTGGCTTGGTTTTGGTTCAGATAATTTGAAAAGCAGATTCAAAGGTCGACATGAACCGGCAACCTTTCAAGGGCGTGCCTGTGGGTTAGGGTTTGAATCATGTGGGCAGCGTTGGACTTTGTGCGTGGGCCAGTCTCACGCCCATCAACCTCCGGTTCATGTGCACCCTCTACTTGCCACCACCACACCTTCTGTTCTTGGGATTGTGACATATTTTAATTGGCCTGTGTTGATTATTTGGATTCGAATTCAGCCTCAAACCAAGTCATCATAATCTAACTAATTTAATTCTAAACTTTGATCTAATATTTGTATTTATGTTTTATATTTTGATACTATATATTAAAGCATCTATAATAGCGTTTTTGTATGCAAAAGAGTTATGTTAACAAATTTTTTTTAGAACATTTCTTAATTGTGCTCCTTTAATCCTTTTATTTTGGTGAGTTAAAGCCTTGTATTTTCATAAAAATTTAAGTGTTGATCCTATGGTGGAAATAACTATTTCGATTGTACTGTATTTATAGTGTTTAATTTATATTTTGAAGAATAGGTTAAGGAAGAAATTAAACCTCTCAAATTTGATTAGAAAATTATATAATTTTCCATATCTTTGCGAGTCAAAATAAAACATTAGATCTGGTTTGGGCTGCTTGGCCCAATCCAAACTTGCAAAATTAAAGCTATTTCCAGCGCAGATTAGCAAAAAGGGTTAAACATTGATAGGCGACAGAAAGTCAGTCTAATTTGTTGGCTTTTTCGATTGACTTCAACAAAGCAACGCAGGCCTCAATCATGGAATTGTAAGGAACTCTCTTTTATGAATGTATAAATGTCTAAAAGCAACAACACTTTGTTAGGAATATGAAGGGAACTGACATGGCAGCAAATGGTTTTGTCAGCTTCAATTACATAAAATAACGAAAAACAATACAGATATCATGCACTAACGTCTTTGATTAGAATATACAATTGAATTCTACCATTAAACAATATAATAATAAATAGAAAGTGATAATTCATGATTCCAACTCAGAAAAACGAAACTCCCTTTCAAAGGGTTGGTGTGATTGTTGTTACCATTTCGGACCAACTACGTAATAGTATTATAATATTATTCATGCGCGCAGTATTTCTCTAATTATGTACAACAAAAGACCATGTTGGATCTAAGAGTTGGTCAATTTCAAAAGTTACAACAGGCTAATTCATTAAAACAATAAAACACAAGCTACAAACTGCTCGTGATGTAGGATAAATTCAAGAGTGACCACACAGCCTGTCTAGAAACTGCTCCCTTGTCGACATTACATAGATCTTTTCTGGTCCTTTGTTTTTTTTGTACTAGAAAAAAGAGAACACGTGGTAACGACTGGCTTTTCTAGTAAAGGGCTTTGAAAGTTGAAACCATATAATCTTGGGGCAACGGAAAATCAAAATCAACCCAAATAAAAAAAAACAAAAAAAGGAAAAAAGATCACACGTTTAGCATTGACATATTACAGGGGTTCTACATTAGTAGTTAATTCAATTCCACAACAAACCAAACACCGATTACAAGGTTCCAAATCCTTTTTCTAAACTTAATCGCTACTTCTATTGAATATACATTAACTTAAGTGGCCTTTAAGGGCCATTCCAGCACTCTGATATTTCTTAAAAATACATCAGGTCTGCCATGATAGAAAACTAACTTTAGAAAGAAGAAAAAATAAATAAAAAAAGGTACAAAATTCAGGCGATAGATATCAATCATATTCAGGTATTAATCCTCCGCTGACAGTTAGCAGTAAATTTCGGACCAGTAACCAAGCAGAAGCTAGATGACTTATGAAAACAAAAACGTCAAAAGAGGCTGCAAGTTAAGGTATCAGTCAGCCGGCAGCCACAGCATCTGCCCTGGGACTTGTATCCAATAGCTGATGTAGCTTGGCACCGTTGTTTGAGTTTTTCTCAAAGCGGTGACCTTCGTCTCCGACATTTCTATCAGCAGAACCTGAATTGTTGACTCTAGACAGCAGGTTTTCAGTACTAACTGGAGTGACCCTCTTTTCGTCAATGTTGTTCAGAACAATATCATGCGCATGTCCTAGTTGCGCATTTTTCAGCTTCTCCTGTAGGTTAAAGCCACTACATAAGTTACCACAAGACTTCTGGACATAGAAACAAACAGATATCTTTGTGGACTTAGGAAAAAGGAAATTATAGAACGAGCACAAGATCATACCACTAATGAGGCGTTTTCTACCCTTAGTTTCTCTGACTTCTCTGTTAATTGATTGATTTCGGATTTAAGTGCCACATTCTCTGCATTTAGAGAGTCGACCTTACGTGCAAGTTCTTCAGTCTCAGCCTACAGGGGAGGCAAAAATTAGCTCCAGATAGAACTATGATGAACCTCAAAGAGAATCAAACAACAGAAGGTTATAAGACAAAAAAAGCAATTTCACATAATTTTTTTCCCTACCTGCTTCCTCAATCTAGACCTTCTTGCAGATTCTCGATTAGACTGCTTCCTTCTCTCACGTTTCAACTCCCGTTCATTCTAAAGTAAAAAGGATAAAACACCATCAGATATTGTTCTTAATCAAAAACTGCTTAAGACAACACTTTTACCACCAAAAATCTAGTTAATTGGAAAATTTGATATGAAATAAAATCGAACAGGAGGCTTAAGTATTTTATGATAACAGAATGAAGATTAGAAAGTAACATTTGCAAGTAATACCTGCAACCAGGCTTTAGGAGGCAAACCCGAACAAGGTTGAGGAGGAGTAGTAATTGGAGTTGTTTTAGCATTTGTGCTAGTAGGTTTCCTAAGTTCCAATGCTGTGGTCATGCCAGGAGAACGTACAGGCTCAACAGATTTTCCAGGAGCAACACTCAACACCTTATTGGAAGCTGCATTCACCTCCCTAGCAGAAACGGGACTTGAACGTGTCTCAGTTTTCCCATCTCCACCTGCTGACATAGAGATTAAACATATGTAAAATCCCTGTCACATGAAATTTAATTCTATAGTTCCAAGGCCCAATTATTAGTTGGTATTCTCGTCTTCTTTGCATAATTTCCCGATAGGTTGCACCATTTTCACATAGTAATCATATTGATACATCATCTTATTCCACAACTCTTAACTACAACATATTAAAAATTCTATAGTATAACAACATCCTACAAACCACTAGTTTGATGAAAATGCTTTCTAAATATGCAAGAAGAAAAAATTACTACCACACCAGCATGCCCAGTAGATATTATGACCCAGTCCCTAGTGATGAACATTTATTCGCCTAGAAGAAAAACAACCGTTAAAAGATGCAGAAATATTTTCTTTTCAACAGATTGACCAAATAATTAGACTGACACCTCTCCAAATCAATCCAAGCATCCACACTATAATTTAGTGACAGCCATTAGAAATAAAATCTGAATTTCATGATGCCAGCTCTATACAGAACTTAAATTCATGAACTGGCTTACATCATCAAAAGTTTATCATGGGAATCTCTAAAGGATAGACAACAGTTATATATTTGGTCTCATTTTACTAGTATTTCTTTTAAGTCATTGTCCTCTCCACCCAATTCAATAATTGGACCCTTATTAGTTAATTTAAAAATTAAAGTAAAATAATTCAAACATCTGCAAAAACTGACAACATAGAACCATTATGTAAACAGTTAAAGGCAGTATGGCACCATTGGATATATATCATGCATGCCATGCTAATGATTGGAAAAACACTCTATGCTGCACAGCAATCACAAATAAACCCTATTGCTTGTCAAGATATGGTATTTGGTGAAGAATAGTCATACCAAGGGTTGGTGTTTCCTCCCGGCTTCTTTTCCTCCCAGTCTGATCTGCCTGGCATAAGATGGGTGGCAATGACAACTAAGATTTAGAAATTTAGCCCTTGATTACAGATATATGTAATGATGAAAAAAGAGAAATAGTATAGATGCTAATGGGGAAAGAAGCCGTTACCCCTGAAGTATTTCCATCACTTCCCTCAGTTGAAGCTTCAGTTTCACTGTTCAAATAGTCACGAAATCAGCTTATGCAAAAGAGATAAGCTAGGAAGAAACACTCAACTGGATAAAAACAGTATAAAACATATGTAGAAAGACAAGATATTTGTTCAACAAACCTCTGTGATGGCCTATCTTCAGCCCTGACCTCAGGATTTTCTGCATTACCATTGCCTATTGACATTGCAAGACCATCAAATCCTTTTAGTTTCTTCATCAAACCTCGCTCTGAGTTCCCTGATGATTTTGTAGGCCCTTCTGCGTTCAAAGGGGTCCCAGCCTGCATTATTGAGCTATAATTACATCCAAAATTGAATATAGGTGCCTATACTACAAAACAGATGCATCTGTCTTTCATCCCTGATTTAATTCTACTCAAAAAATTGCATCAACATTAGGAGTAGAAAAAATACGCTAGCAAGAATTCAAAGGGAGATCTTAGAACCAAGCCACTTACAGCAGGTGATGATGGAACCACATGAGCATGTGGATGTGATCCCTAGATTCAAGTGAGAACAAAGAAATATATGTCAGAAAATTTCAGCCAACAAAGAGCAGTCCAATACATTCAAGGAATTATTGATCAATATGCAAAAACAAGCTAAGGAAATTCCACTTAGCTAAGTTTCACAATGCCCAATTATTATCAATAAGAATTATAGTATTCAATTAAATCAACTTTTGCACACAAAAAATAGCCAATTATCCTCTACTATGTCAAGCAAAGCTTACAAGATAACTGCAAAGACTGTAGTTTAATCAAAGATAACAAGTAACTTACCATAGGAACTGCAGGATAAACTCCTCCAGGAGAGTAAATTGCCGCATAAGGTGCTCCATAAGGGGACATCATAGGCTGGCAGAATTCACAAGTTAAAAGTTATTCCAGCCCTCAAAATCAATGAAGTCCTTCCTCATTTGGCCTCTAAATTAAGAGGGAAAAAAGGGTAAATAACTGCCACGGAGTAATACCTGCGGTGGCCCCCACATATAAGGGTGGGGAGCATGACCAGATGCCACAGCTGAGTTGTAATATGACGAAACAGCAACTCTGGGGCCATAATATGCCTGAAAATGTAATAAAATAACATAATTTCTCAGGAGAAATTGACGGAAAACATATCAATTAAGGAAAAATGCTGAACAACTGCTGTAGAAAACAAGAAAACTAGGTGTAGAAACCTGCATAGCTGTCCAATCAGGATACACATGGATGTTACCCTGATCCTGACAATAAAAAAACATTGGAGCATACTCAGAACAAACTTCAAAAATAAATCACTGGAAATTAAACATGAATTGTTATTTCCTAATAGCAAAACCAGGTTTTGCTTAATTCTGATTCCAACAACAAAATCATTCACAAATCTTCAGCTCACCGGTGGTGTAGGTGAAGACGATTTCTCGGACTTAGCGGATTTGCCGTCTTCATTGTTCCCCATGGCCAAGCACCAAAATGGGAACTCTCAGTTGATATAGAGATGGAGTAATACTTCCCTCACTGATCAACCATCAATTATACAAAAATAGTATACATGTTAGATAGTGACCGGCAAAAATACAGAAAAAAGTGCAGGCAAACAAGGAACAGCAAAATTAGGCCTAAATACAACTTTTGAACAACTCATGCACGTATTGATTCTTAAAAATCCCCATTAGATAGACCAGACAAAAAAAAAAAAAAAATCTTACCTTTGCAAATCAGACAACATAAGATACAAGTACACCACCATGTCTAGACATATTAATGTTATATCCAGTAAAATCAAATTAATCTAAATGCATCAATCTCATGTTTGTATTAATTAAATATGTGCATATTTTTAACTATAAACAAAGAATTAATATTGTTGACAGTTCAACTAAATTCTTAATCATAATTGATAGATGATTTCGCGACTAAAATTAAGAAATCAGGACCTGAGAAAAGTCTGGAAGGTCGAGGGTATAACTGTCTTTTCGTAACCCTACCAATACAAACGAAAGAGATCGTTGCAAGTTAAAGAGTGTTAACAAACCTATAGCGCTAGGATAATCTAAGAATTGAAAGACAAAAATGCCCTTGCAACTGCAGTTCAATACTTGCAATTTTACGGTTACGAATGATAAAAGCTGTAGTTTTTGATTCAGTGATTCGGATGCGTTTCATTAATTCACAAAAACACGTATAGGAATAGTGCTTCTAATCGGAATAGTTTCGCAAATATATTTCTTTTTCAAATATGAATCTCTCGAGCTAATAGAGTTTCAGATTTGAAGAAAAGCGTATATAAATAATAGCAGTAAACAGAAAAAATGGAATATAAGCAGAACTGGAGGCTCGTACTTGATAGTTGATACAAACATAATATTGAGAGAATTGGACAGGTATCAACTTTAAAATTTTGTTTGGTTACTGAGAAGATAGAGGACATTATCCACAAAGCGGAAAACAACATGGTCCGTACAGTTTCTGTTATATTTTTTTTCATAAAAATGAAAAATTTGAGGCAACAGTATTTGAAGAAGAGATTTGTTGTTCTAGTCCGAAGTCAAAATTCAAATTCTCTTCAATTTCCTATATTTTCTCACCAACTAAACAGCCAACAAAAAAAAATCACAATTTTACAACCGAAACACTTCCCTCCGCCTTTCTCCATCTCTCAGCCATCAAAACAAAATAATTTACACATAAAATATTTTTAAAAATTTGAAAATTGAAAAACGTAGAGACTAACGCAACGCTGGAGAATTTCGAAAAACAGAACTTCAAAGTGTTAACATACCTTAGATTCTCGTAGACCAAATCTTTCTCCAAAATCAATGTTTAAACTTTCCCCAATAGCGAAAACAAAAGGAAATTGAAAAAGGAAAAAGGCCGTTTTTTGAATAAAAACCCTCAAGCTAACATGTAAGCGGTCAGCATTCTATGCGTCTAGTTTGGCGCTCTCGAAACAAACGAAAAACTGCAAAGTTGCGTTTTCTGCAGATAAATAGAGAGAGAAGAGAGAGAGATGGTGAAGAAGAAGAAGAAGAAGAAGAAGAAGAAGAGGGAGAGGGAAGGGAGCGCCAAGGCAACATCCACGTCACCATACGCGTGTCGTATACAAGTACAGCGTATATACGTGGGCAAAGTTGGTTGTTCAGTTGGCCCACCGATAATCGCGCTGGCTATTTTTATTGATTCCAACGTCACTTCTACCGTACACGTGTTCGTTAGTGACTCGATCTACGCGTCCCCGATTAGGGTCCAACCTATTCCACCCGTCATGTGGCTTACGTGGTTTCTTTTCAATTAATTTTGTCGATTAAAATAATGGATATTGATTTTTTTTAAAAGTGTTTTTGTGAAAAATTAACTGGAATGAATAGGTCCTTTGAAATCCACGACTGGCCACTGGTTGACGATCTCTGTGGGGGTCCTAACCCACGCTTGATCTCAATAAGATTGATTTGCTTGTTTGATCTTTTTCGGTGTAGTATATTCAATTTTTATTCGATTAATTATTTGGATTTTTTTTAAAAATTTTCTAATCTAACTTTAGCTTTTTACCAATTATTTGGCAAACTGCTTTTATCCACGTGGAACGTCTTTTCAATTTCAGCCACTCTCACGTGAGAGAAGTGTAACACCACTGTAGTCTATTTATTGATAAAGACGTTTAAATTTTAAAACACAAATAAATTGTTTTTACACCTGTTTTTTTCAGAAGAACGAATGTTTAAATTAAAAAAAGCAGATATATATATTTTTTTAAACTTTGAAAAAGCAGAGAAATTGTTTTATGCAATAAAAAACTATTTGATGAAAAATCAAATTATCGTTGTTTCTAAAATTAAATCAAATTATTATTTAAAATAAATATTCTAATTACATTATTTTATAGATTATATGGACATATGATAATACACTATATAAATTCATAGAACGCATGCAAAATTTTTTTAGAGTCCTACAATCAAATTGAATTTTGATGTTTAGAGATTTATTAGTTTGAATAACTATCTTGTATTACTAAATCACAATGTGTAATGGTAAACATAAAATTAGAAATTCTAATTCAAATCTCAATTTATTTCCGAACTAGTGAGGTGCATTGAATTCACATGATACATACATGATGAGTAAATTTAAATAATTATTCATGTATATTCATTTATTAATTTAGATATATTAGTTCGGAAATAAGTTCGATATCTATCATAACTTCAAAATAAAATACTTTAGCAAAAATATTAATAAGTAAAACAAGTGTTTGCTTGTTTAAATTAATGCAACATTTCATAACATATTAATATGTTAAAAGAATATATAAGAATGTTTTCTTGTGTCTTTAAATCTAAGTCCATTCAAATTTCCCAAGGGTTATAATATGGAATTTAAAAAAAGCTTAAAAGAGAGTCGAAGTGGTATGTGATGATTTGACAAATTTCCCCTAGAAATTTTTTTTTTCAAAATATCAAATTATTAGAGTCACTACAAATTTATTTTAATTAATCACCACCATCATAATCTATATATCTACTTTCATAATTAGGATTGGATATCCATTTTCTTAATTTAAGGATGATTGATCATTATTAATACGTACCAAATATGCACTTAGACAATTACGAGGCAATTCCTTATAATAGAAAGAGAAAATATCTATATGAAATTTGTAAAATATATTTAGTGGAATCTAAGCCCTTACCATTGCAATAAATGGAGGAGTTAGCGCACAACCCACCTATTTTAGAAGAGACGTGCAATAAGCTCGTCATTTTTTCATATCAATTTCACGATTGAAAGATGATCAACATGGCAGTTAGATTGTCCACTTCATTCTGGACAGTACATGTGATGGAATTAAATTATAGACTAATATCCGTTATATAACTTATATTGTCTAATATTTAGATAAAACCCCGGAATTTTATAAGGCACTTAACTAATTATTGCATCCTTTAATAAGTACATCCGAAATATTGTTCATTTATCCATTTTTCTAGGAGATAATAATTAAGAAAATTCGTTCACATCTAATATCGTTCTGTTATAGGTTGCAAATGAAGCAGCGGATTTGTCAGTGGGAATATAAGCATCGGCGGATTGACCACGTGCTTGATTTTTTGAGGGGTTGTGTTTGATGTAGCAGAGTTGCTTTCAAGATTTTGCAATGTATCATCACCTCCGAATTCAAGACTAGCACTAGCATCACCCATCTCCTTTCTTTAACGAAACTTCTCACTCACCACTCCATTGTTTTTCTTCTGGCTCATGAAGAAAATCTCTCAACATCAAGAAATCTTCTGGTTTAATGTCCAAGTAGAGAAAATCATGATCATGTTCTGTTATAGGGTATATATGCAGTGTTGGATCAGTCAATGGGAATATATGAACGGTGTCCATGTGTTGGTTTGTGTATGAAGTAGCAGTATAGTGGAAGACATCCGGCATGGATTCTGCATGTACATTGGGTGGTGGTGGGTTCTGCGACTGCAGGTTGTGTTGGACGTAGCTAGGTAGCCGAGGCTTCTCCTTGTGCATGGTGTGTTTGACGGAGCCAGGCAGCCAAAGTGTGATGAAGAGGTCCGCCGATTTCTTTGTGGAATGAAATTCTTTAAAACTCAATATTCTATATCTGTTGCAAAAGTAGTCTTTCTGTTGCAAAAGTAGTCTTTTACTTTATGGAAGAAACAAATTCCAATTTGAATGTGTTAACAAATTATCAAATCGATTACTTAAATGGTAATCAATTTGTCAAATTGCTAAATCTATACTTACAATTTATAATCAGAATTTATTACTTATTATTGTGCTGGTGAGATTTAATTAGTTTATCGAAATCAATATTTACCTAGCATTTACCATATGTAATTTTATATCCATCTTTATGAATAAAATACTACTCTCTTATACTCATCCTGTCATCCATAATCTCTCTTTCTCTATATTTCTAAGTTCTTTTCATATTCCTTGTTACTTGTTAGTTCAATCTTACCAATACCCGATTTATTGTTTGATATTTATAATACTCAATTCCTAATCCTCTTTGGCAAAGAAAAAGTATCCTATTTAACAAAGCAAAGCAATTACTAATGTGTAGTCAAACTCTTTGATTATTTTATATTTGTTATTTTACGAAAATTGACCTTCTTTGTCATTTTACCAAAATTGACTTTTTTTTTTTTTAATTCTACTTGTTTATTGGAAGATTTGTTTCGTCTGATTAAATGGAAGATTTGTTTCGTCTGATTAAATGGAAGATTTTACTACTAAATGAAATTTATATATTTAGTAGGTTTTTTTTTTTTTTTTTTTTTTTTTAAAAAGGATTATTTATATATGGCATTATTTGTCACGTGTTTATGTATAGCTCGATACGGTGTCTTGGAAATTAGTAGTAGTCTAGTCACTATCTTTATACATAACATGTTGCCCGCTGACCTAGAAAAAAAAAAAAAAAAAAAAAAAAAAACTATTTTTGATGTCCTAAACTTATTATGCCTTAATTCTAATAAATTTTGAAAGAAGGCTATATTTGTAAATTCAAATTTCGATGGGAGGTAATAGTTATCAAATTAATATATTTGCATGGGTAATAAGACAAATTCCGTCATAACATTAAAATGCGATTGTGTATTTATCTTTTAACGTGTATATACATACACAGATCCTACTCTTACTAAAATTTATCAGGAGATTTGGTTCTTTATGTGTTTTCTTAACTCAAGTTCAATATATTTCTTCCTTAAATAACTCTATAATATATATATAATCTAAATAATAATGTAATGAACCAAATTGTTGACAATGCTATGTAGTATATCACTGTCCAATACAAAGTACTCATTAAATCTAATAATTATTTTTTCTTTCACCAGCAAGTGATTTTTTTTTTTTCAGAAAAAAAACACAGACAAAATAATATTCCATAGTATTCAAAAATCCTAACAATATTTTTAGTCTTCCGGTTCAAATTTTGAAAAATCAAATAAAGGAAGTAATAACATATTAAACAAATAATATTTCTAATATATTTTCATCCCCCTTATGCAAATAATAGATAAACAAAACTTCTTATTTCTCTCTTAATTTGTTATCCTTTTATCTTTCCCAATCTTACTCTTACAAAAACGTTTATAATATTAGACATGACAAATCCTACAATTACAAATCATATTTGTAATATGATTTTTCTGATACCTAAAACTAACCATATAACAATATTTTCGTTGTTATTTATTTGTTGTAGTTCAGCTAATCTCAACTACATACCTAGCTTGAAACCAGTTATTATTTGGTTCTCGTCCAAAATTTAAATCATCCATACTCATTCCTTCTGAGAATAATTATTCTGGTTGAAAACAAATTTCAAAATATTTAAGTATTGCTTGTGTTCATGTATTCCATTGCATATACAAAGTATTCTATTAAAACATTCTCCAACTATAAGGACGTATTTAACGTTTCTTTTATCTTGATTTCTTTAATTAAACATTACGTTTATTATAGTTCCCATATCTGCAATGAGAAGAAAAAATATCTAGCTTCAGAACTTTAACGAGTTTTCTATTTCTCATCATTAATAAAATAACAAAACAAATGACAAGGAAGGTTTTTCTCATGGTTTGTAGTTTACGTGGATCAAATCGTGAAACAGTGTGCTGATCGTTGTTGCCTTCTTGTTGGTAAACCTGTCACCAAACGAGCAAAGGTAAATTGAAGGAAGAGAAGGGCAATTCAGGTAATTTAATAAGTTGGCGCCTTTTTTTTTTCGACGCGGAGAGCACTCCATGTCTGAGTGTCTGACGCGTTTTTTTTTACTCGAAAATCACGCAATCCCCAATCCTGGCCGTCGATTTAGTGTGCTGATTCAATAACGCTTTTCCAAATCACCTCGCTGAAGCCCACGTGTACGCGCAGAGTTTCACCGGCATAAGTAATAAGAACAATAATTAAAAAATAGAAAAATACATATAATAAAAACCATTATCGGGACCCACTACTGACGTCGACATTATCGGACGGCTATAAATCGTGAAATCCAACGGCGAGGAGGAGGCCACGGCAGGAAGAACTTAGGGAGTATCTCTGCCAACGAGGCGTCACTTGGCTTAAAAAGAGCATCAAAACGTTAAAAAAATCTTTCATCAATCATCTCACTGTTTGATGTGTGAGATAGATGAATACAAAATATAAGGAAAAAAAAAGTCGATGAGAAAGATAAGAAAATATTTATATTATTTCGTTAATCCATCTTATTTCATCAGTTCTAAGACGATTGGTCTGATGGAAAATTTTTTTTACGAAACACGTAATTAGAAAGTGGCCCCATGTGTGTCGGTCGCGTCTGCGGTCCGAACACTGACGTGTCCCACGCAGGTGCTATCAGAACTAGACGGGGCCCACCAGGTAAGAGAGGTTGCGTAGCCAGCCCACGCTTCACGTCCCGCTTAGACTTTCTAGAGATTTTACATGCCCCACTTTTCCATTGCCAGATATCCACGTGGGAAGATTCCACGTGCCTCTATCTAATTGGAGGTTCCCACTCGCCACTTCATGGTTACAATCGGATATCAAGTAAAAAAAAGTACAACAAATTTTATATTTATTGTTTGTTATCTATCGTGGGGAATCTGCATGGACCCCTGAAATGAGAAGAAGAACATGAAGAATACATCGGATTTTTGGTTTGATTTGATGTTAATTATATTTTATTTTTCTGTAACCTTTTAAATTATTTTGATACAACGAGGTGCTTAATCACAATAAACATATAGAAAATTATTTGAAAAACTTCAATAAGATTGTTAACAAATTGAATTATTCTCCAGAGGTCGGATTTTCACAAGGTTTATGCATGATTTGAATATCGGTTTATTGAGTATACGTGCTCGGCTAATGGTATATCTATTACACGTTTTTTTTTTTAAAAAAAAGAATAGTATGTCTATTACATATATACGTTTAAAGTAATGTGAATTACAATTGTATTTCTCTTTTAGATATTGAATTAAGTACAATTATAAACTATATTATTACCAACATTTCAGATAAAGCGAAAGGGAATTTTGATAAGTTATAGAATGCAATTAATGACAAATCATTAAATATTGTTAGTTAAGTCAAAAAAGGTGCAAATGCAATCCTAGCTATTTGTACAGCAATTTTGGAAAAATGTATCAACATAAACTTTTAATAATATAAGCGTATATATATAATTATAAATTAACGGTAAATTTGTTTTGAAAACCTGCTCTTATGTATGATGTTTTTACCCTACGTGATAACATCAAAGATATTAACATCCATAACAATGAAATAATATCCCCCACACGTGCTAATAAGTATGTAAGGTAAAATTTGAACCACTATTAAGAATGTATAAGAAAAGCTGTATAATAACTTGAAGCACACGTAGATGTTTTCTAATTTATAATTTAGTTTCAAATATACGAGGTTTGATATTTAATTTTGTCAATTACAGTATTATGACTCATTCAATGTAATTTGATGATAAAATATGTTTATTCAATCCAATAATATAGTCATATTTAAATAGTTACACTCTAAGTAATATTTATAATAATAATAATAAAATTACGACATTAAAGATGCCTCATTTTACTCGTTGAAAATGAACATCATTTACTTTTGTTCTGTACTCATATATGTCCAACGTATGGGATCAAAATCTACTCGATGCGAGCCCGCTGATGGTCAACATCTTAATTAAAAATAAATAAATTTTTGGTCATTTAAAAATTTTAAGTTATCAAATATATAATCATCTAACATCACTATGTCACATTTGCATTTAAACCAACATATCAATTTAATTATAAATCAATCTTAATATACAGTTTGTTTAATTCTATCAGAATGCGTGGTATTACTATGTTAAATTATATTTATATTCATATACCTCTAATGAATCAATATAAGATTTAAATTTTTGTTAAAAAAAAAAGATAAAAAATTTTCATTATTTATTTTATCAAAATAAATATTATTTATTTACTTAACTGTTTAAGTTAAATTGATTCTGTATTTATTTGGTTAATAAATCGCTCGAGCCAAAATCATTGTTAATAGCATTTGCGGTGTAGTCATTCAAACCAATGTTATTATCCGTCTGAATGAAAACTCTTTATCATAAAATTATATTAGACAATGATACTAACATATTATTTAACTAGGACGAATAAGGTATTCGTATACCATGTTAAACTAAATGCATGGTAAATACAGTATTTTGTTTCAAATTGTGATAAATATTATTATTAAAAATATATATTTATATAAATTATAAAGTTTCATAAGATATCTAGAAAGTTATGAAGTCTGGATGTCCAGACTTGAATTTGTATTTTTATTTTTTTTTCAAATCCTAAAGAACTTGGATATGGAGACATTTATTTACAGTATTTGATTGATGAACATTATCAGCGTTCTTATAGGAGGGATATCATCTATTTTTTACCATTTTAATATTTATATTTTAATAATTTTTAAAAAATTGTTATATTACAATCTAATTGAAATGGATTATAATTACTGATCCCGATAGCACAACTCTTATTCATAAACTCGACACGTGATCAATTCGAAAAGGACTTCTAACTTATCTTGAACCGCAAATCCTTACTTTTTGTAATAAAAAATTAATATTTTTGTTTTGATGCGCCCATGTTTAGCATTTTATAAGTATTTTAAGTTTTAAAAGTATATATTAATTACTTACTATGTAATTACGTAATTTATATTTATTCTTTCACCGATGTTAATGTACAGTTTTTCGTGAGTGAAAAAATATTGTATTAGTTTAAAGGCACGTATTGACATTTTTCTATTTTTAAACAACAAATTTAATCACTTATGTGTACCATACTAGGGTTATCTTAATCGTATAATTACCTAGTTCCAATAATAATATGTGGTTGGATGGAACAACTGCAGTTGAATTGCACGACAGAAAATATGATGACAGTTATAATTCAATCTAATGGCCGGTTATTCAGTCCAAAAACAATATTACTGTAGCAATATCGGTAGTCAAACCCTCTCTTAATCTTATATGATATTCAGCAATTTCTTTTTAAAATTCTGTTATCAACAAAATCTAAAAGATTATTAGATAGTTATTGATTATTAGATTCAAATTTAAGAGTTCATAAAAATTCATGATTTAAATATATATAAAGCAATAACTAAAAGTTGATATAAAAAAATGAAAAGAAAATAAATATCGCCTACAAATACCTTATATCTATATAATTTTATTTACTATCGTGGAATATGATTCAATAGTAAAGAGAATAATTCAATCGATGCCCAAAATTTGTATTATCTCACCATGTGCGTACCCAAGGAAGAAAAAAAAAAGAAAATGATGTACTGATATTAGACATTGGCAAATTATGTGATGTTATAATGTAACGCCAGGGTGTACCTGATTTTTTCCCGGAATCTAACGAACTTATAGTCGAGAGGGTAATATGAGGGGGCGACGTCCGAATGCACTGATATTAAAAGCGAGCATGTGAGTGGGCCTAGTGGGGTGTGACGTTCGAGTCAGGAAGCCACGTCAGAGAAAAACCTGGGCCGTTGATTCAGCTGGCGGTATCAACGGCGAGGCGAGATTTGCGGTGGCTGAGAAAGAGACATGTGATTGGAGGGATCTGACGTGGTGACCTCCTCCTTTTTCTATTTTTTTAATGGAGGTTTAATCAGACCGGGCATCGCTCCCGACAGTGTGACGTGTCTTGCAGGCACATGGTTTACTAAGCAAACAGTGGTGGGTCCCAGTTGACGTCGACCTTAAGCAAATGTTCAGATCCGATCCCACGCCACTTTTAGTCAATATGTGTTTAACTCTCGTTTTTTTCTTTTTTCCCAATAAATATCCTTCATGTGATCTCATATTCACGAAAATGCCCCTACTCGCCGCTTTTTATGACAGTCGCTAGCCTCCGCGTTCACACCTGACTACCAACACTTTCCACGTCTTTGAATGTTTCAATTATCAATCAAACTTAGTCATCTCATCTGATAACGCCACATCAACATAAAACAAATTAAGGATAGAGTTAAGATAGCATAATTTTTCATTTTCTTCATAAAATTAGTTTGATAGTGTTTCATGCTCTATCTAATCCCAGAATGGTTCCGTCTTCAAACAATTTACATACGAATTAGGATTCTTTTTCATTTAATTTTTATGTGAGTTTTTTCTAATCAAATGAGACTTAAAACATATAAAAAAAAAAAAATTCTATGATTAGATTTATTATTGTGTGAAAATATGTGATATGTGGTTCAAATTGAGTTCTTCCACGTGGACCAGCATGGAGTTCATGAAATTATAGCAGGGGGGTAATATGTTCAACTTTTATTTTAGTGGACTGGGGACCAGGGGAATCAACCGGCTCAAGTACTAGTACGGCTGCGTTTACCTACTTCCACTTTGGGGCCAGTGGATGATATTTTGGGTCTCAGGCCCCTTTGACAACAGTTATGGGCTTGGACTTTAATGGACTTCCAAGTGATGGGCTGTGTGGTCGTTTGTCAGTTGATGGACTGGGTTGGAACCCGTTTGGTAGCTATAAATTTTGAATCCATGATAAACTTGAGTTTCGGAGACCTTACTATGTTGAGATGAGATGTGTCGGCAAATGAGACTGTTGGGCTTAAACAGCGGGTGCTTGTGAAGCACGTCAGGCATGAGTGGCATGACTACTCATTAAGTCATAGATAGCTTGTGGTGGGCGCTTCTACAACCGTGCCTCACATCATCATGAGGCTTGTAGTAATGGAGAAGCAAATAAAAATGGGCCTGCAAAGTCACTAACAAGAGAACATCAGATTGTGTATCACAACACTCATCAATCAGTGGAAGTTTTATATGCAGTCTACAAACAATATGCCTTGTGCATCATTATATTCACAATTAATCACATCTCCCTAGTTTTGAAATTGTAATGCGCCATTAAGGCTGAACCACGAACAAGATTAAGCCGTCTATGTTTCGTAATCAACTGTCTCTATCGCATTGTATTCTTTTGCAAATAGTTTTTGATGGCGTACATTATGCTAAAGAGTTTTGTATAATTGTTTAAACGTTTTGGTTTATCAACTTTGATATTGTTTTGATGTGGACTGACATACTGTAGTAACTGTTAAAATCATCTTTTCTATCGACTCAAACTGAGATTATACGTATCTATCGAGTAATGAAATTGCATAATCATATTACAAACTAAGCTAGACTCTATATCGAAAAGTTTTGAAATTTCCAGTTTGTAAGAGTGGTTGATCCATGGTCTTTCATACTCTCTCTTTAAATACTATTAATTAACGCATATCTTCCCATTTTATTTTGAAAGCGACATAAAGTATCCATTTATCACTAATTCCAATGAAGCAGTTTCTTCACACTGGGATTTCTTTTTCTAACCTGTTATTATTACTTACCTGCTGAGGTGTTTGGTTAACTTATCTAGACCCTTCTGCGATACCTACATCCCTGTCATTGTCATCAGTTGCATGATGGGGACTGTCATATTTTAATTGCAAAATATCACCAAAATAAACATTTTGCTCATTAGCCAAGCCATGAGGCTTTTTGGAAACATAGTGGTAGGCTTTCAAATTTTTTAGTCAAATTTATGTTAAAAAATATAGGACAAATAATCTATTAATATCATAATATCATAATAATTATCGTATCATTTTATTATTTATAAATTATTAATAGTTCATATAATATATTATTTGAATATGAATTTAAACAAAAAAATTTGAGGAACCGTACATTACCTTTTTCTATAAAAGAGTAGTCGCCGCAGTATTATAATTCCCCAAACAAAAACGAGTTGTTTCAATTCATATGACCCTCCAAGGGAAAAAAAAAGAGTCCAGTGTTACTAAAATTCTTTGCTATTTGCAGGATGCTTTTAGTGGTTTGTATGGTTACCATGGCAATGCTGAGTCGTCCTAGTCATTCAAAATGTGAATTCGAAGCAATCTTCAACTTTGGAGACTCAAATACAGACACAGGGGGGTTCTGGGCAGCATTTCCAGCACAGTCAGGTCCCTTTGGCATGACCTACTTCAAGAGACCCTCTGGTCGTGCTTCTGATGGCAGGCTCATCGTTGATTTCTTAGGTAACAAACATTTTTATAGCCACCTCAGCATTTTTTTTATTATCATACATGTAAGTTTAGTATATTCTGATTCATTACTTTGTATTATTTTGGTATTCAGAACATATCAACCATTACCGCAACTCACTCTAGTATTGTTTTATACTGAGCACACAATCTCTTTCTAAGGCTGTCTCGTCCCGGCGCCGGATTACAAAGAAAAGGAGATTTCTTTTCATCCATGGATTTAAGTTCTTGTATCTTATACTTTGAATAGAAAACAGCCAATACCCTGATTTATTAAAAGAACAATTCCTGCTTGTAGACAAAAAGTTGGATTATTATCTTGGAGGATAGACTCCACTAAACGGTGAAACACAGTCCAAAAGCAGAACGTCTAATAGAGTTTTTGGTAGCACCTATAATTATTTAGTCGGTCAGTATTCCAGGCTGGAGTTCAAGACAAATAGGGCCTCCACAATGATGTCTCACCAAACCAATGCTACATATGGATATCTTTATATTTTTTTACATATATTTTTCATATGACAGCTCAAGCTCTGGGGTTGCCATTCCTGAGCCCGTATTTGCAGTCAATTGGATCAGATTATAGACATGGAGCCAACTATGCCACATTAGCATCTACTGTGCTTTTACCTCAAACTTCCCTTTTTGTTACTGGGATCAGCCCCTTTTCTCTCGCTATTCAACTCAACCAAATGAAGCAATTCAAGGCTAAAGTTGATGAATTTCACTCGGATGAAAACGGTACACCCCCTGATCTCAACCATTTTGTTCACTTTCAATGGACTTCAATTTTCATGTAACCAATATAACATTGTTCACTAAAGTAAACAATTTAAATGAAATGGTTTGCATCGCAGGTGCAACAAAGCTGCCCCAGTCGTATATTTTCGGAAAATCTCTCTACACATTTTACATTGGTCAGAATGATTTTACATCCAATTTAGCAGCTAGTGGTATAGCTGGAGTAAAGCAGTACCTTCCACAAGTGGTTTCCCAGATTGCCGGCACAATCAAGGTAACATCATAACGTGTACTATCATACACCACTGGGCTGACTCGGGCCAGCATCTTTGGGCTGGACCCCTCCAAAGTCAGCCCACTTGAATATTTAGCATTTATGTCAATAGCCATATGTCATATATGATCAATGTGAATGTTTTTATTTGTTACATAAAATTTTTCCAGGAGCTATATGCAGTAGGTGGGAGAACATTTCTGGTACTGAATCTAGCACCAGTGGGTTGTTATCCTGCATTTATCGTGCAGCTTCCTCACAGCAGTTCGGACATTGATGCGTACGGCTGTTTAATCTCGTACAACGAAGCTGTGGTCGAATACAATAACATGTTGAATGACACGCTAGCACAAACCAGAGCAACTCTTCCGGATTCTTCCCTCATATACGTAGACATCTATTCTGTGTTGCTAGACCTCTTCCAACATCCCACATCACATGGTAATTAACGTAACATTCTTTTAAATATTTTCTCATTAGACTGTTACTTTCATCTATTCACGTTTCCAAAACTTGGCTACAGGACTCAAGTATGGAACCAAGGCTTGTTGTGGATATGGAGGTGGTGACCATAATTACGATCCTCAAGTTTATTGCGGAAACACAAAGGAGATCAATGGAAGCACTATAACAGCAGGAGCTTGCAGTGACCCTGAAGATTATGTAAGCTGGGATGGAATACATGCAACAGAAGCAGCAAACAAGCTTGTGACACAAGCCATTTTGAGTGGCTCTTATTTTGACCCTCCTTTTCCAATTCACCAGCTATGTGACCTGCAACCTATAGGCTAATTGGATGTTTAAATTCACATCTATCTATCAAACAGTTGTTACTGGTTTTATCATCAGGTTTAAAATTCCACGAAGCTCAGAAAAAAAAAAAAAAAAAAAAAAAATTCCACCCAATCGGTATCTTTTTTAACAATTCATGTTGTATGAATGTTAACCAGCAAAAGAGCCAAGCTGCCGTCCTGGCAACACACAACTCCTGTTATTGTAGTAAAATGTGATGAATTCCTTGCAACAATTTGGTTTCAATACAATAGCTACCACCAAATATTTTAAAAAGAAAGCAATCAAATCAATCAAATGTCTAATCAAACTACAAAGGATTTTCTATGATCAATTAATCTAATTAAATCAAAGAAACAAATGTACCTTCACTGGTGAAAAATAAGTAAAAAAAAGGAAAAAAGAAAAAATGTACAAGGAAGAACTGAGTTAATATGTCTAGGGAACATAGTCATGTTCAAGGACCGGTTGGGTTCTTATCATGGAAGCTGATGGCAATCTACTTCTTCCAATCCAAAATGTATCAAAAGCCACTCCTTTTTCAGACTCACTCTCCATTTTTCTAATCTTCCTCCTCCGCACCACCTTATAAACAGTCACCCCAACCACAATCAACAAAATCAACCCACAAACACCACCCACAAGTCCTACCACCCACAGTTTCCAATGCTTCTCGTCCTTCCTCGGAGGCATCGGCACGACAACCGAGAAATGGCCTGCACCTTGCGTGACACACACGTTAGGCCGTGTCATGTTGCTGAATTCAACCGACCCACCAGCACCAAATTTGACACATTTTGGCGTCACATTTTTACCATGTAGCTCAATTTTTGGAAAAGAAATCAAAATAGGATTGCCATTACTGACGCTGAAAGTGAGCTTCTCATTTCTTAAAGCACTTAAATTTGAAGCATCATAGCCAACGAATCCAACGACAGGAGCAACCAAGGAATGATTAGGGACTTGGAAGTAATAAGAAGACAAATTTCCTAGATTGTCATAAACTATAGCGATTCTCTTCGTATAAGGCCTCGCAACAACTCTTTTTGGGATACGGAAAAAACTAAAATTTGCTCCTGTAGACCAAAACGTCCAGCTACGTAGTCTGACGACTGAAACACGTACGTTGGTGAAGTTAGAAGGGAGAGAGATGTTGTATATATCACCTGTGCGATGTCTTGACAGTGTCTTATTCGCATAACTATGAAACAAAGCTTCTAATGCTGCAGGATCGTAGCTGCTGTCTGATGAGCTTTGTGCCATCGATGAATATAAGATCATAGAAAAGATCAAGACAAAGATGATGTGCCCACCTTGTTTAATAGACCCCATCAAAGCTTGTTTGTGCCATTCATGTTCAATGAAACTCAACAAGAAACCCATCAAAAAGACTCATCTTATGCATTCAAAACTATCTTCTATTTTGTTTATAAACAACAAATGGCACCAAACCAAACCCACCACCTCTATAAAGTTATTGCACCAAACGAAGAGTTTTTTTTTTTTTTTTTAGTTTGAGAAGGTGAACCAAATTCACTCAACCAAAAAGAAAAATGTGCGTTGGAAAAATGAAGGAGGGATCTCACGAGTCTTTGTATTGAATGTTTCAAAATGTTATAATTATATGTCGCGATCTTCTTGGCATTGTTTAAGAAGTAGAGAGGGTAGTAGGAGAGAAAGCAGCAATACAAAATGGGTCAATTGGAGAGGGGTCCGGTTGTAATAGTGGCACTACAATAAAAGTTAATAAGGGAAAAAAGCAACAAACGAGAAAGGAGAAATCCTTTTGAGTTGTGTTATGGCGTTTTTCATAGCTTTTGGTTGTCTATTTTATATATTAATTTCATTTCTTTTGATTCCTTGTCAGTTGGATTGGTTGGTCATTGAGAAACAATTGGTCATATGACAGAGAGTGCCAACCAAGCCTTTGACTTCCAAATTTAGATTTTGTTATTTTTAGTTAAATTCTTCTTAAATATGCATTTCATTTGTAAACCTGCGACAAAAACTAATGCATTTCAGTGGGGGAACAAATTAATATATCAAACAATCAAGATGTTATATTTGATGGAATTTTTATGATTCATATTAGTTTTCAATATTGTTATATCGATTGTTGAGCGGAATGGTTGGTCATAGTTTGCTTTTGCTTAACTGGCCGGCTTCTAAATTGCATGACACTTGGAAAGCGATGCGTTTGTTAATGGAAATTGTAGCAAATTACTAAGTCAAAACTGAAATATTAACAGAAATTCTGAGACAGGCTCTGTGGATTGTCCGGCCCTGATGATATGGGTTTTGTCTAATACAACCATAGAAGACCTACCATTTTCATGTTCCTAAAGTAGCCCAGACCAGTCTCAAATTGACTATAAGCAGAATGTTTTCAATACCTATTCTACAATCCAATCATGAGTGTGCAATGACCCATTTGAGAGTGATAACCAAAACATACTAAGGACATTATACATTTAATTTGGATGTATTAAATTCAGATTTGTATAGATTCAATTGAAATATGAAATCTAGTGTATTAAATCTAGATTTGTATAAAATTAATTGAAATCTTGATGCATTCAATTCATATCTATACGGATTCTATTGAAATTTAGATTTATTAAAAAAGTCACTGACTTTACTGATTTTTATGGATTCTAAAGTGAAATTTATGAATAAAAATCTATAATAAATATTGTCATTCTCCACAAATTTCATTCGATTTTATGAAGAATTTTAACGAAATATATGAAGTTTATCAAATCTATAAATTCCACCGAAACTCATCATTTAAAAAAGCTATCAAATTTCAATAAATCCTAAATTAAATAGGCCTAATTTTAAATGACACTAAACATGCATTGTCTTAATTTGTAAAACCTAAATTTTAATGTACGAAGCAAATTTGATGATTTTAATACTTTTATAGCCTAACAATTTGAAAATTATTGAAGGACACTGGACAAGTGGGTTATTAAAAATTCATGTAGAGAGTTTAATTTTAGCAAATATACGGATTTAGTACCATGTCCATTGGTAAGTGAAATCAACTGATAACATTTCGCATGTTAAAAACGAAGAAGACACTTATAATTACATAATATAAACGACATGGTATCGCAACATAAACAAGAATGTAATAATAAAGTAGAAGATACGAACCCTATCGAGTTGCCAAAGGCAAGTGTTGGAGATCCCTCAAACGTGGATTGCAGATAGGGAATCAACCAATCAGAATCGTGAATACGTCCACGTGTCAATCAAAGAAATCGGTGTCTGCAACACATCACCAAAATATCAACCACGGATAAACCAAGCCAAACCATCTCCTCCATATACAAAATCATAATTTTTTTATTTAAAAAAAAAAAAAAGAAGAAGAAGCAGGAATCGAAGTCAAGATAAGAATATCATTTGAATCCAATGGCAGCGACGGCGTATGCGGCGGCCTCAGCTGTGTTGACTCCACGTGTCCCTATCTTCCCCGTCAGAACCCCTCGCTGCTCTGCTCTTCCCTACCTCCCTCCTCGCTTGTCCACCTCTTCCTTCTCTTCTGGTTCCATCAAACATGTTGCAGGTAAAAAACATTGCATTTTGGTTCTTTAAAGTTCTTTCTTTTTTAGTTGGGTTTTTTTTTGTATGCATTTAGAAAAAAATACCCACGTCAGATAGCTTACTTGTGACTGGTCTGGTTCATATTTTAGTCTAATGATGCTCCAGAGGAATTATTTTATTTGTGAAGTACATATTTTGTGAGTGAAGAAGACAATCTAAGTTGTTTTGTGTGGTTGGTTCGCATGGAGAAATTTTACTTAATTGTTTACTATTTCGGGAGGACTATGGTTGTGATGAGTATGACTCAGATAATAAACACATAGATATGAAAGAATTCAGTACTTGAGCTAACTATAACATTGTTATTTTGAGAGTTGTGTTTATGCTAGAGTTATATAAAGTGTATTTTAAGGGAAGCAAGTTCAGGGTGTTAAATGTTGTCTTTTGTGTATACATTTTTCATGGGGATGGCACCAGAGTGATCAAATTGTTGAAGGGTACAATAGGTCTAATAGCCCTCCTAGTGAGAATCAAATCTGAGAATGTATAATAGAATAGTTCTATTGCTCAATTTTTTGATAATTTGTGAGCTTTAGGATGAGTACACGTAAAACAAACATGTGCAGACATGGTTTTCTTGGAATTCACTGAATGAAGCTACATAGGTGGAACACACATATGAGGACAAATCTAATGAGCCTATAGAGCTTCAGTATGTATGCAAGTATAATATAAGCTAGGTGCCTCTTCAAATCAATGATACTAATGCTGCTCTCTTCATTCTTATAGCCTACTCTTCCAATCAATAATACTAATGTTGATCTCTTCATTCTTAGAGTGTAATTTTATTTGCCTGGATGCTTGCTGCAAGGGTAATCTTTTAAGTCCATCGAATAACGAACACTTACGTCTGGTCTCAATGTCTCTCTTTCATCGTCTTTATTGTTCATGGTTCAGCTAATTTTTTGTTTGCTAATTTGTTTTAATTTAACTAAGTTTTCTTTAATATTCATTCTAAGCGAATGTGCTTGTTTCAAACAGAATCGAGAAGGTTCTCTTCTGTCCAGACCAGAGCCTCTTCTGAAGAGACATCAGTTGATGCTAATGAAATTTTTACAGACTTGAAGGAAAAGGTGAGAATCAGTGCTGAAAAGACTGTTTGAGGAATTCCTCACTTTTACTTTCTAATAATTCGTCGTTGACTATATTAGTGTTAACTTTCTGGCATCTGTAATCTATTTCTCTAAGATCTGCTGATTGCTCATGAGTTCATCCTTTTTCTTGTATGCTACTAGTGGGATGCAGTCGAAAACAAGTCCACAGTACTCCTCTACGGAGGTGGGGCGATAGTTGCAGTTTGGCTATCATCCATCGTTGTTAGTGCCATCAATTCAATCCCTTTGGTATGTGATTTTTCAAATAAAACATGTTTTCTTTCCTCATATTTTGTTATGTTAACTTATTCCATAATTTTCTGCAACAAGCTATTAGATCTCTTTCTCCTTCCCAAACAGCACTGGACGAATCTGAAATGTTTTTCTAATGTTACCAGCTTCCAAAGATCATGGAGTTGGTTGGCCTCGGTTACACTGGATGGTTTGTGTACAGATACCTTCTCTTCAAGGTAAGATTAACAAACATGAAAAGTAATCAATTATTGCTTTCTTGTGTTGATTGGTAAGCTGTAACCTGATCTTCTCAAAACTAGTGAATCACTATGCGAGTATATAGTTAGACTCTCCATCCAGTTGTTCTGAATATCAGCTTCATTTAAGGTAAATGAAAATACTTAGAATCCAATAAAAATTGGTTTAAGTATCATATGCTTTAAGAATAGATACTGTCAGACGCTCATTTTAGCTGATTTGGAGTAGAGAATCTGAATAAAAGTTCTTGTTCAGGAACAAAAGAACAAGGGTAATTGAGTGAAAGTAGTTTGAAACTTGAAACTAAGAATCAACGAGGCAATCTGTATGCTAATAAACAAATTCTGATGTCTCGATTTGTCTTTCCTTAGCAAAGCAGAAAAGAACTGGCCACGGATATTGAAACATTGAAGAAGAAGATTGCTGGGACGGAGTAGGATGTAAACATCTGGCTACAATTTCTGTTTGTTTCAGTGATGATTTATTTTGGTCCTCTATTCCCTATATAAGAGGCATTTGTACCATGTAATGTAGAGAGGGCTGTGTCTCAGAATTCCTCTCATCCTTGTATTCCCAGTTTATTCAAGTAATAATAAAATATGACAAGTTCACTTTCATGTGGCTCGTGAATTTGTCAAGAAGCAGTTTGGTCTTTCGTGCTTGTAATAAATGCCAAATTTCTAGTTTTGGATTGAACTTACAATTTACTTTCAACTGTGGACCCTTCCAGCCAGCCATGGTAGCCTAGCTCATGACTGGTTTTCACATAATTACAAATTTACGATATGAAAGAATAATATGAAGATGTTGACAGGCCATACTCTGCCCCCGTTGATCTTTTGGGCATGTAATGCCTAATCTACGACAGAGCTTTCTATCATATGTTAGGAAACCCAATACAGACTTAGTTGATAGCGATTCAGTTGATGCCCTTTTAAATGATTTAATTGACTCATGCTCATATTGCAGCAAGCAACATATTGCTATTGATTCATTAGTAAAGTAACCGGCTCAGTTGAGTTGTACATTCATTGGTGAGATCAGAGATCCCATAAGTATATTTGTACAGAATCTACACACTCCTAACCAGTGTAAAAACATGCCTTCTAAAAGAAACCCAGCTCCAGATGAACCACTATCATGCACGCAAGCAAATCTGCTCTCTTCCAGAGGTCCAAATGCCTTCTCTCAGAGTAACACGTCCAACTACCAGCCAATCAGATACACATAACAAACAGAGTGACGACAAAGTTGAGAAAAACAATGGAATACACAATTATAACACACGCCAAGATGTTGCTGCTAGCATTGCTCAGGCCAAAAAGCCGCCCATTTTTCAATCATTAAGATGTCCAGGGCAATTTTGTCTGGGGGTCCATTCATGCTTAAAGAAAATGCTTATCTCTAAGACATTACACAAGGCACCTGATATGAGCAAATGGAAATCACTACTTGACAAACTAATGAGACTATTAATATTTTTACAAACTGAAAGCTCCTGATCATGTCCTAAAGCACTCAATAAATCCATGAGTTTGACATTTAACATACTCCAGACACGAATCTTTGAAAAAGAACAGTACCACCACGCAATGCACATCTATCCAAGAGCACAAGCCATGGAATAGTAGACCAAGTTACAAATGTGACCTTTATCTTCCCAAACTGAAGAGCACAAGCCAGAAGAGTACAACACATTCTAACTTCTTTGAACTCATGCACTAAATCCTGAATGAATACGATAAGTAAAGTGAGCCGGAATATACACATACCAAACTTGAAAACATGAAGGAAGTGACAGAAAAGACATGAAACCAGTTTCAGCATAGTGTGATTTATTTGTCACTTTCTTTATCTGTTTCTTTAGTTAATACCAAAATTTTTGTTGACTTCTCCATATTATTCTTCTCCTTAGAAGGTGGCCTTAGAAGAAGAGCCACCTGACACCAGTAAATACAAAATTTAAAGTTATTTAAAATCACAACGAAAATAGTTATAACTTGCACTTCCACCACCAATGAAGAATGCTAATGAACATTGGAAGGAGATCCATACACTCCAGGTTCTCATTGTTTTTTTTAAGTACGCTCCAAATACATGTTCATCAACAGCAAGGAAAACAACAATCGTCGCTGAAATCCAGTTTCACTCTGCTGTCTGCTGCTTGTATATTCCAAAACCAATAAATCAACTGAATCCCAAATGGCCTCAAAGAGAATTCCCTTTTTTCTTTTATGCTAACATATGTTCTGTTACAAGGAAAGAAGAAAAAATTCAAATATGAACCTCCCTTTCTCTACCAGTGAGAAACTCCACTAAACCAAAACAGCAACCACACACAGTTCAAAATCCAAGTTTACTACAAGACAAGACTATATACAATAGACAATATTGGAAGGACAACAGATCAACAGAAAACTGGCCAACTTTATACAGAAAGCTGCATACAACTCCCTACTGCTGAACATCCAAGCAACACCATTAAAGTTGTGAAAATGTATCTAAAAGAGCCGCTATGCAAAAGACTGGTCGATTGAAAAAAAAATCGAAAAAGCAACTCGAACTTAAAAAACAGAAAAAAGGAGGATTTGTTGAATCCTGACCAAACCAGGATAGGTCATGCCTAAAGGCAACATCCAATGTGTTAATTCTTGAGAGGATGTACCAAACTCTAAGCACAAGGACAAATTCAACTCCGCCACACAAGATTACATACAAAACTAGGAAACATATAGAAAGTGAAAGAGAAAAGGAAGGAAAGACAGAACACAATACTAAAATCATTCCCCTTTTGTTGATTCTTCCATATTCTTCTCCCCCCTTAGCTAAATAGCCTTTTGATATTGATAATTAAAATTACAAATTTCAGCAAGTTTTAAAATACAAAACCAAACACTTAAACAAATTTTTACAAGTCTTTAATACTTATTTACTAAGTTCACGAAAGATCATTCTCATACTGGATAGAAGGGTTCTCCATCATCATAGAAGTCCAAAAATGGATTTTTAATTGCCAGAATATAGAACAATTTGCAAATAAATGGTTGCGATTATCTAAAATATCATGTAAACATAATTTGACATCAAATTCTAAGAAAATGATATTTGCCTATACACGAAGATTGAGTTAAACTCTGCCGTTGTATGTTCCAACTAATCAATTGAATTTTGAAATAAATCAAATAACGATTTTCTTTTCTTTTAGGCATTAACTTATATATGCTCAATAACACCGCAGAGAAGAAATTCAAACCTCTAAGTCTCTAACTAACCTTCAATTTTGATGGTCAACTGTTCCACAAAAACCGAACAAGCACCCACGCACAGACAGTTCTATTTCCAAACAAATAATAAGGATCTAACCAACAAACAACATATCAAAAACGAAAAACAAATTAAGAAGTGAACCTTTGCCAACTCTATCAACTCCCTCCTTTTGGAGATCCAAACAGCACTAAGTTAAATTGTATCCAAAAGATCAGGCTATATTCGCCCACATCTCGGCAAGGCTGGTTTAGGCTTCTCCATTCGTGATCACCAAGGCTTCATCGTGGCTGCTGCGGCTAAAACTTGGCCTGGCAATTTCAAACCTGAAATTGGTGAGTTCCTTGCCCTGCGCGAAGGTCTGCGACTTGCTTCCTCATTGAATCTCAAGATCGATTTCGTCGAAGTTGATGCTGTGGGAGTTGCTTCTGCTGTTAATGACTCTGTTATCTCTAGGGGTGAAGCTCTCTCCCTTATCTCTGACATTAAGGCTTTGTGTGAGGTTGTGGGCTCTTGTAAGTGTCAAGCCATCCCTAGAATTGGGAACCGCTTTGCTCACCAGCTTGCTTCCTTGGCCTTGTCCTCTCCGGAGGCCTTTTATTGGCATGATGTCAATATCAATTGTATTTTTCCATCTTTGGTTGGCTCTTAATACTATTCTTTTTATCTCAAAAAAAAAAAAAAAAGATCAGGCTATGATGAGCATATATATAAAAGGGCCAGAAATCAAACTCCCCACAGAAAAAAGAAAAAGCAGGATGATCATTTTAAGAAAATGCTCACAAAAAGACTTTTGGAACTCTAAACACTAGAATTCTAGTTAAAATTCCTGAGTAATAACATTGTAGGATTCAGACATCTATTATAAATGGGGAGAGCTCATGCTAGAAGACCACATCAAATCCTTACTCATCATGTATCAAATTTTGAAAGACAACCAATCAACGGAACATATTATCCACGGAACTTTGAAAAAGAATCGACACGAAACTACATATAGCACTTTCAGCATTGTGTGTTTCTTTTTGGGCACTTTCTTCATCCTTTTCTTAAGTTAAAGGGCGACATGGAAAATTTCAATTCAGCAAGTTTTTAAAAGCACAACCAAAATATTTATACAAACTCCAGCAAGTTTTTGTGAGCACTACCAAATACTTATGTATTAAACAAATCCTCCATGGTCTCAAGCTGGACCAAAAATATTTCCATTTTCACAGAGGTTCAAAAGTAAGTAATTTTATGATGCTAGACTGAAATACAATTTGCACAAATAGATACCCAAGTTATTTATTAAAATACTGCCAGCATTGAGAAATCAGAGAATTGGAAACCAATTTCAAATCCTGAGTAAAGGTTTTAAGTCAGATCCTCATTTTGAAGTATGCTGAAAAACACACTCACATAGATAAGAAAATGCAGATGAGAAAGACTAATAAACCAAATTAAAATCTTCCCCTTTTTTGCAAGATAAAAAAAACAAAACAATTGTGAGCAAAGGTTAGGATTCTTAATGACTGAGGGACTAATCACAAATCAAAAGACTACACAGGTGATGCAACTCCTTCGAACAGGTATGTTACAGTTACTAAATTGCTGATTGGAAGACTTGCAAAAAAGGGCTCCAACTTCGATAATGACTGAAATAAAACTACTAATGAACATAAGAAGAAAATAGGTGTAAAAACAAACTACTAATGAACTTAGATGTCAGGGTAAAATGGTGTGGCACTTCCGCAATTCTACCTTCTTCCCCTTCATCAACAGCACTCCATTGTACACTTAAATAAGTGAACAGACTGCAAAAAAGGGTATGCCAAATTGCCAATATAGACCATATTATAGACTAACTTATATTAGAGGGAAAAAGAAAATAAGTAGACCCTTGCCAGCTATAGAAACAAATACCATACCAACACCAATATAGACTCTTAAAAATTTACTTATTGGAAGTCCCCAATCATGTCCTTAAGCACTCGATAAATCCAGGAATTTGACATTACCATATTCCAGGCAGGAATCTGAAAGAGTTGACCATGCATGCATCTCTCTCCAAGAAAACTGTGTCACAATAACTGGTTTGGCGGTTTGAGAATGAGAAATGAGAGCCAATATGAGATGCTTAATATTGACAACAAAGACTTGCCAAATAGATCAATTATGGCTCTCATCAAAGAAACAGTCATCCATTCACCACTAACCAGAGGGTATTACTGCAATCGTGAAGGTACCGATTAGGCAATGATGTAATAATCAATCTTGAGTCTTCCAATCAACCAAACACGGATTCAAATCCACTCGGCCAACAATCTAAGACCATATATGCATGCAAACAAGAAAGTAATCAAACATTTGTTTCAAATTCCAGCACAAATAAAACACTAAGAGAATAGAATTTTATGATCCCCCTCCCTGGAAAATTAATCACAAAGAGGATAGAAATAAAATCATCCCTCCACAGCAAGGTGATGTTCTGTGTATCGTTGCATCCAGATTCAGAACAATCTGCAGTCAAACACCTAATACATACAAGCAGTGAAAATTTTAATGAAAATGGGAAACAAGCAGCGAAAAAATTCAAAGGAACGCTACCACTGACAGAGGCTCTAGTCCTCAACACCACCTTATCCGCAAGAGAATGATGTCTCCTCTGTAACTCACACTGTCACCGTCGACCTTGGTGTATGGTCAAAACCACATTCGAAACAGAAACTGCTTGATATCGAAATAAAAAGCTAAAAGTTCAAGAACCCTAACCCTAACCATGGCGAGCGGAGACGGTGATCTCCACGACTAAACAACAGCCAACCCAAAGGGTTGTGTTGATAGCAAGCCGCTTTCAATAGACCAACCAACACAATAACACATGCATTGTGACATATAAACCAAAATGCAAAAACCTACAATCTCCCTCCCCTCGCCATGCGAAACAAAAAGAAAAGGAAAGGATAAGCATTTAAAAAATTAAACAAATAAGTTGGCAAAGGAATGAAGAGACATACCTGCCAGGCATCAACAGGTGTTAACAGCCAAGATGTCCACCAGTCCCAAGGTTTAAGGGGTCCCAGTGTGTAGCAAATATAACACGGAGTTTACTGTCATCAACCATCCACTGCATACAAAAGGCTAAAAAAAAATGAGAACCTGAACCATAAGCAAATACAAAGCCCAGCCACTTGTTAAAAAAAGAAAAAAAATTCCTTGCACCGTTAATCAAAACAGAAGACCCCGAAACCAAAAGATAGTAACAGCAGAATTCTGCAACATTAAAATATTAAAAATTACATTTATAACGGAGACAAGCTGAAACTAATCATTCAAACTGACTTTCTCTCCAACTTTGATGCTCAATTAATTATAGGTGAGTAAATGCATTCTCCAGGTTAATATAGGTTGTCTATACCCCAACTTAGTTAAATAAAGTCTTCGTGTAAACCCAGAAATTGTAGAGCCTTACTACCAGAATCAACAGTACTGACTGCCATGAGAAGAAAGAATGAGACCAGAGGCGTATATTACTGGCGACTTGGAATAAGCCCCAGAAAAGAAATTACCTTAATAAGATGGAAGCCTCTAATGAAACTTACTATTAGAGGAAGAGAAGAAAATGTGAAAATAAGAAGAAAAGAGAAGAGAGGGAGTGGAGTGGGATCCATGAAAGTCTGGAGAAGAGAGAAATACAGGTGATGTAAGCAGAGATGCCTACCTTATCGTGACCAGGTGGGGGAGGGAGTGGTGCGGCTGGTGCCACAGAGAGGCCATTTTTTCTCCGATTCCCTTATCAGATTTGCTTCCCATGCATGCCATCATCCACTACTAAACAGAAACTGCTTGATTATGGCGAAATAAAAAAAGCTAAAAGTTCAAGAACCCTAACCATAGAGAGTGAAGACGGTGATCTCTACGACTAAACAGCCAACCAAAGGGATGCGTTGATAGCTAGACATCGAAACCACCACGTAACCCAGTTCCTCCTCGACTCCCAATCACCGATCTTGCACCACCTCCGAATCTCAGCATCTTCCAGTGCGACTACCCAAGGAAGTGAGCCCGTCTATTTATAGAGTGAGTGGTCGGTTTGTAAGATGATGCGCTGGCAGGATTAGACGACGTTGAGCTGGGCCCAACTGGCATGAGCTGGCATGGTTAAGAAGTTGAGCTGGCACAGTCAAATATGAGCTGGGATGACCTGGCATTTTACAATATGAGCTGGCATTTTTATAAATATGAGCTGGCATAGGACTGGCACTTTTAATGTTAGTCTGGCATGTTCGAAGCCTAGCTGGCATTACATTTTTTCCTGACCGTGAGCTGTATATTTTCGGTCAGGCCAATTTTTTTTTTTTTTTTTTGGAAAAACAATATCAAAAGTAAAAAAATGAATCTGAAATATATATATCAATAGTAAAAAATTGAAACTTAAATTTAACAAGATAAAAATTTGACAAATCTTGCAAACATTCTCCTTTACGAAAAAATATTATGAAATTCTATAACATGAAAATAGAAAAATATTTTTTTTTTAACATAGAATGTGAAAAAATATCTATTTTATTTTTCTAATTTTATCTAGAAATTCATATCGCATTAAATTAATTTTTACAATATAATAAAGAAAGACTGATGATTATATAAATTTTTTTTCAAAATGCAATAAAAAAAATCAATGAATATTTGAATTTATTGTAAAACAAATCTTTTCCTGAAAGTATTGTTACACTCATAATAAATTTTATTTTTGTTTTTATCTTTCCAAGCTTCAATTATTATTTTTTAAACCTTTTGTTATTATTTTTTTTCCTAAACATAAATTATTGCTGAATTTAAGTGGTCATTTTTTTAACACTTAATTCAATGAAATGGTAATTAAATTTTATAATTATATAATTTCAATATCTATTATCAGATAAAAATTGATTATTATCGTAAAAACAAATCATAGATCGCATCAAAATAAATTATAAATTAAAGTTAAACCTTACATGCTGGTACGTTACTTAAAAGTTAGTTATCATTGTTTAAAGAAAACACATATTGGAACAAACTAACTTACACAAATTACCGTGGTAAAATCTCGCTCTCTACACTACTGTTAGAGCCATTAAATTTTGTGATTTCTTTATTTCCTTCTCTTTTGTTAATTCCGAAATTTTTGTTGACTTCGCCCTATTATTCCTCTCCTTAGAAGAAGAGCCACCTGACACCAGTAAATACAAATTTTCAAGTTATTTAAGACCACAAATAAAATATTTATAACCTTGACACTTCTACGACCAACGAGAAAAACGCTAATGAACATTGGAGGGAGATGCTGTCTCCAGCTAAAGTCAAGACTATAATATATTAGGTTCTCATTGTTTCCTAAGAATGCTGCAAATACAATCAGCAGCATGAAACACAACAATCGTATAACAACCACCATCGCTGAAATCTAGTATCACTCTGCTGCTTGCATATTCCCAAGCCAATAAATCCACTGAATCCTAAATGGCCTCTAAGAGACTTCCCTTATTTCTTTTCTGCATACAACATATGTTCTGTTACAAGGAAAGAAGAAAAAATTAAAATGAAAGAAACCTCCCTCTCACCACCAGTGAGAAACTCCACCAAACCAAAACAGCAACCACACGGTTCAAAATGCAAGTTGAAATAAGACACTATACAATAGACATAAAATATTGAAAGAAGGAAGGACAACAGACCAACAGAAAACTTGCCAACTTTATACAAAAAGCTGTATACTCCCTACTGCTGAACATCCAAGCAACACCATTAAAGTTGCGAAAATGTATCTACAAGAGCTGCTGCTATGTAAAAGAAAATATAACTGGTCGATTGAAAAATATCGAAAAAGCAACTCACAACTCAAAAAACAGAAAAAACAGGATTCGTTAAATCCTGACCAAACTGGGACAGTTCATGTCTAAAGGCAACATCCAATGTGTTACTTCTTGAGAGCATGTACCAAACTCTGAAAATGAGGACAACCAATTCAACTCAGCCACACAATATTACATACAAAACTAGGAAACACAAAGAAAGTGAAAGAGAAAAGGAAAGGCAGAACTGAGACTGATTGTAGCAATACTAAAATCATTCCTATTTTGTTGATTGTTCCATATTGTTCTCCCCCTTCGGTAAATGGCCTCTTGATACTGATAGCAAGTTTTAAAACACAAAACAAAACAATTAAACAAATACTTGGCAAGTCTTTAATACATATTTACTCCGTTCATGAAAAATCATTCTCCTACTGGACAGAAGGGTTCTCCGTCATTATAGCTAATCTCAATCGTTAGAACATAGTACAATTGGCAAAAATATAAATGGTTGCAATTATCTAAAATATCATGTAAACTTAATTTGAACTAAAATGCTAAGAAAATGATATTTACATAAACACGAAAATCGAATTAAACTCTGCCATTGTATATTCCATCCCAACTAATCAATTGAATTTTGAAAGAAATCGAACAACATTACCTTCTTTTCTTTTAGGCATTAAATTATATATGCTCACTAACACCACAGAGAAGAAATTCAAACCTCTAAGTTTCTAACTAATCTCCAGCTTTGATAGTCAACAACAGCCTCCACAAAAACCGAAATGGCACCCCCACAAACAGTTCTGTTTCCAAACAAACAAACAATAAGGATCTAACCAAAAGACAACATATCAAAATCGCAGAACAAATTAAGAAATGGAAACTCTGCCAACTCTATCAACTCCCTCACTTTGGAGAGAACCAAACAACACTAAGTTAAAATGTATCCAAAAGATCAGCTATGATGAGCATATAAAAGGGCTAAAAATCAAACTCCCTACAGAAAAAGAAAATGCATGATGATCATTTGATGAAAACGCACACAAGACTTTTGGAACTCTAAACGCCTAGAATTCTATTTAAAATTCATGACTAATAATATTGTAGGATTCAGACATCAAACTGGGAGAGCTTATGCTAGAAGTCCACATCAAATTCTTACTTTTTTGACATCATGTATCAAATCTTGAAAGACAACCAATCGATAGAGAATATTATCTACGGAACTTTGAAACATGAACTAAAAAAGAACAGACATGAAACTGCACATAGCACTATCAGCAAAATGTGTGTGTTTTTTTGGGCACTTTCTTCATCATTTTCTTATGTTAAAGGGCCACTTGACTCGGTAAATTCAATTCAGCAAGTTTTTAAAAGCACAACCAAAATATTTATACAAACAAGAAGAAGTTTATGTGAGCACAACCAAATACTTACATATTTAAACAAACCAACAAAACGGGTTTCTTCCTTCATGGAGACAATCAAGCTGGACAAAATATATTTTCATTTTCACAGAGGTTCGGAAGTAATTTTATAATGCTAGACTGAAATACAATTCGCACAAACGGATATCTAAGTTATATATTAATACTGCCAGCATTAAGAAATCCGGTAACTGGAGACAAATTTCAAAGCCCGCATTAAGGTTTTAAGTCAGATCCTCGTTTCGAAGTATGCTGCAAAATACACTCAGATAAGAAAATGCAGATGAGAAAGATAGATAAACCAAATTAAAATATTCCATTTTTTTGCAAGGGAAAAACAAAACAATTATGAGCGAAGATTAGGATTCTTAAGGAACGATTGAATAATCACAAATCGACACACTACACAGGTGATTGCAACTCCTTCGAACAGTTATGTTTGTGTTATAAGTACTAAAATTGTTACTTGGAAGACTTGCAAAAAGGGCTCCAACTTCAATAATGACTGAAATAGAACTATTAATGAACATAAGAAGAAGATAGGTGCAGTTCATAAACAAACTACTAATGAACTTGGATGTCAGGGTAAAATGGTGTGGCACTTCCGCAATTTTACCTTCTTCCCTTTTGTCAACAGCACTCCATTGTACACTTGAATAAGTGAACAGACAGCCAAAAAGGGCCTGTGAAATTGCCAATGTAAGACCATATTATAGACTAACTTATTTTCGAGGGAAAAAGAAAATAAGTAGAACCTTGTCAGCTATAGAAACAAATATGATACCAACACCGATACAGATTCTTAAAAATTTTACTTACTCTCCCCAGTCATGTCCTTAAGCACTCCATAAATCCAGGACTTTGACATTACCATATTCCAGGCAGGAATCTGAAAGAGATCAATACCACCATGCAATGCATCTCTCCCCAAAAAAGCTGTGTCACAATAACTGGTTTGGTGGTTTGAGAACCAAACTGCATATGCTGATTGCTTTCTTCATGTTAAGCTCAAGTGAAGTTTTCACATGTTAATTAAAAGGACTTATACCAACCAAAGCAATACTTTTGACCTCATGCATGGTATACCAGAGATCATGAAGAGGAGACAAACATCAACCTTGCAGATTTAAATTCCCAAAACTAGATCAATACACTATCAAGTGCCTCCAAGTCTTCACCATTAACCAACTATATCATGAAGAGGAGACAAACATGTTAATGCAAGTGTCTCCAAGTCTTCATATTAAACTCAAGTGAAGTTTTGCATGTTAATTAAAAGGACCTTTTCCAACCAGAGCAATACTTTTGACCACATGCATTAACCAACTATACCAGAGATCATGAAGAGGAGACAAACATCAACTTTGCAGATTTAAATTCCCATAACTAGATCAGTATTATCTAGTGTCTCCAAAAGTCTTCACCATTGGTTGAATGCAACAGATGTGAAAAACATGACAGAACAAGATGATCTTTATTCGCAAATATGCATCAGCAACATATATAAAAAATCAAACACTCTAGCAATCGATATCAGATTTGTTATAAACATAATCTTCACTCAACATACTGCAGAAAGATAGAAAAACACAACAAAACAAATTGATAGCTTACAACTTTAGAACCCAATTTGACATTCTAAGCTAAAACAGGTAAACCACCTGTAACTAACTAGATTTGAACAGGATGAGACTGACTTGAATTTAAATAGAAGATAAAATAGTGCTACAAGAATATTCATTTTTTTCAATCATGTAGCACACGACCTTGGAAATCATATAAAATCATGCACAAGATGGATCGCAAGAATAGAGATTGGAACAAAATAACTTGCATATTAAAGTTAAAACTTACTTGCTGGTAGAAGTCCATATTATATAGCCACAGTATCGTTCAATTCTGTTAAGAAAAAGTTCCAAAAAACCCAGTATAGCAAGCACAAATTAACACAGAAAGGCAAATATAAGCACTCCTTTCAGTTTTTGAAAGCACAACCAAATACTAATGTATTAAACAAACCATTATCACAACTTTCTTCCTCCGTAGAGATGAACAAGCTGAAAACATAAAAAACTCCACCAGATGTGAACTCAATGAAATAGTCACCCTTATGCTCATCAATTAAACACATTTCATTACTCAAATCCAGAACACACAGTTGTTAGATCGTATTTTTCTCCTTCAAGGATAAAATGTCACAAAAGCCTCTTTAAATTTCAAGCATATTCTGGAAATATAGTTGAAAAGAGTTTAACAAGAACTGATATGTACCCCAATAATGAAACAGGTCCGTTCTAGTAAGTCAATAACGTATCAAACAATCTTCAACATCTATTTTTTTTTTTTTTTCAGGCAATTACTAGTCTCAACAAACAAGTAAGACTGTTTCAAAACCAACAAATAGAAAAACAAATTTATTTGAAAACATAATCACAGCAAATACTTTAACAAGCAAAACAAAAATTTACCGGGGTCACAACATTTGTTCTTTTTATGGCAGTTACTACTACTCAACAAACAAGTGAGATTACCAGCTCCGAACCATAGGCGAACAGAAAAACCTTGTCATCTAAAGCATCAGTAGTAGTAGCACCACCAGTCCAGTAACAAAACCATCTCAATACTTCTTTGAGAACATGTATCAAACCCTGAACACAATAACAACCAATTTAGCTGAAGCCCCCCTCTGTCACTGAGTCAATTTTAGAATTGTGCTATTTTTTTGGTCACTTTTGCATGCTTGATTCATCCTTCTCTTACATCAATACTGAAATCATTCGCTATTTGTTTCTTATTATTCTCCCCCTTAGTTTTTGGCTTCCCGACAGGTAAATTCAAACTTCAGCAGGTTCCTTTAGAAGCACAACCAAAATATTTAAACAAATTCAGGCAAGTTTTGGAAGCACAGACAAATACTTATGATTAACCAATACAAAGAATTTCTTCCTCCATAGAGACAAAGAAGCTGGACCAAAAAGTTTTCACACGTAAAAAAGGTCAAAAGAAAGCAATTTTACAAAGCTAGTCTCCAATATGCCCAGAAAGATACCCCAAATTATATCTCAAATACTCCAAGCAATGAGTAATCAAGGATATTTGGCACAATGTTCAAAGCCTGACATCATTTAAAAAAAAAAAGATTTCTAACACTATACCTCACATGTCACATTGTCATTCTCAATAATTTGCAAAGTTAGACCACTAAATTAAAAGGCCAAATTCAATTTACAAACAGATATTGCAGGTGATGCAGAAGATTGAAAGCTATGTTTAGCGCTTAGTGCAGATTTTTCAGAACACAAGAAAGAAATTCTCAAAATGTTCGGCATCTCTATTTGAAAACTTGAAAAAAGAGCAACTAAGCAACAATAATCACCTGACAACATCCAAGCAATGATAATCAAGGATATTTGGCACAATGTTCAAAGCCTGAATGGTAATTAACACTCGAGAATAAAACAAACCAGACAAAAGGCACACATAAAAGTCCAATAGTATCTCACATTGCCATACTATGATAAAATTTGCAAAATTATACCATTGATTTAAAAGGCGAAATTCAGTTTGCAAAAAGATATTATTGCAAGTGATGCAGAAGATTGAAGGCTATGTTTAGTGCTTAGTTACAGATTTTTCAGAACACAAGAAAGAAATTCTCAAAGTGTTCAGCATCTCTATTTAAAAAGTTGAAAATAGAGCAACTAAGCAACAATAATCACCTGACAACATCCAAGCAACAATAATCAAGGATAGTTGGCACCATGTTCGAAGCCTGAACGTACATTAACACCTGAGAATAAAACACACCAGACAAAAGGCACCTATCTTCAAAAAAAAAAAAAAAAAAAAAAATCCCAATATTATCTCACGTTGCCAAACTGTGATAAAATTTGCAGAAATAGACCACTGAATTAAAAGGCCAAATTTAGTTGCAAAAAGATATTGCAAGTGATGCAGAAGATTGAAGGCTATGTTTAGTGCTTAGTTATAGATTTTTCAGAAAACAAGAAAGAAATTCTCAAAGTGTTTGGCATCTCTATTTAAAAAGTTGAAAAAAGAGCAACTAAACAACAATAATCACCTGACAACATCCAAGCAATGATAATCAAGGATATTTGGCACAATGTTCAAAGCCTGAATGGTGATTAAAACCTAAGATAAAACAAACCAGACAGAATGCAATCATCTTAAAAAATATATAAAAAAGAAAAAAGAAAAAATAAAGTCCCAACATTATCTCACATTGTCATACTGTGATAAAATTTGTAAAATTAGACCACCGAAATAAAAGGCCAAATTCAGTTTACGAAAAGATATCGCGGGTGATGCAGAAGATTGAAGGCTATGTTTAGTGCTTAGTTACAGATTTTTCAAAACACAAGAACGAAATTCTCAAAGTGTTCGATGACATCTCTATTTAAAAAGTTGAAAAAAAAAAAAGCAACTAAGCAACAATAATCACCTAACAACATCAAAAACTTCATGAGATGTAAACTAAAAGACTCATCAATTAAACACGTCATTCTCAAATTCAGGAAAAAAGTGTTGTTAAGTTGTATTTTGCTTGTTCAAAGATAAAACATCACAAGAGCCTCATTCAAATTTGAACCCTATTCTCAACAAACATGTGAGATTTTTTCAAAACAAACGAGTACAAGAAAAGTCTGTTTCAAAACTTAATTTCAGCAAACTTCTTTATAAGCAAAACCAAAAGCACTGGGGTCCAAACATGTGTTCCTTCATGTCAATTGTAACTCAACAAAAAAGCTCAAACCATGGGCCAATAGAAAAACCCTAAGGCATCAATAATAGCACCACTAGTCCAGCAACTACACCATCTCATACTTCTTTGTGAGCATGTATCAAACCCTGAACATGGCAACCAATGCAGCTCAAATCTCCCCTTTACCATTTGAGCCACTGACCAACAAAAGCCTCCACTGAACTTTTACCAAGACCAAGATATAATTTTATATCCATACCAAAGGAACTATATATCGAAACGATACCTGATATTATCTCCAGATATTTCCTTATTTTAAGGAAATGGATCTTAAAAATCCTCGAATATTACCAAGAATTCGAGAATATTCAAAATATTTCTGATATTTTCAAAACCAACAAATTAATAAAATAAATGTATTTTAAAACTTGTTTGTGCAAATTTTTTATACACGAAACAAAAAATTTATTGGTTGAGTTAACAACAAAGGGAGTAGTTTTATAATGCCACACTGCAAAAGGACTCAGACAAATCAAAAGCCATATCTCAAAAAAGGCATGCAATGAGAAAGAGAGGGAATTAATTTGAAAAACAAGCAGAGTAGTCATAAGTTTACCCAGGACTAGACAGGACAATCGCATTTTCAAGTGAGAATGAGGGCCAATATTAAGCATCTCGTATTATTATACTGTAAAAAATTATTGCAGTATTGACAGTATGAGATGCTTAATGTTGACAACAAAGACTTGCCAAACAGATCAATCTGGCTCTCATCAAAGAAACAGTCATCCACACACCACTCACCAGATGGCATTGCCGCAATCTTGAAGAAAACCGATTAGGCAATGATGTAATAATCAATCTCGAGTCTTCCAATCAACCAAACACGGATTCAAATCCACTCAGCCAACAATCTAAGACCATATAAATGCAAACAAGAAAGTAATCAAACATTTGTTTCAAATTCCGGCACAAATAGAACACTAAGAGAACAGAATTTTATGATCCCTCCCTGAAAAATTAATCACAAAGAGGATAGAAATATTATCATCCCTCCACAGCAAGGCGATGTTCTGTGTATCGTTGCATCCAGATTCAGAACAATCCACAGTTGAACACCTAATACATACAAGCAGTGAAAATTTTAATGAAAATGGGAAACAAGCAGCGAAAAAATTCAAAGGAACGCTAATACCGACAGAGGCTCTAGTCCTCAACACCACCTTATCTGCAAGAGAATGATGTATCCTCTGTAACTCACCCTGTCACCATTGACCTTGGCATATGGTCAAAACCACATTCAAAACAGAAACAGCCTGATATTGAAATAAAAAGCTGAAAGTTCAAGAACCCTAACCCTAACCTTGGAGAGTAGAGACAGTGATCTCCACGACTAAACAACAGCCAACCAAAGGGTTGTGTTGATAGCGAGCCACTTTCAATAGACCAACACAATAACACATGCATTGTGACCTATAAACCAAATGCAAAAACCTCCAATCTCCCCCCCCCCCCAAGCCGTGTGAAACGAAAAGAAAAGCAAAGGATAAGCATTTAAAAAATTAAACAAATAAGTTGGCAACGGAATGGAGAGAAATACCTGCCAGACATCAACAGGTGTTAACAGCCAAGATGTCCACCAGTCCCAAGGTTTAAGGGGTCCCAGCGTGTAGCAAATAACACGGAGTTTACTGTGATCAATCATCCACTGCATATAAAAGGCTTAAAAAAATGAGAACCTAAACCATAAGCAAATACAAAGCCCAGCCACTTACTAAAAAATGGAAAAAAATTCCTTGCATCGTTAATCAAAACAGAAGACCCCGAAACCAAAATATAGTAACAGCACAATTCTGCAATATTAAAATATTACAAATTACATTTATAACGGAGACAAGCTGAAACTAATCATTCAAACTGACTTCCTCTCCAACTTTGATGCTCAATTAATTATAGAGTTAATGCATTTTCCAGGTTAATATAGGTTGTCTATACCTCAAGTTAGTTAAATAAACTCTTCGTGTAAACCCAGAAATTGTAGAGCATTACTACCAGAATCAACAGTACTGACTGCCATGAGAAGAAAGAATGAGACCAGAGGCGTATATTACTAGTGACTTGGAATAAGCCCCAGAAAAGAAATTACCTTGATAAGATGGAAGCCTCTCATGAAGCTTACTATTAGAGGAAGAGAAGAAAATGTGAAAATAAGAAGAAAAGAGAAGAGAGGGGGTGGAGTGGGATCCATGAAAATCTGGAGAAGAGAGAAATACAGGTGATGTAAGCAGAGGTGCCTACCATATCGTCAGCAGGTGAGGGAGAGAGTGGTGCGGCTGGTGCCACAGAGAGGCCATTTTTTCTTCGATTCCCATTATAAGATTAGCTTCCCATGCATGCCATCATCCACTACTAAACAGAAACTGCTTGATTATCGCGAAATAAAAAAAGCTAAAAGTTCAAGAACCCTAACCATAGAGAGTGGAGACGGTGATCTCCACGACTAAACAGCCAACCAAAGGGATGTGTTGATAGCAAGCCATCGTGTCACCACATGACCCAGTTCCTCCTGGACTCCCAATCACCGATCTTGCACCACCTCCTAATCTCAGCATCTTCAAGTGCGACTACCCAAGGCAGTTAGCCCGTCTATTTTTAGAGTTAGTGGTCGGTCTGTAAGATGATGCGCTGGCATGATTAGACGTTGAGCTGGGCCCAACTGGCATGAGCTGGCATGGTCAAGAGGTTGAGCTGGCACAGTCAAATATGAGCTGGGCTGACCTGGCTTTACAACATGAGCTGGCATTTTTAAAATATGAGCTGGCACAGGACCTGGCACTTTTAATGTTAGCCTGGCATGTTTGAAGCCTAGCTGGCATTGGTTACATTTTTCCCTTACCGTGAGCGATATATTTTGGGGTCAGCCCAGTTTTTTTTTTTTTTTTTGAAAAAACAATATCAAAAGTAAAAAAAATGAATTTCAAATATATTTATATATATCAATAGTAAAAAATTGAAACTTAAATTTAATAAGATAACAAGTAGACAAATCCTGCAAACATTCTCTCCAACAAATAAACATTATGAAATTTTATAACACGAAAATAGAAAAATACCTTTTTAACATAACATGTGAAAAAATATCTATTTTGTTTTTCTTATCGTATCTAAAAATTCATATCACATTTAAATTAGTTTTAACAATATAATAGAGAAGAATTGATGATTATATAAATTTCTTTCGAAATGTAATTAAAAAAAAATCCATGAATATATTTGAATTTATTGTAATACAATTTTTTTCCTTAAAATATCGTTACACCCATAATAAATTTTATTTTATCTTTCTAGGTTTTTAATTATTAGTTTTTTTAAGCTTTTGTTTCTTCTTTTTTCCTAAGCATAAAATATTGTTGAATTAAGTGTCGTCACTCTCTTAACACTTAATTCAATTAAATGGTCATTAAAATTTTATAATTACATAATTTCAATGTTTATTATTAATTAAAAATTAATTATTATCGACAAAATAAAACACAAATTAAATCAAAATAAATTATAAATTAACATTAAACCTTATATGCTTGTACGTTAGTTAAAAGTTGACTATTATTGTTAAAACAAAACACATATGGGAACAAAGTAACTTACACATATTAACGTAGTAGAATCCCGCTTCATACTCTACCGTCAAGGTCATTTACTTCTGTGATTTCTTTATTTCCTTTTCTTTTGTTAATTCCGAAATTTTTGTTGAGTTCTCACCTTTATTCTTCTCCTTAGAAGAAGAGTCACCTACCACCAGTAAATACAAATTTTCAAATTATTTAAAATCACAAATAAAATATTTATAACCTTAACACTTCTACCACCAACGAAGAATGCTAATGAACATTGGAAGGAGATGATGTCTCCAGCTAAAATTAAGACTATAATATATCAGGTTCTCATTATTTCTTAAGAATGCTCCAAATACATGTTCATCAACAGCATGAAACACAACAATAGTAAAACAACCACTGTCGCTAAAATCCAGTATCACTCTGCTGCTCGTATATTCCCAAACCAATAATAAATCAACTGAATCCCAAATGGCCTCTAAGAGAATTCCCTTGTTTCTTTTCTGCATACAACATATGTTCTGTTACAAGGAAAGATGAAAAAATTCAAATATGAAAGAAACCTCCCTCTCTTTGCCAGTGAGAAACTCCACTAAACCAAAACAGCAACCACACACAATTCAAAATCCAGGTTGAAATAAGACTATACAATAGACATAAAATATTGAAAGGAAAACAGATCAACAGAAAACTTGCCAACTTTATACAGAAAACTGCATAGGACTACTGCTGAACATGCAAGCAACACCATTAAAGTTGCGAAATGTATCTACAAGCGCTGGCTGCTATGTAAAAGAATATATAACTGGCCGATTGAGAAAAATCCAAAAAGCCAACTCGCAACTCAAAAAACAGAAAAAACAGGATTTGTTGAATCCTGACCAAACCGAGACAATTCATGCTTAAAGGCAGCATCCATTATGTTACTTCTTGAGAGCGTGTACCAATCTCTGAACACGACGGCAACCAATTCTCAACTCAGCCACACAATATTCCATGCAAAACTAGGAAACATAAAGAAAATGAAAGAGAAAAGGAAAGACACAACTGAGACTGATCGTTATATACTAAAATAATTCCTCTTTTGTTGATTGTTCCATAATGTTCTCCCCCTTTAAGTAAAAGGGCCTCGTGATACTGATAATAAAAATTACAAATTTCAACAAGTTCTAAAACGCAAAACAAAACAATTAGATAAATACTTGCAAGTCTTTAATACATATTTACTTGGTTGATGAAAAATCAATCTCCTACTAGACAGAAGTGTTCTCCGTCATCATAGAAGTTAATGGATTTTCAATTGTCAGAATATAGAACAATTTGCAAAAATATAAACGGTTGCGATTATCTAAAATATCATGTAAACTTAATTCGAACTAAAATGCTAAGAAAACAATATTTACGTAAACACGAAGACCGAATTAAACTCTACCGTTGTATATCCCACCCCAACTAATCAATTGAATTTTGAAAGAAATCGAACAACATTACCTTCTTTTCTTTTAGGCAGTAAATTATATATGCTCACTAACACCACAGAGAAAAAATTCAAACCTCTAAGTCTCTTGGGAGAGCTCATGCTAGAAGGCCACATCAAATTCTTACTTTTTTGACATCATGTATCAAATAATGAAAGACAACCAATCGATAGAATATATGATCTATGGAACTTTGAAGCATGAACTGAAAAAGAAAAGACACGAAACTGCACAAAGCACTTTCAGCATTGTGTGTGTTTATTTTGGGCACTTTCTTCATCCTTTTCTTATGTTAAAGGGCCTCCTAACATGGTAAATTCAATTCAGCAAGTTTTTAAAAAGCACAACCAAATACTTACATATTTAAACAAACCAACAAAATGGGTTTCTTCCTTCATGGAGACAATCAAGCTGGACAAAAAATATTTCCATTTTCACAGAGGTTCAAAAGTAATTTTAAAATGCTAGACTGAAATAGAATTCGCACAAACAGATACCTAGGTTATTATATTAAAAACTGCCAGCAATGAGAAATCCAGTAATTGGAAACAAATTTCAAAGCCTGCATTAAGGTTTTAAGTCAGATCCTTATTTCAAAGCATGCTACAAAATACACTCACATAGATAAGAAAATGTAGATGAGAAAGATAGATAAACCAAATTAAAATATTCCATTTTTTTGCAAGAAAGGAAAAACAAAAAAATTGTGAGCGAAGGTTAGGATTCTTAAGAATGATTGAATAATCACAAATAGATAGACTACACAGGTGATTGCAACTCCTTTGAACAGGTATGTTTGTGTTATAGTTACTAAAATTGTTTCTTGGAAGACTAGCAAAAAGGGGGAGAACTAAAATAATTACTAAAATAAGACTATTAATGAACTTATAGAAGATAGGAGCAGTTAATAAACAAACTACTAATGAACTTAGATGTCAGGGTAAAATGGTGTGGCACTGCTGCAATTTTACCTTCTTCCCTTTCGTCAACAGCACTCCATTGTACACTTGAATAAGTGAACAGAATGCAAAAAAGGGCATGCCAAATTGCCAACGTGACCATATTATAGACTAACTTATTTTCAAGGGAAAAAGAAAATAAGTAGAACCTTGTCAGCTATGGAAACAAATATGATACCAACACCGATACAGACTCTTAAAAATTTTACTTACCGGAACCCCCCAATCATGTTCTTAAGCACTCCATAAATCCAGGACTTTGACATTACCATATTCCAAGCAGGAATCTGAAAGACATCAAATACCATCATGCAATGCATCTCTCTCCAAGAAAGCTCTGTCACAATAACTGGTTTGGTGGTTTGAGAACCAAACTGCATATGCTGATTGCTTTCTTCATGTTAAGTTCAAGTGAAGTTTTTACATGTTAATTAAAAGGACTTATACCAACCAAAGCAATACTTTTGACCTCATGCATGGTACACCAGAGATCATGAAGAGAAGACAGACATCAACCTCGCAGATTTAAATTCCCAAAACTAGAGCAATACTATCAAGTGCCTCCAAGTCTTCACCATTAACCAACTATATCATGAAGGAGACAAACATGTAAATACAAGTGTCTCCAAGTCTTCATATTAAACTCAAGTGAAATTTTACATGTTAATTAAAAGGACCTATACCAAACAAATCAATACTTTTGACCACATGCATTAACCAACTATACCAGAGATCATGAAGAGGAGACAAACATCAACCTTGCAGGATTTAAATTCCCATAACTAATCAATATTATCAAGTGTCTCCAAAAGTCTTCACCATTGGTTGAATGCAACAGATGTGAAAAACATGACAGAACAAGATGATCTTTATTCGCAAATATGCATCAGCAACATATACCAAAACATCAAACACTCTAGCAATCTGATCATCAGATTTGTTATAAACATAACCTTCACTCAACATACTGCAGCAAGATAGAAAAACACAATGAAACAAATTGACAGCTCACGACTTTAGAACCCAATTTGAGATTTTTAGCTAAAACAGGTAAACCACTTCTAACTAACTAAATTTGAACAGGATGAGACTGACTTGAATTTAAATAGAAGATAAAACAGTGTTACAAGAATATTCATTTTTTTCAGTCATGTAGCACACTACCTTGGAAATCATATAAAATCATGCACAAGATGGATACCAAGAACAGATATTGGGAACAAAATAACTTGCATATTAAAGTTAAAACTTGCTGGTAGAATTCCATATTATAGCCACAGTATCATTCAATTCTGTTAAGAAAAAGTTTCAAAAAACCCAGTACAGCAAGCACAAATTAACACAAAAGCAAATATAAAACTATCACGCACTCATTCCAGCAACTTAAAAAGCACAACCAAATACTAATGTATTAAAGAAACCATTGGAACAAATTTTTTCCTCCATAGAGACGAACAAGCTGAAAACATCAAAATCTTTACCAGATGCGACCTCAAAGAAATAGTCATCCTTACGCTCATCAACTGAACACATTTCATTACTCAAATCCACAAAAATTAGTTGTTAGATTGTAGTTCTCTCCTTCAAGGCCTCTTTCAAATTTCAAGCATATTCTGGAAGTATCGTTTCAAACAGTTTCACAAAAACTGATATGTACCCCAATATTAAAACAAGTCCGTTCCAGTAAGTCAATAATGTATTAAGCAATCTTCACCATCCATGGTTTTTTTTTTTTTTTTTTTTTTTTTCAGGCAGTTACTAGTCTCAACAAACAAGCAAGACTGTTTCAAAACCAATAGATAAACAAAGAAATTTATTTCAAAACTTCATCACAGCACGAGCAAAACGAAAAAATTTACGAGGGTCACCAACATTTGTTCTTTTTATGGCAGTTACTACTCAACAAACAAGTGAGATTACCAGCCCCAAACCATAGGTGAACAGAAAAATCTTGTCATCTAAAGCATCAGATGTAGCACCACCAGTCCAGCACAAAGCAATCTCCTACTTCTTTGAGAACATGTATCAAACCCTGAACACAATAACAACCAATTTAGCTCAAGCCCCCCGCTGTCATTGAGTCAATTTCAGAATTGTGCGATTTTTTTGGTCACTTTCACATGCTTGATTCATCCTTCTCATACATCAAAACCGAAATCATTCCCTTTTTGTTGACTGTTTCATATTATTCTCCCCCTTAGTTTTTGGCTTCCCAACAGGTAAATTCAAAATTCAGCAGGTTCTTTAGAAGCACAAAAAGAAAGCAATTTTACAATGCTAGACTGCAATACAATTTGCCCAAAAAGATAACCCAAAATATATCTCAAATACTCCAAGCCATGAGAAATCAATGATATTTTGCACAATGTTCAAAGCCTTCATCTTCAGGAAAAAAAAAAAAAAGGTCCTAACAATATACCTCACATTGTCATATGCGATATAATTTGCAAAATTAGACCACCAAATTACAAGCTCAAATTCAATTTGTAAACAGATACTGCAGGTGATGCAGAAGATTGAAGGCAATGTTTAGTGCTTAGTTACAGATTTTTCAGAACACAAGAAAGAAATTCTCAAAGTGTTTGACATCTCTATTTAAAAAGTAGAAAAAAGAGCAACTAAGCAACAATAATCACCTGACAACATCAAAAACTTCACGATATGTGAACTGAAAGAAATAGTCTTTCTTACACTCATGACTCATTAATTAAACACGTCATTACTCAAATCCAGAAAACACAGTTGTAAAGTTGTATTTTTCTTGTTCAAAGATAAAATGTCACAATCTGAAGCATATTCTGAACAAACAAGTGAGATTGCTTCAAAACAAACAAATCAAGAAACATTCTGTTTCAAAACATATTTTCAGCAAACTTTTATATACGAAAACCAAAAATACTAGGATCAAAACATGTGTCCTTTCATGGCAATTGTAACTCAACAAAAAAGTGAGAATGAATAGCTCAAACCATAGGCGAATAGAAAAAGGCATCAACAATAGCACCAACAGTCCAGCAACTAAACCATCTCCTACTTCTTTGCGACCATGTATCGAACCCTGAACACAACGGCAAACAAAGGCAACCAATTCAGCTCAAACCTCCCCTTTACCATTGAGTCACTGCCCCAACAAGAGCCTCCACTAAACCAAGACCAAGATATAATTTTATAACCATACTAATCATCGAGGAACTATACATCAAAATGATACCGGATATTATCTCCAGATATCTGAGAATGTGAGCCAATATTAAGTATCTCATATTATTATACTGTAAAAAAAATTATTGCAGTATTGACAATATGAGATGCTTAATATTGACAACAAAGACTTGCCAAATAGATCAATTCTGGCTCTCATTAAAGAAACAGTCATCCACTCACCACTCACTAAAGGATATTACCGCAATCCTGAAGAAAACCAACTAGGCAAATGATGTAATAATCAATCTCGAGTCTTCCAATCAACCAAACACGGATTCAAATCCACTCGGCCAACAATCTAACACCACATATACATGCAAACAAGAAAGTAGTCAAACATTTGTTCAAATTCCGACACAAATCAAACACTAAGAGAACAGCAATTTTATCATCCCCCCCCCAAAAAATTAATCACAAAGAGGATAGAACTATTATCATCCCTCCACAGCAAGGCGATGTTCTGTGTATCGTTGCATCCAGATTAAGAAGAATCTACAGTAGAACACCTAATACATACAAGCAGTGAAACCCTAATTAATGAAAATAGGAAACAAGCAGCGAAAAAATTCAAAGGAACGCTGATAGCGACAGAGGCTCTAGTCCTCAACGCCACCTTATCCGCAAGAGAATGATGTATCCTCCGCAACTCACACTGTCACCATCGACCTCACCGTGTGGTCAAAACCACATTCAAGACAGAAACTGCTTGCTATCGAAACAAAAAGCTAAAAGTTCAAGAACCCTAACCCTAACCCTAACCATGGAGAGTGGAGAGCGTGATCACAATGACTAAACAGCCAACCAAAGGGTTGTGGTGATAGCGAGCCACTTTCAAAGACTATTGCAAGCACGGCGGCACCACACGACCCATTTCCTCCACGACTCCCCGCCACCAATCTTGCACCGCCTCCAAATCGCAGCATCTCCCAGCGCGACTAGTCAGGAGCGGTGAGCCGGTCTATTTATAGAGTGAGTGGTCGGTGGGTAAGACCATGCGCTGGCATGATCACAAGTTGAGCTGGGCCCAACTGGCATGAGCTGGCACTGTAAAATATGAGCTGAGGCTGACCTGGCATTTTAGAATGTGGGCTGGCATGCTTAAGAATATGAGCTGGCAAGGTGAAATATGAGCTGGGACTGATCTGGCATTTTACAATTTGAGCTGATACAGTAAAAAACTGACTGGCATGTTTAAGATGCTGAGCATGCATTTTAGAAGCCTAGCTGGCGGTGTTTAATTTTTTCTCACCGTGAGCTACATACTTTTTTGTCACGTGAGTGTTTGCTTTCCCTTTTTTTTTTAATTTTTTTTTTTTTAACAATATCGGAAGTAAAAAAATAAAATAAAATAAACTTAAATTCAACAAGATAAAAATTAAAAAATCTTGCTAACATTCTCTTTAAAAAAAAATATGAAATTTTATAACATGAAAATAAAAAAATAACTTTTACCAAATAATATAAAAATATTTTTTTTCTCCAATTGCATGTAGAAGTCCATGTCATATAAATTAAATTTTGCAATACAATGAATGAAAATAGGTTATTATATTTAAATTTATTGTAAAACAATATTTTCCCCTATAATAATATAAATAAAATAGGCTTTATCTTAACAAAACAGTTTAAATTTAACAATATTTAAAATAGAAAAATCTTGCAAACATTCTCTTTCAAGAAATTAAAAACAAAATTATAAAATTTCATAACATGAACATAGAAAATTATTTTTTAACAAAGAATTTGAAAGAATATCTTTTTTTTTCTAATTACATCTAGAAATCCATATTATATATTTAAATTAGTTTTTGTAATGCAATAAATAAAAGTAGATGATTATATTTGAACTTATTGTCAATCAAATTTTTTTCTTAAAATATTGTTATACCCATAATAATAAAAATAACATAAATTTTACTTTTGTTTCTATCTTTTCACGTTTTAATCATTATATTTTTAACCTTTTATTACTCTTTTAACAAAAGATTTATTTATTTTTTTCAGTTTTATTATTCTTTTAACACTTAATTCACTTATGTGATCAATAAAATATTATAGTTACACAATTTTAATCTCTACCATCAATTAAAAGTTAGTTAATATTGTAAAAACAAAATAGATTGGAACAAAATAATTTATAAATTAACATTAAACCTTACATGTTGATACGTTAATTAAAAATTGATTATTATCGTTAAAACATAACATAGATTGGAACAAATTAACTTATAAATCAATGTTAAACCTTCTATGCTCATAGAATCCTGCTTTTTACCTGACCATCAGCATCATTCATTTATGTGAAGAATAAGTTTCAAAACCTGGTATGCCAAGCACAAATCGAACTTAGAAAAACAAATCTAAAACCATCATGCGCTTGATTTTAAAAAAAGCTATCATGCATTTATACCAACAGAAATCCAGAAAAGAAAAATTAAAGATAAAGGGCAAACAGGCTATTTAATAGTAACATGAAAATAGTATTCTCAGGAAAATAGTATTTTTATAACAAGATGTTTTTTAAATAGTTTGTTCTAAAAAATTTATATTCTACCATTTCTCAAAAACAATAAAATAATATATAACACTTCACAACTTTTTAAAATTTTAAAGCTATGAAATTTTAAGATAAACTATGATTTTAAAAAATGTACAGTTCTTTGAATTTAAACAAATATTGGAAAACAATTTTTTTTTTTTTTTAAAAAAAAAGGAACTCTTTTATTCTCCAAAATATTTTTTAGCAAAAGGATTTATTAGATAATACAAAAGAATGGTTCTTTACAAAATTAAACAAATATTTTAGTACAAAAATAATAATAATAATAATATAAGAAGAATGGATCACTTTGAAATTTGGATTGTAATCTAAAAGACTTGATTTCGTAATCTTTAAAGTTTGGACTATTTAATCTATATGATTGGATTTCGTAATCCATGCAAGAGATCGACGACCTCAATAGTTGGGAATAAAGGAGGCTATCACACTTAAATGGGAGAAGGTTATGATCTGCTAGCCTCTTCTTACGTTAAACACTGGAGGAGGCCTCTTTCAATGACTAGTTAGTGACTGACGATCGCGACTACCGATTTTAAGAGGTTAGAGTTAGGATTTGAATTTGATTAGAATTGAAGGGGTTTTTTTTTTAAAAAAAAAAAAAAAAGAAAGGAGAAAAAAAATAGAATTGAAGATTTTTTTATTAGGGATATTTTGGTAACAATATAAAAAAGGTTAATTTTAAAAATTCATGAATATTTATTGATAAAAGACTTTTTGAGTAAGATTTTGGCTTTTTAAAAAGGATATTTTTTAACTCTTTTTTTTTTTTTTTTCCTTTATGGTGGGGGAGTAATGATTAAATTCATATGAAATTATCCACATCTTATGTGTTAAAATAATAATGAGAATTGAACCATTGACATGTTAGAATTAAAAAAGTGTTCAATCACTCCTATTAAAGTGTTCAACCATTGACATATTAGAATTAAAGAAAGTGTTTAATCACTCCTATTAAGATGTGGTTTGCAGAGACATTTTTTAACTTCATTTAAGATATAAGTGAAAAACAAAACAAATTAAAATTACTTAAATTAAGATTTAAGTGTAAATTATACTTTTTAGGGGTAGAACAAGTAGTCTTTGAGTCATTCTTCAGCGAGTATTTTTAGATATAGGAAGTTTGTAATATTTATAAAACACAATCTTTTTTTTTTTTAATTACTGGTACTTCACTCAGGTTGTTAGCGAGATCGGTTGGGTTATGACTTTGAAGTGCAATCTGAGAATCACAAAAAAGGTTCAACCACTTTTATTAAGATGTGGTGCGCAAAGACATTTTTTAACTTAATTTAAGATATAAGTGAAAAACAAAACAAATTAAAATTATTTAAATTAAGATTTAAGTATAAATTATACTTTTTAGGGGTAGAACAAGTAGCCTCTGAGTCATTCTTCAGCGGGCAAATTTAGAAACAAGAAGTTTGTAATATTTCTAAAATGCAATTTTTTTTTTTTTTAATTACTGGTACTTCACTCAGGATGATAACGGGACCGGTTGGATTATGACTTCGAAGTGCAATATGAGGATCTACTTCTAAAAGGTGTGAGAGAGCAACCCTTATCAAGTAAGGGGGCACCCACAATAGTAGGGAGAAAATTGCCCATATAGTGGGCGGGTGAGACTCAAACTCACAAACCTAGTGATTTGGGTCATGACTTACCATCCTGTCAAACCACGTTTCTCAAAAGAAAACGCAATTTGCAAGAGACAAGAAGACTCAATGACTATACCCCACCAACCAAAAGAGAAGTCTCGTTTCACAACAATCACATTATTCCATTCTATCACCAAGCACCAACCAAAAGAGAAGTCTCATTTCACGACGATCATATTATTCCATTCTATCACCAAGCACCAACCAAAAGAGAAGTCCCATTTCACGACGATCATATTATTTCATTTTATCACCAAGCACCAAACAAGGTTCAATCACATTTACAAAAGGAACATTCTCATCTTTTATACATAATCTAAAAGAAAAGGTTAAAATGGAAGTATGGAACTCACAATATAGTGGGCAAGTGAAATTTGAACTCATATACCTAATGATTTGGGTCATGACTTATCATCTAGTCAGGTCATGTTTCTCAGAAGAAAATGCAATTTGCAAGGAGTAGGAATACTCGATCACTATACCCCACTAACCAAAAGAGAAGTCTCATTTCATGACAATCATATTATTCCATTTTATCACCAAGCACCAAACAGAGTTCGATCACATTTACAAAAGGAACATTCTCATCTTTTATACATAATCTAAAAGAAAAGGTTAAAAGAAAAGTCTGTCGGTGGAAGAATGTGAAGATGCTGACAAGCGACAAGCAATTCACTGTCCTCTGCTAATTCCCTGGACAATACTATCCCTCAGGTTGATGTCATTTGATGCTCAATCTACATAAAATGTTTCAAGCATATGTGCGGGAACCCATTACAACCCAACTAACAGAACAGAAAACAATTTTTCAGCAAGTTTACCTCCATTCTGGTCCCACAGAGCTGAAAATTTTTTCTTAACCTCAAAAAAGACCACGGGGATAACGTGGGTGCTGGAAGCCTGTTGTTCATAGAAACAGAACACACTCGTAGAGCAAAACTGCCCTGCTCTGTTAGTTATCCATACATGTAGTACGCAATGTATGCAGCAGCCACCCAATTTATCATTACTACATGATGAATGCAATTATTAATAAAAAAGTATACAGGATCCACAAAATGTGATAAAGAAAATACATTATTCATCTGTCCTGACCCCAAAGTTACAAACAATATAATTCCAGTAAGTCACAAAACCCCATCACATAAATTTGAGAACTGAGTTTAATTGATTCAATAATAGTATTAAATTTGCTCACAAACTTCCATCTATAGTTTTGCAGATAGCAAGACAGACTAACCCGAAATAGATATAACATAACATAGTCTTGCTAATCAGGGGCTTCAGAACTATAAACAGCAAAAATCAACACAAAAACTAGGCAAATCCTAGTCCGACTCTCAAAGGTAAACAATAAATTCATACTCTTTACCAAATTCAGCATTCATCTATTTGACTAATCTCTTAATATTTCAACTATCTTTAATTGTGACGTCAAGAAAAATTAACAAAACATAATCAGCCATAACCAAATAACTTTAAGTAAAAATTTCACTCACTACTGTTTCATCAAAATCAACATCAAAAGATTGAAAACCAATGCTATGAAACCGTTCAGATTTACTAGCAAAATCATTCACAAACTCATATAATTAATAATAACAAATTAAAATCATCATCACTTATCAGCAAGTTTGCTACAGCCAACCAAAAAAAAAAAAAATGGTAACACAAATTCTAATCAATCTAGTTTTAAGCTTGAAAAAAGAGTAAATTAAAACAACTTGATATTATAGCATCAAATTTATCATCGCAGATATAGAATACAAGCCATATTGTGATGAAAAAAGCAAATACTTATATTAGTTATATATGTTAAAAGATATATAACCTCAAGGATCGTTTAGATCTTATCAATATCTTCGTCCTCAAACTCAAGGTAATCATCGGCGCCACCGTCGTCGTCGTCGTCAATACCAGCAGCGATGCCTTCATTCAACCTGATATTATCCGGCAACTCACCGTAGGCCTTCAACAATCTGGCTTCGTCAGGCATGTATTTGAGGATGACATCGGCTTTGTCGTCCTGGTAGTCTCTGAGACCGACAAGGATGATGTCACCAGCGGCAATCCAGACCTTCTTGTGCATCTTGCCGCGGATGTGGCAGAGGCGCTTGGAGCCGTCGATGCACATGGCCTCGCAGCGGCCGTTGCCGAGCATGCGGAGGACCTGCGCGTATTCCTGGCCGTCCTCTTTGAAAATCAGCTCGCGCTTCTCGTCGTCCGCCTCGTTCTTTCCTCTCTTGCGGTTCTTGCCTCCCTTTCCTTTGTTCTTCGGCATATCTTTTTATCGACCTTGTTTTTTCTTCTTCTTCCTTCTCCAAATTTATAGCACTAGCCTCTTCTTTTCTTTTCTCTTCTCTTCTCTTCTCTTAAAAGAGAGCTTGCTTGTGGAAATTGGAATGGAAAGCTTGGGGCACTTCGGGACGCCATATATAGAGATCGATGGACGGTTTTACCCTTTCCTTTTCGGAAAGGAAATTGTGGCTGCGTTCGTTTTCCAAGGCGACACATCAGCGACTCATTGGGAAAAGATCACGTAATTGACAATTCTACCCTTTACTTGTCGAACGGGTTCATGTAGGAATCAAATCAGGTACAGCTGTCGCTCGATTTAACTTTCTGGTGTTGTGAACTTGTAATGAGGCCTTCTATTCATGGGTATACTTCTTTCTTTTTTTTTTATGAAATTAAAAACAACATTAACAACGAAACGACCTATGCAATGCAACGGAAGCGAGAAAAATACATGCTACATCAACATGATGCCAAATAAGATCTTTCAAAGAAGATAAGGTCAAAAAGGCTAAATCATGTGTCAAACGATTCGCAGACCGCGAAATGGCTTGATACGACCGAACATTAACCACTTTACACATAGCTTTTACATTACCTATCAAAATGTCAGAGTCCCCACGGAAACATAAACTCGAATAGACCTGAGACACCACATTTATTGCGTCAACTTCCACTTCTGCGATCCTAACACCAACGAATTGTGCTAGCAACAGACCCTCCCACAAGGCTAGAAGTTCTCCTACTTTCTACTGGAAAGACCCTCTGATGGGCTTTGCTATCACAGCGATCACCAAGCCACTTGAGTCCCTAATAGCAACCCCCACCCTAGCAACATGCAGACTTGACCTTATAGCCACATCCGTTATCAGCTTCAACTCACCTTCCTTCGGGGGAACCTATTCATGGGGATGCTTGTTACCACTAATCACGACCATTCGATCAAGTGGGTCCCATGACATATGAGGGGCCCATAACTTAGGGAGTGTGTCGTGATTTTAGAATCACATTTTCAAATTGATTAATGCCACAAATTTACGAAACACTGTAGTTTTTCCAGACTATTACATATATTTGATGGACGAGGATCATGCATCGATCACTTGTAATATGTCAAAAAAAAAAAAAAAAAAGTCCTTTGATCTATCATGATGCTTGAAGGATATACACTCAAGTGATTTAAACTTCCCAAGACTAATTAGTAACCCGTAATTCTTATGATTAGTTTATGCTTAAAAAACTTATAATCATTATATTTTTATTTTACATGCTCATATAGAAACTTGGATTAACAAAATATCCGTTTTTCAGATGGAAAACAGAAAGGCTGATATACTTCATCAAAGCAAGTAACATAAGATTAAAATTTTGGGTTGCAAAAAGCTGCATTGTAAAATTGAAACCAGCCGGAACACACTGATAATAACTTAAAAATATCCGATTTCACATTTACATTTTTTCGCCCACTCAGTTTCAAGGCACAATTCAGCCTCGAACAGAGGGAAATTCTATTGTGTATAGGAACCTCCAAAACATCTAGTCCGCAGTGCCTAATTATTACATTCCAGTCTCGAGAGAGAAAAAAAGAGGTTAGTGCTACCAAAAGTTATAAATCTGTTGGAAGCCTGGAGGAGAATAATGGAGAGGTTAGTGCCTGATCGTGAGCTCAGCTCTTAAATGGAGGATCCCATTTATGAAGTATAGGCTGTCCTCCGCCATGAACGAAGTCCACGGTATAGCAAATAAGTTACGGTAGCCAACTGCCTTGCCGCCAGTAAAGGTGTAGTTCCCTTTATATTTGCTAACAAACTCCTCTGTTGGCTTCGACCTTGCTGCAAACTCGTAATCCACAGCAAAACTTACGGACCCCTTTTCTTGCATTCCAAGAAACAGTCCAAAACAATGGAAAGAGCTCTGCTGGTCCATGTTGCAGTGAGCAGACAAGAAAAATCCTTGCCCTCCCAAGTGGAATGCCTGAGAATACACCCGGCCAGAGGGGAACAAATTAGCACACTCCTCTCGTTTCAAGTCCAGGTAAACCACACATTGCTGTCGGGGAAGCTCGAATTCCACCACCTTAACAGGTCGATACTTGTATGCACGTTCCACAAAGCGACGATTCAAGGTGGCAGACTCCTCTGCAGCCAAGGTTCGTTGCCTGTGAGGAGCCTCAGCCTTAAAAAAAAGGGCCTCAAGAACTAATTTGGATGCAACCTCATGATCAAAGTCATTACATGTCAAGACCTTCTTAAGCTTCCGGCAGGTCATGTAAGGAAAGCGAATAAACCGTCCTAGACGTGAGCCCAAAACTTCACGCCTCTCTTCAATTTTTGGATACTGGGCTCTGGCCCACTTCAAAACAAAATCATATACAGCATCTTCTGAAGCAATTTGGAGATCATCACTACTCAATATTGCCTCGATTCCAGCTAACGGTAAAGCCATCACTTCCTCCTGAAACCTAGTCACAACCACAAAAGTCAAAAATAAGCTTCCCAAACAGTGCACACCATGAACGTTGAATATTCACACGAGACATCATAAATAAAAAAATTTCAAATAAATACATTGTCTCAATTTCAAGAAAACAGTGTACTGGCCAGAGGGAACTTACTTGGTCATGTCCTTGTATCGGGATGCAAGGTACTGCCTTGCAGCATCAGTCAATGGCTGGACTGCATCAGCCATTAAGACGCTGGAGGGAAGCTCCAAATAAAGCAATGCAGAATCTGGTGTCATGGGTGAATTCCTCAATAGCCGACTGCAGTATCTCATGCAAGAAGCAACCTCAAATTTGTCAGCAGCCATCAGCACATCAAGCAAAGCGGGAGCTGTGGTAGTTGATAAGGTATTGCTGTACATGAAGTTCAGAAGCTCCATAAGGGCAGCTTCCTCTGTTCAGAAAAGTTTAAAAAAAAAAGGAATAGCAATTGTGAGCCAACTCTGTATGGTAATACCAATCATTATACAATTAGAATTGACTACTAACACACTAAGCAAATAACCTAAACCAAGTACTCAACAAAGACAAAGAACAGACTGCTCAAGTAATAGCTTCTGGTTGGACCTACCAGATGCATTGATTCGCAGAGTTACATGCCGCTGTTCTGACTCCTTCATCCCGTTTGAGAAGAGCTAAAACAGAAAAACAAAAATTAATAGAACTACAAACAAAGATAAAGGAAAGCCAAACCTCATCTGCGAATATAGTAAGAAGAAACATTATAACCATTAATAAAAATAACAATAATAATGAACCTACCTTGTAGAAAAATGGACTCTTAGCTGCTAAAATAGGAGAGCTTATGTGTAACGTCTTAACTCTCACAACTGCAGAACAATCCATGCTCCAGCTTGAATCGTTGCCAGGACTAGCTTCATCGCCTACAAGAGTCCAAAACAGCCTTAGATTTTGGAAAAACATTAAGAAAAAAGAAGAAATTTGTTGCAAATATCCTGTATGCTTGAAATAATTAACAGAATGTGTATAGTCCTCTGACAGCTTAAAATGCAACTTTTAATGAGCTTGGAGAAACCCCATGTACTACAATCCAGTCAAATCTACTATTCAACAATTTCTCTCCACAACCAACACTGAAGCATTCAAGGGAAACAGATTCCAATAGGAAAGGGGAGAAAATAATCAGGCTCCATTAAAGCCTGTAGCAGTGCAAATCTTTTTGCGTCAGTATACCGAAAACCCCTGCTCTTTCCTGTACCTCATTCTGTTCTTGCATTTTTGTTCACCCTTCAACCAACAAAAGTTAACATTTATGTTCTTCCTTGGATGATGTTGTTTTAGTCCAAAAGATAGAGAGAAATAATGTCCTCAATCAAATCTCATCACTTATTTTAACCATTAAAATATATATTTTCTTTTCGAGAAAACAAATGCCAACACCGTGATTTGGAATTCTAAAAAAGCCTCCATTTCCAGAAAAAAAAAAAAAGCCGCATTACCTGAAGGTGACTCTTCAATCATTGCGTCAGCTTCCTCGTCTTGATTTTCACAGCCCACACAATCATCCATATCAGGCTGGTTACCATTTAAAATCTGCTCCTCAACAGGGCCAGCAGTGAGATCCACAGCTGAAAAAATATTGTAAACTCCGATCAACAACGATGGGGCTGTGTACCAGACTACCAAGAACCAACTACCAGAACACATACAACTACAACAAACATATGCAGGCACATAACAATGCAAGGGTCAAGAAATGAGCAATACCATACCCATTTTTCATGATGATTCTATCATCTTTGTTGATGATACAATGCACCAATCGCCAATGATAAAACAAACTGATGATTGTAAATAAGAAAGTCTCACCCTCAACTAGTCACAACGAGATAAACTCTTTGCCACCATTAACTCTATCAAGTACCCACCACATCATTTTATCAATTTGAATTTATGTCTTTCCAAATAATTATGACTAAAATGAAGCATTCAGCATAACAAAAATAAGACTAAAAACATTACAAGAAAACAGAAAACCATTAGAAACCAATAATCCAGACATTGTGATATACATGACTTGAATGCTCTCACACAATAGGTCCAATAATTTTTTTTCTCTCTTTCTCCAATTCATCATCCCCAAGCAATGAAATCTCAAATTAATTCTCTAACCCCAACGAAACTTAATCATTATTGAAAATTCGACTATTATATATCATACAAGAATACAATTTCAGTAATCAAAGTGTCAAAATATCATACAACAAAACCCAAGTTTTCGATTGTATTTTGTATTCCACATAATTCAGGTCCACCAAGCATAGTATTTGACTATCAAATCACCCAATAAAACATTAATTTCATTTTCTTCAGCTTAAAATCCGACGGTGAAAACGATAAAAAAAAAATTAGGAAAAAAAAAATCGTAAATCAGAAAAACGAACCATTGTCCTTCTTGATATCTTCACGCCGTCTCTTGCGGTGCCTAGCCCAATCGGCAATACTATTGCAGCCCTCGCCGTCGGGCCTATCATCGGGCGAGTCGTCCATGATCTCGATCCGTAGAAGGCGGTCAGAGAAATTACTGTCGTTGAAAGCGAAGCCGAAATCCCCATCGGAAGATGAAGCGCCGCGTGAGAAATCGGAGTCCATGTCCGTTCTCGGGTCGAATAGATCCGTATTAGTCTCTCTCATTATCTCCTAGAAAACCTAACCTCGTTCTTTTTCCTCTCTCTCTCTCTCTAGCGCTCGCACAAAATTTCACAGATAGGAATAAATTGCAAAGATGGAAGAAAATAAGAAGGCAGAGAAGGAAAGCGAAACCCTAATATGGTGAGCTGGCGTTATCTGTGATTACATTACATTTGGCCACTGGTCCATAACTGAATCGGTCGTCTCGTCTTGTGTTGTTTTGTAATTTTATTTTCGAACAAAAATATATTGTTTTATTTGTTTATTCATTTATTTTTATCTAGATTTTTAAGGGCTTCGTGCCAACTTATTGCCGTGTCTGCTTTGTCAGTTGTAGACTTCTAGTTGCATTTTTTTGAACTATAAGCGGGTCTGTTACGGTGGCCTTTGAAATTTTCGTTTATTTTATTTCTCTTTCCTTTATTTGTGTGGATGTGCTTTTGTTATTTGTTTACATGAATGTAAATGAAGATGATATCATCATTTGTTTTCCCTATACTTCGCTAAAAATATACCAGTTTTTTAAGAAACAAATTGTGGTTTTTATTTGACTTTTTTTAATTTGTCATTAATTAGGCTAGGACTTTTCTTTTCCCTCAGGACTAACGAAAATAATATAAATTCGCTACATGCCCACTTTGATATATAATACCATAAAATTAGGGAGTAAATTTTCAATCACAGAAAAAATTGGATGTGTGAAATTTAACCTTTACATTTTATAAAATAATAGTAAAAGTTGTTGATTATTTCTATTAATACTTAAAAATTAAATATTCGAATCTCATTTTTATTTAAAAACACAATGAGTGATTAGTTTTTTTTTTTTTTTAATTTATTGCTCGTCCCCATCGATATATACAGATATATTGAGAAAATGCAATAATATCTTTCAATATTAACTACATTTGGAAGCCTTTAATATATTTTAGTGAAATATTTAAAAAAAAAAATATTATAATTAATATGGAATTTGAAAAGTACACATAACTCTATCTACAACAATAATAGTATAACTGTGAAAAACATATCAATTCAAAATTATCTCAATTTGTGTATATATATATATATATATTTTTTTTTTTTTGAGATATTGTATGATATTCTTTAGCACTTGAATTAAGGCTAAATCAATAATTAAATGTCAAAATAGCTTCAGATCATGTTTAAATTTCAAATAAGAATACGAATTGAACATGACAGAATATTTTAATTTTCTAAAATACTTGAGTGTTTTTGAGCATTGAAATTCATATTTAAGTTGATTTTGAACATAATGGCAACCTAGATTTATTTAAAATAAGATTGTATTAATAAAAACGTGTAATTCCAATATTTAATCTTCCACGTACTTTAATATGAGAATAGTTAATATATTATAAATATACTATCGTCAATTTAACAATTGTTTTAAGATCATGTGTAAATAAAATTAATTAATATTTTGTTATCAAAATTACCAGAAGCTCGTGTCAATTCCACCTCTCTTGATGAGTATGGTTTAAGGATGACAGTTGTTGTAATAAAAAAATTAATTCATTGCACAAAATTAAATAATTAGGTAAGCAGCTAGGTACTCTTTGTCCCTCGAGATTTTATAAGTATACTCTTCATTGCGATATTTGGAAATCAAAAGATGACCAAATTATTCAAAGCAGCCAAAATTGCCCAATATGTAGGTATAGAGAGGGCTTAGGTAAGTACGTAACCAGTGCTACAACTATTATAGTTCATAAATCACATCAACAACATGTACAACGAATTAGTAAATTCCACGAAACTATAAATATTACAGACAGTGCATGTGCATTAAATTAGAATTGAAAGGAAATTAGGACTACAACTATGTTTCAATTCATCACACTTTTTTTCTTTTTTTGAGTCATCACATCTTTTTTTTAGAGCAATTGCAATTTATCAAACTTCTAACTTTTAAAAATATCTACATTAAAATTTAATAATTAGTAAATAATCTTGTAACTATAAAATTTCTCATAATGACAATACTCCTCGAATAATGTCAAGAAAATTGTTGCTTTAAAAATAATAAAAATTAGTGATACTTGGAGGCGCATGCATGGATGCATATTAATATTGACAAACAAAAAGAGATTTTTTTCTTCCCCCGAAAGCACCGTCTTCGTGATAACGTATGGACCATTGAAGACGGAATTGAATTTGACTATCAAAAGAAGAGAAAGACGAGAAAAAGTAAAGATGGACGGCTACAACCATCAACCACGTTTCATAGTCCAAAGTCACGAATCAGATTATCATATCCATGATTATAATTTAAAGTATTAAACTTTTATTGTCATGGGTTAGGCTAGGCGACCAAATCATGGCAACTGCCTTGATAAGATATAAGCAAAACTCAAACATGCATTCAACATTATCAACTGATAAATTAATATCCACTTGATGGCTTGTGATCTTTACAAAGGGAACCAGACAACAAGTTGAGGGCAAATGTTATTCAACTTGGCAATATCATCAATAATAAACTATTTTCCTTGATATGACATAAACAAAGGTCGAGGTACGCATTATAAACCTTTCATCCAAGAGTCGTATATTTATCATTAACACATGTTACCGTCAAATTCCAAATTCCATTCTGATTCTATATTTGTTCGTTGCTGAAAAACAATGAATTTGAACTTCATAGCACAATTTATGACTCTGAATTAGTAGAAACTAATTTCGGATACCACACATAGAATCATATGATAGGATCTCCACAAACATAGACAAGAAATCGAATTAGTACAAATAAAAACCAACGGAAATATGTATTTGCATACACAAATAAAAACTAAAAATCTACTTTGGAAAAAAAAAAAAAAACACAGATAAAGACTATGTAGTTAGGGTCGAGAGAGGAGCTTCCCTTCAATCGAAACAAAGAGTGCAGAAGGCAAGGACGTCTCCAAGATCATGCAAACACGTAAGCTGCGCGTTCACCAAGCTTAAGGTGCGCAGCGCTGAGATTCATCCATACTTCTTGCTCATTTTGGACTAGAAGGTAGCTCATTTCAAATTCCCACCATACTTCCCTAATTACCACAATTGAAGCGTAGTAGTCATTTATGGTTATCGAAGTGAAGTGGATTTGTAGAGTGGCGATCAATGAAGACTTGAGATTGTATCTATGACTATGAGTACTAGAGAGAGAAGGGAAAGAGTTAGGGTTGAAGATGAGTAGGTGGAGGATGGCGGTTACTAGAGAGGAGGAGGGTGACAAATATTTAATGACATTGGTGCTGGTGGACAAGGAAATCTATGGAGAGATATTTTCTCTTGAAACGAGAGATCAGAAAAGACACTGTGTTGTTCAAAAGTGGAAAAACGAAACTGGTTTTGAAATTCTGAGAGCAATAATGGAGGATACAGAGACATAGATATTAATTAATCACATCTAGCCACGTTAGCTTTAAGTGAAGATTAAAAGTTCAACCAACAGAATGCAGTTTTATTTTTTTTTACCAGCATCAAGTACTGTTCGAATAAGATAAAACTTTAGAATACTATCCGAATTTTTACTCATAGAAGGGGACTATAAACATCAAGCGAAAAAACTATCCATAAATAATAAAAAGACACGGATGAAACTCATTATCTTAGTGAGTAGGTGGAGGGGGTTATATTACTGTACTTACCGTACTTGTCACATCAACAACATGCAATTGAACCTTGAATGTGACCTGAAACAACGTGGTTTGTAGATAAAGATTCCTCTGAGGACTAAATTGATTTGATTCAAAGGTTCATGAAGAATGAAAACCAAATTTCTTGAGAAAAGATAACCGGCAAAAAATCTTGATTAATCAAGTCAGGGGAAAATTTATAATCTCTTTCCAACTTAACTTGTAATTTAGATTTGGGATTTACCTAATTTTATTCTGAGAAAATATTTTCTTTACTTTCCGAGTATTTTCAATTAATAAATATGTTTTTTTTTTTTTAAATATGTGTCCTTAAAGCTTAGGTAAAAGCCATCGTGGATCAGTTGTTATTCTCCAAAAAATACAGTACTACGCTTTGTTTAATGAATAGTGTTAACCTTCGCAAGCCATATTGATATCTAACAAAAGTGAGAAAATGATGCTGGATTTGGGTAACATGACACTGATATTGGAGAGGCACAAAGTCATAGGCACCTTTGTTCACTTTTTTCTTTAAAAAAGAAAAATCTATGTATGGTAGGTCATTAGAATTAATATCTGACACTTAATTTAGATATTTGAGAGAAATTTCAAATGCTATTATACATAGTGTATTATTACTATGGTTTGCTAGTTTCAAAGCTGATCTAGGGAACAGTTACTTGTATCACGAATTTCAATACACTGGCTTGTGAGCTCAAAGTTTTTCTGGATGGTCACATTAATATCGGTAGATTCCAAGACCATTAGTGGTCGAATCGTTTGTTTGTTTATTTTTTTAATTGAAGATCGTATTAAATTGTTTTTTGATTTATTACACATATTAAGTATATTACATACTATATAGTTTATCAGACACTTTTAATTAAAATATTTGAGACGTGGTTCGAAACTAAAGCTCTTAGAAGTGGGAGAAATGACTCACATCGTATGAAAAAATTGCCTTTACTCAAAGATCCCAGATATAGATCGAACCATAGACGTTTGGTCCAAATAAGCCAAACTCTCATGGGTTGGGTATCATATTAAAATTTAAATTTAAATTTGAATAATATGATCATCTTTTTCGTTTTCCCACCTCAAATGTATTGTTGATTTATTTATTTTTTAAAAATCGAATTATTTAAAAATAATTAGCTTAAAATTTTTATCGATCTTTATTGTTAATTATTATACATTTTATTTAATATGATATAGTTGACTAAAAATAAATTATTTAATAAATTTTAAAACATTTGTATTATTGTATATAAATATCAATAAGTTAAACTCAAACTTTATTTTTTTTTTAAAAAAAAAGGAAAAAAAAAAAAAAAAAGAAGAAGACTCGACTCAAACTTAAGTTATAATTAAAAGGAAAAACTTCATTTTATCCCTGAAGTTTTAAAAAATATTAGAGTTATAAAACTTTTTTGAAAATAACTCTTTTCATTTCTAATTCTTCAAAAACTTTTCAAAAAAATTCACACCGTCAATCAACTGACGGTTAACAGTGACTTTAAACAATTTAAATTGTAATTTAATAACTTAAATTCAATGACATTTTAAACAATTTAAATTATAAATTCATTATTTTATAAGAGTAATTCAGTAATTTAAATATCACTAACAACCATCAAAAGTAAAAATATTTTTTAACATATTTTGTTAATGTTAATCGTTAGTTGATAGATGGTATAAACTTTCTAAAAAAATTTTGAAAAAATTAGAGATGAAAAGAACTGTTTCAAAAAAAACCTTAAAAATTTGATATTTTTCAAAACCTTAGATATAAAAATGAAGGTTTTCCTAATTAAAAAGGATGCAACTTTTACAGTGTTTGGTGTGTGAAGTTACACGATGATTTTATTGATGATGGGATTTATATAGGAAGGCAATTATAATAGGAAAAAAATTATTGACTAAATTATATATAATTAATGTAAAACATTTGGCATGATATATTAATTATAAATTTATAACGCTTAAGTTAGAAAACTCTTGACTGTGGGTGGCCTAGTGGAAAAACACACCTCACCTGCCTTCAGACTGTAGCTTCCATCCTCACTCGGGTCATAATATGTATGATGATTTTCAGAACACTCACTAAGCAGACTCTATCAATAGGTCTCTAGTTATCTGCTCTAATATCAGAAGTTGTATATATATAAATAAAATAATAATAATAATAATAATAATAATAACAAATCAGAAAACTCTTAAATTAGATTTTAGATTATGTTACAGTAAACCCACAATTTATGTGTTGTCCGACTGGAAGACCCAAAACTGAAGTAAGTGTTGGAAGTTCAAATTTTTGTCACATTATGGCGTAGCTGTTCGGGCCTTACAATTAACTTACAAAATTATAATATCTAAGTTAAATGTCATGGTAATTGCTTATGTTCAAATATTACAAAACATCATTAAATTAAGAAAATCATATCAAGTATAATAGATTCGGTACGCTTCTCGATTTTAGTGAGGTATTGGATTGAACGTTAAGGCTCTGTCTAAAAACCTAATCCATTCATGAATGTATCAAAATCCTTTGGTCGTTTGTTGTGATGCAGCATAATGGACACGACCTAATGATAATGTAGTCATCTTCAAAATGGTTTTGTAAATATAAGTTTACAAATAATTTGAGATGTGGAGAGCCCTTAGATGTGCAATCCAATGGCTGAAATTTGATGTCAAGTTGAAACATATCTGTGGATATCTGTGCATGATGTATTCAGGGTATCAGTTAGTGTTGTTCACTGTTATCAAATTCCTTTCATTGATGAGAAATTAAAACTCTTTGACTTTTGACGATCGACTTTATCTATGAAGAATTTGTGAATTTTATGGTCTTATTTAGATATATGATTAACAATAACACTTTGAGAGCAAATTGTAATCGGGTTTATTAATTCTTCCAATCTATCAGACTCATAGTCATAATTCTTTTTAAGGGTCACACCAACAATCACCAATGGACCTGGTGAAATATGAACAAAAAAATTTGGACCTGGTGCATCCCTTTGTACGCACTGTCCTCCGTGAAGTTTCAATGTAGAGCAAATCTTTGCGCATTGACGATGGTCCGTACATGGCTTTCCTGAGTACACCTCTGCGGGCGGTGAAGGAGGTTCTGCCACTCTGTGCCCTGCAATTGGAAATTAAAATAACTTAGGCAATCATCCTAAGTACTTACTAAGTTTGATTATCAGAAACAATTTTAACAGCTGCTCTACGTATCCAAATTTAATAAGTTGATAAAAAAGTAAAAATAAAAATGAACCTGAAGTTAGGAGGACCAAAGTGCATAGAAAACCAAGAAAGAAGCACTTTTGGACCAAAGCTAAGTAGTAAATAGCCATTCTTAACAGATTTTGAACACAGGATGATGTTGTTTATGCTCCGAGCATGCTTATTTATAATACAACATATTTTTGTTGAAATTTGATTCTTCCATATATGAACTTACCATAAACACTAAACTTTTAAAATCCTTTAAAATCTAATGGAATTTGTGAAATCAATATTTTTTAATACACTTAGATTTTATTGGAATTCATACAAATATAAAATTAAAGCGGAAAAACTTCATTTTAGTCACTGAGGTTTCGAAAAATATTAGGTTTTTAAGGTTATTTTAGAAATAACTCTTTTCCTGCTTAACTTTTTCAAAATTTTTCAAAAAGTTCAAACTGTCAGTTAACTGATGGTCAATAATGACTTTAAGTAATTTAAATTGTAATTTAACAATTTAAATTCGGAGCATTTTGGATAATTTAACTTGTAAATTTATTATTTTATAAGAGTAATTTAGTAATTTATGTCACTAACAACCATCAAAGACAAATATGTCTTCTAATACATTCTATTAATATTGATCATTAATTGACTGACGGTTTAGACTTTTTAAAAGAGTTTTAAAAAAATTAAGAATGAAAATATTTGTTTTCAATAGAGCTTTAAAAACCTGATATTTTTCGAAATATCAGGGACTAAAATAAAGTTTTTTCAAATGAATATACTTAAATTTTATTAGACTTCACACAAATCTGAATTCATTACACCTAAATTTTAATGGATTTCATATAAATCCGAATTAAATACACTCAAATTTCAATAGAATCCATTTAAATCTAAATTAAATATACTAAAACTTTTAAAATCCTTTAAATTCCAATAAAATCTTGCTTGGGGGAAATCTAATGCCTCTAAAAATCAATTGGAAATTAGCTTAGGCAATCCAAAATCAGTTAACTCCCTCGACCCAATTAAAATGAATTGCCAAAGCCCCTAAAATCGATTTGCAAAAGGAACTTGGAATCCAAACACGAGGTCCAGGTCCAAATACTCTCAACAGGAGTAAAAGAGTGGGAAGAATTTGAATCATTTCACCAAAATAGAGGGAAATCCCTAGAAGAAACAGTAAATCCTCTTTAGCCATCAAAGCAGCTCGGATGCCACAAGCCACAGTACAGGCCATGGAATTGACACAGTGCAGAGATGACAAATTGCAGCAAAAGGAAAGGCTCACAGTGCACTATTTGTCCCTAAAGGCAGGTCGACCAATAAAAAAGCGAATGTACTACCACTGTGAAATGACACAAAACAATACTTTGCAGCTCATGGTGAAGCTGAAAAGGCAAGAATACAAAAGGGAAGGAACGGGCAAAAAAGAACAGAGGTGCAGCCAGGGGAAAGCCAATAGGACTTCAACCACATTAGGGAGATATGAAATGACCATCAAGTCTCCAAAGCACAAACACAGTAATATATAATGAGGCAACTGTTCATCAAAGAGGTTAAAAATTTTAGAGAGAGAAATAGGTAAAGAATTCACTGGTGTGTGAAGAACCTCTATTAGGAAGGATCTCCAAAAATACCAGACCTAGTTCTTAACTTATCAAGTGTTGTGCCACCTTCTTCACCTAAGAAACTCTTCTAAAAATCCTCTTAGTTTCTCACTGAGGGGAGCTTTACCATGGAAACCCACTGACTTAAGTGTTGGAGGGTTTACACCTATGAAGCACTGGCGACCCCTAACCTCTTAGCTCTTTTGCAAAAGGATATGATTAGGAACTCAGAAAAGGAGAAGAAGGCAAACCAACCCCAAAGATTAGTATTGTATTAATTAGTGTCTGTGGTCTCACAAACCAAATCCCTTGAGTTGAAAAAGGGATTCTATAGCAAATCGAGTTTTACTTGATCTTTAATGAACATATTGATATTACTATTGATGTAATTCTCTAAGGATAATTTTTGTATCAATGAATCTTAAATGAAATCCTTTAAAGGGTTCATATAGAAATGGCTACGAGTAATTAAGAAGCATGTAGGGGCTATATATAGTGGGAGAGAATGAGGAAAAAATAGAATTGAAGATGAGTAGATGGAGAATGGACAACTGGATTGGATTTAGAAATAAATAATGACATTAATGTGGATAGTAAAGAGAATCTTGAGGGATAAATTTTCTCTTGAAACGAGAGAGAAAAAAAAATAGTACTATTGCTTTGTTTAATAAATAGTGTTAACCTTTGCAGGCTAAATTGATATATGATAAAAGTGAAAAAATAATGCTAGATTTGGGAAACAATGGACCAATATTGGAGAGGCACAAAGTCACACGCACCTTTGTTCATTTTTTTTGTTTTTTTCTTGGAAAAAGAAAAATCTAGGTATAGTAGGTCGTTAAAATTAATATTGGACATTCAATTTAGGTATTTAAGAGAAATTTCAAATGCTTTTTTTTTTTTTTTTTGATAGTGTTTAGGTGAAAACTGTTTGCCGGTCTTTGATCTTCACTCAACGTTGCTTTATTTACCTACAAAATAATTAAAACCTAGATTAGGGTGTCCTGAAGGTGTCTCCTAGGAAATACCCTCCGATGGTTAAGTCAGTTATCTTGTAGATTCAATAATCCCTTTATTTATGATTCTTACTAAATTACTCTCTCTTACCTTTCAATAATGGTATACTTCCCTCTTTTATAGTAGAAAGGTTAGTTTTATAGGTGTCATGATGCATATGGAACTTTCTCCAATTGTCGATTTTGTCCTATTGCATGCTTGACAAGTATTGTTTGCATGTCTAACACGTGTTTTTGTAGGGTTGGTTTATTTAGGAAAAGCCTGCATGAATGTATGATCATCTTTCCTCACCTATCTTTGCTCGAAGGTGTTTCCTTTACCACTTGCCTTGTTTCTATTGGTTTACATTCCTGCTCATGCTTGGTCTCATTTTCCTCCCTTACAGGTAGTATTTCAAATGCTATTATACAAGTGTTTTATTACTATAGTTTGCTAGTTTCATAGCTTGATACATGGAACAGTTACATGTATCATGAGTTCAAATACACTAGCTTGTGAGCTCAAAGTTTTTCTTGATGGTCACACCAATATCAGTATATTTCATGTTTTTTTTTTAAAAAAAAGTTGGTAGATTCCAAGACCATTTTAGCGTTGAATCATTTGTTTTTTTATTGAATATCGTATTGAAATAAAAATCTAAATTTGAATAATATAATTATCTTTTTTGTTTTCCCACCTCAAATGTATTGTTAATTTATTTACTTTTTAAAAATCGAATTATTTAAAAATAATCAATTTGAAATTTTTATCAATTTTTATTGTTAATTATTATACATTTTATTTAATATGATATAACTAGCTAAAAATAAATTATTTAGTAAATTTTAAAACATTTTTATATAAATATCAATAAGTTAGACTCAAGCTTTATTTAGAAAAAAAAAAAAAAGTAAAAATCATTTTGATCCCTGAGTTTTGAGAAATGGTTAAATTTTTAATTATGTTTCGGAAAAAAAACCAAATCATCTATAATATTTCTAAAAAGTGTCAAATTAGTCTCTACTATCAATCAATTGATGATCAAATTTAATTGAAAATATGAAAAGACTCATTTACCCTTAGACTCTGTTTAAACGGACAAAAAGACTGTTATACATTTGTCCATAGTTAAATATTACAATAATATTTAATTATGAAAATATTTTCTTACGGTTTTATATAATTACAATAATATTATCGGTTTTTTTTGAAATTTGACTTAAGCACCCATAATTTTTTTTTTTTAAAAAAAAAACTTTAATATATAAATTAGAATTAAAAAAATTAATAAAACAAAAAAGATTTAATTTCCACCATCATGACCATCCATAATTTAAAAACTAAAAATAAAATATTAAAATAAAATAAAAATAAAAAATTGAATTCTGGGTTCCATGGCAGAGAAGCTACATCATTGATCATTCCCATCCTCCCCTTCGGCCGCTATTACCTTCATACTTTCCCGTCGAAGAAATCTACGACGGTAAATCACTCTCTCTTAGCTTCGACGCCTTTGTCGAGGACACTCTTGTCTTTTCTAGCGATCTCCTTGGCCTGAGGACCTCGCTTGCGACGGCGCCTACTCCGATCTCTTCGCTTTCATCAAAGACGGTGAGCTCAACTTCTGCTTCTACGGCTTCGCCACCGATCCTCCTCTCATTGCCTCTCTCGAACTCTAACAAATCGATCTGTTGTCATTGAAGAATGATGTGCTTACTGTGACTGTGACTGGTGTGCTCACTATGGCTGTGCCTAAAGGAGAGAAGAAGGAACTTGAAGTCAAGGCCATTGAAGTTTCTGGCTAAGTATAACTGCTGGGATCAAGTTTTTCCAGCAAATTTGTTTGAATAAATGTGCATGTTTTATGAGTGTGGTTCTGTTCTGTCTGTCTGCAAAAGTTTAATAGCAAGTTTCTGAATAATAAAGTGTGATTTTTAATAAGGTTTCTACAAAAAGGTTTGATCCAATATGAAGATTTGGTCCAAATACGAAGATTTTGAAGATTTGCCAACCAACGTAGAGTCATTCTTTATATTACAATTTTAATAAAGTTTTGAATCTAGATCTTCAATTTGGGTTCTCCATGAGATGTGTGTTCTTGATGCTTAATTCATTTTGATCTTTTTCAATATTTGAAGATCTGTCCAGATCTTCATCTTTTTTTTCTTTTTTCCTTAATAATTATATATATTTTTTATTTTTGTTTTTTCAAGTTTTTTAATTGTTTAATTTAATTTCTTTATTTTATTATTTTTAATTTAATTCCCTTTCTTTTTATTTATTTTTTTCTAAATTTATGTAGATTGTACCCATGTCACCATCCGAAGTGTGATTAGAAATGATAATTTTTCCCTTGCCCATCACGCTATCCGTTAGATTTGACTGTCGGTTGACTGATAGAAGAGATTATTTTCACACTTTTTTAAAATATTAGAAATCATTTTATCATTTTTCAAAACATATTTAAAAATTTAACATTTTCTTAAAACTTAACGATTAAAATGATTTTTTCCAAGAAAAAAAAAATTAGACAAACTCAAACTTAGGTTATAATTAAAAAAAGATGTAACTTTTACATTTTTTAGTGTGTGAAGTTACACAATGATTTTATTGATAATAGGATGTATATAGGGAGATAAATATAACATGAAAAAAATTATTGACTAAATTAAATATAATTACAATAAAAAACTAGTATGATGTATTAATTATTAATTTATAATGTTTAAGTTAGAAAACTCTTGACTATGGGTGACCTAGTAGAAAGATACATCTCACTTGTCATCCGATTGCAGGTTTCACCTTCACCTGAGCCACGGTGTGTATGGTAATTTTCCAACATATTTATGGATAAAACTCTCTTGGTTCTAGAAATAGATTTTCAAGTCACTCGCTAAATAGATCCTATTATTAGGTCTCAATAAATATCTGATTTAATGTCAAAAGTTATATACGTATAAAAAAATATAGATAAATAAATAAGAAAACTCTCCAATTAGATTTTAGATTATTTTTCAGTAAACTCACAACTTATGTGTTGTCGAACTAGAAGACCCAAAACTTAGGGTTGGTTTTGAGCATGTGCAGGAGGTGCGGCCGTCCTGAGCCTCCAAATTTTCGGTCCCCCAAATTTTACAAAATTTATTTATTTTTTCTATAATTAGTTTGTAAGTAAATATATAAATAAATTTCAAACTATTTCTAGTAAGTGAGAACAACATGCGTAGTAAACGAGCTTCTAGTTGGTGGTCTCTCACCAAAGGTTCGAATCCTAACGTCACTCCTTATTATTCTTGTTTTTCTTTTTTGAAAATCGGAAAACACTCCAATCGAACGCAAATCGCGTGGGCCAGTATTGATACATATTGGACGCCTTTGACATGGGCTTGTCATGTGGCTGCATTTCAGTTTCGTTAAATATACACTCATTTATATCTCATCAATACGTTATACGCGCCTACTTTTTCATTGAAATTACTTTAAATTTTCACTAGTATTTTATTTTTTTTTTTTGGAGGTAGCCAATAATCTAATTTTAAATTCCTATTAAAAGTATATTTTAGTGCTTTTAATACTGCAAAACCTGGTTTGAGTTGACTTCCATTTTTAGTTTTTTTTTTTCCCATTGTTTTTAAAGGACTACAATTTTTTTTTTTACATAAAAGGACTACAATTTTAGAAATTTAGAAAAATAGAACATGAATTTGAGTATATAATTTTATTATTATGTGTATGAGATACATACTCTGAGATTAATTCAATTTTTGTTTGCTTTTCTCATTTAAAAAAGTAAATAATTGTGTTCTAATTTTATACTACATAATTTTTATTAAGATTAGAGTACTTTATATTTGTCCTAATTTTCAACCCTAATTTTTCAATTAGTTGAATTCAGTTGGTATCTCAAATGAGATGTAGAAATTAAGATAAAAACAATTAATATTTAAAAATAAATTGAAAAATCTAAAAAAAACCAAAAAAAAAGAAAAATAAAAATACATATAAAAAAATTGGGCGAAGATCCTGCATTAGGTGTGATGGAAGATAGATGTCAACAAAGGGCCCATTTAATTTTTTGTGCTAGGCCTTTAAAATATCAAGGCTGGTCCTACCAAAACTGAAGTAAGTGTTGGAAGTGCAAATGTGAACATCTTGGGCGCCTTTGACATGGGTATGCCACATGGCTGCATTTCAGCTTTGTTAAATGTACGCTCTTTTATATCTCATCAATACGTTATACTCACCTACTTTGTCATTTCACTAATCTAATACATTTTTTTTTTAGGTAGCCACTAATCTCATTTTAAATTCCTATTAAAAGCGCAATTATATCTTAGTGCTTTTAATACTGCAAAACCTGTTTGAGTTGACTTCCTTTTTTAGGTTTTTTTTTTTTTTTCAATTTTTTTAAAGGACTACTTTCTTTTTTTTTTTTTTTTTCTCGCTACATAAAAGGACTACAATTTTAGAAATTAGGAAAAATAGAACATGAATTTATGTTTTGTTGATATCAAAAAGTGGAAACACTAAATCACACCAACAATAAATTGAAATTGGCTACCAAAGTGGTTCGAGTTGGTAGGAAGGACTATTGAAATCCCATTGGACGCTCAAACTCCTTTCTACAAAAGGGATATTTTTGCTCGGGAATACTGTTATTCCCCTATGTCACCTGCAAGATGAACATAGAGGTCAAAGGTTGTCAGAGTTTCTTTAACGAAAACTCTCCGACGTTCAAGTTAATACGGTTTTTGAAGGAAAATCCCCTTTGGTAGTTATACCAAGGGGAAGAAAGTATAAAAGAAGTATGATGATAAGAAGAAATGTTAATCTAGAGCATTAGATAGTGAGAATCTCAAAAAATCAGCTAATAGGTGAGGAAATCTCTAATTAGAGGTTCCTTCACACATTAGACAACTTTAAGATGTGTGCTCACTTGCCTTTCAAGTTACCTTATTCTTAAACAATGATGTGGTACTTATCGTGTTTTGATTTGCTAGGGTTAACCCCTTTCTCTTTATTTTGCTCGATTAACTTCCCTTCTGAGTTCCCTTATCTCATTTTTCGGTGTTTTGTCGCTTTTGCCTTTGTCCAAGCACGTGACCTAAGAGGATGAGCTCGCTTTCATCCTCTCAGGTCATGTGCCTTGAGTTTGACTAGCTTGGTTAAATGAGACACGCGACTTCTTCTTGTTTGCTGGCCATATAGAAGTTCTACGTGACACATATAACACCTCTCATTTTTTTATCTACCTTATGACATCTGTTGCTCTGTTACTCTACTGCTCTTGTAGTGTTTCAGCTTTGGTTGGAACCTAGTTTTGACACCTTTGGTCTCCTAACAGATAGCCTGTATGATGATATCAAAGAGATTTGTCACTTGTTCAAAATTGATTTTCCTTGGCCTTGGTTCCTGCCTCTTGGCAAGGGTAATATAGACGTTTTACAACCCAATTTCCTGAATAATCAAATTTGGGCCTTCTTTTCAAGGGAAATTACTTTTTTATGGGCTTGATTTTAGGCTCAATTCCAATCAATTGGAATTCAAATCACTTGGGCCAATTGAATTGTGGGGAACTAATTTTTTTCCCCCAATAAGTATATAATTTTATTATCATATGTATGAGATACATACTAATAGATTAATTCAATTTTTGTTTGCTTTTCTTATTTAAAAAAGTAAATAATTGTGTTCTAATTTTGTACTGCACAATTTTTATTAAGATTACAGTATGTCTTAATTTTCAACCCTAATTTCTCAATTAGTTGAATTCAGTTGGTATCTCAAATGAGATGTAGAAATTAAGATAAAAAAAAAAAAGTAATATTTGAAAATCAATTAAAAAATATAAAAAAGCCTAGGAAAAAAAAAAAACTAAAGATACATATAAAAAAAGTTTGGATGGAGATCCGCATCGGGTGTGATGGACTCATAGACGGTAGAGATCAATAAAAGGCCTATTTTGATTTTTGTACTAGGCTTTTAAAATATCAGGGCCAGTCTTGCCAAAATTGAAGTAGGTGCTGGAAGTGCCAATGTGAACTTTGGCATATTATGGCTTAGTTGTTCGGGCTTTGCAATTTAACTTACAAAATTATAATATCTAAGTTAAATATCATGGTAATTGCTTATGTTCAAATATTACAAAACATCATTAAATTGAGAAAATCATATCAAGTATAATAAATTTGGTATGCTTCTCGATTTTAGTAGGGTCTTGGATTGAACGTTAAGGCTCTGTCTAAGAACCTGATCCATTCATGAATGTATCAAAATCCTTTGGTCTTTTGTTGTCCTGCAGCATAAGGGACACAGACTAATGATAGTGTAGTCATCTTCAAAATGGTTTTGTACATATAAGTTTGCAAATAATCTGAGGTGTGGACAGCCCTTAGATGTGCAACCCAATGGCTAAAATTTAATGTCCAGTTAAAACATATTTGTGGATATCTGTACATGATGTATTCAATGTATCAGCTGGTGTTGTTCACTGTTATTAAATTTCTTTCATTGATGAGAAATTAAAACTCTTGAGTTTTGATGATTGACTTATTTTGTGAAGAATTTGTGAATTTTCATGGTCTTATTTAGATATATGATTAACAATAACACTTTGAGAGCAAATTGTAATTGGGTTTATTAATTCTTCCAATCTATGAGACTCATAGTCATAATTCTTTTAAGGGTTACACCAACAATCACCAGTTGGACCTGGTGGATCCCTTTGTACGCAATTTCCTGCGTGATGTTTCATTGAAGCGCAAATCTTTGAGCATTCGGCCTTGTTCTTACATTGCTTTCCTGAGTACACCAATGTGTCCTCTGGAAGAAATTCTGCCACTCTGCGCCCTGCAACTGGAAATTAAAACAAGTTAGGTAACTTACCTAGTACTTCTTTATTTTGATTATCAGAAACAATTTAACAACTGCTCTACGGATCCAAATGTAATAAGTTGACAAAAAAAAGAAAAAAATTGAACCTGAAGTTAGAAGGACAGAAGTGCATAGAAAACCAAGAAAGAAGCACTTTTGGACCAAAGCTAAGTTGTGAATAGCCATTCTTAACCGATTTTGAACATAGGATGATGTTGTTTATGCTCCAAGCATGCTTATTTATACAGCGTTGTTTTGTTTAAATTTGATTCTTCCATATCTGAACTTGCCGCATGCACTTAAATTTTAAAATTTTTTAAAATCTAATGAAATATGTGAAATTAATGATTTTTAATATACTTAGATTTTATTAGATTTTATATAAAAATAAATTGAATACATTTAGATTTTATTGAATTTTATACAGAATTCATTACACCTAGATTTTAATGAATTTCATACAAATCTTACTTATTTATACAACATATTTTTGTTGAAATTTGATTCTTCCATATCTGAACTTACCATATACACTTAAATTTTAAAATCTTTTAAAATCTAATGTATTATGTGATGTCAATGATTTTTTAATACACTTCGACTTTATTGGATTTTATATAAATATGAATTGTTTACACTTAAATTTTATTGGATTTCACATAGATCTGAATTTATTACACCTAAATTTTAATGGATTCATATAAATCTAGATTAAATATACATAGATTTCAATTCATTTAAATCTAAATTGAATACACTCAAACTTTTAAAATATTTTAAATTTCAATGAAATTTTAAATGAAATCCTTTAAAATCTTCATATAGGAAGTGGCTAGGAGCAATTAAGGAGCATGTAAGGGCTACCTATAGTGGAAGAGGAGGAAAAATTAAAATTGAAGATGAGTATATGGAGAATGGACCATCGGATTGGATTTAGAAATAAATAATGGCATTAATGTGGGTAGTAAAGGGAATATAGAGGGATAGGTTTTTGTTATTTTTATTTTTTATTACACTAATCACAAGTATTTTATATATTGTGTAATTTATCAGACACTCTTGATCAGGATCTCTAAAGTATGATCCGAAATTTAGACATTCAAAAATAGGAAGAAAGACCTACGGTAAAATTGTCATTTTAATCAAGTGGTTGATAAACAGAGTTAAACCCTACCCTTACAAACAAGGACTATTTTTTCAAATCGGTTACCTCTACGGTAGACCCCATATGCTCAAGCGATAGATTTTCTCTTAAAACGAGAGGGAAAAAAAACAGTACTATTTGCTTTGTTTAATGAATAGTGTTAACCTTTGTAGGCCACATTGATATCTAACTAAAGTGTGAAAATGATGCTGGATTTGAAAACAATGAACCGATAGTGGAGGGGCACAAAGTCACAGGCACCTTTGTTTACCTTTTTCTTGGAAAAAGAAAATTCTAGATATGGTCAATCATTAGAATTAAGTAAAAATTACCCATAACATACCTGCAAATTTGATATTCAAAAGCATGTATAACTTTTTAATTTTCTTACAGTGTCCTCCCTTGACTAACTATTTGATTAGATTTGACCATGACATAGTCACTTTTACTGTTTAAAAGGTGTTAAAAGATAAAATTATCCTTAAGTATTGTCAGATTGTTGTGTGTTGATTTTGCGGTCAAATAAAATTACTAATATGCCATTTCGCATGAAAAGAGAAATAAAAATTAAAATTTAATAAAAACATTTTTTAATAAGATCTCCATTGTCCATTTTCAGATGGATAGTGGAGATTAATTTGAGAAAAAATTTAAAAACCAAAACTTAAAAAAATAATAAACATAAAAAAATTGAAAAAAAATAAAAGATGAATATCTTCATCTTCAAGCTCTCCTCCCTCTCATCTTCAATCAAAATCATTTTCAATCTCAAGAAATCTCCACTGGAAATCATCTTTAATCTCTCATCCCTCTCATCATCAACCAAAATCATTACCAATCTAGCAAAATCATCAACATCAATCACTAACTTAAAATTATCATAATCAATCAATCAACAAAAACCAATGCTCAATCACCAAAAATACCTTAAAACAACCTACAATCAATCCAAAAACAATTCAAAACAACTCAATTGATTTTGAATCATTCGACCCAGTTCTAGGTTCTGGGTTCGAATCCTTTAAACCCAAAACTGGGTTCGAATCCCTCGAACCTAGATCTAGGTTCAAATGATTCTCAAACCTAATTCTAAATTCAAATCATTTGAACTCAGATCTGGGTTTAATTAGAATAAGAAGAAGAAATGAAGAAGAAGAGGAGAAGAAGAAGAAGATGATGATGATGATGATGATGATGATGATGATTAGAGAAGAGGGAGATGAGATTGGGCTCTTTATGTTTTTTTTTTTTTTAAAAAAAAAAAAATTTATCTCCACCATCCATTTTGGATGGTAGAGATCTAATTAAAACATATTTCAATTAAATTTTTAATTTTAATTAAATTTTTAAAATTTTTTCTCAAATTATTCTCCATCGTCCATTTTCAAATGGACGGTGGAGATCGGATTATTTTCTTTTAATTCATTTAAAGTTTTTAACGTTTATTTTAAAAGAAAATTAAAAGTAAATTTATTGAGAGATAATTTCGTCTTTTAATTTTTTTCACACAGTCAATTATACCCAATAACGATCAAACCAGTTAATTCATTAGTCAAGAGAGGACGTTGCAAATAAACTAAAAAGTTACACCCACATGTGAATATTAAACTTTGAGGTAGATTGAGGATAATTCTCCCTTAGAATTAATATCTGACATTTAATTTAGATATATGAGAGAAATTTCAAATGCTATTGTACGAGTGTATAATTACTATGGTTTTCTAGTTTCATAGTTTGATCCAGGGAACAGTCACATGTATCACGAGTTCCAAACTTCCAATACACTAGCTTGTGAGCTCAAAGTTTTTCTCGATGGTCAATATCGGTGACACCAATATCGGTAAATTGCAAGACCATTTTAGCGGTCGAATCGTTTGTCTTGTTTTCTTTTGTATTTTTTCATTGAATATCGTATTTAAATTGAAATCTAAATTTAAATAATATGATTATCTTTTTTGTTTTTCCACCTCAGGTGTAAAACAATTTATTTACTTTTTAAGAATCGAATTATTCAAAAATAATCAATTTAAAATTTTTATCAAATTTTATTGTTAATTATTATATTTTTATTTAATATGATATAACTGACTAAAGATAAATTATTTAATAAACTTTGAAACATTTGTATATAAATATCAATAAGTTAAACTCAAGCTTAAGTTATAATTAAAAAAAGACGTAACTTTTACATTGTTTAATGGGCGAAGTTACACAATGATTTTATTGATAACAGGATGTATATAGGAAGATAATTATAAGAGGAAAAAAAATCATTGACTAAATTAAATATTATTAATATAAAAAATCTGGCATGATGGATTGATTTTAAGTTTATAACTTTTAAGTTAGACTGTGGATAACCTACTGGAAAGACACACCCCCCTGCTATCAAATTACCTGTTCAATCTCCACTCAGGCCACAATGTGTATCGTAATTTTTCCACATATTTGTGGATAACTCTCATGATTCTAAAAGTTGATTTTCAGACCGCTCATTAAGCAGCCTCTATCATAAGGTTTTAATAGATATCTGAACTAATGTAAAGAGTTGTATATGTATTAAAAAAAAAAAAAAAAAGTTAGAAAAGTCTCAAATTAGATTTTAGATTATATGTCAGTAAACCCACAATTTATGCATTATTGGACTGGAAGACCCAAAATTGAAGTAAGTGCTGGAAGTTCAAATGTGAACTTTGGCACATTATGGGTCAGCTGTTCGGGCTTTACATTTAACTTATGAAATTATAATATCTAAGTTAATATCATGGTAACTCAAAAGTCGCTTGACTTAGTAGGGCAAAGTACACCTACATAGTTTTGTTAAACAAACTGACGCAAGTTTGAGGATGAGCCACGAGAATGGCCAATTATGGTATAGCCCTTATTGAAAAAGAGGGCAAATTACACAAAAATCTCTCTAGGTTGAGGGTAGTTTTTCTCACTCAATTTGGGCCCTCTCTCCCTATTACTATAAGGAGTAGACTTAAATAAGTGTTATGGTTCGGGTTAATCTATAAGAATTAATATCTAGAGAGTTTAGTTGTTTGTAATTGATAGTTGTACTAAATCAAAGGAAAAAAAAAGAAGAAGTTAATATCATGGTAATTGCTTATGTTCAAATATTACAAAGCATCACTAAATTACCAAAATCATATCAAGTATAATAAATTTAATATGCTTCTCGATTTTAGTAAGGTCTTGGATTGAACGTTAAGGCTTTGTCTAAGAACCTGATCCATTCCTGAATGTATCAAAATCCTTTGGTCTTTTGCAGCACAATGGACACAGACTAATGATAGTGTAGTCATCTTCAAAATGGTTTTGTACTTATAAGTTTGCAAATAATCTGAGATGTGGACAACCCTTACATGTGCAATCTAATGGCTGAAATTTGATGTTCAGTTAAAACAAATTTGTGGATCTCTGTATAGGATGTATTCAGTGTATCGGTCAACGTTGTTTACTATTATCAAATTTCTTTCATTGATAGAGAAATTAAAACTTTTGAGTTTTGACGATTGACTTATTCTAGGAAGAATTTGTGAATTTTCATGGTCTTATTTAGATATATGATTAATTATAACACTTGGAGAGCATATTTTAATTAGGTTTATTAGTTCTTCCAATCTATGAGACTTAGAGAGGTGTATTCAATTAGTTTTTTAAAATCTTAAAAGAATTATGACTATGAATCTCATAGATTGAAAAAATTAATAAACCCAATTACAAATTGCTCTCGAAGTGTTACAATTAATCATATATCTAAATAAGACCATAAAAATTCACAAATTCTTCACACTTCACAGAATAAGTCAATTGTCAAAATTCAAGGGTTTTAATTTCTCATCAATGAGAAGAATTTCATGACAATGAATAACTAGTCTTCATTGATGGCCACTCTACTATGCAAAAGAAATAATAAAGACTAAAACTAAATTGATAACTATTTAAACAAAAAGAATGATCATGCAATTTACCCCTACTTTTTATGCTAATGACATGTCAAAAAAGAAATAGATGGAAAGTATTTTTTATTAATCAGATTTTTTTTTTGAAAAATACTAATCAGGAATTTAAAATAGAAAGTCAAAGATCGTGTACAATGAGCAATGTATGAGATGAACAAGGTAGGCAGGGGCAATTTAGTCAAATTGGATATATGATACAATTATTTTGTTTGAAGAGTTAAAATTTTTTTAAAAAAAAAAATTGGGTAAAAACAAATTTTGTCATTTTAGGTTGGGCATTTTTTGTAATTCTTACTATTTTGGGTGGTAACAGAGCCATCCAACAAAAATATTCACAATTGCTTATAAAAAATATTAACATAATAATTAAAGGTACTATTATTTTGTTAAATACTGATAAAAAATAATGACAAGTTATACTATGAAAATTTGCAAAACTTATTAAACACTTTTTATTAGCACGTGTGCATTTTTTCTGGGTCAATTGCTGGTAGATTATAATTAGTAGCTGTATCATAGCAATTTATAAAATCACGTGACATTAGAATTCATGAAAATTGCTGCAAACTATCTCTGTTTCTCTTCTGTTGGACGATTCTACTTGATTTTTTTTTTTTTTTTATGTTGGGCGTCTTTTCTTTTTCTTTTTTCCTTTTCATACTCTTTAATCCTCTCGATGAACTACAAATGATCCTGTCTGAGTAAAGTAGGATGGTATTAAGGCCGAAGAATCCAGATTGAACATAAGCCTAGAAGAGTCATGTTGCTATTTTGTTGCATAGAAGAGAATGACTTAAAATAATAATAATAATAATTGATAGTATATTAGTAAAGTACTTGAATTTTATTATTTGATCAGAAAAAGGGAATTTGATTCTTAAAATGCCAAAAGGGAATCAAGTTCTCTTTCCATCAGGAACTTGATTCATGATTTTAATGTGAGATACAAGTAATTTAATTCTAAAAAATGTTAGTAAGCACTCAAATTCAAAATTTGAAATTAAGTTCCCTTTCCCTATCTAAAATTCCTTACTAGTATGTTTCATAAAAAAAAAAAAAATCCTAATTAATGAAAAATACTTTCCATCTGTTTCTCTTTTGACATGTCATTAGCATACAAAGTAGGGGTAAATTTCATCATCATTCTTTCTGTTTAAATAGTTATCAATTTAGTTTTAGTCATTATTATTTCTTTTACATAGTAAAGTGGCGATCAATGAAGACTGGTTGTTCACTGTTTCAAATTTCTTTCATTGATGGGAAGTTAAAACCCTTGAATTTTGACAATTGACTTATTCTATGAAGAATTTGTGAATTTTCATGGTCTTATTTAGATATATGATTAACTACAACACTTCAAGAGCAAATTGTAATTAGGTTTTTATTAATTCTTCCAATCTATGAGACTCATAGTCATAATTCTATTACAGCTCAACAATAGTCTTCTCCTTTCTTAGAACGATTAGTGACAAGGAGGGACATCTGATTACCTTAGTGTCATTTTTCCAAAATCTCTACTAATACTCAAACTCCAGTATTCTCTATTGCTCGACTTTCTACTCTTAACTGTCACACATTGATACCTGTCGCATGCTTTACTACAAAGTTCTATTATTTCGTACACTTTATTTACAATGTTCTTATTTTCTATTGACCTAAATTTCTAAATTGGGTGTGGAGCACCTTTGGTCGACACTAACCCGGTGTCAAGTTAACTAGTTCATTTCTTTTGACTTTCATGCACGTTGCTAGGTTTCAGGAAGCTGATAATAGAGCCAAGTCACTACGTCAATAACTGTAGAAATTAGTCTATTACAATACATAGTTGGGATATCTATGAACTAGCAGTTATGGTTTGCCATCACTTCCCTTCAAACTTTATGGTGCCAATAGCTCCATTCATAATCCCAAACTCTCAAATCATGCGCAAAATTAACTGGCGTTTTTTTCCTCTCTATCTCACTCTGTGCTAACCATTGTATTATACTTGCTGAGATGATCATATGAGTATATGTAAGGAGAGGTCTATTTATTCGTTGAGGGATAGGCTTTGTTTGTTAAACAACCTATCAAGTTTGGAAAGACGTCGAAAATATGTCAGCATTTTCATCTCTGATTAGTGCAGAGTTGCATAGCATAACAAGACTATAGCTGACAACTTGAGTGATATCTCCCCTTTTGTTTACATTTACCTTAAGGGACGTTCACTAATCAGGAATAAAAATGAAAAAAAATAAAAAATAAATTCAAGCAGAAGGGGAATGAAAATGAATTGGAATTAAATTACAATATTAAATTTCTCTATTTACTAATTTTTAGGAATTAAAATTAGAATCAAGTTAAATTTCTTTTGTAGTAGGTGAATTCTACAGTATGTTGACTTTGAATAGGCCTCGTCAGTCAACTTCCTTGGAACCTAGCAACCTGTGTCCTGCACAAATCAAATAAAAAGAACGCGGGTGATCTTGACACCGGTGGGGTGCCGGCCGAAGACACTCCGATGCTCAAGTCAGTAAACTGATCGTAATATATGGAATGCAGTAATTGTAAAGCGTCGTCAGGTTGGGGAGAGTGTGTCGGAAAAAGGTAGGATGGAAAAATAGACGGAGTAGGAAAACTAAAATATTAAATATCAGTGAGTAAACCCCGTATAATAGAACAGTGTAAGTAGACCGCGAATAGTACACCAGGTAAGTTCCCAGGAAAGAGAGGTCGGTCACAATGGACACAGTTAAATACCAAATCTTTCCTAGCCAGAACCTTTCCTAGACATGCACCTCCACGTCACTACACTAACTCTATCACAAAGGAACTCTAAATCTAGAATGAAAGAATGAAAAAGAGAAGAGAAACCTCAAATGCTTTGTAAGAGAAGAGCAAATGAGGTGGGATGGCTTTGGCTTCAAATGAAGCCTCTATTTATAAGTAGTAGAGGTGCCATGGGCACTTATGGTGGAGTTTAATGTTATGTCCGTTACAAAATAAATAATATGATTAATGTCAGGTCGGTTACGGAATTAATTTCATGGTTAATGATATGTCAGTTACAGAATAAATACCGTAGTTAATGATACGTCGGTTACAGAGTTAATGTAACTTCCGTTACAATTGATTTAAACCTCATTTATTAAGAGTAATCAATCCCCATTACTTGGGTTGGATCAACCAAGTTGCTGGACTATCTACTTGTAACATGTATTTGGCCATTAAAATGGATTGATTAGCTTATTGGGCTAATTTATTTCAATAAGTTTTGGGCTTTTGTTTTAGATTTAAGATTTTTGACCATTACATCTTTTTTAGTGTTTACTAAATTAAAAAAAAAGGGATAAAAGCAGGTTGATTACAAAAATAGCCATATATCACATATAAAAATATAATTTTACTATGAAACAAAAATATGTCACCCAAAAAATTTCACTGCACACCCACTTTTAAATAAAATTTATCATTATCAAGATATTAGTGACTAAATTACTTTTAAAGACGTAGTAATGTAAGTTAACCCAAAAAAAAAAAACTCTCATACATAATAGATAATAAAACATTCTTTAATTTCGAAAAAAAATAAAAAAATTCTTTCATTTAGAACTTCTACTAGACAACTTATATGCAGCATTAAAAGAAAACTGAAAATAATTTTGTTTAAACAAAAAAATAAAAAAGTTTTGTTTCATATGTTTCAAATCAGTCTTTGAAAATTTATTGTTTGATAGAGAAAGAAAAGTTACATAGATGAGTGTTTGAAAAGATAAATAAGAGTTTTATTATTATTTTTTTTTTTCACGAGTATCGCTTGAAACTTCTCTAAATGCAGTAGAGCATAAGCAGTTTAAATTACTGTGTCACTTTAAAACCAACAAGGAAAAAAAAAAATTGAATAAGAGATGGCAAAGAAGAAGACACAATGAAAGAAACAAGGATAAGAATTTAGATAGAAGTCATACAAAATCTTATTAGAAATACTCAAATCCAAACCAAACGTTAAAAATAAAAATAAAAAATAAAAACCAGACTTGTGTTCTAAATGGGTGCAATAATAATTATATATATATGATTACAACTATTAATTATTATTATTGAATGATAATTTTGGTATTTTAAAGAGTATATGAAGTAAAAATTTAATTTCAACTTTTTAATATAGGTGTATAAAGTAAATGGGTGTTACAAAAATATTTTGGGTGGCTCTACAAAAATATTCATCATTTCTTATAAAAATATTATCATTATAACTAACAGTATTTTTATTTCGTTAAATACTGCAAAGAAAATAATGACAAGTTATACTATGAAAATTTGCAAAACTTATTATACACTTTTTATTAGCACATTTCTATTTTTTCTAGGTTAATTACGAGTAGATTATATTCATCATTGCTTATAAAAATATTATCATTATAATTCTAAAAAGTGATGTATTAGCACGTTTGCATTTTTCCTAGGTCAATTCTGTTGAATTAATGAAGATACTTTATATATGCTGAGAACATAATGAATACAATTTTTTGTTTTGACTATTTGGGAGAAAATTGAGAGCCAAGGGATGGATACATGGAAGTAAAATTAAATTTGGAGAAGAAAGAGCCCAACCAATCTATCACTACTGTAATGAAAACAGATTCTTGATTAATCTTATTAGGAAATAATCTATTAATATCAAAATAAAACAAAGTACAATATTCTTGGTTTCTTGTAACACAAACCAAGATTGATGGTATAACCATCAAGTTCTTCGCCTAAAAAATACGTGGAGAGACATCATTATCAAACAAAGTAGGAGAACCAGATAAAAGTACTCGATAATTGAACAAAACGAATTCTGCTTCTCAACTTGCTTTTCGAGTCACAATCAACTGGAAAAAATTCTTCAGGTGACGGATACACAAGCACACGTAATATGATAACCTGCAGAAACTATAAAATAGTTTTAAAAAACTAATATTAGTTTCAATGACGAAGCAAAGGTACCACTACTACTATATCCACAAATGCATGTTGACTTGAAAATCAGTCATGATAAGACACAATAATAGGCCGATCTATCTTTTAATGTCATGCAAAAATGAAAAAGGTTTAAAACAATTAACGTCAGCCTAGTACTTGGGTGGATTGAATATATAATTCAATATATTCTTTAAAAAAGTGGAATAAAGTAGAAAATCATAATTCTCTTTCTATAAGATAACAAATTCCATTAGAGATCTGAAGAAGAGAAAAAGAACAAGAGAAGGAGGAAGAAAATAGTTTAAAGTTAGAAAGGACACGGAGCTCCCTTCACTCCAATACCAAAAAGATCAAGGTAACCTCATCTCCCAGGTCATGCAAACCCTTAATATGCACACTTTTAAGCTGCGCAAGCAGGGGTATCCATGAACTAGCAGCTGTGGTTTACCATCACCTCCTTTCAGAGTTGGAGTCAAGAGAGCTCCATTGCACCCCATCTAAGCCCTAGCGCATCATATTATAAGGAAAAAAAAGCTACAAGTAATACAAGTACACAAATATATTGAAAACAAGATATGTAGAATGTTTTGTGTTGTGAGACTTGGATGAGCATGAGGCTGCTTTTATAGGCTGAAAAGGTGGTTCTAGATTTGATCTATGCCGTTGGATTTTTTTTGCACCCTATAAGTAAGAAAATCTGAACGGGATTTTTATTGCCTGAAAATGGTGAAACGTTGCACGCACCACACGAAATTAGTGCTGCTGAGAATCTTTTTCTTATAACTTTCCATTTATGAGTATTAATATTGGCTGGTTTGACATATAAATTATTTACAATCAAGTCTATTCTTATCCGTAAGATTATGTTGAATTTAATTGTAGATTTTCTTGTAATGGGCTTGGACTGTCTTGACCATTTGATTGGTAGATTTCTGCTTTGAACAAGAATAGAGTTTAAAACTACTCAGTGGGACTGGGCTCACGTAATTGTTCTCCACTATTACAATAAAAGGAAAAAAGTTTCTTTCCATCTATTGGGGATACTTAAATTTTCAAAATGGTCTCACTTTAATGTGGGCCAAGACCAAGTATCTATATCTTTTTACAAAGTTTGAAAAATTATTACATAATTGTAACTAAAAAGAAAAAAAAAAATATATATTATATGACGTCTTCACTCTCCAAATTTGAACTAAAAAGTACAACCAAATTTGAACTAAAAAGTACAATGATTAAATGTGACTTAATGATAGAGAGTTATTATTTAGTCTGATAATGATTTAAGTTCGATTGGTTACACGATAAATGTTATATCCTTAAAAAAATTTGACCTAAAAGGAAACTTTACTCGATTTTTTCTCTCAAAATTTTAAGTTTATCAACTTAAAACCACTTGAGAAACTTTTTCTCAATATTTAATAAAATAAATTGTTTAAAAAAATTAATTAAAATATGTTTAAATTGTATTGACGTATAAGATTCTATTTTGAACCATTAAACAATTCAAAAATATCACATTTAAATTAAACTTTATTTAAATTATTTATTTATTTATATGAAAATTGTCCTATCATAGACAAAAAAATTGGCAATAACGAGGAGACTGTAGAAGTTGGCGGTATCTCTATCTCTTTCATTAAAACATATATTATAAAAAATAATAATTAAAGAAAAAAAAAAAGGGCCATACGTTGAAGGGTCACAAATGAAAATTCCCTTCGATGTTTGGACACTTTGTTTCAATGTTATTTGGTGATGGTGGATCGTGGGTCATTTCTAATGTGAAATTCTTACATTAATAATGCAAAGCTGGATTTTTTTATAAGAATGAAAAGGATCACTGCATGTCATGTCAGCAACAAGTTCAAATGCTGGTCTGCTTTTGATTATTAATATAATGTTAGATCAAGTACACATTGCTTATCACATCATTTGTTCCAACAGACAAAAGCAGCAAGTGAATATTAGAACCGTATATTATACTGCAGACATAAATTTATCCCCGCATGAGACACATATTCAAGGATTTTAAAAATTTTCCACGTCCATCTACGCTATACTTTTTCTTTTCATAAAGGTTTCATACGCGGACGGCCATATAAAATTACAACAAAATATGAATATATATATAGATATATATAACAAGTTCGATGAATTTGCATTTATGATTTATGTTGTACTCTCAAAAACAGAGCATGAACATTTACACCATACAGACACTTCTGATTCCAGTTTTATACGTGTTGTATAGTAATTTCCATAAATTAAACATAGATTCGAGCAACCTTAGCTAGCTTTGGATGCTGTGACTGTGAATCATTTAATTTTGAGAAAAAAATGCGGAGTCCTGTTCAAGCTTTAATCGCTTGCCACTTGCCAGAAATCACATTGAGAAGTAACCTGCATGATAAGTCACACAGCTAACAACTACGTATCTCAAGCAAGCAATTGATTGTGATAAGGAAACAGAACTCTTTAAAGGAAGCAGCTAAGTTCTATAAAGTATTTCACAAAGAGAGGCCTATTGCACATTTAAGGCAATTATATGGTTAGAAAAACTTTGCACATAATAAACTTGAAGTGGGGCTCGAACACAAGTTGATCTGCGTAATCATGTGCCGATGATTCATTTCTAATGTACATATGTAACTACTAAAGTACAAGCGAAAAAAAGAAATGTACCATTTCTTTCCCGTAGTTGCATTCCCATAATTTTCACTAGCAGTTAAGCTAAGATAGTTGGCACTTGAGAGCTAACTACCAGTCTTTATTGACTTACCCGGCACCTTTAGAGGTTTTTGAGCGAGACTGCTGGCTTTCTAACCTGGCTTCTAGTAATTTTGCTTTCAGGGTATTGTCCTTCATGACCTCAGGCAATTTAGTGGACGATTCAGATTTTTCAAAATCAGGAGGTGTCAATTTTGACATCCATTTTTGCACTGGACTCGCTTGACCTGTGAATATAGATTGAACACAAGAATCTTCCTTGAGATCACTCTCAGGGTGAATTTTATCACCTTCCGATGATAAGGAATGATTTCTGATTAACTCGTCGAGCATGTGACCGGCGTTCAATCCGCCAGTTCCCCATTTGTTTTTTCTTTCATGTAAACCTTCTTGAGTAGTCCCATAGATTCCCCCTTCTTCCTCACCCATTTTCTGGTCCGGAAATTGAATCTTGTTTCCAGCCATGTGGTCATTGGACTCTGCTTGCAAACCGAACAAGTTACGACCCTTGCCCTTTTCCCTCGACCGACTCTTTTTCTTTATGGAATTTGAATTTACTAATTCTTCCAGGTGGCCTTTTGTTGTATTATATCCATGTTGTTTAGTGCCTTTGCTTTGTTTCCCACCTGCTCCCTTGTCTAGTTCAAAACAATGCGAATCACTATCACTAGAATATTCTTCATTAGCTGCATCTTGAGGAGCACTTACAGCCTCATTCAGTGGAAACGACTCTAAAGAATGCCGACGTGAACAGCTTGTCTTTAGCTCATTTGCAGACAAGCTACCATGTTTCCTTGGTCCGGGGAGACGTTTAGCTTGAAGGAAGTTTTCTATATCAAGACTTAACTTGTCAACAATTGTATTCTTCGCGGTAAGGGGACTATTTTGAGTTTCAGCTATCTTCATTTGCAGACGCTCATCGAGCCATGCTTCTGAAATGTGGAGAATTAACCGGTCAGCACTTCCTGTATGAGCATGATCTGTCTCTGGCTTATGTCTCAAGGACCTCACCTCTTCTTCATAATCTCTAATTCCCTTGGCAAACTCATCACACAAGTTTTCTAGTAGAATCCTTGCTTTCCTCTCTCGCTCAAGTTCTTTCAAAACATTAGAGAAAGAGGATTTCACCTCAGAAAGGTCTCGAGCTAACTTCCGGTGCAGGCTTTCAGAACGCTTTCTTAATTTCCTCTCATCTTCCAGCTCCTCTCTCACCGACTGAACAGCAACTTTGATTCGTTCTTGCTCTTTGTTCTTCCTGACAATTTTATCCTCTGCAACTTGCTTCATCAACTCATCCATCTCTTTTCTACCCGTTTGCCTCTCTTGCAGCAACTCTTTTACTTTGGCCCGAGAATGATCTAGTTCTGTTTTCAAAGCTTTAACCAATGACATGTTGGATACATGCTGCTCTTCAAGACTCCAGATTCTGTTAAGCACCTTGAGTAACTCTGCAGACGTTTTGAGGCTATAACTTGACTCACCAAACTTCTCCTTAAAATCCAAAGAACTAGTGGGAGTGACTGCCGGATGATAAGGAGCTACCTGCAAACAGAATCATACCATTATGAAGTAAAATGGAGATAGCTCTTTCAACTGATAGATTAAGGAGAAAAAAAGATAAAACTGAAAGACGGAACAACATTCGAACCATTGAGAAGATCAATGTTAGATATGGCTGCCGTGCAGCAGTAACTGAAATTTCATAACAAACATTTTGGAGAAACGGAAAAAGATTCTTCAGCATATTTCTTAAGCATTAAAACCAAGGACTCACGATAAAGGGCCATACAAAGTTAGAATACGATAATTTCATAACAATTAGGTTTCAATCATCCAACACGTAGGGTAACCAACCCGTATGGTTTTCACACAACAACTTCCCTTACCATTGTGCATCAGCTCTAGTGGATAAAGAGTTTAATAGGATGGGCAAAGTTTCATACTTAAACCTTATCAACTGAAAAAACAGAAAGGAGGAGGGCCAAAAAAAGCCTTCAGTTGAAGAGTATTTCCCCTGGTGCAGGTCGGTTCAAGGAGATGGTACATTATGTACTAAACGAATACTTCCAAGATCTACTGAATTTATGATGAAACCTGCAGATCTTTTTAACTTGATTGAAATGATTGAAAGTAATTTCTACAAAACATATAGAAAACAAACACATTATTTACCTCCATTGAGCTACCATAACTTGTAGGAGATAAAGGCTGTAGAGCATGGCCATTCCTATCAACTGGTTTATGGTGCTGCATCAGTGATGTGACAATATGCTTTGTCAAACTACCCGCACTCTCTGGCTGGAATGAATTTCAGACCAATGATTAGTTACAACTTACAATACTAGGGGACAAGAAGTACAAAAAACATCAAATATCAGCATCAGAAACAAAGACACTACAGTATCATTTTGCTATTCCAAGATTAAGAACTACTTCGCAACTGTACACTGATTGTCTTACATCAAAAAATTCAAAAAAATTACATGCCCAACTACTATTAATGCCAAGGATGCTTAGTTAATGTTGTACACACCTGCGAGTTACTTAAGTAATGAATATATCACAAGAGAATATGATAAAGTACATAGATCCACAGATAACCCTTTCCTTGGATTGAGAGAAGTGGGTGGAGAAAAGCTTTAGCAATTTCAGTGTTAGGATACCTATCTGAGGTAAAGAAGTAAAACGAATGCAGGGCTATAGATACGGGCGCATTAAATTTTCTCAACCACAAATAATCACTCCACAACTGGAGAGATCAAAGATTTGGGATAACTGTTTAATTTTTGTACTTTTTAAAACCATTGATGCACTAGGTAAATGTTGAACATTTGTACCCAATGATGGAACTTTTCATTTTTACTCCGAATGAAAAATATAAACTTAAGATATGTATGGCAACTGAATTGACACAACCGCTCATAAACCACCCTCACAAAGATAGTGAATTTCAAAATGAAAAAAATTAGAAGCAAATTAACATAACATCATTTTGTGATAGGCTGTATACAGGTCACAAAGTGGACAAGAAAAACGAGAGAAAGAAGCACCCAAATTACCAAAGAGTTGACATTTAAACAAAGCAACTATAACTACATCTAAGGCCAAGAAGAAAACAAAATCTTGTCTTGACAATCTCAGGGTATATTTAATCAATTTAATAACTCAATTACTTACATACAACTAAGAGTAAACAGGACCAGGGGAACTCACAAAATCACTGACGAAGTAGAGAATCCAAAAATACTTGATAATTAATAATACCCCAAACAAAGCAAACAAAATAAGCCACATCAACTTGAACAACAGAAAAAAGAAGTAAACACACAAAAAAGAAAAAGGCAGTACTAGTAATACCTGGCGAGGGAGGGTATTAGGAGGGCGATGAAAAGCCTTGTGTTTGTGCTTTGAACCTGCTTTTGGCATATTAGCAAGTGAGAAATGGTGGGGCTGAAACTCCCAGAGGCTGGCACAAAGCTTCCTAGCAGACACAGCGGTTGCAGGAGTGGTTAGAAATTCTTGGACAATGGGGCTGCTGTTGTTGCAGTCATTTGGAGAAGTGAGCTTAAGCCTCCATGTGGGAGCAGGAGTGGACGGGCCTGCTCTTTTCCCTACCAAAATGCCGCGTTTCAACTTTTTCACCATGAATTCCTGCTTTTTGGCCTCTCTCTCCACTGCCTTTTCTTTTCTTTCCATTCAATTTTCAAATTATGTGCGCTTCTTCCTTTCATTCACTCATGCCATGTCGCCCCCTTTTCTCTCTCTCTCTCTATTTATCACCACCGAGTTAAAAGACATTGGTATTTGGTTCTTTCTTCTTCTCTCTTCTCTCTCACAGAGACAAGACAGGTTCTGTTCAGTGACTGTAACTGAATCTTAATGTGGGACTTTTTTCCTGCGTTTATTGGGGCTTTACTTCAAATTTCCAGTGTCAGCACCGAACCACTTCTTGATAAGTTCAAAAGCAACTAGTTTAATTTTAAATGGTAATATGTAAGCATGGTCCTCATGGACCGACTTCTTTTTTGTCTTTTTCATGCTACTCTACAATGCTACGATTCCATTTAATTCAAACATAGACTTACTAAATAAAAAATTTATAATAGTAATGATGTGTGACTATTTTACTTGGGAAAAATCAAAAGGGTAATTTGCTTTTTAATCATGCTGATAACTAGGAGCTTAATTTGCAAAATTAGATGTGTAATGATGATTAGATATCTACCTTGGTTGAGATTAAAAGAATGTGAGAGTTCATGAACGAAGACCAACACACACACACAGGCCCTGCCAGTCAAGGTTTTTGGTCCAAGACGAGGAACAGCATCTGCACACTTGTCCACTTTTTGATGGTAGAACATTTGCACCAGTCACGTTTGCTGCTACAAAACATTAGCCCGACCTAGGCTCTGGTGGAGCTTGAGCCACTACTGAGCTTAAATCAATCCGCAACTTGGTACAATTGTACGAATGGTCTGTCTCAAAATTAGACCACACTTGTGGTCCATGTGCTACAGCGTTCCCATTGTAAATCCAAGTTCTTTCTTTTTCTTCCTTAATAAATTGTTATTTACATTGTATGGTATGAAATATTGAAATTATTACATAGACTGAGCAAAATTTTGAATTTTTTTCGAATTTTTTCCTGACATTGAAGATTCTTTTAGAGTAGAGATGTAGGTGTACTCATAGAATACCCAAAAAGTCATAGACCTATCCTTCCAACCTATAAAATTTTCAAAAAATTACTAACAAATATTATTTATCAATTTTGACATTCTTTACAATTTGATTCTACAACAGTGGTATCTAATTAAAAATATATTGACTCTATTATTAAATGTATCTCATTCTTACATTAGATGATAAAACGTAAAACATGTAAATTAATATGGTAAGTGAGTCTAACGACAGTAACAAGTAAAATAATAACTTGAAAGTACTTGGCTACACTTTATGAGTACCAACGTTTTCTAAAAACATGGATAGTAGTCGTTACAAGCTCCAAAGTGCTAGACAAGAGTAATGGAGGGCATAATTTATGAACAAGTTAGGACCACAGCAAGATACAAAGATGGACCACATATGTTAATAAAAAAGCAATTGCATCTTAATCAAGAGTGGTCCAGGTCCAAGTATCCATATATATTCCAATGCATCGCATATCACTTACCCGAAACAGCAATCATGAATCACAAGCCGCTTCTTTAAGCTTATAACTTATCGCCCTTAATTATATCAATCGCATCAACCTTTGTGTATATCAGGTCTTTGACACGCCCAACATATCCTAAATTGCAATTTGTCTGTCGGTGTATTTTTGGGGTTGAGTTGGGCTGCCTGTTTTTAAATAAATTGATTATATGATTGCTTCTGGTAAAAATATGGAGAGATGGTGTGTGGATTTGATGTTTACAGGACATCATCTTCTTGTTGAGTTGTCCCAGTCTATGCTAATAGCCTAATACTAACTGCATTGTTGCAGTGAATATAGATCCAGATTCCAGTGAAAACATAAAATTTTACCGCTAGCATAGGATTTTGCACATGTCGAGCAGACGAGCCAAATTTTGTTGGTGTGGTCCATGATTGGAGCCTGTCTTTCACGCGGCACATTCAACAAGAAGTTACTCAAGTCCAGGAAAGAGTGCTACAACAATTGGGCTGAGGCTTCGAATGGGTTAGGCCCAAATTTATAGCTTTGAGGAATGGGTTTGGGTTTGGGTTTAAAGGAAAGTGAGCTTTAAGGAATGGGTTTGGTGGAGCCACAGTTTAGGAAGGTGTGCTGGAATGTGTTGGCCCAAAATACTCATTCGCTAACGAAATTCCTGGACTTGGGTTCTGCGTTAGAGGGCAAAGCATATACGCTTTTACAGACTATCCAACTATTTCAATGCATAGCCCTCAAAAAGAAGGAAAATATATATATATATGTGTGTGTATATTTATATATATATTTCAATGAATATCAGTGTCAATGCAATAATGTCTAAATTGTATATCATTTTGCATTGTGAGGATTTCAAATCAGCTGCAATATTTCATAACATAGCAAATTATATAGACTAACTACGTTTTTGAGTTATAAATTTTGGTTCAAAATTAGAGAGGAAAAAATGCAGAAATCATAATCGTTGCAAGCTTACTAATAAAGAACTAGGAATAGATCGTGCTAGCATTTTCATGGTCAATGTATTTATTGTACAATCTAATAATGAATTAATGAAAATTCTGAAAAAAAAAATGTCAATGAAATATTGCCATTATGTCTTTTCTCCTAACTAAAAACTACGACACCTAAAATACATGGATACGAAATTTGCACTGGTATGGGATAAAAAAAACGCTACAAAACACAAGTAGCTGTTGGCTGCTACAATTCCGATGATAGAAGGTGCACCTGCAGCGCATGATTTAAGACAAAATATTCCACATTCAGACGATAGCATATGATGATGTTAAAAACCTTTCATGCCGACTTACATGACAAAGGCCATAGTTTCTCTTTCCCAAGATATTGTAGGTTTCAGCAGAGGCTTCAATTTCAAATTTAAATTTACTAAACAGGTTACAAGGATTTTTGAATTATAAATAAATATATGATCCCCGAAGATGCTCTCCAGAAGTTACCCTTTGAATATGGTGAAGTTACATGTTCTTCCACCAACAGGCAATATATGATTTGCTATATTTACTAGGATATAGATCTAGAGGACCATACCTTACAGGAAATAGGCACGTAGACATTTGGAAAACAAGCTTTCCATTATTATACACCCACCTCACATCAATAACCAGTAAGCAATAAGAAAAAGAATCTCCCGGATGCCTATCACTTATTAAGGACCATCCCATCTCATTTTCTGTTGCTTGTTTATTCAAGAAGACCTATTTATCCAAACAAGTCACTCACAAGCCCAAAAAGGTCCAATACTTTATCAACTTATGCATCTCAGCATAAAAATAGTCTAACCATTGCAGTGTGCACTCTGCAAGTGGTACATGTGGGAGTTCAATCAAACCACGCCAAGTTGGTATCAAAAAGAAACAAAACCGTAAAATCCCACCACGGCATCATCTATATAGTCTACTGTTTAATTGATGAAATGTATTATATCAAACTTTGTTTGTTATATGTATTTGAATCTCAAAATTTACAAGAGTTCCTAGGGAGAGTTAGTCGCTCACATCGCAGCACTAATTCAAGATACATGCTCATTTAATGATCCAACACCTCTTAAATATACATCTTAATTTTAATAAATTGCTTGCATAACATATCCTAACAAACACAAAACAATGCCTAAAAAGTATAAGTGTACCAACAAGAAGCATGTTTGTGTATCAGTTAAAATGTTTAATCAGTATCCACTGCAACCAAAGATGGATTTTCATTGACTTCACTTACGGTTTCCACACAACACTTGTCACGCTAACTAGTCATTTTTACACAAAAGATCCAAGTAACCAAGCTTTGCTGGTAAATGAATTTCCTGGGATCCTCATCACCATCAACCGAACATGTAATTAAACATTGCGAGCTCTAAGCCTGAAAAAACTACATTAAAGTCAATATCTGGTCAGATTTTGTGCAATCAACAATTAATATCTGGAAATTTCAAATGACCTACATACAGCTAGGACCCTTTTAATATCCACTCTATAATTCCTTTACAAAATTTTATTTAATTTACAAAAAGGCTTTAAAAAAGTGAACGTAGTTTTTGTTAGTTCAAATTTTCAATCAACTTGTGTGTAAAAAAATTTAAATGGGATCTCGATAATGTTAGAAAATCCCACGTGAGAATTCTGTGTGCATGTTTATGTGGGTGTGTTAAAACATAATTTATTTAATGTACAGAAGATTTTCGAAGAGTTAGTCTTGTTTTTGTTCATTCAAATTTTCCAACCAACCTTTGTGTGTATAAAAACAGAAAATTTAAATGTTAGTTTAAATGAGATCTTGATAATGTTAGAAACTCCCACATGTGAATTATGAAAATTTCAAAACATAAAACCTAAAAGAAATGTATACAAATCTTAATTGAGATCTGACCCTAGAGCTTTTGACTTACCTAAACTACTTAATGATAATGCATTGCATTTAAAAATGATGAAAGGAAAAAAAAATAAAAAGAAAAGAACTAAATCTCAATCATTGATTACACTATCACTAATGTATTTAAGATCTTAATCTATATATCAATGAATGACGTAACATAATAGTATCCTAATTCTATATACCAAAGAATGCCAAAACCTAATAGTCTAATTTTTTAAATTAAATGCTGTTCATCTATATACATACTATAGTGTTCACAAACACATTTTGATTACAAATATCGCCAATGTATATAAGATCCTAATTCTATATGCTAATGCCGCGCTATATAATCATTTCATTAATAAAAAATATCACCAGTGTATTGAAGATCCTAATTCTATATATTAATGCCACAAACATAATATATTAATCCTTTCATTATAATGTGGTACCAATGAATTAATCTTCTGAGTTATATTAATATTGTAATAATGGTGTCATAACCTACTAGATTAATCTTTTGAATTATGATATTGTAATAATAGTTATTACAATCTAATAAGTTAATTTTTAAGAATATGATATTCATAAACATGTAGTAAAAGATTATAACTCTATTTGACGTATATATTACGTTCTCATGGACTCCTAAAAAACAATAATTATGAAAATCAAACTAAAGCTTGTTAACTGGAAGGCCAAGGGCATTATGAAGTTAAGTATTCAACCGATACAAGTCTAAAGAAAAAAACAGAAAAATATGGCAATTATGAAGGAAATCCAATTCCGTATCAGGAAACTGAGACAAGTCAAATCGACTTTTTCCAGCTCAATTAAAACAAAAGATGGTAGTAATTGATGAAAACTTGAAATTTAAAGCAATTTTGTCTTTGAAACTCATTGACAAGACATAAAACAATCACCAAACGTTAAAAACGAAAAAAGTAGATTAAACACGGCATGAAAAGCAACATAAAATATGTCGATTTACCTTGTCAGAGGTTGTCATGTAGGTTTTCGAGAATTTCTGGCACATTTAAAGAGAAAATAAAATAAAGGAAACTGTCTTTTCTAATCAATTCAATATTTCTCATTTTATTTTATTTTTTCCAAACTAATTTGTGCGTGTGGACATAAATTTGGGGTTGATTTTTTTTTTTTTTGGACAGGTTTGCTGGTACTAGTACTACTCGAGACAGAGATATTTACAACCCTCTTTTTGGCGCCAGATTTAGTTATGGTCTTTGTGGGGTTCCCTAACGAACCATCATTTTCACAAAAAGTGACCGTAACGATTTTTCACGTCACGAGACTCAATTGGACTTTTGGACCTGATGTATCCGACCCGAATAGGCCCATTTGTTGAAGCTGATGAATTTATTGAAAGATTAAAAATTCAGTACTCATATTTCAAAAAAAAAAAAAGTCACTACTTATATATCTGATAACACGGTTCAAATCTGGAGATGATGTCTATCCATTTTCGTCGATCTAATGACTAATGTCACTATCCGTTTATCTAAATTTGGGCTGTTCTTGATTGACGAAAGCCCACATGAAGATTCTCTCAACTCTTTTGTTTGTATGTACTAACATGCAATTGTTTTCTCCGATGGTCGATAAAGTTCCTTTGGACTATATTCTAAGCAAATTTGTATACGCTAAAGAACAAACTAGGCATGAAATTCCTTTGTGTTTATTGAAGTAGACAAATTATCCATTTTTAATAGATCCAAAAGAAAAATTGTGTTCTACATCAAGCTTTGTCTAGGCAAATGTTGGACCTTGTCACCATACTAGCACACATTGCACGTTAGTCGTCTAGTTTTATAGAGTACAATCAAATGGCTAACGCATATACAAGGAGCAAATAAATCAAATCCCCCGTTGACCTAACCTTTACTAAAATTTGAATCATCCTACAGTACAAGACCGTTGTTAATGAAACTTGCAAGCTTTCTAAAACCTCAAGCTCAAGCTCATATCTATTAAACCAGTTTTAACCGTGTAAAACCAGCCAATGGATTCTCGAAAAATGAACAGACCACATAAATAAATGCAAAAATGGAAGCCAAAGGTGCAAGGTAAATAACATTCCTAGCTTGAGCAGAGGTGTGGTCCAGAGCCTTTATAGATCTCCAGCCGGACCAAACCCCGTCATCAGAATCTACCCAATTCAAGCTAAAAATCAAGAACAAGCAACTTCTGAGGGAAAAAGAACAATCTATAAAATCATAGCATGACATGGCAACCCATATCTTAAGTTTTTGTCTTGAAGGTTGCAACAAGTCTATGCCTGGGAAAGGGTACCGTAGCAATCTCTAGATTTTGATATGGGGATGGAAGAATTTACCAAATCCAGGAAAGAAACACAAGAACCATCATCCCCAAAAATCTCCTAGGAGGCTGAGAGAGAGCGTCTTCCAGCACATTGGAAATCTACTCTAGTGAAAACCAGATGACTTTTTAGCTTGGAAAATATCATAAATACAGAGCTCGATGTTGTGAATTGTGATTGATAAAATATTCTGTGAGACAAGAATATATGAGTATATGCTTTCAACAAAGATAATATGCAGATTTCAGGCATTGAAGAAAGTGAAAATGTTACAGCAAATATTAAAAACCCCAAAGGAGAACAAATAAAAGGCATGGCTCTCATGACAAATGCAATTATCAGGAAAAAAAACAGCAAACTTGTATTCATGTGTGTGGTATATCCATTCCAATGCAAAGAATAATATTCCCGTTTTGTATAAAAATTTAAAGACATTGATTTCATGGTAGTTTATAATAGGGACAAAATGAAATCAAAATAAAATATGGGGAATTCCAGACAATTTTGTCTATACCACCACATCAAATCAAATAAGAAACAAATTAGGGGCCAATTTCAAGCCTGGGCTCAAAACAAAAACCAGTGAAGAGGTGAAGAGGGAACCTCTTAGTCACAGGACCCTTCTGTGCCCATTTCCAAATCTTCTGGTTCATGTCAAACGCAAGCAGCACTGGACCTCCATAGCTCTGTATGTATATAAGATCATCTGTCCCACTGCTAGCAAAGACATCATCTAATTCCCCAAACCCTTGGAGAAATTTATGCGGCATTCGGGTGACCTCCTCCCACTGATTCTCATGCAAAACCCAGATGCCAATCCCCTTGATTATGTCAGGCCGATCTGGCTTCCCTATTCCTCCCACCATTACCAGCTTTTCCTTCAAGTTCATCAGACGACCACATGTCAGAGGGCAAGGTACTGAGATAGAACTTTCAATCAACAAACCATGGGACAATCGGCTAGACAGATTACGCTTAAGCAGACGATGGCGATTTGTAGATGCTGTGCCCCCAGTCGAGTAAATCAGGAAGTACAGAACCCCATCACAGATCACACTCTCATCTCCACCTCTCCAGCCTGTCAGTACTTGCTGCCCGGAGGTGACCCACATCGTTGTTTCTGAATCATAAATATGAACTGAGAGATCCCACTGGAAAAAGTTCCCTGGGATTTGCTTAGACTTCACAATTGAGATTGTATAATTATGTGAGATTCTGTTCACAGAGATTGCAAGTGCACTGTAATCAGGAGACTTCAGACCAGGGGGCTCCTTAAGCTCCTTGTACATTTTAGTTATAGGGTTGCAGACATATAATCGACTTCTACTGTCATTGTCCATGAAGCAAACCAAGCCACATGATGACGCTTTGAACCAATTGGATGTCTCAATGCAGGGAAGTTCAATGCCATACCACTTCCGAAGGATGGGATCATAAGCATGGCCAACTGGTTCATCAGAGCTAGTAAACATGAAATACCAAGGTTTTTGTGATGGGACACGTGAGAAGTTCCATAAAAACCTCCTTGAACAAACAATCTCATGCCATCTTTTACACACACCGCCTGCTCTGAAGATGCTTGCGACAGGGAGATAGGCTAGAATTCGTTCCAACAGGTCATCAGGAAGAACTGAGTCAACAGAAACTGCAGTAACTTCATTATTGCCACCATCACTAGGCTCTAAGGGTGGCATAACCTCACTAATGTCTCTGGACACATCATCAACAGAATGGTCGGTCCAGGATGATTCTCCCTCCATGATCAACTTGAAAGCAGAATCCTTTAGCCAAAAAAAAAAAAAAGAAAAAATCAGTTCCAGGAGAAGAAAGATTAGACCGTCTTGCCATCAATCAAGGAATGCAACATCAGATGATCATTGCCAAAATACAGCCTATAAGCATAAAATAAATCAGATAAATAAAAATGTAGGATATCAATATTAAAAAAGAAAAAAGAAAAAAACTTATAGTATGGCAGATCAATTAAGGGCGATAACTCACGACTAATCAATCAAGTTACCGGTGGTCGGAGGAAGAAAAGATACAAAGAAAGCCGATCATGTAACTATGATCGAATAGATATACATCACAACCAGACTGAGAAAATCAAAATCCGGCTACTTCCTCCCAAATGGAAACCCTAGTCATTAAATTGCATATAAATTGACAATTTTTTTTTTTTTTTTTTTAAAGAAAAGGACACAGAAAATCGAAATCCAGCTACTTCCCTCAAATTGAAATCCTAGTCAGTAAAGTGCATAGAAATAAATCGACAAATAAATAAAGTAACAAATTCATCGAAAATTCCTACATACAGAGAGGAATCAGCTGATCATGTAACTAGAATTGAATAGATATATATCACAACCAGACTGAGAAAATCAACATCCGACTACTTCCCCAAATCGAAACCCTAGTCGATAAATTGCATAGAAATAAATTGACAAGTAGTAATCAGCCAATCATGTAATTAGAACTGAATAGATATATATATATATATATCACAACCAGAATAAGAAAATCAAAATCCAATTACTTCCTAAATCAAAACCCCAGTCAATAAATTGCATAGAAATAAATCGACCAATAAAAAGCAACAAATTCATTCATAAGTTATATATATACAAGGACAAATCAGCTGATCATGTAACCAGAATTGAATAGAGAGATACATCACAACCAGACTGAGAAAATCAAAATCCTACTGTCTCAATCGAAACCCTAGTCGATAAATTGCATAGAAATAAATCGATATATACAAAACAACCAATTCATCCAAAAGTCGTACATACATTGATGAATCAGCCGATCATGAAACTAAAAGTGAATACAGTCTGAGAAAATTAAATCCGGCTACTTCCCCCAAATCGAAACCCTAGTTGATAAATTGCATAGAAATAAACCGACAAATAAAAAAATAAAAAATAAAAAATAAAAAAACTCATCCAATAGTCATACATACAAACGATGAATCACCCGATATGTATCTAAAATTGAATACAGACTTGGAAAATCGAAATCCAGCTACTTCCTCCATATTGAAACCCTAGTCGATAAATTGCATAGATTTGAACCGGCAAATAAAAAAACAACAAATTCATCAAAAAGCAAGAGGAATCAACCTTAGATCTATACCTCGACATCCTCCAGATACACAAACTAGAAATGATGACTATAGCTCTCTATTTAAAGCACTAAAACTTCACGACCGCACCTAAAACTAACGGCAAAGATCCAGGACTCACAAGCAAAACCAACAAATTTTATCCCTAAAAGAACTTCCATAATGCTACCTACCATAAAATTCACATCTGGATAATATCAAACCCAAGAGTGACTCATAAAACCAGATTGGGATTATTTAACTTGATAAAAAAGAGGAAAAATTCGACACATCCCAACATACGATTACAAAGGAAGAAATAAGCTTATCACATATAGACAACTAACCAAAGTTGTACATAAGATTGTAACAGCATACCCAGTAGTCATATAGATGTGGTACATGCCAACAGCACATGGCAATCAGAGTAAATAATGTAAATGCAAATCACTACAATTTGTTACCAAATATAGACACGAGCATTTCAAGAAAAAACAACAAAAAAGATATAAAAGGAAAGAGTTTTAACCAGAATGCTTACCAAAATGGGTCTGTTAAATTTAAATCAACCAATGTTTTTTCTCTTCAAAGAAGACAACCTTTCTGGGTAAACATCAAACCCTAAAAATATTTTGTGAGGGTTTAAATAAATAAACAATGTTAGGTAGATATAAAGATTAGGCCATGCTTAGTTAGCAATCAAACATCAAAACCCCACATAACTAAAAAGCAATAACATCAATTACTTAACCAACATCAATATTAAACAGATCAACAAGCAAGAACACAAAAACAATTAAAACCAGGAGAAAAAAAAAAGAAAAGCACTTAAAATTAGAAACCCCATCAAATTTCTCATAGTCACATACCTGGTTTCAAGCTTCCTCCACCGTCACTGACGAAATGGGGGGCCAAAATTTCTAGATTTAATAGAAATAAAAATGGCGCAAAGAGGGAAAATAAAAAATAGACGTACCCAAAAGGAAAAAAAATTAAAACAACTGGTTAGAGTAAATACGGGTACCAATTTTTTGTTTTTTCAAAGAAGCATTAAAGACGATAGTGAAAATGAAACAGACTAATATGCAGATTTTTCCTTTATATGAAAGATAAAATGAAGTGAGATAAAATGAAGTGGTTTACACTAGATTTGGGTTATAAACATGTCCAAGCAAAGCACAACCCACTAACAGAGAGAGAGAGAGAGAGAGAGAGAGAGAAGGGGGTGTTTTTTCTGTTTCTAATTTAGTTTCTTTTTTGATATAACAAAAACGACAGCCGAAGAGCGAAGTGAGAAGGCGGTTTTTCTAATACATGTATAAAGAGAGAGAGGGGGGGAGGCGCGTGAAGAGCGTGGTTGTTGTTTTATGTTCTTTACTTCTTTTGTTTATTTGTTTATTTATTCATTTTTGGGTTTAAAAGATTTTTTCTTTCTTTTTTTTTTATATGTACGGATCTCTTGACATTAGATCACGTATTGATTGGAATTTAAAGATATAATCCCTTCAATGTCCAGCCTGAAAATCTACGCTCGTCGTATGAGAAGTTTACCCATTATTAGTGTAAAAAATGACACTCCTTATTATATGATCCTGAGTATTTGAATATTGTATTTGTTATTAAAAATAAGGTAAGAATAGTTATCATTACTGCGATAATCCATCACGTTCGGATTTTAAATAGTTGAAACTGTGTGTGGAGAATGGCTTTTGTCTTGGTGTGTTTTTTTCTTAAAAAAAAAAAAATGTCTTGGAAGGTTATTGGAAAGCAAGAGAGGGATTTTAATCAGGATCTAAAAATAAAAATAAAAGAAAATAATAGGAAAGGAAAGGAACGACATTGGGATTTAGGCCACAATCAAAAAGAAATTATTAATGCTGTCTCACTCATCACCCCATATTTTTGACTTGTTTGCCTTTTTTTTTTCCTCCTAATTATAAATATGTTTAATCTCCATTACACCCTTCTCTTGTTCTACTTATTTCATTAATTTTTATATTCTTCAATGCTATATTGTCTAAAAGTTCATCCAAATAGAATAGTAAAATCAGTTGTAATTACCACATAACAGAATAATAAAAACAGTTGTAACTACCACATAATCTAACGAATATAAATTACTTTATCGTATCCTTCAAGTAAAGAATTTAGATAAATTTGAGAGAAATGCAATGTTTCTGTTTGTTTTCTTTGTTTTTGGTTCTGGTATATACTTTACGAGCAGCAACAAGGTTTCTAAAATACCTTGACTTGCAACATGGAGTATTCTTTTCCTTTTATTTTCATTTCTTTGCCTCTGATATTTGCTTTCAAACAGTGAAAGTGAACTCTGGGCCTGGGGGGCTGCCATGCCTCTTTTCGTTTATTGGGAGCACTGTGGCCCTATGGGCCTCCTTTACCTAACTGAAAATCTTTTCGCACGTCCTTCGCCTTGTCAACTTACAAATTCCTTAACAAAGCTAGAAAGTCATTAAAATCTTCTAGATCCATCAAAGTTATTATAGATTTCACAAGTTCAGCATTGTCATCTCTTTAGCTAGTTCACTCTTATGGTCATTTTCAAAAAAATTATAATAATAGTTCACTCTTATGATCAGCATCCTCTAACTTTTTTGTCTGATTTAATAAAATTTATTTTTAAAAAGTATATCTACAAATAAGCATATCATATTACCATATTATACATTCGCTTGATATGTAATTTTATTATATATAGCATTTTCAAATTTAATTATAACTCATACAAGGTAAGACACATGATGTATACTCGAGATTTTTTTGAACTATCGTTAGTTAAATTCAACATGACATTTTGTTGAAAAATTTAGCGAATTCTCTTGTTGTCAACAGAACATCTTAGCTAAAAGGTCACAGGCCCACAAAATTAATGTGAAAGTCATGAGGGTACGTCAACTAAACTTGGTTATTAATTCATGTTTTTGACCAGACCTAACTCCTCGTGTCGAGGACTCAATTAAGGGGTTGCAAACAGTGTAGTTAATCATTGCTCATGGATTTTAATTTAATTAAGCATTTAATTGTCAAATCAATATGCTCTAGTACTCGAGTTCTTCTATAATGCAAAATCATCATGCGTGGTCACAGCCTCATTGCAGGGCAGGTATCACAAACATCAACACAAAAGGCTGTTAAAAAAATGATACAATGTGCTTTAGTTAAAAACTTAATCATACGTTTAAAAAGGTCTTGAAGAAGAAAAAATTAAAAAGAGATTTTTCTCATTCTCCTTTAATATATATGCGAAGATGGAGAAGCCTCCACAAGATAAAACAAATAGAGGGAATAGAACATATCCTCTAGTATATGCTATTTCATGGCTCATTCGTATTAATACAACTGGTACCAAACACAGTGGAATTATTATATTGGTTAACTTTCTAAACTTTCTACTGATCATCTGTAATACAAACAAAACAGATTTCAAATTGTTTAATGGAAATTGTTTTTCATTAATGCTTGGTGCGTGGAGCCTTTTCATCATCACCCAAAAGTGGTTCAACACATAGACAAAATATCTAACACACATACGGGCATTGCTATGCAATATTGCATTGACCTTTTTAACATGTTTTTGGACTCAAGATGTGCTACCTATATAAAAGAAGAACCGTACTTAGAAAAAAAAAAAAACTGAAATGGGCCTGTTAGACAGTGGTAACACCACTATGTCGACTCTTTTCTTTTCTTTTTTTTTTTTTTTTGATACATATATCGACTCTTTCTAGCCAAGCCAACTTGTGCACGTTAAGTCATGTTTCACTTGCTAATAGTTTATTAATCGATGTGTCTATTCGGTTATTTCCCCACACAAATTTTAGAAATTGGTTGTATATTGTTTTGTCTGTTTGTGCAATGGATTTTGTACAAGAAAAACCACCAAATCCAGTCGTGGGAGAGAAAAGGAGAGAGCGTAGAGACACTGAAAATGATGTTACTTTTTAAGTATATTGCTCGAGTTAGTGTTAAGATTTTTACTTTTGAGTTGTGTATTTATTCATAGGTATGGAGTATTTGGCACATAGTGAGTTGACTATATATATAACTCGATTTAATGCAACTTTTTAAGTTGAAGTATTGGCCAACAACAACACCTAACATGGGTGACAGTAGAAGATATAATCATGGCATGAGTTAGTGGAGCCAGTAACCACAGTAAGAAAAAGACAACACGCAGTTGAATAACTAATGAAAAATTATCATTACAAACTCATATATTGTCATGCAAATAGGACTCTCAAAATGATTGATATTTTTTGTTTTTGTTCTCTAAAGCAAAGTATACACATTATCCTCTCCTGCTCCTGGTCATGTTGGACATGGTGAGTGGAGAGGATTGGTATCTTAAAATGTGGAAATTGTGTGTATATTTAATTTAAGAATATTATGATGTTTTTGAAAAAGCAAAAAAAATTTGGGCTAGCTGTCAGAGCTCCAAGACTCGAAGTTTAGTGGCAAACGGTGGTTCCAATATGTGGGGTCTTTCAAATGCACCACACCCATAAGTTGTTTTATGTGTTTTTGTAAATACCCAAAATATTTGAGGTCTGTCCTGGTGATCATACATGGAAACATGGGATATTTGTTTGGTCACAATTTATTAAAAAGCTGTGCAGTGTATGTCAATAGAAGGGTCACGAAAAAGATCCATCTGGGAGGACAGGTCAGTCCTACTCCTAAATCTCTTCAATACGGCTAAAATGAAGAAGAATAATGTTTCTTGCAAATGATATTCCTTCAATTCCAAGCATATGGATTCATTTTAGCCTATGCGAGGATAGGTGGCACAACTGTTTTTTCTTATTATCATCTTTTATTTTTATGTAATCAAATGAGATCGAATCCAATGTCATTGATTTTCCTAGTAAAAAATGATTGAATTTTAATAATATCATCCAAATGCAAAAAATACGATAAAAATAATTGAAGATCATTTAAAGTAATTAATAGCCTAGAGAGATAGTATTTCGTTGCTCAACATATAGTTTGGAAAGCTAGTTGTTAGCTACTGCCGATCCATATTAATGGCCTATATTCATTTATGGATCAATAAATACGCATCAAAACTCGGTTGAAAATTGAAGAGAAGCTGAGAGCAGTTTCTGAGCAGTAAACACCATATTTGCACTAGCTTTTCTCATCGGCCCATAAACGCGTAAGCAGTTTGCTTGTCAAGTACAAGATTTCTCCGGTCTCCACTTAAAATTAAAAGAAAAAAGGGCGGGGCGGTCGGGGTGTGAAGGTGTTAGAGACCCACAACTCCAAGTCTCCAAGTCCAACAAGCATTATTTTTGGTTTGGTATCAATTCCATAAATGAAGAGAGAAAAAAATGTGAGATATATGATGACCCAAGAGGGTCATCATCGAGGTTCGAGCAGTGCAAAAGAGTGAAAAAAATCATCTACGAAGAGGTAAAACGGAGAGAATCGGCGCAAAATCCGGAGAATTTTAAGCAGAGACAAACACCAGACCCCCAGAACCAGACAGCAGAGCCGTTGCGTCAGACGTCGTATGGCTCCTAAATGCAGTTTTAGTTTGTGCGATTATCAGCAAACAAAACTTCGGTTTCTCAATGGTTATGGTTGTTCAAGCAGGAGCGGGATGGTTTATTTAATTGCATTAAAAATATTATTAATGGGACCATCAATCAATCACGTAGTGCTCTGTGCTACCCTATGCTCTCCCCAAACCCAACCACAGTGCTGCTCCTCTGGACCTCTGCTCTTTCTTACACCTATTACTCACCTGTCCTATTTCCAAAACTACACATTTACTACTGTCCTCCATTGTTTTGACACCTGATTAATGCTACACACGAGTATCTTTTCTTTTTTTTTTTTTGGTGGAATTCCATGACATTCGACATTAACTTGAATTCTCATGAGTTAAGATGTAGAATTTAAAAAAAAAAAAAAAGAAAAGAGAAAGACTTGTAAGAGTTTTTTTTTTTTTTTTAAGATTGAGACTGATTCAAAATATGATTTGGATCAATCAGGATAAAAACATTAATAATACAGTTTAAAATACTGTTTTTATATGAAAAAAATTCATCCATATAAGATTAGGGAAGTAATTCACACATAAAATAGAGTAACGTTTTATTTTTATATTCTCCTAGATATAGAAAAACGCCAAACATTTGGCATGGGGAGCCACCTACCAACTACACTTGTAATTGCTTTTACAGTATTGGATTCTTACAAGTTATTTTATCAACCAATTAAAAAATATGATTTAAGATTACCACAAAAGTCTTGAATTTGAGAGCTCACTACAATACAATTTACGTCTTTAAAGATTGGCAATACAATTCAATGATTCATGTAGCCAGGGAGCAAGGTCACCTTCTCTAGATTAGGATAACAGTAATTCACTGTTTGTGACAGCTGAGAATAGAATAGGCTACAGCCTATAACTGTTCTATAGCCTATATCTAAGGTAAGCTGCTACAGCCTAGCTATTGCCTACAAACAAATGGGCATGGCACATGACTCGGTTAACAGCCCAACTCAAGTTCGGCTTACTGACGTCAAAGTCATATATGTGAACTGGACGAAATCCCATCTCAACACGACCAAGGCCCAGTCCACCACTACTTATAATACTCACTTTTAATGGTTCCTCACGCGTATGTGATATGACATAGTAATTTGTTTCTGATGGCACTCTCCAGTCTCCTTTTACACACCCTTCTTCAAAATTTAATTGAAAATTTCTAAATACAGCTTCTATTGATGTCTAAAACAGTGTCCACAGTAAAAGAAAAAATGAAGTCAGAATATCGTTAACCTTCGATGCCCAAGTTAGACCAAAAACCAGCTACGAAGCACTTCTAGGTCCAAACCACGAATTCACATCACAAAACCAAATGGACCTATCAGTCACAATGGGCTCGCAAATTTTATACCCTTTTAGGTACAAGAACACAAAAAAAAAAAAAAAAAAAAAAAATGTACAACCAACAGCACCAGCAGATAATAGAAACGAGAGAGAGAGAGAGAGAAGAGAGAGGGTTATGATCTTCACCGCTGATCAGAGTCACCGTACGAAAACGCCAAAACTGTAAGCTAAGAGTCTATGATGAATGTTAAGTCCATCTGAGCCGTTGACGTAGCAGAATCATGGATTTTCTTCTCCCGCGACCCACACTACAATCTTAAGTCGGAAGTAGCCCGCGTCAACATCCCACACAGCAGGCCTTCCGAGACTGACCTCGTGCGATTCTTTCGCGCCAATTTCGGGCTCTCGTTCAACTCCTTCAACGCCGTCGAAGCGGTCGACGATGAAGAAGCCGTCGACATCGGAGAATCAGCGCCGTGAGAAGAATTGTCCACCGATTCGTCGTCAATAGCACTGAGACTGGACAAATCCGCCATTATCGACTTGGATTTCCTAATTCTCCCTCCTTCAGGCTTGCCACGTGCACTCTCGCCCATCAAGTCACGGTACCCAATCGCGGAGACTTTGTCCAGGGCGGTCATATCAGAGCCTTCGATCAGCATCGCGCCTATGTTGAGCAGGCCCTGGCATCTTCCAGAAGGACGGCGGATCTGCGCAGCCGTGAACGACGGAGTCTTCATTGTAGTGGAGAGAGGGATGCTTTCCGATGAGGAAACGGGCGGTGCCAATGAGCGTGTCGCGGAGGTAACCGACGGCGTAGATTTCGATAGAGAGCGAGGCAGTCTCGGAAGAAAGAAAGCTGGGGGTTACTTTAAAAAAGAACATGTCATTCCAGGTAGGGTTTTCGGCTCCGACTCGATCGACTCGGCTGCGGAGCTTGGTGTCCGGGTCAACCCAAGCCACCGCGTAGGTTTTCATCTGACGCGAAGAGGATTGCAACTTCAATCCTTGCGCGGAGATCAAGTTGATCTTTATAATGTGTGCCGCCATGCGATGACTTTCTCTCTTTCTCTCTCTCGCTCTCTCATGAATCTTGTTCCTTTATATTGTTATTATGCTGCTGAGATTTTGATTGAAACCAAGAAAGAGAGAGGTTGCGGCTAATTGTGACGCTGACAAAGAAAGAAAGCCGAGTGTTTACATTTTTATATGTGGAGACTGATGACGATGGTGATGTGTTGTTCGGTTGATTTCTGTTAAGGGAAATGCGAAAAACAGTTATGATTTCTCCCTAAAAATGAAGGGAATCAGCTTGAGTTTTGGCGGTTATTTTGCTGGGCCCGGTGTATTTAACTTGTTTCTTCAATGCATTTGCGAGAACCTGCTGTTATTTGTTTCACCTCTTTGCCACGTGGCAGGAAAGCTTTGACCTTAGGACACGTAAGCCCGCTGAAGGCATTAACAGGAAGAGTGGAAAAGAAATAGTTTCTTCCTCCCAACACCTGAGAGGCAAGACATTTGCATATCTTTAAGAAATTGATGATCGAAGATACACCGGATTTTATTGAAAACATCACAACCGGCATTTTTTAGAAACATTTACAGCTATATTTTCATGCAAACCAAAACATCACAAGCCTCAACAATACTGTAACTCACACCCCAAATCACAATGTCATATCCAGTACCCACAAATGTTTTTGACAAAGACACTGTATATGTTTACATTGCAACATCGAGGGCACTCTCCTTCATGGAATTGTCATGCATTTTAGTAATGGGAGGTGTTGTTTTCTTGTGTTTACTTGTCCTCAACTTTTTCTTCTTTGATAGCTTCCGCTCCAAATCTTTCACTCTTCCGGTTAAGTTGGATATGACACTTAACTGCTCCTTTCCTGCTTCCATTAGCTTCTCCATCATCTCCCTCAGTTTTGCATTCTCTTCTATCAGCTTCTTATCTCTTTCCATCATCATGTCGTATTTTTCTGTTGATCTCGGGGAAGACAGTGTAGCAACGAGAACATCCGATTTGGTGCCTTCAGATTCAGACCCATGAGGAAGCTCGTCCATTTTGTTACCATCATTTGTGCATGCTGGCTGTTGGCATTCTGGTTTGTTCTCTGGCACCTCCTTTCCATGTTTCCGTCCAATTCTTGCTCTTCCATTTTGTTATCATCAATAGCACATTCTGGCTCTTCATGTTGTGGTTTCTTCTCTGGCACATCTTCCTCCTCATTTCCATATTGTTCTTGCTGCCGTTCATCTTCTTTCTTTTGAACAGATTCTAGAGTAGCAATGCTTGTTACAGCTGCTTCAAGCATCGACATAGCATTAACGTCAATCATGGAATGATCTCTTTCTTCATTAAGTACTTTGTCACCATTTCCTTCCCTGGCTGTTGAAATCAGTGATTCAGTTTCCTCATTTTCAAGTGCTGCATCCCTAGGGAGTTCCCCTGTCACAACCTTTGCGTTTTCACCTGACCCTACGTTTGGTGAATGTTGCATTACCTCATTTAAAGAAGAAGCCTCATTCATTGGTAAAGTTGTGTCTGTTGCTATTTCATTCAAAGAAGTCTCTTCCGCTGGTGAAGTTGTATTGGAAGCCTTGTCAAACCTTGCCTCCTCACTGCTTGGTACCTCAACCTTCACCGTTTCAATTTGTACATGCTTCCCCGATGCAGAAAGGGCAAGGTCATCTTTGGTTACTGCTCGGGGTAGTTCAGTCAAGAGATTTGTTTCTCGGTCTTTGTCAGCTCTCATATCATCATCAGTTTCAGGTACCACGTTCTCAACTTCAGTACGGGGCAAAGGTTGACTGGGGAACATAACAGACTTCATTTCATCATTATCATAAATCTCGTTCTTCTCTTCCCCAATTAGTTCGTTTTTCTCCAACTCAGAGACAGCAGGCTTACCATCAAGCATTTTTGCAGGCAATTCCCTTGACTCGTCTATTAAATCACTACTTCTCACAGCCTTGTCTTCATCCTCAGAGCTGGTCTTCCCTTCTGAAATTGATGCAAGTTCAGCAGACTGCTTAAGCTCAGGATGCACAGCATCTCTTTCTTTAGGCTCTGCCATGATCACGTGAGTGCCACCTAGCTCTTTACAGGAAGCCTCGCATTCCACTTGCAAGTGGGATACCATCTCTGAATCTAAAGAGTTCTCGCCAGTTGTAACTGGTAACTCCTTTTCACTCTCACATCTTCCATGCACCGGATCGCTAGTAGGGGAAGGCTGCTCTGAGATCTCCTGGCCCTGGGAGTTGGATACAAGACTCTCAATCTGTGAGGGCTGACCCTGATCTTGCTCTTCCATATTATCATCATTATCATGACTGGCCTCTGATTTGTTTTCAACAACACCATCCTCCTTTTGAGTTTCTTGCATGCTGATATCGCTATGAGTGTCAATGTTAGGATCATCAGCAGGTTTAGTGGTTGACACATCCGCAAAAGATTCGTTTGGTCTCTTCATCATTAAAGAATCAAGTTTCTCCTGCGAAGTCACAAGTTCCTTTGCCAAAGCTTTTCTGAACTCTCGAAGACTTGGATGCAACCCCTAAAAAATGAAATTGAAATCAATACTTAAACAACGATGACATTGAAATAGTAAATTCCAATTACAACAGAAAACCCTCAAATCAATTGCTGATCCAAATTTCGTGTTTTTTTGAGTGTGTGTACAACTACTAAGTAATGAGCTAACAGATTCCAAATTTTAGTTGCACATGAAACATAATTGAGAGATCTCTTATAGCTCTAAATATATTACAATGCAGTATCTTGACATAAATATAGGACAAGGAAATGTACCTGAATGGTGTCCAGTTTAAGCAGTAGGCTCATTATCATTTCTCCAATGACCTCTCTTTCCTTGTCATTTTTCTGTAAATCATAAGACTCAAGAGCCTGGATGCGATTTTTAACTGCCCCCAACTGCTTGGGGACTCCAGCCATTTGCTTCAGTTTCTTCAACGGTTGCAACTTCCTTATTTCATATGCTCGATATGCAGACTGAATAAGTGTGGCAGCTTCTACATCAGACAAGTCCTTTATCCTGGCCCTACTCCCATCTGCTGTTTCAGCTGAAACAGTTGCTGTTTTTGCTTCAGTTATACCCTCGGCCATCACATCCCTCTCACGTCTAGCCCCTTTTTCCTCTTCAGTCTTATTTTCATCACTGTGTTTTCCAATTGCCTCTGCAGAGAATGCCTTTGACACTACTTCCTGAGAATCAACAGGCAAGTTAACAGAAATTTTCATCTGAGACCCATTTTCCAAGTCATCATTCTTGTATTCAGAGGTTTTGCCATCCACCACATTAATTGCTTTTTGGTCATATTTTTGTGGCTCAACCATCTCACTCTTTTTCAAGGAAACATCTGGAGCTAGTGTTCCTAGTGGAGAGTTTTCCTTCACCTTTGATGAAGCGGAAGGATTGGACGTGTCTTTTGCTGCTTCTTGGAACCGTACTTTGGGGCTAGGAGGACTAGGAGACCTTGAACTCCTGTTACCATTTTTCTTCCCTGACAAAGGTTCAAGTCTTAAACAAACAGGAGGTAACTTGGACATTCTTGATGGGGATGAAGACTGTCTTTTGGTACCAGTTCCAGAAGAATTGTCTGTTGATTTATTTTCTGCTTTTTCTGTCGTGATCTCCCTTACTTTCTTCTCACAGTCCTCAGAGTTGTCCTCCTTGCACACTTCCACTCGCTTCACGGGAATGCTTTTCTGGTTGGCATTACTATCCTTTATCTGTGAACCTTTCACTTGACCTCCTGAGATTTCCTTGTTTGTTTTAGATTTGATCATGCCATCATCACTCTCAGGAGGCTTCACTGGAATAAACTTGAAGCTGCAACGTGGTTCTTTGGTAGACATCAGAGCAGCATTTGCCTCCTTCTGGTCCTCCTCCTCATCCTCTCCTTCCTTGCTATTATCAGGAGACATCCAGATAACAGGATAAGGGAATTGCCTCATCTGATTCTCGTTTTGTTGATTCTGCCTCTTTTCATCATCCCCCTTCATCAAAGTTTTAATGCCGCTAGCATCTAGAGGAAACCATCCTTTCATCTTCCCTTCATCCTTCTTTTCAGGCTCCTCTTGTTCTTTTTTAGATGGCATCCACAAAATAGGAAATGGTAATGCTTTATTTTATCATCATATTGCTGATTCTGTAGTCTCTTCTCATCTTCACCTTGCATCAAAGATTTAAGGTTGTTCATGTCCAGAGGAGACCAGCCATTCCAGACCCTAGGTTCCCTTTCAGATGACCTCATATTCCCATGGGACTTCATCTTCATGCTGTCTGGGACTGTATCCTGGTCAGCCACCTTCGATTCAAGAGGCTTTCTGTGCTCATTGTACTTCTTCATGTACGGTGGTGGAATCCACAGCATAGGATATGGATGATTTTTCAAGTGAAACGGTACCAGCGAGTCACTTGGCTTCTCAACATCAGGCTCCTGCTCTTCAATCTTCACACCTTCATCATCTTTCTGGTTGTGGATGTGATTATGGCAGCCACAGCAGTGAAAATCTCTCTGTGTATCCTTCTCATATTCATACCTCCAATGATGTGGGGGAAAGGGATAATGGACAGGGTACTGTTCGGAGAGTGAAGGATGATGTCCACAGCAGTGATGTGGTGGTGATGGTGAAAAATGTGGCAGAGGAGGTTGGAAATTATAATAACCAGAGAAGTTTCCATGATTGCCACAAGTAGGACTTGGCATTGAGTACACATAGTTGTTTCCATGAGGCCATGACTCATGTATTATGGCAGATTTAACTTGATCCATCATCATCGGAGGTGGGATACCATCATTGCTCGGATAATAATAGTGAGGAAAGGGCATTTGGTTTCTTTGGTTAGGGTATGAATCCATGTATCTACAAAAAGGCATCATTCTACTAACTATTTTTTTTAACCACAAACAGAGAGTTCTTCAAAACACTTGTATACCTGTACTGGAGATCCTGATTAAAAAGGAAAATTAAAGAACTATAAGTTCTTAATTTTATTGAATTGAAAGGATGAAATTATAATGCAGCAGTAAAACACCTAAGGAAAGCAGGCAAATAGATGATAGGTGGTAAAACTTCATTTAACAGAATCTAAATCCTAATTTTTTGAAACACATCATTCTGAGTCACTCCTGTCCAGTAAAAAACTTCTTAAAAGACATGAGAAGCTATCTGCAGCAAAAGATATAAATTGGTTAAGCTATACCCTAATCAAATTCTGTCGAAAACAACTCTAAGAAAAGTGTTCGCGAACCTGAATTGTATCCCTCATCCAAATAAATAGCTAGAACAAGAGGATGGTCAGTCTGAACCAACTAGAGCCTTCTAGCACAGTACATTAGCTCTGTATTTATCACTTGAAGTTCTAAGATATTAAATACTAATAAAACACTACTCTTTCAAAAGAATATTTGCATAGTCTTCTATCAATCAAGCGGTCATTAGTACTATTTATCTCTCTGAATCGAATGATAAAAGATTGTAAAATTCCAACTCTCACAATAACATGACAATAAGACCCACAATGAAAAAAATTTCAAGCATAACAAATCCCTCATTTGAAAATAAAACAAGGATAGTTGAGCACTACAACAACAAAATCATACACAACTTGTAATTCTTCCTATCCATTTTAAGATGAAATATCGGCAACAGCAAAACAATCACATTTCCTCATGATCAACACGCCAAAGCATATCAGCAACTTAAAACCAATGGAATCGACACGTAATGCAACATATTTTAGAACGTAAAACCATATCGACACGTAATGCAACATATTTTAGAACGTAAAACAATTAAAACTGAACTTTATTGCTTCTAAAACGTATAAGCTAAAAGCTTTAGTTCTTGTCAAAACTGGACAAGAAATGACTTACAGTTTATATTCCAAAGCCAAAACGAAAAATCCACCAAAACAGTCCCGCAATCCAAATGACTCAGTTATCAGCACGAACACAATCCACGAACCCAAAAAAGCGTGATTCGAGTGCTTGCTGTTACCTCCCTTACGCTATTATAGAATGCCTTTGTGTTTTCTTCTATGGGATTAAATTGTCTCGGATTTTGGTATTTATATTGACAAAATCCTTGTCCAGTTTTCGAGATCTTTCGCGGTTCCCCGATTGAAGTGTCTGGATTTTGCTTGCCACGTGTACGTTTTCTGTCGTCCACGTTTGAGGCCTTGGTCATAAGTCGTTGTATCTGGCTGGGTTCCGCTGCAACCGGGTTCATGATTCAACCGGGGCATAGTTATTTAATATTATTAGGCCTCGTTTGTTACGCGGGATAGGATTGGATTATTTATATAGGATTGGATTGAATTGGATTGGATTGGATTTAATTGTTATCTCATGTTTGGTGACACTAGGATAAGATAGGATTTAAATGAAATTTGTCAAGGACTGAAATGAAAATTTTCAGATATTTGGAAAAGTTTTTTTATTTCCTCCGCCGTCTCAGTCGCACACCATTGCGTCCCTCCCTCTCTCATCACCCATCCCACACTAAACCCATCCAAAACCCACGCCGCTTCCAGCGACGCGACGAATGTTGCAGACGACGGAAAATCGATGCCCTGAAACGGCGACGAAAAAGACGCAAAGCTCAGCTGAGCGATGCGACGATCGGAGCAGACGACGAAGGCGTCGATGCCCTGGAACGGCGACGAAGGCGTCGCAAAACTCAGCTGAGCAACATGACAAACGATGCAGACGACGGAGGCGTCGATGCCCTGGATCGGTGATGAAAAAGACGCAAAACTCAGTTGGTAATCGATCGGATCTCGATCTCGTCGGCGGCGGAAGAGAGGGAAACGAAAGAGAAGAACAGAGAAGAAAAAGACGATCGAAGAAGAAAACGACGATCGGAGAAGAACGACGATTCGATTGGAGAAGAAAGAGAACGACCGGTAAAAGCAAGCGGCAGCGGCGACGACGACGGCGACGGCGGAGCGAAAGTAGACGGCGGTGGGATAAAATTAACCCATGTATTTGGTTGGGATTGATTTAACCCACTGGAGTGAGATAAATTAACTGTTGGGAAAAGTTAGGATAATTTAGTAAAAGGTTTTTGTTGGGCCAAACATGGGATTGGATAAAAATTTATCCAATCCCAGTCCTATCCCAGGCAACAAACATGGCCTTAAAGGATTGAACCTGAGATGGACGACGTGGCAATATTTGGTTGGGTTAAATAGTCTTACGTGTGGGATGCAGTTTGATACGAACGAAGAAGAATTTCACTGACGAAATAATTTCCAGAATTTTGTTGGAATTTTTTAGTCCAGTCTCTGTTCGGATGGATAATATTATATCCTGTTACAACTAGCTATCTCTATTAATAAATTCGAATTAACATAGCTTCAAAACTATAGAAAACTTACATTGGAATTGACAAAAAAATCAAGTGTAATGGAAGGTTGGATTGATAAGATTTAAAGTAAAAATCTCTACCGATTCGCAAGGATGTAATTAGTCTTCACCATGATAAAACCGCAAGTAATGAAACTTAGTTGGAGAAGAACTCCCAATTCCCACACATCTTCGGTCAGCACCGATATACGTAAGTCAATTTCTTTCAAATGTTAATTAAGGGATACAATAAAGTTTTGAAACTCTAATTTCATACATGTTTTCAGTTAGCGTTGGTATACATAATTTAATGTTTTTTCAACGTTAATTAAGTGATTAAATAAAGTTTTTAATGTTTGAAATTTATATGAATATTTGAGCTTTATCTTTACAAATAGAATCTTAATTGCATTATTAAAACACATAACATAAATAAAACACAAAAATAAAAATAAAAAAAAAATTCATTTCTCACAAGTTTTCTGCCAATTAGTGCAAGTTAATATCTTTTCAATGTTAGTTGATGGGTGAAATGATGTTCTTGATACTCGAAACTTGCATGAATATTAAAACTTTATCTTTGTAAATAAGATTTCAATTGTATTACACAAACAGGCAATATAAATCAAACATAAAAATTAAAAACTTTTGATTCTCATATGTTTTCAATTAATGTTTTTTTTAATTTTTTGGTGTTAGTTGAGGGTTTAAATAAAATTTTCAATACTCGTACAAATAAGATCTTAGCTGCAGCTTAAAAGCAGATATCATAATTAAGCATAAAATTAGGAACCTCACAGCTTCCTTTTTTTCGTTTGAATAAAGTACCTTCACGTTTTCGATAAGCACTAATATGCATAAATTAATAATTTTTAGTTTTAATCGAATGATCAGATGAGATTTTTAACGCTTGAAGCGCAAGCTTTTATTTTTATAAATTGGATCGTATTCATAAAACAGACCACGTAAATCTTCTTTAGTTTTCGAGATCTTTCACGGACTTCCGTTATCAAACTGTCTGAATTTTTCTTGCCACGCGTACGTTTTTCTGTTGTCCACGTTTGAAGCCTTGTTAATAAGTCGTTGTACCTGGCGGGGTTCCACTGCTACCAGGTCCGTGATTCAACCAAGGCACCGTTTATATTAAAGGATTGAGAATTTGAGATGATGACGTGACGATATTTAGTTGGGTTAAGTAGTCTTACGTGTAGGATGCATTTTGATACGAACCTAGAAAAATTTCACTTGACGAAATAAATTTTCAGAATTTAGGTTTTTTTTTTTTGTTTTTGAGAATTTCCAGAATTTACTTGGTGCTTTGTAGTCCTGCCTGTGTTCGGATAATATTAGATCTTGTTATAACTAGCTGTCTCGATGAATAAATTCGAATTTAGAATATGTATATTTATTTGGTGTTTGCTTTATTCTACCTTTCTTATACGTTGCTTCAAAACTAAAAAAAACTTATGTTGGAATTGACACAAAATCAAGTGACGAAAAGATTAGATTGATAAGATGTGCCACAGCCCTCATGCCTTACATGGCGTGAGTGCTGCATGTAGAAATAACACCCCTTACCAATTTGTGTGGATAGTTTCTCTATCTTTGTGTAGGTCATTTTTTTATCTTTGTATGGATTGATCTATTTTATATGGAAGTAGCTCTTTGAGCCATCTAACTAATATTTCATCTTGATTGATTTTGATATCTCTTTGAACTAGTCCGAGTAATCAAAAAATGAAAAGAGTTGTTACAGACATGTTAGGATGTAATTAGAGTCCACCATGATAAAAACCACATGTATTGAAACTTTGTTAATATTGAGATACATATCCATGCATCAAGATCAAGTGTTTGTTTGTTTGTTTGTTGTTTCCCTCTTTTCTTTTGTTTTTTTGTTTTTAATCTCTAATAACAAATTGTTACGTACACGCTAGGATGTAACTAAAGTCCACCACGCTAAAAACCACATGTACTGAAACTTTGTTAATATTGAGATACATATCCATATATCAAGAACAAGTGTTTGTTTGTTTGTTGTTTCTTTCTTTTTTCTTTTCTTTTTTTTTTTTGTTATGAATCTCTAATTTGATATATCAAGAACAAGTGTTTGTTGGTTTGTTGTTGTTTTTTTTTTTTTTTTTTGTTATTAATCTCTAATTTGATGATAAATGAATCATATAGACGTTCTTTTACAGGATAAAAATGGAAGAAAAGATCATTTTAAATAAACATTTGCACTCCAAATTCAGACAATCACTCTGCTTCATATCGTCCTTCATTTATATGCCTCCAATCATCAGCTTGCCCCTTTAGACTCTCCTATCATGCACAGATGCAATAGATAATTAGAAAATAACCTTAGAGAGCCTTAAAATTTATTATCTAAAAATCTAGAAGATAGTGAAAAATTAGTTTAGATGGCAAAAATCATTACTATACATCTAGTGGTCATGAATTATCATCTCATTGAAATTGTCTTTTTCCTTTTTCTCATTCGAAATTGCTTTCAATCCAATGAATCACTACAAGAACTCCTTTTTATCTTTTCTTTCCTTCCAAATAGTCAATGGAAAATCATCTGTCTTGAGAGACTAGAATTAAATCTTTAGTAAATTAAGGATGTGGGTCACAATCAGAACGTGTTGACTGACTTAAGATAAAAAAAACAAATACCACCATCATAATTGCATCTCAATTTTTTATCCTAGAAGCCTTCTATGCCTCACTCAAATCAGAGAAATTTTGGATGAGAGATTCTTATGATGAACCGACATTCTACATAAATGAATATATGATTAATTAAATATTTATAAATGTATCACATATTATTTTTCGAATGTAAGTTCCATTATGAAAGCATTCTATCTAAAATTTTCTCAATTTTATTTGCCCTTATTAGCATCTCTAAAACGAGTGCAACCTCATTATAATTTAGATGATGGACAATTTAGACATTGTATTGTTCATATGATGCCCATCTAGAAGTTCATTTTCCCCGGGACACGTTGATAATTGTTTGGAATTAGTCAAGGAAAATGAATAATCTATGGCCAGTCAACCTACGGCGGTGCACACCTAGGTCTACCAAACCTTGGGAAGAGATCATCTAGGATGATCCTAGCTTAGAAGTTAGCCTCCACGAGAAGATGCCCACCTAGGTCCCTAAAAATGTCACCTAGGTGGTAACTTAGATGGTAACTTTTTTCACAAACGACAAAGTATGTCTTTACGCGTATGGAGCAAACGCAGAATGTATCAAGATCATGACAAAATGACTAGATTTCAAAATGCGACGCTGAAGGAGTAGAACCCACCATTAGAGCTAGTGGTCTCTCGCGTCAGAGGTTTAGAAGGCCACCTAAACGTTGTGCAAGAAGGGAGGCATGAGGAAAAGGAAGGGACATGAAGAAGCCACGTCCCCAGCGAAAATCCTCCTAGACTAAGGGAGATGACAACACGCAAGCTAACCTAGAGCAAAGGTGGCCTATATGTTGGAAATTTTGATGTAAAAACTTAAAGTTAAAATTGAAAAGTTTTAAGTCAGAGTTGCACTCTTCATATTTTAATTTTAAATTTGAAAAGTTATATCCTTTCATTTAAGAATTGTTTATTTCCACTTAAAATTTATATCTTTTCACTTGATAACTCTTCAAAAGAACATCAACATATCTATTAATAAGATTGATCATTTATCATACATTATAATAATTTTTTCATCCATTAAATTCTCTACATTTTTCTTCTTCATTTTTTGCACTAAAAGAACTTTAACATTTTAGTTCATAGTTGAGTGTAGGTTCTAGTACTAAGAATCAATATCATAGATTATTGAATCGTGACACACAACCATAAAAAAAAACTTCAAGCATAAAGAATGGTGAAAATTTATCATTAGGACCTTGCAAAATATTGCAAACCTCAATCTTTTTCATCAAATCATGACTCAAGTAAGTGTATATTACATTTTTCTTATCATTATTATTATTATTATTATTATTATTATTTTGTTTTGTTGTTCTATTATCGTTGGAATATTGATATGCTATGTCTATAACGTACTTGACTAGACACATCTTTATAAGAAATTTTATAAAATATAGATTTGTAAAGTTGGAGGTTCAGTTGAACTAAGCTTTGCTAAACTCTTAAGAATCTTGCAATACAACGGTATTATTAATAAAAATATGTACTTTTTTATCAGCCATCAGTTGCAAATATGATACCCTAAATTAATTTGTTTAAAGACAACCAGCAAGCCATGCTTAACGTGACCGTACATGCTGGTTTGAAAGTTAAAACAAAGTTATGACCATTTTTGCCTTTTGTTTTCTTTAAAAATGTATTGATTGAAGCACCAAAACTTGAACTTGTTGACTGACCGAAAGCAAGCCAATGTAATTAGGTTTTTCCAATACTTGACAAAAGCTAACCAAAGTACTGTTAAGTTGCTTGGAACATGTTGAAGAGCAAGAAAACTTGAACGTGTAGAATAAGTTAGGGAAAAATGACGGAAACTGAACCAACACTTGGCAAAAGCTAACCAAAGTCATGGCAAGTTGCTTGGAATTTGTTTAAGATCAAGAAAACTTAAACGTGTTGAGTAAGTTAAACTAAAGTCCATAAATAGGTGTCCTCCCCCAAACACTTAAACCAACCCAGCACAATGGCTCATCAATTTCTAACACCAGTAGCCCTCCTCTGCCTCATGCTATCTGCCCTGATCCACAACTCTAATGCAGGTGTTATATCAGTGTACTGGGGTCAGAACGTAAATGAAGGAACTTTAGCTGCTACTTGCGCCACTGGTAACTATGGAATCGTAAACATAGCTTTCCTGGTCACATTTGGTAATGGCCAGACTCCAGTACTCAACTTAGCTGGTCATTGTGACCCAGCTGGTAATACTTGCACTGGTTTGAGCAGCGAAATCAAAGCTTGCCAGAACCAGGGCATCAAGGTGATGCTCTCTATTGGAGGTGCTTCAGGAAGCTATGTCCTTGCCTCTGCTGATGATGCCAGGCAAGCATAATTTTCACAATGGTCTTTTTTTTTTTTTTTTTTTTTTTTCTTTCCCTCCATTTATAGTGCTTAATACACCATAAAATTAAGATAATACATTAAAGATCAATACGTAAATAAGAAATTAAAAATATTATAGGTAAGGTCCAATTGCACCCTAAGAAATGAGAGAAAAATTAATTCCTTTGATACCGTGCAGGCAAGTTGCAAACTACTTGTGGAATACTTATCTCGGGGGTCAATCAGACTCACGTCCATTAGGTGATGCAGTTTTAGATGGCATTGATTTTGACATTGAAGGAGGCACAACCCAACATTGGGACGAACTGGCTAAGGCCTTATCTGAATTTAGAGCTCAGAAGAAGGTTTATTTATCAGCAGCTCCGCAATGTCCATACCCAGATGCATGGCTCGGGGGTGCACTATCCACTGGCCTGTTCGATTATGTCGCGGTCCAATTCTATAACAATCCGGGTTGCCAATATTCTGGCAACGCTGACAATCTTAAGAACAGTTGGAACCAATGGACATCAAGTCTTTCATCAGGCCAAGTATTTCTGGGACTTCCCGCAGCTCCTGAGGCTGCTCCGAGTGGTGGCTATATTCAACCTGATGTGCTTGTATCCCAGGTTCTACCGTCAATTAAGAGTTCTCCAAATTATGGAGGTGTCATGCTTTGGTCTAGGGCATATGATCAGAGTTATAGCTCAACTATTAAATCCAGTGTTTAAACTCTATATTCTTGATTTTTAACTTTTTATATCCTAAATAAAACTTAATTCTGGCTCTGAGGATGTACCAAGGACTCAGGATGAAAACACATAGATATTATGTTATACTCTTGATTTTTAACTTTTTTATATCCTAAATAAAACTTCATTCTGGCTCTGAGGATGTACCAAGGACTCAGGATGAAAACACATTGATATTATGGAATGGTTACATTTTCAACAGAAAGAGTCAAATTGTATCAGGCAGGAGTTGTGACTCGAAGAAATAAATTTTCGTTTCCATGTTCTAAATCCTGGGTCCAATTTAATAAAATGTTTCTAGTATTTCAGTTAGTCTCGCAGAATTAAAATGACTTTCTTTGTGACTTCTGGTCCCTGATCAAATTACTTACATTGACAACCTAACCTTCAAAAGTCGTACCAGTAATTAAATGGCAGCGCCTAATTATGTAACAAGATTGGGAAATTTTTTGGGAAATAGTTTTCAGATTTCAACTTAAAATGTCTATAATTACCTTACATTCTAGGAAACTTTGTATAAACCAGCAAGGTCTAAATATGGGTACTAAACTTTTCTCACCTGCAATTCTCACCTTTTCTGGTGCTGATTGCTCGAGTTTCTAAATCTATTGCCGGGGGCATTGTGGTTTACTGGGATCAAGATGAGAGGGAAGGCACACTTACAGTCACAGATAAATGTAACTCATAAAAATACCATATTTTAAACATAGATTTTCTCTCAACATTTGGCAATGGCCAAAGACCTCAAATTAACTTATAGCCTGACACTGTGATCCAACATCAAATGGTTGCCAATAATATAGCAAAGACTTTAAAAATTGCTAAAACAAGTGTTAAAGTGATGCTGTCTATTGGAGGTGGTGCTGGTACCTACTCGCCTACTCCTTATCAGCAGCTGATTATACTAGAAGTGTTGTAGACGATTTGTGGAACAATTTTCTCGGTGGACAATCAAATTCGCGACCCCTAGGCGATTCTGTATTGGATGATATTGATTTCAACATAGAGAAATGTGGTACCAACTGTGCAGCACTTGCTAGGAGATTGTCTGAGTACAGCCAAGGAGGAAAAAAATTAGAAGCGTAGCAAAACGCAACAACACACTGCTTATTGCCTAATCAATGGCTCAATGGCGCAGTCTCCGGGCTATTTGAGTAAGTCTTGATCCAATGCTACAACTACCCTCCTTGTGAGTATAGCTCTAGCAATCAAAACAATTTTAAGAATTCATGAAACCAATGGCCCTCATCGATTAAAGCCAAAAATTTCTTCCTTGGGCTTCCAGCTTCTTATATAGCTGCTGGAGGTCGTTATGTGCCAAACAATGTGCTCACATCAGAATTGTTACCTTTTGTCAAGTCTAATTCTAAATATGGGGGTATAATGCTATGGGGTAAATTTAATGATGATAACACTGGATACGGTTCCAAAGTCAAGAACAACGTTCTAACCTTAAACAAATCAACCCAATATATATATGAAGGGTAATTTGATACAGAGTCATATAACCGAAATGTTGCTCCTTTATGAAATTCAACAGCAAATTGCTATTCCGGTTGGAAATACTTTGTAAGGTATGGTTCCGTAAAAAGAATAAGACCAAAAGAAATCATTGCAGATGTTATCGTTGAGAGGAGCTATGACATATTTCTATGCATTAATTAAATGTCATATAATCCGACTGTTTAGTTGGGTTTGGTAATCAAAGAGCTGAACTTTCTAAGAGTCTAAGACGCATCCACTTTATTTTCTCCAACGAAAACGTGTTGAAATTATACTTGACGTCTGCAATGGGCTAGAAAATAAGCTAAAGATGAATTCTTTTGACATGGTTCTATCAAAATTAGTGTAAATTTGTTTTATTCTCTACTCAGTACATAACCTTGAAAAATCATCTCTATCAATAACAGATGATTAGAAGCTGTTAGCTATCAATCATCACAAAGTCACAAATTCATCAAACATCTCAAATGAGATATTGGAATCTCTGCCTAACATGTCTAGAATGCCATGCACGATCATTAATATGACCGCGTTTTTAAAGGTTAGCTAGGTGCAACAAGTCAAGGATTTTTTTTTGGCTTTTTCCTTCCAAAACTGATGTAAAGCCCCGTGACTTGTCGACTTTGTCTGGGCTAGAAAAGATAGTGATCGAAATTTCTTCGAATGCGTGTTACAACCACCACAACTCGGACACATTGAATAGGCTAAGGAAAGTCGCGGTTACAATTACATGAGTGCTTGGATTGTACCACCATATTTGCATGTTGGCTTAATAAACTTGTGCTATGTAGTACAAAATATTAAATCAATTATGATGGTGATTTAAATTTTAATTTATGCCTTAATAGTTAAAACATAAGTGAAATGAATTCATAGGACTAATGTATAAATTACATGATGTACCCTATTCTACTAAAGCTCTTTTCTCTATGGTTGCATACTTTAAAAATAAAATTAAAACAAATTAAATCATATGGTTACAATTTACTTGACTATAAATTGTTGTTCTCTACATACTTCAAAAAAACAAAAAAAAAAAAAAAAAAACTGTTTTTCTCTACAAGTGTCAATCCATTCCACTATGGTGTTTAATTGACCCTAAAGTAAGGTAGAGAAATGAAGAGGAGGAAACCGATTTTCATTTGAATCTTAACTATGCCAATGAAACATGTCATTCTCAAAATCAATATATAATTAGCATCCCTTAAATTAAGTCACAAAACTTGCACCAATAACTAAATGATAGCCTAACAAGGGTTCACGAAATTGAACAACTTTTCCAAAATATCTTTATAAGCTGAACTCAATGTCTGTAAATACGTTGCATACAAGAAAACCCTTCACATAAACCATCAATCCTTTACATCTTTTAACCTCAAACATGGCTACTAAACTTTTTTCACCTGCAATTCTCTCCTTTCTAATGTTGCTTGCCCTGGTTTCCAAATCCAAAGCCGGAAGCATTGTGGTTTATTGGGGCCAAAATGGAGGGGAGGGCACACTCACAGATACATGTAACACTGGAAAATACCAAATTGTAAACATTGCTTTCCTCTCAACATTTGGCGGTGGCCGAACCCCTCAACTTAACTTAGCTGGTCATTGTGAGCCAGCATCAAATGGCTGCCAAAAATTCAGCAGAGGCATTAGAAACTGCCAAAGCAGAGGAGTTAAAGTGATGCTCTCCATCGGAGGTGGTGGTGGTAGCTACTCCTTATCATCAGTCGATGATGCTAGGAGTGTTGCAGACTATTTGTGGAACAACTTTCTCGGGGGACAATCAAATGCGCGACCCTTAGGTGATGCTGTATTGGATGGTATTGATTTTGACATCGAGCAAGGTGAACTTTACTATGGAGCACTCGCTAGGAGATTGTCCGAACACAGTCAAGGTGGGAAGAAAGTGCTCTTAACTGCTGCACCACAATGTATCTTTCCAGACAAATCGCTCCACCGTGCACTTAACACGGGGCTATTTGACTATGTCTGGGTCCAATTCTACAACAACCCTTCATGCGAGTACACCTCTAGCAATCCAAACAATTTCAAGAGTTCATGGAACCAATGGACTTCATCGATCAATGCCAAAAGATTCTTCGTGGGGCTTCCAGCTTCCCATGCAGCTGCCAGAAACGGCTATGTGCCAACCCAAGTGCTTATATCAGAAGTGCTGCCTTTTGTTAAGCAAAATTCTAAATATGGAGGTATCATGCTCTGGGACAAATTTAATGATGACAAGAGTGGATACAGTTCTAAAGTCAGGAGCAGCGTCTAATCCTCGGAGAGGATTAAACAAATCACCCAATATGTATTAAGGGTTATTTGGTATAAATAAAATGTTGCTCTTTTTGTTAATTAAGATGTGATGTTAAATTTCTATGTCCTATCATTTACATTTTTTTTAGGGCTTGACCTGGATTTATGTAAGCTTGGACTAGAACCATTATTTTTTTAAAAATTATTTATATATATATATTTATATTACTTATACTTATCTAAAAAGCAATCAGGATTAACTGAAACATGACTCTAATGATAAGATTCGAGTAATAATTTCAAAAATAAAAGAGAGTAATCCACATCGAGTAAGGAACAACTTATATTTTTTTTATATTTACTGATACTTATCTAAGAAAAAGTCAAGATTAGTTAGAACATAACTCTAATAATAGGGTCGGAATAATAGTTTTTAAGATAAAAAAGAGTAATCTACATCAAATAAGGGGTAACCTATATGCATGAGATAAAGAATCTATAAACTAGGAGGTGGACTTAGAATCCACTGTCTCAAGATAAAGATAGCGGGAGGAAGCGCTGTTACCGCTACGCCCGCTATCCAAGCTAGCGTTTCAGTTCAACCTTGCAACGTATATAAACGCCGAGTCATATCAGACTGCATCTTACGTGTCAATAACAGAGTTGAGAAGGAAGACTGTCCTGCTGGATTAATTTTGTGCACCTTCTGATCAGTCGCTTCATCATTTATTGCTGCCTTATCATTTATGTCCTTATGTACACCATTTATTGACTGGTAACCATCAATGCCCTCAGCCATCAGCCACAGACGCTACATAAATCACAAATCCGAGTCAGTGTTAGGATTTATGAAATTTTGCAACACATGATAAGTTCGACAAGATCGGGGAAACAATGTAGGGATGGCAAAAATTCCCCGCGTGGTGGTACGGTGTGCGGTGGTTGTGGTAGGGGCTGGAGAGCAAATTGAATTTAAACCCATTTTATTTCAGAAATGGGATTAGTATTCGGTGCTTCACTTTGTTTTTTCCCACAATTTTACACTAATTTGTCTTCAAAAAAAACAAAAAATTACACTAATATAATATAATATTAATTTTATGTGTTTCAAACCATAAAATTTAGTGATTTATTAATTTATTATAATTAATGATAAGAATTGGACTCTTTGAAATAAATTTTAAAATATTATATTTTAAAGTTTTGAGAAATTGGAGATGACTTATACTAACAATCTCTATGATGTAAGTATAAGAGACTATAACCTTATCTCATCACTTTTTTTAAAAAAAATAAATTCTAAATTATAAAAACTAAAAATGAATTGCAATATGTTGCTTTAATTTTGCAAAATAACTATAACATGCTTTCACTAGCTTGACCAATGCATGACATGCTAAAATTAAGAGTTAATTGTATAAAGATGTTGACGTGGAAATTGTCCTTAATAGTCACACCAATAATATGAACAAAATATAATTAAAACACAATAAATGAAGGGAAAGGATTTTGCTATTTTATTAGCTTGGTAAAGAGATGAAATACATAAAGTGAGAGTAAATTCTACAAGATTCTCTCTAGTGTCAACACACTTTCTCTAAAGGTGTTTCCTTCTCCCTTAGACCGGTTTCTTTTTTCCTTTGATTGAGAGAGAAAGGAAGAAATCTCGTTTGGTAGGAGAAAAGGGATGCTCGAGTCACCTTACAATGAGATTCTCGAGGTTCTAACCTTAATCTGACGTTTTCACTCTCTTTCCATTACCAACTTCCCTTCTTACTAGCATTCTAATTATTTTTGCTCACTTGCATTTCTTCTGAATAGTAATCGTCTTTATACTAGTTCCTTTAGGGCTTGAGGCTGGTTACCATAGTTTCTTCGTGTGTACCTTTCTTTGGTCTCTTTTCAACACCTTGACTATTCTAGAACCTCCTGTGGCTGGTTGTTCTCCCTTTTTCGTGTTTGGTGCCTCTTGCTACCCTTAACTCAGATATCGTGTACACGTGTTAGTCTCTGCTTGGCCTTTCAGGTTCATGTCACATGGCGTAGCATATAGCCTTTCATTTTCCCACTTACCAGCTGATGTCCTTGCCCCATTGATGTATTAGGCCTAAGTCTGAACTATAGGTCTGTAGCTGCTGCTGTGCTGACATCAGGGGGTCAAATTTCAAGTTTTTCCTCCTTATGGCTTCCCGCTCATTTGTTTAGGTGCATGTTCCTCTCCTTTAGCTTGTTGGACTTGGGCTTGTGTCAATTTCCCTAATAGTTTGGCTCCATGAATTTATCTATTGGGCCCTAATTGAATTGATTTCATCAATTCAATTTTGGACTCAATGAATTTAGGAAAGGATCTAATTTTCCCCCAACAAAAAACATCTTGAGCTTGTACAACATATCATCAAACTTAAAAGGTGTAACCCGCATGAAGGTATTATGTCGTTAAAGTAACGTTGTTAGAACCTAATGAACAATAAAATAGTTTATTCATTTTACTTAATAAAATAAAATAAATAATTGTAATGTGATCTTAAAAATTTTTGTAATTGTAAATTTGCATTTACCTAAAATTGATTCTAAGATGAGCCCCTAATTTATACAATATTATAACTTAACTTCTCTATTAGATGATTTTTTTTCTTGTCTAATCAGTCATGAAAAATCATGTCTTATTCTTAACCGAATGACTTCCAGCCAGTAAGGTCACAACTTCAACAATTGATTAGATTATTGACTTCAAAAACAGCTTACACACACACCAAATAGTTTTGAGCGTAAAGCGAATAAGCTATCCTAGTGTAATGGCATCTCATATTCCAACTCTGCTAACACTAATCTGCTTTATTCTAGTTGACTTGATCATCAATGAGTTGGTATCCTTTTCAAATCTTATTTTTTACCTTTTTTTTTTCAAAAAAAAAAGTTTAAGTTTGAATAGTTAAAAAGTAAACTAATAGAGAATCTAACTGGATCATAACTGAATGAGTTTATACATTATTATTGTAAATTTACATTTACCTAAAATTGATTGTAAAACGAGCCCCTAATTGATACAACATTATAACTAAACCCATCTATTAAAGGATTTTTTTTTTTCCTCTCACCAGTTGTGAAAAATCATGTCTCGTTCTTAATTGCCAGCTAGTAAGGTCACAACTTCAACGATTGACTAGACTATAACAAACTCATGGTAGTAGAGTTGACTTCAAAAACAGCTTTAACACACAGCAAATAGTTTTGAGCGTGAAGCAAATAAGCTATTCTAGCGTAATGGCATCTCAATTTCTAACTCTAGTAGCATTAGTCCACCGTATTCTAGCTGACTTGATCATTAACGGGTTGGTATTCTCTTTAAATCTTATTTTTTACTTTAACATTTTATAAAAATGAATTTAAGTTCGGGTGATTAAAAAGAAAACTAATAGAGAATCCTAGCTAGATCATAACTGAATGTGTTTATACAATATTATTGTAAATTTACATTTACCAAAAATTGATACTAAAATGACCGTCTAATTTATACTATATTATAACTAATCCCCTCTATTAGAGGATTTTTTTCTCCAGTCAATCGTGAAAAGTCAGGTCTTATTCTTAGCTGAATGAGTTCCAGCTAATAAGGTCATAGCCTCAATGGTTGACTAGACTATAACAAACTCATGGTAGCAGAGGTGACTTTAAAAACAGCTTTCACACACACCAAATAGTTTTGATAAGGGAAAACTTCATTTAAGTCCTTAAGGTTTTAAAAAAATGTTATATTTTAAAAACGGTTTTTTTCATCATTAATTTATTTAAAACTCTTCAAAAAAAATCTAAACCATTGGTTAACTGATAATCAAACTAAATAGAAAACTGAAAAAGACTCAGTTGCCCCTTCTAACATAAAATGATTGTTTTAATTCTAATAAAATCAAAATATTATATATCATTTGACCAATAAAAAGTCGTCACATGTATAATAATATGATTTTTTTTAAAAAAAAATCTGATTATTATTTTTTTGAAATTAAACAATAATTTTTTAAAAAAATCAACTCATGAAAAAAAATCTGATTATTGTTTCCATCCATCCTCCATCCAACCATTAAAAATATTTATTTAAAAAATAAAACAAGTTTTTTTTTTCAGAAAAAAATAAAACAAGTTAATTTTAGAAATATAAACAAATGGATTTCGCTTGTTTCTCTGATTTGGAAGAATCCATGACAAACACAAAAATTTTCATTTCTTTTGAATCATCTCTCCTCCATCTCCTCCGTGTTTTTTCCTTATCTATCATCTTCTTCGTTCTTTTGTTTCTCCTTCATCACTTCTCCTTCTTCCCCAGTCTCTTCTGCCACCATCTACTCTATTGGCCTCCATCTCTTTCTCGTTTGCCTCAAATCAAGCACCTCAAATGCAATGAAGGTGTTCTTTGTCGGAAATGGATCATCTGGGTTTGTCGAACCCAGAGATTTCATCTAGGTTCGACGAACCCAAATGAAACCTCTCTAGTTCTATGTTTGGAACCCTCAAAACCAGAGCAAACCTCCATCGCATCGGTCTGAGATTGAACCTATCGAAAATGGAGTTGATCTGCTTCATCTCCGACGGGTCTTCATCTTAAACAACTGCGATGGAGGGGTCCTCTCTAGTGCCAGGTTCTGAACCTAGAACCAAAAAAGTTTCATCTTGGTTCAATTGAACCCAGATAAAGATCAAGGTTCGTTGAACCCAAATGAAATATCTAGGTTTGACGAACCCAGATGAAGGTCACCAACACTCCCATCGCCCGCCCTGCCACCCCCACCCCCACCCCCCACTCCCCAACCCCCCCCCCCCCCACTCCCCAACCCCCCCCCTTCTCGGGTTTTTATTTTTATTTTTAATAAATCATTTTTTGGGGTTTTTATTTTATTTTTTAATAAATCATTTTGATGTTGTTGATGTGAGAGATGATGAGGTTGATGATGTTGTGAAGTTATTGATGATGTTAAAAAATAATAATTTAAATAATTTATTATATAATAAAATTAATTTTTAAAATAATGAAAAAAAAAAGAAAATAAAAGTGGAGATCTACCAGATTGGATCTTCACCATCTTCAACGTCATCAAGCTCGTTCATTAACATCATCAATAACCCACTTCATCAACATTATCTCCCACAATTGATTTTGACATTGAAGGAGGCATAACCCAACATGGGACGAACTGGCTAAGGCCTTACCAAAATTTAGCTCACAGAAGAAGGTTTATTTAGCTCACGTAATTAGGAATTCTCCAAATTATGGAGGTGTCATATTGTGGTCTATGCACTATGACAAGTACTTTAGCTCAACTATTAAGCCCAATGTTTAAATTAAGTAGTGGGTTTTGTTCTCCTCAATTAAAAGAAAAATAGATGTTATACAACAATTATATTTTCAGCAGAAAGTGTTAAGTTGTATCAAGCCGGAGTTGTAGCATGAAGAAAGAGACTTTCAGGTTTAGGTTCTAAGATACTTGTAAAATCTCAAAATCCCAAATCTAAGATACTTGTATAATGCTCTGGGACAAATACAATGACATCAGAGTGGATACAGTTCCAAAATCAAGAACAATGTTTAATCCTCTATGGAGCTTAAATAAATAACTTATATGTATATTATTAGGGGTTAATTTACAGAATAAAGTCTTGCCCCTATTATATTATAGACATTACACCAAAATTCTGTCTTTTCATGTAAATTCTTTTATTTTTATGTCTACTAATGTTGATCTGCCTTTGTTTTAAGCTTGGAATTGAACCATGAAATCAGTTAAAGCTTGCAAGGTCATAACAGCCGAATCATGTCCAACTGCATCTTACATTCGAAAAGAGAGATGAAAAGGAAGACTGATATGCTTGATTAATTTTATGCATTTCCTGATAGTCCGATCCCTCGTTCGTTTTATCGCTGCCTTATCATCTGTATCTTGGGAGGAGGCATCTGTATGTACCTTTTACTTGACCGGTAACAATCATTGTCCTTACTTCAGCCATCAGCCACAGACCCTACGAACGTTATTACTTATTCGAGTACGTGGGGAAGATTTTGAATTTTCTAAACGCAAATGGACAATATCAATGTAAAACCAAAAAATAAATATTGGATGTCAAAAATCTCCACCGAACAATTTTGATGAAAAGAATTAGATTTGGTGCATGTAACAACCGAGATAGGTAATGGGACAAAATTAAATTCCAAAATCTGTGTTATTGGAATGAGGACTGATTTTAGTCTCCACTCAATTTTCATTTTTTTTTTTTAAGTTAGGGGAAGAATGATTAAATTAATAAAAAACTACTTACAACTCATGTTTTAAAACAATGATGGATAATGGTAAGATTTGTGTCTTTAACCTTTTAAGATCAAAGTACAATACTTAAACATTCTTATAAAGAGGTGATATACAAACATTAAATAATTTTTTTGTTTTTTAGAGTAGTTAAACACTTCTCATGATTTTAAAAAGTTAAGAATTCAAATCTCAACATTATCCTATAACATAAAGTTAGTTTTCTATATATTTGAATATTTAATCCCCCTTCATTGTAATTGATAATATTAATTGGACGATCTTCTAAAAAAATTTCATTTTAAAATACAAAAATAAAACAAGAATTAGATTATATCGTTTCACTTCTGTAAATAACTTTAACGCTCATGTGTTACACTAATTTGTCCTATGCACAATTTAATAAAATAAATGCTCTTAGAGTGGTTTACAGTTTTGTTATAGATACATTACTATATGTTGGAAATTTATTTATTTTCTTAATATTGTAAGAAAATATTCTTAAATTTAAAATTTTACACATAAGTTTTTTCTCCAATGTAGAGACTTGTGATCTACTTTGAAAATTTACGTAAATGATTATGAATATTGTATTAAAGTAGGGCAAGGTTGGGATGAAAATCCTAGTTGCATTCGGATTAGAAGGATGAGAATTATATTACTGTTCTATCCTCGCCCCATTGAGATTCCTTAAAAAAGGATTATACCATAACAAAACCATTGAACACAAGAATCAAAAAAGGTCAATACTTCATCATAAATTTGAAGTACTGAGGCTGCTACTTTTATTGAATAAAAAAAATGTATGCATTTTGTTTAATATAATTTATCTGTATAAGTTTAGAAAGTGCCGCATCATCGAGGTGATCTGGTACTCTTACTGCTCTTTCATGATCTGATACTCTTACGGCTCTTTCATGATCATGACCAAAAAGCACGCTCACTTTATTTGTTTATTTATATATTTTTTCCCACAAAGATGTGGAAATCCTCGGACCTTCATAATGAGGGGCTGTAAACATACAGTATTCAACAATCAGGCTCCTCTGCATTAGAGTTGTTTCCCCCATTTTCATTATTGTTATAATTCCCCTCCACTAAAGACTTGTAAAGAATTTCTCAAAAAATAAAAATTGAGACTCGTAAAGAAGTCGTCTCCACTTTCTTCAGTGGAGGAACGCCTGGCTGCTTCCTTGTGCACTGATAAGACAAACTGAGAGTGAGGACAATATATAAAAAATTTCCTCCTGTACCAACAACTAATCAACGATAAACTAGATAAGGTTTCGGTGCTGTTTTCCAAAGTAAACTCTACCATAGTCAAGTAAACCAGCATTATGTTTTAAAAAAAACAGAAAAAAGAAAACCGGCATTGGATTATTGACTCTAAAGTATCCCTCAAATTCCTATAAATTGGCTTCTCCAAAGGGAACTTTTGTGTCAAGCAAAATTACACAGAAGTCTAATCAAAACTTAGCTTTTAAAGATGGGTACCAAAGTTTGCCTACAACATGCAATAATCCTTCTCCTGGTGTTGCTTGCTTTGGCTTTCAAATCGAAAGCTGGAAGCATAGTGATTTACTGGGGGCAAAATGGAAGGGAAGGTACACTCAGAGACACATGTGCCTCAGGAAAATACAAAATCGTAAACTTAGCCTTCCTCTACAGTTTTGGTGGTGGCAGACAACCCAAAATCAACTTAGCTGGTCACTGCGATCCAGCATCAAATGGTTGCAAAAGTGTCAGCCAAGACATTCGCTATTGCCAAAGCCAAGGCATCAAAGTCTTGCTCTCACTCGGCGGTGGTACAAATACCTACTCCTTATCATCATCAGTCGAAGCCAGGAACCTCGCGGACTATCTGTGGAACAACTTCTTGGGTGGAAGCTCAAATTCTAGACCACTAGGCGATGCTGTGTTGGACGGTATAGACTTTGACATTGAATTAGGAGGAGGGGCACCGTACTATGCTGATGTTGCTAGAAAATTGTCCGAGTACAGCAGAAGAGGAAGGAAAGTGTACTTGGCAGCAGCACCACAGTGTCCATTTCCTGATGCTTCACTTAACGCTGCACTCTCTACAGGATTGTTTGATTATGTTTGGATTCAGTTTTACAACAATCCTCCATGCCAGTACGTGTCCGGCAACCCCAACAATTTCAAGAACGCATGGCAAAAATGGACTACATCTATATCAGCGGGTCAATTCTTCGTTGGGCTTCCAGCTTCTAGTGCTGCGGCAGGCAGTGGTTTTGTGAACCCAAATGTGCTTAAGTCTGAAGTGCTTCCTTTTACTAAGGGCTCTTCCAAGCATGGTGGTGTAATGCTCTGGAATAAGTATTTTGATGATAGGACTGGATATAGTTCCCAAATCAAGGACGTTGTTTAAATAACGACAAACTAAAAGACACTGCCGGCCAGTTGGTTACTAATGAAGAGGAATATATAATAATAACTTGCTTGCTCGCTCACTATAGCCAAGCTTCTTGTAATAAATTGCATATGTTTGCATTTTGTTTTCAAAATCAAACGAGAATATGAAATAAAGATATTGCTCTTCTTATCTTATCATGGTTTCATGTTATAGTATCCCATGATTTTATATTAGTTGTCCCATAATGGAACGAGTCTACATGTCTGCTTTCTCTAGTGGCAAGAAAAAAATGTTTGAATGAGAAAGAGCTAACAATAGTAAGGGGAAGGAAGCAAATTTGAATGATACGCGTAGAAGCTTAAATTACTTTAGTCTAGACTAGTCAAAGTGCTTGGGGGACCTGAACCAAGTTAGTGGGCTAAGTGATAACGTTCCAAGATGAAATATAAATATAAAATTTGATAAAACAAAAGGTTTAAAATGTTTTTAAATGATAAAATTTGGAGCATAGATATTCCAGAATATAATTTCAAAATTCACTTACTTAGACTATTAATATTGGAAGTGCGACATTTCTCTATTATGTTGCTTTTATGACATTATTCACCAGACTATGTTAATAAATACATTCTAAATTTTAAAATATGTATTTTTACTTGTTTTCAGTTTAATAAATAATCTAAAAAAATCTAAAAATAAAAAACAAAAATCAAACAAACCTATTTTAGAAAAAATGGAAAAATCGAGTTAGGCCAACGTCCGAAGCCCAACAGAAACGAAATCGTTAAATTGTAAGGTGAATTGGCATTTGGGAAGCCCAGGCCCAACCCTAAGTATAGTTTCTAAACATCCCCCAATAAAAATACTCCTTACATCATCGTTAAGTAGAACAAAAGGGTATTATGGTAACTGCATATTTTCGTTAGGGTGTATTAACAAGTGAAGCTCGGCCCCCGTTTTTCTCTTTCCAATTCCAGAGAAGCTTCGCACTGGCAACAACATCAGGTCCGGTGATTCCACTTGCTCGCGCTTTCTCTCTGTGGCAACGACAAAGAAGAGAAGCCGGCTTTTGGTGAGACAAAAAGTTCCACAGAAGAAACTTATAAATTCTCTTTTAAATCAAACGAGATGGGGAGAGCCAAAAAGGCTCCTAAATTCGCCGCCATGAAGAAGATCATCACCAAAAGAGCTATCAACAAGTAACTCATCTTCTTTTACATATAATCGTATCTCTTTATGCGGATTTTGATGTGATGTTTGTTTTGGCTTTGGTGTATTTAGTTACAAAGAAGAGGTTTTGAATCCTAACAGGAAAGACCTTACCAAGGAAAAGCTTCCACGAAATGTGTAAGTCTCCGCAAAATCACTCTCAATAGTTTTTTAAATTTCTTTTTCATTCATATGAAAAAAAAATTGAATTATTTTCGGTGTGTGTGAATTAGGCCAAATGTTTCGTCGGCGCTTTTCTTCACACACAACACTGCGCTGGGACCGCCTTACCGGGTTTTGGTCGATACCAACTTCATTAACTTCTCCATCCAGAATAAAGTGAGTCTTTTTATGTTGTTGTTTTAGAGTCCAATGCTTTTCGTTTTAATGCTTATTTGATTATGTTAAACGTGCTAGATTTTTCAGTTCTATATATATTTGCGAAAAGCTAAGAATACGTTGCAATCCACTAAAAACTAAAGCTCAAAAGCTGAATGTAGTTCGACAATGCTTACTTCTGTGTTTTTCTTGTTATTTTGTGTAGTTGGATTTGGAGAAGGCAATGATGGACTGCTTATATGCAAAATGTAAGTTTTTACTTTCGTACTTGTTCGATTGTATTTGGATATGTACTTTGATGCTTTTTTTTTTTTTAATTTGTTTATATTTTATTCTTTTGAAGTCTATATTTGTATGTTAAATGTGTTGATATGATTTAGCAAGAGTATTCTAAACTTCAATATGGATGTTGATTTTGGGTTGGTATGCATTGGAGGCTGTTTGGTGTTGGCTGTTTATGTATTATGTTGTTTTTGTTTGTATTAATTCCGTCTAGCTTATTGATTTTCAGGCACCCCCTGTATTACGGATTGTGTCATGGCAGAACTTGAGAAGTTAGGTCAGAAATACCGTGTAGCTCTAAGGTATGTTTTTGGCTGTTTTGCTAATATTACACATGTAGCACATTTTATGTCGGTAGTCTTTTTTGCTCTGTTGTCAGTCAAGGGGTTCCAAACTATTTGATCCAGTTTTGTCTGTGTTTATTATGATATAATTGTTGAATACTATGCACTCATAATTACAGGACTTTTTTGTTTTAAAGTAATGAGGATTTGCGTTCTATTTCATTTTCAGGATTGCCAAGGATCCTCGTTTTGAGAGACTACCCTGTACTCATAAGGGAACCTATGCTGATGACTGTCTTGTTGATAGAGTTACACAGGTACGAAGGAATCTGGAACTACACTAAACTTTTGTTTTCCGCCTGCATAGGTATTAAAATTTATCACTTGTGGGTTTTTTTTTTTTTTTTTTTTAAAATTTAATTTATTATTTTTAAAAGAAAAGAAAAGAAAAGAAAAGAAAAGAAAAGAAAATGGCTTTTTCAACACTTTGATTTAGAGATGACCTTGATTGGATTAGATTGGATTTTTCTTTATGCATATATTCTGGATCTCAATGTTCATTTACTGCATGATGAAAATATGCTCTGCCATATCTAGTTCGTTACAATTTTGTTATGTTAGATATGGGACCTATTCTGGTGTTTCAAGATGAATGCCATTGTGCTTTAGTAATTTCATTATATTATCTAATAACCTGCATGATAATGTTCAAAACAGCATAAATGCTTCATTGTTGCTACATGTGATCGAGATTTGAAGAGGAGAATTCGGAAGGTAAGATCAACCAATTTGTAGTTCGACGCTGCATTACATGAAATTGGATTTTATTTGAGAATGTTTGTTTATTGGCAGATTCCTGGTGTGCCGATCATTTACATCACTCAACATAAGTATTCAATTGAGCGGATGCCAGAAGCAACAATTGGTGGAGGTAAGTGAAATGACATGGCATGGTTTGTTTGAGTTAATGTGGTGAGGCAATATAGGTGCCATTTTAGTCTCTGGTGATTTTGGCTGTACCAAATTCTGTTTAATTTCTTTCTTTTCTATCTTCAATTTTGAAATCCCTCTTAGATAAGATGTGATATTTACAAGGGTTATATTGTTGCAGCTCCAAGAATGTGATGATTGGAGGATGATCCTTGACCTGGGAGTCTGTGGCTTCACTTATGCTGTTTCAAGTTTCATCAGCTCAGGCCACAAGAAGCTAGTTATTATATCGTGCTTAATGATCCTTCACTTGTGCTGTTCAAGTTTCATCAGCCGCTTATTCTGTTTTCAAGTTACATTGGAACCTTTGTCCTGGAACGGGAGACCTACATTTACATGATATGTATCACTGATATGCTTTTAATGGCTATGCATGTCTTCAATTTTGGGTATTTCTAATTTAATTTTTATTATTCCTTTCTTGCATCGTTCCAGAATTCATTTTTGACCCTTAAATTAAAGTAGTCCGCTTTTGAACCCCATCTACAGCTGTAGTCTTGCACGAAGAGCTTGTAGTATGCAAATATATATTGATCTGTAAACAATACATCACAAATTAGTGAGAGCATTAATCGGGTTATTCAGTATTTGCTATTTGGGAAAAAATGAAAAACGCCTGCTACTTGGACCACAAATATCCTACCAGTTGCATAAGTTGCCATAATGGAGAGCTGTGCAGCAAAAGTGAGTAGTACAAGTATACAAATTCTTCATTACAGAGCATCTTTACAAATCCTCACGCCTTTTTTCTTCCTTATGAATGTACCAACTATGAAAAATGGCATCTCAAGAAAAAAGAAAAACAAAAAATACTAGTATACAATTGCAATTAATTAATCAACATCAATGCCCAGAAGGATGTAGCTAGTTACATACAAAACCCACACATACAGAATGTAAATCTATGCATCCTTTCTGGCAAAAATTAGGGGGAGAGAGAATACAAAAATTAAAGAATTATCTACTTCAAATCTACTGCGCTGGGAACCCCCATGAGATCTATATCATTAGTATGTCCTAGATGCAACATTTGTTGAGTTTGAATTTTCTGTCTTCTCTTCTGGTAGGGGTTTAACATACTTCCCTATTACTCTTTGGCGCTGCCGGTTCTTCATCCTCCTTTGTTTTTCTTTACTTCGTTGCTTTTGCTTCTCTTTTTGACGATTACGTTGATTCCTCTCTCTCTCAAACACACCTTGCCAGACAACCTCACCAGTTGATGGCCACAGCCACCGTCTTGTAGGGTGATCAGAATCTGCCTCCTCAGCCATGTCCTCATCCATGCTCTTTAAAGTGTTGTATGAGAACCATTTTACCCACATTTTACCTCTCCGACTATTGAACTTGTGTTGTTCTTGAATTCCACCATTTTCAGGGTTCACATATATCATTCGTCTTCCACTATGATATGCCCAGACATTTACAAGTAGCTCAAGAAGACGCGAGTAACAGTGTTTGTCCTGCAGTAGACATAAAGTAAGACAAATAGTTAATGATTTAGGAAGATAATTATAAGGAACAAATAGATTCACCACTAATGATACATCATCTTCTTATACAATGACGCACCATACTGAAGATGGAACAATAGGGAGCAGAAGTTTGATGCTTGCCTCATATTCAGACATACAGGAATAGGCATTCCTTATGTTATGATAAGCATTATATTTACTCTAGAGACTAGGTGCAGAAAAACCAGATATCATAATAATTATAATAAATTAAAGGCAAAGTAAAACCTCCAGAAGGCAAAACACAATATTTAAAGCATAAGAAAGTTACCTTAGAGAAACTAAGATAACAGCGCCCATTTAAATTGTGCTCTTCATACATTTGTGCATCCAATGCATCCACAAACATCCTGCAAACAAGACAAATTGATAAAAGTGGTGAATGGATACTTCTGACATAAGTGAACTCAAAACTGCTCGGATGGAAAAGCCTAAGGTGCTCACACCAACCTTGAAAACATAACAAACTCTAGGAAGGACCTAGTGGGCAAAACCCAACTCTGCATGACAGACCATGTATCCCCATCTTCAGGCATGGGAGGTAAAGAATCTAAATCACGCTTTATGCCGTACATCCTCTTAAGAGACTCCGAAAAAGCAAACCTTCAACAATCCATGGATTGGAGACACTTTGTCATTAGTCACAAATCCTTACAAGAATGATAGAGCAATTGAACTTGCAAATTTATAAATCACTGTGGATTAAGCAATCAACTTTACAGCTCTTACTTGCAATTTCCAGCATTTAAAGCATCACAAAAAGTCCAGAAATCCTGTTTCAAGGGGTTTCTTGAGTCCATGTCCATGCGAACCCAAAAGTAGAGTGCATCACCATGCCTTCGTGCTTGGATAGCATGCAGCAAGGCATTTTCAGCAATACTAGACAAAGATGCCTGTTGAAGCCCCAGAGAATCAGATTAAAAAAAGAGCATCAACACTCAGACAAAAATCATGCAAATGATCTGCCTGCATTCCAAGCCCCGAGAATTCCCAGAAAGTGGAAGTGAACAAATTCATGTGGTAATTTATTTTCTTATATAGGAGATTTTGAAAATGTTAGGTCTTCAATAATTTATATTCTTTTTCTCCAAAATTTCTTAAATTTCCATAGATCAAAGAATTCTCAATTTTTTATTAAATTTTGTTTACCTCAGCCCTTTGACTCTAGTGAAAGCAGGATTTGGTTTTAAATCTCTTGTGCTACAAGAGATCCAGAAATTGGTACAGACTACAAATTAAACGAAATGACATAGATAATGGTTACTACGAACTCCTACAGTTGAATACATTGTCTTAAATATGTATTCCATAAATTTAGAATTTTAAAATGGAACAGAATATGTTTTAAACTTGTAGTCTCGAATGCAGTGACTGATCCAAATATCTAGCAACAAAGGATCTATATTTTCATATTCACAAGGCTGGCTTAGATTGACCATGGGCTGACTTGTGGCATACAGCATGCCACAGAACAATGCCCAGCCAGGCTGCCAGCAGAATTCACATTTTCCAATTTTTGTATGGCTGTCTTGGTTGAACATAGAACTTAGTTAGCTGCACATGTATTAATTTCGGGTGAAGGAATAAAGTACCATAGAGCAGAGAGAGAGAGAGAGAGAAAGAGGAAACAGAGAGCAGTCACACACATTATTTGCTGTTGCTCTCCAAGACTGAAATCCTATCCAGGCGTTCCGGTGTATACGGTCAACCCGGTTAGCAATTGCAAAAAAGGCTCCATATTCACCAAGGGTGTCTCGATAGTAAGGGTTGATAAGAAGTGGAAGACGGGAGGGTGCATCAACATCATCTGTTCCACGTCTTCGGCCTTTGGTGGACTGAAATTACAAAGCCATGAATTTCCATTAGATTAGAAGATAGATGCTTCTCATATGCAGATGATGGAAAATTTAATATTACAAGCATATTATTTAAGAACAGAAATCTAAGGCATGATTTAGTGTAGTTCAATGAAGAAGGGGTAAAATAGAAAGTATGCCTTTAGCTGAAACTGTCAAAGCATATATAACTAAAATGACTTAAAAACTCCTTAATATGAGGGATAGATGACAAATAATCAGTAAAACCGACTTTTGTGCCAACAGTGCACTATAGTGTGAATTCTTTACACCTGGCCACAAAAAAATCATAAGGAACTTGAAGTTATCAGATGATAATAGAAATTTTTGATAATGCAGAAGAAAGAAATCATCATGCTTCAGATGGACAAACAGTAAAGGGTCATCTCTATCAAATCATTGACAAACAGTATTAAGAATACCGAAAGAAATCATCATTTCACAAGCAACCATTTGAAAGTAAGACTTACATAGATCACACCACATTCATTTTGATCAATTCTATGGTCAGAACAGGGTCATCTCTAACAAATGATTACGATTTCCCCATTGCTAAAAGGAGGATGTAAAATTTCTCATATAAAATTTCACATAAAATAGTTATGTACAATTTCTGATATAAAATTTCACATAAAAATAGACAAATTTAGGATAATACAGAAGATAATAATTTTTAATCTTGATATGACGTACAATTGAAATGAAACAAGAATAAAAAGGTGTTGCAATGTTCTTGCTGACTCACCAATCCGATTCCACGATAAAGTGATTTATGGTGCAGAAAAGGCCAGGTTCCTTCCCCAAAGTAAGGTTCATAAATGCACAAGGGTTGACCTGTCCTTTCAAGTTCCCCTTCTTCTCTTTCATGCAACTCATTTTTAGTTCGATCAACCCTTTTGGCACCTCGATACACCTCCTCCCATGTTCGTTGAGATTGATCAGTTCGATCTTTTATCTGCACGACATTCCATAGAATGTAAAATTTAACAAAGGAATATATCAAATAATAGAGGCCAGCAAAATTTTTCTAGCCTAAATTTATGAAAGATGTATCACAGCTCACCATAATTCTTACCTCTTCGTCCTCTCTTTTCTTTCTAGTGTTGAGTGTGACAGTACTTTTTTCTTCTTCCCAAATGGCATATGAAAATGAGTCATCACTTGCAGGCATAGTACCAAATCTCTCTCTTTGAGTTTGGTTCCACTGCTCTTCCAACTGGTTTAAAAATCTGTCACTTCTTGATGTTCCGTCTTCATATGTTGAGTTTAAGAAAGTTTGAAACAGATGCCACTGCCATTCTTTTTTCAACTTGGGAGAAAGTTCTTTAATAGCCTTGGGTAGAGCAACTTCTGATGGAAGCTTGAGAACATTTTCAAGAAGCAAAACATAGCCTTCAATAGTTTCCCTAACCATCAGGTTCTTGACAGTACTTCTTCCAGTAGAAGCAATATTGTGAGCCAGAGGTGACAATTTCTCATTTGTTATCACTTGCGATATGATCTGAGTCAGAATCCTAATATTTTCCTTTGGGAATAGATAGCCATTCACCCGGTCATCAACCTATTGTTATTGCAGTACAGTTAGTATTCACTTAACCAACAAACGTTGCAACAAAAGATAAAAAAATAATAGGGGGCAAGGGAAAAAAAAAATTGCAGTCCTATTCACAACGCCAACTAAAACAAAGGAGACCTAATTCTTGAACAGAAACAGGAAGTACATAGATTAATTACGGCCACATCCAAGCACTGGACATAACATCTTATGATATGAACTTAAACCTAAGAATCCATTGCAGTTAATTTTAAAAGTTGTTATTAGTGGCAGATTGTGTATGAGTTGTCCCACTTTAGATATATTGCCAAAGAGAAAGCAGCAGTTGGAAGCATACATATTTTTTAATATTGGAGAGATCAGGGGCTATGATTAATTTCTCCCAGCACATGGCTTTCATCAAAGTTTCTGGAAAAGATTGTTCCTCAAGGAAGGATCCATATATCACAACATCAGCTGTGTGAAGAACACTATCAACATCGTCACTAACAGCTACATGCTTCACAACTCCTCTGGGATAATTTAGGTTAAGAGCAATGGCCTGAGGTCATAAAAAGATTGATAAAACTTGGTTAATTAACAAACAGCTTAAATTGTTTCACCAAAAAAAAAAAAATACAGCTTAAGAACGTTTGTCGACTGACAACTTTAATTAGAGTTTCATGGACACGTAGTTAAAGCCATACCTCAACAACCACACTGTAGTTGCTAGTTGAATCCATGGCCAAAATCATTATCTTGATATGAGAATTTGATTCATATTCTACTAAGTTGTCTTCGAAAAGTGGTCTTAAAGCTCGTAAGATTAGGGAATGCTCCAACCATAAACCCTTGTACAGAAATTGAGTTCCTACAACTGCAATGACAAGGTCAGTAGGCCTATAGCCCATCTCTACCCGTATAACATTTTTGTGTAAAGCCAGTCTAGTATCAGCTTTCCATGCTTCGGCAGGAGAACCCGGAATAACATAATAGTTTCCAGAATCAAATGCAGAGTAAAGCATCTGCAACCAGCAGAAAAAGAAATCAAATCTTTGCAAATAAATTCTGAATTCATAGTACAAATATGATATCATAGTTGCAACCGTCCTCAACACTAATAAATGTGTAATTGCTTTAATGAGTCAGAATAACTAAATTTTTTTACTCTATCTGATGTTATTTACATTTCTTCACTTTTGGCATCCATAACATAGAAATAATTAATACCAAAAGAACTATTTACAAATTTAATTTTATGCCCCTTCAACCTATTCATAAAAATTCTATCCAGCAATGCCATTCCTAATAGGTCCATTCATGTCCACAAAACTAAACATTCATGCAACATTTATTACCGGCAGGACGTAGTCTGGGAAGACAACAACATTAGCACGATTGAAAACTTTTTTCCAATCATTTAGAAGCTCATATTGCCCACTTGAATTGTATTCTCTTGAACGGATAGCAAGTGTGCTTTCATGGATGGTCCATATGAGAGGCAAAGACTTGAAAGGTTCCTGTGTAAGACTATAAAAAGTAAAATCAATGATTTATGATAATTAATTACTCAAAAATTATGGACGATAACTAAACAGAAGAGAGAAAATAATTTGAGTTAAATAACTTGAAGTAAGTTTATCTAGAAAATAAAATAACATATTCTACCTAGAAAGGACACTCTTGGCTTCAATGGAGTTCACAAGTATGCCATCATAACTGCAAAAAAAGTTACATTATAATGAGATTATAAACAGAATTCATTATATCAAAACAGATCATTGCTCAGTCATTTGAAACAATGAAGGACAGGCAACCTGGCGTGGTTGCAGAATCAACTCCATAGTCATAAGGAATTACAGATCAAATAACCAGAATTTAACCATAGCAGAGATGGTGTAAACATTATACCCATTTGCTTAATTTATCATAATGAATGTTAACCCGATCACATATTTAGAAAAAACCAAATCCCAGAATCAACAAAAGTTGGACTTCAATGAAGAATATGAAGCACCAAAATGCTGTATAATTGTTGCAATGTGTACAAAATTTAGGATTAAAAGATTTTCTCTGCCATACAACTTCCAGTGAAACCCACATTAAACATTAATTAACCAGAATTTACAACTGATGTAATAACAGCATGGAATTCCATGTACGTAGTTCCACAGCTGAACACACTGTTCTTCCACTCACTGGAATAAAAGGCGTCTATTAGTTCTCTCCCCAGCATATCTAGATTGAATCCTAAGATGTAAAAACCATTAAAGAGATTTTTCTTCCTTTATAATCAGATTGATGAGACTTATCAAGATGAGATACTCACTTTAGCCAATTGACAGAAGTCCCCATCTTAAGACTAGTTGGAACAATGGTGACAGGAACTTCTATACTTTCCCAAACTTCATGTGCAGGACCATCTTCAAGAGAGTAAACCTGCCAAAAGAAATTGAAACAATGTGATGCTAAAATGTTTTATATCCCATCATTAATAACAAGGGTCATGCAACGATACATGTTCACGATACATGTTCAATATAGATACATGATTGATTAATAGTCATTAGTTTGCAACCTAAGAATCTATAAAATTCAAGGGTTTGAATTTTTTTTTTTTAAAGAAAATAGTTCTCTCTCATAAATGCCTTGTAATATAACAGTTCCCGAATAGTAGTTAACTATTAATAACAGATATGTCTCCATAATGCAATGAAATGAATTTTGCAAATAATAGCAAATAAGTGAATTTTGTCTTCTCATGAAATTACAATGTTATAGTATTGAGGATCTAATTTACTGTAATCCCATAAACCAGGAAAATCAAATATGCAGACTTTTAAACAGAAATATAGATAAATGGCTAAAATCAGTTCAAGTAGCATGGCTACAGAAAATCCAACTGAAATTTGAGATGGAAATTGAAAGGTCTGGGCTCTCCATGAACAGCACCTCAAAAATCACACTTATGTCAAAAAACAATTAAATTTGGCCAATGTCATCTGCACATGTTCCTAACAAATTCACAAATGAGAGTTTCAAACTCTGAAGAACTTATTCAATACCTTCTCAAATCCAACCAAGGGAGAGGTTATCCAAATATAGCTGCACTAACTATCAACTAGTGCCGACTACAACTTCCGCAAACACATATCTTGATAGCTTTCCAACTCTACTACATCCTAGTTACCAGTAGATTCCAACAAACTTATCTCCAACTGAAACCTCTTTAGTGCAATACATTAGCATCATGAACTAGATTTCTGTAATTAGAATGTCAACTGAAGCTACAACTATATTGATACTTGCAATTTTCAATTCGACTCATGGGACCCAAAAGCAAAACTTAAACACAAGTCGAAACCAATGCAGATCAGTGACATTACCTTAATTGAATAACCAAGCTCTCGCAACGCCACCGCAACAGTCACCATCAGCAATTGCTGTGGATCAACCACCAGATCGGCAAACACCTTCAAAACCACAGATTCAAAATCAATATTCAAACACATTAGCTAACTAACAACACAACACAACACAACATTGCATTACTGATTACAAACCAATGCAAGCTGTGGCTTCCTGTAACCAAAACGGTGTAGTTTCCTATCCAAAACGACGGTCAAATTGTCGTCTCCAGCTCCTCTTCGGAATTTCTCCATAAGCTTCAAAGGCTTGAACCTAAAATCCTCACCAAAATCCAAAAGACCAATCTCCTTCAACAAGTTCAAATCTCCGGGAACCGAATCGGTCTCTAGCAAGGAATCGTCGGATTTGTCCATCACAGAGCCAGGCAAGAACATCTGGAAGAGAACCACGAAGAAGAGGAAAACAGCGACAGTGCAAATCCATTGAAGATAGTCAAGCTTCTTGAAAAGCAAGAAACGAGAGAGTCTCGATCTAGGTCTCTGCAAGACTGCGTGCCTCTCGTTTCTCGACAAGCACCGACCGAAACTGTCCCTCTTCAATGGAACAACACCACCAGCGTCTAGAGACCCCATTTACATTCCTCCCATCAAAAAATTTTCACAAAAATACACGCTTATAAATTTAACCACATGCGAATCATAACACCACGTCGTAGACTCATAAAAACAACCATTTTTTTTAGTTATACAAATAAAGATTAAGAGAAAATGACTGAGTCCACTGCTACTACCAACACTACCAGATGCTTGTGAGTTGGAGTAAAAGAAAGAGAAGGGTCAGAGAGAGAGAGAGAGAAAATGAGCTATAAATGTGATGACGTGGCGTTTGTCTCTCCCTCTCTCTCTCTTCTCTAATGGTGACTTCTTATGAGAAGAGACCAAAGATTAATTTTACAGATTTTTAGTTTATGAGAAATTAGGAGGAAAAACAGCAGATTTTTTTTTTTTTTCTTTTTGCTGATTTTTGAAAAGCAGGAGACAGTAAAGGATGGCCTGTGAGCTACAAATTCGGAAAAGAATCTATTGATTTTTACTTATACGTGAGGATTGTCTTTTTAAGCGATTTTTCATTTTTTTTAAAAACCAAAAATTATATAAAAAAATAGAATAATGAAAAATGTCGGTTGTAATTCTGTCGTTGTCAAAATTTTATCTTACAACCACATTATTGACTTTGTCTCTTATTTTCAATATTCTTTTTGTTTTTAACAAAAATTAATTAAGATAATGGCATGTGATTAAGTGCGTGCGTCTGACAAGAGCAGAAATTGAGTCTCTGACCGATGTGGTGATAAATATATTTAAAAAGTTAAAAGACGTGTAGTCGAAATAATGGAGGAGGAATAGTCTTTCAAAAAAAATATAATAATGCAGGAATAGATCATATTTTAATGGTGTTGGCGTGATTAATCCATGTCATATGGGTAACGATAAACTTTATTGTTGTTTTATGGCGAGGAGCTGCTATTGGTGCAAAAACAATAGAAAAAAATAAATAAAAATATTCATACGCGGTAAAATGTTTGACAGCTTAGACAACAGGACTTTTTGGGCTTCTCAGCTGTCCAAATTTTATGATAAAATGCTCTTTCCATTTTTTTTTAGACTGTATTTGGAATGTGAGGTTTGAGATAAGTTTAGAATTTAAAATATTTTAAACTCTTAAATTTCATATTTTAAAAAGCAATGAGTGAGATTCTAAACTCAATTTCAAAATCCCCCAAATTCTCCTCTCATAGAAATGCTCATTTCCAACCAAAATATGAGATTTGATTGGTTTGAAAATGAGCATTTCATCTCTATTTTTTTTATTTTCAAATTTTCTAAAGAATTTTTTTAAATTAATTTTAAGTATTATATTTATTATAAAATATTTAAATTAATTTTATTTCAACCAAGTCTCAACCTACATCAAACATAATATGATATAATTTTAATTCAATCCTAAATTCTACCAAACATGAGACACTAATTTTTTAATCTAATCCAATTTAATTTATTTCAATCTTATATACCAAACATATTCTTTATGTTTTCTTATTTATGAACTTGCATTAAATAATATATTATGCAGCGCCAGCTAATAAGTAGTATTCTTTTTTCAAAAGAAAATGAAATACTTATTTTGCCAAATTTCAAATCCGTTGGAGACATCAAACATTTGACCTTTTGTATCATTTATTTAAAAATTGTATCAAACAGTTTTATATTTTGCTTGATTGATTTGTCAAATTGAGGTGTAATACACAAATTTGGAATTACTGGCCTTACCATTATTATTTGTCATATTGGATAATCTAAAAATTATAAATTAAGCCTGAAAACAATTAGCCTGCGAATTGACAGACTTTTTAATCATATTAATAAGTTAAAATTATTAAATTTTAGGAGGTGCTCAGCGTGGCGTTTGTAGTCCAACGGTTAGGATAATTGCCTTCCAAGCAATAGACCCGGGTTCGACTCCCGGCAAACGCAGCCTTTCTATTTTTCAACAAAATCATTCGCAGAACTGTAAAATGACCATATCCAGTTACCACTCTTGTATGGTCGAAAATGTTGGACAATCTTGCAAAACATAAAGCTTAATATGCATTATGTAATGGTTGAGACTTTTTTCAATTTGTAATGGCTGACACTAATGGTATCAATATAATTCATTTTCTACAACCAACAAAATCGCATCACATATGCTGAAAAAAATATCTGTAAATTTCAATAGAAAATTTAAATAGAAAGGAAAACGAAGTTGGGGTACATAGGCAGATGAGAGAGTTCGTCAATCCAGCAGCTTCGTGATTGGTTAAAAAACAAGTTGATGCAGAGGCCTTTGCCGTAGCCATATGTAATGAACTCCTTCATTCCAGAAGGAATATCACAACAAGCCATTTGAAATAAATTACAGGGACTTAGTGCAAACTTGACCCACCAAGAACAAATGAAACAATGAGCTTCTTCTTCATTGCCAAGCCTTCAAGATTCCATGACTCTGGCTGATGAGCAAATAGATGACTCAGATTGGCAAGCTAAACTTCATCTAAGGTTTAACAGCACTTATTGGTTTTGCAGAAACATGGCATATGGCTTCCCAACTTGCTATAATCTGCCTAAGGGAGACTCGTTGGCATGATCATCAACCAACCAGAGGCCATAATCATGGAAACGTTTTATCTTCTTCTCAAAACCTGTGATATAATTGTTGTGGATGATTGCATGCATTCCCTTAGTTTCTTGCACCCATGTGTTGTTCCTGAAATACAGTCCCCCAGTTGGGAATGCTGCCTGGGGCAACAGGTAGAGATCCACCTGATATAACGAGAGTATATAATCATCAGAAAAGTTCAAAACACAGTATTTGTTGATAACTTTTTTATATGTCATCCAGAAATGAGGCTAATTATTTTTGTTATTTTAAGTACATCCAAGTATCCAACAGACAGGAGCAAAGAAAAATGAAATGGTGACTCAAGGGAACCTTCAACCACACATTTCATAAACCATCCACAATAACCACCTAAAACATTCGAAACTTCCCAACTGTTAATTTTACTCAATTTTCATTACCTGACTTAATTTAAAAAAAAAGACAACAGTCATAGCATTTATAAGAAGGGAAAGTTAGAAAGGATTCTATACTGAAACAATATAACACATTCACAAGAATGAGTGTAAAAACAGCAATAATGGGAGAGTTTTGAGCCAAAGTTAACAGCTTGATAATAAAAAAAGTACAAATATAGTATCTACAGCGAAAACCCATTCAGGAAGATGGCGCCATGAAGTTAGTCATCTATAATCGAAACTTATTTTCACTCATCAAACGAGGCACGTGCTTCACATAGGAGAGGTCAAACAGTGAAAAATATATTTTCAGCATACGCCTCAATGTTGAGACTTGAGACACATCTTCAGGTAACCAAGGCTTTTCAATTAGACATTAAGAGAATGAAATCTTCTAGGAGTTACTTCATTATTGCAAACACAGAAGCAATGGCAAAAACACTCATAGGACACACACCTGACCAGCTGTTCTATTCAATGCCCAGTTAAAGGCAGGCTGATCATTTGCTTTCTTTGCTTTGGACCACGGCTGAGCTTGAAGCTCCTCAATCCATTTCTTCATAACTAATTTCGCTCCATCAGTGGGCCGCATGTAAATCATGCAGCTACATATATAAGTCCGCCCTTTTTTTCCTGGAGGCGGCAGATCATGCAAGTGGTCAAGAGGCTTCACCTGCTTCCCAGAAAAAAGGTGAGTGACAACTGAAACAACAATGCACAATAGTTTTTGAAATATCAAAATCATAGCGTGTATGGACCAAGTATGTTAATAAAAATAAACTTCACATCAGAATTACATACAAAGTTAGAATCAGAGACAGTGTGTACATACCGCAGCCATGTCATCGGTGAAGTACACATCATGATTTCCCTTCAAATAGGGAAAAGGATCTCTCAACCAGACCATATCAACATCATTGTACATAACATTATATCCAAGCTCCAATATGTGAAGCAGGTGACGTGGCCTTCGAGACGTAAAATTGAAGAATCCCTATACCAACAAAAACCAATCAAGATCACTAATTCACTATTAAACAAATAAAATGAAAGTTTGGATAGTTTAGTGAATAACCTGAGACCCGAATTTATAGGCAGTTTGTGAATCGGGAGCGGGAGGGACGAGGACAGCGTGACCAGGCCATTTCTGGTTGATCTTGTAAAGAGTGGCGTAATCCTCTGCAATGACAAGCACTTGATCCTGGTGCTTCTGCCTGCCGATGCTAATCAACCAGTTGTTCAAAAACGGCAAGTAAGGCTGACTCACAGCACAAACGATGACAGTCCCGTTCTTGGCCACAAAAGAGGCGGCTTGCTCCAGCGTGTAGTGGCGCCATTTGGCGAGAGAGGAGGTGGTGTTTGGGAACATGAATTGGGGCGCTCCAAACCAGGGCAGAATCACTCCGAGTATAACTAAGAGGAAGAGTAGAAATAGGAGGGTTGTACGGCTGAGAAGAGACATTGGTCTCTGGAAGCCCGCAGAAGAGGGAGGAGAGATTGGGTAGGGATCTGAAAATGGGTTGGTTAATGGCCTTTGGTGCAGGAATTGTGACATTGTTGCAACTGTTAGTGGATTTCAAACATGAGTTGAGATTATATCTGGAGTTCCTTTGAAGGATTTATTAGTGTGAATCTGACAGCTGAGTGCGTTTAAGATTTGGATCTGTTCTCTTATGGTGACGGTGTCATGCGCGGTTGTCGGGGTCGGGTCTGTCCGTGTTGAGTGACTTGAGTCCGAATTGCTAGTATGCCGTGCCCCGAATTCGAATACGCGCTTAATTTATTTATTTCTTTTCATTTTTTTTAAGATTTAACTATCTAATGATTGAATAAGATTATCCATCAATAATAACTCTTGAGATATTTTTCAATAATCATTCTAATAACCAACAAAGGTTCTTATTGATAGATAATTTTATTCAATCAGTCATATAGCCAAATCTTTTTTTTTATAAGAAAATATCAACTTTAATACTAGTTGGCAAGAAAGAACAAAGAGGAATGCATAACTCAGAACATATGATTAGCTTTAAAATAAATTTAGAATCCATAATCTCATTAATATCCATACAAAAATTTAACCATTATGTCGAATTTATCTCATTTATTCATCCATTCAGGCCAGCCCCATTTCATCTATTGAGGCGTTGATGGGTAAATAAATAGTATTTTAATTTTCTATGATCAATTACATTAAATATATATATATATATATACCCGTTGCATGCTGCGTATTTGTGTAACATTACCATAGCATACTAAATCTTTTTTATGTGAAAAGCTGAATAAAACAGAAGATATATCATATTTGTAAACTAGTTCTTCAATTGAGTGTAACATCCAAGAATCACTCTCAGATGCCAAGCCCAAATGGCAAAAACAATATGCCTAATATCATTCTCCATCTCACACCAGCACCCATTCGTCCTTGGTTAGCCGCTAGAAAGAAATGATGGCAAGTGGAAACATAATTCATACGAGGTTGAAAATGTAAATAAGCATTTATTAGACCAACATCATCACTGAGCATTATCAACATAACCTATTCATTCCCAAATGTACATGTCTTGCCAATGATAAAAGTTGCTTAATATGCACAACTAGATTTCAACAGTCATTTACCAGGACTACAACTTAGTTCTTGACCAGACATCGTAACCATCTTCATACAGGGAGATTTGCTCATTTATTAAAGAAGCAAAGAGAAATGGATTGGAATAGAGGAAACCATGATTCCGAGATGCTGATTAACTGGTGATAAGGAAACCAGCTCATTATCAACAGGCTTAGGAGATGATGGATGAGAACTCCCGCCTAAGCCAACAACTTCAACTTGCTTTGATAAAGATTTCATGACACATAACCAGCCTTCAGCTTTGATGTTTTCTGTTTGACAAAGAAACCCGATAGCATACTTTTGCTGCGAACAGGGGCACGTATAATCTCACGCCTTGGATTGTCAAATGACCTAAATGCTGTCAGAGCTTTGTTACCCTCTATAGTATCCTGCAAGAAAGGACATTACTGTTACACTTATGGTCTCATGTATTAAAGCAGGTAGTCATGTACCGGAAGAGAAGCATAATTTATGCTGGAACAAGAAATAATCCAAAATCAACAAACATATAAGCTTTCATTAAAGGAACCATCAGTGAAATTGCTCCAAAACAAACCAACAAACAAAACAAACGGCCAACAAAAAAATACACATAGTCAAATGATCATATCATTAATCAAGCTGAGGTTATAAACACATTGCTTTTAAAGCCACAAAAACAAGATTAATAATATCATTCATACAGTATTTGTTCATTAACTAAAACATACATTGCAAGTATCTAAACTAATTATGAATAAACCTGCAGAAAAAGTGTATCCACTAACCACTAGAGAGTACCTCATTCTTTCACATGATATACAACCCATCAAAACATAATGATAGTATCTCACAAGCGCACAAACTGACATACACACAGCACACAGCTTTCTGTTACTAGATGTACAGGATGTAACCCTAGGAACTCATGAAGGCCCCAAGTTCTCAACCACTGGCCATGGACCATTTGAAGAGTACAGTTGAACTCACAAGTTGGAATACAACAATTCAATATGTCATGCTGCTGCTTGTTTAATAAGAGCAAGAAAGCTCCCAATCATTGATGACTATCATATTACCATATTTTTGTACCAGGATAGACAAGGTGTGGTGCCTCTCCGGTTAAGTTGTATAGTGCTAACATAACCTCTAACCAACACAAGGAGCCTCTGATTTCTTAAATACTCAGGATTCTACATGCAAAAAGGCTCATAGCACTTATGGAAACTTTAATTCATTAAGTCATTAATGATTCCTTCCCTGTAATGTTAAGCATCCATCAATATAGCATGTAGATGAAGCTTCTGAGCAAACCACCAAGTACAGTGAAAGATCATAAAAGTCACAATATTTTCAGCCATCTACAATACGTTGCAATATACTCCTTCTTAAAAAAGATCTCCCAGAGAGAGTCCTTAGAGAATTGCAATATAGTCAGTATACAGTCCCACCTTGCATAAATTCTGACCCAGTACCAAAAAACAACTGTTTTGGCTCCAGAGGTAGGATTGAAACAAACCAAACCATGACTACCAACCCAACTCAAAACCTGAAACTACTTTGTAGAACTACAAAAATACACCAGTTTCCAACATTTTCAGCTGAAGAAGCAGAAAGAAGAAAGTAAAAATGTCAATGTTTGCAATGTTCGCCATACCAGCCAAACACTTACATATACGACATATCAACATTTAGAAACGCTCATAAAAATGTGAAGTAGAATATGAAAAAACAAAGCATAAAACAGACAAAACCTTGCGCATCAAATCGAGAATAAAAGATTAAACACACACAAATTTTCAATCAAACAATATGCCAAGTATAACTCCATTTATCATTTTAATTATCAAACATGCAATTAGAAGATTGTTGGGCATGTCGTTGTTCTTGTTGATCTTGACATTACCCTGCGTGCAACACCAAATGATTGCATAACTGCACCAGATGCAGGACCTCCACTAGATAATTGAGCAGGGACTGGAGAGGATTTTACGCGTATGCTCTCTTCATTATCTGCAGCAGTAAGAGTTTCACTGTCAGATCTTACCATTCACTAACTGCTCCATTCTGAGCAGATTAAATAACAGTAAGGGTACTTGTTATTATACATACCTAACAGATGGAAAACCCCAGAAGTTTTAGACTCTTCCGTGCTGCACAATACGCAAAACAAAAAGATTTTTATGCTATTTGAAATTATTTGCATCTGAAGATATGCTAAAAAAAAAAATCAGTATTGATTTGTTATGCAAGAATAATTGTATCCAAACCTTGTCAAAGCATGTTGAGCCCCTTTTAGGGTGGATTTAGTTTCAGAGGCCAAATGCCAGGAAAGAGTTTTCGCAGCAGGAACACCTAACATAATGCATTTTAGTCAACAAATACAATTATCACTCAGCTGATCAAGAAAATTTTCTACCTACCATAGAAATCTACAATACCCTAGTAACCCCTTAGAATACCCCAGTACCTGACGGCTGAAGACTTGCTTGATAATGATTTTGTCTAGCATCAGTCTGTTTTCGTGGACCAAAATGTACCTTCTTATTCACAGAATCTGGTTTGGAGTGTCAACGCAAAACAAGGGATAAAGGAAAGCAGGAATGAGATGGGTAAATTATGTATCTTATCATATCAATAAGTGACACCAGAAGAAACAGATAATAATTAATCTTACTTGGCAAAATGTAGTGTTTGTGATGTCTTGGGATAAATGCCAGCAACTGCTGCTGACGGAGACCTTCTTTACTTATGTAGGTTTGGCACGTAAGAAGTTTCTAAAAAACAAAACAATTACAACTACACAAGTTCAGGCCTATCAATTCAGTAATCATTTTCTAATAACATGAAATACACTCACAGAAAGGAGGAAAAAAAAAAAAAAAGAATATTTACCTGGTTTAAACAAGAAACTTGTAGCTCCATGGTTGAGACATCAGATGTTTGCTGCTCAAGAAGATCAGTTAACTTGTACGCCACAGTGCCAAGGTGATCGACAGCATTGACAAGGGCTCGTACAGCATAGTCTCTTAGGTTATCCAGTACCCTAATGCACAATGTCACAATTAATTTCCAATAGATAAGAAAACATGATATATGTGACCAAAGACAAGTACGACACAAACATGCAGACCATCGACATGCAGATTATAACCGACGAAAAAATACAAGTTTTAGGCACACTCCTGCAAGCAAAACCCCTTTAAAACAATCATATATGCTGTACGAGCAAGTAAACACTAGGTCTAGAGGGGTCATCTCTTCTCCCAATAAATATGTACTCTCACCTACATTCTTTCTTTCTTCGAATTTGTTTTTCTATGCAATGTATAAATTCTATCAAGCTCGTCTTCCATGCAAGCACAAACAAATTATCTTGTTAACACAAATTACAGATGCCTCTCAAGTAAATATGAATATCGTGGAGCCAGATCGTGTATCCTACTTAAAGAAAACCTGATACCAAGACACACCTATGCCTTAACACTAACTTTAAACTCAAACAGATACTGTAATAAGCACATCAAGAAAAGTCATATCAAGAAAAACATGTATCCAGGTATCCTTACATTTGTTTCTGCTCACTGTGCAGATAAGATTTTTCACAATATTCTGCAGCGGAATAGAGTTGAGGTCTTAAGTTCTTGAGCTCCTGTAAGGACAACGACGTGCTAATCAAATTATTATCAAAGCACAATTTGCTCTTAAAATAGCACAACATGCACATCAGTCAAAGGAAAAATTATTCAATAAGCATTAGCAAAGAAATGCAATAAGAAGATAGAACCAGTCAATCAATCAAAAGATTACGCTGCAAGTACTCTATCAATGAACACAACTATGTACCAAATTGAGACACAACACCATCACAATCTTTGCAAAGTAGTCTTCATTTTTTTTTTTTTTTTTTCCTTCCTAAGAGTAAAATTTATAATACAAACCTAAGAGTAAAATTTATAATATAAAAGCATTTAATGCTACAAAAATAAATAAAAAAACTCAAACACTCAATGCTATTAAATGGAACAGTTTACAATGCTGCTACTAGTTAGGTAGCTAACAAAATACCAAGATTTTGAATCTTAAGCTTCTTGTAATTAAAACAAAGATACAAAATTCCAACTTTTTTTCAACTTTCTCTTTGTTTTTATTATCAGCAACAAAAACAAAGCCTTCGACAAAGTCAAAGTCAAACTGATAATCGAAAACAGAAGAAATTCAAAACCGAAATATCATAAACACATATCCAGTAAACAGGCACACTCACTAACCACAATAAACGCCACAAACAAATCAAGAAATCAAGAAAAGATCAGATCTGGTCCCAAATTTAGAACGAGAGAGAGAGAGAGGGAGAAACAAAACCTGCAAAGCTTTGACGAAGCTTTTGCTACGCTCCATTGAGACCTCATCGAACGTCATGGGCCGATTCTCCAGCCTCGGTTGTTCAACTTCCATGTCTCAAACCCTAGAGAATTAAATGAGACTTTGAAACTAATGAAGAAGGAAATGTAAAATTAGAATGATAGTTAGATTCGCGGGTGGGGATTTTGGTAAGATGGTTAATCAAAAAATAGACAAGTAAAGTAGAGAGGATGAGTGAAGTGGAAGCGATTCCCAGAGAGTGGAAATTGATGTATATTTGATGGAGTCAATGGCAAGGGAAAATGACTTGGCCGAGTAATGTAATGTATTCTGTTTTTGTATTTATTGGGGTGGTTGACACCGCTTCACAGGCACGGTGGTTTCGGCAGCCAACTAATGATCTAATATAAATAACTAACGGCAATTGTCCCTTCCGGATTTCGACACGTAAAGACGGTTTTACCCTTGTTACCCGTACGTGGGGCCCGGTCCACTTAGAGTCAACAACTAGATTGCCTCTAATTTCATCGACGTCACGTCAGCGTTCAAATAAAAATATATCACATTATTTTCAAGCGCAAAATACAGAAACTTCCCCGGCGTTTGCCATAATTACACAATACGCTTAATATATCATTATTTTATTTTCAAAAAATAAAATTAAGCAATTTATCATTATTTTCACCATCTTCTTCATTCATTATCATCTTCTTCTTCTTCATCTTCATCATCTATTAACCTCACTCCTTCTTCATCATCTTTATCATCAATTAACTCCATCATCTCCATTTCATCATCATCTACATAATCCATCAATTTCATCATCTCTATCCTTGTTATTATCTTCTTCATCTATCATCTCCTTTCTTCATCATTTATCAACCAAAGTCACAGAAACTCACAGAAAAAAGAAAAAAAAAACTCGAAAGAAAATTTTAAAAAATTAAATAAATATCTTTGGGTCTCCACCATGAAGACTTAAGCATATCTAAGTCTCCACAATGGAGACCCATGGAGATCATCTTAAGATCGATCAGGTATCTACTATTAAGATCCAAACGATCTCTAGTAGAAACACAGCTTTACCTGAGACCCAATTGATCTTCATTGGTGGTATCCAATGGTGGAGACCCAATCGGTCTCTAGTAAAGATTGTTTGGGTCTCCAACGTTTGATACATAAACAGTATCCATCCATGGAAACCATCACTAAGTCTCGATCCAAAATTTTTAAATTTTTTTTGGAAGAATTTTTAAATTTAATTTAACTTATATGATTAATAGATGAAAATACTCTCAATTAAAACATAAAATTGTCCTCAATTAAATATGATGTAACAAAATTTGATTGGTTAGTTTTTAAAGTTATTTAGTATAACTTAAAATGATCAAATTACCCTTCAATGATTTCTATAAAGTTTGGTTAATGATTGGTTAACTAGCGAATGAAATGTTTTTGCCTGAGTTTATAAAACTTCGAGTGATATCAACATAAAAAGGGTCAAAGTTACTGTTTTTGTGTAATTATAGCAAACATCTGGGATTGTTATATGTATTTTGTTTTGTTTTCAAATATGTGGCATTTTTGTGCATCCACTCCAGTTTATATTTAGTATTGGTAACTCCATCTAACACAATTTTGTTAAACTATTATAAATTATAATTTACGAGAGATGATTCAAATTTATAATCATAAAGGTGTCTATGTAAAAAATATGTTATCTTGGTATAACTATTTAATTGAAATATCCCAATCCACTCCTAATTTACTCAACTTCAAATTTGTAAAATGGCTATAACTTGAAATTGTTGAGATAGTACATTGTAACATTTTTAAAATATATGTTGATGCCATCTCTACATATGTCAATTAAGATAATACAAATAGATAATATGGTATTACTAGAATTTAAATTTATAAGCACTTGCTACCAAATAAAAAGGCAGAAGAAAAGAATATGTATGGAGAGTCGAGGTTGGAGGGTGGTAGACATCTTTTAGGTTGAAAGTAGAAACCATGGCCAACAACATAAATGATGGAGGAATGATAGTCATGTATCGATTATCATAATAGAGTGATCAAAGTCATGGGACCTTTAGCAAATGATCGGTGGCGGTGATGTGACATAGCACCAAAATGAATCAATGAAATTTCCTTTTGCAAGTTTGCATCAAACTGCTCTCTGTCTTCTTTCTTTCTTGTTTCACAATTTTTTTTTTTTTGTCTTGATTGCAGGGACCAAGTGGTTAACATGGTACGATACAATATCAGTCATGATGAGTCGCTCGTTGGCACCAAAAGAAGAAAAAAGAATCATTTCGACGATTCTGGCCGGCCCACTACGGCCCACAACTTTGGCCTTTTTGTTATATGACACTAGGGCTCCCACAAGCAACAAATTCATGGATCAAAGTAGCAAATTCTGGTCCAACACAAAGCTAACAGATCATGCTGGTATGTTCTTGTTTAACTCCAATTTCATTTGTGCAAAGTTTCTTGAACATGATCGTTGCACACTGGAAGAGAGAATACACATGCTGTGGATCTAATAATTATGTATCATATAACTTACGCTCATAAACTTCCACTGTACAATATTTATACAACTCATATACAATATCGTCCTCAGTTGACAGCTCACCACAATAGGCTAATACAGTGCACGTTTGCTATGTTTACAACTAGACTCAAGCCAACCTTTGTTCAAAGTCACTCCAGTTACATATTGCAATCCAAATTGAGTTACCACACACTGAAAATGATGCCAACCTCAAGGGCTCGGTACTACTTGATCATAGCGCAACATATACCAAAATTTGTTGAGAAATTTTGCAAAGCTAAGTTCTATCAGAGGATGAGTTTTCAAAGTAAGTAGGTTTTGGGGTTGAGGGGCAACTGATAGATTGGATTAATTCCTGCACAGCCAACACTCGGAACTTTGGAGGTGAATTCAGAGCAATGTTGTCAACTCGGTGCTCATAGATCTTGCCATTCTTGTCAAGTTTGTATTCAGAAGTGCCGTCAAATCGACCACGACTCTCCCAAGGGACTCGTGGAATGCCATGGACAGTCCAGCGAACCATTATAACATTCTCCATGGGCTGCCAGACACTTATGATATCAAGCCACAATGCCCTGAAAAATATCCTGCCATGGAATCGTAGTGCCCAGAAAATCGATTTATAGTTCTCAAGACCGGCAAAAGTATTCATAGGATCTTTAAATACAATATCATCCCTGAACAGAGGAGAACAAATGAATTGTTAGCTAATAGTCGAAAGGAAAAAACGAAGCCAAAATCTGGATCAATAATGTATTTTGCTTATAATTCAATAAAGCATGATAACAATAAAAAATAATTATAATAATAATAGTAGCAGAACCTAATGATCAATGTTTCAGTGATAGTACTTGCTGATACATTAAGATAAAAGCAAGGCACATCATATGGTCATATAAAACTAGAAGAGCAATAAATGAGCATTATTCACAAAAATCAATGCAGGTGATTCTCATCTGGGTTTATTAACAAGAAATAACGTACTAAATACCTCATCCTTTCTGCAAAGCACAAATACATTTTGAAAAGTTGCAAACAAGCCATCACAAGTACTGGCAAAATTATAAACACACTCAAGTACCATACAAAATGTTCAACTCCTAAATGACCACAAAAATTCCTAGCCCTTAGCAACATCCACATGATGCTCAATAATCAACAGTTCAACACCATAGATTTATCACCTAAAAATTGACAAACGACATCCAAGATCATGAAAACACCTTACTGAACTCCCTCTGCTACGAAATATAACTTTGAAGAATGAAGACACACATAGCTACCTTGACCAACCTAATTCCGGAACTCAACATTCAAAATCAATCATATTCATTTCTCAATTCAATATTCGGAAAAAAATAATAATAACAAAGACAGAAAATCTGTCGTTGCCCATCTTAATCACGATCAAGAGCGCCAATCAAACTCTAAATAAATAACCAAATCGCGCACCCTCTGATTGTAAATCAATAAGACACGCATAGACTATCTCAATCAGTCAAAATTTCAGCTGATGGCATTCATTCTTGAATTTAACAAATGTTTCTAACAACCAAAACAAGTAGTAACCATGTAATTTACTTCATTTTCGTAAAAGCTAAAACAACATAACCAAACAGTGAAACAGTTGATCATGCAAAAAAATCGTGTTAACATCATTGAATTCAAAAGCTAACCCTCCAGTTATCAAATACAAAATACAAGCAGCAAAACGATCGAATTATAACCTGTAGATATCGAAATTTAGCTCTCTATAAAAGAGCGCAGGAAAATCCTCTCTTAGAGACCGAATCGCATAACCCATGTTCACGTAGTAATTCTGCTTCTCTTCTTCTTCTTTGCTCGGCTTGACAGGTGCTGAGAATTGTCCATACAACCTAACATTTTGTTCCAATCCCGAAACCCTAACCTTAGCCCTAGACCCAATCTTCTCGTAGCTGCTCAAATTCGTCAAATTCTTGTGATTCCTAGAGATAGGGTTAGGGTTGAAGAAGATTTTGGAGGAGATTTCCGGTGAAGATATGAGAAAAGCCATTGAAAACACTGCAATTTAGGGTTCGAAGAATATGAAATAGTACAAAATTTATTAAATTAAACAACAACAAACCATTTTTTTTTTCTGGAAAGTGAAAGTGAAGCGTATGAGATATATATATATATATTCTAAAAAAACAGCTGGAAAATGTGAATGAGAAGGGGAAATCTGTTTGGATAATAAAGATTATGCGATTTGGATAATTGGAATTATCGTGGTTGATTAAATTATAAAATATCTGATTGGCGGGTGGTTTTTGTCACAGTACATCTCAGACGTACGATTGCCATAGTTTGGAATATTAATCTGCTACGGCCGATTCTTTAGTGTCCTTGTGAGCTTCAGCCGATCATGGTGAGATACTTAAACTTTTTATGAATAAAAAATAATAGGAAGAAAAATAATAATTAGATAATTCAATTTTTCTTTCATTGGATAGCTTAAAATTAGAGAACGTGTAAATTATAAGTTTTTATTTAAGTTGATATTAAATACATTAAAAATTATAAAAAAACATTTCATAATAAAGGGAAAAACTACTATGATATAAAATAATTTTTCAAAGAGGAACGTATCAATACAAAATCTTAGAATCTTTAAATATATAATAAAGACATTTTCATTTGTCAATATATCCATATTACAAATAAAATGGAGATGAGTTGAAAAATGCAGACTTCATTCTTTTTTTTAAACATATGGATTTTAATAATTGGAGGATTATTCAAATTTGCAGCCATTAAAATGTGAGTGTGAAAAACTATCACTAGACCCATCTCATCTTATTAAAACTGCTTCTCAAATTCACCTCCTCACCTAATTTCTTAGATTATGAAAATCAATCATCTCAAATGCATATTCCCTCTAAAAGATGCTTAAAAAGAGAAGCATTTTTTTCTTGTTTGTTCATGACAAAGCATATTCTAAGATGCTGATTGCTGAACACGGTTTTTTTTTTTGGTTTACTTTGGTTACAAGAAAAAAAATATATGATTACTATTTGTGATGACAAACCAACATATTTTTAGATTGATCTTCCACCAAAGCATTCGTTTTTGAAAGTGTAACCCAAAAAAAAAAAAAAAACAAAGATTGATCTCAATTAAAATGTACTGTAAATTAGACACAGCACGATGACAATTTAAGTCCATCTAAACCAACTACAAGATAAGAAGCTTTCAATGTTGATGACACATAACCTTGCAGGCCATCGGATTATTAAAGGTTACGCTCTGGCATAAATCTGTCTGCTAGTCCAGCCGCCTCGAAAGTGGCTTCACTTGCGCAATTAGGGTCTGCCAGGTATTGCAATGCTTAAACTGGTAAGAGTTGTACCATTTGTGGCCATTTTTTCTGTGGCATATTTCCCTTTTTTTTTTTTTTTTTTCTGTATGAAAGAGTGAGTTACCAGTTGCAAAGTTTTACTACTTACGAGTTATGAGTGATTGACTTGGTTTTAGTAGAAAGACTATTAAGTTCTAAATTATAATAATCAAATCGGAGAATTTTCAAATTTTATTTTTATCGAGAGCCATGCCTAGAAGTTATTATCAAACAAACAGAAATCAAGGGAATTGCTACATCTCATTGCAGAATGATTGCTGCTACAAGATCATATAAACTGAATGATTGACGTGAGATTTTGGTTGCTTTTGAGGTTTGATGCAACAAACACAACGGGCCAACCTCAATAGCGAAAACAAAACTAGATGGCATTTTCACTCGACATTATAGACACATTAGTCAAACATATCTGCTAGACGTCGAAAATTGGCATTCTATGAAACATCAATTGTTTCAACTTTCAAGTCACAAAGGAAAACCAATAAAATAGTAAGAGGCTAAGTTTCCTCAAAAAAAAAAAATGTACGATGCTAAGTATAAATTTCTGACATTTAATGTGTGATAGGCATAAAGTATATAAAGTGATGCTCTGCTGAAAATAACAACCTGGAAGTGGAGAGACAGACATTTCTTTCTTCGGTTCCCTGTTGATATAGGACATGAACATATACCGAACCATGTCACAACAAGGCATCTGATGCATTTCTTTGGTTCCCTGTTGATATAGGACATGAACATATAACGAGCCATGTCACAACAAGGCATCCGATGCATTTCTTTGGTTCCCTGTTGACATAGGATATGAACATATACCGAGCCATCACAATAAGGCATCTGATGCATGTTCCTTCAAACCCTTTTAACATGGTTGTTAGTCAAAAGTGAGGCAGATGTCTTTTAAAAGCATTAAGTTGTCTCGAAATATCTCTTGACCTACAGGGCAAGTGTTCACAGCTAGATCGTATATCCAGATCCAGATCCAGATAGAATTTCAATCAAGGGTTACAGGCGACAAACGGTCAACAATAACAATACTTTCATACCATGCTCCTAGGCTGAATTCTAATTCACTAGCGCACGGCGAAGTTGAAACAACCTTTGATCTACCTAATTGCATTTTCTACCAAACAGATCTTTACAAACATTGAAAGACATCGCTGTCATACTCATATTATATCATGCTCATGCAATCTAACTAATCAGTTTCTTGAATGGATACAGATATAGACACATTCTTCATAGCTGTTCTAATATAAAATAACAAGATATTTTTTCATATACGCATTATTTATAAACAAATGTTCAAGAAAAGAGCAATAATAGGATTGATATATTTGCCAATAATATTCAATCAATCGCCTAATAAACAAGGTGATAAATACTTCCAATGAAAATCTGCACAACTATTAGACAAATCTCCAAAGGCCAATGGCATTTTATAGCAGGTTGAAACAATCCACAGATTAAACATTAAGAAAAGGAAAGCAAAACATATGATATATCTGACCGCAGTTCAAAACCAAAAGATGCTACCAAAATACCGATCAATAGCCAACAAAATTTCCGCCTCGGCCAAGCAATGCCTAAAGAATCATAATGATAATAATAAGGCTCCTGCATCAAAACTCAACCATGGGTATTAACAGCTTCCCAGAGTAGATTCTTGGGCACAGGGTTTGTCAAGTCCCTAGCCTGTAGAGCAGCAGACCTGAGAGTCCTGATGGTCCAAACATTGGCCTCCCAGAAGGACAAACTCCTGTAAGGCAAATTGTGCTTCTTGCAAAGATCCTTCACAATAGGCGAAACCTTCCTCAATTGGCACCTAGGCAATCTTGGAAACAAATGATGCTCAAGTTGAAACTGCAAACCGCCATGAAACCAATCCATCCAAGACGAGCAAGCGATATCCAACGTCCCACTTGTTTGCTTTTCAAACCAGTCATTGCCACTAGGAGGTCCAATATACACATTGGCCGCGAAATGGTTCAGACAGAATTGAACATGCTGGATCGATGTAACAGCAAAACTTGTAAGCACAAACATCACTTTCTCCTGCCAGTTTGGTAGATAAGAAACAAGAAGAGGGAACCAAGTCCAAAACACAAGAATTCCAAGAATGTTCAAACCTCTATCAGGGATCTTTCGTTTTGAGAACAACAACAACAATGTTTGCAAGTACAAATTAACCCTGGCAACACACATAATGGGATAAAAAGTCCAATGCTGGTAACTCACAAGAAACCTAGCAACAGGATCGAACGTCAACTTCCTGCCGTAAAAGCAAGACGTAATCGAATTGAAAAAACGATTAGATACCGCAAAGACAGGCATGTGTTGAAGATCAGGATCGTAATCAAGACTATTGCAAGCGATGTGATGGGCATTGTGAGTCCACTTCCACCAAGCAATGCTGATGCCAGTAAGACAATTCCCAGATATGAGTTGCGCGATTTTATTGTAACGACGAGTGGTCATGACCTGGTAGTGTCCAGAGTCATGCCCAACATAAGCACTTTGAATCCAGAGAAACCCCAACAACGCGGCCGATCCCAGATGGGCCCAAACACTCTCACAACACAAAACGCCGTAAAGAACCACACCGAACATCAACGCAACACACGTGAGCGCACAACAGGCCACGTGTTGCTTCTTCTCGAACATACCCTGTTTGGCGAACTCGGTAGCGAGTTTCCTGTAATCCTTGGAGACCTCGGAGACCTGGAAGTCCTTGAGATGGTAGCCAGTGAACATACTGTCCAGATATTTCCACGCTGTACCTGGATGGTAGGCAATGAACGCATCGGTCACGTCTTGACCTGCCAGATTCAAAAGAGGAATGTCGCCAGCCAGGATGCTCCTGAGCCCAATCCGTCACATTGTAAACTTTTCCCTGTATTGAGATCCACAAGTCCCCACGCTTGTTGTGCTTTTGAAGCTCCTCTGCTGTAATGTATTTCTTTCCGCTCTCCATTGAAAAGAATCAAAGAATCAGAAACCAAACAAAACAAAGAAAAAGATTTGGCTATATTTTGTTTAAAAAAAAAAAGGATCAAAACAAAACAAAACAATAGAAGCCCTTTATATTCGGGCTATCAGAGAGGTGTCTGAGTGGAAGAGAAACAAGCTCATGGAACAGAGATTTTGAGATCTCTATTTCCCTCTTCTCTCTCTCTCTCTCTCTTTCGCCCTCTGTCTATTCGCTGTGCTTTTTTACATTAACATGTGTGGGGTTCCTTAACAGCGAAGCCGTGGGTCGCGGTTAAACATTAATTTTATTTTGATATTGATACGTTACAGATGATAGAGTAAAAAAACTGTGGACTCCTCCTGTTTATTATGTGACCTTTTTTCCTGTTTTATAACCTTTTCAGGAGAGAAGTCCAATCACGTTGACGTGGGGTCCACGATTTGAACGGCTTAGATTGTGCGGGAACCTGTTGTTACGGTAGGCACGTGTTGAAGATATTTTGGGGAGTGGTGATTGCCTGGCATGTGAAGTGTGCATGTGTGATAGGGCGAAATATTTGCGTGGTTAGGTTTCTGCCAGACAATATAATTAAACTTCTCAGGTTTTTTTTTCTTGAAATGCTAAAAAGTTCTTAAATATGTATTTTTATTTGGATTTAACCAGCTTACCTGATTACTAATTTTGTCCATAAATTATACTCCAAAACATTTTTTTTCTTTTTTTAAAGGATAAAAAAAATCTTTTATGGATTTAGCTATCTGTATATTTCCATAATTTCGATTTTAACTATTTGATTGGATGATATAATTTTATTATTTTCCAATTTTAGCCAATCATAGGATTCTTTACTATTTTTTCTTTTTTTTTTTCTTAAAATTAGGTTCAAATTATTTTTCTGTTTTAAGTCTAACTATTTGGGGTGATGTAAATTCACCAGTTTTAGCTAATTACTTGATTATTTATCTGTTTTTTTTTTTCAAATTTTCCTTTATCTTTTGATGGATTTTCAAATTTTCATTTCAAAAAAGTTAAATTTTTAAAGACTTAAAGTTATCTCTATAAATTCAAATTATATTTCTATTTCAAAAAAAAAAAATCAAATTATATTTCCATTTTTTAGTACTAACTCGAGTTTATTGTTAATATCGAATGATACCAACTTGACTTTTACTTGAAGTGAATGCACACTCGACCTTTAATACGACGCACCCCATAACACAATCAATATTACTTGTACCTCAACAAGATGATTGATGTGATTCGATCATTCGGACATCAAGAGTGGTGATGGGTGATTTCAAATTGTAATGGAAATTCAGCCGTTGAATTTGACAATAGACTTGTAGGTGTACACAGGTTTTACACGGTAGAAAAGCCCGACAATGCCATGCCGTGCTAGGGAAGTCACAGCTGTTTTCGACTTAAGAGCTAAGATTCATCGTGAGCGATCAACCCAATGAAATTGTTGTTTTAATTTGGGAAATACAATAAAATAAAATAAAAATGAGCTGTATATATAATAATGTTTTTTCCATTATTAAGACTGTTTATAAGTTGGTAGTTGATACCAAGTACCGACGTGAAGCGAGCACCTGCCAGTCACGCATTGTTATTATGAAGATCCCTGGACCCATTGGAGGGTCGCTTCTAAATGATAACGCACCTTGATATTTCTGTATTTTAAAGCATATGGCATGTGTAGAATCAGATTCAGGCATCTCAACACTCGTATAAATATCTCTACCCTTTTAAATACCAATTTAATCACCAACTTTCCCTTCGTGCATAAAAACAATTCTTCGTATTCAAAAAGGCAAAAATAAAGATATATGAGCACTGTAGGTGGCCTAGTGGATAAGGCCTGCCTCACCTACCGTCCATAATATGTGATCATTTTCTCATTTATTTGTGGGTAGTCCCGCTTGTTTATGAGTAATCCTTTCCTAATTTTGAAAATAGATATTCAAACTAGCTCAGAAAATGTAATATCAATAATATATATACATATATATATATAAAAATCATCTTGTCTTTATGTTTTTACGATATTACGATTATAAGCAATTATAGTATCCAAATATGTTAATTTATTTTTTTAAGTTATTACGATTGGTTCAAATTTTAATGAAGTAAGTCACAATCAAATTAGAGCTACCAACCAATCTTATCTTATCATTAAATTCTGAATTTAACTATCTTACTTAATCACTAATTTTATCCCTTAATGAGAGCTATTGGACCTTAAATTTAATTTACATATTAATTGTAATAAATCTCATTTATTATTTGTTTTAATATCACTGTTGTTACTCCGAATTTGGCTTAATGAAGGTCCTTTATATCTCATAAATAGCATGTTGAATAAATTCAAAAGTTGCACCAATAATTTGGTATAGGAGATCATTTGAGGTATAAGTTTTTTGTTAAAAAAAAATGTATGTTGATAAACGAGTTGATTAAAAAATGAGATATGTTTGATAGTGACACATAACGAAAACTACCTCCGCATGTAATTACTTTTTCTTCTTTTTGTTTTAAAGAGATGGAAGATTAGCTTTAGTGAAGCAAAACCTATCTAGATGTGACGTTAACTTATATATTTCATTTTGTAAGTTATCTCTAGATATATAGTCTTAATGAAGAAGTTATCTTAAGCGTACATATATTTTTATCTAGATCTTTTAGATTCTTTAAATAGATTTTTTAAAAGTAGATATTTTATAATTAAAAAAAATAATATATTACATAACAATATTTAAGAAAATACTACATTTATAATTATAAAAATTACAAAATATAATAAAGTGACTGGTATGAGTTTTGAAATAAAATATCAAAAACTCAAAGTGTAGCAATAATAAATAGAATTGCAATTTGATCACACAAAATTTGTGTTATGCTATTTCTCCAATTTTTTTCTTTCATTCTCTTCTTCTTCTTCAGGGAGTATAGGGAATATGAAAATTTTTTTAACTATCATAATTACATACGTATGAGGTCTCATAATAGTTAAACTAAAACTAAATGGAAAATAGCCAAAACACATATATATCAGCCATAGGACATTACGGGGGGTTTTGACAAATTTTAATGATGATAAATTATTGTATACTTGGTGGCATATATATTATGGCACAAAAATTTATTAGTTTCTATAAAATCAAAATAGGACATACCACCAATGGCTAGCCCACCCAACCAGTTCTTTGTATAATCCGATCACATCATAGTGTGTGTCACATGATGTCTCTCTTGATCATGTCCAAAAGGCCGTTCAAAGCTTTTTCAATGCAACAGAAGTTTTACTCTTAATCTTCATAAATAAATATCTTAACAAGGTTTTAAATATATCAGCCATCGAACTCTTATCCTTCTGCCCGTCCAAATCTCTGCTATGTTGTACACAATCACAGGTATATGAACATGAACATAGGAAATAAAAAACACAATCACAAACGCTAAATTACTAAAATTAGTTGATGACCTAACCAACCAAAAAAATATATATTCAACTTCTAATGTGCGTTTCAAAAGATCCCATAATATTAGAAAATACATAAATCGATACCATTAAAAAATTAATTTAAAAGAAAATTAAAACACAGAAGATAGTAAAAACTTACCGATTAAAAAAATACTTTTCAGAGTATTTTGATTAAACAAATATATAGAATGAAAGTGGAGTGCTTTATATATTAAAGAAAGTGTATTAGGGTTTGAAGTCTAAGGGTATAGTAATATTAATAAAATATAATAAGGTTATATTAGATATTTTAATTTTTTTTCTTTAACAAAAAAAAAAAAAAAACTTAAAAAGCTCAACTTGAAAAAGCTCAAATTTTTATATTCATCCCATATATATATATATTTCAGTGTTTTTTTTTTAATTGCTCAAAAACTCTACTGGAGAACAGCCAAACAACACAAATAACTATAAAAAAAAAAGGTTTGAGGAATTAAAATAACTGTTTTAACTAGTAAATAAGCTATACCAAAAGTACACTTAAAAGTAGTTAGTTTGCATGTTGCAATATAAAAAAGTCCATAAAACATTAGGACTTTATACGCACATTGTAATTTATATGGAATATCTTACCGAAATGGAATTTAATATATTAATTGTTTCAAGAATTAAGAGTTATAGAATGAATCATCCTTATTTAATTTCTCATTCTAAGCTGGGAAATTTCTTGTTTGAAGTTTTCTTATATTAGTTGGATTAGGTTTGTTTGTCTGTTAAGATAATTCTTTATTGTTATTTTATTTTGAATCTTTATATTCGTCCTTAAGCTTTTTGATGCTAAGTTAGTTTGAAATTCAAGTTCAACTGAAGCAAATACTTTCTTAAGAGTTAAGAGTTCCCTTGAAATTTGAAATAACTAAAAAAATATCCGTTGTTTCAAAATGGAGATAAAATCTGAGTTTGATGTCATCATATAATTTATGATTTTTTAATAAAATATTTTATTTATTATTAATTTTCTTTTGAAAAATTTTATTATTATTATTATTGATGTGACTCATACAGCCATTTCTTTGAGATATTCATTGTTCGACTTTTAAAAATTAATTTTATATATGCACCCTATGTTTGTAATGACTTAAAAAGTATATAAAATGATATCTAATAAAAAGAAATAGGGTATCTATTTTCAAAAAAAAAAAAAAAAGGAAATAAGTATCAATACAAACAAGACCTTAGCAAGATGGGGCCCGAATCTTTTCAAATAATAATAATAATAATAATAATAATAATAAGGGTAAATTGCACAAACCTATTTGAGGTTGGTAAAATTATACAAAATAACAATATTTGTAAAACTCGCACTGCCCTCCCATGAGGTTTCTGAAACTTAATACAAACCTTATTTGTAATGAGTCAACTATTAATTAAGATAAACAGTCAAAGTCAATTTAAGCAAAATTATCAAAAAGCCCTAAATAAATTAATATATTTTCATTTTAATTTTAAAAAATAATTAAAATTTATTTTTTTTAAAAATCTTATCATCTTCTACATCACCTCCAACAAATTTTCTTCATCATTTTTTATATCATTATCAATATAAATTCTTCTTTATCATCAGTTTAAACATAACACACATGTTTAATCAATCTCACAACCCAAATCTTCAACAAAAAAACCCCCTACAATCACATTTTCTCACCAACCAAACACCAATCAACAACCACAAGAGATCATCGCAAATTCACTAAGGTAGTTCAAAACAGAAAACTAACAAAGAAATTCAACTAGACCCACAAGAAAATTCAATATTAAATTGCAACCAAAAATTCAAAAAAAAAAGAGAGAGTTTGAAGAGAGAGAGAGAGTAGATGAGAGAAGATGAGAGAGGAAAAAGAAGAAGATTATGAGAGAAGAAGCAGAAGAAGATGGGAAAGGAAGAAGAAAATGAGAGAAAAAAAAAAAGAATATAAGAGTGAAAGAAGAAGTTGAGAGAGCTTAAAAAGAGAGAGAGAGTAGAAGAATATGAGATAGAAAGAAGAAGATGTGAGAGCTTGAAGAGAGAGAGAGAGAGGTTTTGTTTTCTATTTTTTAAAATTATATATATGTTTTTTAAATAAACTAAAAATATATGTTATTAAAAAATTAGATACTCATATGATTTAATGTCATTTGATAATTTTACCCTTATCTAGTGGCACTTAACTGCTGTTTATCAACGGCAAGATGCTGACAGGAGAGGTTTGTGTTGATTTTTAAAAACCTCAGGAGAGAGTAGTGCAAGTTTTTCAAATATTATCATTTTTGTGCAATTATGATAAATCTCAGGGTCGTTTGTGCAATTTGCCCTAATAATAAAGATAGGGCTGAAATTTTAATCTTTTTACAATCCATTTTTTTTCCGTAATTATGCTCTAAAGACACTCAATATTTAATAATAGAATTGCTAAATATATTTTTGTTTTCAAAAACGAACTTATTACATTTTCACAGTCCTATTCTATAAACATTTTATTTTAAAAAAATAAATTGAAAAACGCTTATTTGGAAAACTCTTGATTATCTTTTATTCATAAGAAACTGCATTCCCTTATTAGTATAATCAAACTCATTTTAATCAAGTTTCATTTTATCCCAAAAATTAAACAGAGTGCAAGTTTAGAACTAATAAAAACATTGTTTTTAGTTATTGTGGTCCTTTGAGCGGCACACATTCACCACCACTTTCTAATAAAAATGAGCATGAAAAGCATTTAAAAATGATAAAATTAGGGCCTTGAGTTTATAAGATATTATGCATTCTAAAGATTTATGTGTAAGTATTACTTAAAAATTTTGTTTCTTATTAAATAATTTTAATTATGAATAAATTTGTTATCAATGAAAAGATATTAAATTGGAGTGTGAATAAATATTTGATGGGTTGTCCACGTTCAACAACATTAGTCTTCATTTAACCCATTAATTTTAAATCATGTCAATAATTTAAAAAAAAAAAAACAATTCAGTTAATTTAATTACCTATATAAAAGTCTAAGATAATTTGAAACTTTTAAGTTTGATTATATAATTCAACTGACTACTCACGTTTAAGAAATAAAAATAATCATTCTCAAAAATAAAATAAAATAGAATAAAAATAATAAATTATAATATAATATTATTCAAAATAGGCAAAATGAGAACCCACACATTTACAATTTAGGGTCTCATTTGGTGTGCGGGATATGATTGGATAATTTATATGAGATTGGATTTGATTGAACTGGATGAAATGAGATGAGATAAGATTGGATTAGATGTTATCCCATATTTGATGAAACATATGATAGAATTAAAAATACTGCGTATAAACTTAGATTTTGAAGTAATTTTTTAGGGACTTTTCATAAATTTTGCAAACTATGACTAAATAAACTTACCTCCACCACCACCACCACCACCGTTGCTCACATCCTTCACCACCATCCTCCTAAATCAATGATCTATAACGTTGAAAAAGATGGACGATCGGTGATGCCGAAAAAGCTAGGAGATTGGCGACATCAAAAAAGATGTCGACGATGTCGAAGAAGATGGACGATCGACGAGCGCATAAACTGTGATAGGCATGAAGCGAAAGGGGAGAAAGGCGAGAGAGTAGGACTAGTACTGGACCAAAAAGTGATTCAACCACAGTCCAAATCGCGCAATAAACACAATCTAGAGGTCTTGAGTTTAAGTCATATTTCTTCTCCAAGCCTACTAATTTAATGTTTTGTTCATGTTATATCAACAGGTCATATCAATAATTGTTATGTCTAATATTTTAAAAAGGTATATATTGATTTAAAATAATGTATTTTATATTTAAACATGTTAAATGTGCTAGCGGAGTTGTAAGGGTTATAACTCAAACACGACTCATTTATTTTGTCTTTAACATCTTGACGCATAGCGATTAAAACCGAATAAGATCAAATCAAAACCAACTAATTTCATGTCATCTTCATGTTGTATCAACGGTTCAAGTCAATAATTGGACCTATATACATATAACACTCTAGAGCAGACTAACAAGAGAAAGAAATTGATAATAAGAAAAGACATGATTTATCTTGCTGATTTAAGGTAGCACACAGTGACACAGTACCGGACAGAAAACAAATAAAGACATATGATATATCTTACTGATATAAAGGTAGCACACAGTGACACAGTACCAGGACAGAATACAAATAAAGACATATATGATATATCTTACTGATATAAAGGTAGCACACAGTGACACAGTACAGCACAGAATACAAATAGACTGAGAAATGTCATTAACACATTGCTCTTAATAGAAGAACTGTATCCACTTTGATCGTCATAGTACTTGGACCACAACATGACACCTCCATACTTGGCAGAACCCTGGATTGCTGGAAGCACTTTGGAAGTCAGGTCACTTGCAGGAATGAACCCACTTCCGGCAGCTTCAGTAGAAGCAGGAAGCCCCAGGAAAATTTGGGTAGCTAGAATATCCGTGGTGCATTGCTTCCATGCATCTTTAAGATTTGTAACACACCCAGAAGTCTATTGGCATGGGGGATTGTTGTAGAATTGGACCCAAACATAGTCAAATAGACCTGTTTGAAGGGCACCCCCTATCCAGGCACCTGGATACGGACACTGTGGAGCTGCTGTTAGGTACACTTTCTTGCCTTGTGTGCTGTAATCAGAGAGGTACCTTGCAAGATCATCCCAGTGTTGGTTTGTTCCTTCTTCAATTTCAAAGTCAATTCCATCCAAAACAGCATCCCCTAGCGGACGTTCAAATGATTGCCCCCCAAGGAAGTTATCCCAAAGATAAGTCGCGACTAGCCTAGCATCGTCAGAGGAGGTCAGGAAGTAGCTCCCTGCACCTCCCCCGATCGAAAGCATCACTTTGATTCCTTCAGCTTGGCATGCCTTAATGTCTGAGCTCAAATTGGCACAGCCACTGTTGGTTGGATCACAGTGACCAGCAAGGTTGATCACAGGATTCAGACCACTCCCAAATGTGGGAAGAAAGGCATAGTTCACAAACAGATAGTTTCCTGTGGCACAAGTGTCTGCCAAGGTTCCTTCATTTCCATTCTGGCCCCAGTAGACAGCAATCCCGCATCAATACCAGTTACTAGCATTAGAATTGCAGAGAAGAGCAATAATGGTACTGAATTTGATGATGTCAGTGCCATTTTGTATAACCGAAGTACAAGTCTTCAAGCCAAGTTTTCTTTGGTGCTTGAAAGTGTTAGAGGAAAAATACCTCCTATAGCAGAAGCCATGACCCAATTTTTGTGTCTTTACATGTGTTTTTTCCTGCAAGTTCGCGTGGTATTACTGTTACAAACTCCCAGCTATAATTTATTTAAACGAATGAATGTAGTTTCACGCATATGGTTTGTTTGAATATAATTGAAATTTCCTCGTTTTCTCATTGTCAGTTCTATTATGATACAAAATCTATCTTACAATCCGTGCATGGGCAATAGTGCTTTGGTTTCATATAATTGTCTTTTTTGTCTCAAATTGTTTTAGGTATATACGGTGACTCACCCAAAGAAAACGACAAATGCTAGAGGCATAATTTCAGGACAAATTTCTCAGAATAAAATTGGCGGCCAATACTCAAAAAAAAAAAAAATTGGCGGCCAATAATACGGTCCTGCTTCTTTGGCTTTATTGGATGTCGGTCATGACTCACGGGCACGGGCAACATTTTGTGACAGGCTGTAATTGAAAATTATGTGTAGTAAATGAAAATCCTCTGGTTGTTGATGTCCGAACTCTTAAGTTCACATATGAACCAGAGAACTTATATGGACTTCCAGTTATCAAGTTGGATACTTACAGATTTTCAAATATTGAAAATCTGCCCTGGAATAGTATGTGTTAATAGTCGGAAAGCTTTACCGTTGACATAGCCAAAAACTAAAATATCACACCGACTTTTTCGCATACCAAAATATTCTCCTATAGTTGCAATTAATTTCCTACTAGAACAGAACATGCTTATGGCTACAGGGTGAAGATAATTACTAACTCAAAATTTTAGAAAATAGCTAAGCCCAATTTTATTCCTCAAATTGATTAGTCTGGGTGCATTCTTCTGCTTGTGAGGTAAATATGGTTAATGCTGTTGGTTGAATTATGGATTAAATAGCCTGAGAATCATCGCAAATTGAGGTGTACAATGACCTGTTCTCTAATATGAGAATGAATTTTCACTGGATTTGGTATGTAAGCAGCTTCTATATTTTGTAAGAGAATGTAAGTGAAGCATAGCCTGGAAGTTTTGAGAATGTCAATAAAATTTACTAATATATGCAGAGTACAAAAACAGGTGATCATAGATTTTTTAGACTTGGCTTTTGATAGCAGAGCTATAGCCACTTTGATCATCATAATATTTGGACCACAGCATCACACCCCCATATTTGGCCGAACCCTTGATAGGTGGCAGCACCTTCGACGTGAGATCAGCCACAGGAATGAAGCCGCTTCCTGCAGCCTCAGGAGAAGCAGGCAGCCCCGAGAAAATCTTGGTTGCAGTGATATCCGAAGTCCACTGTTTCCATGCATCTTCAAGGTTGCCAATATTTCCTGAATTGTATTGACAAGGAGGGTTGCTGTAGAATTGGACCCAAACATAGTCAAAGAGACCAGTCTTGAGAGCATTTCCTACCCAAGCATCAGGAAAAGGGCATTGAGGGGCTGCGGTCAAGTGCACTTTCTTGCCGCGCTTGCTATAACCAGAAAGGAACCTTGCAAGATTATTCCAATGTTGGTCAGTTCCTCCCTCAATGTCAAAGTCAATTCCATCCAAAACAGCAGGCCGAAGCGGACGAGAAGACGGTTGTCCTCCCAAGAAGTTGTTCCATAGATAAGTAGCAACTTGTTTAGCATCCGCAGTGGAATTAAGTGAATAGCTTCCAGAGGCACCTCCTAGAGAAGATAAGATCACGTACTCATAATTTCCAGTTCCACAAGTCTCAGACAGGGTACCTTCATTGCCATTTTAGCCCCAGTAAACGGCAATCCCACCAGCATTGGAACCAGTTGCAAGCATGAACAACGCCAATCTGAGGACTGAAGCTGAGATTGATAACTTGAATGCCATTGTGTGTGTGTTAGGTATAAACCAACTTTGTCTCACTTGAAACGTGCTTGTGGTACACTATGTTACAGGAGGATGCTTTTTATAGGAAAATCATGACACTCATCTTATAATTATATTTTCTATGCCCAACAACATCTAATATTTGTGTTTATGCTCTCGAGGGACGTGCCTTGGTGGTCACTTCGTCTCATGCCGTGGTGTTGTAAATTCAAGGACTGGTGTTGGCTTCACGCATGCACTATATATAAATTTAAATAGTTTCTCTGAAATGTACTTTGTCTTTTAGCTCCTGTCACCGGCCTCTATTACGGCTTTTCATTTTTATTCCACTTTTTTCCTTTGTTGTCCCTTTTTGACTACTGCTACTGATCCTACGAATTTTTAAATCTTACGCTTCTCAGTGTTCAATGCATGTTCTGTTTTTAATGCTTGATGTAAGTGATGAACTAGGACATTAAATGTCATTATTATTACAGATTGGCAAGATTATAATGAGTTTTCATGTAATGCTTAAATTAAAGTATTGTTTTCTATTGAAATACCGTTATTATCGACTTACGAAAGCAAAATGATCAGAATTTCACTTTTTTACCAGTTCTATATTTTGTACAGATCAGAATATTGAAAATGACTCTCTTATAAGTGGTTAGTCATGGCTAAAATGATTCATTGATGAGCAGATATGGATGGCAAGATCCATTGTTAGGTTTTGTCTGTTAATGAGAGCTACTCTGCATGTATTCAATAAGTGTGATTCAAAAACAGATTAAAAAATTTAAAAAAAAAAATGAAGACGCAGATATCTTAGGGGCTTTAGTCATTGGATTGTATGTTACCGGTGATCCAACCATTTTTAAGGAGTGATTGATAGAGATTTTGCCTTCTATCGTGTATTTGTGTTCCAAGTATTACTGACTTCCTCCAGTCCATGATTTCAGCAGAGTTGACTCTGCTCTTAAACAATTTGGTATGAAGTCTCACCTTATTAACAAAAACGTGAACCAGTCGTGCCAAAGTTAATGGATCTTGTAAGTCCATTTGCAATTTTATTTATTTATTTATTTTAAAAACGTCCATTTGCTATTTTTGATTAAATCAGAAGCAGCTCTAAGAAAATCAACTGTGCCGGTTAATGTGCCCATAACAGTACATTGAATATGTACCACAGTAGCCTTGTATAAAGAATTTATCTTACCTGCCATGTCAAGTCTGATTCAGCCCAATATAATAATAATATGTGAATTAGTTAATGCAACTAGTAGGATTTCTAATTATTTGAGGATTTAAAGGCAAATAATACAGGTACAATTGCCTTGGCTCTTAGTAATCTACATATTCTTAATTAGGCTTAAGTTTATGACTCCAATACTAATTTGAATATTGATATTTTACACATTTTAGTGCTCAATCGTCTTGAAAGTTTTAGTAATAAGGACAGATCAAGCAGAAAAGGAAGAAAACACTAATTTAAGGCCTCTGAAATCAGTGTATATAATTAATTATAGAAGACACAAAATACATATTTAAAAATTACATATGAAAAACAGAAAATAGGCAACAAGTCACCCATTTACGCAAAAATGGGAGACTAGTTTTAGATTTCTAGACAACGCTCTTGATAGCAGAACTATATCCACTCTGATCATCATAATATTTGGACCACAACATCACACCCCCATACTTGGCCGAACCCTTGATGGCTGGCAGCACCTTCGACCTGAGATCAGCCACAGGAATGAAACCACTTCCTGCAGCCTCAGGAGAAGCAGGTAGCCCCAAGAAAATCTTGGTTGCACTAATATCTGAAGTCCATTGTTTCCATGCATCTTCAAGGTTGCCAATATTTCCAGGACTGTATTGACAAGGTGGGTTGTTGTAGAATTGGACCCAGACATAGTCAAAAAGACCAGTCTTGAGAGCATTCCCTACCCAAGCATCAGGGAATGGGCACTGAGGGGCTGCGGTCAAGTGCACCTTCTTGCCACGCTTGCTATAACCAGAAAGGAACCTTGCAAGATCATTCCAGTGTTGGTCACTTCCTCCTTCGATGTCAAAGTCAATTCCATCCAAGACAGCGGGGCCCAGTGGACGAGAAGACGATTGTCCTCCCAAGAAATTGTTCCATAGATAAGTAGCAACTTGCTTGGCATCCGCAGTGGAAGTAAGTGAATAGCTTCCAGAGGCACCTCCTAGAGATAGCATTACCTTGACTCCTTTGGCTTGACATGATTTAATGTCAGAGCTCAACTTAGTACACCCATTACTGTACGGATCACAATGACCAGCGAGGTTTATCATGGGGGTCTGGCCATTGCCAAAAGTTGCTAGAAAAGATAAGATCACGTATTCGTAATTTCCAGTCCCACAAGTCTCAGAGAGGGTGCCTTCATTGCCATTTTGACCCCAGTAAATGGCGATGCCACCAGCATTGGAACCAACTGCTAGTGTTGTTAATACTAAGACGACAAGTGACAGTGAGATTGTTAATCGAGACGCCATTACACTCACTGTGTTGTATCTATAACAAACTAAGTTTGTGTGCCGAGTTATGTTGCCTGCCCATGCTTTTTATACTTGGAATGGACTTGTTTTCCTTTGACAACATTTTTGTGTGTATGCTAAATTGCTAATAGTGTCACGCCGAAATGTCTTGAAATTTGTTGTTTCACGCAGACGGGAGTGAAGCTAAACTAGTTTCTTTGAAAGCTGGTTTGTCAGTTGGCTTTTGTTCACTCTCTCTGATTTTGTCCTATTTTGTTGCCCCTTGTGGGTCAGAAGATCATTAAACACTCCTCTTTCGCCTTCCTTTCTCTTGTTTGCTCATAAGCTAAACTGGACAAATACTGTTAACTACTTAATAAGTCAATACTAGGAAGTCTTCAAATTTGCGTCGTCGACCAGCTATGTATTTGAGTTTCATTTATTTCATCTTTAGAAACTTTGTTTTATAACTAACAAACTATTTGAGTTCCATTTTTTTTATCTTTAGATACTTTGTTTTATAACTTTTCTTATACTCTGATAATAATTTAAGGGTAGGTTTAAAATTTGAAAGTATTTTTTGTCTTATTGACTATTGTAGTAAATTTGACGAATAAATATGTCGTTTATTTATTTTTTAATCTTTACGACATAAATTAAAACCAGTACTTATTATAAAGTAGTGACAAGATATCAAAAATAATAATAAGATTAATCCTAATTTTAGTCACTTTCACGAGTACGTAACAAACACTTACAATGGATGTTATGAAATTAAAAAAACACTAGACAAGCAAATTATATTGCCCCCCGAAAAAGGTTTTATTGATAGAGAAAAATAATATCCTAAAATTGAAATATTGTAATCTTAGCATTTCAATTTAATAGTTTTTGACTCATTATAAGTTTAGGTTTTCAAAGAAATATTTCAATACATCTGGCATGTATACTCAAACCATTAAAGATCATGAATACTTATAAAAGTTTATTTTATTAGTTAAAATCTTGATCTTTCATGTTAACATCTTTCTTTCCCCCCCATACATGTATTTCTTTAATTAGATTTCTAAATGTTGACATGTATTTCTTTAATTAGATTTCTAAATGTTGACTTGTGGAAGAGAATGAAACTGATTCTATGGTACGTTGTAGCTGACCATCCCCGGGTGCCTCAAAACCAACTTGGCATTCATTATTGTGATGTCAGATCAGTAAAGCAAATGGCATAAAATTGATCTCTTAAAGTGTCCACTCAAGTGATAAAACCACTGGGTATATCAAATTCATAGCTTACTATATATAAAGACGCTATAAATTAAATTAGTCACAATAATTATTATATTGCATTTCAAGAACAAAATTTTTGCCAATTCTTGTCATTGTACACGGTTCAGGGTGCACCTATGTGATGCTTAAGGTAGATGCTGAAGAGAACAAAGAGGAAGAATTAGGGGTGATCAAACATTCCCAAATAACACTTTGACTCATTTTGCTTGATTTACATATCCCTTTCAGCTAACTGATCATCCTCAAGTATTGAACCATATCTAAGACTCAAGATAGCAACTATACATTCCAATATTGGCTAGTTTATGAGTCTTCAAGTACATTTTTGCTATAGTTTTAAATAAGAATCAGTACTTACTTAGCAAATCAATGGTGTCTGTTAATGTGTCCTAGCCGAACATTGAGCATATTACATTGTCAAAGATATATTGTATCCATCCCAACGCCATTAGCCTTGTACAAAGAATTTATCTAACCTGCCATGTTAAGTCTGTTTTAGTCCAGCTAGTGTTAAATTTGTAAACTAGTTAATGCAATTAATTAGCAAGATTTCTAAGTATTTAAGGATTCGAAGGCAAATAATACAGGTACATGTTGCTTTTGCTCTTAATATTCTGCACGTTATTAATTTTGATTAAGCTTTTGTTAGTTCTCCATTACTAATGTGAAGATTAATTTTAATACAAATTTCAATGCTTAGTGGTCTTGGACGTTCCAATATAGAAGATGAGTAGAAAAGGAAGAAAAACAAATATGGAAGGTTTCAGGAATCACTAAATATAATTAAAAAAGACACGAAGGACATGCATAAAAAATATTACATATGGAATACAGAAATTTGGCAACAAGTCACCATGCATGCAAATATGAGAGACTTTTGATTTCTAGACGAAGTTCTTGATAGCAGAACTATATCCACTTTGATCATCATAATACTTGGACCACAACATCACACCCCCATACTTGGCCGAACCCTTGATGGCTGGCAGCACCTTCGTCTTGAGATCAGCCACAGGAATAAAGCCACTTCCTGCAGCCTCAGGAGAAGCAGGTAGCCCCAAGAAAATCTTGGTTGCACTAATATCTGAAGTCCACTGTTTCCACGCATCTTCAAGGTTGCCAATATTTCCAGGGTTGTATTGACAAGGTGGGTTGTTGTAGAATTGGACCCAGACATAGTCAAAAAGACCAGTCTTGAGAGCATTTCCTACCCAAGCATCAGGAAATGGGCACTGTGGGGCTGCGGTCAAGTGCACCTTCTTGCCACGCTTGCTATAACCAGAAAGGAACCTTGCGAGATCATTCCAGTGTTGGTCACTTCCTCCTTCGATGTCAAAGTCAATTCCATCCAAAACAGCAGGCCCCAGTGGACGAGAAGAAGATTGTCCTCCCAGGAAGTTGTTCCAGAGATAAGTAGCAACTTGTTTAGCATCCGCAGTTGAAGTAAGTGAGTAGCTTCCAGAGGCACCTCCTATAGAAAGCATCACCTTGACTCCTTTAGCTTGACATGATTTAATGTCAGAGCTCAACTTACTACACCCATTACTGTACGGATCGCAATGACCAGCAAGGTTTATCATAGGGGTCTGGCCATTGCCAAAAGTTGCTAGAAAAGATAAGATCACGTACTCATAATTTCCAGTCCTACAAGTCTCAGACAGGGTACCTTCATTGCCATTTTGGCCCCAGTAAATGGCAATGCCAGCAGCATTGGAACCAACTGCTTGTCGCCAATACTAAGCAGACAAATGACGAAGAAATTGCTGATGATCGAAATGCCATTACACTCACTGTATTATATGTATAACAAACTAAGTTGTTTTGGTGCTGAGCTATGTTGCCTGATCATGCTTTTTATAGTTGGAATGGACTTGTTTTCCTTTGACAATATTTTTGGGTGTATACTAATTTGCTGATAGTGTCACGCCAAAATGTCTTGAAATTTGTTGGTTTCACGCAGAGGGAGTGCTTCTTGTTTTGTAGCTAAACTAGAATTCCTTTGAAAGCTGGTTTGTCACTTGGCTTTTGTTCATTTTCTCTGATTTTGTCCTATTTTGTTGCCCTTCGTGGCACAGGAGATCATCAAACATTCCTAATTGCTTTCTTTTTTTCTTGTTTGCTAATAAAATGGAGCATTACTGTTAATTTGTCCTCTACTGGTTCAAATACTAAGGAGTCCCTAAATTGTATTGTCGAACAACAGACTATATGAGTTGCATTTATTATATCTTAAGATATGGTTAATTTCATGACTTCCCTACTAATTTAAGGGTAAATCTAAAATCGATAATATTTTTTTATATTATTATAACAAATTTGAAACATAAATATATTTATTTATTTATTTTTTTATTTTTAAGATATAAATTAAAAACACTTACTAGTATAAGATTTAATTTGAAGTAATAAAAAGATATGAAAAGGGGAAGATTAATCTTAATTTTAGTCATTTTCATAAATATATAGCAAACACCTATGTTAGACAATATGAAATTAAAGAACAGCTAGACCAATAAAAATTATATTGATAAAGAAAAATACTGTCTTAACACTTAAATATAAGGACCCAACATTCCATTTCAGTTGTTTTTTTTTTTTTTTTTAAACTGTTAACCTATCCTCTTTAAGAACTTTTTATATGTACTTATTATGTAACGTGTATGCTCAAATTAACCGCTTATAATCTCAAATATTTACAAAAGTTTATTTTATTAATTAACATAATCTTGATCTTAGATGACCTCAACACCTAGTTTATTTATTTCATGTTTTCTTTTATTAGATTTCTAAATGTTGACTTTGGAAAAAGAAAGTGATTTCATTGTGTAGGTGACAATCCTTAGGTTCCTCTAAACCAACTTGACACTCACTGTCGTGATGGTGAGATCTTGATAATAATGTAGCAGAGATGGCGTAGAATTGATCTCTTAAATGTTCACTTAAGTGATAAAACGACTGGGTTATTAAATTCATAGCTTTCCCCGCAAAAACAGATGTTGTTAAATTAGACTTAATGGTAACTGTTATATTTCATTTCAAAAGCAAGATTTGTTGCCAATACTAATCATACAAGGTTCTGTGCGCAAGAATATGTTTAAGATAGATGCCAAAGAGAAAGAAAAGAAAGAATTATTGGGTGAACACATTTCCAAACTAACTCCTTAACTCTTTATCTTTTTCTAAAGAATTACTTAACTCATTCGTTCGATTTACATCACTTTATGCTAGCTAATTCTTCAAATTTGAACCATTAGTCAAGCAGTAAAAGTCAAGATAGCACTTATAGGTTCCATATTTGGCTAATTAATGAATCATTTTAGGTCCATTTGTTAGTATTAAGTTTAAACAATAGATCCTAAAAGGTTAAAAGTTCAAGTTCCACTTTATCATAAATACACAAACCGTGAATAATTTTTTTTTTTTTAATTTAATCTCTCCTTCTCCACCATAAAAATAAAATAAAATAAAAAACAGGCTACTTATTTTAATTTCCTATTTTGATTAAACAAGAACCAACTCTTAGCAAATCAATGGTGTCAATTAATTTTGTGCCCATAGCAGAACATGGAGTACTTGCATTGTTAAAGTACCCATCCCAACCCGATTAGCCTTGTATACCATACCTTTCAAGGAAATAAAAATTGCCATGTATAAAGAATTCATCTTACCTGCGTGCCAAGTGCGTTTCAGCCATCTAGTGTTAATTTGTAAACTTGTTGATGCGAGTAGCAGGATTTCTAAGTATCTAAGGATTCAAAGGCGAGTCTTACAGGTACAGTTGCTTTGGCTTGTAATACTCTACGTGTTCGTTATTCTGCTTAAGTTTATTTTAGGCCATTACTAACCTGAAGATTAGTTTTTTTACATATTTCAATGCTGAGTGGTCATGAAAGTTCCAATAAAGAAGACAAGAGTCACAAGACAAGTAGAAAAGGCAAAAAAGTATTAAGGCTTAAGAAATCAGTGTGTTTAATTAAAGAAGGCAGAAAGTACATGCATAACGATTACATATGGAATACAGAAATTTGGCAACAAGCCACCTATGTATGCAAATATGAGAGACTATCTTAGTTTTCTAGACAGAGTTCTTGATAGCAGAACTATATCCACTTTGATCATCATAATACTTGGACCACAACATCACACCCCCATACTTGGCCGAACCCTTGATGGCTGGCAGCACCTTTGACTTGAGATCAGCCACTGGAATGAAACCACTTCCTGCTGCCTCAGGGGAAGCAGGTAGCCCCAAGAAAAACTTGGTTGCACTAATATCTGAAGTCCACTGTTTCCATGCATCTTCAAGGTTGCCAATATTTCCAGGACTGTATTGACAAGGTGGGTTGTTGTAGAATTGGACCCAGACATAGTCAAAAAGACCAGTCTTGAGAGCATTTCCTACCCAAGCATCAGGAAATGGGCACTGAGGGGCTGCGGTCAAGTGCACCTTCTTGCCACGCTTGCTATAGCCAGAAAGGAACCTTGCGAGATCATTCCAATGTTGGTCACTTCCTCCTTCGATGTCAAAGTCAATTCCATCCAAAACAGCAGGCCCCAGTGGACGAGAAGAAGATTGTCCTCCCAGGAAGTTGTTCCAGAGATAAGTAGCAACTTGTTTAGCATCCGCAGTTGAAGTAAGTGAGTAGCTTCCAGAGGCACCTCCTATAGAAAGCATCACCTTGACTCCTTTAGCTTGACATGATTTAATGTCAGAGCTCAACTTAGTACACCCATTACTGTACGGATCGCAATGACCAGCAAGGTTTATCATAGGGGTCTGGCCATTGCCAAAAGTTGCTAGAAAAGATAAGATCACGTACTCATAATTTCCAGTCCTACAAGTCTCAGACAGGGTACCTTCATTGCCATTTTGGCCCCAGTAAATGGCAATGCCAGCAGCATTGGAACCAACTGCTAGTGTCGCCAATACTAAGCAGACAAATGACGAAGAAATTGCTGATGATCGAAATGCCATTACACTCACTGTATTATATGTATAACAAACTAAGTTGTTTTGGTGCTGAGCTATGTTGCCTGACCATGCTTTTTATAGTTGGAATGGACTTCTTTTCATTTGACAACATTTTTGCGTGTATGCTAAATTGCTAGTAGTGTCCCGCCGCATTGTCTTGACATTTCAAAGAATTATATTGGTTTCACGCAGACGGGGAATGCTTCGTTTAAAGTTAAACTAGTCCATTTGAAAGTTGTTTTGTCAATAGGCTTTTGTTTCCTTTCTCCGATTTTGTCCTATTTTGTTGCCCTTTGTGGCTGTGGGTCAGAATATCATTAAACTTACCCTTTGCTTTTATTCTTTCACGTATTCTCATAAACTGAAGGAACCATTACGGTTAATTACTTCATTTGTTCTTAATTAGTTCAATAATCGGGAAGTTTTGAAATTTGCTTAACAGAACAACAAACTATATAAGAGATGCATTTATTTAATTTTGAATCATACTATCATTTCGTGCGTTGATAAATTGATATTGAAAAGTAATAACAAATTTATATAGATTCTTTCCAAAAAATCAAATTATATATATATATATATATTATTCTAGTATCTTTGAAGAATGAATATGATTTTCATATTTGATTATAATCTTTAAGATATAAATTAAAACCACATATCAATATGATTTTAAATTTAAAGTAATAAAAAAAAGATATTAAAAATTGATAAGATTAATCCTAATTTTAATAATTTCCAATAAATAATAAACACCTCCAATCTACACAACCACTCTATCATCGTTGCTAAAAATTGTTATCTCCCAATTCCATGATCTATCTGAACAAGCGTAATAATAATAATAATAATAATAATAATAATAATAATAAACCTCTGGTAATTGGTATTAAAAACTTAAATATAAATAAATAAAATATATCAAAAATAAATAAATAACTAATAAAATGGATTTTAGACTTTTAGATTTTAGTTAAGTGAAACGACGTCGTACAAAATAAATATGAGAACCTCGCCGTTTCAACCGTTCAAGCCTGTCTTTTTCAATTAGGGCTCGTACTGGCGCATTTCAAGGACGCAAGATTCAAGTAACGGTTAGTAAAAGATTCAACTTCTCTTTGTTTTCTTAATTGTGCTTTCTTTCTTCCATTGATTTACTATTTTGGCGTCGTAGTAATTTTTTCCTTAAAATCAAGTTGTTAGTTTAGTTAGCATCTTTTTTTGTTTGTTGGCGCCGTTTAATTTCATAGCTTGTGACGAGTATTTTCCCTGGCAATTTGCAAACGTAAAGCTGTTATTCAATATCATAGCATTTTTTTTTTTTTTTTTAGTTATGTCTATTGTTTTTTTTTTATTAGGATAGTACTTGAAATCCATTATGTTTAAGTATTGACTTTGGCAAAAGCAAGTGATTTCATTGTATGTGATGTGGCGTAGATGATGATCCTCGGGTGCTTTAAAACCAACTTGGCATGGCACTAATAAATTGTATGGTGAATCCCCGTTAAAAGTATAGCTGAGATGGTGTCAAATTGATCTCTAAGTATTCTTGTTACACGAGGTTCAGCGTGCAACAATGTGACGCTTCAGATAGATGCTGAAGAGAGTGAAAAGAAAGAATTAGAGGGTGACACTTTTTGAACTTCCCCAAACTCATATCGCTTGATTAACATATTCCTTCTTTTTGCTAGCTGATCCTGAAGGATTTATCGATTGGTGAACCGCTTAGGGCATTCCAGGAGTCAAGATAACATTTATAGGTTCCATTGGTTAGTTACTCCATCAATTTGGTCCAGGACTTGGCTGGATCAACACTAGGAGGAATCTGGAATCAACTATATTGCAGTAGTAGAGGTAAAGGAACTTAACATCGGCACAAAGTCAGCTTTTGCAGAATTCAAAGGATTAAGATAATTTGAACTATGGTGCATACTTGATGTTTAATTATTTATATTGAGATTAATTTTAAAATGATTTAATTACAAATAGTTAGTATTTAGTGATTATGGTAAAGCTTTATTGATGATTTTCAGGTCATTAGGGGATATGTCCTTGAAAGTTGTACTGAACAATGGCTGAATCAAGCGCATTTTTAACAGTTGTAAGTTCTTTTTCATTTTTCAATTGTTTTTAAATGATGAATTAGAAGCTTCCGTGCCATCCAGAGAATCAGCAAGACTCAAATTTTCTCATTGTCAACATCGAAATATGGCATATTTTTGGAGAAGATTATTGTTATGATGATTTGATATTCTGCGTCCCTTTTATTGATTAAGATTATGTGAGCATCTCTCTTTGCTCAGTGCTCAGATCTAGGTGTGGTTATGTATGCATCTTGCCTTCCTGAATGAATTTGGTTTGTCTAATTCAGTGCTGCAGATTGATACGCGTAGGCACCCTTTGAACTATAAATTATATCAATTTGTCTTTCTCATTCAGTTTACATGCATGTTGAGTTATCATAGCCAAAGCTGGCGATTACCTTCTATTTTGTTGTTGTACATGGTTCTAGATAAGATTCAGATGATGGATCAATGCCACTAATTTTCTTTTTTCTTTTTTTTTTTTTTCTTTTTCCTTTTTTGAACAGAATGCTACTAATTTTCTGAATATCAGTATCCTAACAATTTTTTTTTTTTTAATCTTTGCAAATTAAAATGGTTAAATAGCCTGTATTAAAGAGATGCATTGTGTTGGTCTATAAATGTAATCTCTTGTAGGCCATGCTGAAAGCATTTGGTGATTGTCGTTTGAGGCTCCATCCTCAAAAAATGAAATTAATGAAATAAAATCTGTGTGGTATGTATGCTTATAAGAGTTTGAAGACTTTGGCACAACATTGTGTATACATCCAGACATGCAATGAATCTATCAGCTCTGGAGTTGTGAGGAAGCTAGGGGGAAACACTTTTAGCGTGAGTCATTTTCCATTTTCTGATCACATAGTTTGTCTTCAAGACAATTTTGTATGTCTTTTTCCAGCCAGCCAGGGACCACTGTTTCCTAGTCTTCCTTCATCATTTTCACTGTAAAATAGAAAATTCACCTCGCCGTCCCTTCTTCTCCCTCAGCCCTCCCTCTTTTTCCTCACTCATTTGAGCCTAATAAAAATTCAAATTACAATTTTTCTCTCAACTTGGCTGATATTAAGATTAGAAAGCCAGAGACTCACTAACTGAGTGCTGGCTGTAACTACATACTGATGTTCATATTTTTCTTTTTTTCCCCCTTTTTCGATATATGTTGATTGAATATACCTTTTTTACGATATAATTCTGTTTTAGTGACAAACCGTTTGAAAGCATTTCATTATGGTGTGGTATTCTATTCTCCATTATACATGCCATATGTATGTCGATGTTTGTAACATATCTGCAGCAATAATAATTATTAGGTCAGTTTAGTAATCTGGGGTAAAACTTACTGTATTTGTTTTGTTTCTTTGCTTTTTTGTGCTGTCATGTGCTATTTAATTGTGTGGGGAACTCCTAAACTGCTTTCTGAATTTCTTGCTTATATGGACCTTTGTTTTCGTTGTTTGATTTTAGAGTACATCTATTGCACAGAGGACATGGTATGGGACAAAGAATATTTTATATATATATATATATATATATGTTGATGTATGACAAAGAGAAATAGAAAGAGTAAAAAGAGAGACCAAATTTGAGAGACATGAAAATAAAAAAACAGAGATTAGAGAGGATTGAGAGGGTAAAGTGAAGAAGAGAAAAGAAAGGAGATGGAAAAAATAGAGAGAAGAAAGAGTAATAGTTTTTTTTTTTTAAAAAAAAAAAAAAACTATTTAATCCAATTATTCATTAACTCTCCAATAAAACAAATAAATCAAAGCCTAATCATAAAGTCTGAAAAATCAAACCTAAAAATAACTTAATCTTCTTCAAATAAATTTCGTAACTATCTTCAATCAAGGAAACAAAATTGTACTCAAACTAGAAAATTCTAGAAATTCTAATTATTAAAATCCTTAAAGGAACTTAATTAGAATGTGACTGAAATATTGTAAGAATTGACCATAGTTCTTAGAAGTTATAAAATTTTAGAAGCCTATTGCTGACTCTTGTGCTTCCTTTTAATTCCATGTTTATAATTTTGTCATTCCGGTTTAAGTGAACTTAATGAACAAAATGACCATTTCAATTTACTAATAGGTCAAGAAGACAAACAGTATGTTAAATAAAGTTGTTGACAAGGACTTCTTATGTCATTCAATGTTTGTTTAATGTCAAGGTAGTATTGAATAAAAACTTCTAGAACACCTTTAAAAATGTTTGAAAGTACTTCTAGAACTTCATTGCAATTGTTAGTCTTTTTTCAGCATATAATAGCATGACATTGATTGTTAATCTTTTTGTTTACTACGGGAGAGGCTGCTTAAAATATCAGAGGTCACTTGAAAGTTGTACATTTCCTTCTTTGTTTACTATTTTTCTATAATATTTTCAAGTTTTTGTATAATGGGAAAAATGAATATTTTCCAAGTAGAAATTATTCACACCTGAACATGTGGAAGCAAAGGCGCAGCAAAGTTGCCTCACAAGTTTCTATTACCAAGTTATGGTAGAAGTTTCATATTTTGCTTTAAATATTGATATCTCAAGCCTGAAGGAAGAAAAATAGATAAGGAAAAATAATGTTATATCCATTAGATAAGAAAATTAAACCGAAATTTAAAATTGTTATTATGGTTGCTTTTCTTGCTTGTTCCATTTGTCTCCTGCTTGGCATGGATAGAATAGACAATGCTCACACACATGGTTACCATGATTTTGTGGTCACCCGCAAGTTATGGTAACCTGGACCCTCACTTCTTCATTACCCTTCACTGATATTTAAACTTCTCATCCTTCATTACCCTCAGACATTCATAATTACCAATTACCCATGGAAACCTCACAATCTTTAGCCACTGAGAGTTTCTCGTACAGTTGGTTATCAACCGTAAAATCTTCATTTGATAGTCTCGATGAGTCCCTCTGAGCATCTCTTGACAGCTGCCTGTGAAGACACCTTTAAAGACTTGGACTGTAAGATTGTAGACTCTCAGAAATTTCAGGCAGAACCCCAGGACTTCAATTTCGATATTTCTGTATCCCAATCCCCTGCTGCTGCACTTCTTCATGCTGATGAGCTTTTCTCCGATGGCCTCATCAAGCCTGTATATGTTGACCCTACAAAGATAGAGATCTCCCATACTTCAGATTCTGTTACTATACCTCCTGTTTCTCCATTTTCTTCAAGAAGCATTATTTCAGCCCATAAAGTTCATTATCATATCTTCAGAAAATGGAGAGAGTTGTCCAAGTGAGTCTTGCAGAAGTGTTTTGGATATTTCAAACCTTTTTGTCGTAAAGTAGGAAGCTCAAGGAAAAGTAGTAGGGTTGATGATATTGATTGGAGAGTGTGGGAAGCTAAGAGTTGGAGCAATTCACAGCAAGCATCTCCACGACGACATACTGCATATTCAGTGGGTGATTGGTCTGATATTGAAAACTCAATTTGTGAAGCGATACTTCATTGCAAAAGATCAATGGGTATGTTCACACTACCTATCTCTTTGTAATTTGATTACTTACCTCTCTTTTTTCTTGCAAATAATTGTTAGTGATGATGAATCTTTATGGTAGTTGATCATTCTTCTACTTTTTATTTTCAGAAAAATGATTCTTGTACGAAGAGAGTGAAAGGAGAAGGAGGTGTAATGCTTTTAGAATTGCAGGCCAAGACAGTCCTTTTTCCATTTCCCTATCCACTTTCTGCCGGCTGTTGATGTGAATGTCTCATAAAGTTTGTAGCTCATTGATACTCAGCCATGGAAACTCAAATATTAAATGACATAAATATTATTTATTGTTGTTTCTTTGGCTTCATATTAGGATGAGAATAAAAATTACATAACATTTGTCTTCTTCTCCTTGTCAGAATAAGAAGTTTTCAAACACCATCTTCTCTCTCCTTCTTTCTCTCTCTCACTAATTATTTATTTGAATTTCTTTTTTTAGTCCAGCCTTTCAATGTAAATTGATGTTTCAAGGTTATGATGCTTTTGGTTCATGAGAAAAGCCATAATAGAGAAATGGAACTGTGTAAGAGGAATCTTTCGATCAAAATACCTTGTAACTTCTATGCTGGCTTTTCTGGTTGGTACGCTTGGTATAGAATTCAAAAGGCTCTCTCAGAAGGACTTGGCTTTATTTATTTATTTACTTATTTGACCTTTTTGTTATGTAATCATCGTTCGTGCTTTAGTGTTGAAGACCCCACAATTCGGTGCTTTTTTGAGACATGGTTGTGAATTTGTGACATAAAGAATCGCGTTTTATCCGCAGGGCCGGCCCTCCATGGACTGTGACTTGACATGGCCACTAAATTAGAAGTCCGAAATCATGCTATTTCATTTACTAGTTTTGTCTGTGTTTGCAAATTGTTCACGTAAACAGCATACTATAACAGCCAGAATGCTCAATTTTAGCCCCGACTTCCCACTCGGACAACTTTTCACTTGTCAAGATTCAGAAGCAATTCACTGAATCGCTTGGACAACTTTACCCCCAACTTTCCACTTGGACAACTTTTCGCTTGTCAAGATTCAGAAGCGATTCACTGAATCCTTCTATAGGCTTCAGTTGACATGCGGGGTTGGTTTAGATTTTGGAATTGTAAGACTGAAAAATTTGACAGAACATGCATGAACTTGAAAAGATGGCAAAGAGAGATTTCTGTAAAATTGAGATCCAAGTTGAAAGAAATAATATCACAAAAGAGGTTTCCTTTCTGATTTTATTTTTCACATTATTCATTCTCTCCTTGTTGTGAACACTCTTTAACAGGAATGTACTGCTGTGGGGGCTAGGGTAGGCTTATTACATTATAATATATATATATATATATATATATATATTTGAAATAAAGGTACTTTTAATATATATGTTATATTTATTTTAAATTATGTTATATAAATATAACATAATTTATATATTATGTTGTTTATTTTTATATTTATTTTATTATATTTTAAATCATATCTATAATTTATGTTATATTTATTTTAAATTATCTATATTTCATTTATTAATTTTTGTGACATAAAAAAATACACATTTATTCCAAATATATGTATTTCATTTATTAGTTTTTGTGATAAAAAAAAAAACATATTTATTCCAAACCTATTGAATGCATTTTCTAATTTATATTTATATTTCTATTCAAATATTGTATTTGTAATAACTTTATTACATTCATTAAATGTGAAATTTTATTTAAATTTTTCAAATTTTATATTTTTTATCATAAATTACATAATATATTATTTAAATTTAATATCTTTAGCGTTTCTCCTAACATACTTTTTAATTTGAAGTGTAGTAATAATTATGAATTATGATTGTTAAAATATAAATTATCTATGTTAAAGAAAGATTGTTGATATCATAACATTAAGTATAATTCATATTTGATAAATTTTATTATTTAAATATTATGTTCAATTTTTTTACTTTTATTTTTATTAATATGTTTATTTATAATATGAATTTTGAGAGATAAAACTTATTATCTCTCCTTTAACTAAATATTTTTTAATTTATAAAACATTTTCATACCGTTAGAGTTCATTTAAAAAATTTATTTTAGCCTACCCTAATATCAAATCTAGGTTACGTCCCTACTCTTTAATGTCAATGAACCAAATACATTATAGAGACACGAAATAAGATTTTCAAAGTGGATCATGTGACAACAAATAAGATGCTAAATTATACGATGCGGACAAACTATGCTTTGAGAAAATCAATGTTTGATATTTCAACCATTAATTTTTCTTTTTTCACTCCAACTTTCTTCCTTTGTTCTCTTCTTGTAACTTCTACGCCCCTGCAGACAGAAATCTAGCTTGAGAGTGGAGGGGACCGAACCAAACATTGCCTTTCACGACCTATATCCTTAGTGTTCTCATTAGCAGACCCTCTAGTCTTGTAGTTGGCCAAGTTCTGCGACGGATACTTGCTGTGCCAATCAATGAACCGCTAAGAAAACATGCATCACACATCAAGCCTGTAAAATATAAAACTCTACATTATTCACAAGTAAAACATTTGTACTTGTTGGATTGAATTTCGATCAAGGTCAACTGAATAAGGGGACCAAACCCAACTTTGTTTTTCGTGTAAAACAATTATATAATGAAGTAGCAAACCATAAGAGAAATATAGAGAGGAAAACTCGATTAAAAAACTTATGCAAGCAAGGAATGTGAAGACAAATCGGATTTAGGGGACCAGAGACAATGCCATAGTGTTGAATGTGGGAGTTGTCGGGTAGGAGTCGCTGTTATTACTAATCAAAGCACGACAAAGTCGTTAAAACAATTTTTGTGGCGAAGGGGTGCGAGCTATATGGAGACTGTAATTCATTCATGCACTTGGACAAATCCGGCATCAGATAAAACAGCACGAAATATTGCCGCTTAGGGTGTAATTTCTTGTGAACGCTCTAGTTTGAAGAGGACCCAGCCAGATATGATGGACCAATGTCACCACCTCATGTGCCACCTTTTTTCGTTGCTCGTGTTATCGTTGTCTTGGTAGAATATACTTAAAAAGACAAACAGATAACTGACCTGATAGCTTAAAATTTGGACTTTAAGCTTTTAAATTTGTCTTCTAATAAACAAGGTATTGATGTCATATCAGCAAGTATTGTCGGATTTGAATCGTAAAATTCCTCGGTCACATTATTAGACGGTCTAAAGTGAAACAAAACTAGCCCAATATATAACTACATCGGCCCAAAATGAGTATACCATGGTGAGGTAGCCCCGGCCCAAACTGCAGCAAAACGAGCCCAAACTATACAATGGTGAGGTAGCAAAATATTGTCAGAAGTGGGATTTGAACCCACGCCCTCTTTCGAAGACCAGAACTTGAGTCTGGCGCCTTAGACCACTCGGCCATCCTGACGTGAACGGCACTCAGACCGTAAAACATTTATGTAACGACATTTCACTCACAGAATAATCTTACTGCCAGAAATATTTCACACCAAAATCCATTCAATACCTTACCATCTCAATTGGTGGATTAGAGGGCAATAGAAATTAATCCAATATGGTTGATGTTTCTTTCTATTGTGCTTAGTCAATCCTCTTTTCCTAGAACTACCACCTATATGTATGTAAAGTACAAATTTGCAATCTCATACTTTATATAATTACTTATTAGATGAAAGAAACATATGAACATATTTTATAATAATTTATTATTATATTTTTAAACATAATAATAATTTATTGTTAAGTAATGGGGTGGCAGAGCACAATTGGTTAGCATTCATATGACATTTCATGCTGTAATCAAATTGCATTTATGCTTATGTTAAAGCCTCACTTCCTACTATATAGATATAGTGAAATATGAAGGTTAATATTGATCTTTAAAGTAAATAAATGTTGCAAGTAATATGAAATTTATCACATTTATGCTGTGGAAAGGTCTTCAATAGTTTTTGGGTATTATAAGTTTATGTTAATTATTTTTTTTTTGAAAAAAATATTAATTATATTTACCAACGAATAATAATAATAAGACAAGTTTAAAGTTATCACGTTTATTAAATAGTAATAACAAATCAAATCCAATATAATATTATAATATAAGATTACATAGGATTTTAGAATACATAATAATAACACTTTTCTTATTAATTTATTTTATTTAAAAAGAAAATTTAATTTAAAATCTCAACATTATTAAAACATGTAAACACTACACACTTGTTATCATCCTTAATTTATTTTCCTAATCTCATCTTCCATATAAGCGGGAACCAGTACTTACTAGACCTCCTCAGCTTCATTGGGCCATTTGCCCACTTTGATAAGTGGTCAAGCCCATTGCAGTCCAAACACCTATCAGCCCACATTAATACTACCACTTATACGACGTCGTATGAGCTCATTTAAATCGTCCCGAACTGATCTTCGTTGTTTACCTCTCGGAAGCAAACAAAATGCTACTGGCATTAGCTTCTTCCAATTCCATTTCCAGCCTCTATCTAACTTTTGAGCTTTTCGAAATCCATTAAATCAACTCTAACCAACATTAACGGCCCCTCACCGAGACTTGTAAGATTTCCGATTTTTTTTGGTTGATTTTGGTTGGGAAATGTTGGAAACTTAGTTTAAATAAAGCTTGCCCTAATGTTTAATGTCATTAATGTTTCTTTTTTCCTTTTTTATCTTTTTGTATTTTCAGTTCTCAAACATGAAGCTTGTGAGTTCCTGGATTCGCTACCAAGTTGTCCATAGTCAATAAATCTAACGGTTCCGTTCCACTGACATGTTCGAAAGAGATACTTGGTATTTCGCTTAGCTACTAATACTTTTGTAAGTTTTGCGTTTCCTACTAATCTAATGCTAGTTAGGACAAGGTTAGGAAGTTGAGTTCATTTTGGTTTGACTTTTGTAATAGCATTGGCGCATGCGAGATATTTGATAAAATACCTGTGGGGTGGTGTTGTTGCTGGTTTTGTTAAGCAAATTTTACTCGTTGGTGTGTTTAATTAAAATCAAGGCTATCAGATTTTGCTAATTTAACATTAATTTTGTAAAACAAGCTAGGATGCGAAATAGGATATTCATGAAACGTAACTGAGTTTAGTATTTGTATTGGTTTTCCCAATACCAGAATTCATGGATTATAGTGTATGACTTTCTATGCACGCACAATGGTGGACTGATTCTCTGGTTTTTCTTGCAGTTGAGTTGTTACTACGTAGTAATGAATCCATTATCTTTTCAATCCGCCCCACCAGCACCTCCTCCTCCTTGGTTCCCTTTGTTACCGCCTGACCCACCGAGGTCAATTGCTTTTTGGGAGACCACAAATGTCTACAATCAGATGAAAGAACTTCGAGAAACACTAAATCTTGCTGAAGCAATGTATGTATGCACTACTTTTACTTCTTTGTTCGTATTCGCATACGTGTTTTTGATTGAAGTAAAAACTTTAAGTGCCCCGTTATAGTATTTTGGATTTCTTGTTCTCTTAAATTTAGCTTTAACCGAATTTCTTAATTATGTCCAGGCAGAAAGAGCTAGAGACATTGATGGTAATGAAAGATGTTAAAGGTTCTGTAGAAGATATTGACATTGGGTCAAGAGATCCTCCTGTTTCTGCATTTTCAAAATATTTAGAAGATAGGAGGATTGATTTGAAATCCCAAGAAACGCTTTCAGTTGAAGCTGCAAACTCTTTGATGGTGAAACTGAAAGCTCAGCTGGAGCCTTTCAAGTATATTGCAGATGAAAAAACTCCGTGGGAGGAGAAATCAGCAGCAATTAGATTGGTTAATAAAGCGCACAAGTCGAAACGAAATAAAATGTGGAGGAAAAGAAAAAGGAAACGCATTGCAGAAATGTTTGCCAAGGTAGCTTTGCAGTGATTGTTCTAGCATCTGACCTCTGTCATTGGTTCTGGGAAGTGCTTATTTTCTGTGCCAACTTTTGTTAATTTGATCTTCAGGAGTGCGAGCAATTTGAACAAGCAGATCAAGAAGCTGATGATTGGAGGGCCAGGGAGATTGCCAAGGATATTGCAAAGCGCAAGGTACTTGAAATATTATATATTACTGATCTGCAGTTTTTTACTGCAATTTAATTAAAATGAACTATCCGCTACAATTTACATTCTACTACTGACTTAGAATAGTTGTCTTTCCAAAATCTAATGAAATTTTCTAGTTTGCATGAAATTGCAGTGCTACATGTTTATGAATTTAGTAATTGAGGATTGTGGTTTCAGGTTCAAAAGATGAATGAAATCGCAAAGCTTAAAGCTAAAGAAGGGAGAAAGAGACTGGAATCTGAGGTAAGAATTCAAAGAAAGTATCGATATGGTACTTGCATGCTCTCCACAGTGACAATATCCTCCACGTAAAGTTCCAAGTAAAATATTAATTTGTTGGCTAATTTTCAGTGCAATGTTAAATGGTTTGTAATTCGCATTTCCTATGCTGTTTTATGATAAACTTGAACCCATCAGATTTTGGTGCAATGTTAACTTGTTTTTTAACTTCATTTGCTGATTTGTTTTATGATAAACTTGAATACTTGTTTGTAAATGCTTCAAGTTTGTTGTTCATATATTATTCTTCTTTATTTAATTTAATTTTATTTGGCCTTGAGTTCTATGCTTAAGCAAGGTTTCATATTTCAGTTTGAGCTTGTTATGATTGTGGAGAAGTTGCAAGAATTACGCTCGATCAGGATCCAAAAGTTGAAGAAACAAGGTGTGCTTGAGTCAATTTCATTTTTGTTTGTGTATCTGTCTGTCTTTTCAGAAACATATATGAGTACATCAGTTATAATATCTAAACCTACATGAGACTCAAAAATCATTGTTGGCTGTATAATTATGCAGGTCATTTTCTCCCAGAGGAGGATGACAAGTTTCTTGAGAGAGTTCGAGCTGCAGTAGAAGAAGAAGAACGTCAAGCATTGGCTGCAGCGGACACAGATGCTGCTAAGGATGCCATCGCAAATGCAGAGGAATCTAGAAAAACCAGTTCAAAATTCTGGACCTGATGGAAGCAGTGATGATGTTGGACTTAAGAAAAGCAAAGACCAATTAAATGACACCAAAGATAAAAAAGCAATCAGTGATTTCGCTGACAGTGAATCTGGTGAAAATGGACCTGAAAAGCAAGCTTATGCTGGGGTCTATGATTCTGTGGCAAACTTGCCAATTGAATTCTACCACTACTATCATGGTAGTAACACTGACATGGGCACACTAATTGAGGTATGGTTGGCTACGTTCCTTCATATTTGCACTTACCTCGTGAGATATCTCTGCTTTCTACTGGTTGTGTTAGCTTCCCAGGATCCATTTTCATAATTCTGCCTGATTATTGAGCCTGAAGATGACCCTTATAGTCACGATGCGTGCCTCTATTATCTCTATTATGCTCAAATTTTTAAAATCATGATGGGGAGCTCTTGACCTTAAGCTGATTTTTCCATTTAGGTTCGAAGAACCTGGGATGCATATATCAGACTGGGAGGAAGGTATAAGTTCCAGTCTTTTGCTGCTGCTTGTTAGATATTGTTATGCACTTTGAAACGATTAATTGGGAGCTTTAGGTAGATAGCAGACTGTGATCAGATTAAGTAGAGTGCCTCTGCACAATAAGGTGAAAAAAAGCATATAAGCAGCTCACTGGTTCTGTAATATACAAGCATTTGTCACCCTAATTTTGAAAGTTCTTTCTGGCTTTTTCTAAGTCCATGCAATTTCAATGCAGCCGCATACCGGGTCATTGGGTTCAGCCACCACCTCCAGCAGATGAGATATGGGCATCCTACCTAGTGAGGCCTAATGACACCTAATTGGACAGCAACAATGTCAGCAGATTTTGCTCTGAAAACTCAGTTATATTCTTCTTCATGTTGGGTTCCTAGGATGCTTGTATTGGGATAGTGGTCATTTTTCTGGGGCCTATGCGTTGATGGTTGAGCATGCCCCATCGTTAATACATAAATATGTTGATCAGATTTGTAATTATGTAAGGCCGGTACTGATCTTATTGAGTTGATGAGAAAATCAAGTTTCATTTGATCACATTAAATATCAATATAACTAAGGTGATATGATATGAATATTTACTCTCCAGTATGAGTGTAGAACTAGGGAAAGACTTGAACAGGATCCAGCGGACAACTTGCTTATTTTTGCAGGCTATAACCAGTTTTAGATTAATTTGAATTGCTTAATAATCTGTTTTAGATTGTTTTAAATTGAAAATCGTGTAATAGCGTTTTAAATCTAATTGGGATTACAAGGTCCATCTTCGTCAAAGTTATAATCTTCTGCGGCAGCGGCGGCTTTCTGTTCTTCATGATCAACTAGTTAGTTAAATCTCTCATGTTGAAACCAAAATCTTGAACGAAAATACTGAAATGAAATTTATTGTTAAATTCGTGAATCGTTTTAAAAAATTATAAGTAACTGAATATTCGAATAGGATTTAAAACCTGAACTGGAAAATGGACATAGTATTTTCTCAACTTTAAAATCATGAAAATACGTTAAAATGTGAAAAAAACAGTAAAACCGCCGAAGTATTTATCATTCATTACCCATGAATGTGAGTGTAGCCGAGGGTTCAAGACGCACCAAAAACTGGAGAGTAATGGGCATCCTACGATTCGGCAAATTAATCTGCGAAGGATTGTATAATTGTTAGGGAGGTCTCAGTTTCTGAGATCTTACCTCCCAGCTGGGACCTTCACTTCCAAATCCATTTTTCTGCTTCCTAAATTAACCATTTTATGAATAAATTGTACGAAAATCGGATCCAATAATAAACCGAAACCAATACATGTCTAAGTTGACATTGGACTCGGAGGATCCACTTTCGATACCAATCTCCGAAGATAAACTTGAATAAAAGTGCATTTAAACTAGCACTCCCTCCATAGGACCTTCGTTTCATCTACATTTAAAAAAAAAAAAAGAAAAAAAAAAGTCGCATGATGCTCGGTGAATACGAACCAAATATGAGAGAATCATATTGCTAGAAGGCTCGAAACCGTCCGGCAATCATGATATTCCTCTTGTGTTATCGTCATCGCATCAACTTCTATTTCTTCCTATCGCTACTCAAAAGAAATTGCATGCTTTAAAGGAATCAGTGATCAAAAGGAAAGAAAACTTAAGTTGCGGCTACCCCCGACGAAAGCTCTAAAACCCTACCGTGCCCTCTCAAATGAACGCCCCTGTTGCAGCGGACGCGGATCATTATACAGAGTCGCACCTAATATCTATGGGCCGTTGTATATGGCCCAAAACCCAGATTTTTTTTTTAAATGAAAAGCCCAACATTTATAATTGTCAACTATTTACTGGCGGTCACGTTTTGATTTCTGCCCCGAACAAATTTTGTATTTTTATCTTCTAAAAGCCAAAAGAAAAAATATATGATTTTTGACGCCCATACTTTTTTTATCGGAAAACTTTATTTTGATCCCTAAAGTTTAAAAAAATATCAAGTTTTTAAAACCTTTTTGAAAATAACTTTTCTTATCCCTAATTTTTCAAAAATTCTTCAAAAAGCTCTAAAACCATCAGTTAACTGTCGGTCAACATTATCATAATGAGTAAAAAAATATTTTTACCTTTGATAGTTATTAATTTCATGTAAATTATTGACTTTATCATAATAAAATAATGAATTTATAAGTTAAATTATTTAAAATATCTTTAAATTTAAGTTATTAAAAATGACTTAAAGTCACCATTGATTATTAATTGACTAATTGGTTGGACTTTTTTGAAGAGTTTTGAAAAAGTTAGGGATGAAAATAGCTGATTTCAAAAGAGTTTTAAAAATTTGATATTTTTTAAAACCTTGAAGACTAAAATAAAATTTCTCATTTTATATTACAATGAAAATAAACTCAATGTCTTGCACCAAAATTTTTTATTGAGCAGTGTACATCTTTATATCCGTATTTGTAGTGAGAATTTTAAATATTACCATATACATAAAATTTTAAGTCTGAATATATATATATATATATTCAACAGCCACTTTAATATTATCATAAATGAATTTTGATCCTGTATAACATTAGGGGAATAAAATTATCTAATACTTAATTACACAAAAGTTTCGTAGATGGCAACTTTTTTCTTGTTTTAAACATTGATAACTAACACTTTGTCTCATTAATACACGATATATATATATATATTTTTTTTTTTCTTCTTTCCATTGTACCTCCCAAATTTTATTAATTTTGTACGGCCACCTAGATTGGACATGCATCCAAAAGAATGGTTCTCGAGGCTGCTTTTGACTTGAGTTGACCTAAGATGTAAAAAGTAAAAACAAATTTAAAGTATAAATGAAAAATCAAGGTATTAGCCACCACCAGCACCAAGACAGTAAAAAATCAAAGTATCTGTAAACGCTGTTTATAATTACTCTGAATTGATTCTTCAATGCTAATATCTTTTCAAAATTCCATATGAAAAGTGGATTTTAGGAAATACAAATAGGTTGGAGAGGATAGATATAAAAAAGAGATTGGATCAGTCTTAAAACATATAAATATAGGAAAAATATAATAAAAGAAAAGTATTTTACATTAAAAAAGTAGAGCACACAAAGGATTTACAAAACTTGAAGGGAAGTTACAAACTTTTTTTCTCCATTATTTTTATGTGTGTTCGTGACTATAAGGGGTTGTGACAAGACCCAATCTGAATTCCTCCATACATACGTCCGAAGGGCTTTATCTAACACCCCAACGGATCCCTCTTAACCTTACTAAATAGGCTAGGAGAAACTCGCAGAACGAACCCTTAAAATCTTTTCTTACTTTATAAAAAAAAAACTAGAATGAGTTGGATTTTTTTTTTTCAAATGGAAAATTTAACAATATAACGACTGCGTTTTTAATATTTTCAAAATATCTGCAAGGTGAAATACACTCCCATATACTTTCATTTATCCAACTCAACTTCTTTCACAACTAAATATTTCAATCACAAATCCATTTCGTTAAAAATCAAAAGCATGAAATCATAATCAATTTAGTTGCAATTTCATACAATTTTTTGCAAACTAAAATTTTCATATCTTAATTGAATCTAGACCACTCATTTAATATTAAACATATATTTACATATAATTTTCTTCATGTAGAAAATGTGAAAAATATATTTATGCAGAAGCACTGTCACATCATTACCCAACTTACTCTTCTGAATGAGCCTTTCCGATCTTGGTCACCCACTTCAATATCCGAGGAAGTTATTAAATATAAAAACGAAAACTGTGAGCTTTGGGAGCTCAGTGAGTATTTTTTTTTTTTTTTAACTTAAAATATTTTATTTCTTAAAAATACCTCCTTAAAAATTGTTTAAAATACATTTGTATTTTTTTAAAACTTCTCATAGGTTTCAAAACTTATTTCTTAGCAAAACATAAATGGAAAATCATTAAAATACATAGAAGCATAAAACTTCCCATAAAACTTATAGTTCCATAAAACTTATAAGGATATCAAAATGTATATAATCATATATATATATATATATATACATAAAACTTCGTGGAACTTATAACTTAAAATTCTTTATTTCTTAAAACTTTTCTAGTTTAATCTCATTCCATTTCCAATCATACTTAAAGAATTCTAAAACTTATATATATGTAAGACTTCATATTACTTGAAATCTTTAAAAATATAAATCTTATATAGCTTGCAAAACATACATATAATGATTATAAATTCATATGTGCATAAAATTTACATAAAACTTAAAAGAAATTGAATAGCCTTCAAACTTATACATATAAATCTTACGAATTAAATATCAATGTAAAATCATACATACATAAAGTTTATATGAATCTTGTAGTTCAGAAAACACATAAAATTTCAATTCAATTTCCATATGTAGTTAAAAATAAAAATTCCATAAAACTCATTTATATTCATAAAATTTCGTAGAAAACTTATGAATTACAAAATGTATACGATAAATTTTCATTTCTTAAATTTTCTCAAAACTTAATTTCATTTAATCGTAAAACACACTTAAAACATATAAAACATATTTCTTTGCTTCCAATACTTTAAATACTTACTTAATTTTCGAAAAACACCATTCGTACCTCATAATATTTACAACCACGCAATAGTTATGATAACGTTAGTTGACATGGAGTCACGTGGTGCTTTTAACAGACACCAACCGTGACACTTACTTACTTACAAAGACATCTCGTTGTTATATGTGAAAAGTTACATCACTATCAATAACACGAGATAATATTCCACAACAGTAAAGGTGATGCGACAGACTCAATTTTCCCCCAAGTTAGTGATGCATCCCCCCCTGGACTTGTCATACTAATGTGGGATATATCAGTCGAGTCTAAACTTACTTATAAATGTGGGTATACTTATGACCTTTGAATTTTTTTTTTTTTTAGTGCAAAAGCACAAATGATCATTTGTACTTAATCGTACTTAAAACCTCATATATATACATAAAACTTCATATGAAACTTAAATTTTAATAAACATATAAAATGACTTAATAAAACTTCATATAAATCGTATATATCAATGCAAAACGTACATAAAAAATCCATAAAAAATTTCACATTTGCATAAGCCTCATATAAATCATATAAATTGCAAAACTTATAAATTAATAAACACTTAAAATCACTTATACGGAAATAAAAAAAAAATGCTTTTATTTGCATAATAAAAAACGTAGCCTCATTTATAAAAAAAGGCTTAAAATTTAAAGCTTAAAACTTAAATTTTAATTCATACCAACTCATATCTATAAAACCATAAATAATACATTTTCATACAAAATGTCAAATAATCAAAATATTCATTTTGAATACTAAAATAACAGTATGTATACAAAACACTTAACACTTAAAACAAACATAAACGTATATATATATATATATATATATATATTCCTTGAACAATCACTTAAAAAATTTTCTTATAATTTAATTCATTAAAGAGTTTTATAAATTCATCACGAACATTTTAAAACAATATATATCACTTACAATAAAACACATTCTTATAATTTTTAAATCTAATTGCAAATGCTTCAAAATTAATTGTAGCACTCACCTTACTCAAGTTTTCTTAAGTGGGCTCTTATGACCTTCTTCGGTTCCGTTTACTTCCTCTTCACGTACACATCATATATTCACTTAGATTACACTAATTCTAACCTCACAAAACTTATCACACAACTTATAACTCATTTAATTCATTGAAGTACTATTTTACCAACTTGTTTCCCTACTCGGTTCAACTTAATCGAAACTTTAAAATTTCGTTTTCTTTACATGAATCCTACTTATGCTTACTTAGAAACACCCCCATACACTCGAAATCATTATTCGAAACTCAAAACGAAAAATCATAAAATCACACCCCCTTTGGCTGAATGCATCACCCAGTCCAATCCATTGATTTTCTTTCCTCAATTCTTGCTCCATTCATCTCCTTAACTCACATTTAGATCACCCGTAAAACGGTTCTAAAAAATTCTCACAAACGGGTGACAAAACTTAGGAAAAACCTTAGTTTTTTACTACTTTTTCAATGTCATTTTCACATTTTCCATCTTAAATCTTAATTCTTCTTTCCCTAATGTCATACATACTTAAACATACTCATTTAATGCATGAAAACACATACATGAGGTGATATTTCATGATTCCCATCAATGCCCTTCATATGGGTTATTAGTTGGAATATTATCTAACTTAATTTTCAACACTTCCATAAGCTTTTCATGGATTTCCTTACCACAATTTCAATATGGAATCATGATTAATACCATCAAATGACATTGGTTCCATACTTTTCTTATTAGGGTCTTACATGGCCTAACACATAAACAACTCATTTCATTGAATTTTTTCATTTTATTTCACTTAGGTATTTTGTCAAACATTTAGTGAGCAACTTATTTTTAACTAAAACTAATTCAATACAAACTTAAGGATTCTCCCATCAAAACCCTAACCTATCAAACTTAATGATTTCCATGAGATTTACACTTACTTTTAATCTTATAAAACTCGACTTCAATTATACATAAAAACCCCATAAAAAATCCAACCAAATCACCACACAAACATTATCACAAACATTATGGAAACAACTTGAAAAGTCATTAAACTAACATTGGTTTGACTTGATCTTGCTCCAAACTTGTTTTCCTAACTTAGATTAGCTTGGATTCTTGACTAGGAACTTGAAAATACATGAAAATCACTTGTTTCCCTTTGTTCCAAGCATTGCCGAACTCTCACCCCCTTTGCTCTCCCTTTCTCACGTTTCTTTGCTTTGTTTTTGTGACATTTTGTGCTTCAAATTCCACTAAGTGTTGTATTTATACATATAACAATTCACTAGTGACCATCATGTCCCTTAATTAATTGCTTTTTCATCCTTAACTCTTACTTATCTCATCTTGACCCCTAATCATGTAAACTTATTTCACTTTAGCCTATACATCACATTAACTTATAAATTTCCAATGACAATGATCAATTTACCCTTATACTAACTTAGTCTACAAATGAGGCTCAACCAATCTCTACATTCTTATAACACTTTCATTAGTTACTTAGGGTTTTAAAATATCACTTAGAATTTGTTACTAGTGAAACCATAAATAAACATCGAGAGCTTACAGATTGTGCCTTTTATAGTGGGAAGGCAGAGTTTATCTTAAATAGAGAGACTTACAACTATAAAACATTATTTATAAACAGTAAAGATTTCCTAATAATTTATAACAGTAAAGATTCTTTCTATTTTGACCTAAAAAGATAAAGTTCGTGTCCTAAAGCATTGGCGAGTTAATGACAAATGGAGTGTCGACAGGTAACAACATATGGAGTGTTGGCACATACCAATAGATAGAGTTATTCATCTTTATCTTAGTGGTGACTGGGTCTCATATGTATTATGGAGTATGGTATGGACCTTGGAAAAAATAGGTCTTGGCTTTCTCCAACAAAGCAAGTGAGTAAGTAGTCCATATCGAAGTTAGAATTTTTTTCACTAGTCATTTGAGTAAGATGTTTTTTCATCTCTTTTATTGATTTCCCATTGATTTTGAGTGAGGAAACGAGATTAGCTAACTCTATATCTTCTGAAACCTTTAACCTTGGTAGCAGAGGGCAACTAGATCTACCAAAGTCCTAAGGTTTGAATTTTCATGAACGAAGCTCTTCTAGAATAGCAAATTTCTTCCACCGCTTGGTATCAAATTGTCTAATAAGCTTTGGTGGTTCTCCAACTCCTCATTCATCGAAAGTTGAAATGATATTCCCATTTTAGTATTCATAAAAATTTTATAGAGAGACATGAAATACATGAGGCATTGTTCCTCATTATAGAGATGTTATTTATTGATCTCTCTAAGGCAATGTTTGGTAAATGCGAAATGGAGATTTATTTTTTCTTATTCTCCTACATCTCATGTTTGGCTCACATATGAGGCAAGGAAGGTAATTGATTTTTCATTTCCGGAACCACCTCCATATCCACTCAACTTGGGAAATGGAAACTCAAGCTCAACCGTAGGCTTCCATTTCCTAAGTTGACAATTTTTTTTTTTTTTTAAATTCATCATTTCTCCACGTAACTGTTTGTCTCTTTTCTATCTTCACCACACCTACCCACCAACAACCATTATAAACCGCTCTTCGTCTCTCTCATCTCCTCCATCATCAAAATGAATCAGCAATGACAAGAACTACCATCTTCAGTTTTTTTTTTTCATCTCACCTTCATTTTTTTTTATGAGTTTGTTTGAGGTTCATGTCCCCCTATTCTGATTTTTTTTTTTTTTTAAGTTCATGTTGTTGTTGTTGTTGTTGTTGATGTTACCGTGGGAGATAATGATGTTGAATGAGAGTTGTTGATAATGTTGATAAACTGTAGGTATGTTAAAGGCAGTGGGTTGATGAAGAACGGTTGGTTGTTTTATCTTTTTTTTTTTTCAGATTTTTTATAAAATTAATTTAAGTATATAATAAAGAATTTAAATTAATTTTGTTTCAATTCAATCCTAATCTACATAAAACATAATATAGTATCATTTTAATTCAATCCCAAATTCTACCAAACATAAGATAGTAACAATTTAATCAATTGTAATTCAATCAAATTTATTTTATTCCAATCTAATCCAACCCATTCCATTGCATTCCAATTCTGCATGCCTTAAATTAATTTTGTTTCAATTCAATCCTAATCTACATAAAACATAATATGATATCATTTTAATTCAATCTCAAGTTCCACCAAATATGAGACAGTAACAATTTAATCCATTGTAATTCAATCATATTTATTTTATTTCAATCCAATCCAATCCAATCAATTCTATTTTATTCTAATTTTGCATGCCAAAGGTAACCTAAAAGCTTCACTAGCTCCTTTTATTTCAAAAAGGAAAACATCTTCAAGGGAGCCATTTATGACATTTGATATCCGTTTCCCTTTTGGTACCCGGTCATTGTATAAATAGCTGCGTAAAGTCTAGGCTACAGTTAAAAATCCAAATGCTAACGGGTTAACTTGGACCCGCTTTCATACTCCGCCAAGTTGATTTCATCCTACAAACCTTACAATAATTACACTTAATTACGCGAAATCCTCTCCTAATTCCAGATCTACCTAAATTTACAAAATCATCCACCGATATATATATATATATATACTTATCCGCCACGTTTCCATCCAATCGCCGACAATTTTTTTATTTTTTCTCTTTTCACAAATTTCTTCTTCTTCTTCCTTCTCCTCTGATTCAAATAGATATATTTTGATTGCCGAGACTTCTGGTGTTTGATTTGTATTCAATAATGTGGGGCAATATCGCGAATTTGAAGGAAAACCTCAACAAGATCGCACTTGATGTGCATGACAACGATGACGATGAAGAAGACGTCAAGATCTACGGTTCTCGTAATGGAGACCACTCCTCCGTCTCTGATCGGAGAAATTCTCACAGGTTCGCGCATTCCAAGTCCGTTTACCGGTCTCCGGTTTCGAATGGGATCGACTCGCCGCAGAATCCAGAGGTACTGTTAAGTTTCTTTGTTCGAACTTGTTACAAATTTGTTGTTTCGAAACCGTTGAATTTTTTATTTCTCTAGGTTAGGCTATATTATATAAGCTGTTGAGTTGCATTGTTTTATTTTGTGGAAAATTATGGTTGTAATTGATATTGTTTTTTTTTTTTTTAATCCTAATTTTTGGTGATTATGGTAGATTGATAGTTACAAAGCAGAAATTAAGAGGCTACAAGAATCTGAGGCAGAAATCAAAGCATTATCAGTTAATTACGCGGCTTTGTTAAAAGATAAAGAGGTACTTTACTGACAGACTATGTGCTTGAGTTTTGTTTCTTAAATTGAATTGCTACTTTTATGATTTTAGTATTGGAGGCAACAATGTTGCAATCGTTAACAAATATTTAGGGATCCCGTTAGTTTCTACTGTTGTACTATCTGGAAGTGAAAATGTTCGTATAGTGAATAATGGAATACCCATTCATTAAAACTTGGTAAAGCTTTTAGTGCATCAGTTTGATGTATCGATTTCGCGATTGGATGTATTGTAAAAGTCTGGTTTAACATTAAAGATATTGGACGAGAACGACTGTGCTGTGTGAATTATATAGAGGATTGATTGACTAGTTGATGTCGTGGATTTGCTTGAGGCAAATTTTGGGAATTTATGATTTTTTTTCCCTATATCGGTTTTTAAATTTTCAATGAGGATTTGTTCTGTCTCTTCATTTCCTTTTAAATGTTGTTAAGATGATTTTAGAGTTGATTTGCATCTTCCATGCATAAAAGTTAAGCTTAAGCTTTAGAGCAAGGTTGGTACTGTGGGAACATGATGACTCTAAATTTGGTTCTATTTGATATGGTTTTGATTGGAAATTGAAGAGACCCTTTGATTTGGGCATCTTGTTTTGGTAAACTAGATTTTATCACCTTAGTTCAAATTTCATTGTTCAGTATCTATTTACATGGGAAGTCTACATTGGTGGCTTTTACCTAACGATGTTATTTGTATGATACACCTAGAATTGCACAATTTTATATATTTGTTGTTATGATTTGACTCTACAAGGATGAGCAGGTGATGTTTTCCATTAATCATTACAAATCTGGCCTACAAATTTTGTCATGCTTGATGAGATGGAATGATGGATGACCTCCTGTTACTATGTGAATCATTTTTGAGAACTGAGTCCAGTGTATAGAGTTGCAATGCACTCTTTGGCCCTGTTCATGACTTTACCTTATAAAAGGAAAGGTGTGTGTGTGAGATAGAGCATTTTCTTGTCAATTTGCTTTTATGAAGTCTTGTGCTTTCCTTGTGTTTGATTTGATGATTTTGGCAATTAAATTTTGTCATCAGAGACTTTCGTTGCTAGAATATTTATATAATTTTTCATTTAGTTTAAGTCATTAGCTTTAGTTGTCACGGTCTTTGAAAACTTGATTTCTGTTTTTCTTTATTCCCTGTTCCTTTCCTCTAAAATTGCCACATGGCAGGATCTGATTTCCCGGTTGAACCGAGAAAATGGCTCATTGAAACAAAATCTTGATGCAACAAATGCTGCTCTGAGTATGGCTAGAAATGAAGCTTCAAAATCATCATCAAATAGCATCAACGTGCTGAAGGTGGTTAGTTAGATCTCAAGTTAACTATAATATGCCACAGTTTTTTGTCGTGAATTGTGTTGCGTCTGTGCTGTAAATTCTTCATCAGTTTTTGTATATGTAACAATTTGGTTTGATTTGAAGTTCTAAGTTAGATGTAGTTGATAATATGTTTAGTCATTTGTATCAAGTGTACTTTTTCTGATGTTATTTTGTATTGCAGTTTTTTTGCTCAACATTATGACTTAGGAAAAAGCCAATTACCTGTATAGCTGTACTATGCAATGCAGCTTGGCACATGGTAATCTGGCTGTGGTACATGACCTTCACTCACCGTTGTTCAGTTGTTCATTGGTCAGCTATATACAGTGGCCTTTAACAGTTAGTACTTAACCAAGGATGAACAAAAACCCGTTGACTTGAGAGGAGAATAAATTTTTATTTTTTTCATTGTCCTAGGATATCTAATGTAATTTAAATGTTCCAGATGTTGAAGGGATCAGGTATGAAAATTGTTCGCATTGCAAATATGTAAAAATATTAATAAAATAACTAGGTTATCATTAATGTTTGGAGAGGCACATGATAACATGGTTACTATGGATGTTCAGTCAGAAAATGCTAGTCTCTTCTTAAAACTTATTAGTTACTTATTTTGATGAAGCCAGACAAATGTCTATCTTCGAAACCATTATGAGACAAGTTGATAAATATTAATATAGTCTGGTATATTATGAGAGTGCTGCACTATACTTTTACATGTTTTCTAAGAATGGATTGTTTTGTTTGTTGTTGTGTGCGTAATTGCTTGTAAATATGTTTTTGCTGCCTATGAGTTGAACCCTGTGCTATTTAAATGTTTTTCTAAATAGAAGAAAAGGCTTGTCAATAAGCTGTTGGATGGTTCTTGAATTAGTTTGTCATTTGTATAGGGAAGTGGTGATCTATCACCAAATCGGCAGCATAAAGTTACTGCTCAAGCAAAAAACCGTCATGCAGGAAATCAAATGCAGAATGGTGCCTTCTCTAAACAGGATGGATTTAGCAATGGAATTATGCATGCTGTTCAATCTGAGTTAAGTTTGCAAGGAAAAGAAAAGGTAACAGGACCTTCATTTCTGTTTTGTTCTTTATTGAGGGAGTTTGTATGCGCAACTATTAATAATATGACACACCTCTGCTTTATATTTAGGTCGCATATTGATATTGGCATCCTCTAATGAAAGCGAAGCCTTTTGTTTTTTTCATAGTACCGTTTGGAATAATTTTCTTAATTCTGGCATTTTTTTATCTCTTCCATCTTTGCTTCTTTTTAAGTGATGAATGAACTTTACAACGGATATATGGATGCCTTCTAGGAGCTTGCAGATCTGCTAGAAGAGAAAAATAGGTCCCTGGCCACATTGCAAGCTTCTCATGAGTTACAAACAAATCAATTCAGGATGGAACTCGAAAAAGAACGGAATGCATTGACCAATATACAGCTAAAATTACAAGGTAAAGTTCAGCAGAGAAGATCTTATTTTAGCTGTATCGATTAACAAATATATATATATATATTGAATTAAAAACAAATTTAGATTTTTTACTTATGAATTTCCTATATGTTCATTTTAGAAAATTATAAAAACAAAATAGTGCTCATCTGATTTATTATCATATTCTCAGAGGAGCAGAAGCTGAATGGATCCTTACTGGAGGAACTCAAGTCACTAAAATTGGATAAGGACAAAGTGAGTAATTCATTGGCTTAGAAGTTGGTTACTATGGCCATTTAACAATGATCAGTTTTAGATCAAGCTATACTACACGTAGTTTTTTCCGCATTGTTGCATGTTGAGTATGTTTGTAATATACACTTGTTATCATTATTTGAAGCAATATTAATGTAAATTTACTCTGTCTATTAACGAGCGTACTAGTGTAGAGGTTTTCACTATCCAGATTGATTCTTAGAGTTGCTTATTTGATCTGCTTTTCTTATTCAAATACTGACCATAACCCTAGTTAAAGGTGAGGCATTAGATTAATAGAGGCTTCCAGTGAGGACAACTTGCCAATTGCTTACTTCCTTTTGATTGTATAAAATTAGTTTAATTAATCAGTATTTTTCATAAGCATAACATTTACAACATCGTACATCTAATCGAAATTACCGCTCTGGTGAAATTATGAGATAATTACTACATTAATCTCCTCTTCACAAAAATTACCTTTGCATAAAAGCTCTTAGAAAAGCAATTAAAAAATTAAATAATGCTCTTTGATAGGTTTGTTGCTTCTAATGGAATTAGAGCCTCTATTACAACTTTTGGAGTATATGACAAACTCACAATGTTCTCTGCAAGCTTCTTTACTCATGTTATACATGATAGTGTCCTTCTCTAGCATCTCCTGATTACAGAGTTATCTTTTAGTTTATTATTTGAGAACATAACAGCTCCTCTCTTTCCTTGTGCCTGCAAGAATCACACATTACTTGTGTCTGGAATTCTATGTTGGTCTTTTACTTGTATGTTTCGTTACAATGTATTTTCTTTGTTGTGGGCAGACCTCAATGGAAATGGGAAAAACACAGAAGGAATTGAATGAAAAGTTGTCAGAAATAAGGCAACTGCAAATGGAGTTGAGGAGGAGGGGGAGTGAAGAGGTAGATGACAATGTGCAGAGCTTGAAAAGAGTAATTGCTACAATGGAGAGGGAAAATAATAAACTTAAGGTTGATAATTTGGTGCATTTTATAATTTACTGTCATATGAGAAGTTTATCATGATACGTAGATGACAATGTGCACTCGGAAATTTGTACTGCTTGTTCTGTAACTTAGACCTCTGAATCTGCTTAAGTTTTACAATATGTAGGTGGAGAAGAGTGAACTTGAGGCTGCTTTGGCAATTAGGCTATCTTCAACAAACAAAATCTTTCCAGATGCATCAGAACCTCAGAAGGACCAACCAAGTAATTTGAGCGCAGTAAGTCTTGTAGTCTGTGTTCCATAAAGTTACCTTTTTATGCTTGTTTGTTAGGTCAAATGCTTCTTGTCTATGCATTGGTCCCCCCATACATTAATGCTAAGTAACATTGTTGTACCTGGTGCACTCGTGGTTTTATTGTCTCCTCATTCAGTAACCCTTTTTCATGTCCAGAAGGCACCACCATCAGAAAGTTCTCCTGGAAGAGAAGAAATGGAGCTATCTTTGCAAAAATTGAATAAAGATTTGAAGGAAACATGCTCTGAAAGGGACAAAGCTAATCAAGAATTAACACGTCTTAAGCAGCATTTGTTAGAAAAGGTTACAGTCTAGTATCTCCTACCACAATGTTTTGCATTTTTCAAAATTTCTGTACGATTCTAAAATTTGAACTTTTGACCTTTATTTTATATTTTGTGTTCCAATTTTGGTTGCGGCTTTGATTGTGATTACATGGATACACTTCAGAGTGGAGTGCCTCTGTCTTGCATATATCCCTTATGACAGTGAAATGACTTAAGAACATTTAACGTTTTATTATTATTAAAAGAAAGGATTGGTTGATTCAATGTTGGTTCCCGGCCAGTCTCAATTGTATGGTCTTAAATTAGAGTTAGGAATGTAATCATCGTGTGTGATTGTAGTGATTAATTATTTTAAAATTGTATTTTGTCTTCAAGAAAAAAAGAAAAGTTCGCAGTTTATTGACCTACCATGCTTCTATTTACTTTGAGTCTTTAACATTTGAATTCTTTATGCGGTATTTCCTGATTCATAACTTATATGGTAGATTGTTTCCTTACTTTACCATACATATTTATGTGTGTCAAAATGTTCATTTTTGCCACTATAGAAATGAGTGTTATAGTCCAGTAGCCTAGGTCCTTTGCTCTCAAATGTCGATGTTTGAAATATTTTCAGGCAAATGAAGAATCAGAAAAAATGGATGAGGACAGTAAAATTATTGAAGAGCTCCGAGAGAATAATGATTATCAAAGGGCACAAATATTACATTTGGAAAAAGCTCTGAAGCAGGCAGTGGCAAGTCAGGAGGAGGTTAAGATGTTAAACAACAGTGAAATTCAGAAGTCTAAGGAAATCATTGATGATCTGAACAAAAAGCTTGCAAACTGTATGAGAACATTAGATTCCAAAAACATTGAACTTTTGAATCTTCAAACTGCTCTTGGCCAGTACTTTGCTGAAATTGAAGCTAAGGTAAAATTCACTGTTTTTTTGTCCAACTCTGATACTAATTGGAGAGCAGGGACATTTGGATTTATGCCGGTTATATTACTGTAAGCACAGGGAAATTTGGAACGTGAGTTGGCGTTGGCAAGAGAAGAATCAGCTAAACTTTCTGAGCTTTTGAAGGTATGAGACTTGTTTTCCTTTTTTAAATTTGATAGGAACTATTTTCTTGCTATTATATCAATTTATCAACTGTTCTACTCTGCATTACAATTATTAGAGCACAGATGATATTTTATCATGATTAATGATAAAAATAGCTTCCCCCCTTAAGCTGGAGTCATTCGGCCTAAGTACAGGGTCCACATTGGGGTATTCTAGAAAAAATAGCAACTTCCTGCTCTAAAATGAATTGGTAATAGATAGTTCTAGAATAAATTCTAATTCACATTTTCTTTTTCTCTTTTTTTTCATATTTTTGGTAATGTTTAGAATTTTGCAGTTCAGCTACGGTTTGATTGCATATAACGCTCCAATGTTGTGATCTTTATCTGTAGGGTTTAGATATGAATTAGATTCCATTTTGTTTTAGTTTTAATGCTTTTTACATTATCATTGTAGGATCACTTTAGGTTCCTACCATGTAATCTACTTGGTTTATAGTTTATTTATTTAACTATGTTACTTAGTTTGATTTTGATGCCAATAAGCTTTATGAGCCATATGATTGGTTGCATTGCATGCTGAATTGAACAAGTTATGCCGTTCGATTTCTATAATACATAAAATATTTTGTTTTTGTTGAGACATTTATGTTATTAGTAGTTATGATTTGATAGGGCATTGTTTGCTCCTATTAAATTCATCTACAAATAGTGACTTACCTGGATAAATAGCATTTTATTTGGAAATTGCCCAGTCATTTTGTGCAATAATTTTGAGGGTTTATACTTCCACCAGGATGCAAATCAACAAGTGGAGGTATCAAGGAGGGAAAAGGAAGAAATTTTGGCCAAGCTTTCACAAGTGGAAAAGACACTAGCTGAAGGAAAAGGTCGAGGAAACAAGCTTGAGGAAGATAATGCAAAATTACGCCGTGCTCTTGAACAGAGCATGACAAGGCTTAACAGAATGTCAATGGACTCAGATTTTCTTGTTGACAGGTTAGCAGGTTTAAACATAGAGTTAAATTGTTGTTATTTTGGTCTTGTTTGATTCCTCTGTGGCAACTTTGATTATTTAATGGTTTCCCCAGTCTCATGTATATCGCCTCTCCTTCTCTAAATTGCTTGTTGCTGATGATACTCAATTTAAATGAAATGACTATCCATATACTATGATGAACATGATGATGAATTCCTTTGTTTCCTGTGTTACTTAACTCTTCCCAGGTCATGTTGTCACGCATTTTAAGATTTTTTTTCTTCTTTTAGTCATTTCAGATTCAGATTCTTAATGCAGTCACTGAATGTCATCAGCTACTTTATTGGAATTACCACCGGCCTTATAACGCTTTCACTTAAGTGTTAGAAGTTTAGGCTTGAAATCCTTCTTGCCACTGCTGTTTTCTTATGGCCAACATTTGTGGTTGCCACCCCAGTAATTATGTCATCACCACCATCTCTTTTGCCTTGATGGATTTTGAACGGGTTTCAATTTACATACTACCTTGGATATATTGCCATGTTTGTCATGTATAAACTGAAGTTGCAAATTTTAATCTTGTGTTGTCTACTTTGGCAGGCGCATTGTCATTAAATTGTTGGTGACCTACTTCCAGAGAAACCATAGCAAAGAGGTACGAGGGCTTCCTAATTCTTAGTGTTATTGTAGTTCTATTTGAGCAAGCTTTCCTTGTAAATTCTCTTCTAATTGGCTGATCCTCTTGTGACCATGTATGCTGGGTTCCAGGTTTTGGATCTCATGGTTCGAATGCTGGGATTCTCTGATGAAGACAAGCAGAGAATAGGAATTGCTCAACAAGGTGCAGGCAAAGGTGTTGTTCGTGGAGTGTTGGGTCTACCAGGCCGCTTAGTTGGTGGCATCTTGGGAGGGAGTCCAGCTGAAACACATGCAAATATGGCATCTGAAAACCAGGTTCATCTCTCTTTCTAAATTTTTTTTTATTATATAATTGATTTTGCTTTGACACGCCAAATAGTGGGTCAACTGTCCAGTTCTAGTTCTTTTATGTACTATTTAGTGATTTGCAGCCCCTCTGCAACCCCTTTTTTCACTGGATTTACTTTACTATAGCATATGTGAACTATGCTATTCCTGGAAGAGGCTGGCATCTCATGTCTCCTTGTGTCTACACTTACTTCCACTTCCACACATCTCATTTGAATTTTGAACTATATCTTGTCTGGGAATAGGCAGGTGCAATTCTAACTTTAGTTGATTTTGTTTTTCAGTCCATTGCGGATCTATGGGTTGATTTTCTTCTGAAAGAAACTGAAGAAAGAGAAAGGAGAGAATCTGCCGAGTATATGGCTAGATCCAATGAGGATATACATGGAAGGAGTCCAAATGCTTCGGTGACTAGTCCGTCAGTACCTGACCAGAGAACAAGCACAATTGGTGCTATGTCTGGTTTTTCGAGATCAAATATTTCACCTGGCCAAAACTTTAGTCCCCCACCTTCTGGAGGAAATATACGCCCATTTGAGCACCCTGATTCTGAGTTCTCAACAGTTCCTTTATCCTCATCAGATAATAGCACTTCTCGAATGTCAAGACTATTCCCAAAATACTGAAAACGTGTTTGAATCATGTAATTAGTCAAAAGTATAGATTCTTTGTTGATGTTGTAGCTATGCAATCTTGTTTAGTCAATTCTTTGGTTCACGAATGAGAAGCGTTTCTTCCCAACCTCATTTGTTTGTTTATAGGTGGAACTGCTGTCCAATGCAATTTAATTTGCCAAATGCAAGGCAAGTGGAAATGAACGATGATGAAAAAACTCCAATTGATCGGTTCACGCAAGGCAATATTTGGTTGGCGTTTCTCTCTGATTTAGGAAAATTATTAACTGTTCAATAATATTGAAATTATCTTCGTTGAAATTTACACATCAAGCGTTTCATATTTGCATGTTAAAACCAAACAAGATTCCAAAATGAAATTAACCATAACAACAAATCGATACAAAAGGACAATGACAATGCATGTACAATAAACCGTTCAATATCCCAAATATAACCAAGTTGTCCCGCAAAATCACCTATAGTCAAAAAAAGTTCTATCCCCAAACTACCATGGAGCATGTAACTGAAACCACAAGAAGAAGTAACCCGACAAATTGCTTGTATCAATTCAAATTGCAAACCAAACACTTGAAACAGCTAGTGGGGAAGCCAAATCACAAATAGGAAATATGGTTAGAGAACACAATCACCGACCAGCACAACTCAAGTACGCCATGACTACCCAAATGCTCATCAAAAACAGATTTGCTTGGCATCTCTAAACCTTCTTGGCTTTCAATGAGCCTTTTGGAATCTTACTTAGAACCTTGGCATCAAAAACTGCATATTGCTTTTTGATCTCAATGGTTGCCTTCTCAGCGATGGGGTCAATCTTGTCCTCATACTTGTCATATATAACAGGCACGGTGTGCAACAAAACAAAAACTGTTTTCACAGGGGAAGATTATCAATATTCAGTATATCATTTGATCAAATTTTACAATGTATGCATCACAAAAGTTTCTCATGACGTTACCTATGTAAAACAGTGTCATGAAATTGTACCAACTCCCCACAATTGACAAGACCCACAAAGCAACAATAGCCTGAAATCAGAACATAGTCAGCATTATACAATTTACAAATCAAATAAGTAACGATAAATAAAATACCAAGTATCACCAACAATGTTAGGAGCAGATGATAAACGTTATAACTAGCATTCTAGAACATAGATTTTTCCTTTCCCACTAAATAATACTCTGGAATTAAACCACAAATTTCCAAATTTGTAACTAGCCAACTTGTGAATGGAAATTTACTTGCTAATCCAACAGTACCACCAATTTAAGATCCAAACCCATCAAACAGCAAAGAACTCTAGATGGAAATTTCAATTGGGTGATACATTCGCAAATCAATTATTGAATTTTAAGAATACACAATAAACATACAATGAAGAACTTCTTCAGATCTCTTCCAGATGCAATACTATGCAGGAGTGCAAGAGCTCGGTTGATTTCAATCGTCAATGCAGAAGCAACCTGCAGAACTGGCTTCTCAGGAATATGAACTCCGGGAATGCGAGGTGGTGTCCTACAAATAGAAGAGAGGCTACGAATTTAGTGAAATTAGATATGTAAAGATGACGTATAAAGGAACACCCAACACACTGCCTAAAAATGATCCAACATCACATATATTAAAAGAAGGGCTAAAATGCGAAGCGACAAAAGTTTACTTATTGATAAAGGTATGGGCATTGGACCAAAGGAACAAGACTGCGAGTGTGAGTATCGAAATGTGGCAGACCAAAGTAAGTAGATGGTATTCAATCAACTCAAAGAGAACCCAGAGGGCAGTGGCTCCACCAAGCACACCAGCTGATATCTTCTTGTTCCTCCACAAGAACACATCAGCAGCTGCAACAAATCATAACAAAAAATATCCGTCAAGAGTTGAGAGAAAAAGAGAAATCTACATCTATTAGTTTCAGTGATCACTCTCAAAGACTTGCATTTGTGTTGTCCTCTATGACTCCAAAAGGTCATTATCATCAAAATGTTAATTGTGTAGAGTCTAAAAACGAATAAGTTAAAGAAACAAGAACTATTAAATTAGGTTACATTGATATCAAACATCAATATCATTTTTTATATATTTACCATAATAGGAAGTCTTTATTATTCATCGAATTGAATAATAATCTTAACAGTGTTAAATATAATTTCTTTTTCTCTGTCAACCAAACAAAACAAAAATTCTCATCAACCAAACAGATCTTGGACCCCATAAAAATATTTCAAAAAATCACGAACTAAAAATCAACCTTCTATACCAAAACACAATCTCCATACTCACAAAATCAAGTGAACAAACAATCAAGAATGACACAAATTCAACAAAAACAAGAAAACAGTGAAGTGAGAGAGTACGTACGCTTCCCGCCACCGAGAACCTGGTGGACAGGTCGCTCTCTGCCAAACAAACGGAAAATCTTGGCCTTCACCGACGACGGCGAAGCCGGTTTCTTCGAATCAGAATCGGACTCGGAATCCGAAGACGACGATGACGAATCGTGACCCCCAAGCTTCTCCGTTATCTTCTCCACCATCGATTCCACCGGATTCTCCGAACTTTCCGCCATCTTCTTCGTAAACCCTAGTTACAGTTTTGCAGACAGAAATGAAATAAAAATGATAGCGTCGAGTGAGTGATTGAGAGAAAAGTGAAGAGGAAGCACTACTACTGCTAGGTCTTTAAATGAGCCACAGGGCAATTTTTAAGAAAAGTGAAAAAAGTTGACGGCGTTGGGTTTTTAAGACTTCGAGGGCGTGACGGCGTTTGATCTGTCTGATTTTCAAGGGTGTGGATTCTTTGTTTTCTCATCAAGTGCTTTTAATGGGGACGTGGAGACAGCAAAAGGGACGGTGGATGTTTGAAAAATCACCGACCCAGAGGAAAAGAAAGCAGACACGTGTCAGTCGGCGGTGGAGTGATGGGTGCTGTGGACGGCTAGTGCTTTTCAGTGGTCGGGTATGGCCATGTCAGTGGGCTCCATGTTAGCTCAACCTATGGTTTTCTTTTTTTTTTTAAAAAAAAAAAAGTATGTTTCATTTGAATTTGATCATAATAAGATATTTAAAATCCAACTCAAAAATCTAAATTGGTGGATGAAGTCATTAAACATTGATGAAAATAAACAGATAATTTTAGCTTATTCTACATCTTAAAATTAAATATGAGTGCGACATTGATGTAGATCTTGAGAAACATAAGTGTCAACCAAAAATATGATTATGGCAAGACAAGATAAGATGCCCCTTTGTTTATATCCAGGGGGTTAAATAATTAAAATGTAGACAATTGTGGTTTTCTACTGGTGTGATTGTACAATATTCTTTTAATGGAGCCATTGAAGAAGCATTCTGACGGGGATGTGAACCCTGGTTGATAATCAGAGTTAACTTTCTGCTAGATTAAAGAAAAAAATGAAAAAGATAAAGAATCTTTTGAACATCGAGATCTTATTGGATGGCAGATCAATTTCATTTTTATGAGTTCTGTCTGTTTGTGTAGTGGAGATTGTAAGAAATTGTCTGAGCAATTGGGTCACGATCAAAAGCATGTCTAAAGAAAAAAATAATAATAATGAAATGAGTCACCACAGGAATTACCAATGAAAATTGAATCAAACATTGAACCATATTCTGTACCAATCCAGTGCCGACACAATCCACACATAAGGATAACAAAAACCAGATTATCTCAAACCGTATTAACACTGTTAGGAACTGTCACTCAATAATAAATAATTTTAGAGAGTACAATAAGCGGCTCGACTCTACTACAAATTTACAGTCACTGCATGAGAAAAAGATTGGCAATGGACTAGAAATGTGATAAGAGATCAATGATACTAATCAGTCATTTTCTGTAGATGTGTTGACCAAAAGAAAAGGGAATGGATCACAAGAACAATTTCTGGTATTATTGAACATTCAAGCATTGTAATTTGATGTCTATGATTTTGATTCATCGAAATGGTCTTGGTGGCTTCTCTAATACAGCAGAAAAGAAGACCTCTCGATCGTCCCTGTCACGTTTTGGAACAACAACCCATTTATGTTTTTTGTACCTTAGCATCTTAAAGGCGTCCATATAATCATTCAAATCCTCCTTGGAGCAGAAAAAACAGTCGATCCATAGCAACCCACCTGGCCTCAAAACTCTATCCCAGTCAAATAATACAAAGTCCAGGAGTACAAAATCAATCCACCCATCAAGAAATCTAGTGGTGTGAATCATATCTAGAGTGTTGTCAAAAAATGGGAGCCGTTGATTTACTGTCAAGTAAAGAGGAACTAGTCCTCGAAGAGCTATCATTTCACTAAAAGGTGCCCCAAGATTGATAGTTGCTGAGACTACTGTGACATTGAAGTCCCTCATCCTGGCTGCAAAAGTCCCAGTTCCTACACTGAAATCCAATCCAATTCTGATCTCTCCAGGCTTGGTAGCAAGCACTTCCGGTATCAAAAAATCAGCTGTTAAATTAGTATTTTGGTCTAAATTAATTTGTTCGATCCATCTGGGCATTTCGTGACCCAGAAGATCAAAGCAATCTGCACATTTGAAGAACCCTTTACGAGAAGTCTTGCTTGCAAGGCAAGTGAAGTTTTTGCATCTATACTGACTCCATCGAACGTTTCTACTGTCAGGAAGCTTCCACATTGACTCATTGATAGGAAATGGCTTGTCGTATAACTGAGGGGCTCTTGAAAAGCATCGTCTTCTGGGTAAAGGATCGCAGCCATGAACCATCAGTTTTTGAGCTAATTTCCAATCATCATTGCAGATTTCACCCACGTCATAATCCATGTACTCTTCAAGCTCTTTCTTCCTGGCGAAACAAGTGTGGCCAATACTTGTGAAGGTTCCATTAGCTCCCATGAAGTTCTGTTTTCCTAATCTGTTAGGCTTGATCCTAACATACTTGCGTATCTCTTCAATCAGGAAGTAATCAGCTGGTTCATCAGACAGTTTCTTGCGTTTTAGCAGAGGATGGACAGCTCTGGTTTTGCGGTTATGTTGATCGGCAGTCTCTCCGCTTGATGACAAAGATGCCTGCACTGACTCAACAAGCCCCAGAATATCTGCTAGAAAAGCACTGTGTCTCAACATAGGTACGGCTGATGATGAATCCATTGACAAATTCCTCAAGTGATCCATCTCTTTCTGGATTTTTAGAATTACAGCATCAACAGTCATCTTTACCTCACTTCCAAGTCTGCTTGGACTCTCAATGTTTACAGGATTATTATTACAGAAGGTATCAGTAACAAGAAGTGATCTTATAGAGTAGAATTTGGACAAGGTAGCAATAGAAATGAAAAGAACAAAAGTACCCAGAAGAAAGATTGATCTGCGAAGTCCCGATCTCCATGTTCCTAACTTCTTAACAACACCAGGTTTTGGCATCTCTCTCTTGACTAAATATTAACAAAGAGAGTTACAAACAAACTGTAACACTCACAGCTATAGTTCCTATCATGAGTCACAATTGAAATCAAAATTTAATGAAGATACAATTGATTTTAGCGAATGAAATTTACAATATGAATTCAGAAACCTTAAGAAATTTAGAGGGTACCTGAAGCTTGAAGTTGAAAGCTAACTCGAAAGGAGAGGTGAGGAAAGGCAATCGGTTAGAGCGAAATCTACATATTTTAATTGATGAACAGAGTTGAAGAATTCGAGATTGGAATTTGAGATCAGATCCATTATAGAGTTTTGCGCTTCTGAGGAACATTTCCTGAGAAGTGAAGCAATTTGATAGAAGTTTATTGTGACTATTCAATTCCTATTCCACCAAGTTTGCATCACTCTAAGGTGGCTATTAGTCAACGCTGCCAATATTTTAGATCGCTCTCGCTTATAATCCTAACGCACACATGCCCATCCCAAATTACAGTACCAAACTGAACATAGTCAAATAGAAACAGGTAACTGTAGTAGTGGCACGCTAAACAGACTACAAAATAGGTCAACAGATGAAACCATCTCACCAAACCCAATCAATTTTATATTTTAAACATCATTTGTGAGATTATACATGATATAAGTCAGAAGGGTTTATGTAACTGCTTGCAAACGCCGTTTCTTGAGGTTTAAAATAATTCTAAACTATTGTTTACGTTAGCTCCAACAAAACTAAATCTTTTGCTTGCCTGGAAAACAGGTAATGACATGTTGGGAAATGGAGCATCAAATCTTCACTGTTGAGCAACTTATATTGTCTTCAAAAGTCCAACGTTATAAAAAAAAATTCTGCTTAGTATAAGAATCAGAAAAGAAACAGCCCCGTACGTTGAAATGAAATCAAGCTATCGCTTTACCCTGATAATGGATTGACTTTTTAATGCTTGAGAACCCAGTCTTGTGCTGGCCAGGTCCTCTAAACAGTGGAGAAAACTTACCTTTCATTATAGGTTTTAAGTGATTAAAATTTGAAATGAAAAACATAGATGACAAGATGAAGGAAAAGAAAAAACTTCGAGTAAGTTGAATATTGAAAAATACTTCAAGTTGACTATAAGTGTCCCTACTACTTTGGATTCTTGTCAAAATTCAAAAAAGTCGACTACAGTGACTGAGGAAGAAGACAGAACGTAAATTCTGAGAAACAACACATCTATTGTCCTTGTGCATGATTGCATCCACAAACTCATTTACAAACCTAGAAAATCCATCAGAAGTAGCAATTTGAAGGGAAAGAATAATTGGCGACAAAAGGGCAACTTACAGTCATGAGTACAACACATCCAGCTGGATCTAGATGCGTTGTTCTTTAGTGAATTACAATGAATGAGACAAGAAACTGATTTTAACACTGAATTCAAATTTTAACTGTTTGATCCAACAACAACATCGGTTGTCAATTGCTTGCAAACTGAAATATCTGAACCATATCAAATCTAGTTGAAGATTTGTGAGAATTCAAACAAAATATAGTAACCCACGACTAAATTTTACTCGACCGATTCATCGATTTTTGCTGAAAATAGAACATCAATTAGTCATGTTTCTTGCACTCTATATTCTAATCAATCAAAAGTCGCAATTAATCAAACAAAACAAAAACCCCTATTACACTATCCTTACAAGCCACCTAAAAAAAAATCCAACTACAAATTTTACAGTTCTTTTAACAGCCCAAACACGCACCAAACAAGACCACCACCCCTAAAATCACCCACCACACACAAAAAAAAAAAAAGGGAACCCGACATCACCTCCTCCTCCGATCCGCCGCGTATTGAGACAACGGCACGACTTCCTGCAACGGCGTAGAAAGCGGGGTCGGCAACGGCGAGTTCCTACAAACCGGACACGACCCATTAAGCTTGAGCCAAGCATCGATACACATTAGATGAAAATAGTGTCTGCACTCAGGCATCATCCTTAGCATCTCTAAGTCTTTGTACTCGCAAAGACAGATCGAACACGTCGTGTTGTTGTTGTTATTGAAACCACCGGAACCACTATCTTTCGTGAACTGGAACTTGGGGTAGGAGTTGATGACGGCTTGGTCCAAGCCGACGACCAAGTTGTCATCGTCCTGGTTATGTTCCTGGTCGTCATCTTCAGCGACGAAAATGATACGAGGGAGAATGATGCCATCGGCGGAGTGGTTGTGGTGGTGGTGGGTGTTGTCGGGGTTGGACTCCGGGTCGAAGTTGCGGTGGCGGGTGGAGCGGCAGCATATGTAGGAGGCGAGGAGGAGGGTGGAGAGGAGGACCAAGAAGCCGAGAGCTATGGCGATGGAGTAGCCAAGGCCGAGGTTGGTGATATAGTTAGGGGTGGTGGAAGAAGAGGGTGGTGTTGGAGTGGACATTTGAAGAGGAGGAGGAGAAGTTGGGGCGTTGAAGGATCCATTTGTGAGAGAGCAAAAAAGGGAGAGATTAGGGGAGTTTTTTGATGAGGGAAGGTGGGTGGGTATTACAACTGCTGCATTTAATACAAGGTTTCGATACAGAGGCTGGCATTTATTATGTTTTTGTATGTTCTGAGCTGTGATTTTTGGAGCATATATTGTTTCAACGTCGATGCTTATATATATACACATATATGTGTGTCTCTGTTTTCAGCTCCAAGAGTCCAAGTCTCACTTCACTGCTTTAGTTTTTGAGTGGAATCTGGTCATTTACATGTATGGAAGTGGAACACATTGGGTTTGGCACATGACTTTTCATCAGCATTCGGCAATTCCTCTATTTCTCATTTGACCAGTTGTGTGGTAGGAGACTTCAGTCAACTCCGAATGGTGTTGATTTTTTTTTTCTTTTTCTTGTAAGACATTTGTAATTCCATTTTTATATTTTTAGAATAAGAAAAGAAGTTTGTTTATATATTATATGCATAAAATGTTAATCACAAATAGACCAACATAATCTTAGTTTTTAATGTCACAGGGGATACAGAGAGTGTTGAGGCCAATTAATCCATCCAAAGAGAAAATATTGGGATTGGGAGCTTTGTATTTTAACATATTTCTTAAATTTTGACAAGGAGTGAAATTGAATTTCGGTTTTATTGGTCTAATTTATATAATATGAAAGAACAGCTATTCTCCCATTTATTTTATTTGTATATTTATTTATTTTGTGAATACGAGATGCTTATTTTATATCTAAATTTTAAAAATATTATTTGATCGCATTTCAAGCAGCAAAGTTTACTGTTTAGCTCTTTTTCAAAAAAAATAATAATAATAGCTGTTTAGCTCATAAGTGGACTGTAAATAATTGCACAATTGATTTTTAATTGAATTTACGGCACTACATTCAATTGCAACAATAGTTGATCAAAACAACAATTGTGGGGGGCCACGACGCGACTCTGGAGTGTGGTCCAATGCATCTTTAAAGCAAAAACTTCTCCTATTGCGTCCTGATATGTTTTGTCGATTACCTCTCCTTATATTCCTCTTTGGTCAAAAGTTCACATGAATCCCGGACTTTTTTGAGCTTTCTTCGTTTTGTAATATTTGGGTAATTGGGTCAACGAATCTCTCTTTATTTCTTAAAAATTGATTCGGTGGCTTCCACATAATTAGCCACGAAAATTCTACAAATATCAATCTACCCACGATACCATTATCGACATTGTCCATGAAAACAGGTCGTGAAATGTTCAGTGAAGCAAATTATCAAAACAAATTATTATTTTTCGACTTTCATTTTAGGAAGCCGTCTCAAGATTGACGCGACGCCCATTAAGTAATAACTATTGTGCAATAGAAAAGATATTTTATTTTGAAACAAATAGAAAAGATATTTTGAATGTATTAATGAAGGGGGAAGAAAGTGATGGTTACTTATGCGGAGTTGCGGTCCTATGAGGTCATTGACTTGTTTTAATTTGTTTTAAGGTAAATTAAATTGAACTTCAAAGAAAAAATAACCAACATAGTTACACGTAACTGTATTTTTTTTTAACATCGGAGACTTACGAGTCAAAGGATTATTGAGTATACTGAGATAGATAAATGATAATACAGTTTAAATGATTATTCTCATAATTAGAAAATGATAACTCTTATCAAGATGAAACTTACTCTCTTATCAAGATGAAACTTATTCTTACATTTTATATTTTAGATGACAACACTTATCAAAAGAAAACTAGTATTTTGTGAGATAACAACTTTTATTAAAAAAATATAAGTATTTTGTGAGATGACAACTTTTATTAAGAGTAAACACTCAAAGTAAGACTTAAATATTTAATATCTTAGGATCAAAAGAAGTATTAAAACACTCATACTAAGAGATAGATACAAAACAATATTAATACCAGACTACTCCAAACTTTTTCTAAATTATTATTCAAATAATGAGGCAAGATGTTTTGTGATAATCAAATTGATTAACTGATTATAGATTGATGATGCATGAGTTTCAAGTTTTTAAATCATCTTATGGTATTATTTAAACAATAAATTTAAAAAGTATTTTGAAAAATGCAACATTACTCAAACACTTGATTTTCATTGGATTGATATCGCATTTCCTCCTTCCTCTGTAAGGCAAGAAATACTGGAATTCGATCAGCAGAGGTCATTCATGACCAAAACATACCAAGATAAAGCTCAATTTAAAAATGCAAGCACTATGACACAAATCGTACATGAAGTACTGTTGAGTCACTTGAATTAGCCTATAATTATTAGCAATTAAAAGATGATGGAACACTGCCATATAATAACTCAAAAAGATTTTGTTTTCAAAAAAAACAAAACTCTCTCTATAATGTGAAAGTTACTGTAGTTTTTTCTTTTTTTTTTGTTTGTTAAGTTTATAAGAAAACTGTAGTTTCTACACTAAAAAGATAAACAATAACTCTATATAATATGTTTAGTAACTATAATTGAGCAATCATACACTAGATTTCAAGCTGACAACCTCCAAGTTTCAATCACTCCCACTAGAGTGCTACAAGAAAAAAACTATAATTAACCAACCATACCTTAGATGTCAACCCTTCGCTTGCACTTCTGTCCTTCAATTGCCTGACTCGAAATATTAACACTCAAGCTACAATTCATCCTCACAGTCACATGTCTCTTAAATATATTCAAAATGTTCACTCTTCCACCGATCCTCGAATAACTCTCCATAGCCAAGAGTCCAGTACCCGCATCCGTCGGCAAATTCGGATTCGTCAAGAGCCTGTCCGTCATAACATCGACCGTGATGTTCATCCGCATGGTCCGCTGTGCCTTGGCCTTGCCTCCCGGACCTCTGGCTTCACCCACCAGCATGCCGTGGTAGTACAGGTTCGTGGTTGTGTTACCATACTTGAATGATGCCACGTTCGGATTTTTCACTGACACGTCAGCTATCAGTGACATGTTGACTCCTGGCTTTGGAATTGTACCGTTGATCAGTTCAAGCCTAGTGATCGTGAAGCTATTGAGTTTGATTTTGGGGTCCTTCACACGAAAAACAGTGAAGATTAGGATTAAAATCACCATGGCTATGATCAATAGTAAGGCTGTGACGTAGCCGCAACATTTGACGCGTGTATGTTTACAGGTAACCTTCTGCCGGAGGGCGGTCTCGTCGTCGTCACTGCTCGGGCGTTCTGTGGCCGGAGCTAGTGGCCTTACTTGGTCCCTTTCTATCATGTCTAGTTGCAGCCCTACAGGCTGGAATTGGATCGATGGATAGAGAGAAGGGTAATTTTTGGTTGGGGAGTGGGTGTTGGGAAATTATTGAAGGGTCTGCTTTATGGTTTTATAATGTTTTGGTAATGTGAGTGCTTGTCTATTGTCACCTAATTTTGTCAAATTATTGACGTTATATTATCATATTATAGTGTTATGCGCCCAAACCAGATCTTCCAGATTTTGAATGTTGACTTTAACTCTCTAATTTTTCTCCTGTGGAACGATATCATTTAATTCAATAAATCAAGTGTTTAACTCTTGGTTCTTTGGATCTATTGTTTAAGATACGAAAGTAGCAATGCTGTTGCCGTTCAAGAAATTTTATATGCTTTGACTAACAAGTTTAATGGACTAAATAAACAGAAATAACTGATTAATTATTATTTTGTGTAAATCCTTGGTTATTAGAGTATAATCAACCAATACAACATGTCAAAGATACAGTCATAAATATACAAAAATAAAAAGCACATCATTTTATGGTAAAAGTGGTTGAACATATTATCAGTTGTTAAGGTAATGAGGTTTAATTGCCGCCAAATGCGTTTTAAAATTGATGTAAGTAGATATATATCCTCACTTATAGGTATAGATATATGGGCCACAAAAGTAATATTTGATTTTGATTTAAATAAATTTCTAATTCATTTACTATCTACTTTAAAAAAAAAATACACAAATAAAAAAATACTTATATACTTTGATCTTGTCTTGCATAGTTCAAAAAATAATAACTAACGTGTTAAACTATATCAATTTAAAATTTTCAATTTCTCAAAACAACTTAAAATTTTCAATCTAAAATATGACTTTAACATTTTATCATTTTATTTTCATTCAATTTAAAAATTATTGTGTATTATAAATTAATTTATTCTGGATTGTAAGAAAATGAACGAATACAGAGTATATTTAAATAAAAATTTTATGTCTAGCTTCTCCCACAACTAAAATTCTCAATATATTTCTCTCTTTCTAAAATATAAAAATAATTTGACTTGGACATCTAAGGAAAAATGGGAAATATTAAATCCTTGTGACACAAAATTCTTTGCCATTTCTCACTCCACGGAAGTGCGACGTTGCCTGTATAATTTTTTATGTGCGTAGGAATTTAAGAAGTTTCCTTTTGGTCGTTGCATGTGTATTGGTGCCTACCTTGGAAGGAGTAAAGGCAGGTTGAAGTTAAAAAATTATAGCATTGAAGATTTTATTATCGTCAACATCATCATTGATTCATTGTTATTTACAAAGTACCAATTGAGCCGCCCACACAACCAACCACCCACTTGCTCAATTTCTCCAACATTTATTGATTAGAGAAGAAATTTCATTCCCACTTCCTATGACTCTCATGGTGCGTTTACTTATAAATAATTAGAATGATTCAAAATCGAAATAATTTGAAATCAGATTAATATATCGAAATCAAAATAAATTATCTATTTTAATTAAAAAAATCGTAATTATAATTAATAATATTCATTTTAACTTATGGTGCGTTTACTTATAAGTAATTAGAATAATTTAAAATCGAAATAATCTGCAATCAGATTAATATATCGAAATCAAAATAAATTACCTATTTCAATTAAAGAAATTGTAATCGCAATTAATAATATTCCTTTTGAAATATTCATTTTAACTTAAAATCAAAATGGATTATTTACAAATTGCATGAATATCCTTAATTAAAAATATGTATTTCTTTGGCACTTTTAAAAGAAAGTCATTTTTTTTGTCATAAAAAATATGTTTTTTTATATAATAATATTATGCTTATTAAACTATTTTTTACTAATTCTAAAAATTATTATTCATTATTATATCATATCATGAATTATTTTAACATATTGATATACTCAAATAGTTTTTAATTCTAAAAATCTAATAATATGAAAAAAGTTATTTATTATTAAAACAGACTTATCAATTATCAAAAACAACTTCTTTTTTTTTTTAATTTCCAATTTTATCTTCTTTTTTTTTTTAAAAAAAAAGGATAAAAACGACTTTTAAAATTGTAAAAGTTAATGGGATTGTGAATCTCAAGTTGGGTGGAGGGATGACAAGCCCATTCCACAATCTTAGTTTTGTATGAAACATATAATTTCAGTCACATTATAAATTAATTTAAAACAGATGAACATAAAAAAATCATTCTCATTCATCATTTTCATTCTTTAATTCATTAAATAAATACACCATTACTTTAAGAGATTTAGTGTACGCTGTTCAAAAAAGTTTACACAAATGAAACTTCACTACTTCATGATTAAATTTTGGGGTAGAGATCTACGTTTTACGCTCAAAAATCGATTAAATAATTTATATTTATTTTGTTAATATATTAATACATATTTATTTTTTTATATTCTTAAAAGGTACCGTAAAACTAAATTTTTATTCATATTTGCTAATCTCATTATGTGTGTGTGACTTAAAGCCACATATTAGCATTTTCCAAAATTTTGTAGGATGTTGTTTACAAAAATCTATGGCAGTCATGAAAAGAACATAAACATTTTGCTGTTTGAAGAAGCGGTGGAAACCGGATAAACTATCTAACCCATTAATTGATGGTACATTGAAACAGAAGCATAAATCATAATCTCTCGAGAGAATTATGTCAACGTAATACATGACTAAAACTCAAAAGACGTTTGAAACAAGAGGTGATCTGGTGACAGGTGGCTAGAAGTCGAAATTTTATAAAGCAAAATTGAGAGTTGACAAAAAAGTCAAAAGTTGAAGAGGTGGAGATGCGGGGTATCGATCCCCGTACCTCTCGCATGCTAAGCGAGCGCTCTACCATCTGAGCTACATCCCCGACTGATGAGAGGATTTTTCTAAATAACAATATTAAACATAATAGTTATGGCTGTTAACTAGTGATTTGATATTTATTTATTTATTTTTTGAAAATGATATATATATATTTTTTTCTACAAGATGTCTAGGAATAAACAAATAATCATTATATGCAGCACAGTGATAATGACTCTTTGATCTCAGGGCAAGCATGAAAGCTAAAAGGCCAATGTCAATAATCTATATATAAGCTTTATTTCGCAGCAAGTGTATCTAAAAGAATGGTTATATATTCTAGGTAATGTTGGTGTGTGTTCTTAAATCTGGAAAATTAAAAAGTGCGTCTATAATTAATTATTCTTTTCTTGCTTATATTTATTTATGGGTAGCATATTGATATTAAGATGTACCCTTAAAGTACAAATTAACACTATTAATTCCATTAAACCTCTCATTAAATTAAATTAATCTAAATCAGATAAACTTTTGCACATATAGGAGGAATATTGAGCATGATTGTTTTGAATACAGGCGTGCTCAAATAGGCTTCTATAATCCTATTATAGAAAAATATTAAAACAAAAACAAAAGTTATTGAGGATTCAAATGTTGTGTGTATCGTTAATATAAATCGAAAGTTTAAATTCAAACATCCCGTTGTTGTTCAAAATTTTTGGGTCCATGGCAAAGTGCTGCTCGATTCAAGTGTATAGACTATATATGCTTAGCTTTTCTTAAAGAAATAGATCAGATTACTAGCAGCTGAAAATAACAATATACTAGTAAACCAAAATATAATAGCCAGCCGGTACATTAATATGGTGTTATATGTATAGACAACCAGAATTACAGTGTCCAAATTAGCTAGAAGAGTAGGACCGTATGAACGAAATCATGAATGTTTTGCATTATATCTCTACCTCAGTGAAAGCTACTTAAATTACAAGTTTCTCTACGATCAATTGGCAGGCTAATAGCTATCAGGAGTTTCCACCAATACTATAACCCATTTCATGTTTGCTTAAATTTTTTTTATTAATTTTTTTTTAAAAAAAAGAAAAATCTGATAGGCCAGCAGTTGGCTCGGTACAAACAATATTATTCTGTATGTAATGGGATTCATTAACTTATTATATAGTTTAGGGAACTTGTCAATAAAACAGATTGTAACAACGTATCGTCGTACAACGTATTAATTATTCAACAATTACAACAGTGTGACACCAGATGTCTCTATCATGACAAGATAGATGAGAAAAATATGATTGAAAAAATTAGCTTGCTAGGAGAAAGCTAAAAAAGATCCCTGATCGAGGGGAGCTTCATCTCGCCTTTGGTGGAGAGAGGAATGGTGAAGTCGCCAAAGAGAGGAATGTCAATAATGAGCTTCACCTCCAACTCATAGTCAATGTCCCAATCGGTCGCTATGTCCCTCACCAAGCTCACCAGTATGCTGTGTGGCACCTTCACTGGTACGTCCGACCACCGTCTGCCCACTTGCTTTCAATGACCCAGGATCAGCGATTTTCCCCGATGCGATCACCCTGATCCATGTACAAGCACAAGAACACGACACAAAGTTAAATTAATAATGAATAATGATAATAATAAATTAATTTCGACTAAATAAAAGTCATTGAGAGGGTAAATCAAGTGTTTGATCATTTAGCTAGGCATATTCACTTATTTGGTTGAATATTCGTCTAATATGAAAGAGCAGTACTAGATGCTTTCTCCACCATTTTTTGTCACGAATTTTCAACATTGACATATGCTCGCCGTGCCGTGCCAGTCATTAAATAATTAAGGAATTTATATATATATATATATTCTAAATTTGCTGTTCTGGAAATTATCAAAAGCAAAGATACGTTTTCCAAGTTCCAACTTCAATATTTTCTTCAAAATAGGAATATTACTGTGTCATATTTACGTTAAATGCAATTTTTTTAATCAATCATGTCAAAATCTTTTAATTAATCTTGCTATGCTAGATCTATATGATTAATGGGTTTACTGATCATCAGATAAATCTAAATGGTCTAAATAACTATGGTTATAAAATTAAAAATAAATAAATATTTAAATCCTATGTATACTAACAAAACCCATCTTGTTAACTCAACTCTTTAAAAAGAAAAAAAATACATCATCCTTTATAGTGTTTATGTTAAATCGAATTCAACCCTTTTAATCAATAGTGTAAGAACTTTTAACCTTGATTATTCGTCTAATCTCATTTCATGCAAACAAAATAGGGAAAAAAATAATTGATAAGATCGGCAAGGCAAATATATTTATAGGTACAAGAACGTATTGATCCGTGAAAAACAGATCTGATTGAAACTAAACAAATGTAAATGGTGAGAAGAGATCAAACCTGCCAGCGCTTTTGAGATTATAATCGATCTCGCAGATGGGAAGTGGATGAACATAGGGGTTGTCAACAGTGACCTTGGCGAGGCATTCAAGACCTTCACGGCTCACCTTCTTCAGATCAACGTCATCGAGGGTGGCCTCCGGCTTCTTCATGTTGGCCACCTTCTCCGCGACAAAGTTCTTTGCTTTGTCCACCAAGTGCGACATTTTCGTTGTAAAACGAGAGAAAAACACTGATGCAGATTTAGAGGAGACTGAGATTTGATTGATTGTGCGAGCGTAGGTTTGGCTTGCTAGTTTCTATATATAGAGAAATGGATGTGCACGTGGGATTATTCATGCAAGTGTGTGACTATTTTACAATAGATGAGGCCCACCACTTGCCGACACGTGCAATTGAAGTCCAATCATCTTTTTTTTTTTTTTAATGTTGTCCCATTATCATTTTTATTGGTTTAATCAAACACTGGAGATTACGCTCAGATCCAACTGGCGGGCAATCATGCAGCCCATGAGTGCGCCAAATTAAAAGTACCGTTTTTTAGATCTGTCTTAATTATCTACTAAAGCGTGCAATTAAACTTTTGTTAGCATATTTATCAAAATGGAAAAAGGGATACACACCGCTGAATTAAAAATACAGCGACTCAATTAAAAGTTGGTATGGTCGTACTTTAAAAATAAAAAATAAAATTCGTAGATATATATTGACATAAAATTGGTATAGTTATTATTTCAATTTTAAAGTATGAATAAAAAGGGAAATTGAAGCTTGAATCCTCCAAGAAACCCTGTTAAGGAATAAATAGAATTCTTAAAATGAAGAGTGATTTTTTCATATTATTGTTGAGAAGAGTTGCGATCACAGGATATTTAAATGAGGAAAGCGACGATGGTGTTTCCGCAGAGAGAGATCTGTGTTTTTGGATACTCACTATAAAATGGATTTGAGTAAAGATTTAAACTAGAATAAATTTTTTGCACGGTTCAAATTTCAGCGCCCTGAAGTTCGATGAAGCATCTGGCATGTGCTATTGTTGTATATGGTTCATAATAATGAACAATTTAAAACTATTATTTTATTTATCCAAACTTTTAAGCATATTCTGGTTTTGGTTGGTGTAAAAACGTGGTTTAATATAGTTTAATGGTAGTCTTTTTGTTATTATTTTTTAGTTTGAGGAAGAATAATTAAAATTTAAGATGCCAACATTTGTTGAAAATATGATTACTACCAAATCTCACAATTACATTTAAAATTGTACTTGATGTAAATGACTTTAATTGATATTATATATGACAGTTAACGAATTACCATTATGTAGCAATGTATTTTCTATATCTTAATTAATTTCACAAAACAGTAAATTGATAATGTTGTTAATTAAAATATAATCTGCTTGAACTAAAAAAGTTCAATAAATCGTCCAACGAGTGCCCACCCCTTAATGCTATCATTTAGCGAAAGTTTCGTATCCGATCTCTTCTATTTGAAGGTTGAGACAAGCGACCAATTAACTGGCTCTTATCTACCCTGAAATAAGGCTTTAAAAAAGACCAAGCATGGCTGAGCATTGTTGGTGTTAAATGATCAGTTAGTTCATAGTTCACTTATATCCAGCCATATTAATTGATGACCAGCGAAACATGGCTTCCGTAGACCGAGAAATACTTCATAGTTCACTTATATAGCATATACGTATCTTTAAGTTTAATTCACTCCAATCTTATTGTACGTGTGATATAAATTATTAATCACATAAAAGATTTACATCACATAATATAATTTAAGTTAATTGAACATGTATGTCTAGATTTATTGAAAGTTTTCTCTTATAGATTAATATTATCAAGTAAAAGTGGTAATTATATGTTCTCAATGTACACAACTTAGACTTATATATATATATATATATATAAACCAAATGTGAAGCTCAAATGGCATCAATAATTAAACAAACTAGTAGTCGTCATGCTATATTTAGAAGGAGCATGCATATGAAACTATATGTTTCTAGATTTGAGTTAAAAGTAAGAGAAAACATGAATGAAGATCATGTGCATGTGCTTGCTATGTAATTTACAAAAGCTTATTATATGATATTAACTTTGATATTTATCCATGTACAAAAAGCGAGTCCCAATTAAAGATGCACAGCTACAGAAAGTAAAACAATAAATATATATTATCAAGAACAAAGGGCTGGCTTCTGCTTGATTTGTTCTTGAACATACATTACACTACATACATTTATATATGTAATGTAGTGATAGAGTGTGATGATGAAGATGATCAGAATCGAGCGAGGAATTGCATTTGCTTCAGAAGAGGAGTTAGGGTTTCCATCAGCTTCTCACAGGGATGATTGTGGATTCCTTCATACGTTGTGACCACGATGCTTGTGTCTTTAGATAGCCTTTGCACTTGTTTCTTCACATTGCATGTGTGATGTGTGCAACGATAGTAGCTCCTTCGTACATAGTGATAAACACAATTAAATGATGGTAATCAGTAAGTCTATACATATTGTCTTAAACAACATAAAAAGATGTAGAAGTTTATTATCAATATATGGTTTCTTCAAATAGTCCTCGACAAAATTCATGTAGTAAAATACATTGTGCATTATATTTAAGGACAAAGAAATGTTTTTTTTTTTTTGAAAGATAACTATATTAACCACAAACGAATAAACGAAATGACACTATGAAAGAAAAAAAAAAAGTCATTAAAATGGAAGAGAAAAAAAAAAGACATTAAAACGGTTTTTAATGGTGAAACTAGACTTCAAAAACAAGTATAAATAAATATAAATTGAACTAAAGGTTCCTAATAAGCTAATTTACATGTTATTGTTATTGGAACAAAGGTAGGGGTGGCAATTGCTAACACAATAAAAATATCATATGAAATTAATGAGTTTGGATTAGATCTGATTGGTTTTAAACATAAATGGGTCAACACCTTAAAATAGTTAAGTAAATGAGATTCTGTTTAGGTTACACTCCTCCTTACCCATTCATCCATTTAGTATGATTAAATATCAAGCATATATATATGTATGTATTAAAAAAAATGATTTGGAATCAATATTATATTAAAGTTGATTATTTTAATTTATTATATGTATTTAGCAGATTGAATTATATAACTAATTTGAAAAGTTTTAAACTATTTTAAGGTTTCAATAAATAGCTACATAGATTCATCGAATTATATTTTCTTATATAATTCATTGTCATGACCTAAAATCAATGGGTTTAACAATTTTTATAAGATCATACACTAATTTAATTGATCGTATTAGGGTTTACACTAGTGACACAATAAGCTTGCCGGGTTTCATTTGAATTTATTTAAAGACAACACGATAACTCATATTACTACCCCAAAACAAAGGTGCTAAATTACATTATTGTCATTTCTTTTGTAATTTTTCACTACTATTATGTATAATTTCTATCACATAATTAACTAGATTATTCTTTCTTACAAGATCAGTTGTTTTATTACATCGATTTTAATTAAAAGGTAATTTTCCTTTTAGAATAATTAAAATTAAAAGGTAATTAAGTCAACAAAAGTTCTATAAATTTAGAATTTTTTAGGTATGCTTGGGTACTTACTATATAATCTGATTAATAGATAGAATGAATAAAATCCTTGATTATTATATACATCGAAACCCAAAGCCTACCCCATTTTGTAAAATTTTTTTTTCTTTATGATTAAAAGTATAATACGAATTTATTTTTCTATACTATTAACAAGAAGCATGTAATTCTTTTCAACGAAACCCTAAACCTTACTTTTTTTTTTTTTACTAATTTTTACACTATTATAAGTAAAATTAATGAACCAATAAGGAACTTTAAATGCTCTGATCTAATTTTTCATTAAATAGGTGGAAGCATATAATTTCCTTGTATTTGTAGTCTTTATCTGACCAAATATTAACATTCTGAAGGTTAGCTCTCTCTTTTCCTTGCAGGTCCCATGTACGTTAACTCATTTTTTTTTTTTTTTTCTTCTTCTTCTTGAAAGAACCATGGACGTTAACTCGTATTAAGCTACTAAGAGTAAATAAGATTTTATGTTTTCATCACTTTCACTACACATATGCATCTTCATTAACATTAATTTATTTTGAAAATACGCGAGTACTTTCCATTTAAAATATCCTTTCTATGCATCCTACAATATAGACAAAATATATTCATAATTGACGTACTTAACATGTTGCTTAATCATATAATTACGGGCCATGCCATAGCCATGCCAGGCGAGAGCATGCATTAGAAATAATATTGAATGATCACAGGCTCACCTGGGATATATGCTGTTCTTCACAGCTTTTTGTCCATATTTTCTCCACCGGTATCCATCATCAAGAATATCATCGGCACTCCTCGTCTGAAATGCAAACCTAGGCCGTGTCGCCTTCTTCATCCGACTGCTTTTCCTCATCTTATTATTGTTTTCTTTGCTACCCTTTTCTTCTTCAACTCCATTTTCAGCCCTGACAGAAGAAGAATTACTCTCCATCACCGGTCCATTCTCATGACTCGGCCCCGACGACGACGACGACTGACCCGAAAGAAGGCTAACCCAGTCAATGTCAGGAAGGATTTGAGGTTCTAGAGGAGGGTGCAGTGAGGAGCAGGATGGAAATGAAGGTGTGAATAGATATGGCGAGTTAAGGGGTGGCAACAGTGGCTGTGGCGGGGGCGGTTGTTGTGGTGGGGGTTCTTGGCCGTCCATTTTTAAGGGGGGCCCTCCACAGAGAATATTGACAGAGGATTTGAGAATGTTGGATGATGGGAGCTTTAAAGAGTTAAGAAAGAGTTGGAAGGTAGAAGAGGTTGGGCAGACCCACAAAGAGACATCTAGAGAGAGAGATGGCTTGAACGACAGAGTTTGAAAGGAGAGTAGGAGAGTGTGTGTTGATTTCCCTCTCTTGTAGCCAAGGTAAACCCAACTACATCTCACCAACTTCTGTTCAACTGCCCTTAAGTGAAAGGAGACGTGCCCAACAATGTGCATCGTTATCACCAATGTGTGTACAAGATATATATATATTTTTATTTATGCTTTGCGGCCTATTATTACAATTTACAAACATCATATATTCATATTGCTGACACAAAGTCTCTCGGGTCTCTATCTTCATACAGTGGAAAAAATATATATTTAAGGACATTTCATTAATTCTGCTACTTCTCTTTTTTTTTTTTTTATAAATGCCACAAGAGTTTTAATTCATATGACATGATACTGCTCACCAACCCATGCGGGAAGTAATTGACCGAGTTTGGACCATTAATATCTTTGTTGTTCGCTTTTTGTAATTTTTTAAGTGTAGCGGATTAGATTGCTCATACATTCTTAGTATAACGCTTCAAGAAAATCACGTCATTTGAAATCTATAATGATAGAAGACTCGTTCAAACAAGAAAACATGTACTACTTTTTTTAAGAGAAACTGTGAACTTGATGGGCTTGAGGTGGTTTCTATGAAAAATTCCTCTCTTTCGGGGCAAATAGTAGTAATTAAGCATAATGACGTATGAATAAATAACCTGTAATCTCAGCCCTCGATCACTATTCACTAAACATCGTCAGGGTTCCAGACTACAGCTTCCCTCAGCGTGTTAACTTTTTTTATGTTACACGTGCTTGTACACATGCCTGGAAGAGTCCTCATTAGGTCACCAGCAAAGTCTTTTTCCATTTCTTTTCTTCTATTGGCCAAGCGTTGATTAACTCCGCAAAATCAAAATGGCTGAAACATTTATCTAACAATTGCAACAGCCACTCAAAATTACTTAAATGTGATAGATAATTATGAGCAAATTAACTTAATTATATGTGAATTTCCACAATTAACCTATAACTAGGTAAAGGAAGCATAATACAGATTTCACTCGCAACCAAAATTTTGAAGTCTTAAACATCCTTATTAACCATAAAGAGGCAAATGAATTCAAAATCACAGTAAATTCCATTCATGCCAGAGTCCCAAAAAATATTCAAAACATGAACCATTGACAAGAGGACAAAGCATAAATAATTGGTAATCTGCATCCTAATATTCTCTATTGAGCATGAGCTTTTTGTTTATACTGTCAAAATTCATTCTCATTGACAGAACTGCCATATTTTTATGCAGAAACAGATATTTGTTTATGTCCCGAAAGTGATAATGTGTGGCTGAGAAGTCAAACAGCAGTTCTGCATCAGCTGATGACCATCTTGTCGAGGAATTCAGCTTGCTCAGGAAAATACTCCAGCAGTTCATCCTTGGTAACCCAAACAAAATCCTCGCACTTCCCAATTTTAAATTTGTTGGTTGCAATCGCTTGAGACTTGAAGAAGAATTGCTGAACCCATTAAAAAAATGTATTCAAAGAAGGAACTATGTTCACATTCTAAAATTAAGGAACTCACACCGATATTTGTGAATTATAAATGTAAGGGTGGTAGATTGTTACCGGAACATTTATCACAAAAGCCAGTACAATACCATGCATACATATTTGACTCATTTTAATCTAAAAATAAAAATATAGCTTGCAAAACATATACCTTGTAAGATGGACAGTCTGGCACATTGTCTGTGGGCTGAAAAACCATATGACCCATAGGAGCATTTCCAACAAAATAAGTGTGGGAAAGATCACCTAGGACAGATTGTAATGCAGACTCTGCGCACTGCAAATATATGAAACATTACAAAAGAAGAAGAATCAGAAGGATTCAGGGAAGACAAAAAATCACCTTACGCAATGTCTCCTCAGACTCGTAAACTTTTTCAGGAAAATGCCAGACAGGCTTCCCACCAGGAGCTCCATAAGAGTTACCATAGAGAAGAAGATACAGTCTTCTGTCAAGTGCTCTCTGTAATGACCTTAAAAAGCAGAACAATATTCAAGAAACATTACAATAGTTCAGCGTTTAAGTAACTCCCACATATAAAGAACGGCAAGTCAAAGCAAAATTATAAAGAGAGCTGCTATATCCACTGACATTAAAGAACGGGAAGACCATGTAGAACACATGCTTAAAATTCATATCATAAAAATTATTCTTACTTTTTGTCATTTGTTTTGTCGGCTTCAGTAATCCGAGGAGCTGGTACATAGTCCATGTGGTAGTCACCTTTTCCCCTGTTATGAAAGTGTTACACACAATATTTAAAACAATTATACCTTCATCTGCACACTAGTCTCTGCGTGCATTTGTGAGTGTGAAAGAATGAGAGACTAAGAATTGTGCATATGATCTGACAAGTCAAGACTTTCACATAGATTCAAACACAGGCAGAATAAGATTGGTTAATTAAATAAACATTATAATCAATTTTAAAAGTCAAATGCACATATTAGCTTATGTGTACAAAGCAAACCTGAAGTACTGGCTGTAAATGATACGGATGTGAAGAAACAAAGGAGTAACCAAGTTCTGCTTGAAGTCTACATTGTAGTCATACTAGAATTAGCATATCAGATGTAACAATGGCATCAGAATTAACGCGAAAGAAGATTAGCTCGGGGGTAGAACAAGTGAATTTTTTTTTTATCAGAATATGCCCAGAACAAGGTTAGGCATCATATACCCCCTTTTTATAGGTTGGTTACAGATGATTTACCTATAATGTTTTCACCGTGAAACCCCATGGTCTCAGACATAGCCATTAGCAACAAGATTAAAAGAATAATTTAATATTTAAGCGACTTAAAAGATGATTTGTATTTTGAGGTTAAAGGCTCCTAGTAGGAACGACTAACAAATATAACAAACATAAATGGAAATCATAGGCAGAAAATACCATAAAGCAACTCATTTTCGTCACACTAGTTTACCAGCTGATAAAGGTACAAACTTGAATGTAGCCAATATATCCACCTCCTCATTAAAAGGTTCTGTTGGAATATCTTGTTGATGACTAATTCGCTACTAAGCATTTCCTTATGCAATATCAATGTTAGCGTACTAGTAGCTCTATAAGCATTTTTAACTGCAAACTAGCACAAAATGCTAGAATAAACTGTAACATGGCTAAATTTTGAAGCTATATACATCCCAACTAACAATTTCAAAAAAAAAAAAAAAGGCTAACATAGCATAGGCATCAAATCAAAAGAGATTTTATCAATTAACAACTTGCAAATAAATCAGAACAACAATTCATAGTTTGGTAACTGAGTCTACAAAAATTAAGTTTTCCTCACACACGAAAATACTTACCTAGAATTAGACTTATCTAAAAATTCATCTGGATATCTGCGTCGATATTGCTGTCTCCACCGGAACCTAAAACCCACCACCACCAAAATCACAATGATCAAGATTTTTCTTTTTCTTTTTTTTTTTTTTAAAAAAAAAATGCATTCTAAGCAACTACCACTGATTTAGCACTTTCGTCAAAACCTAAATTTGAAAGCTAAGAAACCAGAGCAGAAAACAGGGTTTCAAAATATTTGTCTTCACCTCCAAAATTTTTGAAGCTAATAACATTTCAAGATTACAAATTATCTACTTTCTCTAAAAATCAGAAGTAATAACTCTGATTCTCTACGGGCAATGCAATTGAAGAAGAGCAAATGAAAGAGAACTCACGAGAACTCCTGAAATGCGTAAACGACGGGGTCTAGTTTGGGAATAACAACAGGCAATCTCTCGAACAGTACGGATGCAACGATTTTGTCGGAGCTAGTGCTAAATCGTCGCCTTGTCACGTGAGGTCGAACCAACGACGTTAGCGATCTCTGCATCTTGAATCTACGCACAAAGAAAAGAATCGATGCGTAAAGCCCTTCTTAAACCCTGAAAAATGAGTGCAAGTGAAGACGACGAAAACTGTGAAATAGAAGATTTACCCGAGACCGGTAGAAGCGGTGGATAACTTATGGGTTTTCCTCTTTGCTTTTCTTTTTCTTGTTTTCTAATTTTACAGGAATTGTCAGTTTCTCACGCCATGGGGACAAAATGTCCAAAAAGCCATTGGAGTAGAGACTCGCTGAGGCCAGTTGTACCTTGACTTCAGCGTACTACTGGCTGAACCCACACATCTTGTAATTTCCCTCTTTTAAATTGTTGGATTGGCAACGTACATAAACAACCCAAATTAATTGTGCCACACATCTTGTAAATTGTTGGATTGGCAACCCAACGTACATAAATATATAATACAATAAATTTGAAGAAACAATTCTTATCTGTGTTACAATTTGTTTAAATAATCTAATAAACTTTAATGCGATACATCTAGGGAAGGAATTTGTATAGTGTTAGTGGAGTATAAATATTGTCAAGAAAAATTATTGGAACCAACCTCATTGAAATGAATATGTAGACCAACCTCATCTCATTAAATTATCAAATTAATAGTGCCACGTTTGATGAAACTATAAAAAGTTACAAAATATTTTGATGAGAAATATTTGTAAGTTCAGTTGATTTTTGTGATCACATTTTCTAGAAACAGAGTTCTCTAACTCTCAGCCTTACCGTGAATCTGAATAAGATAATTGCATCTATTTTAGGACAAAGAGCCACTACTGGAATACAAAAATCCAAAATTCAAATAAATAACTCTCACACTCGCCATTCTTGCGATTATTGATAAATGTGTGTTCACAATATACAAGCCTCATCTTGAACTCTGAAGATGTTCAAGAAAACTGTCCAGAGATGGGAAACACATCAATCGTGGAGAGAAATGGTCAATGCAACTTGTAATCACGGATATGAAAAGCCAAAGAAATTCCTGGATATCAAAATAAAGGCTTTTTCCCGTTTAACATTCCCATCAAATGATCGAAAACCTGGCCCCCTCCATCACGCAGACCAGAATGCATGTATTCATTAGTTACCCATAGCCGAATTCCTGCTATCTGAGAAGCTGTTTCCATGGCCACCTTAAAGTTAACGTACAAGTCCTCATAATAAACAGCTGCTGCAACAGGCACCTGGCAACAGTAACAAGAGAAAACAATGTTAATCTGAACAATACTACTCCCTAAAGAGGAAGTTGCTAACGGAAAACTAACAAAAATATTTTAAATTCTTTGTAGGTTCAGATCTTCAATGAATCAAGGTTGCGGTAAGTCACAATACAAGAACATAAAGAACAGAAGCAGCACACCTTGTTATTATTAAGAGCAGCAACATTATAGAGTGGAGGCCAATCCTTTTTGTCAGCCAGTAAATGAGCAGCGTCTTTAAATGGCCTCAGGGCACGAATCTCATCAAACATCCATGGGAATATCATCTACAAAAGCAAAACCCAAAATGATATACGTTAAAAGTAACAATGACATCGGGCAAGTAAAATGATGGCAGAAAAAATCCAGTGGACTTTGGTTACCAAAGTCAAGCATTAGATTCATACACTAATGACTTTTGTTATTATTTGGAAAATCTAAACGAAGTCGACAATTGTAGAGCACACAAATAGAATATATTGTGTAATTGTTGTGATTTAATTATAGAGCAAAATCAAAACTTAACGTATACGGTATACCTCTCCCATGAAGAGTACAGGACGACCTCCTTTTGCAGCCTTGATTGGATCAAATTTGTCCTCATGTTCTATCCTTATTCTCTGAGCAGACCATCGCGATGAAGCACCCTTGAAAGGATTATAAAGATTAGAAATTTCAAAAAGACTCTCTTGATACACGAACCAAGAGAAAGCTATTGTACAATGCAATGTTTTAAAAGGCGAAAGGCGGAACGAGGCGGTAGAGCCTTCGCGAGGCGAGGCGGTAGCCTCAAGGCGGGTCGAGGCGGTAGCCTCGACTCCAAAAGAAAAAAAAATTCAAAAAAATTATAAAAAAAAAAAACCTATTATATAAAACATTCATAACAATATAAAATGTAGTGAAAAGCAATATTAGAACCATAAATGTCAAACAATATAGAACAAACACAACAATTATGGATCATCCATATCATCCTAACACACAAAATCATTCATATAAAATCTTAACAAACAAAATATCAAATGATTAATGACCACTAGGGGAATGAAATAAAGAGTCATTTGAATCTAGTAGCCTAAAATTTGGATCAAAATATGGAGGCATGGTTGAATCTGGAGGTAAAGTTTCATCTTCATCATCCTCATCACTAGTCTCATTCTCCTCCAACTCAGGTTCTTCAGCCACTTCTTGTATATTCTTCCCTTTGTCTAACAAATAATGTAGAATAATATTTTAGTATTTATATTGTTGACTTAAAATAAAATTTATCTCTAATTATAGAATAACTTACCTCTAATTCTCTTTCTTGTATAACTTACTAGTTTTCTGCTACCACTTAGTTCACACATGTTAGCTCCAAAGAATTCATTATTCACCCATTCATCATCAGAAGGCACATCATCACTAATAACCAATGGGTCCTCATCATCTTTTAGTGCCCGTTTCTTCAAGTATCTATGTTGTAGTCTTCTATTGTACATGATGTAAACCAAATCATTCAATCTCTTGGTTTCCAATCGATTTCTCTTCTTTGTATGAACCTATACAAATGTTTAAGGAAAATGATTATTAAAGAACAATTAAATTAGTATATATCGTATTAAGAATTCGAAGATATACCATATTGAATGCACTCCAATTCCGCTCACAAGCGGAGGACGAACAAGTGAGACTCAAAATCCTCACAGCAAAAGACTTCAATTCAGGGGTGTCAGCTTCAAATGCAAGCCACCAATCAGCTACAAATAATCATTTAGAAATTAGGAGAATATAACAAATTTCATAAACAAATTAATAATGATAAATAATAACTTCACATACCAGGGCTACGTTTGTTCACGGTATTCTTTGCCAATGTATATCCAAACATCCCTCTTTTCTGCCTATAGTCATCCATTTGGCAATGAGCCTTAACTTTGTCCATCTCATTGGTAAAAAGTTTCTCCACGCACATAATGACCCCCCGTTCAATCTCTGGATGCTTTGAAGAATTTTCACTGTAATGGATTTGGGGATTCAAAAAGTAAGCAGCTGCATGCAAATGGCGGTGCAATTGAAACTCCCATTTGTTATCAATAATATCCCATATTTCCTTGTAAGCTCCTAAATCATTTCCAAAGGTTTTGGCTATTTCCTCCTTAGCTTGATCAATGGCGCCATAAATGAATCCCATTGCCGGAACCTTTTCAGAATCTACCATCCTCAACACATTCACAATGGGCTTAGTTGTCTTCAATGCATAAGACATACAATACCAAAAGCTCTCATCCATCAATATGATTCTTTTAATTGCTTTTCCCTCCGGTTTTTTAGCCCAACTACTCTCCCGCCATTCTTCCGAAATGAACATTTGCTGCAATGGTGTTTTCAAACTGTACATACTTTGTAAAGTCAAGTATGCAGTCGCAAATCTTGTAGGAGCAGGACGAACCAAATCTTTCTTTATATGGCTCCTCATCAAGGCTAACACCCACCCGTGATTGTAGATAAAATTACTCACCTATAATAGAACAATAACAAAAATATTAACAACTAAAAAATAATTGAAGTAAAAAAAAATTATATTAATAAAATTGATATTTACCTTTTTTGCTTTTAATAAGGCATTTTTGTGTTGTGGAAGTTCTCCAATTTTCTCAAGCATTAAATCAATGCAATGAGCAGCACACGGCGTCCACCATAGGCGTTTCCTCTTCTCCATCAACATTTCACCAGCTTTTTTATAGTTGGACGCATTATCGGTCACCACTTGAACAACAAGATCTTCACCAACATCTTCAACTACATCATCTAGTAGCTTAAACAAAAACTTTGCATCTTTCACCACATCACTTACATCAATTGATTTCAAAAATACTGTACCATGTGGATTGTTCACTAGAAAGTTCACCAATTGCCTTCCTCTTACATCTTTCCAACCATCTGACATTATTGACACCCCTGTCTCTACCCATGTCTTCTTTATGTCATCAACAATAGCTACTGTGTTGGCTACTTCGTCATTCAAAAAGTTAGTGCGAATCTCATGTGGTGTAGGAGGCTTTAAACCACGCCCATAATTGCCAATTGATCGACACATATTTATGAACGAAGGACTTTGGGCAACATTAAAAGCTATCACATTCTCAAAAAAGAACCTACTAATGTCCAAACACGTATGACAACGTGCTTCCTTCTCACTTCCTGTAGATGGTCTCTCGCGCTCTATCTGCACATCATCCTCATTAACATTTGTAAAAAACCTATCCATTGGCCCTCTAATTCCTCTTTGGGACACTGGAGCTGAGGTTGAACCTCCTGTAGATGGAGGAGAGTTGAAGTTGATAGAGCTATCAAGTCTTTCCTCCCGTGCTAGTTGAGCTTGCTTTTTGGCATCTCTAGTTTTGGTCAAGTACCCCTTTATTTCATCCCTAACTTCCGGGTTAACTCTCTCACACGGGGCAACATTCCCATGAGTTCCCGCAAGGTGCTCTTTCAACCTAAACACCCCCCCTTTGATTATTTTCTCACAAAAAATGCAACGGATATACTTATATGCCTTCCGTTCACCAAATTCAACCTCAACCCCATACTTCCAAGCCGGATCTTTCCGGTTCGCCATCTCACACAAAATCTACAACAATATCATGTACAAACACAAATTTAAAAAATATATACCATTGAACCAAACAAACAACCACTCAACCACAAACAAAACCAAAGCATTGTACAAAAGTCTAAATCCAAAACCAAAAACCATTGTTTAACAAGATAAAAGATGAAACAAGAAGTTTAACTTACATGAGAGGCTGGAACTTGGACTGCAGTGAGCTGCAAATGGAGAAGACGAGCTGCAGATGGAGAAGACGAGCTGCAGTGAGCTGCAGATGGCGAAAACGAGCTGCAGTGAGCTGCAGGTGGAGAAGACGAGCTGCAGTGAGCTGCAGGTGGAGAAGACGAGCTGCAGTGAGCTCGGACTGAGTGATGGAGAGTGTTTCACAAGTTAAAAGTTGAAAAAAATTGAAAAACTTACATGGGAGAGCTGGATTTCAGAATGCAGGGAGTTGCAGATGGAGGAGAGAAGCTGTTGATGCCGGTTTTGAGAGACTTGAGTGATGGAGAGTGTTTGAGAGACTTGAGTGATGGAGGATTGGAGAGATGTTAAGAGAAATGGAGAGAAAAATGGTGTAAACAGTGTAGAAGAGGTGCTGTCGGCAGAATGGAAAACTTTCATCTACTGTCATTAGGTTTTTGCAACACAAAATGAAGTTGAAAGTCCTTTTTTACCCCTGTTAAAAAATTGCCGCCTCAGGCCCGCCTCAGCCCGCCTCGCCTCTGAGGCGGCCTGAGGCGGGCGCCTCAGCCTCCAGAGGCGGGGTTTTTTCTGCACCCCGCCCCATATGGGCGCCTTGAGGCGCCTGAGTGCCCAAGGCGGCGAGGCGCCGCCTTGACTTTTAATTCAGTGGTACAATGTTTGTGCACAACATGACCCTAAAAAGCCTCATATGAATTTTTTGCATTAGAGTAAACAAATCTCATTCCATTGTAGGTGTATTATATTAGCTATAGCTACGTAATTAAAAAAATACTGCAAAAAGAAAATAAGATTTGTCCAAAGTAAAATTAATTTCATGAAAAAGAATAAGAACTTACTTGACAATAGATAGATTCGTGCATAATAGCATAGAGTGGGTTTGTTTCAAAATCTAACCATTTCTCAACCTACAAGTAGGAATAACTTGATTACAATTCTGAATTGTAATTGAAGTCTCAAATTCAAGATTGACAATAATAAAGAAATTTCCTCACCGCATTCAAGAAATAGTAACCAATTTGTTTTGGTGCTCCAGGAACTAATACAGGATCCCAGACCCTCTCAAGCCTAAAGGATATATATACTAAAATTAACAAGAGAAGAATCACCTTGAAGAGCATTAGAACATGAATTATTAAAAAACAGGTGCAAGCTCATGATGCCTTACATATAGTGCAAGCGCTCAAAACCAGTACTGGATCCTAAACCAGAAAGTCCAAGTATTTGCAATCCCTTTGGAGTTAAGATGCCCCCGGATGGAAGAAGCACCTATACATTAAGGGAATCGGGGGAAGAACCGTAAGCATTTAGCTAAAAGTTCAGCATTAGGAAAACTACCAAGATCATATGTGGTAGATCCTCACCCCGCCTCCTTCAGATCCTGCCAAGTGGTTTACAATTTCATGAACAACTTCAACATCCTGTGGAAACCTCTTGTAATACTTCTCATTTTGACAGATGACCTGTTCAAAGCATACTTTATAGATAGAATCTGCAGTGCATCCGTTTCCTAACGGAGGAGTTCCTCCAGTTAGAAGAACTTGTTTCAGTCCTTGCGGCGCAAAACTCAAATAGGTAACCGCACAGAAACCACCATAGCTCTACACCAAAAAAAAAAAAAAAAAAAGTAGCATGGGCTGTCATCAATCCGTCACACTAGTTTTAGCCCACAGCACGCATACTTCAACAATTGACAAACATAAACAATTCCTCATTAAAAAAACAACAGGTATAATCAGAAAATTACAAAGTATAACATGCACAAAAATGTCACTACAGAATAGTAACCTTATTACCTGACCCAAAACAGTCCAAGGTTTGGCTTCTGGATCAATTCGAATACGGATAAATTCGGCATCATTTACAATATTGTCAGCGCGAAAATGTTTAAGATAGTCAGCCAAATCCTGGGCAGACTTCAGTTGCAACATAGACGATGCTGTCAAAGGAGTTGATAAGCCTGTTCCTCGCTGCAGGAAAATCAACATAAGAAAAGGACACAGATATCGAATATTAATTAAAGTGAGTGAAATGACTACAAATGTTTGTGCACAAAGAACTACAAAAATCCTGCCTGATCCATCAAGACAACTCGATACTCTTCACATGCTTTATGTATCCACCCGCTAGATTCAGTAGGTCGTGGGCACTCAAAACCTGGTCCACCTTGCAGGAATAACAAATATGGCATTGGTTGATCTTCTTTCCCAACTGCAACAAACAAACACCGGCAACAAAGAAGACAGCAACCAGCATAATTAAATACAACAATAATATAATAAAACGGCTTTGATTGCATAAACAATTTATTAAGCAATAATCAATGAACTAAATGCAATACTTTCATTGATCAGACAGAGAAACGCTCCAATGAGCCTGGCAGCAATATTTACGCTCTAATGGATATCTAATTATACGACACACTCATGCCAAGTGGTACATTGCACTTTTAACTAACATAATGCCAATATATCTCAAAAATCAATATATAGGTGCAGATTTCACAATCTCTAGAACAAGAAAAACACGGTAAAAAAAATTAACAACTCACCAAACATAATTTCAATACAAAACAAGTCAGATAAAAATTAACTGTGGTGAATGTTTAAAATGAGCACCAGATACAACTTCGCGAGCAAACACTGAGATCTTAGGAGAAGCGCTGCGATCGAGAGAGTAATCTAGAGGGACAATGAAACGATGGTCACGAAGCCGGAGTTCCGGCACAGAGAACCACTCTCCGGTGACGTGATCCGCCGAGGATATTCCACAAGCGGCGTTGGCTCCTGCCATGGAGGTAACCGTGCGGACCGAGCTCCGTAGAGAAGAGAAGGACTGAAATTTTGGCTTTGGAAACAGTGAAACGCTTGGAGCAGAAAACATAGAGGAATATCCAAAGAGCAGAAAGTGATTAGCCCGAAGACATTTATAAAAAAAAAAAAATGGTCCTTTTTTTTCCCAAAACGGCGCCGTATTAGCCCGAAGAACTAGTCATTTCAATTGAGTTTAAAACTTTGTCATTTTCAGTTGCGGAAAATTGAGTCGAAAATTGGTCCAGTATGCCTCTTTCAATGATTTGTATGAATCCGCATTTATCATGAATAGTAACGTATTATAAATTACACCGACCTCTTAAATGTAATAGTTAAATCCTTATCAACTTGCGCTTCTAAATTTAACATTACTCACAGATAATAAAGCTCAATCAACGTAAAACATAATAATAATCAAATATAATATGAACAAATTCAGGTTACCATAAGCATAATAGCAGCAATATCCAGCGAACTATGGCATCATAGTGTACAAATAACCATTGCTTTTCAATCAGTTGATCTTCAAAAGATGCGTTCTGTTTGTTACTTGATGATATTCCTTTCAATTTTGGCTATTCTTGGCATTCAACTCAATTCTTCCATCAAATAGAAGAAACAACCAACCACAACTTCACTTCTATTTGCCATTTGCTCCCTGTACCGCGTCCGTGTACGTATTTTTGTGTTGCACGATATTTTTTCAAAAAATGAAAATGGGATGTTGTTGAGACACAAGTGGGGCGTATTTAGTATTTTGAGGGCCCAAAACGCCGCGTTTAGCAGAACTCTAAATAGCTGAAGCAGTAAAAATTCAACGCGGTTGCATCCGTACTGCGTTCTCTGTTACCAACAGTTAAAAACCAACACAACATTTCTGGTCTCGAAACTCTTTTCGAGTTATAGCACCAAAACCCGCCACGCAGTTTCTCCAACCGACGACAACATGAAGCTACCAGTTGACTTAGCATCATCAAAACAACCCAAACCCCAATCTCTACTCCTTCTCCGCAACCTCTCCGCCGAACCCAACCTATCACAGCCGCCGCAAGAATCCCAACCATCGATAGTCAGCCAAGCCGTAGACCTCCTACTACAAACACCACAAAATGAGTGGGCCTCCTCCTCGCAACTGAAACAGCTCCTTTTCCCTTCTTCTTCCTCCTCTTCTCGCTCTCCTCGCGATTTCTTCCAAATCACGCGCCGTTTGCCGTCCTCTTCGCAAGCCCTCAGTTTCTTCAACTACCTCAAATCCAACACACCAGACGCAAACGACCCGTCACTCTCCTCCACGTTCCAAGCCATTCTCCAGCTTGCCGCTTACGAACACGGTTCGTCAAACAACATCTTGGACTTTTATAGAACCTGCAAAGAACAAAACGTCCCTCTCTCCGTCAATGTGGTGACGCTTCTCATTCGCTCTCTCTGGAGGGCTGGTATGGTCGATAAATCGGTTCTTGTTTACAGTGAACTTGACGAGGAAGTTAGAAACACTCATGTACGCAATGTGTTGATCGATGTTCTGCTTAAAGACGGGCGTGTCGCTGATGCGTTCAAGGTGCTCGACGAAATGCTTGACAAGGATTCCAAGTTCCCACCAAATGACGTCACTGGTGATACTGTCTTCTACTGGTTAAAGAAGAAGAGACGTGCCGGGAGGGGCTTGAGTGATGAGGAGATAATAGAGTTGGTGACTCGATTTGGTGAACATGGTGTTTCTCCTAACACAGTTTTGTTGACACAGTTGATTACTAGACTCTATAGGATTGGAAAAGGCTGTCAGGCTTGGGATCTCTTGCACAAGTTGATGGAATCGGGTGTTGATCTTGAAGCGGCTTCTTGCAATGCGCTTTTGAGTGGTTTGGGAAGAGATGGAGATTTTAAGAGAATGAATCAGCTTTTGGTGGAGATGAAGGAGAATAAGATTCAGCCCGATGTCGTGACGTTTGGGATTCTTATTAATCGTTTGTGCAAGTCTTATAGAATTGATGAGGCGGTAGAGGTGTTTGAGAAAATGAGCGAAGGGAATGAGAGTGATGGTGGGGTATGCATTGAGCCGGATGTGGTGATTTATAATACTCTGATTGATGGATTTTGTAAAGTGGGGAGACAAGAAGAAGGGTTGAGATTGATGGAACGAATGAGATCGGGAAAAGGTTGTGCGCCTAGTGTTATCACCTACAATTGCTTGATTGATGGGTTTTGTAAAACGGGCAACATTGAGAGGGGAAGGGAACTTTTGGATGAGATGAGCAAGGAAGGAGTGAAGCCGAATGTTGTTACTCTTAATACTTTGGTTGATGGCATGTGTAGACATGGAAGGATTCATACTGCAGTTGAGTTTTTCAAGCAGATGATGAGGAATGGTCTTAAAGGAAATGCTGTTACTTATACGACCTTGATTAATGCATTTTGTAATGTTAACAATATTCAGGAGGCAGTGGACTGTTTCCATGATATGTGTCAAAACGGATGCTCTCCCGATGCTATGGTTTACTATACTTTGATTGCGGGTTTGTGCCAAGCTGGGAAGATGAAAGATGCAAGTTTTGTTGCATTGAAATTGAAAGAAGCTGGGTTCTACCCTGACATTGTGTGCTACAATGTTATGATTGGTGGGTTTTGTAAGAAGAACATGTTGGACGAAGCTTATGAGGTGCTTAAGGAAATGGAGGGTGCTAGAATGAAGCCTGATTGCGTCACGTATAATACTTTGATTTCTTACTTCTGCAAAGCTGGGAAGTTTTCAGTTGCTCGTAACGTCATGAAACAGATGATTGAGGATGGTGTGATGCCTAATGTTGTTACATATGGAGCTCTGATAAATGCATATTGCTTAGATGGTGATGTTGATGAAGCAATGAAGATTTTCAAAGAGATGAGTAATTCATCGAAGGTTGCACCAAACACTGTAATCTACAACATACTTATTGACTCATTATGCAAGAGTAAGAAGGTGGAAAATGCTCTTTCTCTAATGGATGATATGATAAACAGGGGGGTGAAGCCAAATACCCCCACGTACAATGCTATGTTTAAAGGACTACAGGAGGAGAATATGTTGGACAAAGCATTTAGATTAATGGATAAAATGATAGAGCACGCTTGTCATCCAGATTACATATCAATGGAGATTCTTACGGAGTGGCTTTCTGCAGCTGGTGAAACGGAAAAGTTGAAACAATTTGTGCAAGGATATGGGGTTACTTCCTCTCTTGCATAGCATGTTTGTGGTGAGTATTGGATTGGATTCTTAGCAATGCATCTGCTTCTCTGATGAGATGTCTCGGAGAGAGCAGAAACTAGTTCAAACACCAAAGTCCTGAGCTTATAGATTCTGTTTCCTGTGGCACTCTGTTGAATTGCACTCACAACTCAATTGCAGATCCTCCGCTTCCCGAGCTTACGCTTATAGAAACAACCTTGAAGTTGCATGGTCAAGTGTTGCATGTCATTGGCAGATCACATACTCTCATTTCATTTGTGAACGCTAAAGTAACAGAAAGTGGAGGTATATGTATCCTCAGCATGCATATAATCAAGTTGTAATTTTTACTTATCTGAATTATATGCATGATGCTGAGATTTTTTTGACATTAAAGTTGTGCTGTAACGGATCTGATGCTGCATTATAATGGATCATTGTGGTTAATTTTTATAAATTGCCTTGTTAGCACGTCTACTCCAACTGTTTTACACATAGTCCACCAACAAACATAGTAGGTGAAATAATGAGTCACAAGGGAAAACCAAATCTGATGGGAGCTGTAAAATATGTTACAAACCCAATTGGTTGGTATGCCAGGTTTTCAAATCATCAATTACCCCTCTTGCCATTATAACCCTGCTATGAAAATTTGTCCTTGCCTATTATATGTTTTCTGTTTTGATATTGACTTGACCCATTTGGGTCAGCAACACCAAAGAGAAATTTGATAATTAAACTTGCCAAACCCAACCAGGTCGTTAGAGAATAATAATCAATCTCAGCAAAAGAGACTGACATCACATTCGCATTGTGTCACTAAATCAAACCCCCAAAAGAAAATGCCTCGAAACTGTACAGAAATTATATAAAGATTAAATTATTCTCTTATGTCTCACTAAACTTGAAAAGTCAAAGAAATGATTACAAGGCCTGGTAATTAACGATTATCCAACCAAATTTCGAATATATATTTTTTTTAAAAAAAAAGGACTGATTATTGCGTAACTACGCTACTTTATACTGGTATACGTTCAGGAACAAGAATATGTCTTTTTTCCTCTACAAGACTCTCTACTGGAGTTAAAGAGATACAAAAGTTTTGTTGGTTTAGTTCTACAAAAGCTAGAATTCTTCCCCTTAAACTAATAAAAAAAGCGTGTATATATATAATATTTATTTATATATAACAAAAGACATGAACAAGGGATATTTCCAGAGAGTCAGACACCACCAGCAGCGGTGGCGGCATTGTTGGCCATTAAAGGAACTCCAAAGCTCGCCGGAAAGTGATCGGAGAAGCTCTCTCCGGAGGTGAATTCTTCCAACCCCACGAAGAAATCGTCACTGATTCCCACATCTGATAATACAAGATCGTCTTCGTCTTCGTCTTCCAGGAAATCTAGTTCTCTGCTTTCGGATTTTGTACTATGTGGAAGGGTCTCTTCCTCCATGGAGGTTGCAGGAGAAGAGGAAGAGAAAGTGGGTTTGGTCGAGGAAGAGGAAGCTTTGTTGGAGTCAACGGCCGCGGCGGCGGCGGCGGTGGTTTGGGATGTCAAGGGCTTCTGGCGCGTGCTTCCGGCGAGTGAGTTGCGGTGGGTGGGAGCTGGGTGGTTGTGCTCTGCCGTGTAAGTGACTATGAACATTCCCGGGTCGGATCTGTTTCGCTCCACTTGTTTACGGGCCAAACACCCTTTTGAACTGCTACATCTGTAATAACCTCTGTTGTTCAACAAACAAAAAAGCCTTTAATCAATCCCCAGAATCAGTACAAATCCAAAATTTAACTGAATCTAAGGTCTAAACACATGTAGTTTTATGAAAATGTACACAAAGACATAACAATAAACCAAAAAAAAAAAAAGAAAGCGAAGATTTGTTGTGTAAAAAATATGGTTGAAGAGAGAACTTGAATTTTAAAAAACAAACCTTGGATATGGTGAGCCTTTGATGGGTTTTTGTCCATATTTTCTCCAAGCCCACACGTCTGAAGAGAGACCCTCAGCTGGGACTTGACAAACCCTCTTTAGTTGATTCTTTCTGCAGAAAAACAAACAAGGAAATATATCAGAACATGTACATCAAGAAGATAAATAGTTTGTGAGAAGTGGGTGTTTGACAAAATTTAATATTTTATAGATTGATAAAAAAAGTACCTTCTTTTGGATCGAGTGGTTTGAGGATTTGCAGAAGTAGAAGTGGCAGCATGAGACTGCTGCTTAGGCTGTTGTTGTTGCTGCTGCTTGAAGTGTGTAGTTTTCTCTCTAGGTGAAGTGACAGAAGAGAAAGAAGAGATGGGTTTGGTGATGATGCTTTTGGGAGAGAGTGGATGTGATTTGGGAAAAAACGGCTTGTAAAGCTCATGCAACTCTTCAATAGCGTTTCTTGTTTCAAAAGGGTCAGACAAAGAGAAAAGATGGCAACCTTGTTCATTACTTGATGGAGAAAACCAAGATTGAGCATCAAAATCATCCTTGAAAGATGTGGTGGTTGTGGTTGTAGTTGTTGTGGTGGTGGTGGTAGTAGCGATGGCGGAGTAGGAGGGGGTGGTGCAGCCTCTGACCACCGCATGCAGATCCCAGTCAACCTCCATGAGTTCCCCTAATCTTTTAAGAGACAGAAGCTCTGTGAATCTGTACCTGCCTCTCTGTGCTGCTACTGTTAGAGAAAAGAGAGAGAGAGAGAGAGAGAGAGAGAGAGGAAACAAAAGAAGGCGCTGACTTTTGAGGGCAAAGAGTGGTGTAATAAGTGGGAAAACAATTATATTTATATATAAACATGAATATATGGAGAGAGAAAAAGAGTGGAAATATAAACAGAAATCGAGTGAGAGACAGAAGTGGTTTTATTGATGGAGAGAGAGAGAGACAGGGGTTGGCATCTCTATGTATCCTGTCCTTTTTCACACATTGAAAACCGGAAACGGTTTATGGTTTGGGGTTGACTTCTGAAAATGTCAAAGGCCAATTGCTATGGGGCTCTTCAAGGAAAAAGTCCACACGCTCTAATGGAGCTCGTGAATTACCGACAAAATGAGACGATGAAAAAAAAAAAGTGGAGGCCAGTTAGTTTGGGTGCTCTTATCAACTCGCTCAGTGCTGGTAGGTTGGACCCAAATCCTTCACGCGTTCACTAGAGCGTGATCAATTTTTCTTTTTCAAAGTCACTCTTTTTCTCCCTTTCTTTTTACGGTTTTTTTTTTTTTTTTTTTCACTCTATCAAATGTATTTTACCAAAATATTCCAATTTCTTATCCAATCATATCACGTTACTACGATGTGAATAGAGGATATAAGATGCATCCCATACTTAAATCTACAAATTAGGTACAAAATTAGAATATATGGAAAAAAAAATCGTGGGATGAAGAGATAATTTGTGCAAATTGTGGGTGCTGCACAATTAGAATGGGCGCTTTTGCACTTTATTTGGCAGGCCTAATCTACGCCCTTATTTACCATGAGCCTGACTACTCTTCTATGTTTTATATGGAAAGGAGCACTCCAGTGCGCTATTTCCACTCCGAATTCCCACTTTATTCACTTACAATATTCCTTGCCCCTCGGTGAATTCACTCTGGACGGAGCAAAACAACCAAAGGCACAGCTCATCGTGCGGCCGCCACGTGTTTTGCATACAATGAATTTGCTTTTCATAGGCACCAAACGACAACCAGTGTGATTTATCTAGTTTATTTAGATGTAGATGACGCGTGATATTCTTAGTTGAATGGTTTGGTAACTCGTTTTGAGATTTGAATTTCATTTTCTTTATATAATATTAGATGTGATAAAAATTTCCTATTTTATTGAAGTTAATTGTGCTAGTAGTGTTTCAATATAAACAATAAATCATTTAACTCAAATCTTGATATTTTGAAAAAAATAATTGAAAGGACGAATACATATTATTATTAATTTTATTGTCAACTTGAGATAGAGGGATTTGAATTTGAATTTTAAGTTTTGAAAAGATATATGATTTCGAAACATATTATAATTATAATTATACATTTATCATTCTTATTTACTGAATATTAAATTTTATTTGTTCATAATTAATCATATTAATCACACTAAGTAATATCTTATCTCAATATATTTCAATATAATTTATAAATCACTTTTTTTAGAAGGAAAAATAGATCCCAAACCAGCTTTAAAAGTGAGTGAGGGAGTTCACATTTTATAATATTGAATACTCTGATAGGGCGCGTGGCAGTGACGGGATAAGGTGAAGTGGCACTTGACAGATTGCAGATTTTGTGGGGCCCGCATCTTTTGCCAAAAGTCACTCACGCCCGTTAACCAGCATCGCGTGCCTCGTGATTCAATGCAAAAACAAGGTTCTGTTTTTCACTTCAGAATCCTATGATGCAGAATCCAACGGTCTAGAATCGCTCTCCGCCTTGGATCAGCGCCCGTAGCCGCCGATCTCTTTTTCTGCTCTTTCAACGGCTGATGATCGGCTGACATTGTCGTGATGAAATTAAGGACAAATATGTAATTTACGTTACCCAGACGTGGGTTGCACGAGGCATTGAATTGTAAGCGTGTGGGGTCGATCTCTCATGGGTGGGCCTGCTCCCTACTTGCAAGTTGCAGCTCAAAATAGGTTGACCTCATACCGATTCTACTGCACTAAGCCTTCCTAGAAATTATTTTCTGTTTGACTAAATGGACAGATATTTTTTCTTTATTTATTTGCTTACAAGTATTTATGTCATTTTTATTTTATTTTTTTGACCAATCAAAACTCATCTACTTGCAAGGATTATTTCTATTTTTATTTTTTTCCATCCCTGGGATTAAACCAGAGGATTACCGGTGCCATACGAGATAGAATATTAGTGATACGGTCTGAAAAGTAATTTTCATACGAAATAAATTAACCCACACAACGATAAAAAGACGGTCCACACAAGATGAGAATGCAGTCACATAGTGGCTATATTATTTAGGTGTCAAGCCCAAATTCAAGGAGAACTTGGTAAAGCACAAATGACCTATTTTATATTTTCTTTGTTATCCTAAAATAATGTTCTTTGAATAAATCAAGGTAGAGTTATCTAATTCCATCTATTCATATGTAGTGTTACTAAATTGTTTGGCCTTGGGAAACAAAGAAAGATGCTGAGAGTAAATGCCATAAAAATGGTTGCAAAGACAAGACAAGACTACCGCAAGCTTATTCTAATGTTAGGCTCAAAAAATAGTTTAATTATTGTGTTTTCAGATTCTAAACAATTAGTTAAAAGGTACAAAATTTTAATTATAGTGAATTAATAACTATGCCAATTACCTATATTTTTCATCGGGTCCTACTTCAGCTTGACCCGGTTGTAAATCCAAATCCATGAATGATGGATTTTTATTCCTTAATAGCAGCGAAGGAGAGGAGGGGCATGAGTTTCACGAAGTAGTGATGCTGATACAAATTGAAGAAGATATGAAGCATTTTGTAGAATTGGAGGACCACCACCACCTATAAGTCTACAACACATAACTTGCCGGCGTACCCCTTTTTATTTTTTCTTGTCATTCTTTCTAACGTATGATGGATGTGTATTGCTATTGATAGAGTTGTAAAGCACTTGGTTTGAAAAATTGGTAGAGAGATTGGGTTTGGTTGGTAGAGATTTTTCTGATTTTATATTTAGTCTTCCTAGATAGATTGGTTCGTGGACTTTATAGTTTAGTCAGAGTGTCCATTTAGTCGGTCAAAACATTTATAAATTATCAATCAAGGATGTCCCTTTTGTTTCAATCTAGTTAGGATTGGAACAGAACAAGAATTCAAGATTTGCAGTTAGTTCTTTAAGATTTGATAAGTGATGGCGGATAGAGACTGCAAAAGATTTGGGATAGCATTTGATCAACGACCCATAATAATTTAAACACACACTCTAAACATATTACGTTATTTATATTATTTCTAATTATGTTTTTCTATATTCATATATTCGTACAAACTTCAAATTTAGGTTTATGTCATAATAATAATATTTTAGAGTAAAAATACATAAATAATAAGATCATAACATGAGCCACGCAAATGACATGATAAGTTCTTCCCATGAAAATTTTCTACGACTACGTAGTGACTGCAGGGTCTTTTGACATTTCAACAGCACTTGCTAATTTTCTTTTGAGAGGACGAGGGAAAGAATGATCATGGGTTTGGCACAAGGAAATGGACATGTAAAATGATAGATACATTTGCTATCAAAGAGATAGGAATTGATAGGCAACCCAATCCTCCACTAAAATTTTCTTCCATCCATCAATCTCTCTCGATATACCGAATTTTAATAAGAGGAGAGAGAGAGAGAGAGAGAGAGAGAGAGAGAGCACTTTAAAGTGGAAGGGAGGTGCCACACTAGGAAAAAATAGAGGCACCCCACCACAATAAGGGGCAGTGCCAAGTGTCTCAATCACTAGCTTCGCTTTATTGTATTTCTCCTACGTGATTCCATGAACTTGTGGTGTACTTCAATTTCAGCCTTCGTTTGTGCAGCCCCCATCATTAGAGGCTATCGTGTGCTTGTAGTGTTCAAACTCCAAAAAAAAATGACACCCATATAATTCCCAAACCCAAATTGAATAACTAGCAAAACTCAGCGATAATGTACATCTTATCTCATGAAAGCAATTTTTTAAATGGAACAAGTACATCAACTACATAAACTAACAACTAATGGGTCAACTGATTTATCATTTTAATCAACAGGGCCATGATGCTTATTTTCTATCACATAATTCCTTTGAAGCCAACCAAAAACCATTTCTATCATTTAAGTTCTTTGAAGCTGACCAAAAAACATCACGTTCGCATTAAAAAAGCGGCATATCTAGATGTTCACTTGATTGCAAATGCCAAATAGATATACACAAGATTCTGGACCTTCCAAGCCACCCAAGCCGCATATGATCTGCTTAGATTTTTAAGGAAGAACACTGATATAGTTAGGTAGTTCTGTTTTTCTTGTTTCATGTGAGAGGTCCAGTGTCAGCTTGAGTGCACAAAGACACCTCAAAAGGCAGATAAAAAGACAACAGAGACAGGCCACTCGCTACTACAAACTTCTGTTCGAAGAGAAGTTTTGTGAGGGGGGTCTACGCCACATAGCCTTGGTGGGCCAATCATTTCCTGCATCCATCCACCCATATGCTGTGAACAGTTAAAAGAGTGGTGCGAGGACACCACATCCCTACACCCAGTCTTTTATTGTTTGCAGTACTGATCCAAGGCCATTGCTATATAGAGACGAGCTTAATTTCGGTTGGATAGTGGTATTAATTGTATAGACAATAGGCCTACAATACTACAATACCCTCTTTATAAATTCGAAAAGATACACTTTAAAAGCCACAGCAACGGAGACAAGCTTAATCTCGTTCAGGGAGTGTATCAATCGTATAAAATATAAAGAAAAAACTACAATATCCAAAGGAATCATTTACAAATCTGAAAAGAAGAAACACATTACTTAATTCAAGAATGGGCCGGGCAACACAACAAAATCATCCTTTAATGTCATTATTTTTCCCTAAAGAGTATCATTTACAAAGGCACACCAGACATTAAGATCTATCCATCTTGGGATGGTCAAAAACAAAAACTGCCAAACCTAACAACTTAAATTAACCCTTAAAAAAATACAGCTTAGCGTCTTCCCGTTCATAAGAAAATATACACTCAAAAGGGGAGAGGGAAATAGAGAAAGAATTAGAATAGAAATCTACACCCGTTTCTTTGCATAAAGATGAGCTCATTAGCCACCCCTTAAATGTACTCTCCAACAGATTTCTGAATTTGTCCTGGTGCCACAATAACCATCAAAGTTCAGGTGTTGTTCCTCTTACTGAACTCTCATCTTGATGTGAGATGTCCAAGAAATTTGCAAGGTCAGCTTCATATCAGTAAGACACTTACCTATCAGCTAGAGCTTGTAAATAATGAGCTAAGCTTAGATGCGAGCTTTGCACTCTTGTAGTCCTCTCTAAGTTGTATAAACCTGAATGACAGCCAAAAAAAAATAAATTTTTAGAGAAATGCAACCTAGGAGAAAAATAAGTTCACCAATATATACAAAAGATCACAAAGACTATGATAAACGTTTGGCAACATACAGAAAAGCACAAACAACACTATGGGAAAAGAAGTCCTTGTTGAATGGGCCGAGAAAAAAGTTCCATATCTGGTGTTTCTTTTAAGACTGAAATTGTCATCTATCTTTGTTTTCTAGGTGTTAACCACACCTAATACTGTATTGGAAAGGCATTCGTCTTACTCATAACATCAAGAGGTTATTGTGAATTTAAAAAAAAAAAAAAAAACCAGGTTATTGTGATGGTACATATTTATAAAGCTTACAGTGACGTATTAAAAGATGAAATGTAAACCAAGGAACTACAAGTGATAGGCTCTAAGGTACTGAATTGTAAGCCATACTCTGTTTTAATGCATATGAGAAAAAAATAAAAATAAATAAAAAAAAAAAAACAGTGATACCTTTGTGCATCCTTTCGAATACTGGGGGTACCCTCAAATAAAGTAGATAGACTTTCAGGAGCAACAATAAAGACATTGGCCATACTGGAGAGATGAAATAAACATTTCATTAGTGAAACGAGATTAAAAATAGAGTAAAATCTAAAAATCCAGAAAATCTTCTGCAACTTACATGCCCAACAATTCAAATTTCTCATCAACAGAGGGGGCATTAAAGCTGCGAACAAATTCTCCATACTCGGTTATGTCACGTTTCAGGCGCAATCCTCCACTGCAGAAGAGTTTATCAGATGAAGAAGTGAAGCAGAACATGAAAAGAAGATAAATGACTTGGTGGTGCCTTGGAAGAAGACATATAAGCGATAAATACATCAGAAATGAAAAGAGAGAGAGAGAGAGAGAAAGAGAGAGAGCACTACAGTAAACATAATTCTGCATTGTTCATCAAACAAATTAAATCTTCACGAAATTTTCCGACAGACTTCACTGATTATTAGGGATTATAAGAACTAGACAATTACCCCAGTTTCTAAGATACATCAAGTAACACAAAAAACTCCCCATCTGCAAAATGGTCTACTCAGCAGCACCAAAAAATATTAAACTCTACTGTCATTGGCAACCATTACAACTAAAAGAAAGCAAAATAAGTATACCACTAGAGAAGAAGTGTACTAAAAGCAAAAACTGGGCAAAATTCAAGACTCTGGAATTTGGGCCTCCAAACTGTTTCACTGTTACTGCATGCTATAAGCTATCTTGTAATTGGTATCACAGCCTACATGGTCAAATTTTTTCTTTGACTTTTTTTCTTGAAGAAGGTTCTGATGTTCCATTTTAGTAGTAATATAACCTGCATGTTTCATTATATTGAAAGAGACTTCCAACAACACTTTATACATCGTTATCAAACAGAAATCGACTGCTTATTATTCACAAAAAGAAGGCACAACCTTAATAGTTTCTCAACATCAATCTAGCATGTCAATGAAGATGAACATAAATCTACCAAGACATGAAAAATTAGAGCGAGAAGAATTACCTGGGATTAAAAGTGAACTTCTGCCAATGAGTTAGGAGGCCTTTATGCAAGCGGTTTCCCTAAAACAATAAACACCATTATTATCCTTTTATATGATACTATTATGTGACTTCTATGATAAAATCTCACGACATGCCTCCTCTTGAAAAACAAAAGGTTGCTGACATGGAATAAAGTAAATGCTCAATACAACAAAGAACATTGATAAGATTGGATTTGGTGCAAGCTGTCATGATATATATGAATTGGTTGCATGATGTTTTTATCAGTAAGCGGTAGCTTGATGTTGTTAATGCATCATCATACAAAGAAACACAATTTCAAACAATCTAAATTAAACATACACATGCACATCACTTCAGTTTACTTTCTACATGCACGACAGAACCCATTTGTACAATAGCAACAATGTTCAGGGAAAATAAAGATAATGTACAATTAATAGAAACAGAAAATAAATATCACCATACCAATTCAGTTAGAAATGCTTGTTTGTTAAGCCCTTCTAGTGCAGTGAAAGCGGCCTCAAGCACACGGGAAAGGTATGCAACAACTCTAGACGAGAAAGAGAACATAATTTGATATCAGCAAACAACTTGAAAACAATTCCTTCCCACCGAAAAAGAAGTCGTTTTTGAAACAAAAAAAAAAAAAAACCCTATTTGCAGCAAGGAAGTTAACAAAATTGCATCAACAGAAGTTGTACTACTGCATTTACTGTCCACAATAAGTGGCAAAAAAAGCAGTACAAAATAATCGAGAAGAATTATCAATTAATGGGGTAAATTAAAAATAAAAAATAAAAACAATGCTTTCTATTGAATAACATTAAATACACATATGGGCAGACAAAAATAGAAATTAAGATTCCCTCCATTTGATGGAGACAGCATAACTCATGATGGGTGGAAGTGGAAAGTAAGTTATTTCCAAACATTATTAAAAAAATATATAATTTAGAAGAGCATCAATTATAGACAACTTCTACTGTTTCAAAAACAAACTTCAAATCCAGGCAAACTCCAGAACTCTCTTAGGTATGAGCTCCATGCTTGAAAGAACAGGTTCCAAGTTTGCCTGTCAGTACAAACCTTGTGCAGGCATTAGTTGGACGATGATCAGGAGCCATTCCATCATCAGGTGATCGATAATCTGTTGCCTTCTGTTCAGCTGATAGCAACCGTTCCACCTGCATAGAGGATTTACAGAGAAAATATTTAACATAAAGAATGAAAAGAGGACCGCAAAGCAAATAGAGAATCATAATTATATTGTCACTGAACAACTCAACAACACCTAAAACCTAGATCAAAATTATTTACATACACGACCATAGTACAGTCAAGCTGACCAGTTATGGTCCACTAAGAACTAGATAGCAGAAGTAAAATAATATGTCAGTCACCGACCTCAGCCATCACAGTTTCAATGCATTGTTGAAGCCCTTTATAAGCAGCAGCCTCTGCACTGGACATTGCTGTTGCCATTTCTTCACATGAAGCAGCATGTGCTCCATCTACTGGCAGTAAAAGCCGGGATATGGAATTTGCAAAGAACTGCAGTTAAAAGTGCACTTCTCATCAATTTTCACAATCTCAAAGCATTCTCTCATGATAGTGTAAATGTGAATTCAAACTTACTTGCTGAACAATCGCCACACTACTACCACATCGCTGTACTGCAACCATGAAAGATTTGAAACTACTTTCACCAGCAGCAGCAGCCGCTTCTGCCTACACATCAACCAATCAATCTCTATTATGTCCACTATTTTCCAGGCTAGAAGTACATGAACTAATCTATAATGCAGACAAATTATAGAAAGCATAAAATAGCAAGTGATTAGGTAGTTACAGCAGAAGCAGCTGCAGCAGCCACCCTTCTAGTTACGCTTGTGCCCAGCACAAACCTTTCCCTCAAAGCAGCAGTTTCAGTGAGGCTATCTCTAGCCCGTTCAAGCCCATCCGTTATATATTGACTAACCTGTTAAACAATATATCTAAATACTCTGACATAAGTCCACTAAACCAGGTATTTTGTTAGCCAACTTACTTGGTCTAGCAGGCAAGTAAACACTGCTTTTACATTGGCTGCAAGGGTAGTGGGCTGTACAATACATGAGAAAATTAATTAGAAACAGGAGTATACAGTACTTGATAGTTCAGAATACAGAAACAATTATTTAATATCTCATTTAACGTTTATTATACCACATATCTAGTTTATTTTATTATTATTATTATTATTTTCAATTTTACTACATTTAAAGGAAATGAAGAAGAAATAAATACCATAGCTTCACTTTAACTTGTAATTATGTTGTTTAATACAGTAATTATGTCGTTTATCATATATATTCTATAATACAGTAAAAGGTTCCCATTAGCTTCATCAATAATATCTCATTTCTTCACTCTAGCAACCAAACTTGGCAAATTCATTATCCCACTTTTTACATGTTTTATTCTTCTGAAGACTTCAGATGAAGAAGAGAGGGTATATAAGAACTTAACCAAAATAATGAATGTTCAAAGCGAAGTTCATTGGAATATTGTAAAGTCCATCCTATTTTCTAGTTAAATAAAGAAATGCAAGATTTTCACATAGAATTTTAGGTTATATTTTAAATTATTCTCAAAACCCTCAACCATAGATCATTAATTCAGTTTCAGGAGTAAACAATTAAACATTACTTGAGATGAAAACAAACTGCATCTGGTTATCGCTTCTTCATTCCAGCGCACAAACTCTGTGACAACTGTTACAGAAATCTGCTGCCGTGAAGAAGCAACTGAAGCGCCTTTAGAGCGCCCAATTGTTCCTGTTGATTCAGAGTGCTGCTGGCTTTCAGCACGCAATTCTTCCATCTGCATAGCATTATTATTATTGATGCAGAAGCAAACATGATTATAGTAATTTTGATCAATAAACAAACGCAATTGATGCAAACCTTTGCTTGATATAGCTGTCTAAGGGACGCCTGCTCATGTTCAGGATATTCGTCCTTGTGAATAGAAAACAGAGACTCCGTGAGGCCTGAACCAACAGAATTTAACAAAATGTAAAAAGTCCATCTGTTGCAGGTTCATCAACATTTGACTAAAATGTCTTTGGGAATCTTAGTTTCTCAAATTTTTTTTTTTCTTCTTTTGATAACAAACAAAGACTTTATTTAATAATAAAGAAACAAATTACAAAAGTGAACCAGTGGTCTGCCAAAACAACAAATAAAACAAGAGCAAGATACAAGATAGAAAAAATTCAATCAACAAACAACAGACTTCCAATCAAATATAGTATCATGTAGTATATTTGATTATAGTATCATCATATACAAACCACATGGCTCAGATGCTATTAGAACTTTGTACATTCAATTTAATAAGCCAACTGAAAAACAAATCAAGTGGTAAAACCTCCCAGCCCCCCTTATCTGCTAAGTGCTAATAATTTTTACAAAGTAAAGCTAGTTATATCCATGAAACAGAAGTCACTTAATGCACAGTATCCCAATTCCCAAGCCAGAGATACCTGATCAGCTTCCTCACAAGCATAGAGAAGTTCTTTCAACCATTGAGAACTATAACAACCTTCATACGAGATCAAGAAAAACATGGTCCTGACATTTTTCTTTATCACAACAGTTCAATAACACACTTTTTATTATTATAGAAGATTACAAGACAAGCAATCATCATTGACACATAATCCTTTCAAGAATCAGTCATATATAATGCAAAACAATTTTTCACTTATTTAGCTGTTAGGCACAAATTAAAGAAATATTTAAGAGGGAACTAGCAATGTGATAGCTTATTCATTACCCTCAATATCCAAGTCACCGCATCCCACAGCTCGTAGATCCCTAGCAAGTTCTTGTGTCTTCTCATATGCCACAGCTAGCATTCTAAGATACTGAAGCCTCAAGCAAATACGATAAAGTCAAGATTCGATTCATATTAAACTTGCATTTATGTAAGTAATGCAACCCCAGTAATTCTACTCACTAATAGAAGCCCGCCTTCATCCACAGGAGGTAAGTTCACAAGAGATGGCTTTACTAACAATTTGTCCAGAATGGCTGTAACTCTTTGCTCTAAAACTCGCTGCATGCAACATAATCATTATTAATGAAAACCTAAAAATGGTACATCATAGGTAGATTTGGAGATAATAAAAACAGAAAAGAAAGACATGAAACAAATGAAGATCAATTTCCAGCTCGTTACCTGCACTAAAATACTCATGACATAATTAGGAGAAGGGAATACTGCTGAAATAGTGGCTGATTCTTTACGCACAGTATCTGCAACATAAACAACAAATGTAAAAACGAATCCATTGAAGTTCAATTCCAGTCATTAAGATCAATTATTAATCTTGAAACCTGTAATTTCTTTGTACAAGGAAGAAAGGCCACGAGCAACATTGCTGGGACTAGCTTGAGAACCCTGATCACCTAGAACTAGCCTGATGTCAGCATTCATGACTTCCACATCAATGAACATAGGACGTGTAGCCACATAATGTTGCATGGCACTGGTACCCCTGTTGAACTGCATTGCAATTTGCAAAAGTAATTAATAAGTGGAAGAAAGCAAAAGATTCAACTTAGAACCCATATATGTATAATCGTTCAAAACTTGTATCATAGTTCATGTTAAATAACAAGGGCTGTTGATCCTAACCCATATATGCATAATACCAAATCCTGTCACATAACTAACCACCAAACTTTAAGCCAACCATAATTGACCTTCTCTCACTCAAAACTTATCAAGAATTGAATAACAAAAAGGAAATAGAATGATAACTGGAACAGGGAGCGTAGGAAAAGGGAAACCAATCGGGGTTCTTAAAACGATTACCTGGGATAAAATTTTAGCACAATCTGACATGGTAGACAACTCCCTTCTCTGCGATGCTGCATCAAACCGAGCTAACAATCTGTTCTCCAGTTCTACAAAGAAGGTAATGAAAACAAAACAACTTAAAAAAAAAAATCATTGCAAGCATAAGAGTACCAACAATTAACATTTACAAATGGGACATTGGGACTCACTCGATATCTTTTCCCTCCCCCTTAATTACAAGATAAGAGTTCATTGAGCAAAAAATAAAAAACAATATTTCCAGGGAAAAAAGGAAAAAGGAAAGAGCATTAGAAGTAATAATCCCATGGAACAAAAAAAGGCACATACAAGGTTCCTTGCAGCAATACACGAATTACACAGTATTCTATGATTTGTGCATTAAATGAGTCTCCTACAGGTAAAATTAATAAGCACATTATAGAAGTGTTGCTGTACCATTGCAGTAATCCTGAAGATTAGCAACTGCAACTTCCAATCCTCTGCTGGCAGTTGCAGTTCCCATATCTATGCCTTGTCTTCCAATATCTTCCTCCGCAAACAATCCTAAAATCGAGAGCAACAGCACAGCAGGTATTAATTTTTCTGGCTAAAAAGTCATAAGAACATCTCCATAAAATTTATTATAATGGAAAAGAGTTCATTATTTAAATATATGAAAACTTTTTTCTGTAATATTGGACGATCAACCAATATTAGCACAAAAAAGCTCATTATTGTATCTCTCTGAGCTTCATTTGAGACAAGAATTCGTAGGAATTCAAGTTGTTAGTAAGAATGACATAAAGATATATCCAACACTCCCAGGTTCTTTCACAACTCCAGAAGCAGTCAATTAGGGAAGTGGAACGGTTAGAATTATGATAGCAGATGTACAGAATTCAGCAGATATAGTTGACAAAGATGTTAAATCAAGAGAAGAATAGATTAAAATTTTTTATGCTTAGCCTGTCTGCTCTCACCTACCGATATTATTAGGAAGTGAGACCATCAAAAGATATTTGGTTCTTAGAGATATAAAGTCCATACATGTAAGACAATAAGTCAATAATGATTAATTTTGTGAAAATGTATTCTACCACAATATTAGGGGAAAGTATTGTCATCTTACGCAATTTCTCCGCAATTGAAGCAGCCTCAGCAACACGGCTGTCATCAGAAAATAAAGGCGAGAGTTCCATCAGGTCGCCTGGGCTGCTATTAAACTCCATCAAGTACTGCAGGAGTTAGATCGAAATGGTGTTAAAGCAATATTGGAAAAAAGCCAGCATAATCTTCATATTTGTTAAGTTAAAAGTATTTTTGTAACCTAAAATGAGGAAAGGCTCTAGTACACAGGATGGATACAAACAGCCTTCCTCTTAATGGCTACTAAAAAATCAAAAACAAATTTTACAGATACATTGTACCTTTATGAGATCAATTGTTTGACTAGCAGTTTCCCGCTGGGCATCTGCACTCTGACGAGAAAATAAGGACACGAATAAACACAAAACTACCATTTGATCCAACAGACCAATAAAATACACATACACAGCATAACTAAACCCAACTAGCAACTGGTATCAGAAGTATAGAGTATTCAGTTTGACAAGCTTACCTGCAAATGATCTCCGATCTTGGCAGCAGTCTGCCCAACACTTGATATACGTGAATCTAGCCTTGCAAAGCTATCAAACAAGCCATCTACACCTTTTTCTAACTGAAAAACAAGATGCATTGTATTGTAATAAAAAATCATGACTAGGTTGTACCTGAATATCAGATTTTCAGAGTGATGATTGACAGAAATTCATTGTAATAAAGAGAGAAAAATGATTTTTTTTTTTATTTTTTGAAAAAAGGACACTAGAAGTATTGGATTATTAATCTCCATAGTTCCTTCTCACATGGTCCTTATCAGGCCTCGTTGTTCATCAATAGTTTAGAAACACATGGTCCTCAATGAACAAGGGAGCTCATAAATATTCATCAAGTATATAAATATTTCCAAAAAATTCAGTAGGAAAATGCAGTCAAATGCTCAGAAATTTAGCAATCAAGGGAACTCATGTCCCAAAAAAAACACATAAAAGGCTCTAGAAGAATTCAGAAGTTATAAAAGTAAAATGTTTTGTCTAAAGGATTAGACAACACTCAATTTCATCAGTGTCTCATATTCAGGGCATTTCTTGAAATGACTGAAAGGTAACTAACCTCAGCAAGTGTCTTGCGATGCTTAGAATCTTGGACAGAAAGCTCCTTTTTCAGATTGTAGAGTCTTCCATCAATCTGAAACAAATTTCCAAGGAAGAAATAAAACCTCAGTGTAAAATCTCAATAACCATGGTAGTCCTACATTCTAAAAGCCTAAATTATACCTGTTTACGAAGGTCTATCAACTCCCTAGAAGAATCCTTGAACAGAGTTAATAGAGTGTCTACTTCTGGGAAAAAAGGGGATGCCAGTCCTTGCGAAAACTTTGTTGCATCAGATGGGACTCGAATATGCCCATTCGGCAAAACATCTGTTCCACTTCCATCCACTGAATCAGCTTCTTCTTCATGAAAAGATGGTAGGTGTTCATTTACCAAATTCCCAAACAACGCATCGAAAGAAAAATCACCCTACAAATTGAAAGTTTTATCATGACATTTATTTTATCAAGTAACTGCACGCAAAGAAAAACTAATTATCACTACCTCTTAAAAGTAAATAAGTGATGACGTAAGTCCAAATACTTACCTTAAAGTCTTCTACATCAAGGATAAGAGGAAGGGAGCCAGCCGATGCTGATTTCGACATCTTAGCTTTGCTGATTCCATCTCTACTCTCTTTCATCTGGTTCACATCATATGCAATCAGCAGCAAATAACGATAAAGTCATACATTTGTCAATCCAAGACTAGTGCATTAAATAACAAGCTTGAAATTTCATCACATTACACGAGACTTTTGAAAGGAAACAATAATACCCTATCCCTAGCGAAAGCTTAATTCTCAACTAAGAATCCAAATGCGAACATATAGAAATCTTAGCTTTGCCGATTCCATCTCTACTCCCTATCATCTGGTTTACGTCATAGGTAATCAGCAGCGTATAACAACAATTTCCATACATTTGCCGCTCCAAGATTAGTGCATTATATAACAAGCTTGAAATTACGTCACGTTACATGCAGCTTTTAAAAGGTAGCAAAAAACCCTAGCAGGAGCTTAATTCTCAACTAAGAATCCAAAAACAAACAAGTACACATATTGCTATTAACATGCATCAATTAGCGAAGAAAAACCTAGACTCTAACAATGAGACCAAAACAACTACCAACGAAGTAAGAGATTCGCGTCTTGTCGTGCAAAATTTAACCAGGAATAATTCACTTCATTGGTATCTAATTATGATCAAGAAACGCCTATCAAGATTTGATAAGAAAGTTTCAGCTTCACTTCTAAATTCTACCAAATCAGTCCATTGTGAGATTGGTTAATTGCATGAATATACTCCTCCGTGGAACTGATTCAACTATATTTCTACCGAGAACAGGATAAATCTAGTAATAAAATCAAAGAGAAGAAAAAATATACTGTGTTGGCGGATCTTGAGAGCAAGTATGCAAAGAAGGCCAAAAAGGGAAATGGAACCTCTTCAGAGACTGAATGAGCGAGCGAGAGAAAAATAGAGACGATATACACAGAGCCTTTTTGCGCCTTTTTTTTTTTTTTTTTTTAGCTTTGGTTAGGTAGATCGAACCAGAGCAGATGATGAACCCCAACGAAGAATACTATGAATTCATTTTTGTTTGCAACGTTACGGTTTTGACCTTCATGTGAGTGAAGGAATGAACGGTAATGTTAGGATATTTTAGATATTTTATACGTCCAAACAAATAAGAGAGACAATTATTTCTTCTTTTATTTTATATTTTATATTTTTCTCTTGTAATTTTGTTCCAGCTACTAGTCGTACACCTGGTAGCAGCACAATGGGCTGAGCACGCATGGGATGGGATCGGTTTACATAGCTCGATTTTTAATTTAAAAAACGATCCAACCCGAACCGAAATAAGGATGGAAGCCAATATGAATCGGTTCAATTGGGGTCAGTCCCTCCGATTTCTCATTAAAAGAAAAAAAAAAAACAGAACAGAAAATAATAACTCTTCCTCCTCGTCCTCCACATCCCTCAGACTATAACACACACAACTCACAAACAACATAATCATCATCGTCAACAACAACATCATGAAAAATACAAACCTTAAAAAAAAAAAAAAAAATCACATTTTTATCCACCTCATGCCCACCACCATTCTCATCTTTTTCCTCTATCGACTCCTATTTTCAAGGTTCAAACTTTCAACAGAAGAAGAGACAAACATCAAAAACAAACAAAACTTAGTTGAGAATTCAATACCTTCTACTCGTTTCTTGATCCGTTTCACGTTCTAGTGACACCAAACTCGATCAAGGTTCGAGCTTTATTTAGGTGCTATAATGGCGAGCAAAGTGAAGCAAAACCTAGCAAAGCCCGATCCAGTTTGAGGATTAGGTGGTGAAAGCAACCGACGTGGCGACTTCTAACAAGCAGGACTCGGATTGATCTGTTAAATGGTGATGGTGAACTGCGGCGGCTAATATTTGTGAGAGAGATGAGACGAGAGTGGGAGCGGGGCTTTTATACTTTGAGCCTTTTTTTAAAAACGTCGATCCAACTAGAAATCAAAAAATCGGTTTTCACCGCTAAATCCCGACTTGAAGCCAAATTAATTTGAGAATTAGTATTTTCGGATCTGGTCAATCGCCTTTTTCCCATACCTGGACAAAACAAAATAAGTCTGTTTTGAAAGTAAACAAGTTTAAAAAGAAATATTTAATTGGTGATTCCACAAATCCAAGGTTCTAAATTCTTTTACATATTTAAAATTTATATTATATTCAAATAAGTTTTTCTTTTTTTTTATTAATTACACGTTTAAAACTTAAGAAGAGAATTCAAAAAATATCTTTGCTAAGGTCAATTTTATTCATGTCTTCTATTTTCTTAAAAAATAAAGAGTTTAATTTAAACTTCAAATCAACTAAATGATCTTTTATCGCTAGTAACGGTTTAATAAATAAAGGTAAATAGTACTTTTTCATTATTGTTATTGTTATTTGCAAGTTGAGTGAAAAGTTGTATCAACTCAAATACTAATAATTCTAACTAAGAGCATCTCAAATAAAAATAGATTATGTTTTAGAGAAAGTTATCATCTCATCAATGTTAAGGGAATGTGCATCTTACGTGACATAAATATAACTTGATAAACAATCAAGTTAAAATGTGTTCTCCAATACTTCTACTTGAAATACACAGTGTTGATTTTTTTTTTTTTAAACCACAAAACTTTCTTAATTATTAATCACAAACAATAAATGGTCGTAGATGAGGGGTTGGAAAGGAAAAATGTAGGAGATGGTGGGTTAATGTGGAAAATTAATATAATTAGTCAGTAATAAATGACTATCTACCAGACTCTCTGAAAGTAGAGGATCATGTTGACGGTGTCTACTTTTTTTTTTTTTTGGTCACATCAGCTTCAGCAATAAAAAGTGATAGTTGCATTAGAGAAATCCATTTTAACATAATGTCTATTTGTCTTACTGCGTCATTTCATTTTTTCACAATCCATTTCCACATTGGAGATGTTCTAAACATCTATCATTTTAGATTTTTTTTTTTCCTGACTTATTAATTGGGTAAGGTTATCCTCAATAACAACTCTTAAAATTTTTATAAGGGCAATGATTGAAAAATATTTAAGAGTTATTTTTTTATGAATAATCTTACCCAACTAATAAGGTAATTAAACTCTTTATTATTATTATTATTAATTTATTGCTATTATTTTTTTAAATATATCACTATATTTTTAGTATGGATGTTGATACAGCTGGCTTTTTATCAGTAGTATAAGAGTTCAATTTCCAACATATATATATTAACGGCTCATAAGTAACAATGGATTTCAATATGTCTCGAGAATTGTAAGAGTTGTTAGCCCCACGGTATAGGTAGTTTACTCTTATTATAACGAATGTCATTATCTCTTCATTAACAAAGTAAATATTCGAGTTATGTAATAAATGATTAATCTTAATAGATTTTGACATATCTTTAACTCATTTAATGATAACATAAAAAATGAATCCGAGCCTTGTGATGCATGAATAATGATTGTTCTTAACAAGTTTTAACAAACATCTTACTTATTTGGTGATAGTTTTTTTTTTTTTTAATATAGAATATAAAATGTTGTAATCATCTTAGTAACATATGATTTTTTATATAAAAATACTTGTATTGACTTAAACATGTTTTACTTACATATATATATATTTTTGAAATATCATACTTTATTATCATGCTATATTAAACTACGATTAATCACTTATATATATATATTGAAAACGATTAATCACTTACATTTGTAAAATTACCTTTTATTGTTAATTCATACTTTCACTTTCTTAAACAAAAACATATTTCATTTGCATGTTTAGAAAATGGCAAAAATCCAACACATCATCTCTTAGTATAGGTGGTTATGTATCTTTCTATTCATTCAAACAGTTGAGATTCAATTATTACCTAGCAAATATTACGCTTCTGTGGATAGTTTGATTCTCTTATTGTGAAAATAATTATCTCATGTTTATGAGAGTAATATTTAATTTAAGTTTATTTTAGTAAATTTTTAATCTATCGATGCTAGTTTTTTTTTTTTTTTTTTTAAAAAAAAGGTTTTAGAATATCCACATTTTTTAGTATAGATCAACAAGATGCATTAAGCTGCAGAGCCCGAGAGTGTACCTGATATACAGACTTGTTGCAACAATCAAGCCCAATAGTCAAATGCTGGCCCAAGACTACATTGGCCGGACCATAACAAAATTATAAAACAAAACTCGACTCAGTCCTAGCCTCTCAGTTTAAACCTAAAAAATTTCAACCATATTTTTCACAACGAACGCTTCGTTGTCACCAAATACAATTATGAAAAATAAAAAACATTCGCGATTTAAAAACCCAAAAACCAGATCAATCACATTTCTTCTGTTTCATTTGCAGGTGATAAATAACCACTGCAGATGGCGACTCTATACCGCCGTCCTTTCTTGCCTTAGACTCTCCATCAAATTTCACTCTCATTTCGTAGCAAGCAATGTAGAATTTCACCTTTCAACTCACCAATTTGATCCAAAATCTCCTATACCGAGATTTGATCACACAAAAGACCTTACAATCCCCGGCAAATTAGGGTTTTTATATTCCAAGAAAAAGAAAAAAGAAAGAAGAGAGAAGTCAAGAATACGCGAGTATCACGCGAGTTGCACGTGGTGCCGAACACGTGTCCAAAAGTAAAGTTTTAGCTTTTCCCTCTCCTTCCCGCGCTTTTGATTTTTTTTTTTTTTAAATTTGCTCCAAGAAAATCGATCTAAAAAGCGAGAGGTGGAGGAGAGACAAGAAAGATTAGAAACGTTGATGGACACCAAATTTGGCAAGACAATTTGTTCGATTTGCTATGAAGATCTCAAGCCGATCGTCGAAGACCTCCAAGTTATCTCCATTTGCGGCCACGTCTTCCACGAGCTCTGGTAAGTTCGTGTTTATCTAAATGAAATGAATTCTATATTTTCAATGGATATTATTATTATTATTATTATTATTTGTTAATTATTTTTATTCTCCAAACCCTAGCTTGCAGCAGTGGTTCGAGTACTGTGCGAGCACGAAGAAGTGCACGTGTCCTGTGTGCAAGCAAGGTTGTTCGGCGAATAATGTCAGTAGACTTTATTTCCAATCGGTCGGGGACCAATCGGATCCCGTTATTTCACAGAAGGTTAAAGATCGCGAAGCTGAAGATCCGGAGTTTTTGCGTGGTGAAGTGAACAGATTGGAACTAAAGGTTACGAGGCTCAATTCGGCATTGGAGGTGCAAGGGAAGGAACTTAACGAAATCAATGAGGAGGTATTTGGTGATTGAACTTGCAATTGCGGAGAGAAAGAAATGAAAATAAAAATGAAAGATGTGGTTCTTCCTTTTTCAAGTTCGATGATTACTAGCAATCACACTAAAGTTATTTATTCAGTGTTTGTTTAAAGTTACCGTGGTTTTTCTGATATGGATATCAAGTAATAGGGAATTCTTGTATTAGTTGTGTCTTTGCAGGGGACGGACGAGGGAGGAAGTAGCTTTGAAGAATGAAGCCTTGAGACAAAAAACAGTTACTCAACAGCTGCTTCATTCAAAATCACTGGTAAATTGATGTTGTGCTAGACTCAATTTCATTAACGTGTGGGATACATTATCGTTTATATTAAATCGACAATGCTTTGGTCGGTTGTGTTTTAGGAGCTTGATAAATTGTCATTGGAGTGCTCGAGGCTGCAAGAAAGGAATATGGCCTTGGCCAAAGAGCTCGCAGCATTCAAATTGTGAGTGTTGTTTGATGAATTCTTGTCCTATTGTGAATGTGTGATTGTTGCTGACCTAGTTATCTGGTGATGAATTTAGGGTATCGGATCTGAACCTTGACGAAGATGAGGTTTTAAAGTTCGCCTCTTTGGGTAATGAAGCTAACAACAGGGATACTATAGATATTCTAAGAAAGTCCCTGGTCATACGGAGCAGGTGAGTTGTGTTTTATATTGCCTTTTTAATTTATCAGCAAATGTTGGATACCGCCATGTGTTTTGATGTCAACTGAATATAACGGCCAAGCTTTATTAACTGAAATGTCTTAATATATAGCATGTACAGTAGATAAGAAATTTATTAGTGTTTGTCATGCCTTAACATTTGTTTTTATCATAATGTTGCAAGATTCTCTCGTGTGCCGCGGTAGAATAACTTTTACAGCATGGCAACTATTAATGATCTTCTTCATTTTGCATACTTTTTTGTCTTATTCCTATTGATCTTTTAAGATTTGACCAATATCATACATTATGGCGGCATAAAATTTTAAACAGGAATTATACAGAATTGATGGCCAAGTGCAATCTTCTTGGAATAGAGAAGGCGCATTCATGTAAGAAACTTGAAAAAGCTAAAGAAAAGATAATCAAACTAAAGGTAAGGTTTTGAAGTCAGTATTAAGTCATGTGTACATGGAGGTTGTTTGTAATCTGACTTAATGAAACCGTTTTATTACATGTACATCATCAGACAAGGGTCCAAGAACTGGAGAAAGCTGTAGAAGTAAAAGATAATGAAGTTTTGAGGTCCTTGAAAGCTTCAAAGAAAGTTAGTCGGAAAAGGGAGATTCTGATTGGCATTGACGAAAATGCTAATTCTTTGTTTACCAATAGTATTTCATCAGAGGAGCAAATGGAAAAATGTTCTACACCATTGGATGATTTCGATTGCCCTAAAAGAGTGACCAGTGATTTATCATGGTCCTCTAAAAGAGAGAACTTCAGGTCTGTTCAGAACATGGATGTCAAGCATACTAAAGATGTTGTAAGTACTGTGGCTAGCAAAAAAGAGAAAAATGCTAAAGAAAATGAGGATACTTCCAGATGTTCCACAACTATGCATGCAACTTTCAGTCCTGATGCTAAACATCAAGCTGGCGTGGACTTCATTATGAAGTGTCCTCTGCCTAGAGTAGGTGCAGTTGCCAGTGACAGCAAAGAACTTGAAGTGAAGAGGCATGCTAATCTTCATGAGTCTGCAGGTTTAGGAGTTAGTATCAGTAGTGATAAGGGCATTCCCTGTGCTGTTGCTGTGGATGATGATGTGACATTGATTGTTGATGACAGTGCACCAGTCCAGCCCACTCTTAACATTAGAAAAGAGTCTTCATCGTCACTTCCGCTTTCCATACCAGGTAGTTTTGTTGTTGGTCAATTTGAGTTCATGAGCGATTCCCACGGATTGGATTGAGTTGGAAATATGTCATGTAATTGCATGACCCTAATCCTCCTTTTGTCCTTGACATATTTTCTTTAAATAAATTAAGTTTGTAATATCTTAACATCATTTTCATCTTAATTTACAAAAAAAAAACAAAAAACAAAACACTTCAGGGGATGTATGTTTTTCTGGTGGATTGCTTGGTCCTGACGGGACAAACCGGTATTTGGGGAAATGGTGTAAGCGTGGTCAGAACAAGGGATTATTGGGGATGGAAGGTATGACTAGAAAGAGTGGTGATTTGATTGCTGTTGGAGCTGATGGGAGAGGTGGTAGAATCAAAGTTCTGAGATCTCCAAACCATTCTTCACTGGTGGGTTCGAACAGATATTATGTTCAATGCATTTGCCTTGATCTTTTAGCCATATTCGTCAGTCTGATAGTAGTTACTCCTAACAGTTTTGGTTGTTTGTGAGATTTAATACAAACCTATAGTCACATTTCATCTTAATTATAATTGTTACTGTTTTCTGTTTTGTGTATATAATTAATGAAGTCTTTGATGATTGTGTCCATAGACATTGTTAGAATGTGTTGAACCTTGCTTCTTCGTTTCATGGATTCTAAACCATTTTTTCTAAGTAAGGAAAAAGGTTTTGTGTGTGTTTCTTTTTGCTGTCATCCATATATCATTCTTGGGTGTCACTTGGTCTAGAATAAAATGTTTGCATGGTCAATGACATTGAAAGTTTAAGGGTGTAAGTTGCATGTATCTCTTTAATGCAGGATGGGAAGGAGAATTTGTTTTCTGCTAAAAGGTTGAAGTATGGCGCAAAAACAAGTAGTCTGCAGTCTCAAGGATGCTTGCAAATAGAACACTTCTTTGGAAGGGTCAGTCACTGATACAATGGTTTGCACATTGCTAGCACTCAAATTTTCAGTTAATGATATTTTGTGTCCAACAAGAAAAGGCTTTAGCTCGTTTGTTTTGCCTGTTAATATGATGACATATGAAGATAATTGACATTGTTCTCTATTAAGTATTAAGGTCATTCATCTATTTTTCATACTTTGTTGTCTAAGGGTCGTTTATTTTTTTATTTGAAGATTGAACAGTACTGTTGAAAACTGAAGACTGAATAATGATTGAAATATAAAATCTGAATAATATATTTGTTTTTTTTTTCCTTACTTCTAAATATATTGTAAATTTGTTTGTTTTTTAAAGTTAAAATTATCTAAAAACTAATAATATGACATTTATACCCTTTTAACTATTTGTTGTTATATAATTTTAATTAATTTAATACAAATATCTGAAAATAAATACTTAAACATTTTCTATGTACATATTAATATTATTTTATTCATAATTAAAATATAATTAAAAAATGTAGTAGTATTGTCCATACTTATATATTTAAATATATTAATATATTTAAGAAGACAACTAGAAAATAAATGTTTAAATTGTAAATTAAAATATATTAATTTAATTTCAAGATAATTTGAGATGAGATATATTTAGGTTTTTTTTTTTCCCAAATATATTTTTTGTAAGTATCACGGAAAAAAAGAAAAGAAAATTTAAGTAATATAAAATTAGGATAAATTTGAAATTATATTATTTTGAGGGGATAGATTTAGAATAAAAACTTTTAAATGTTATTAAGTAATTTGCAATTAAATGAAAAGTTAAAAATTTTTATTTAATTTTTTCAGTTGTTTTAGGGTAATTTTAAGTGATTTGATCATTTAAAAAAATAAATAAAAATAACTTAATAGGTATATTATTAAATTTTAAATGGGAAAAATAAACTACATCTATTTTTCATATTTTGTTGTCTAATTTTGAACTGTTTCAATATAGAGTTAATTGCCTTTCCATGGATCTGGTGACAATGATCACACCTCACCACTAGGTTGCATTCAAGTTGCCGTGTGCAGCCGTGTTTGACAAGAGTTTCAAGTACTGCCAATTTTTGGTGTTTAGTAGCTCCAAAATTACAAAATACAATATTTATTTGTACTTGTATAAAATGAAAGGATAAGTTGATGACTGGATGACAAGCAGGAAGCCTTTGCTTTTTGACTTATTCTAGTTGCAGTCTACTTTTCAAGAAGAGTTTCTCAGACAGAAGGCATAATGTCTCTCCTGTCTCCTTCCGTGTCATGTCTGTGATGATATTGATGCTCTTGGTTATCCGAGGCAGGTATTTTTGATGCAGCTAACTGCATAAGCATAACCAGTGCAGGTTGATATGGGATTTCTTGAATTGAGGTTACATTAATACTGATGGCATATCATTTCTGACCTGATGCCTTAATTTGTATTGCTTATGGTATCATTAAAACATCTTATGTCAATTTAATAATATTATTTCATATCGCTATAGTATAAATCTCAATAGTCCATTCTGTTACTTGTCATGTAAAATAAGATCCTTCAAAGCTTAGCACCTTTCAGATGACTTTGGTCGGTGGCGCCACTTCATGTTGAAAATGTGCTGCTGCAGATGCTTGTGCATGGTCAAAAACTCTATATTGTGAAAATGACATTGAAAAATTTCTTTGGCCAAAAGAAACTTGTTGGTTTGCTAGTAGTTTCTGGGAAGTTTTTAGCTTGGCGAGGAACTTTTTCTACACCCTTGTGTTTAGAAAAATGTTCTAAATATAATCAAATTTGATTTAATTCTTCTGCCACGTAGAAAGTGCATGAAGGTGTGAGGAATGGAAGTCTCAAACCACATGAATAATTGTAAACTTTTAAAACGTTGATGTTGCATTCTTGCAATAGAATATGGAATTCTTCTCGAATAAGTTTTTGATTTTTCTTTGGATTTATCCTATTAGATTAGAAGATTTGCCGGTCTCCTACCTCGTGCCTGGATTTGTTGTAACCTTGAACTAGATCTGTTGATTTGACTGAATCTTGTCTGCGGGACCGAAATGTGTGAGAATTATAACCTCCTGAGACCAGATTAAAATTGTTAATTAGGGGAAATGGATGACAAGATTATTAAATGTATCAATCGGGAAAACGAATTAGCAGGTTTTTAAATGCATTAATCAGGAAAAATGGGTGACTGAGTTGAGTGTCAAAAAAAGAACGTGACTAATATTGCTTAAAATAAAATTTTGATGGAGGCTGATATTATTTACTTCAAAGACGATTTGAAAAAAAGTGGAATATCTGCCTACCATGAAGACTACATCTTAAGCTAGTATAGGGTTTTGATTTGGCTACGTCATTGCTTAATTGATGTAATAGTTTATAGTTTTTTAATTGGATATTAATGACTGGCAATATGGGTCATTATGAGGTCAATTTAAATGATTTATTAAATTTTTTTCTCAATTCAAACATGATTCATTAATGTTTTTTACTCACCCAAACATGATATGACAAGTTTAAAATCTGAAAATGGGTTCCTCAATAAGTTTTGTTTAATTTGTTAATTTATAGATTACATCAATTATGTGATAGAATGTAATTTGATTACTTTACTTTTATATATATATGAGGTTCAGATCAACTTCTGACCTTAACAAATGACTAACTGTGGAAAAGTCGGTTACACAGTTGTGGATCTCACAACCGGAGTGTCGTGTTGAATATCCACTTTTGAAAACATAAATAGTAGGTTTTATGTCTACATCGGATAAGATTTGCATTTACTAAATTGAAGGTCCTAATCTAAGCCTATATTTGATTTATATTAATAATCTATTAAGAGATTATACTTATATGACTTATCTGAATGTGTTTTCTCTTTTCAAATTCTCTTAAAATAATTTAAATTTTTTTTCACAACTTTGACTATTTAATTTTATGATATCAAATATTATTGAAATTTCAGTTAAATTCGTCGTTCATTTATCGAGTAGGGTTTTAGCCTTTTTTACTTGTAGCATGCTGAGGTTTTAACCCTGAAGATTTTAACTGTCTTTTGGGTATAGACCTCCTACCACTAAGGTACCTAAAACATATGATGTTATAAGTTGAATATTTGACTATATGAATTTAATGTAAATTTCATTATAAATTTAACATTCAACTATCTATTTATTATCCAACCACACAGAGATAGAATTGTATATTGTTACCAATTTAACTTTTGACTACATCAATTCAATATGAATACTCTAAATTCTCAACATGGGGGTAATGTAACCCTGAAGGTCCCTTAAAATTCATAGGATTAACTCAAACAAGGTTGGCGTGAAAAATGAAAATTGCACCAATTTGACACTATCACATGTATTCATCTCATACTTGAACTCCAAAACATGTTTAAAAGACGTACGATCCTCAGTTCCCAACCAAACAAACAAAAGGGCGGTCCGTTGATCGTGAATCTCAACCAATCTGGCGGCCAGATTGGCACAATTAATCCGCGTGTCTGCACTCTGACTCGTTGCTCTTCAAATGCAAATTAATGGAGGACGGCCAGACAAGCGGGTCCAACTAAAAACCCTCAAGAGTTTACTCCGCTGACCAAAAATGTCAAAATAGCCACCGATGTCTCTATCACCATTACAGATTTCAAAATTCCCTAGTGTGTGTATGGATCAAAAATATTTTACTAAGGGAAATTTGGTTGACTAATGACGGCCTTTTAGATGTTGAGTTTGAGAAAATCTTAAAGAGTAAATTACAGTATGGTTATCCAATTAAAACTGTAATTCAAACAATGTAAAACTTTAAGTTTTATTATAATTGACCTCCCTATCTCCCTATCGTTTATAATTTTTCGTTATATTTGATAATAAATAGTATAAAAATGATGAAAAGATTAAAATATCCTTAATGATTGAATTGATCAGTTGATAGGATTAAAAATAGAAAAAAGAGAAAGAAATTCTGAATTTATTTTGTTGAAAAAATAGAAAAATTAAAAAAAAAAAATTGAAGATTGCCATCTTCAACCGTTGATGATGGGTCATCAACAAATGGGTCTTCATGGATTTGTTCATCAATCATCGACCCACAAAACCCAGAAATTTGAAGCCCTCTTCTCCCTCATCATCATCAATCGTCAACTCAAAATCATCATCATCAATCGTCAACTCAAAATCATCATCATCAATCAACAAAAACCAGTTTTTCAATCATAAAAAGGAACCAAAAAATCATCAACATCGACCATCAACAAAAATTAGAAAAAATTAAAATTGAAGGGTTGAACATAGATGAAATGAAGAACCCAGAACTCCTATCCAGATGTCATCTAAAACAACAAGACCCAATAACAATTATCGAACATCATCCACAATCATAGCCCAATCGAACCCAGATGTCATTCACCTCTTCATCCTCAACTAAAATCAAACCCCAGATTTTGCAACCACAACCTGATGAAAAACCAACAAACACCAAGCAAGGGAGCGAGGCTCCAGTGACACAAAGAAAAGGAAGAGAGTAGTGTCGACGAATGACAAAAGGGAAGATAGAGAAACTGTGGGGAGGAAGATGATGATCCAAGAAGGGAAGAAGAGAGAGCAAGTGGGCCGGTGATGAGGACGGACTTCGGTGTCGAACATCTCCGTCACACAGCTACGAGTTCGTTCGGGGTGATCGGCTAGCAGATCGTTGATGAAGGCCGGTGGGCTTTGGTGACCGGTGAACAAGGATGAAACTGGGCCGGCGGTGAGGACGGACTCACGGCTCCTGGTGTCAGAGCAAGGTGGCGGCTTGTACAAGTTCGGGTTCTTCATTTCATCTGGGTGTTCAACCCTTCATTTTTATTTTTTTTCTAATTTTTTCTCTTTTTTAATTTTTTTAAATTTTTTTGAGTTTTTAAAATTCTACTTTGCCGTCCATCAGTCTAATGGACGGTGGAGTATTTTTTTTCAAATTTTAGTTTTTTAGATTTAATTTTCTTTTTTTAATTTTTTTAAATTTACTTAAAAAAATAAAAATAAGATCAAGCGTCAAAAATACTCTTAGAACTATTAAAGTTGACTAATTTTAACTAATGATAGATAGTTAAATTGTAATAAATTACTAAAGCTTACTTCGATAGAGAATTGGCTTCAATTAAATAGCTAATTTATATTTTGCTATATCTTAAAATTAGTTTGATTTCATCTCCTCATCAGATTTTTTATGTGTATTTTTAGATGAATGGATATTTATAAATTTATCACAAATTAAAATCGCAATACATTAATGGATTTAATTGATAAAATCTTTTGTTATTATATGAAAGACAGATTCAAAATCATTTACACCAATGTCTTTTTTCAATATCACCAGTGATGTAATTACCTTTACACTAATATTTGAATATTCTATTTGATTGTTTAAAAAGTGAAATCAAAATTAGGCCCACTTGTTTTACACATGGTACTAGTATTCATGTTGAATTTTATGGATTTTGTTAGGTAAATTACAAGGTCAATGCATCAATAGTCATCCTTTGAGGAGATGCAAGTTTTTGGGTGGATCTTTAATAATAGTAATGAAAGGCAAAGCAACAAAGTCAAATTAGTCGGATAATATGCAGTAGTATGCAGTGGTTTGTGCATGTAGTAGGACATGAGTGTAGACATATACTACCCAAAGACTTCTGTCTTGAATCCATTCTCCATTTTCATGATAAAAGACAACTTTGTTTTATATCAAAAATAAATAAATAAATACAATCTATAAATATGAGATAAAACTAATAGCTATACTTTCTAAAAGTAAGGAGTTCAATTTTTAAGTGTAAGAAAATGAATGGATAACATAATTAGAATTAGATAAATTAAATATTGTTAGTCACGTTTTTAACACAATTATCAAGTCTTAATCTATAGTCTCTGGTTATGGTACATGTTCTACTTTATTTAGTTAAGAATAAAATTAATGCATCCGAGAGATATTAGGTTTTTTATTTTTTTGAAATCTACTTTTCTGAAAAAAAAAATTATTATTTTTTTTTTAAAATTCAATGACTCGGTAATGTAGTAGTTGATATATTTTTTCTCACGCTAGAAATATTTGAAAATTAATGAAATACTATTAACTTCGTTTTCAGTGTAAATATCAAGTTAATCCAAAGTCTCCTATTATGGTATACATTCGACTTCATTTAGTCAAATATGACAAATCTAATGCATCTGCAAGACAACTTAGCCTGTTTTTTTATTTATTTTTTGTTGAAAAAAATGAGATTCAAGAACATGGCTTTTTCCAATGATTCGGTGATGCAGTAGTTGACGTAATTTTTTCCTTTCCTTCAAGAGCATGCTTGTAGTAGTTGATTTATAGATACTGTTCAATGAACATATACAATTTGTTTGGAGTATCTTATAATCTGTGGTCCAGCAGCCCATTGATCTTCGTCTAAATGATCTCAAATGGTTTTTGATATTAGAATTCACTGGTTCTAGATGTGGTCAAAAAAATAAAAGCTAGCTAGCTGTATTAGGATCTTGCATGCGTACATTGCCCAGTCCTCAGACAATCTCATCAGCAGAGTGCTTTCCCTTTCTTTTTTTTTTTTTGGAAATAAGCAGAGTACTTTACTTGACTCAAAGTGATGGCTAAATTTATAACCACGTGATTTATATATATACAATCAAAAGAAAATTCATTTAATCTTCTTGAAATTTTATTTTTAAACAAATTAATAGAAAATATATCGACACATGAAGATAAATTATTTTTTTCACAGCCCTTAACATGCAATTATTATTTTTTGATTCATATAATTTTCAGCTATTAATGTATGATAAAATATACATTTAATCGCCGTCCTGTAACCTGGAATATTGGTAGAATCATTTGAACACGGGTCACGACAAGAGACTCACAAACCCATATTATCCTCAGACAAAAGCTGGGCACAAGAAACACCCTTCATGCAGAGAAAAAGCCAGTAAACTTTGCAACCAGCAGTCAAATAAATACTTTTTTGGCTGGAAAAATCAGTTATTATATTCACTGTAAAATATATGCAGTATAAAATATGATGCTGTGAGTATTCCATCTCAGTTGATTCCAATAATTATCAAAATCAATCGTAATAATAATAATAATAATAATAATAATAATAATAATAATAATAAGAGTCTGAATCTTTCTTTTAAATTTGTTTTACCAAACACAAGCTATTAAAGTTGGACACTCTAGTGTTTAGCGTGAGAATCAAAACATGTATGCACTTAGCTTCAAAAATATTCACTTTTGCATAAATAATTACGTCATGCCTTAATCACTTTATTATTTTTTTTTAGAGAATCATGCCTTAATCACTTGCTGTCCAAGACTGGTTGTTCAAGCACAAGTTTTAGATCACCTAAAATGAACATATTTCGGATTATGCACATAATTTGGAACATAACCAAATTATATGTGGCCAATTAAACAAAAATCTCAAGACTGTACTCTAGTTGCGGTATATTTAGAGAGAGATTTTTATTGCGTGAAGAAAGGAAAACTAGTTTTTTTTTCCCCTCTGAATGTGGATTTTAGAAAATTTTTCATATTTCAATATAAAATGACTTAAATGTTTCCTGATTCATCCACATTGATAATTGAGCTTTCAATGTCTGGGATCACATTGTCTACAACATGAAATGAAAGTCTAAGATGTTAGTGCTGCCTCCACACCTCGGAATGAGTGAAAATTGCAAGTTTCTAAGGTGCACACGTGAAAATTTAAGTTAAAAAAACGAAAAAGTAATAAGTATTGTTTTTTTTTTGTTAGAATAAAAGTAACAGGTAATTGGAAAAAGAAAGACTGTCAGCAATGGTAATAGCTGTCTGTAAAATTTCTTACTGAATATCAGTGTGCATTAAATTTCTTTATATATATATATATATACACACACACCCTATTAAAACATCCCCAATGTTATTATACGTTTTTTAATTTCTATTAACGAAACATTAACAATTTATTTGAATGTGAATTTACTTTGACAAGAAAAATATAAAAATGTATATTTTCATTTCCAAACAATTATCTAAAATAAAATATATATTCATTTTTAACCGATAACTATAAAATATGTATCACACCCTCTTATCTTTTATATTTTACAATTAAGAGGATAGTGAATAAGACAAATCTCCAAAACTTTAATTGATTGAAAAATGTGAAAAATCTCAGCCTCATCTTCATATATTTATGTATATATATATATTGTCATATCAGCTCCATATTTGAATTTGATAATTGTATTGGAAATAATTTTTTTTACTTCATTATTTATCTATACTATAGAGTAAGAATTCTACACTATCATTTTTTTGCTAAGCTTTTGATAATATAATGATACATCAACATAAAATATAATAGATGATCAAGATTGTTATATTTTTATCTCACTTACATCACTCAAACTTAAATTTCTCTCATAAAAAAGTTAACATTATGTCAACATTGATAGAGAATCATTTCTACTATACTATGTGGCAATAAATTCGAATGAAAAGATAATTACATTGGAGATACTTTTTAGAATTTAAAGTTTCACATTTTAATGCATTTAATATAAGAGCATCTCCTATGTTATTATGGAAATTTAAATTTCTATTAATGACACATCATTTCTCTTTTTGAATATGAATCCTCCTGGCAAAAAAAAAAAAAAAAAAAAAGAACTCATTTTCATCCCAATGCAATTATCTATAATAAAATATAGCTTCAATTTACAACCAATTATCATAAAATATATATTACACTATCTCTTCCATATTATTTAAAATTTTTGGACTCCTAGAGGGAAAAAAAAGGATGATTTTTTAGATGAAATTTTTTAATGAAAAATCTATAATTTATTTTGGTGACAAAAATAATGTAAAATGCTGACAAGGATTTTTATGAGAGTATCTTAATTGAGAAATTCAGCTCCATAATTTTTTATTTTATTTTTATCATATATCAATTTCTTAATTGAGTTACATAATTACATTAGAGAGACTTTTGACACCAAATTAGGTTAAAATATAAGCTTGCATAGGAAATGCTCTCACATTTAAAGCAAACATTTAAAACTGTGACGACGGGCTTTGACTTTTTGGATGGATTGGAGCACAAGAACGTGAATAAAGACTAGAAAGAAAAAACAATATATAGAAAGAAAAATGAATGCAAAGGTCGGTGCATGTAAACTAAGGGATTTTTTTTTTTTTTTTTATCTAAAGATTAAATAGTATTGTTGAAATTGAAAACTGAATAGTGACTGAAACTTAAAATCTGAATAACATATTTGTTTGTTTTTTTTTTTCCTTACTTCTGATATATCGTAGACTTATTTATTTTTTAAAATTAAAATTGTCTGAAAATTAGTAATTTGACATTTATATCATTTCAACTATTTGTTATTATGTAATTTTAATTAATTTAATACAAACATCTGAAAATAAATAATTTAATAAATTCTAAAACATTTTTTAAGTACATATTAATAATATTTTATTTATAATTAAAATATGATTAAAAAATATAGTGATATTATCCATATTAATATATTTAAATATATTAATATATTTAAGAAAACAACTAGAAAATGAATGTTTAAATTGTAAATTAAAATATGTTAGTTTAATTCCAAGATAAATTGAAATGAGATGTATTTAGACTTTTCTTTTTAAATATATTTTTTTGTAAGTATAAAGAAAAAAAAAGAAAAGAAAATTTGAGTAATATAAAATTATAATAAATTTTAAATTATGTTATTTTGGAGAAGATAAATTTGAAATAAAAACTCTTAAATGTCATAAAGTGATTTGCAATTAAGTGAAAAGTTAAAAATTTTTAGAAGTCGTTTGTTTTGACCACTTTTCACTTAATGAGTTTAAATTACATATTTTAAGTGATTTTTGTTTGTTTTTTTAAATGATCAAACCACTTAAAACTACCAAAAAATCACTAAATATAAAAAACTACAATTTAACTTTTCACTTAATGACAAATCACTTAATGATTTGTTATAAATATTCTTTCAAATCTATCATTCCCAAAATAACATATTTTCAAATTAATTCTAATTTTACATTATACAGATTTATTTTAAATGTAATCAATGCAATATTACAATGACTAAAATATATATTACTTTACAGTTTCAACTTTTGTTGTAATAGTTCTTTAACTTAAGAACATTTTGTTTATTTTTATTTAAATATATAAATTTAATTTACTTTACTATGATAATTTATTTTCGTATATATAATTTTAAAAAAATTACTTTACTATAATAATTAATTATATTTTAATTATGAATAAAAAATGTTATTAATATATACATAAAATTGTTTTAGTATTTTTTAAATAATTTATTATAATTGTTTGTATTATATTAAATAAAGTTTCAAAATGTTATTAATATATACATAAAAGTGTTTTAGTATTTTTTAAATAATTTATTATAGTTGTTTGTATTATATTAAATGAAGTTTCAAAACAATTAATAGTAAAAAAATATAAATGTCAAATTACTAATTTTCAGATAATTTTAACTTTAAAAAATAAACGAGATTACTGTACATTCAAATGTAAAAGAAAAAAAGACAAACATGTCATTCAGATTTTAAGTTTCAATTACTATTCAGTTTTCAGTTTTCAGTTTTCAATCTTCAACAACACTGTTCAGTCTTCAGACAAAAAAACAAATGACCCCTTACTTAATTTTTTCAGTTGTTTTTTAGTAGTTTTAAGTGGTTTGACTATTTAAAAAAACAAACGAAAATAACTTAATATATGCAATTCAACACTATTAAGTCTTAAGTGGAAAAAATAAACGATCTCTAACATGACTCTTTGAAAGTCGAAACTGAGTACTCAATAAGCCATGATCAACGTTTTAAAGATGATTTCCAGTTTCATTGTCTACACAATATTTGCATCTTATTTTTGTGTTTTTACTTTAAGTAATAAAAATAATTACAACCAGTAAAAATCTCATCTAATTCGGAGATCATGATAGAAGAGAAAAAAAAAAGTATTATAGAGTTTATGCGTAAATCAAACTGACGTAGGTTTATGCAAGCATATTAAAAATTATCATCAATTTTGGTAAAATATTAATCTTCCATCCATTTTTATTCTCTATAGTTGTACATCCAAGATATTTAACCGTCCAGGTGTGATGCATTATTATTCTAATCCTGCAAGACCAAGTAGGCATATATTTTTGATGTGGTGAGATAGAGAGTAAAACGAGCAAGAAAATGTGGTTGTGGGGTTACAAAGCCTGAAAAGTAGGAAGCCCAGATAGCTAACTGTTGGGTAACCCCGATTAACAATCGAGTGCCGAAGAGAAAGCCGAGAATGGTGGGGGATACGTCCCAAGCCGCCCAAAAATTGTTTTTGAAGTCCCTATTTATTCCCGGCTCTTCAAATTTTTCAAAGCATGTGGATCTTCTGATTGATCGTTGTTTCATGGAAACTTCGTATTATTGCTTGTGTTGAATGAAATTCCCTAACATTTTCATAATCTCTTATAGTAACGAGTCTCTATTAATCTTTTATTGATATTAAATTTTTTTAAGTTAAAATCGCGTATGAAAAAAAGACTTAATAATTATAATCATCAATTTATTTAAATATTAATATATTATTAAATTATTAAAAAATTAATTAAAATAGGAAATGGTAGAAAATTCTTATCGACTTTTGTATGCACAATTTCTATGCAAAGACAACAACTGCAGTCCACGAATTCAATTTCCATGACCAAAACATGAAAAGTCAAAAACCCACTTCTTTCTTTTACACGTGCCGGCTTGCTTGTATGCATCATATGGTACTCTGATATCACAATTTCCACGCAAGCAATTACGCTTGACTCAAGACCGAAGAAAAACAAAATTAAATCTCTTTTTTTTTTTTCGAAAAGATTGAATCTCCATTTTATTTCCAATTTTGAAAGGCGGTTTTTTCCACCTGTTTGAACTTTTTGAAAAGACTTTCCGTCTTTAATATGTTCCATTTGTTGGCCTCTAACTCTATTGTCTATAAATACTGCAAACTTCCTCCCTCATTTTCCCATCACTAAATTGATAAGCGAACTAAAACATTCTCTTAATTTACATTCTCTTAATTTAGTGCTAGCTACCACCTTTTCTCTAGTACTAAATTCCTACGAGTGTTTGGACACTGAGAAAATGGCCGCTCTATCTCATATTGCTACTAGCGATCAACACGGTGAAAACTCTCCCTACTTCGATGGATGGAAGGCCTATGACAGACACCCTTATCACCCCACTAAAAATCCAGATGGGGTCATCCAAATGGGCCTCGCAGAGAATCCGGTAACAATAAATTTGATGAATAATATTTATTCTTTTCAACCATGACATATTATTGCGTCAAATTCAAACTAAATATTTATATGCATGTTTTTTTTTTTTTTTTTTTCTTTTTCTCTTGTTTTCAGCTTTGCTTAGATTTGATCGTAGAGTGGATAGCCAAGAATCCGGATGCCTCCATTTGCACAGCTGAAGGAGTTGATAAGTTCAAAGAAATTGCTAACTTCCAAGACTATCATGGCCTGCAAGAGTTTAGAGAGGCTGTGGCCAAGTTCATGAGTAAAGCAAGAGGTGGTAGAATAACATTTGATCCTGCCCGTGTAGTTATGGCTGGTGGAGCCACCGGAGCTAACGAGTTGATCACGTTTTGCATAGCCGATCCCGGCGATGCTTATCTCGTACCGTCACCATATTATCCAGCGTATGAAATCTTTTCTCTCTCTTTTACATTTCCACTTTTTCTAGTAAATTCTAAGTTTGAAAAGTTCTTGTTCTTCTTTTTTTTTTCTTCAGTCTTCGTTCTTCAATTTGTATTTGACAAAAATTGTGCAATTTTCAAGTGGTAGTAGTTGAGGATTAATTTTAACTTATCAACAAATAGAAGTGGGCAGCTGCATTAAAACCACTATATCAACATTGACAAGAATCTTTGAAGAATTGGAATCGCCAGACGAGTATTTGCTGGCCGTGCCCACGTGGCTTTGAAATAATTATTTGCTACTAGTTGGTTCTATTTAATTTGATTACAATTGGGTCAACTGAGTTTTCACCTACTAATTAGAGAAATAGGTCAATTGTCAATTTCCTAAATCAGAAAATCGGTGCAAAAGGTCATAAATAAACTATGAATTGGGTCAAACTCATGCTTAGTGCGAATTAAATTATTATTATGCTTGCGTAATCTACGGTGTGAACAAATATTATTTCTGTCATATTTAATTATATAATAACTTTTTGTTCACTGAAACTTAATTGACTATATAACCATTGACCATTGAGCTCTGCACCAATCAAGAACGAGACGGTAAATGGTCTAAAAGTCAGACCAACGGCAGTATAGAGCTGTAGGTTTGGACAATTTCCACAACCGTGCTGTATTCTTGTCTTCCAAGTAGCCTACTGTCTACAGTCTTGTTGTTTAATTAGAATATTAAAACTTCAGATTTTCAATTTAATTTGGTCTTCTAGAATAACGTGGACCAGACAGGTTCAGTCCCCTTTTGTAACCAACTCATGCACAAAACATTGTAACAAAATTGCTAACTATTATCTTGAAAAAAGTAGTCATGCTAAATGTGGTTTTCATTCATTTATCTTATCAGTTTCACTAAAAAGAATTTAGGGAAAATGCCAAAAAACCCCTGAAAACGAAAATAATATCAATTAACCCCACTTTTTGAAAATATTAGCTAAAAAACCCCCTACCGTCTCCTAAAAGCGGTTTTAATCCGGATCTAAAGTGGTTTTGTGAAAGAAACAGTAAAAGACCAAAATACCCTTATAATATTAAAAAATTAATAAATTAAAAACAAACAATTAATCAATTATCAAATTATCTTTTAATAACCAAAATTAAAAAATAAAAATTAACTTTAAAAAATTAAATAAAATTAAATAAATTGAATTAAAGAAATTTTAATCATATGTAAAAATTAATTTGAAAAAGCTAAAAAATTAAATAAATTTAACAAAATAAAAGTAAAATAAAAATAAAAATTAAATAATTTTTTAAAATTAACCTCCACCCTCCATCTCAAGATGGATGGTGGAGATTAATTTAAAAAAAAATTAATAAATTAAATAAATTAAAATTAAATAAAAAGTAAATAAATTAAATTAAACTAAAATTAAATAAAAAAATTCTAACAGATATCCGCATTTGAAAAAAATTAAAAATTTATTAAAAGTTGAAAAAGAAAAAACAAACCAAAATAACATTCATATCCAGATCCAAAAGAAAGCAACCAATAACATACATACAGATCCAATAAACCCAATTACTAGCTTTACAATAATCAAAACCCAGATCAAGAGACAATAACTCACAACAACCAAAACCCATAATCTTCTTCATCATCATATTTTATCCAATTACATCAAAATCCAGATTTCATCGTACATCAAACCTGTACCCAGATTTCAGATGCCCGCAGATCCACCTCCCCGCAGATCTACCTCCACCGTTCTTCACTGTCTTGCCCGCAGATCCTCCTCCACCGTTGCCCGCACCTTCCCGCAGATCCACCTCCACCGTTGCCCGCACCTCCCCGCAGATCCACCTCCATCGTTGCCCGCAGATCCACCTCAACCGTTGCCCGCAGATCCACCCTTCACTGTCTTGCCCCCAGATCCTCCACCGTTCTTCACTATCTTGCCCGCAGATCCTTCTCCACCGTTGCCCGCACCTCCCCGCAGATCCACCTCCACCGTTGCCCGCACCTCCCCGCAGACCGTTGCCCGCAGATCCATCTCCACCGTTCTTCACTGTCCTGCCCGCAGATCCACCTTCGCCATTCTTCCCTGTCCTCTCCACCTTCTCGACGAATGGTGTCGGATCTTTTTGGCTAAGTTGGAGAGAGAGAGGTGTGAGTGGTGATCGGAGAAAGAGACTGAGTTGGAGAGAGAGAGAGAGAGAGAGAGAGAGAGAGAGGTGTGAGTGGTGAGAGTGGTTTTTGGTTTTATTTTTTCTTTTTCTTTTTTAATTAAAATATTACATATTATATTCAAGATATATTTCATTCTTTATGGACACGTTTAATGACCTTTATACCCTCGATTTTAACAGATCCGTCATTTTTTTAACCGTTTTACTATTTCAATTGACGGTTGGATCTTTTTGGCTAATATTTTCAAAACCAGTGGTGGTTTTATATTATTTTCATTTTGAGGGGGTAAATTGATAATATCCCAAGAATTTATTTGGTATTTCAGATTTGGCCGGGACCTTGGTTGGAGAACTGGGGTGAAAATAGTTCCAGTTGACTGCTGTAGCGCGAACAACTTCCAAGTAACAAGAGCAGCCTTAGAGGAAGCATATGAAAAAGCAAGAAAAGCCAACATCAATATCAAGGGCTTGCTCATCACCAACCCTTCGAACCCACTTGGCACCACCTTGGAAAGAGACACACTCAAAGCCCTGGTCAGCTTCATCAATGACAAGAACATCCACTTGGTTGTTGATGAGATATATGCAGCCACAGTCTTCAACTCACCTAAATTTATAAGCATCGCCGAAGTCATCGAAGAAATGGACTGCAACCGCGATAACATTCACCTTATATACAGCTTGTCGAAAGACATGGGCCTCCCTGGCTTCAGGGTTGGCATTGTTTATTCGTATAACGACGCGGTTGTGATCTGTGGCAGGAAAATGTCGAGCTTTGGGTTGGTCTCGTCACAAACCCAATACTTGCTCGCTTCCATGCTATCTGATGATGAATTTGTTGACAATTTCCTTGCGGAGAGCTCGAAGAGGTTGGCCAAAAGGTACCACACCTTCACAAAGGGACTCGAAAAAGAGGGCATCACTTGCTTGAAAAGCAATGCTGGTCTGTTTTTCTGGATGAATCTGCGTCACCTTCTCAAAGAACAAACACTAGAAGGCGAGATGGCGTTGTGGCGGAGGATCATCGACGACGTGAAGCTCAATGTCTCACCAGGCTCTTCTTTTCAATGCACGGAGTTTGGTTGGTTCAGGGTCTGCTTTGCAAACATGGACGATGAGACAGTCCAAGTTGCGCTCCAAAGAATTGGAGATTTCGTTCGTCGAGATAAGGAAATTAGTTGCGAGCCACTAAAGAAGAAACGCTGGCAACAGAACAATCTTCGCTTGAGCTTCTCGTCTAGGATCTACGAAGAGAGTGTCATGTCGCCACACAGGATGTCTCCTCACTCTCCAATTCCCCAGTCGCCGCTTGTTCGTGCAAGAACTTAAAGAATATAAATATAAATGATCAATTAGTAAGTACTAAGTGTGTATTGTTGACAAATGATCAATTAGTAAGTACTAAGTGTGTATTGTTGATTTTTTCCCCTAACTGTTATAGGGTTTTGTCACGTTTTTGTGGGATTTATTCTAAACCCCATGTCTACTTCAGCAGTGTCAAAAATTCATGTTAGTGATTGCAGTTAATTTTTCCACTAGGAAATTACTAATCTGGGGAAAGGTATTATTATATGTAAGGTATATATATATATTTTTAATGAGATTATGTAATGTTATTTTAATTCAAGCGGTTAATAAAAATTGTAACTTTGTGATATAACCATGATTATATATAGGATATTCTAAGAGTATAGAGTAAATACTCAAATGGGTTTCTTGTGAAATTAAAAGATAATTAGTTTGCTAATTAAGTAATAATGGATAAATACTATTTAGTAAACATAATGTTGCATGTTTCATGCAGATTATAGAATGACAGAGACAATGACACTGCAAAATCATTTTAATTTCTAATATTCAAAATACCAACAAAGGAAATCTGCAAGACAAAGGAAAGCTGTTTTGTCTTAGTTAGGTTAATTAATTAAATTAATAGCTCTAGATTAAGACAATGAGGATTATGACTAGCATGGCACTAACTGGTTTCGTATTTATTAATTTTATTGTTGTGTAGAATAAATACAATTGTAGGACCAATATCAGAATTATTTAAAAATAATATAAAAAAAAATATCTATTGCACATTTGCACTGCGCGTGCGGTATTGTATTTTATATTTCTTCAGTGTTGAACAAATGAGGCAAAGACAAATAATCTTAAGGAAAATGTGTGGCACACAGTGATTGGATCCATATATATAATCATCAGTCTAGTTGGCCGATGGATCTCAACCAATATAGAACGTAAATCGCAAGTCATTTTCTTGTTTTTTGACGAGACACACCTACCCCATGCGCCACCGACAAAGATTGTTGTACTTAATTTAGGTGGACATCCATCTACACTTCAATTCTTTTTGTCTCCTCAGCAGCTCAACAACTACACTTCTCTGATGTGTAAGTTTCGTTTAATTAAAGCCCTATTTTCTTGAAAATTGCCTACTTATTTTCTCAAGAAATTGATTCATTAGAAACATAAACTAATCAATGATTATTTAGAATCATAGTTTTAAAGTCTACTTAATTAAGAAAATTTACATGTTAAATTTTTTTCATATGTCCGATAAATCGCATTATATATATATGTGTATGTATGCGTCTTAATAGTTTACTTGCAAGTTGTGTGGAAAATTGTGAGAATGAAAGAAGGAAAACATGTAGAAATAAATTTATAATTTTGAAAAGTTAGGTTATTTATTTCAACAATGGGATAATTGTGCCAGCAAAACAACAGGGATCACAAGTAAGAAATGGGTTCGGATTTGCTTAGAAGAAACGGTTTGGTTTGATTTGGTGTAGAAAGTTGCAAAATCTTGGGCGTATGAGAAGCTGAAATAAAATACAAAAACAGAAGTCAGGATTCAGGAGTCAACGACCAATCGTGAAGCTTTTGATAGGTTGACCATGGCAATTTGATTAATGTGTTCAGTCTTGTATCTTGTAGATTACAAGATCACGTCTCTTTTCCAAGAAACTGGTACATATATAATTTTTAAATAATTCCACACCGTCCAAAATTACACCCAAAAGATCTGATAAATTAATTTGTAGCAATTAAAATTATAATATGATGTTGGATTGATGATGTAGCCAAAACGTTAGGCACGATGATATTTTAAAATGACAGTATTATCGGACTACAGATTTATCATAATTTATCTAAAGCAAATGCAAAATTGTCCAGTCTTAATAAGAGAAGTTTCCCTATAATTTAAAGGCGTGGGTCGTAGGCTCTTAGTCATGGAGTTTTGGCTCTTAGTCAGGGATTATTAGCAATCAGGGAGTTTTGGCTCTTTGATTCACGTATCGCCAGAGATTTTCTTGTGGAAAAATAACATGTTTGTTTGCTGTTCTTGAGTACATACTTTTGACATTTTGACAATATTATCTGGCTTTCTATGTCAAGACTCCAGGGGGGGCGCTTTATCTCCTAGACTTTTTTTCTAAGTATGAACAAATTTTGGTTTTATCGTTAGTCAAAAGGGAAAATGGAAAAAATGGAAAGTGATCAGACTCGTATTTATTACTTGCACGCATATTCAACGTCGAAAATAGTCAAGATTGAAGTTTTGGTTTGTGAAAAATGTTTTCCACATCGATGTACAGTCTAGTCACGGGGCTCCTTTATGAATAACTGGATTTAGAATGGACCTTATCTTGTTATCCTCTTTAAATTGTGACCAACTTACAACATAAATAGATATATTCTATTTCTCAAAAATATATGTATAAATATATATATATGGATATATATATATATTCTTTTAAACGCAATATGGATTGATCTCATGATATCAAGATTTTGCCTGATTGAAAGTATAATGGCAAAGAATTTTACTGTTTTTACGAAAGAGAACAAATCATGCTCATGTATACTTCAAAAAAATAAAAAATCTTGGTCATGTAATTTGCCGATGATTATGTGGTTTAATCATCGTTTAATTTTTAGATAATTGTCATTTTAATTCTACCCAAAATGCAAAATTTTCAATGATGAATCTCATACACAAAAATCGTAGCTTGATTGAGATAAAAAAACAACTTTCTAAAATCTAGATACCATCTTTCTATTTCGTAATTTTTTCTCTACTTTTTAGTCAATATCTGTGAGAACATCAAGTAAATTTTTTTTTTCAAATCCAATACTGAATGCATAAGTAGTTTAAATATCAACAACTTGGACTTCCCACAAGTGAAGAAGAGGAAGTGTCACAAAACAAGTGATTAAATCCCCTATTAATTGCTCCTTTTCTTTTCCAGTAATTAAATTCGTATACATATGAATGATTGTATTATTTTGCTCTAGTGTCGACAATGATCCTAAATACAAATGATCAATTAGTAAGTACTAAGTGTGTATTGTTGATTTTTTCCCATCACAGTTATGGGTTTTGTCACGTTTTTGTGGGAATTATTCGAATCCCCATGTCTACTTCAGCAGTGTCAAAAATTAATGTTAGTGTTTGCAGTTAATTTTTCCACTAGAAATTACTAACCTGGGGAAAGGTGTTCTTATATGTAAGGTAATATTTTTCTTTTTTTTTTTTTTATTTTATGAGATTATGTAATGTTATTTTAATTCAAGTGGTTAATAAAAATTGTAACTTTGTGATATAACCATGATTATATATAGGATATTCTAAGAGTATAGAGTAAATATTTAAATGGGTTTGTTGTGAAATTAAAAGATAATTAGTTTGCTAATTAAGTAATAATGGATAAATACTATTTAGTAAACATAATGTTGCATGTTTCATGCAGATTATAGAATGATAGAGACAATGACACTGCAAAATCTTTTTTATTTCTAATATTCAAAATACCAACAAAGGAAATCTGCAAGATAAAGGAAAGCTGTTTTGTATTAGTTAGGTTAATTAATTAAATTAATAGCTCTAGATTAAGACAATGAGGATTATGACACGCATGGCACTAACTGGTTTCCTAATTATTAATTTTATTGTTGTGTAGAATAAATACAATTGTAGGACCAATATCAGAATTATTTAAAAATAATATAAAAAATATCTATTGCACATGCTATTTTATTGTTGTGTAGAATAATTACTAAACACAAGCTATTAAAGTTGGACACTCCAATGTTTAGCGTGACAATCAAAACATGTATGCACTTAGCTTCAAAAATATTCACTTTTGCTTAAATAATTACGTCATGCCTTAATCACTTTATTTTTTTTTTAGAGAATCATGCCTTAATCACTTGCTGTCCAAGATTGGTTGTTCAAGCACAAGTTTTAGATCACCTAAAATGAACATATTTCGGATTGTGCACATGATTTGGAACATAACCAAGTTATATGTGGCCAATTTAAAAAAAATATCAAGGCTGTACTCTTTTTTTTTTGGGATACAAAAATGGGGCATACGATAGAACCCGATCCAAGTTTTTTTTTTTTTTTTTTTCAATTTTTGGAATTCGAAAGGGTTCCGCCCGATATCTTAACAGAATCCTCCCAGACTCTACTAGCAGGACTAGAAGAATTATGTGAAGCGAACCCTTATTTCCTAACAATTTTAAATATATTAACTGTAGCTTTTGTTTTCAAAAATTTCGACAATATAACGACTATTTTCCAAAGTTTCCAATATGTTTCAAGTAACTTGTAAACAATTGTAAAAACAATTATAAATGCACTTCAAAATTTCATTCATTTTCTCTACTTCCAATTCGGACCTTAGGTCCATTTTCAAATCAAGATTTTACCACAACCAAGGCATTTCAACACAAACCATAAAATCAAAAGTTTCACATCTAATCATAAATATTTACAATATGCATATGAAAATTTGCATACATGTCATAAAAGACTACGTTAAACTAATTACAACTTTGCAAAAGTATGCAAATGATTTTCACAAACAGTATCGTGTCGAAGCTGCCTCACCTAGTCCAATGTAGGAGATTTGGCACTTTGAATATTGGTTCCTACACCTGGGGAGGTTTTTTATAAAACAATGGAAACTAATGTGGCTAGAGAAGCTTAGTGAGTGGTTTATAATCATTTGCTAAATAAAACTTATTAATACATAAAAATACCTCCCAAAAACAATAATAAGAAATCTTTAAACATCTTATTAAAACCGTAAAATCTTATACCTTTAATAAGTAACTTCAATGAATGCACGTTCATGAATAATATGTAATAATATCGAATAGTTGATGTTGACAACATAAAATGCATAGTATGCTAAAATTAATCATTTACTATCAACAAAAATTTAATATAATATCATTTTTAATTTCGCATCTTGTCACATAATTTTCTTGCTTAAACCGCACCAAATGGAAACCCAAGCAACTTATATCACATGTCGACTATCCTAGTAGTCGACATGTGATGTCACGTGTCGACTAGCCTAGCGTCGTACAACGTGATCTTTAAAAGACATCTTAACAACTACGCAGTGAAATTTTACATCGTACACATAGAGTAAGATAATACCCCACACCTGTAGAGGGCGACATGACTGACACAATTGACTCAATTTCCCCGATGTTAGTGACTCGCCCCCTAAACACTTGTCATACACATATAGAGTATACAGGCCAGGTCTGTGTAACAACAAGCCCTGATCCCATTGCCTAGCCATGCGCTGTGGGATTCTTTCGGTGACCGGCTATTTCAGTCTGAAACTATATATTTGGGTAATCCAATTGGCCTTTGATAACATTTTTGCCATACTTTAAAATTTAACCATACTAAAACATAAAACATATTTCTTTTAAAATACTAAAAGTATTCTCTTTAATGAAATCTTAATATTCATATCAAACATACTTTTAAACATGCAAATATTGAATTTAGCATTTCATAAAAATACACATAAGTAAACTTGATAAATAATCAATTAAAATTTAATAAAACTATCCGCTCACAAATTATTTTTCAACCACATGAATAGATTCCTCAATGTTCCTTCCTTGCGTCCACCTCCCCTACAAGTCATATATCAAATGAAGTCCATCACCCATTTATTAAGTTTCCTTTATTTCCATAGCTCCAATAATATTCAACTCACACCCTAATTCATCCAATATCTTAACATTACTTAATTAAAGTCTTTTTTTTTTTTTTTTTTTGCAAATTTGTTGGAAACTAGTTTATCACTAAAAATCATTACCAAATCCATAAAAATCAACTTCAAACATCAAGTTATTTAACAAGATTTTGATCACCCTAACACCACATAAACTCGTGGATTTAAAACTCTTAAAAACATCCACTAAGTTCTTGGAACACAAAACTTATTAGAAAGAAATCACTTACCCAGAAATCTCCTAATTTTTTTCTCTCTTTTCTTTCTCTTTCTTTCTTTTTTTTTTTTTTTCTTTCCCTTCTTTGGTCGGGTTTTTGCAGTGTTTTGCTGTCCGAATTGCTTCTGATTTTTGGTGGCTAGTCACTTAGTAAACATATATATGTGATGCAATGTCAGTGGTTCTCTTACTTTTTTTTTTTTTGAAAAATGGTTCTCTTACTTTGTCATCTTTTTTTCATCAATTCATTTTTTTTTTTTTAATTCCTTTTTGCTTCACAAATGTCATCAAATTTTGACAAGTGTCATACATATTTTACTGCTCCTACCACGTGTTCTTGTCCCTTATTTAACTGGCCACTTCAATTTTCAGGTGTAAAATCATGTTTTGCACCCCTATGGCAATTTACGTTTTCAAACCCTAATTTATTTATTCCAAAAATATTCGGTGGTCCTTCGATCATCAAATTAACCATGTAATACTCTAATTGGACATCTTATCTCTCAACTCCATGCTTAAACAAATCAAATAGATGTAAAATCGTCAACACTCATTATTCACCAAAAAGGGCGTTTTCGTCCAAAAGTCTTCGGAACTCTTAAATTTTTACCTGAATGGACTCATTTTCGATTCGTTTAAATTATTTTAAGCTCTAATACCTATTCTAAACTTTTCGACCTTATAGGTTCTATCTCCTAAAAATCATTATTCCCTCAGTCACTATACACCCGAAAACATTATTCGTCAGAAAATTTTATTTCTCATAGAAAAAGAAAATTATGGGTTTTATACATATGCCCAAACGAACAAAGAAAAAAACTAATGAAGAGCTCGAGCTCTCTGACTTTCGGAATTGAGAAGATACTCTAACTCTAGGGGTGCATCAGACAAAGAAATATCCTCTTCAGACATTCCAAAAGCTATTTTTACCAACCAATAAGCAGCATTATTAGCATCTCGAGACACAAAAAGGATTTTAATATGTTAATTCTTCTTCATAATACTCCAAATGTCTAAGATTATAGATTCATAGTAAAGGGGAGTAGGATCCGATTGAAGAATTAAATCAACGGTTCCTTTACTATTTAATTCCACTAATACAACGGGTCAAAGTAAATCCCAAGCAAGAATAAAACCTTTCAAGTTGGCCTTCAACTCAGCTTCCAAAATTATGCAAACACCAAGTGAGCACATAAAATATTGTGGGGTCCACCTCACGGTCTTGGGCCCCGCCCTCACGGTCTTGGTGCGAGCCCACCCATTTTGGTATTGTCCCCGGGATCTAGGGGATTTGCTCAAACCACAATGGTAGCAGCTTTGCTCAAGGAACCCATTTAATTGGGGGATAGGTTGTGGGTTCGAGCGGCTGCGGAGGCGTGGGTCATTGCACCCAGCAAATCCCCTGGATCCCGGGGATAATACCAAAATGGGTGGGCTCGCACCAAGACCATGAGGTGGACCCCACATAAAACCTCCCTTAAAAATCTCTTGATCATCACGGATTAAAAGCCTAATCGCAGCTCTACCAGTAGCTCTATCCAAGTCTCCCTCTGTAATCAAGTTGATCCAACTAGTAGGAGGAAGATTCCAACCGTAGGAAAAATCAGGAGTTATAGGGTTAGGAAACTTACTATAACAATCTCCCCAAGTAGCACAAATAAGCGAAGTCTGCTTGTTAATAAAATAAACTTCATTCAAATGTCTGGATCATATACTTCTTGATTCCTTCAATTAAAACCATAAGAAATAGCAAGTGACCGTAAAAGCAAGAGGCCAGACACCTTTTTTAGTAAGGTTCTTCAGAATCCATTACTCTCTATCAACTCTAAAAAACCAGTCCTTCCATTTGTGAGGTACAAGCTTCATCCAAATTTCAAAATCAAATAAATAATTCCTTAAAACATGCATATCATTCTCCAAAATATGGCCAGAAAAAAAGCAAGAGCTAGAGATAGTAAGATCTATCCAAGCTTTTCTGTCATTAGTAAGAAGTTTCTCATGCTTAAATTGTCAAAGAAAGGGTTGCATCCTCTAGAAAACTTTCACCTTCCACAAAACACTCAAAACTCTATCCTTATGACCCCAATTACTACTAACAAGAGAGTTATTCCACAAAACACTTCAAACTCTATCCTTATGACCCCAGTTACTACTAACAAAAGAGTTATAGGCAGACTGTACTCTAGTTGGAGTAGAGAGAGATTTTTATAGCGTGAAGAAAGGAAACTGGTTTTTTTTTTTTCTCCTCTAAACGTGGATTTTACAAAAGTTTTCATATTTCAATATAAAATGACTTAAATGTTTTATGATTCATTCACGTTGATAATTGAGCATCTAATGTCTAGGATCACATTGTCAACAACATAAAATGAAAGTCTAATACAACTGTATTTATTAATTGATAATTGAGCATTTATGTTTCGTATTCATTAATTTTATTGTTGTGTAGAATAAATACAATTGTAGGACCAATATCAGAATTATTTAAAAATAATATAAAGAATAGCTATTGCATATTGTATTTTTTATTTCTGCACTGTTGAACAAATTAGGCAAAGACAAATAATCTTAAAGAAAATGTGTGGCACACAGTGATTGGATCCATATATATAATCATCAGCCTAGTTGTCCGATGGATCTCAGCCAATATAGAACGTAAATCGCAAGTCATTTTCTTTTTTTGACGAGGCACACCTACCCATGCCCCCACCGACAAAGATTGTTGTACTTGATTTAGGTGGTCATCTATCTACACTTTAAATTTTTAGGTCTTCTCAGCAGCTCAGCAACAACGCTACTCTGATGTGTAAGTTTCGTTTAATTAACGCCCTATTTTCTTGAAACTTGCCTACCCATTTTCTCAAGAAATTGATTCATTAGAAACATAAACTAATCAATGATTATTTAGAATCATAGTTTTAAAGTCTACTTAATGAAGAAAATTTAAACGTTAAATTTTCTTCATGTGTTGATAAATCATATTATATATGTATGTGTGTATCTTAATTAAAAGACAATTCTAGCAAGATATGTGGAACATTGTGAGAATGAAAGAAGGAAAAAATGTATAGAATAAATTAATAGATTTTGAAAAGTTAGGTTATTTATTTCAACAATGGGATAATTGTGCCAGCAAAACAATAGAGATCACAAGTAAGTCTAAGATGTTAGTGCTGCGTCCACGCCTCGGAATGAGTAATAATGTCAAGTTTCTAAAGTGTACATGTGAAAATTTAAGTGTTAAAAAAAAAAAGAAAAGTGATGAGTAATTTAAAAAAAAATAATAATAAAAGTAACAAGTAATTGGAAGAAGAAAGACTGTTGGTAATAATAATGGTAATGGCTGTCTGTAAAATTTCTAACTGAATATCAGTGTGCATTAAATTTCTTTATATAAAAAGCATCTCCAATGTTATCGAAGTATTTTTAAATTTCTATTAGCGAAACATTAACAATTTGTTTGAATATGAATCTACTTTGATAAGAAAAATATAAAAATATATATGTTTTCATCTTCAAACAATTAACCAAAATAAAATATATATTCACTTTTAACCAATAATTACAAAATATGTATCACACCCTCTTACCTTTTATATTTTACAATTAAGAGGATAGTGAATAAGACAAATATCCAAACTTTTAATTGATTGAAAAATGTGAGAAATCTCAGTCTCATCTTCATATATATATATATATATATATATTTTTTTTTTTCCATCATATCAGCTCCATATTTGGATTTAATAATTTTATTGGAATTTTTTTTTTTACTTCATTATTTATCTCTACTATGAAGAGCAACGGTTCTCTACCATCATTTTTTTGCTAAGCTTTTGATAATATATTGACACATGAGCATAAAAATAATAATAGATGACCAAGATTGTTATTTTTTTTCTCTCTTACATCACTCAAACTTAAATTTTTTCATAAAAGAGTTAACACTATGTCAACATTGATAAAGAATCTTTGTTACTATACTATGTGGCAAGAAATTCAATTGAAAAGATAATTGCATTGGAGATGTTTTTTAGAATTTAAAGTTCCACATTTTAATGCATTTAATATAAAAGCATTTTCTATGCTATTATGGAAGTTTAAATTTCTATTAATGACACATCATTTCCTTTTTTTGAATATGAATCCTCCTGACCAAAAAAAAAAAAAAAATTACAAATACTCATTTTCATCCCCAATACTATTATGTACAATAAAATATAGCTTCAATTTATAACCAATCACCATGAAATATGTATTACACTATCTCTCTCATATTATTTAAAGTTGTTGGACTCTTGGAGGGGGAAAAATCTATAATTTATTTTGGTGAGAAAAATAATGTAAAATGCTGACTAGGATTTTTATAGGAGTTTCTTAATGAATAAATTCATTTTCATAATTTCTAATTTTCTTTTTATCATATATCAGCTTCATAATTAAGTTATATAATTGCATCTGAGAGATTTTTGACTCCAAATTAGGTTAAAGTATAAGGGAAAAACTTTATTTTAGTTCTTAAGGTTTAGAAAAATACTAGATTTTTAAAATTATTTTTAAAACAGTTATTTTCATTTTTAACTTTTTTAAAACTTTTTTAAAAAGTTTAAACTGTCATTCAACTGACGGTTAACAATGACAAAATGTATAAAAAAATATTTTTGCTCTTGATGGTTGTTAATCGCATTTAAATTATTAGATTACCCCTGATGAAACAATCAATTATAAGTTAAAAATTAAAAATAAAAATAAAAAATTAAATCCAAAAATTAAAAATTAAAAAAAGAGAGTTTTGGTGGTGAGGGGTAATTAAGCCTTTTAAAATATAAACTGACCGTTTTACTCCTAACAAAATCAAAATATTAAATATCATTCAACCAATAATAAGTTGACACATATATAATAACATAATTATTGTTTTCTTAGATATGATTATTATTTTTAAAATTAAACCATAATTATTTTTTAAAAAAAAAAACAAGAACTCAACACGCCACTTCAACTCCAAAAACCAACTTCAAGCCAACAAATGAAGTTGAGATAAAGATTAAAAAATATATATATATATAAATTTAAAGAAAAAAACAAATAAATAGAGATTTAGGTTAAAAAAAAAAATAAATAAAAAATAAAGAAAATGAAAAACAAATCATGGCTTGATGGAGACCCATCTCTATTGTCTCAATCGCCACCCTGATAACACATAAGAATGTCTTAAATTCAAATGCAAAACTACGAATAGCAGGCAGCAGGGTGATGGCCGATGGGTAGGTCATGGGTTTGGTAGCATGTTATAAAGCACATAACGAGCTGCCATATTTTGGGTACCTGAACATGTTTTAGGCAGGTCTTGTTCCTATCATTGTTGGTGGCTCAGATTAACGTCTAACTTTAATAGAGGACTAGTTTTGAAAAAATCGGTTACATAGTTGTGGATTTCACAACCGGAGTATCATGTTGAATATCCACTTTTGAAAACATAAAGGGTAGGTCCTAGGTCCACTTCGATTAAGATTTGTCATTTACTAAATCGAAGGTCCTAATCTAGGCTTATGTTTGATTCATATTAATAATATTTTAAGAGATTTTAATTGCAGTTCAACTTGTATGACTTATCTTTATGTGTTTTCCCTTTTCAAATTCTCTTTAAATAATTTAATTTTTTTTTTTTATAATTTTGACTTCTTAATTTTATGATGTCACATATTATTGAAATTTCAGTCAAATTCGTTGTTCATTTATCCAGTAGGGTTTTAGCCTTTTTACATATAGTATGCTGAGGTATGAACCCCAAAGATTTTAACTGTCTTTTAGTGTAGACCTCCTACCACCAAGACAACCTAACACATATGATGTTATATGTTGAATATTTGATTATATGAATTTAATATAAATTTCATTATAAATTTAACATTCAACTATCTATTTATAATATTCAACCGCACAGCTAGAATTGTATATTGTTACAAATTGAACTTTTGACTACGTCAATTCAATATGAATACTCTAAATTCTCAACATGGGGGTAATGTAACCCTGAAGGTCCCTTAAAATTCATAATAAGAACTCAAACGAGGTTGGCGTGAAAAATGCACCAATTTGACACTATCACATGTATTTATCTCATACTTGAACTCCAAAATCTGTTTAAAAAAGTACGATCCCATGTTCCCAACTAAACAAACAAAAGGGTGGTTAGTTGGTGGTGAATGTCTACCAATCTGGCGGCCAGAATTGCACAATTAATCTCGTGTCTGGACTCTGAATCGTGGCTCTTTAAATGCAAATTAATAGAGGACAGCCAGACAAGGGGTCCCAACTAAAAACCCTCAAGAGTCTACTCCGCTGACCAAAAATGTCAAAATAGCCACCAATGTCTCTATGACCATAACAAGTTTCAAAATTCCCAAGTTAATCAGTGTGTATACGTATCAAAAAGATTTTATTATGGGAAATTTGGTAGACTAATGATGGCCCTTGAGATGTAACATCTTAAAATTAGTTTGATTTCGACTCTTCATCAGATTTTTTATGTGTATTTTTGGATGAATGGATATTTATAAATTTATCACAAATTAAAATCGCAATACATTAATGGATTTACTTGATAAAATCTTTTGTTATTATATGAAAGATTCAAATTCATTTACACAAAGGTCTTTTTTTAATATTACTAGTGATGTGCCCGCTTTTACACTAATATTTGAATATTCAATTCGAAGTCCATTTAATTATTTTATTGATTAAAAAGTGAAATCAAAATTATGCCAGCTTTGTGGGGATGAGTTTGAAACGGTGGAACATGCGCTGCTCCGCTGCAGCTCAATCCAGCTGGCCTGGGAGGCTTTCCAACAAGATGTGAGAGGGTGCGTTTTTGCTGTAGGATCTTTTTTGGATGTTTTGACCTCTATTAGGAGGGTTGGCGGTAGGAACGCTGCAGAACTAGCCTGTATGATAGCGTGGTCGCTGTGGATTAATCGAAACGCCCCCTTCCAAGGACTGTGCTCGAAGACGCCTGCAGCTTCGGCTGTTTGGGCAGAAGGGGTCCTTCGAGAGTTCCATTCCTGTGTTGCAGTGTTGGTGCCCGCCCCTCAGCATGCTCTTCCAGTTGACAGAAGGCCTGCTGCCTGGTGCCCGCCTCCACCTGGGGGGCTGAAGATTAATGCGGATGTGGCAGTGCACCCTGAGAAAGGCGGATGTGGGGTGGGGGTCGCCATCCGGAACCATGAGGGTCTGGTTGTGGTTGCTGAAGCCAGGCCGCTGCTAGGGAGCTTTTCGCCAGCAGTGGGTGAACTGTTAGCGGCTCGTGAGGGGCTGTTGCTCGCGCGTAGGATGGGGCTGTCAATCCACACTGTTGAACTGGATGCCACTAATGCTGTGGGGGATATTAATTCTCTTTGTGAGGGTTGGGGGGTAATGCTTTCCTTATTGGCGATATCAAGGCTCTATGTGTTGAGGTGGGGGTGTTGGTGTGTCAAGCCGTTCCTAGGTTAGGTAACCGCTTAGCGCACAAACTCGCCTCAATTGCCTTGTCCTCGAAGGAGGTCTGTAGGTGGCAGAGAGTCACCGAAGCATGTATTCTGTCTTTTTCTAGTTAATATAGTTGGCTTTCAAAAAAAAAAAAAAAAAAAAAATTAGCCCACTTGTTTTACACATGGTACTACTATTCATGTTGAATTGTATGGATTTTGTTAGCCAAATTGCAAGGTCAATGCATCAATAGTAATCGTTTGAGGAGATGCAAGTTTCTTGGGTGAATCTTTAATAATAGTAATGAAAGACAAAGCAACAAAGTCAAATTAGTCGGATAGTATGTAGTAGTATATAGTGGTTTATGTATGTAGTAGGATATTAGTGTAGACATATACTACCTGAAGACTTTGTCTTGAATTCATTCTCCATTTTCATGGTAAAAAACAACTTAATTTTATATTAAAAAAAATAAATAAATAAAATCTATAAATACGGGACAAAACTAGTAATTATACTTGTTAAAAGTAAAGAGTTCGATTTTTAAGTGTAAGAAGGTAAATGGATAACGTAATTAGAATTAAACAAATTAAATATTATTAACCACGTTTTTAACACAATTATCAAGTCTTAATCTATAGTCTCGGGTTATGGTACATGTTTTACTTTATTTGGTTAAGAATAAAATTAATACAGGCAAAATATATTAGATCTTTTATCCTTTTGAAATCTACTTTTTTGAAAAAAATTAAAAAAAAAAACATTATTTTTATTATTATTTTTAATTTTCAATGATTCATTAATATAGTAGTTGCTATTTTTTTCTCACGCTAGAAATATTTAAAAATTAATGAAATATTATTAACTTCGTTTTCAGTGTAAATATCAAGTTGATCTAAAGTCTCTTATTATGGCATATATTCAACTTCATTTAGTCAAATATAACAAAACTAATGCATGTGCGAGGCAAATTAGCCTATTTTTTTATTTATTTTTTGTTGAAAAAAATGAGCTTTTTTCCAATGACTCGGTGATGTAGTAGTTGATGTAATTTTTTCCTTTCCTTTAAGAGCATGCTTGTAGTAGTTGATTTGTAGATACTGTTCAATGAACATATACAATTTTTTTGGAGTATCTTATAATCTGTGGTCCAGCAGCCCATTGATCTTCGTCTAAATGATCTCAAATGGTTTTTGATATTAGAATTCACTGATTCTAGATGTGGTCAACAAAATTAAAGCTGGCTAGCTGTATTATACAAATTAAATCTCAAATGGGTCTTGCATGTACACTGCTCAATCCTCAGACCATGTCATCAGTAGAGTACTTTACTTGACTCAAAATGATGGCTAGATTTATAACCACGTGATTTATATATATATATATATACAATCAAAAGAAAATTCATTTAATCTTCTTGAAATTTTATTTTCGAACAAATTAATAGAAAATATATCGAAACATGAAGATAAATTATCTTTTTCACAACCCTTAACAAGCAAAATTTTTTTATTCATATAATTTTCAGCTATTAATGTATGATAAATAAAATATACATTTAATCGCCGTCCTGTAACCAGGAATTAGGGGTGGGCAAAAAAACCGGACCGAACCAAACCGGTCCAGACCGAACCGAACCGAACCGAAAAATCGGTTTTTTTTTTCGGTTTTTCGGTTCGGTTCGGTTGTAATTTTAAAAAAACCGAAAAATTTCGGTTCGGTTCGGTTTTGACTCAAAAAAACCGAACCGAACCAAAAACAGAAAAAAAATCAATAATACATTTATTGATTATGAATTAATAGTTTTTGTTTTATTTTTGCTTTAACTTGAAGTTGAAAGAATATTTTAGGTGTTGTTTTGAAAATATTTTAGGCTCCTTTTTGGCCTATTCTATTTTATGTTTCAATTAGGTATTGTTTTGAAAATGTTATAGGTGTTGTTTTGAATTATTTTTAGTTTTGCCATTTGTTTTTATATAACATACCGGGGCCTAAAACCAAATGGAGACCCAAAATTACAAGCCCAAAACCGAATGAACCGAACCGAACCGAACCGAATGAAATCGGTTCGGTTCGTGTAATTTATTCGGTTCGATTCGGTTCAAAAAAATAAAAAACCGAAAATTTTCGGTTCGGTTCGGTTTTGGGAAAAACCGAACCGAACCGAACCGTGCCCACCCCTACCAGGAATATTGGTAGAATCATTTGAACACGGGTCACGAAAAGAGATTCGCCAACCCATATTATCCCAAGGCAAAAGCTGGGCACAAAAAACACCCTTCATGCAGAGAAGAAGCCAGTAAACTTTGCAACCAGAAGTCAAATATATACTTTTTGGCTGGAAAAATCAGTTATTATATCCTCTGTAAAATATATGCAATATAAAAGAAGAAAAACTTCATTTTTGTTCTTGAGTTTTAGAAAAATATCAAAATTTTAAATATCTTTTAAAAACAGCTCTTTTAGTCCCTAACTTTTTCAAAACTCTTAAAAATAGTCCAAACCGTTAGTCAACTAATGGTCAACGATGACAGAAAGCTTTGATGAAAAAAGTAAAATAGTATTTTCATGTAAGAAGTTAAGATTGTGACATATGAATGACTGATATTTTAAACTTATAAAATAATTTAAATAATTTAAAAAATAAAAAATTACTTATGAAAAAAATTTAAAAAATTGATATATATATTTTTTTTAAAAAATCTGGATTCAAACTCATGGTTTGATTGTTCATCAAACATCTTTTACTAACGTCATCAACAAGCCACTTCATCAACATCATCAACATCATCAACAACCCCATAGTCTTCAACATCATCAATAACATCATAGTATTATCTCCCACAACAACAACAACATTAACAACAACAATAAGAAAAAAATAAATCTGTTTATAAAAAAAATAAATAAATAAAAACATTTGCATTGATGAACAATTTCTGGTTCGGTCGAACCCAAATGAAGTTTGGGTTCAATCGAACCTAAACTCTTCATCTAGGTTCGATCGAACCCAGATGAAGAGACTCTCTTCACCCGGGTTCGACGAACCTAGATGAGAAGAGTCTCTTCATCTAGGTTTGATCTAACCGAGACCCAAAGTTGCTCTTCATTTGGGTTCGACTCTGGGTCTGAGTTCGATCAAATCCAGATCGGCTCCATTTTCGATGGAGATGAGGTGCTTTAAGGCGGAGGAGATGGTGGCCAAAAGAGACCGAGAAATAAGGAGAAAAGACGGAGGTGGAGGAGATGATGGCAGATGGAGGAGATGGAAGAGAATGAGAAGAACGAAGGAGATGAATGAGGGGGAAAAGAGAGGGAGGGAGGAAATGACATTGATCTGGAGTCTTTTAGATCAAAGGGAAAAATAAAAATTAGTTTAATTTTTACTTTTTGTTCAAAAATAATTTATTTTATTTTTTAAATCAATATTTTAATGATTGGATGTGGTATGGATAAAAACAATGGTTTGATTTTTTTTCATAAATTGATTTTTTTTTTAAATTATTGTTTAATTTAAAACAAAAATAATCAAAATTTTTCAAAAAAAAAAAATCATATTACTTTGTACATATGTTAGTTTTTCATTGGTCAAATAATATATAATATTCTGGTTTTATTAGGGATAAAACGGTCATTTTAAGTTTTGAGGGGTAATTGAGTATTTTTTTTTAATTTTTCTGTTTAGTTTGACCGTTAGTTAATTAACGGTTTTGACTATTTTGAAGAGTTTTAGAAAAGTTATGGACTAAAAGAGCTGTTTTCAAAAGATGTTGAAAATTTTGATATTTTTTAAAACCTCAGGAACTAAAACTTCAACGACTAAAATGAAGTTTTTCCTATAAAAAATAACGTCATCAGTGTTCTATCCCGATTGATTTCGATAGCTCTTTAAGTCAGTCACAATAATAATAATAATAATAAAATCTGAATCTTTCTTCTAAATTCGTTTTACCAAACCTAAGCTATCAAAGTTGGACACTCTACTGTCTACTGTGAGAATCAAAACATGTATGCACTTAGCTTCAAAATATTCACTTTTGCTTAAATAACAACGTCATGCCTTAATCACTTTTTTTTTAGGGTCATGCCTGGATCACTTGTTGTCCAACATTGGTTGTTCAAGCACAAGTTTTAGATCACCTAAAATGAACATATTTTGGATTATGCACATAATTTGGAACATAACCAAGTTATATGTGGCCAATTAAACAAAAATCTCGAGACTATACTCTAGTTGCAGTATATTTAGAGAGATTTTTATAACGCGAAGAAAGGAAACTAGTTTTTTTTTTCCCCTCTAAACGTGAATTTTAGAAAATTTTTTCATATTTCAATATAAAATGACTTAAATGTTTCATGATTCATTCACATTGATAATTGAGCATTTAATGTCTAGGATCACATTGTCTACAACATGAAATGAAAGTCTAAGATGTTAGTGCTGCGTCCACGCCTCCGAATGAGTAATAATGTCAAGTTTCTAAAGTGCACATATGAAAATTTAAGTGTAAAAAAAAAAAAAAAAAAGTAAAAAAAAAACAGTAATGAGTAATTTTTTTTTTTTTTGTTTTTTGAGAATAAAAGTAACAAGTAATTGGAAGAAGAAAGACTGTCGGTAACGGTACTGGCTGTCTGTAAAATTTCTAAATGAATATCAGTGTACTTTAAATTTCTTTATATATATATATATATATGTACACACACCCTATTAAAGTATCTCAAATGTTATTATGTATTTTTGAATTTCTATTAACGAAACACTAACAATTTGTTTGAATATACATCTACTTTGATAAGAAAAATATAAAAGTGTATATTTTCATCTCCAAACAATTATCTAAAATAAAATATATACTCACTTTTAACTAATAACTATAAAACATATATCACACCCTCTTACCTTTTATATTTTACAATTAATAGAATGGTGAATAAGACAAATCTCCAAACTTTTAATTGATTGAAAAATGTAAGAAATCTCAATCTCATCTTCAATTTTTTTTTTTTTTTTTATTTGTGTCATATCAGCTCCATATTTGGATTTGATAATTATATTGGAAAGAATTTTTTTTAGTTCATTATTTATCTATACTATGGAGCAATGATTCTCTACCATCATTTTTTTGCTAAACTTTTGATAATATATTGACACATCAATATAAAAAATCATTGATGACCAAGATTTGTTATATTTTGTTCTTTCTTACATCACACAAATTTAAATTTTTCTCATAAAAAAGTTAACACTATGTCAACATTGATAGAGAATCCTCGCTACTATATTATGTGGTAAGAAATTCAGCTAAAAAGATAATTGCATTTAAGATGTTTTTTAGAATTTAAAGTTCCACATTTTAATGCATTTAATATAAGAGCATCTTCTATGCTATCGTGAAAGTTTAAATTTCTATTAATGACACATTGTTTTCTTTTTTTGAATATGAATCCACCCGGCAAAAGAAAAAAAAAAATAGAAATACTCATTTTCATCCCTCATGCAATTATCTATAATAAAATATAACTTCAATTTATAACCGATCACCATAAAATATGTATTACACTATCTCTCCCATTTTATTTAAAGTTTTTGGACTCTTGGAGGGGGTAAAAAGGGATGATTTTTGAGATGAAATTTTTTAATGAAAAATCTATAATTTATTTTGGTGAGAAAAATAATGTAAAATGTTGACTAGGATTTTTATAAGATTTTCTCAATTGAGAAATTCATCTCCATAATTTATAATTTTCTTTTTATTATATATCAGTTTCATAATTGAGTTATATAATTGCATCCGAAAGATTTTTGACACCAAATTAGATTAAAGTATAAGCTTGCATAGGAGATGCTATAACATTTGAAGCAAACATTTTCATATGTGACAACTGGGCTTTGACTTTTGGATGGATTGGAGCGCAAGAATGTGAATAAAGACTAGACAGAAAAATAATATAAGGAAAAAAAAATGAATGCACAGGTCGGTGCATGTAAACTAACATGACTCTTTAAAAGTCGAAGCTGATGAGTGCTCGACAGGCCATGATGAACGTTTTAAAGATGATTTCCAGTTTTAGCACAATATTTGCTTCTATTTTTAGTGTTTTTACTTTAAGTAATACAAATAATTACAAACAGTAAAAATCTCATATAATTCGGAAATCAGGTAAAAGAGAAAAAAAGTATTGTAGATTTTACGCGTAAATCAAACTGACGTATGTTTATGCAAGCACACTAAAAATTATCATCAAATTTTGGTCAAATATTAATCTTGCAGCCATTTTTATTCTCTATAATTGTATATCCAAGATATTTAACGGTCCAGTTGTGATGCGTTATTAATCTAATCATGCAAAACTGAGTAGGCATATATTTTTGTTTATTATTTAAATGTGGCTGTGGGGTACATAACCTTAAAAGTAGGCAGCCCAGATACGAAACTGTGGGGTACCCCCGATTAACAACTGAATACTCAAGAGACAGCAGAGGGCCGTGGAGAATAAGTCCAAAAACCGCCCAAAAAGTGCTTTTGAAGTCTCTGCTGACTCCTTGCTCTTCAAATTATTCAAAGCGTGTGGATATCCTGATTGATTGGTGTTTCATGGAAACTTCATATTAATACTTGAGTTGAATTAAATTCTCTAACATTTTTATAATCACCCGATTTTTTATTAATCTTTTGTTATTACTATTCATTTTATAAAAAAAAGTTTAAATTTCAGTAATATATGAGAAAAAAATTTAATAATCTTAATCATTCACTTATTTAAATAATAAAATATTACTAAATTATCAAAATATTAATAAATAAATATATATATGTAGATGACAGAGAACCTTTTACTCTAATTCTTATAGAAAATAATGGCTCTATTTCTAATTTAGAACAAGCAGTCCATGACTTCAAATTCCATAACCAAAATATGAAAAATCAAAAACGCACTTCTTTCTTTTACACGTGACGTGCCAGCTAGTTGTTCTCGTGCTCACATGAATCATATGATTGTCTGATACCACAATTCCCACGCAAGCAATTACGCTTGGCTCAAGACCTAGAATTACAATCTCCATTTTATTTCCGATTTTGAGACTCGTTTTTCCACCTGTTTGAACTTTTTCATTTTTTTTGAAAATAATCTGTTTGAACTTTTTGAAAAGACTTTTCCGTCTTTAACATGTTCCCTTTGTTGACAATCTTTCATCTAACTCTATTGCCTATAAATACTGCAAACATCCTCCCTCATTTTCCCATCACTAAATTGATAAGCTAACTAAAACATTCTCTTAATTAAGTACTAGCTACCACCTTTTCTCTTGTACTAAATTCCTACTAGTGTTTGGACACAGAGAAAATGGCCGCTCTATCTCAGATTGCTACTAGCGATCAACACGGTGAAAACTCTCCCTACTTCGATGGATGGAAGGCCTATGACAGAAACCCTTATCACCCCACTAAAAATCCAGATGGGGTCATCCAAATGGGTCTCGCAGAGAATCCGGTAACAATAAATTTGATGAATAATATTTATTCTTTTCAACCATGACATATTATTGTTTCAAATTCAAACTAAATATATTTATATGCATGTTGTTTTTTTTTTTTTTCTTTTTCTCTTGTTTTCAGCTTTGCTTAGATTTGATCGTAGAGTGGATAGCCAAGAATCCGGATGCCTCCATTTGCACAGCTGAAGGAGTTGATGAGTTTAAAGAAATTGCTAACTTCGAAGACTATCATGGCCTGCAAGAGTTTAGAGAGGCTGTGGCCAAGTTCATGAGTAAAGCAAGAGGTGGTAGAATAACATTTGATCCTGCCCGTGTAGTTATGGCTGGTGGAGCCACCGGAGCTAACGAGTTGATCACGTTTTGCATAGCCAATCCCGGCGATGCTTATCTCGTACCCTCACCATATTATCCAGCGTATGAATTCTTTTCTCTCTTTTACATTTCCACTTTTTTAGTAAATTCTAAGTTTGAAAAGTTCTTGTTCTTCTTTTTTTTTTCTTCAGTCCTCGTTCTTCAATTTGTATTTGATAAAAATTGTGCAATTTTCAAGTGGTAGTAGTTGAGGATTAATTTTAACTTATCAACAAATAGAAGTGGGCAGCTGCATTAAAACCACTGTATCAACATTGACAAGAATCTTTGAAGAATTGGAATCGCCAGAGAAGAGTATTTACTGGCCGTGCCCACGTGGCTTTGAAATAATTATTTGCTACTAGTTGGTTCTATTTAATTTGATTACAATTGGGTCAACTGAGTTTTCACCTACTAATTAGAGAAATAGGTCAATTGTCAATTTCCTATATCAGAAAATCGGTGCAAAAGGTCATAAATAAACTATGAATTGGGTCAAACTCATGCTTAGTGCGAATTAAATTGTTATTATGCTTGCGTAATCTACGGTGTGAACAAATATTATTTCTGTCATATTTAATTATATAATAACTTTTTGTTCACTGAAACTTAATTGACTATATAACCATTGACCATTGAGCTCTGCACCAATCAAGAACGAGACCGTAAATGGTCTAAAAGTCAGACCAACGGCAGTATAGAGCTGTAGTTCCACAACCGTGCTGCATTCTTGTCTTCCAAGTAGCCTACTGTCTACAGTCTTGTTGTTTAATTAGAATATTAAAACTTCAGATTTTCAATTTAATTTGGTCTTCTCGAATAACGTGGACCAGACAGGTTCGGTTCCCTTTTGTAACCAACTCATGCACAAAACATTGCAACAAAATTGCTAACTATTATCTTGAAAAAAGTAGTCATGCTAAATGTGGTTTTCATTCATTTATCTTATCAGTTTCACTAAAAAGAATTTATTTGGTATTTCAGATTTGGCCGGGACCTTGGTTGGAGAACAAGGGTGAAAATAGTTCCAGTTGACTGCTGTAGCGCGAACAACTTCCAAGTAACAAGAGCAGCCTTAGAGGAAGCATATGAAAAAGCAAGAAAAGCCAACATCAATATCAAAGGCTTGCTCATCACCAACCCTTCGAACCCACTTGGCACCACCTTGGAAAGAGACACACTCAAAGCCCTGGTCAGCTTCATCAATGACAAGAACATCCACTTGGTTGTTGATGAGATATATGCAGCCACAGTCTTCAACTCACCTAAATTTATAAGCATCGCCGAAGTCATCGAAGAAATGGACTGCAACCGCGATAACATTCACCTTATATACAGCTTGTCGAAAGACATGGGCCTCCCTGGCTTCAGGGTTGGCATTGTTTATTCGTATAACGACGCGGTTGTGATCTGTGGCAGGAAAATGTCGAGCTTTGGGTTGGTCTCGTCACAAACCCAATACTTGCTTGCTTCCATGCTATCTGATAATGAATTTGTTGACAATTTCCTTGCGGAGAGCTCGAAGAGGTTGGCCAAAAGGTACCACACCTTCACAAAGGGACTCGAAAAAGAGGGCATCACTTGCTTGAAAAGCAATGCTGGTCTGTTTTTGTGGATGAATCTGCGTCACCTTCTCAAAGAACAAACACTAGAAGGCGAGATGGCGTTGTGGCGGAGGATCATCGACGACGTGAAGCTTAATGTCTCACCAGGCTCTTCTTTTCAATGCACGGAGTTTGGTTGGTTCAGGGTCTGCTTTGCAAACATGGACGATGAGACAGCCCAAGTTGCGCTCCAAAGAATTGGAGCCTTCGTTGATCGCGATGAGGAAATTAGTTGCGATCTTCGCTTGAGCTTCTCGTCTAGGATCTCCGAAGAGGGTGCCTGACTCTCCAATTCCCCAGCCATCGCTTCCTTTTCTCTCTCTCTCTCTCTTCACTCTCCATTTCCCCAGCCACGCTTCCCCTTTTCTTCTTCTTCTTCCTTCTTTTTTCTTTTCTTTTTTTTTTGTTCGTTTTTTTTTTTTTTTTTTTTTTTCTTTTTTTAGACTTAGAATGATTCAAGAACTATCGAAACCAACAGGAATAGGAATACTGATGGCGCGACCCGAAAAATTACTTCCATATGGGAGGAAACTACTCACACGGAAGTGGAAGAGTGACCCACACAAGGGTATGGGGCAACCTACATATAAAATGGGAGAACTTTGTTGTTTTGAGCTAGTTGGGTATCGAACCCATGCCACCGACAGCGGACATCTAAACCAATGACATCACCTGCCATGGACCCCCAGTCACCGCTTGTTCGTGCAAGAACTTGAAGAATATAAATATAAATGATCAATTAGTAAGTACTAAGTGTGTATTGTCGAATTTTTTCCCATCACAGTAATGGGTTTTGTCACGTTTTTGTGGGATTTATTCTAATCCCCATGTCTACTTCAGCTGTGTCAAAAATTAATGTTAGTGTTTCCAGTTAATTTTTCCACTAGGAAATTACTAAGCCGGGGAAAGGTATTATATGTAATGTAATACTTTTCTTTTTTCTTTTTTGTTATGAGATTATGTAACGTTATTTTAATTCAAGTGGTTAATAAAAATTGTAACATTGTGATATAACCATGATTATATATAGGATATTCTAAGAGCATAGAGTAAATACTCGAATGGGTTTGTTGTGAAATTAAAAGATAATTAGTTTGCTAATTAAGTAATAATGGATAAATACTATTTAGTAACCATAATGTTGCATGTCTCATGCAGATTATAGAATGACAGAGACAATAACACTGCAAAATCTTTTTTATTTCTAATATTCAAAATACCAACAAAGGAAATCTGCAAGATAAAGGAAAGCCGTTTTGTCTTAGTTAGGTTAATTAATTAAATTAATAGCTCCAGATTAAGACAATGAGGATTATGACTAGCATGGCACGAACTGGTTTCCTATTTATTAATTTTGTTGTTGTGTAGAATAAATACAATTGTAGGAGCAATATCAGAATTGTTTAATAATAATATAAAAAATATCTATTGCACATTTACACTACGCGTGCGGTGTTGCATTTTTTATTTCTTCAGTGTTGAACAAATGAGGCAAAGACAAAACATATATATAATCATCAGGCTAGTTGTCCGGTGGATCTCAACCAATACAGAACGTAAATCGCGAGTCATTTTCTTGTTTTTTGACGAGACACACCATGCCCCCACCAACAAAGATTGTTGTACTTAACTTAGGTGGACATCCATCTACACTTTAATTCTTTTTGTCTCCTCAGCAGCTCAACAACTACACTACTCTGATGTGTAATTTTCGTTTAATTAAAGCCCTATTTTCTTGAAAATTGCCTACCCATTTTCTCAAGAAATTGATTCATTAGAAACATAAACTAATCAACGATTATTTAGAATCATATTTTTAAAGTCTACTTCATGAAGAAAATTTAAATTTTCTTCATAAATCTCATTATATATATGTATGTATGTATGTGTGTGTCTTAACTAAAAGACAATTTAGTTTACTAGTAAGGTATGTGGAACATTGTGAGAATGAAAGAAGGAAAACTTGCATAGAATAAATTTATAATTTTGAAAAGTTAGGTTATTTATTTCAACAATGGGATAATTGTGCCAGCAAAACAACAGGGATCACAAGTAAGAAATGGGTTCGGATTTGCTTGGAAAATCGGTTTGATTTGGTGTAGAAAGTTGCAAAATCTTGGGCGCATGTGAAGCTGAAATAAAATACGAAAACAGAAGTCAGGACTCAAGGGTCTACGACCAATCTCTCGCGTGCAGCTTTGACAGGTTGACCATGAGAATTTGATTAATGTGTTCAGTCTTGTATCTTGTAGATTACAAGATCACGTCTCTTCTTCAAGAAACTGGCAGATATATAATTTTTAAATAATTCCACACCGTCCAAAATTATACTCAAAAGATCTGATAAATTAATTTGTAGCAATTAAAATTATAACATAATGTTGGATTGATGATGTAGCCAAAACTTTAGGCATGATGATAATATTCAAAATTTATTATTATTCTATATTTTAAAATGACAGTATTATCGGACTATAGATTTATCATAATTTATCTAAAGCAAATGCAAAGTTGTCCAGTCTTAATAAGAGAAGTTTCCCTACAATTTAAAGGCGTGGGTCGTAGACTGTGAGTCATGGGGACCAATGTGCGGCATTATTAGCAATCAGGGAGTTTTGGCTCTTTGATTCACGTATCGCCAAAGATTTTCTTGTGGAAAAATAACATGTTTGTTTGCTGTTCTTGAGTACATACTTTTGACATTTTGACAATATTATCTGGCTTTCTATGTCAAGACTCCAGGGGGTGCGTATTATCTCCTATACTTTTGTTCTTAATATAAATAAGTTTTGATTTGGAAAAACTTCATTTTAGCCTTTAAGGTTTTAAAAAATATCAAAATTTTAAAATCCTTTTGGAAACAGTTCATTTTATCTTTAACTTTTTCAAAATTCTTCAAAAAAGTCCAAACCGTTAATCAAGTGGTAGTCAAACCAAATAAAAAAATAAAAAAAAGACTCAATTGCCCCCTCATCACCTAAAATGACCGTTTTACCCTTAATAAAATTAAAATATTACGTGTCATTTGGTCAATAAAAAATTGACACGTATACAATAACATAATTATTATTTTTTAAAATATGATTATTGTTTTTAAAAATTAAACAACACTTTAAAAAAATTTCAGGAAAAAAAATTCAACACAGATATTTTTTTTTGAAAAAAAGTTCAAACCTTCCCAACAATTTAAAAACAATAAAAATTTAAGCAAAACAGTTCAAAAAAATAATAATAATAATAAGCAAAAATTTAAAGAACAACTTGCATCACTTTTTTCAAAAAAACACTTGCATCGCCATTTTTCTCTCTCACTTCTCCATCTCTTGCATTGCCATTTTTCTCTCTCACTTCTCCATCTCTCTCTCTTTTGCTACCTTTTTCAGTTTCATTTTTTTTTTCTAATTGATGTTGTGGTCTGGGTTCAATCGAACCCAAAACTAGCTCTAGTTATGACTTAATGGAACCAAGAACCAGAGGTTTGGGATTCATTCCAGTTGTTCGACCTTTTCTCACCGAAGACTTTGTTTTCTAGGTTTTTTGTCATCGTTGTTGGATGATGTGGTGGGTTTGGAGGAGGATCCATGGTGGGTTTTCTGGGTTTTCTTTCTCAAAACTTCTCTCTCCTTCTCCTTCAATTTTTTTTTTTGTTTTATTTTGGATCGATGATTGATGATGTTAGTCTGATGATTGATGATGGTTTGGGAGATTGATGACAGTTTTCGTGGGAGATTAATGTTGGTTTGCAAATCTAGGTTTCCATTGGTCTGAATTTCCATTGAAATGTAGGCTTTCATTGTAATGGAAACCCAGAAATAATGGAAATCCATATTTTTGGGTTTCGATTCCAATGCAAACCCAAAGCTAGAAACCCAGTTCGAGTTACTGATGCAACCTGTTTTGATTTTTTTTTTTTTTATAAACCATTTTGATGTTGTTATTTTTACTGTTATTGATGATATTGTTGTTGTGGGAGATGATGATGTTGTGACATTGTTAATGATGTTGAAGACTAGAAGATATGTTGATGAATTGGGTTGTTGACGATGTCTATGAACTCGGTTGTCAAAGTTGAGATGGTGGAGATCCACCAGATTGGATCTCCACCGTCCATCCATATGGATGAACGATGGAGATCCAATCTGGTGGATCTTCAATTTTTTCTCTATAAAATTAATTTAAGTGTATAATAAACTATTTAAATTAATTTTGATTTTTAAAAAAAGATTATATGTTTAAAATTCTATAAGGCCGTGTATCACGATCTTAATCTTTCATATGAAAAGACCATCTTACCGTTCTCGCCCAAGCAATCTATCACTGTTGACTATCAGTTGACTAATGATTTGGACTTTTTTAAAGAATTTTGAAAAAATTAGGGATGAAAATAGCTATTTTAAAAAAAAATTAAAATTTTGATAATTCGAAACCTTAATAACTAAAATGAAGTTTTCGCTTTTAGTTTTATCGTTAGTGAAAATGGAAAAAATGGAAAGCGATCAGACTCGTATTTATTACTTGCACACATGGTCAACGACGAAAATAGTCAAGATTGAAGTTTTGGTTTGTGGAAAATGTTTTCCACATCGATTTGCAGTCTAGTCACCAAGGTCCTTTATGAATAACTGGATTCAGAATGGACCTTATCTTGTTATCCCCTTTGAATTGCGACCAACTTAGAACATAAATAGATATATTCTATTTCCAATAAAAAAAAAAAAAAAAAGATACATTCTTTTAAACGCAATATGGATTGATCTCATGATATCAACATTTTGCCTGATTGAAAGTATAATGGCGAAGAATTTTACTGTTTCTACGAAAGAGAAAAAATCGTGGTCGTATGCAAAATCATGGTCGTGTAATTTGCCAATGATTATGTGTGGTTTAATCATCTTTTAATTTTTAGATAAATGTCATTTTAATCCTACCCAAAATGCAAAATTTTTCAATGATGAATCTCATACACAAAAATCGTAGCTTGATTGAGATAAAAAAACCTTTCTAAAATCTGGATACCATCTTCTTATTTCGTAATTGTTTCTCAACTTTTTAGCCAATATCGGTAAGAACATCAAGTAATTTTTTTTTTTTCTCAAATCCAATACTGAATGCATAAGTAGTTTAAATATGTACAGCTTGGACTCCCCACCAGTGAAGAAGAGGAAGTGTCGCAAAACAAGTGATTAAATCCCCTATTAATTGCTCCTTTTATTTTCAAGTAATTAAATTCGTATACGTATGAATGACTGTATTATTTTGCTCTAGTGTCGACCATGATCCTAAACAACTGCTTTTCTATTTTAAACTTTGATAACTAAGTTAACCAAGCACTGTTTCTTTTCGTATATTTTATATATGTTGAAACTCTATTTTAGGTTATATAACAGAAAACATTTCGTTATAAGATTCAAAATTGCCAACAGCTTTTACACCACTTTTTAGTATGAGTGATTAAGGGTATCTCACCTAATATTGCAGAAATCAGTAACCGTTAATTGACCAGTGAGGTAATGGTTAGTAATTTATCGGTTATTTAGTGATTAATCGACAAGTATTGTTTACCGACAATCAAACTAAGTCAAACCTATTTAAAAAATAAAAAATAAAAAATTTTCTATATAATCAAAAATTCAAAATACAGTCATATGATCACAAAACATTATCAAATCTATCTCATGCAATCTTTAAAGTCCCTCTAGCACAATCACATAATTATAATATAGTAATATACTAAATGCTTTAAAAAATTCGATAATAAAACAACTATTTTTTCACTATTTTAAGTTTTTTTTGTTGAAATCACTACTTTAAACTCCATTGATATGAAAAAAAGTTTACAAAACTTAAAAACAAAAAAACTTAGAACTATAAGCAAAAAAGAAAAAAAAAAAACAAAACAAAACTTCTGAGCAGACTGGTCGTCGACAACGGTAGATCAACCAAGAACAGACGTAAGCAAGGAGACCAATAGCTTCTCCAAGAAGCTTGATGTGAGAGTGAGGACCTTAGAGTGAGAGAGAGATTAGACTGAAAGCTTCTCTAAGGAGCTTTCGATTTTATTTATAATCTACACCCAAAACGACGTCGTTTTGAGTTAATTACAAAAATTAAATTAACCCGAAATGACGTCGTTTTGGGGGTTGAAACGACGCTGTTTTAGGGTTGCAATTTTTTATTATTTATTTTTTTTTAAAAAAAAAAAGTTCAAAACGTGATTGGGTCAAGTCGACCGATTACTTAGCCGAGTAACTCAGTGCCGCCAATTTGGCCCTTATCCGACCAACAAGCTGCTAATCACCAATTTATCAATGGAAATCGTCGATTTTTGCAACAGTGGTCTCGTCCTTACTTTTTTAAAGCACAAGATGTGAGTTTGAATCTTCTCTTGATAAGAGTTGTTATCTTCTAGTTATGAAAATAGTCATTTGGACCATACTATCAGTAATCGATTTTAATAAATCTTAATAGTTCTATAATCCATAAAGTGTTAGCGTTAAAAAAATTTCCCAACAGCTTCAAGGTCATAAATTACATACTTCAAGAGAAGTTTTTAATTTATCTTATTTCAATTATGTTGTACTATCCAAATATTTATCTAAATCTATTGTATGAAGGATTTGACAAGTTTATGTAATTATCACATGATCAATACTTTATCTCAAAATTAATGTAATAACTACAAATCAATTTAATACATTATTTAGATAAACTAATTAGATAAATTTTTAGAAAGTTTAGTATTATTCATTTTATTTGGTCTCAAATAAGCTACCTAGCTTTTATAGGAAATATATAATTTATTCTTCAAACGACATTATGTTTGAAGTGAGTATTGCGGTTGCTTCTCAATCGATCCAAATTGGACAAGAATTCTTAATCTAAAATAGAGACGTCAAATAGGTCGAGGGCAACTGGTTTTGAGGGCTAAGTGTAAGCGCAGAAAGCCTAGTCTTAAATTTTTTTAATTAGGTCCCTCCCTGCCTATAAGCATAGTCTACGTCAGTTTTGACGGTTTAGACGGTTCATCGTACTTCAACTTTATTTATATATATATATATATATTATTGTTTTTTAATTTTTTTAAATTTAGTTTGACCGTGAAGTTTAATCCTGCAGAGACACAGGCCTCGGCTGTCAAGTCTAACCCATCCAACCACAAAGTTTGGGCACAGGTTGGGCTCGTTGAGGGCTGCACTCGGACTATCCAATCCATTTGACACCTTTAATCTGAAATCGGGTAGGCTTATTACGCAAGCATCCAAGGAAATCGCACTCATATGAACTGGGTTATTTATTTGAAGAAGCTGACTCAGGGCACATGGCCCAACTTTATCTTACTCGACAAAGTCCATAAAATATTTTTTGACCTTTGTCTTAACGTTAAGAGATTTTAATAAAGTGGAGACTACATGACTAGAACTAAAACCATAAAATTTTTAACACTGAAATTCTCAACTTAAAATAAAAACACAAGAATAAACAAATAAGTAGGGTTATGCATGACTTATAAATTCTTTGAATCGAAAAAGAGAAAAAATCTAATGAAGGATCGGTAATTCACTTGTTTAATTAGCAGATAACAATAACATAGAAACTTGGAAAGAGAATATTTTCTTTGAATCTAAAGAGTTCTTTATACATTTTTATCTTTTGATACCAAGTCTTTCCACCAAAAAAAGGTTGAAAGTGAAGTTCTTATATACTACGGCAGATACAATGCCGATCCATTGTTAGCCGAATAATTATACTGTTTCATACCCAATTAGAACAGAAAAAAATGATAACAAACTAGCCAAGTATGTAATAAGAACAATATTATTATATATAATTGCCAGAGGGCCAGTAGCTTTTATAATTGTTTTTTCTTATTATAATAAGTTGTTTATACCTAATAATGTATTCATGTTAGTTACAGTTTGCACATGTGGCCACTAAATTATGTGTTGTGTGTTCAAAAAACCCAAGTGTGTGTGTCAGTGTCTGTAATGGACACCAGAAAGTGATCATTATTCACATGCTTTTGTAATTTAATACATAGATGATTAACATACCAATTCACTATAGGATCTTACGTGGAACACACAAATTAAGCAACAGTAAAACTCACTTACTAATGTTAATTAATTATTTAACAACCAACCCCATATATAGATAAGCCTATCGGAAACCTTCCTTCAAATGTAAATTTCATTCGCTCAATCATGAGATGCCAAACTAATCAGTTCCAGTAAGCAAATCATAGAAAAAAATCGGAAGAATAAAACAAAAAACATACATGGTTTCTCTTAAAACAGAAATTTTCCATCAGCATCCAACTTAACTAGTTCCATTCTTGACAAGGAAAGTGGAACCCACAAAAGATAAGTAATAAATAACAGAAACCGACCATGGCCCATGATGAAACCGCGCCCCGTCAGTCCGTACAATATATAGATATCAATAAGACCCACAAATCTCTAAAGAAACCTGACCCTGCATTTTGTAGGACACTATTCTGCTCAAAGAAGACACAAATCTGAAATTAAAAGCTTCAAGTTGACCTACCATAAATTCTGATCATTCTCGTGATCTAACAATCAAAAACATGAGGAACAAACTTTACAGCGGTAATAAAATGTAACAACATAATTCAGTAGATGAAATAAACAATTTTTTTTTTTTTAATAGACAGACATCTTATATTTACAAACCATATATGACTGTATTTACCAAAACTGATCAAGAAAACATATGAATAACAACTAGATTAGTAAAAGCAGATTCCAAATTTATTTATGCTCTCTACAAGCTAATTAAGCATGAAAAGAAACGACTGGGGCATCACCCTGTCTATACACAAGTCAGTCTTGGGAGGGTGTTGCCATCTATATATGCATTGATGACATCCAAATCCATCACCAATTTTCAGGGAAAAAAAAGTTGTTTTTTTTTTCCTGTTTCCAACTTAATACTTCTCTCATGATCTCACACAATACTTTTAACAAATAACACAAGCATTTGGATTCTCTTCCATGCTTTGCACATAGTAATAGGTAGTCATGTGAGGATTGTAAGCTCTATAAGCCTTGACTAGCTCCAAGACTGGGTCAGGTGGTGGTGCAACAGGTGCTGCTACTGCTTTCTCATCCTCTTTCTTCTTATCTTCTTCCTTCTTCTCTCCCTCCTTTTTGGGTTCCTCTTCCTTCTTTGCTTCCTCCTTGGGGGCCCCTTCCTTCTTGGCCTCCTCCTTCTTGGGCTCTTCAGCTTTCTTTTCCTCCTCCTTCTTCGGCTCTTCCTTCTTTGGCTCCTCTTTCTTCTCTGGCTCTTTTGCTGGCCCGACTGAGACAATATGTGTTGGCCAGTACTTTCTCAGTTTGCTCACTGCGTTTACAGGATCCACAGTCCCTATCACTGTCAATTTCCTTTCCTTCATGTCCATGGCGATCGAATCAATCCCTATAAATTTAAAACATATTACACCATTTAAACAAGTAATCAACAGTCAGTTTTCTAGATAACCTCAAGTCCACAATTTAACAAAAAAAAAAAATCATTAGCAATGAAGAGTAATCGAATTATTGATGGAATTCGAGCTATGTACTCGTGTACATATTACATAACATGTCACACGACTCACAGCAAACATCCACGTGTAGTCAAAGGGTTCAATCCATTTATGCAATTGTTTGTTCTGTGATTGATACATTTAAACGGTCTGATTTTGTACACTATAAGTAACCTAAACAAAAGAAAAGCTTACTAATGAAACAAAATAATAACAACAATAATAATATTAATAATCTTCCTTTTTTTTTCTTTTTCTTTTTTCTTTTGTCATTTTTAGTTTTTTTCTCTCCTTTTGCAAAAGTTGGTGGTGTGGTAGCTAGTGATTTCTATACGCAAGTTGTCCAATTAACTTATTAAGTAGGTGATATAGTAATTTTTTTCTTTTTTTCACATACAGTAATCATCACGATGTTGAATGTTGATATTAAAAAACAAAACCAAAAAAGACAAAATGACGTAATATCATCTCACCATCGGTTACACACAAAATAAGAAAATAATTGCTTGAAATTGAAGCTGCGTTGAGTAGTTGAGACACAACAATTTTTTTTTTTAGGAAAAAATGGAATGGAACCTGAAAGAGTAGAGACAGTCTTCAAGGCCTTCTGTTTTGCTTTATCATCATGCAAATCCAGCTTCAATACAAACTTCTGCAAGCACAAAACACACGAGAACCATTTCAGAATCTGTCAACTTTCTGACTGACTCACGTGTTATCATAGCAATCAGAGATAGCTAAACTAAAGTTAATACCTTTTATCTGTCTTAATCACAATAAGATTCAAAACAAATAATAAACAAAACAAATCAAACTATAACGTAACAGCTTTCGCAGATCATCCGAACAATGCGTTAGTAAAAGTTAGAACATAACAATATTTATCTATTTTCTTTTCTCTTCTATCGTTCTCGTTTTCCAAACAAAAAAGTAAATAAAGTTTTGAAACTTTTAGAGAAAAAGAACCAGACCCAGATGATACCTATGACCCCATTGAGATTCACGTCATCAAGAATCAAATAAAACAAAAAATCTCGAGTAAACAATCCCATGAACTTAATTCTCTCAAAGAGCAACAAGAAAAAGTTTAAAAGTACATGAAGGAATCAGAATATAAAAATTGAAGGAGATTATATATAAAAACAATCGTAGAGATGCTAAAGGTGGGAATCGAACCTTCATTTTTCTGGTGAGGAATTGCAGATCCGAGGCTTCAAAGAGGGAAGATCAAGAGTGAATGTTGAAAAATGGAGAGAGAGAGAGAGCAGAGACAGAGAAAAGATAGAGCCAATTGATGTTGAAAAGAGAAAGAGAGATAATAGAAGACGTAATTGAGAATAATGCTTAGTTGAATAAAGATAAGAGAGGCTGTGACAGGTTTGCAACCAAAAAAATCCGAATCAAAACAAGAAATGCAGAATAGGAGAGAGAAAGAAGCGAAGAGGAAAAACTAAAAGGTGGAGAGAGAGAGAGAGAGAGAGAAAGAGATAAAGGCTGGAATCAGAGCATGAATGTTGAAGATGCGTTGTTAAGTAGTTGTGACTGGAGACACCTAATATAAGTCTCATCTGTCTGAGAAGTGAACAGGAATGACGGCACAAATAAACAAGAGCCTTCCTTGGCGGTGTGCTACACGCTGCTCAAAGGAGCGTCACGAAACCGCACATGACTCACCTGCCCACCTTATTTATATACCAGTGTGCCACCATTTTCATTTTTCAAATTTCATCCTCTCTTTGAAATTAAAAAATTGTTTTTCTTTTATCATAAATGAATAATGACAGCACGCCTCACTCCACAGTGCCTTGTTATTGAGAAAACTTTATTTTAATTTGGGATAAATCTAGTTTCCCCCCTGTAGTTTGATATAAGCGCTATAGACCCCCCTATAGTTTGACATAATCCCATTTTCCCCCTTCTGTTACTTCTGTTACCGAACAGTATACCCTGACATTGACAGTACACAAAAAGACGATTTTGCCCCTCATAATAGACAAAACAAATAGTAAAAAAACTAAAATAAAAATGAAAAAAACACTTAAAATGAAAAAAAAAAAAAATCTGATTCATTTTCTGGTGACTCATTTTCTGACGACTGAAAACCCATTTTCTGGATTCCCAGTAGCTAGAATCTGGGTTTCCATTTTACTGGGTTTGCTTGGAACTAATCTCCACTGCAACATCAAACAGACAAACACAAAAACATAAACATTTAATCACCAGAGACATCAAATATCATAACCAAGCACAATTACAACATGTAATACACTACATATATAGAAAACCTCATTGAAAACAAAACAAACACAAAAACGCCCAGCACAATCCATTCAATTTCATCTGATTCGACCTCCAACCCAGATTTTCATATGGGTTCGAAATCGAACCCAGAAGCTCGCGTCTGGGTTCAATTTCGAACCCAGGCGAGCTTCTGGGTTCGAAATCGAACCCAGAGGCGAGCTTCTAGGTTTGACTTCGAACCCAGAGGCGAGCTTCTGGTTTCGACTTTGAACCCAGAGGCGAGCTTCTGGGTTCGACTTCGAACCCAGACGCTGGTATCTGGGTTCCAAATCAAACCCAGACGCGAGCTTCTGGGTTCAAAAGTCGAACCCAGAAGCTCGCGTCTGGGTTAGATTTTCGAACCCAGATGATGGGGGTTTGAGAAGGAGAAGGAGAAGAAGAGGAGGAGGAGAAGAAAAAGAATAAGAGAAAAAAAAGAGACTGGAGAGCGGAGGGGATGACAGCAGGCAAAGAGCAGAGGAAGAGGGAGATCGGCGTCGGAGATCAGAGAAAGAGAAAAAGATAGAGAGAGGGAGAGGGAGAGAGCTGCTCCTCCCTTATTTTTTTTTTTTTTGTTTTTTAATTTTTTTTTTTTAATTATGTCCACCGTCCATCAACATGATGGACGGTGGACATAATTTTTTTTTAAATTATTAATAAATTTATATATTTTTTATTTTTTATTTTTATATTTTTAAAAAATATAATCTATTTTATATTGAATTGACAGTTTTACCCTTCCTAGTTGACGGTTAAATATTGACTTTTAACGTCCAAGTTCACGGTAAGGGGTTTTTTGACCATTTTAATAAATAAGAGGGGGTTTTTTGACCATTTTAATAAACTATAAGGGGGTTTGTAGCAATTGTTTTAAGGTAGGGGTTTTTTGGCTATTATATCAAACAATAGGGGGGAAATTAGATTTATCCCTTTTAATTTTTAAGATTTTAAAAAATATTAAATTTTTAAATATATTTTTGAAAACAATTTTTTTAAAACTTTTTAAGATAATCTAAACCATCAATTAACTGATGGTCAATCATAATAAATAGTTTGGATGAAAGGGTAAAATGATCTTTTCGTATAAGAGGTTAAGATTGTGATATGGATGATTGGGATTTTAAATATATAAAAAATTTAAAATAATTAAAAATAAAAAACTTAATTAATTAGTTAATTAAAATTATAAAATATCAAAATTAATTATAAAAAAATAAGAAAAAAAAAACTTTCGATTCAAACCCATGTTTGAATCTAGGAGATTGAAGATCTAAGTTGCAAAGCCCAGATCTCATATCTCTAAAACAAGTTTTATATAAAAAATAATAAAAAATAAAATAAAAACTAAATAATCATTAAGCAAATTCATCTTCACCCTCATCCCTCCAAGTTAAAATAGATTAAAATATACCCAGCAACCTCAAACATCAATCCAATAGACATTTGTCAAACCCCAACATCAATCCTAAACAATAACCACAAATATCGACCCTAAATAACAAATGCCAACCCAAACCTTATACATCTTTCTCTCGTTGCCTTTGTCTTCATCTTCACCAACCTCCAATTTATTTATTTATTTATTTTGCTGATATAGTATTTTAGGTTATAGGTTCGATCTCACCCAGAACCCTTTAGTTCTAGGTGATCAAACCCAAAAGGTTATAGGTTCAATAACCCAAAACTAGATGATTTAGATCGAGTTATGGGTTTTGATAGAAATCCAAAACCTTCTGAGTTCGATCACCCAGAAGTCTTTGGTTTTGGGTTCGATCAAACCCGTAACCCTCTAGAGGGTTATGGGTTTGATCGAACCTAAAACCAGTTTTTGGTTTTGAGTTTCATCAAACCCATAACTTAAGATTAGAAGAGAGAAATGGGAGATGAAGTAGAGGAAGAATAGGAGATGAGAGATTAGAGGAGACGAGGAAGAAGAAGAAGAATTTATGAAGAGAGATAGGGAGAGAGAGAGAGTTTTTAGTGGTTTGTTGACGATAAAGATTGTAGATTTTTTTAATTGTTAATTATTTTTCTTTTTCTAATTAAGTAAAAAAATTTAATTATATATTTATTTACTTAATTATAATATTTTTGTTTAACTAAGGGTAAAAAGGTAATTTAATACATTATATCCAAAGTGAAAATAAGGGGCAAATGAATCATTTTGCTTTTTCCATCTCTTTTGATCGTCAATTGATTTATAGTTTGGACTGTTTTAAAGGGTATTGAAAAAATTAGGGATTAAAAGAACTATTTCAAAATATTTTTAAAAATTTGATATTTTTTGAAACTTTAAAGATTAAAATAAAATTTTCCCTTTTATATTTTTATTTAAATGGAGTTTTTAAATAAGGAGAATTCCAAATATTTTGATTTTTGCAAAATAATCTTTTAATTTTAATTTTAATTTTACTTATAAATTAATAACCTCTCTTATATAATGAACTTATTAATTGCTCCTTGGGTTAAAAAGATAACTAATAATTTCTATTAAATTATAATGATAATGAATCTTCAAAATCTTATTGTGAATATGTGATAATTATTAACTTTAATTAAAGTTTAAAATAATACATTTTAGAAAATTTCTTATTTGAGTCCGTGGTCCCAAGCATTTAATAATTGAACAATTAGCTAAGTAGTATATACAGGATCGAATATGATTTTTTTTTGTTTTTTTAATATGTATTCAATATTGCTTGCACATCATCTCTTACCATAGTTGGCTATGTATTCACTATTGCTTGCACATCATCTCTTACCATATTTGGTTATGTAGCTTTCTATCCACTTTATTGATGGAAATTTGAATCTCACCAAATGTCTTTTATGAGTTTTATGTGGATTGTGAGAGTATTTATGAAAGTAGATTTTTTAGCCATCTAATGCAGTGGATGGGGATTTGAGTCCCACCAAATATATTTTACAAGTTTTGTATGAGTAATTTTGATCTTTAATTGTGAAAGCAGTTATCTATCAATTATACTATTAGATTTTTAAGTCATTAAAAAGTAATTAATCTCGGTAGATATTTGATTCATTAAGTGTTAGCATTAAAAAAATATATATATATCATTAATTTTTTTCCTGAAAATTTAAGTCTAAATTGACTTCATCCTTAATTTTATGTAATGCAAATAAAAGTTGGAATTGCATTTTTGTAGTACAACATTATATTGTCTAATGTCATTATTCCTTTGAGCGCTTCCTTACACATGGTCAGCTCAAAAGTTATTGATATTAATATTTTTATCAGTTGATAATTATTAATTTTGTGATCAATTAAAATATTGATTAATTAAAAGATTTTAAATGATTATGCTATTATTGATTTATGGAAACTATATAATATATTAACACTAGTTTTTCAATGTATTGTTACAATCATGAATTTTATTATTACAATTGTGGTTGTGTGTACTATAATTAATAGTAATATTAAGTTGCTTAAATAATTGGTATATAAATTATTGAAATTATGTAAATTACAAAATAATATGATAATTGATGTGGACATTATTTAAATATAAATCGAGTAAAAAATTTGGATATTTTAACATTATTCTAATTCTTATTTAAATAAAAAAGACCATCAACACTTAATTAAAAAAAAAAAAAGATGATTAACACAAAACGTGTGGTTTTAAAACTCAAGTTATTTTATTAAATTTAAAATTTTTATATCTCACATCAATCAATGTCTTAACATATCCAAAAGAATATTAGAGCATCTTCAATATTCAAGTGAATTATTAAAAAACAAGATGCCACGTAGAATTGTGTGAAAAAACCCTTTCCAATACAAATATCAATCTTCACTGTTAAGCTGACTTGACAAAAAAAGAAAAAAATCAACACTGTAATGATGGTCCTCTACATGTACAGGGTCTGTTAGACAGACTTTGAAATGCTGACTTAACAACTCACCTTGAATGCTCTCTTCTTTTTTGATATTCAATCTCTCTTTTAACTCCAAACTCATCTTCCAACTGACCTCATTTTCTCTCTTCTCACTCGCCCCGACTTAGAAGCTTAACCCATTACACTAACCTCCCTGGTCGCGCTGACGGAGATTCACTCGTTGCCTGCTAACGGCGGCATTGCTAAAGATATGAGGGTCATTGTCGTCCGTTTGGGCAAGGGAAGAACCTAGAGCAACGATAAGGAAGTCGCAACAGTGGCAATGGTCTTTGCAGAAGGAAAGGTGAACAGTTGGTGAGGTGTTACAGATCGTGCGAGAGAACAAGTGTTTTGGGTTTTTGTTCACTATAATAAAATAGCTTAACCATGCCGAAATATCCATACCGGGCACTAAAGGCCCGGTGTTGATACCATTATTTAATTAAAAAATATATATAATGAATTATCCATACGGGGCACTTAATGCCCGGTATGGATAATAATATATATTTTTTTAAATTTATTTTTAATTATCCATACCGGGCAATCTTTGCTCGGTATGGATAATTTATATTTGTATTAAAAAATTCATTTTAAGTATCTATACACCCGTCAGGCATGGATAAAAATGTTTTTTAATAAAAAAATTAAATATATTATCTATATTGGGCAGGTGTTCGGTATAAATACTCATTTTCCATGTCGAGCATGTATTCATTTTTCATGTCGAGCACATGCCCGGTATGGATATTCTCAGTATCTATACTGGCGGTATCCATACCGGACAGGCCGTTCAATATGGATAGTCAATCATCCTGGATATTGTTTGGTATGAATGATCTGTTTTGTTATAGAGGTTGGGAAGGATGAGAGAATGGGTGTGAATGGGTGTTACTGGTGCAGATCATCAATGGGTGTGAATGAGTGTGAATGTTACATATCATTAATGGGTGTGAATGTTCCAGCTCCTTGGCGGCTTCCTTGGCCAGAACTATTGTGGAAGTGAGATCGATGAACATCAACAACTCACCATTATCACCACTTGTAACTAGAGTCGAGGTCCGGTTGGACAAAAGAAAAATTCTCGTTTGATTTTGCTTCTCTTGCAACGTTATATACTTTTCCTTTTATGATTGTGATGATTTTGACTTTTGCCAACAATGACTAAAAGTAAGCAAAAGAACAAAACCAATATTAGCTGGGCAAACGATATTTTAATTCTGTGAAAGTTTTTATTTTTTTTGGAAATCTTTAACACGAAATGATGCTGGTGTTGGATTTGGCATTATGTAGCAGACTCTGACAATTTGAATATTTATGTCATTGTGATGGTTTGAAGTGAAAATTTTAGAATATTTATTGATACAGTTATTTAGAAAGTTTTATAATTGAAAGAAAACAAACCTCACAAAGTATGAATTTTAAATAGAAGTACAGGAGACAATTTTTGGTTTGATTGTCTATCAATACTATGTAAAAAGTAATTATCTTCACATCGATGATATGATTTTTTTTTTAAAAAAGATAAACTATAAAAATATTAGAGATGCTCTTAGAAACAACTAGGAAAATGTCATTGAAAACAAATTTTGCAGCTTGCAGCGAAGCTCCGGTGGCTCGCTATGGTGCTGAGCTACCTCGCACAGTGGCAGTATCAGTAATGGCTATTGGTCATTTCAAAAAATATGTGTAGGACGTGTCAGGTGTAAAATGCAAGGTTAAATTTGTTCACTACTTTAGACTTGTGGCGCGTGATGATACGGGCAACGTACTTTGTGTTAGAAAACGTCGGTGAGTCGTTAAATTAGACCACAAGAGGAATCGTGGGCCCCACTGGTCAAGTGTCAACGAACAACAACGGGTTTTGACAGTCAGGGGCCGCCAGCCGTTAATTAGAAAGCAGAACTTTTAAGTCTCTAGTCCAACGGATCTTTGACACGTGTCCCTTCAGTTCCCCATAAATGGTCTTGATGAATCCTACCATTAGCAGCCTTTCCTCCACCACCCCACAAATAAATCGAGTGTAGAATGTCCTACGATTACAATATTTGCATGGCTTTTTTTTTAACTTATAAATTATTGTTTAAATAATACAAAAAGAGAGGTTATAATAAGCTAAACATCGACAACCGCACAAGCGAGTTGAGTGGACTACTATTAGGTGATGTTGCATATACAGTTTCTAGACTTATAAATTACTGATAAAATGATAAAAAAATTTTCTTTCAAATATGCAAGAATGAGGGTTATAATGATCTCAGTATTCCTATAAAACTAACCAGTTTAATAACAAATTTTAATTGTTGTTCAGCCCTTGATTTAGTAGTACATACATACTTATTCTTTTAAAATGGTTCAAATTACATATTTAAAGTAGATTAGTCAAATTTTATCGTGTATTATTCAAGTATGATAATATTACTTTCCAATTGAGGATTATATATCCAAATCATAATTTTGATAGATTACTAATTTAATTTTTCTTTTTAAAAGAAATATACAAATTTTCGTAATACAAAATCTTAGATTGATGTATTTCCTTGTATAAAATCTAAGGTGTTCGAGATTGATGAGTGACACATACTCGACCATCACCACTACTCTGGCCTATCCTAACATGGGACAAGAAACGACGCCACGTGTTTTTGAAACTGTATCAAGCGAAGCATGTCGTTTCGTCTTACAAAGGAATTGACATAAACTTACACATGACTACAGGGAAGATGGGTGGTGACGAGATTGCCCAGGTATAAAGATTAGGATGAACTAGCATGTCATTGAGTTTGTGGACAAATTTAAAGCTAATTTTACGATATTGTTCATTTTTATTTTTGTAAGCATTTGCTCTGAGCATCGAAACACTTCTTTTTCTTTTTTCCTTCTTCTCATATCGTGGTTTCAGAATTATTGATCATATCATTTCTTTATAAATTAAGAAATAAATTATAAAAGATAAAAGTAAATATAAGTTTATAGGTTGTAAACAAAAATTCATCACCTATCTTCGCTTGAAGTAGATGGTTGTGCATTTCTCTATTTATCTTAACGGCTTTATGAGCTTATTGTAGTTTTCTCCATATATATATATATTTGCAAAAGAATCCCATATGTTTTTTAAAACTACCAACAAACTACCTAAATTATTGTGCAAGCATTTTTGGAATTTTAACCGGACACATTTTTAAATCCCTTAAGATACTATAAAACATAATTATTTTACAAAATAGCTCAAGTTATTTCCAAAACTACTGTTTTATTTATGCAGATCATTAATTATTTTTGAAATTTTAACGAAACACCATTTTATACCAAAAGTATCGAACAATTATATTTTAAAACAACATATTATTTTAAGTGATGCTAGACTTTTCAAAAATTTGTCAAAATAATGTGGTATGTGAGTTATTAAGATCCTATTAATTATCACATTATCTCATGATTTATAAAATCTTAACAACTCATATGTCACATTATTTAGACATAAATTTTTGTAAAGCTTAACATTACTCTATTACTTTATAATCACATTATAAAAGCAGTCAATTTCTTAAAAATGTTCTCAAATTTCCTCTAAATTATCAAATAATTATTTTTCAAAATTTTATTGAATATTTTCTATACCAAAATCATTAATTATTGGATCTTAAACAACTAGGAGTTCCCTTATTAAAAAAAAAAAAAACAATATTTTGTTATATCATGTACAGCACACAATTATCTAACTTGAAAATATCAAACTTCAATAGAACTCAATACAAGTTTGTATTACGTTCTTGTTGAATTTTAATTTTTCTCTCCAGTGGTTTTTAAATTCAACCTGCCGTAGTAGTCCCCGTCTCCGGTGTAATAGAATCACTGAATCGTGATTATATCAGTTTGAATTCGTCAACATGAAAGAATAATAAAAAAAAAAAATAGTACCAGAAGTAATAAAGTGGGCATTTCAAATTGACAGGTCAGAGAAATTAAAAAAAAATAAAAGAAAAAATAAAAACGTATCTAGTAGCTGAATGACATGAAAATTGTGTCATGTCAGCGTTGCTTTATTCAGTTTTATACTTTTATTGCACGTTGAATGTTGACAAAGATGTACAAATCTTTTTCCTGTCCATCGAAAAAGTAAAGTAGCCGACCTATACCGCCACGAGGCCCATCACACTAGGCGGTATGCGATAAATATAATGAGGTCCACAAAGAGGACGCATGAATCCCTAAACTTGCATGGTTCACAAATTTGACAAGCCAAATGCACAAAATTGTTGTGATCATTATTAGTCCTATTTTAGTCAAGCTCAAATTAATAATGCCGAACTTTTTCAAGCTCTTATTCAATTCATTGACCGATGAGTTCCTTGTCATGACCATTCTCCTTTGTATATTAACATATTATGAATTCCATGTTTAATAACAAATATGAAAAGCATACCTAACACGGGATTTTTAAATTTATATTAAGAGCAACCGATTGTTTACTCTAGATGTAGAATCAAACATCTATGATGACGTGTGTTTGGTAGGTGGAATTGTTGAAAATCTAATTTATGTGCATCTATGAAGTATGCCAAATTAGTAACATATGAATATAATTGTATTGGTATGAAATTTTATCAGTTTATATTGGTATGAGTTTTTTTAAACTAAATTATTTATACGTGTTTTTTATTTTTTTAAATTGATGCCAAACATATTAAAAATCTTTAAAAATTAATATGGAATAGATAAAAAAATGTATTGAAAGTAGTTGAAATCAATCAATATTTTATATAGTAAATATGGAGATTTACTCTAGTAGTGGTGTAATAAATTATCTGTAATTATAGTTAGTAATTAATAGTTACTTCTCTTTTTGTGGTTTTAAAACATTGAAATAAAAGTCCTTTAAAAAAAATATTGAAATAAAAGTGACAAAATTATTGGAATACGTTGCAAATGATATAGTGGTAAATTGCTAACACGCAGCATGTCAACGTTAAACAAACACGCAACAACCAATCAGCTCCACGTACGTACTTGTCTCACGCATTTTATGCGAACACGATATTTCTACACACGCCATCCAGCATCCCCATTCATGGCTATCGACTTCAATAAAATTCACTCCTATAGATCATTTTCACGTCTACAGATTCAAATCTTTTTTAATCTTTTATTTTATTTATTTATTATTTTTTATCTCCTTGCTGAGCAAAAATCATGGACGTAGGAATATTTATTGTCCCATCGATCCAGGCTCACATCATCACGAAAAAACGTCACCTGCGGGATTGCTGTCCTTTTAACCTTTGCGAGGTTGTCGCTTGTCGGCGGCTGTCATTCACCTATCACTTGGCCCTTCACGGGCCTGAAAGAGAGGATTTTGGATACAAGGTTATATGTCTACCGAGAGTGGGTCAGTGGCGTGGTGGTCCGCCACTGGCTTGGCTTTTTGATGGTGCCTGTTTCGACTCTCATACACGTAAGTTCTCTCCCACCATATAAAATTTATGGATTGTCATTACACCTTATATGGATCTCATTTTTATTTATGTGTGAATTGATCTATCTTGTACAGGAGTTGTTTTTCGAATCACGCTTCATAATTAAACCTTATTTGATTTAAATTGATCCCTAGACTCGTTCCAATAAAAAAAAAATGTTATGTCTCCCGTTCAATTCTTGTGGACATATTGACATATGGATTACATAAAGAAGATGTTCATATATATTTTTAGGATATAATATTGACAAATTCGAATAAAAGTTTTATATTTATTTTTAAAAAAATATATAAAATTATGTACCAATAGATTAAAGAATAAATATACATTATTTATTGAAGTTTTAAATTTGTTAACTCGTGGACCATGTATCAATGTATACATTCTCAATCTCCACTTTCTCGTGGAGACTATTAAGAGGAATCAAAGCTTAACGAGGCACGAATGGAGCGCATCAAGCTCAACGGGGTTACTATTATGATTTTTGGGTGGGCTCGTTATATGGATCATTTTGGAATAAAGTTGGGCTTGTCATTATCTCGTTAATTGGATTTGGGCTCTTTCTGCCGTCTTTAATACATTGTAACGGGTGCACTTGGATATTGGTACAATGACTTTGTAAATTTTCTGTTTGGGCCTCTTCCTGCTAGAAACCTGATGTTGGTTGTTCTGTAGACAGAACTCTTATTTGGGTGATCTTTCTATTAGAAACATAATCGGGTAATTCTCTACACTCTAGAGTCTAGACAGATTAATAACCTATAACTTCTAAATAATTTCAAATAATTTGTGAAAAATATGTTAGTTTTTGATAAACCGTTACTAAAAACGTCCAACTTAAGTTAAAATTGCACGAGTTTGCATAGATATTCTAACATATGTGTGGATGAAGAAGCTATCTGAAGTACAATTATCATATGCAAGATTATATTTAAAGGTTGAAAGACAAAAAATTAAATGGGCATTAATTTTGTTTAATCAAATCAGACAATTAAGTGACTGATAGTGAAAGCAAAAGAAGGTGGACACATGACACATATGGGAGGCAGCATTAAAGAAGCTCGCTTATTTTGGATGATTACGTTTAGCAGGCTTGGGCCCAAAAGAGACCCAGCTGGGCCAGCCCATGTGACATCTTTAATGTCCTCTAGAACAGTTACTCATATAAGGAAGACACGTGTGACTCACATGCCTGGTTGTGACTCTCTCCTTTGTTCTCCTCAAACCCGTTTTTGACTGTGTCTTCTTCTTTTAACAAAAAAATCTAACAACCTTCTAAACACATCACATACCAAAAGCCCCTTTCCTCCATTTTTCCCAATGTTTGATTCCAAAACCCTAATTTTCCAAAGCAATCAATTACACGTAACGATCGCTTCTCATTTATCTATTTCCCGATTTTTTCTCGAATTTAAATCTCTGGTTGTTTCGTGACAGCAACTTCATCGATTTTTATTTTTTATTTTTTTTTTTTCATTTTTTGGATTCTCAATACAAAAAATCTGTTATTTGATGGATTTCCAAGACCCACACGAACGATCGAATTCGTATAAACTGATATCAAATTCAACGATAGCGCACTCGGCGTGGCTCGAAATCAGGCTCTTTTACGTACGAATCACGCCGTGCGTGATCTCCAGCGTGCCAGACCACCTCACCCTCTCCCTGCGCAGCGAGATCGGCGTGTCCCTGGAAATCAACGGCTCACGTGTCCCGTCATCCGAGGTGGCGTCGCTAACCCTCCGCCGCGATCGGCTCAACAAGGAGTCATCGGAAGTGACGTACGTCAGCACGGACAGCGTGCGCGTGACCGGGAGCATCGAATTCGAGGTGTTGGAAAAGAAGGACTTGGTTCTCTGCGGGTCGTTGGAGAGGTTGGAGTCCACGTGGACCAATGAAAGCGACGCGAAGACGGGATGGAGTATGGATTGCCATATGGCGATAGGTTGTGGTTCGTCGGCCTTTTTCCAGCCGAAGCTCGGGGTTTCGTCGCCGTCGATTGAGGTTTACATCGCGGGTTGTTGCGGAGGCGTACCGGTGATTTTGACGAAGACGATACATGTCAGTCCGAGAAAGAAAGGGTCTAGGCACGGGATGCTGGACGCCATTCCTGAGGATGAGGAGATCGAAAAGGAGCTGAAAACTGCCAATGGGTTGATTCGCCAGCGTAAATTGCAGGTACTTGAAGATATTCGCTGTTGTCTTGAATTTCAAGTTTGAAATGAGCTTATAGCGTTTGTTTGGTGAATTGATGCAATTTAATGGTTTGATATGTTGCAAACTTTGATTAACTAGACTGTCTTGTAATTAATTAGACCGATATTAGGTTATGTTGCTCGATGATCATTCTTTGACATTGTCCATATAACTTCAACTATGATTTGTTGAATTACTTATGATGTCTTTATCATTCTTTCATCTATAATTTATGATTTATGGAAATATGACAAGTGAATATGCATCGAACTACATATCTGTTTTTGCATGCTTCTTAGTGATAATTTTAGTTTTCTCACTCGAGTGATTATTCTTGTGCACATTCACTTTAAGACATGATCACAAAATGATAATAAAAAATCGAAATTGACAACAAGGCTTTTGGCTTCAACTAATTAAGCTAGGATCTACACTAGATTCTATATTTCCAATTTATCTTTCGATATTTATGGTGTCTTTTGCAAACTTCTTGTTGCATAACTTTTCCTGCAATGGCGTGTTAGTCATTGCTTTGTATTACTTAGCTACTTTCTAATCATTTTGGGGGCTATGCAGATTGTAGAAGCAGAAGTTGATGGTTATGAGTCTGATGGGAAAATTGGAGACTGTCACTACTCCGAAGACATGTACCATGGAGAGGATGGCCAACTGTCATGGTTTAATGCTGGTGTTAGAGTTGGTGTTGGAATTGGCCTAGGTATGTGTGTTGGGATTGGAATTGGTGTTGGTCTACTCATGCGTTCATATCAAGCAACTACCGGAAGGTTTAGGAGGAGGTTTTTATGAACCCGATCATTTGCTTGGAAATCTGTTATTCCGGTTTACTAATGAAAAGGAAAAGAAAATTTATCAGGACATCAATGGAAGCTTGAGAGACTTCAAGACTATAGTTGAGTAAATATAAGATGGTAGCTTAAACCTGTTGAGCATGAATTTTGATATATGATCTAGAAGTTGTGCAGTTGATCTTTAAGTAGTTTTGAGTTCATCTCGATGAAAAGCTTTCAGGGAGTTGCATTTTAGTCTTCTGCATTCTCGTGGTTGATTCAAGGGCCAAGGAGTGTTGTTTTGAATGAAATATTGGACCAGCATCAGCTTTCAGGTGGGAGCATTGGAGTTCTAATAGAAGGACAAGCCTACAGAAGATATAGACGCCTCGTAGTAGCCAACAGAACTCTGTCTGATTGTGAGAAAAATGTGTCTGTTAGTCATATAGAAATTTTGCAGCTTATGTTTTGTTGAGTTTCCTAGCCGGGTGGTTTTGCAGGGAATGTAACAGTTTCTCTCCTCTTGTATCTACTTTTTCGCTAATTCTTCCATTCTATTAATTTGTAGCAAGCTGTTTGATTCGTTCTATATAATAAATGAAATTTTGTTGTTGTGATTTTCAGCAGTATTTGGTACTTGTATGTTTGGCAACATTGAACATGAATTACTCTTCAATCCAAGATTACTTCAGCAGTGAAATAATTAAATTCTGTTGGCATCAATTTGATTAAAGGCAAAAGCATATTCCCAAAAACCAAATTATTCCCATCATTTAGGCTCCATGCCACTATCGTAACGTCATTTCAAATTTAAAGTTTGAAAAATGCTGCTATCGTTGAAAAATTATAAACGGGACATATCTGGAATTAATTAAAGTTGCAAGGCATTTTTAAGTAAGAAAATTAAGAGTAGCATAAGGTGAGATCTTAGCAGGGGACATCTCAACCTCTCCTGAAGCTCTGGAACAACAACAACAAAAATAAAAAGCGAAAAATAAAAAAGCGAAAAACGACGAAACATCTGAATCCTGCACCAACTCAGCCCTTAGAGATGCTCAAAATTACAACTTTAAACCCTAACCACCACAACTGAAATCTAACACTAACCATCTCCAGTCGAAGAGACACGGCATAGGCATAGCAGAGGCGGAGGAGACGATGAAAAATAGATCCTCTGCGACAATGCCTCACCGTAACAACCCTAGACCCCTCCCCTTAGTGGTCTCTCTCAACTGTATCGAAGATTGCACCTTGGAAGAAGAATCCCTAGCCGGCGTCGCAGCCATCGAGCATGTGCCACTCAGCCGCTTAGCCGATGGCAAGATCGAAGCCGCCGCCGCCGTCCTCCTCCATTCCCTAGCTTACCTGCCACGCGCCGCGCAGCGCCGCCTCCGTCCTTACCAGCTCATCCTCTGCCTCGGCTCGTCCGACCGCACCGTCGACTCCGCTCTCGCCGCGGACCTTGGACTCCGTCTCGTCCACGTGGACACCTCGCGAGCCGAGGAGATCGCTGACACAGTGATGGCTCTCGTCCTCGGCTTGCTGCGCCGGACGCATTTGCTCTCGCGCCATGCGCTCTCTGCTTCGGGATGGTTGGGCTCACTGCAGCCGCTGTGTCGAGGAATGAGGAGGTGTAGAGGACTGGTATTGGGGATCGTTGGTAGATCTGCATCAGCTCGGTCTTTGGCTACGCGAAGCTTGGCTTTCAAGATGAGTGTCCTCTATTTTGATGTTCACAAGGTAGGCTTTCGATAATGTCGATTAATTTTGAGTGAACTTTGTCATTTCTGGCTTCTTAGCAAATAATGTGCTTTGTTTCCAGTCGAGTCGTGTATGATTCAGTGTTTTGGTGTATCTCTAAGTTCGAATTTTCAATGAATTCTAATAAAATGATGTCTTTTTTAAGATTGTTGTGTTTCAGGACTAGAAAGCTAAAGATTGATGTTAGATATGCTGTCAAAAAAGGTTTATTTTCGAATTCTCACATTGTTTAGGACTAGAAACCTAAAGCTTGATGTTTCGAATTCTCACAAACTAGGTCATATGATCTTATGACTGTGTTTTCTGGTTCTCATACGTTTTGAATTAAGCACAGGATTGGTGGAAAAGTGGAACCAACTATCAAAATATAAGGACTATAACCTAATTCTATAACTTAATTTTGGTTTTGGGTTAGTTTGTTTAGTTTTGTGATAAGTGATAAGCATGCTTTGAAAATTTTTAGAAGTTTATGCAGCCAAAGTGCAGACATCGAGTGTCAAGCCTTCTGAATTTTCGTGCAGTGCGAATTATCAAATGAAGTGCATTGAGTTAGTAATTGACATTAATGTGCTTAGCCAATAGAAGTAGTGGATATTTACATGACATATGAATCTGTGGTGTCAACATTTACTCTAGTCAAAGTAGTGTGAAAGCTCTTATGAAGAGTAGAGTTTGAGTTTCAAGTTATTTTGAGTTTTTCAGTTTCTGATTGAAAAATGATGGTATCTTGTACATTTAATTTTCAGTTTCCGTGAACTGAAGGGAGTCAAACACAAGACCGAATTGAGTGCCCCTTTAATCTGAAAAAAAATTTTAGTTCAAGCAAAAGTTCCTCAGTTGAAAACTACTTATTAATTTTGTTATCTTTGTATGGATTGTTAAGTAAAGAAGAGTATGGTTTAATCATGAATAAGTTGTGATGAAATTGGAAATGGGTGTGCAGCTTTCAAGAAGTGTTTTCAATGTTTGTGTACCTGGTGCATCGGTTAGACTTAGAAGTTGTCCCTGAATACTTTTGAGCTTTTAAATGCACTGTACATGTAATGATATTAGTCATTTTCCCCCATAGGGTAAAGGAAAAATAACATTTCCATCAGCTGCCCGAAGGATGGATACTCTAAATGATTTACTAGCTGCGAGTGATGTTATATCACTTCATTGTGCTGTAACAAATGAAACAATTCAGATTATCAATGCAGAATGTTTGCAGCACATAAAGCCAGGTAATTTACTTCATTTTTTAAATGGTCCTCCTTTTTTAGTTATTGGAATCCATTCTGTTTGTATATAACTTGGAATTCTTTTTCTGTGTAGGGGCATTTCTTGTGAATACAGGTAGCAGTCAACTGTTGGATGATTGTGCTGTAAAGCAGCTTTTAATTGATGGCACCTTGGCTGGCTGTGCCCTCGATGGTGCTGAAGGGCCTCAGTGGATGGAAGCATGGGTATGATAACTATGGTTACTTTCTGCATTTACAACATGGGATGTGCTATTCTGTAAAGATTAGGAATTTTTGCTTATGCTACTACATTGTTTCGTGGTATATGGTTTTAAAGTTTTTCTTTAGCTCTCTCTCATCATCTCAAGAGAATGAAATTTTCACACTTTACATATCTGACTGTAGCAACTGAACCGCCCACAAAATACCACATTGCCTTTTTCTGTTCCCCATTAACTAATTTCCGTCACATGTTGAAAGGTCATTAATATTAGTTAAAAATGAATGTCTCTTAGACACTAAGATATTTAACGGAGTCGAATTCCTCTAGTTTTGGTGTCATCTGGAAATTTGATCAGGATTCTATTGAAGACATGCAAGTTTGCAGTGTATACATCTATATGTTTAATCGATTTATTAGTACTATTATTATTGACGATAAAATGAATAATAATAGACGGAGATGTCTTTTACAAAACAAGTTAAAGATGCTAAATAACTTATATGATATATAAATGATATGGCTGTATGGCAAACAACTAATAGTTCTAATATTAAGGTACCACTAATAGATCTCATAGTCACTTGCTTCAGGTTAAGGAGATGCCCAATGTATTGATACTACCTCGCAGTGCTGATTACAGTGAAGAAGTGTGGATGGAGATAAGGGATAAGGCCATCTCTATATTGCAGTCATTCTTCTTTGATGGGGTTATTCCAAAGAATGCTGTTTCTGATGAGGAAGAGGATGGAAGTGAAGTAGGTGATGAATTTGAACAATATGATACAGAAGACAAAGTGAGTGGTCTTCAGGGTTCTGTTGTTGAACAATTGACAGATGATATTCAAGTTAGTCCAGAAAGTTCCCAGAAGAAAGGAATCAGTCAATCGAAAGATTCTACTAGCCAGCAGCAGAGTTTAGGTTTGTCTCAAAATACTACCACTAAATCAGAAGGAAGACGCAGCAGGTCGGGTAAGAAGGCAAAAAAAAGGCATGCCCGCCAGAAGTCTTTGCAAAAATCAGATGACCCCTCTACTTTGGAAAAAGAAAGTACCTCGCATAGAGAAGATGATACAGCTATGAGTGGCACAGATCAGGCCAGTTCTCGCGGTGCTTCCCCTGAAGACTCAAGAAGTAGGAAAACACCAATAGAACTAATACATGAATCATCTTCAGACCAGCTTCTAAAATCTAGCAAAAATCTCAGTGTTAAGTCTGGTGAAATGCTGAAAGATGGGTATGTCATAGCACTATATGCAAGAGATCGTTCTGCACTCCATGTCTCTCGGCAAAGACTTAAAGGCGGTGGTTGGTTCTTAGACACCATGTCAAATGTAACCAAAAGAGACCCTGCAGCACAATTCCTTGTAGTTTACAGAAGCAAGGTTTGTACCTGTCTATCGATGTTTCACTTAAGTTATTGGATTAGTATGCTTAATGTATTCTGACTAACTAATATGATTTTACGGGGTTATTTTTGTTCAGGACATCATTGGTTTGCGTTCTCTTGCTGCCGGTGGAAAGTTGTTGCAGGTAATTTTGTACTTAATAGTTTTTACACATCTAGTTGGGGAATCCAAGTACCTACTTTACGAATTTTAGATCTTAGGGTATTTTCAATTTCATCAAGTCTGTATTTGGTTCTGGAAAATTTTGGACTGGACCAGCTGATAGAGCTGATGTTACTGAAAAGTGCAATTGTTTTCTAAAATATATGTGGTCATTAGGAGGGAGACGTTTTGAACTCGGTCTTCCATGACTAATTCTGGAGTTTCCAACTTTGTTAGTGAAGTAACACTTTGTTTTTGCTAGTACCTTGTTATTTTACAACTTGAGGTATTATTGAGCCAGAATATACAACTGGGTTTGTTGTTATTTCATTAGTGAAACTAAATGTTAGGGGAATTTCTTGCAGGTTGCATACTTAAAGAATCATGGTAAGGTGTTACACAGCAACTTAAAATCATTAAATTCTTTCTTGTTTCCAAAATCAGATTATCCTGCATATAATTTTTCTCATTGCTTTTCATATCTTACACGAGAAAAGAGAAAAATTAGCATGGGAGCTTCCTTTAGATTTGGAAATATCTATTATATTATATATTATATAGTTTGGTCATATATTATGTAGAATGTAAATGCGGTTACATTATTAATGATTTCGTTGCTTGGGGATTAAAACTATATTCATGTTGAAATTGCAGATTAACAGAAGGATGGAGTTTGTTTTTGCCAGTCACAGCTTTGATGTTTGGGAGAGTTGGACAGTGGAAGGTCCTCTGGAGGAGTGTAGGCTGGTTAACTGTAGAAATCCCCTGGTAAGTTTTCATCTTTTCTAAACCTTCTAATTGTGCACTGCCTATTATATGGGTATTATTGTGAATCCCCCTTGCCATTAAGCTTTTCTATAATTGCCTTTACAAAGAAATTGTAAATTCTCCAAAGGAGTTGTAGAGCCCTTTTAGAGTGTTCAACCACTATTTAACCTCAGATGAGATGCTTGTTTGTCCATCATATTTAAGTCAATCCTAAAGCATGAGTGCATATACACATGATCAGTTACTGCAAGTGACCTCTCCCATTACTCTTCGCTGAATGGCTTCCATTGACTCGAATTGCAGGCTGTTTTGGATGTACGCATTGTGATTCTAGCAGCTGTAGGGGAGGATGATGGTGTTACTCGCTGGCTTGATTAGATTGTGAACTCGGAGAGCAAGTCTAACTTTTTCTTGGCTATTTATTAACTCTTCCAAGGTCTGTATTACTTTAAAACAGTTTGTAAATCATTTTTTTTTTCTTTCCTCTCCTTTTTTCCTTTTTTTTTTTTTTAATTTTTTTTTTTTAATTTTCTTTTTTGAAATGCTATCAGATTTGTATGGGTTTTTGTTGTGGGTTGTTCAGCCCATAGATGAGATTACAATGAAGTGTACAAGAGCTTGTCCTGTTTCTTTCGAACAGAAGAATGATTGGATTTCAATCTTATATCAGTGATGAAACTGATATTTCTCACAATTCTAAGTGCTATGCTTGTGTTGTGCAGTGGTATGCTGGTTTATATGTTTTCAAATTAATCCAAAATTCACAACACCAAGTATGACAATTTATGCTTATCTCTGTCTATGGGGGCAATTTTCCAAACACTTTTGTCTCACATACTTGACTTGCAAAACAAGTTTAAAACAAAGTTACTCAAAAAGTATAAGCGGTGTAAAGGAATTTACCGCCTGCAGAGCAAAGAATGAGCCTGGTTGAACCTAAAATGATATGACCTGTTCTTCTAATTCACCCCATTTTGAGCATAAAATCTGCCTCGCTCAAGCATCAATATCTTTGGTCAAACGTGTCAGTTTTCCTCTCAAATTCATCAGTCCAGTGAATCTTGCGTCATTTTCAGTGGATTGGTAGATAAATAACACTAATAATTCATTGCCAGTTTATGTTAGAATAGACTTATTAAGATTAATTGATAATAAATTTTTACTGTATATTTTGTCATTTGTTAAGTAAGTTTAGCTTTTCTATGTAGCTTTAGAATTGTTTTTACGTTAAAGGAAGCAATCATGCATTTGGAGAGGAATTTGAGACATTTATTGGTGGAATTTCTAAATCAAGCCCCACACTGTAACCTCAATAGCTTTCATTTTCTTCATTGCACAAACAATTCTTGTTCAACTCATGAAATAATCGCTTTAGGCTTATCTCAATTGAACAAGTCAAAATCTTTATGATTGTCATTTTTGGTCCCTTGCCGTAGCGAGTTTTCATTTATTGAACAACCTAATAGTTAGAGATTTGACAACATAGCTTTAGAACTACAACCTTAGTGGATCACAATGTTTTTAGTATAAAATTTCTAAAATACACTTGGTTGTCAGACTCTTATTGGTGATATTAAAGTTAGCCTTGTAACCCATTAATATACCAATATTATAATCTTAAAAACCAACCAACTCACCATTTTTCAAAGCCTGGTTCCTAAAAACATAGTGGGCAAGACATCTTAAACAGTAAAAGTTGGCGCCCAATTAGCCACACACACGGTGACACTGGATCTCGAGTCTCGACTTTGCTAGAACTTTCAACCTCTCTTTTTCCGGTGTCTCCTTAGAAGGGTGCAGGCGTAATTTTACGTCATTAATTAAATATGAACCACCCGTCGCAGCAACTTTAATTCTTTACCCATTGAACCAGAAATGGTAAGATTCTAAAGCGTTGTTGCTCACCACCATTACAATTCTCAAACCAAACTGAAAAATCAGAAAAGCAGTGTATGATAACAAAAATGAATTTTCATCACAAATTACAACATTATAAGATACGATTTTTGCATTTCAAAAATTAATGAGCAGATCATTTCAATAAAAAAAATTAGTTAAAAGATATTCTCTAAATATTTTTATTTCAGTTACTGTCTAAAAATATATATAATAAATACTTATTCAAACATAATAATTAAATCTCTCGGTATTTACTAAAAGTCTAAAACATATCACTACAAGTCTCAAAATTTTTTTCAAATTTTTTGTTCAAATTATGTGACAAAATAATTTATAACAACTTCCTTAATTATAATATGATGTATTAATAACGTGGTGGTTATACATAAGCTTATCACAATATTTATACAATAAATTATGTTAAAATTTTAAGAAATGTAGCATTAATCTTTCCTAAAATATATTATATTTAAGGTGAGCATCTGCTACCAATTAATATCTTTATCCACATCTTTTAAATCACAGTTTAATTATATATTTAACTCAAAATCATTAAATTCAATTTTAATGATCTAGTAATACTGTTTATATATGCCTCTAGTGGCAGCATTTTAATTTCCATACACGTAAAAAACAACTATTTCGCAAGCTATTTACTTGATCGTTTTGACTAGACCACGACTGAGTGAGTGATGATTTATGGGTAATCAAATCCTAACTGCCGAAATTTAAAAATAAAAGAATTAACGCGGTGGTGTAAAAATTGCCACTTGTCAATCAGTCGATGCTCCAGGTCCCAATCCAAATAACCGGATCACGCCAAGTGTACGGTCCACAGACTCGATTAGGTAACGACAGTTGGTCCCGGACTCCCAAATCTCACCGCCCCCACACACTATATAAAAGAACTCACCCCTCGTTCACAGAAACTGATTTCTCTCTCTCTCTCTCTCTCTCTCTCTCTCTCTCTATATCTTCACATCTTTGTCTTTGCTGATCAAACAAGAAGCAATTACTCAAAACCGAAGTTCAAAAAAAAAAAAAAAAGGGAAAAGAAAGAAACATTTTTCGTATCAGCATATGGTGTCCGTGAATCCGAACCCGGCCCAAGGGTTTTTCTTCTTCGATCCCATGAATATGGGTCATCCTTCTCTCAATTCTCTGCCTCCGACTACTAATAATACGACGCCGACGGCGAATACTGCCACTGCATCGGCTACCAAAAGTGCGAGTTCCAATTCGATGTCGTTTGCAGAGGATCCGAATAAGAAGATTCGGAAACCGTATACTATTACCAAGTCTAGAGAGAGCTGGACTGAGCAAGAGCACGACAAGTTTCTAGAAGCTCTCCAACTGTAAGTTCTAGTTCTTTCTTTTTTCTATCGTGATGGTGTTTGGTGGATTTAACTTTTCAGGTTGTGTTTGTTTGGTTGCTGTGAAAAGAATTAGCGAAAAAGAAAGAATTCGAATCACGGATCTTATATATTGTGATTTGTTTTAGGTTTCTATAAAATATTGAATAATGAATCTGTTTTTAACTTTGGTGAACATGCACACTTTTGTTAGGCTTCTTTTTTTTCTTTTTTTATGTAACATGAATATTTGATTAGAATCTGTCACGTGTAGTTGCTTTGTTGGGATCTCAGTCAATTGACAATCTATTTTAATGGATCTTAATTCTTTAGCGTTGATTGTATTGCAATTTGACCGTGCTTGGTGGTCGATAGTGTTTTCTAGTTATAATCTGTAAATAAATAAACGTGTAGTTGGAGAGGATCGAAACAAGAGAAAGAATTGAATTTTATGCTTGCTTGTTGTTATTGATCTGGATAGACAAGAATTTCAATTAAGTTGAGCCCAACCGCATTGTTAGACTCTGATATTGTTTTAGACCTCTCAAGTGAAGACAATATTTGTTTGAGGTGGTTATCTGAGTCATCCTGTATAGGAGAGCATGGTTTGTGTCTGTGGTACTGTCTGGTTTCCTGTCAATTATGTCCAGTGATCTGAATTTTGTTTTTCATTTGCTTCTTGTGGAATCCAGATTTGATCGTGATTGGAAGAAGATTGAAGCATTTATTGGGTCCAAAACAGTTATCCAGGTAATTTTGATTTCTGAGTCAAATTCTGTCATGCTGCATATAAGAAGAACCTAGCTACTATAGGATAAGCTTTTGGATGCTTTTCTTTTTTTTTGTGTGTGTGTCTCTTCAGATGTCTTTTCATGTTAAATATTATGTTGAGGTTGTTGAAGAATTCTTGTTTCACAGTTGTAGCTTACTTTTATTAGATATTTTTAGGATTCAAGCATTGGACTCGTTTCTTGAATCTCCTTAGTTCGAGCTGTTTGTGACAACTGAAGATAATCATGGATCAGCGGTGTGTTCTTGGTATTAAGACATGTAAAGACTTGCCAGTATTTTCTTGTTACAATTACTTGGAATAGTACTAAGTTCACTGTGTGGTTAATTTTACATGTTTCATGGTTCTTTTGTCCTGTGCAGCTTATATATGATGAAAGTTATAGCATCTCATAATGTGAGTGAAAAAAATTACATGATGTGTTGGATAGCTTCACTTATCCTACGTCACAATCTCTGATCATGCGCATGCACTTGCTTGTAATTCTGTTAGCTAGTTGATTATGCCTCTCCATTCCGTTTGTATATTAACTCTAAGCAATCTTCATGGCAGATACGAAGCCATGCACAGAAATACTTTCTGAAGGTTCAGAAGAATGGGACAAGTGAGCATGTACCTCCTCCTAGGCCCAAGAGGAAAGCAGCTCATCCTTACCCACAAAAAGCACCTAAAAATGGTTTGTATAATGAGCAGTTCCTTCTTGTGTATGTTTATATATATACACTTTCTGGTTGGTGCTTGATTGTGGACTAATTTGGACTTATATCCCTTAATGCAGCAGCTCCTGTTGTATCCCAAGTTACTGGGCCATTTCAGTCTTCATCAGCATTACTTGAATCAGGGTATGTTTACGGGACAGATTCATCATCAGTGCTTGGAAACCCAATTCCCGTTGCAACTTTGTCTTCCTGGAGTTATAACTCTATGCCACCAGTTAGTGTGCCACAAGTGACTAAAGGTATCATGTGTCCCATTACATCTTTGCTAACACTTTTTTTCCCTTTTGAATATATGTAATATCATTTATTACTACTATCTATGTTGTTATTGTATCTAAATAATTTGGTTTTCTAGGTGATGTGGGATTGGCTGGACCAAACAATGTTCAGAATTGTTGCTACAGTAGTAGTAATGAAAGCACTCCGAGAACTTGGCCAGTTGGCGAAACAGTTGATCTGGACCACAGCAAACCAATGAGAGGTCAGTTCCTTTTGTTTGATGCATATTCATGTGGCAGTTAGACTTGAGGCATAATTTGGAATATATGATACTATCATAATCAATAGGAATTGTGTTCTTCTCATATATGTATATTTCAATATAGTTAATATTATTATTGGTAATGATACTTGTAAATTGTAGGTACAGTCTAAGATTTAGTGTTTGCTATTGACTAAAACCATAATGTTCTTCTAAAGTTGATTTCTGAAACTAGCCATGTCTTTGTTATCTGAGGTTGCAAGATTTTCTTTTAGCATTTTGCTTTAGTAAGGTTCTATAATGAGATATGGTTGGCCCTAGGTCAAGCTTAGTGAATGGTTCATGTCATATTATTGAACGATTGCATTATCACAAGAAGTTCTTGTTGCCTGCTCATGGAAGGGAACCTCTGATGGTTTGGGCTTAATGCTGAAAATGTGTAGGCTGCTTTAAGGATGTGAGCCTTTTTGTAGGTTTAAAATTTGATAAGTTTGTACTAGTTAGAATGTTTCCATCTGGTTGTATGTTGTTGTGACAAGATTCTAACAAGTGGAGCTGCATACAATTTGATGGTGCATGTCATGTGTTGCCTTGCCTGGGTGCTTACTATCTGTCTTTTAGCATCATAAAGCATGAATACTGAAGAAAGTACCTTAAGGAATAAGTGTAAGGAACGACACATATTCTGGAACATTTTATGTCTCATTCCCTGCATTGTTCATAACCCACTCCAGAATTTTTATTTTATTTTATGTTATACTTTTTTGTGTTAATAAATTAATTCTTTGCATGCTGCAGTTACGCCGGATTTTGCTCAAGTTTACAACTTCATTGGTAGTGTCTTTGATCCTGGTGCGACCGATCACATGCAGAAATTGAAGCAGATGGACCCGATAAATTTAGAAACGGTATGGTGTCTCCATTGGTGAAATGTCTGTAGTATATTTTCTTGGTCATAATAATAATGTTTTGCAGCGAAAAAATGACGTCTTGGAAGCTGCTAGCGTGCATGATTTTTCCCCCATTTTCTCCCTCTGCTCTCTTCTTTACAGGAGATATACTATTTTGTTCTTGTTTGGGAAATTGTACTTAATGTATTATATGGCTCTTTCCCAGGCATTGCTGTTGATGAGAAATCTTGCCATCAATTTGACAAATCCTGAATTTGAGGATCATGTAAGTGCTTTTTCTTGTTTTGAGCCTTATTTTTCTTTGCAGTTAACTGTGGTTCACTTGGGTTTATATGTTTTCTCAATGATGATCTGTCAGTTTCTTATATATATATACATATACACAAACACACCCCCCTTAGTTCTTCTCAAGAAAAGTTGTCCTGATTTACAAATCTGAACTTGTGGCACTCATTAGTATCATTTTTTTATCATTGGATATCTGGTGTCCAAATTTTTCTTTCGTGAATTTGGCTTAATTTTCCTCATAGTATTACTGGGATTGGTGTATTCTGAAACAACGTTTTCCTTCTTTCCAGCACTTGTTATAGCATAGGAATTTGAGTAATATAATTTTATGCATATCTCTAATTAATACTTATCACTCAATACAGAAAAAGCTGCTTACACTTTATGAGACGGACTCAAAGAGGGCCAAATTTGGTAGCTCATATGATAAGTTGCATATTGCTAAATCAGAAAGTGTGATCCCATCTGCATAAGAAGGTTATCAGAGCTTGCTATATATTGTAAGAATAATGGACTTGAGTCTCGAGACTCTTGCTGACAATGCCAGTGGAAGTGCAAACAGCGTTTTTGGTCAAGTTGCGGAAGAAGCCATAGTGATTGGAGTGATGTACTTATGTATATAACTATGTGATATAGGACTTAAAAGTCCGCCTAGGATGATTGGCTTGTAGTGTAGCATGTCAATAATACAATATCTTTTTCAGTTTATGTGTATATAATACAAAGATATCTTTGTTTATGTAGAATCCAGGGGGTGCCAAGTCTGTTTGTGTTCAGTTGTGTTCAGAGAGGCGTTGCTTGTATAGAGAGTTGAGTATCTTTGACTTATTGGTTGTATCCTGTAGTAAGATTTCTTGTTGAGATTTTTGCATGCAATGTTAGGAATTGTATGAAATATTTTTGAATTCCCATTTAATTTTAGTGTGTTGTGAGTCGGGCTTGCATTTATCTTTTATCTGGTCAAGTGAGCATAATGTAACACAAATATAGGGAAATCTTAAACGTTCGCGACACTAGCAACCGTGAGGGCGTCACAGATCGAGTTGGGAAATATAGCTCATTTGGCAAGCCGCCGCAAGGTCCCGCTCGAATGTACACTAACTTATAGATGCCAACAAGATAACGGCACTCAATTTGAAAATTTATATTTACTAAGTATTTTAAAACATTTTGTTGGGGTTAAACCTATTCTATTATCATCTCACTCTTTCCTAAACACGTATGTTTTGAAAACTTTGATATATAAAATTTAAATTTCCTTAGAAATAATTTCTTCGAACGCATCACTGGTGACAGAAACTAGCTATTATTTTTTTATTTTAAAAATTCTACTATTTATCAATTGCTATTTCGTAGAACTCTTTCCATGTAGAAACAAGCGAAAAAGGTCTTGGGGTAGGACTTCGTCTGCTGCAATGACTCAAAAGTTCGTTGCTATCAAAGTCTACTAGTCGTCAAAAACGATTTCTGAGAGCTAAAAGAGTTTCAAATCTTCAATACTGTGCATCAAATTTCACAATATTTTGATATTAAAAAGATATCTATATCAATTTTTTTTCACCAAAGTTTTTTACACTTCAATATATTTTATACAAAATTGGTGTAAATGAAATTTTCAAAGAATATTCTATGCATAATTCTTTAATCAAATTTAATTTTTACATTAAAAATATTATATCCTATCTATTAAATAATTATTGAAATAATAAATTTTTATATACATTAAAAAATTTAGTTTATTTTATATTAATATACTATTTATAACATTTATTAAAAACTTAAAAAAATACTAAAATATATTTAATATTATACTCATTTTAAAGATCTTAATAAAATATTTTTAACGATATTATATTTTTAATTAAATTAATTTATATTCCAACATCATTCTTGGTGTTGATGAATAGTGTAATATCAAATTTGGTGTTGCACCATTCGTCAACACTAAAAAATTGTCTTGGGATGATATAAATAGTGTTCACTGGAGAGCATTTGGACACCAAAATGATGCGTTTTGATGTCCCATTAGAGATGGCTCCAACCAATGGTGTTTTGCACCATTTTGGTGCCTTTTGGCGCTCCATCTAATGCGCCAAAACACCATTTTTGGTGTCCATCTACAGCAAAACACCAAGTTCTACTGTAGATGGACACCAAAAATGAAGTGATATAAATTAATTTAATTAACAATATGAGTTAAATTATTATAAAAAATTTATGTAGTTAGAAATATTTCATTGAGATATTTAAAATAAATATAATATAGAATATATTTTAATATATTTTTAACTTTTTAATTAGGTTATAAATAGCATATTAAGATAAAATTAATTAAATTTATATATATATAATTATTTTAATAATTATTTGATAGAAAGGGTAATATTTTTAATGCAAAAATTCAATTTGGTTAAATAATTGTACATAAAATATTGTTTGGAGATATCCTTTACACCAATTTAGTATAATATACGTTGGAATGCAAAACATTTAGTGCAAAAAAATTTGATGTAGATACCTTTTTTACACCAAAATAGTATAAAATTTGGTACACAACAATAGAGAGATGGCTAAGAGACAAAAATCAGAAGTGAAAAACAGAATAACGCTTATAGTTTTAAGAGCTACTGCAACCATAACCTGAACATACTGCTAAGTTCCGAGAAAAGTTAAAGGTTACCTAGCATTTTGAAACTTTAGCTTTTAGTTCTATAAACGGAACAGAAAAGAACAGATGACAATAAAAGCAACCCATTAATTACACCAATTCAGGCAATCACCCTCATAAAGGGCATGTTAAACCCATTCTCCATGTAATGAGCTGCATATCTCATCAAGTTTAGATGACATAACGCAATATACACAGAAACCACAGAACCCATTACCTAAACCTGGGACCCATGTCTAGCTCCTGATTATACATCCCTTGATTAGGGCCTGCTGCGGCAAAAGGGTGAACATGCTTTGAGTTTGATCTGAGTTCCATCTCAAATAACCTTTGCAGTGCCTCCGGATTGTTGCTTCCACCACCAGTGTCAGAAGCTGAAGATTAATCATAAAAATTATGTTAATTAGAGAGATCGATTTTCCAAGATATAGTTAAAACAGCAGTCCAGATGTGGCAGAAGTCTGGATGTCCATATTTCACATGCTTCAGCAAAAGAATAGGACCTCGAATTATCATGTCAAATTTGGAAAAGAGATGAAGGGAAACCTAGTTTGGCAGAAGGCTGAATTTGGTGGGTATGTTACCAAGAAAGAAGTAGGCGCCAAAAGTAGATGCATAATTTATCATTTGTTTGACAAGAAATAAGAATTACGCAAAGCTAAGATCAGAAGACATCAGTTATAAGTACAACAATTAAGTGCCTGAGCAACATGTTAAAGTTCAACCTAACCGGTGGGGTTCCAAAAGCGCCGAAAAAAAGCACAATATAGAAGCCCATCTCTGAACTAATCTGAAATTATTTGAAGGTATTGAAATAGTATTTATACTTATAACACCAAAGTGTTGAGCGTCTTTACCTGGTGGTCGGATTCCAAGACCAGCAAGATTTGGATGCTGATGACCAAAAGGGAAACCTGGAATTAGGTTCGCATCCTGCATAAAACCAGTCATTTGACTGTTTGAATGAGGACCATTGGGAAATCCTCGTAGTAGATGAGGCGGTGGAAAGTTTCCTGGCATATGCATTTGTTGAAACATAGGATGATGATGGGTGGGAGGATCAAAACCAGCCAATCCAGTGCTGGGGTGATGGAAAGGAGGGCGAAGCATATTTGCAGGAAATTGATGAGTTGGTGGAGGATCGTGATGAATGATGCTTTCTGGTGCCATGAACTTCATCTGGGAATTTATGCCAGCAGGATGAGAATCTAATGGATTGAATAATTGTCCCACATGATTCAATTGAGGGGGGTGGTTAAGCTGTACAGAAGTTGGTTGGAGATTGATATTATGGAATGGGATATCAGCATCCCTAACATCATAAGGACCACGACGGAAAGGTGAACCTTCTTGACCTCCTGTGATAGGTCTTTCATCCCCAAATGAAGATTTTAGAGCTGCTAGTTTCTCCGTAATGTCGACTGGTGCAGAATGGGTGGAAAACAATTCAGCTTTGGATGAATTCTTTAGGTGCTTCATTGGATCACCAAGAGCAATCAAGCTATCCTCTTCAGGAAGTCCCATTTCAGCAGACCCATCAAAGCTGCCCAGTTTAAGCCCCAATTCATTTCGAAGCTGTGATGAATCCAGCTCAGTTCGACTATTATCAAAACCTAACAAATGCTCTTTGAGGCTATCTGCTTTCATTTTCTCTCTCTGGTTTGACGCCAGAATACCGCTCTCATAACTTGTCCTGCTGGATCCTATCTCTACTTTAGAAGAATGTACACCATCATGCGTTTCCGAAGCATCATCTGCAGACCCAACTGGACCAGATGATGGTGCTCCTACTGATTGCAATTCTTTCATAAAAGCGGTGCCAAAAAGTGCTTCAAGAGTCAGATTCTTCCCAGAATTGGAAACATTCTCAGCCTTTGCATCTGTTGAATCATGAGGACCAGAGCCAATATTTGCTACTTCCACATTATGTGGGATCTCTGAAGATCTGATGTCTAGACCCAGGGAAGGCATCACATCTTTCAAGTCCGTTGGCTTTGTTAACAGTGAAAGAAGGTGCTGGGATGCATGATCATCGATATTTACTTTTTTCTGTTCAGTTTTCGCATCAATGCTCCAGCCTTGCACAGTTGGTGGCAAAGTCATATCACTATCAGTAATTTCTGATAGAATTGACTGTTCGAGATCTTCACATGTGAGGACAGCTGGTCTTGCTGCTGGTTTATTGATATTAATCTCAGACAAAAGCTCAGTGGTTTCAATCAAGGTAGATGCTGTTTTTGGTGCTAGATGCCTGTCCCCAAGTTCTGGGCTTTGGGAGGGAAAACTGGATGGAACGTGCCTTGCAGCTTTAACATCTGAAACCTGTGATCCTCCTTTTTCACCCCTAACAATTAGTGATAGCAAGTTGTTTGGCCTGCCAGATGACAGATTGGCGACTGGCTTCTTTTCTACGATAATAGGATAAAAGAGACGAAGTTGAATCATATTGCTTAACATTTAAGCACAAAAGTATTAAATTTAGCTAATATTTAAAAAATAAAACATTGCACTTTTTATGAGCATTAACTTAGTATATAGGATCTCATAAATTTGTGTAAGAGGGCTTAGGATTAAATCCCATCGACAGTAAGGTATGTGAGGTTTTTCGGTTTCATTTGAGCTGTAATGTTTAATGTATATAAAAGAAGCGTGAATTCCAAATATATTAAGTATACCTTCTTCAAGAAACCAATGGGCAAACTTGGAAGATTGAACAGCAGTGGGACTCCATGTGTCCTCTGCTTCACTATCATGATGCTAGAATCAAAAAAGATATTGAACAGCTTTAGATACTTTCATGTAAAAATTTCTGTTAATCACAGACCAGAAAAGGAACATTCAACCGAACACAAAATTGTTGTTATAGAATTTATGTCAAGAACAGCATTAGCAACATATCTATTCCATCTTTCATTTTGCCTCTCTTTATGACACCCAGGACAGCATCATATTCATTCATCAGGCTACAGAGAAACACACGAGCCTATACCCACGGCACAATTATAATTTTTATCTAGGACGTGTAATTAAGATTTAACATCAATATAGCACTAGCACCTAATCCTTAACACCTACAAGAAGAAAAGAAAACATAATGAAACTAGATTATTAAAAATTAGCAAGTATTAAAAACCACAGAAATTTAACACCATATTTAAAATTATCAAATTAGAAACAATGGTTTGGCGATATCCAAATATCAAGACGACTGAAGAATTTGCCGCTAAAAATTACAATTATTACCTCAATAATGCTATTGGAGCCACCACCACCATTTGCTGTCAACACATTGCCAAAAAGCTTATTTAGAATAGAAGATGGCTGATCCGCATTGGATTTGCCCTCAGTTTTATCATCGGTGACCTTCTCAGCATCAAGCTCTATCCCTTCACTTTCCTTGGATGCTTCAAAAGCTTTGGAAAGACCAGACATTTTGTATAATCGATCATCTGCAACCTTATTCTTGTTAGAAACATCTAAAGCTGAAGTCAACTTTTGAAATGTATTGGTCTCATTATTATGTGGAACATTAACATTTATACTTTCATGCTGACGACTTGAACTGATTTGTTCAGCAGACAGCTTCTCTTGATTATCGAATGCCCCATTTAATAAACGTTTGCCCTTTCCATGCAAGATGCCACCTTCAAGTTCAGAATTTCCAACCTGCAGAAGCCACAGAGATGTACAGTTGATAAGACATAGCAAAACAACGATTCCATACAAGTTACTTAACTCAGAGCATAAACTACAAGATCAACAAAAATCCGTCAATGAACCACAAAATTAAGCATTCAATAAGTACTGAAGTGACTCAAGTGTGGACAGCTGTCTGAAAATATAGATACAGGACATAAATGTAAGAAGATCTAAACATTAACGAGTCAATGACATAAATAACAATATTTTGGTTCAGTTCAAACTTTTTAATTAAGTTTTAGGTATTTTTTAAAACTTTTTCCAAAAAAAGAAAGGAAAAGGAAAGTGATGCCAAGCTGTAAGTATAAAAGTTCAATGTCCAACAGACAAGTCACTCCAGAAGACAAAGTTAAACAATAATAAAATTATGCAGATAGCATACCATATTTATTGTAGAAACAAGTTCAAACAAGAAAACCATATCCATGAGCTTAGACGAAGAAATTCACCTCCAATGAATGGGGATGAGCTATAGTTTTGGCTCCAATATTCTTTTCTAAAGTTGCATTTGCAAAACCCGGAGGCACAAGTGGTCTGGGTGCAGGTGTTTGTGTTGGAAGAACAGATTTGTCAGATTCATTACTTGGAACAGGCAGTGATCCAGGTTCATCAAATTGATTGCTTTTTTTTGCATCTCCCTCATCATCTTTGGAGTTTTCCATCAACGTTGTAATATCAAATTCATCCTTACACTTGTTTGTGTTTAGCTTCTGCTTGTCCTGGAATGCTTTTTGTTGTTCCTTTCTCATCAACTCAAAGGAAGCTGCGAGAAGTCATCAAACATTTAGCTTTATGTGCAGTCACAGACATAAAACAGCAATTCAGCCAGACTAGAGGCAAATATATCAGTTGCAAGAAGAGCCCCAAAAAAACAGGTCAGCCAAGCAACTAATAGTCTCTTTTACCTCTCCTCTTTCTCTCCTCTTCAGCTCTATCCTCACTTGTGCACTCAGAAGAACCAAATGTTTCATCATTATATGAGTCATTAGTCTCCCTCCTATTGTGAGGTACTGCCTGAAAAATATAGCACAAAAATAAATATTTACATTTAGGAAAGGTTTAATCAAGCATCATGATTCTTGTACTTTTTAACCAAAAATAATTTCTAGAAGTACTATATAACCTTGTAAGGACGAGGCGGATGATATGGCTCGTTACTCCTATTCAACTGATAGTGATCGTTAGCTCGAAACTTTGGAGCTGATGCCCCCATTGCATATCCAGACGGTCTAGCTAGGGAACCACTTCCAAGAAGTCCATCATGCTCAGGATTTTGCCAAGATCGCCGAGATTGGCCGCCATATCGCCTTCCGGTATCTGCATTGTGGTAAGGATAATTTAAGAGATCAGAAGATACCTCCCATTCATTTTGGAAAAAAGACAAACCACAACACAGAAAAATCTGGAACCATTAGAACAGAATAAGCCTGGTGATTGATACTTCAAATCCATGGAACAAGAAGAGCAACAGTTGAAAATAATCATGTTTGTTGCTGTCAAAGATAAATATGACTTGAATGCATACAATATTTATGGTGACATATCCCATAATCCTTTTGACAAAAAGGAAAATGCAAAATTCTATTAAGTGATATGCTAATTCTCACTGTTTTTATTCTCATAATCTAGCAATACAAGAGAACACTAACACTGGAAGTTCACTGCTCCATGCGAGGCTTCTAACAATCTCTCAGTCCAGAAAACATAGAATCTAAAACGAAGTCACTATGCAGAGCATAGTGAATTCATGTGAAGATAACTAGGATTCGATCAAATAAGTACTCCACAATGTATTTTCTCAAACTATAACTTCCTCATTGCTGAACAGAAGATCAACATGTGGCACTTCTACAAATAGATAAGGCACCTGGCATCTTGTTTCCATTCCCATCCATAGGATTTGTATACAACCTGTTCCTGTTTTAAGCAGGACTCTCTTACTCATTGAGACAAAAAAAAATGCAGTAAAAAGTTCCTTATATACATCACAATTCACCAGCAAAATTCTATTCTTAAATCTCTGGCTGAGTTGAAGAAATGATTTCATAGCAGCAAGTCTGAACGTACAGCTCAATTATTTACGCCCATTTACCATTTTCTGTATCAACCTTAGTTTTGATTAAGTTTAAACATATACACATAAACGGTCTAAATCAATTACTGACAACTAATCTCGTTCTTTCATTTTAAAGATACAACTAACAGATTGTTCATGGATAACCTCTAATCACCTTTTGCCCAAGTCTATAACTGATTCTTGCAGGCATCATATGAATAAAGTAACTTGATGGACATTGCTCACGACATTTCCAGTGGCTTAAATTAAATTTTCATAATGAGTTCTTAATTATTTAATTGAACCCCAATAAGGGGCATTCAAGGCTCCCAGATCACCTACATAACCACCAAGTTTTCTATATTTACCTTTTCTTTTCTTTCCTTATTTATTTTTTGTCCATATCAACCATTTTTTCCAACCGACCAACCATCTAAAAACAATCACAAATAGATTGTAGTTAACAAACTTGTTCAAATATAAATTCGCTATCATTATCAACTTGTTTTTAAGGTTTCCATCTTGAACAGATGATGTATCACATTAGCTGGATATTTACCATGCAATATTAAATAACTCCCAACTTGGCAGATATGGTGTATGCCTTTTGTCATAGAAACCATCAGGTGTTTATAGATAGTTTAATAACATAACATAGTCCAAAGAAAATGTGCCTTGCTAATGTGCATTAAAGAGGATTCTTACACCTTACCAGTAGCAAATAAGAATGATGATAAGATTCCCTAAGAATGTCACATGCAAACATTATTTAAACCTTTCCAGCACATCAAAAGCCTCAATTGCCAACAGAGTTGCCTTGCTAGAAATTCTTATCATGAATAAGTACCATGGTATTACAAAGAAACTAAAATATCATTCTGTAGGCAAAGAAAATAAAACATTTCACAAAAAATCATTTAAAGGGAAAGTAATATACACATAAATTCACATGAAGAGAAAACAGTTTATGCATCAAACATATCTAGGAGAAAAAATAAACAGTAAAAACCCCACCTGAATCCCAGTCAGACTGTGAGTCGCCATCTCTATCACTTCGTCCTGAAGATCGACTGTCCCACCTTCCATGTGTTCCCCGTGAATAGTTACCAGACTCTCCTCTCGTAGGTGGGGATGAGCCATACTCATTTCTCCTAAAACTATGCATCGACAAACTGCCAGAACCTTTTTGTCGGTCTTGCAAAGCATCTTCAAACTCACTAAACAGCAAAAAGAGGAAAAATACATCTTATTAAAAGCATCGTGTGTGGAAAATCATTATCGATTACAATATGAACACAATTCAAAGCTATATCGGATTGACACTCTACCTGAGAAGTGATTGATCAAACCCATTGGGTAACTTCTTGCAAACATCCAATTCACTGAATGATAATAGAAAATCTTTTGTATATGTAATTTTTGACTTCCTGAATTATCAACAAAAATTCATTATCACCAACCAACACACGAAACGAAATAAAACACACAACTAATAATTTAAACTGAAAAATTTTTTAAAAAATAAATAAAAGTAAAAATTACTCCTGCGAATCATAATTCATCTCAGCAGGTTGTTCCACAGCGCGCTGGTCTTCAATTTCTAAGCTCATTCTGAAAAATTCTACGAAAAGCAACAACAAAAACGATGACGCGCTGATGATTATTTTCTCTCAACTAAAAATCAAACCACTCCGTTGCACAAACCCCACAATATATACCAACGATAAACATCGAAAATTCTCTCTATCTCCACCAAGTCTAACAACCAGCTATATCTATTCACCCCTACACCCAAAAGAATCTGATAACCATCCTCCGATAGCACGTGTCCAATCAAATTCAAATTTAAAGCGAAGCTAAAAACCAGCTGATTTTCAAGCTATTCCATTCTCTGATCCACTAAATCTACAATAAAACCCGACCCGAACCGACCCCTACAAAATTGTCCCTCGACAGAGAAATGTATACGAAGATTAAATCACCAACAACACCACCTTCCCTTCCTTTCTCCTTCTAATCGAAACTACAATCTTGCAACCTACAATCCGTCAAGAAATATCAATCATCGTCGCCAGTAATAGTTTAATTCCTGTGACGGAAGAAAAAAAACTCCTAGCGAGATCAGACGGACAAAAATTCTAGGGTTTCGTGATAATCGAAGCAACTCCAAATACAAACTAGGGTTTTGTTGCAGAAGCTCTACCTGGATCCAGTCACAAATGGGGAGGAATTAGAGCTTTGTTTTTCGATCCGTAACATTTTTCAGCTCCGAATTTCCGATCGATCGATCGATAAGAGAGAGAGAGACAGAGAGAGACAGAGAGAGCGTGTGTTTTGTGTTTTCCGGAGAGAGATTTATTGCAAGAGAGACTGGCAAATTGGCTTCTCCTCTTACTGCTTGCAGAGACGTCGTTAGAAAAAAAAAAATGATAGAAAGAGATTTTATTTTTACCTCGACTAACTACACGCGCTTCTGTGGCTCGTGTGGTGCACGTTTTAGTTTATTGGCCCTCTCCATCGTCGAGTTTGCTTGAACAGACGCGTGGAAATAAAAGTAGAATGTGAACTGTGAAGAGGACAGTCTTTTCTCTCTCTTTTTTTTTTTTTTTGGTTTACTCCCGGGTGCGCGTGTTTGGATGATGTCAAGACACGGCTGCGGTTTATATATGTGGTAAATTTGCTGATTTATTGTTGTTGCTGCACTGTCCTGGTGGTGTTACTGTGTTTAAAACGACTGACTTGTTAAGTAATCAATGAGTAATAACCATTCATTTCTAAATCTAGTTATTAACTTCTGTTATTTTTCCGGGTGATTTCGAGTTTTGGGTATTGTTGAAATGGGTTACAAGTATATGTGATGGACACTAGCACTGTGAGTTAGCTTAACTCTCTCTACCATTGTTTTAAATTTTGTCAAAAATTGTTTTTAAACTATCAGATATTGTACTTGTAAATTTACAATGTTTAAAGTATACTTATTAAACTATGATTTTGAATTGTACTGGTTGATTGTAATATTATTATTATAAAATACATTGTTAACAAGTAGTTCTAAATGATGTGAGTTTTGGTAACAAGTGTTAATCAATAGTAAATAATATTGTCTGCTGCACTTTTAGTCATGATAGATCATAGATGTTCTTTCAATTGCAGATAATGAGAGAGTCGGACAGAGTGATACCAAGTAGCAACTAGCAACTATGAGTATTTCCCTTGATTAATTGGCACTATTTGCCAGGAAACTATCAATTGTGTTATTTAAGTTGGTTTGTGAAACAATCACCGGGCAAAACTAACATTTGTGAAAGTTAATAATGATGACATTAAAAAGCATAAAATATATCTACATTCAAGCAACTATTAATGAGAAACAATCTGCACAACCAGTTAATAATGATGAGATTAAAAAGCACAAAGTATAGCTACATTCAATCAACCATTAATGAGAAATAGTTTACAAAATTGCTTCTTACTTAAGCTATTATTGTATTACCTCTCCATGGAGATGAGAGTTCCATTTTATATATATTGTATGCCAAACTTTTCATTCACCTAATAATATAAAATAAATAAATCAATATTATATTTATCACGAGTTCGTTATTAGATAAGAAATGAGTAATTTTTCTAATTTATATATACCTTACAATCACTGAGTATAATCAAATTCGAAAGTTCTTAAAAGCAAAAACTTTATAAATTTGAAAGTTCTTCGAAAGAAAAGGAAACTAAAACAAATTCTTTAAAGAATAAAACAAAGTGTAATCGAAAATATACGAAAAGAAATTGCAGCAGAAAGGTCCTCACTAGTAGCTGGGTAATAAAGCCGGCTCGTGAGATAAAAAAGGCTCCTTATCCTCTCAACATTCACAGAAAACTCTAGCAGACAAACATCCCACAACCAGTCCCATAATTACACAAAACTCACAACAGAATCCCCTAAGTTGTACTTTTCGTAATAATATCCATAAGAAAACCATTTTCCAATCGCAGAATCTACTCAAGTAGCAGAAACCGGTGACTGTTAGAAAGAGTGAGAGAAAAGAACCGACCAAACTCCCATGGCTTGTCCGTCGCTCTTGCACTCCTCAACGTCGTCGTTTCACGGACAACTCCCCATTCTCTCAGCTCCATCATCTGTACGGACAGCGTACGTAAACCCTAGAAACGCAAATGGAGTGTTTTCAGTGAAGGCCGCGACAGGCATTGTTTTGGTGGATAAATCCGAAGCCGAGAAGACACATAGGCTCAAAACCACTTATCTGGAAAAGATTGTTCCTTTGCTCAAAGAGGAGTTCAATTACACCAATATTCACCAGGTAACTTTTTTTTTTTTTTTTTTTTATTTTTTTTTTAATTTTTAATTTTTATAATTATTGTTATTATTTTCGTATTTGTTGTTATACACGTCAATTTCACTGTTTAATATTTGCTTAGGTTCGTTTGAACTCTATTTTAGTGTTTACAAGAGACTATTTGTTTTGATCAGGTTTGTTTAGACTACTATGATATGTTGTTATAGTCTCAGAATCTAGTGATTAACATCATATCCAAGCTTTCATTTGTGTTTTCTGCATTTACATTTTGGAATTTGGTTGAGCTTGGGAAGATTTTGCATTGTGTAGGTTCCGAAGATAGAGAAGATTGTTGTGAATTGTGGTATTGGAGATGCTGCTCAGAATGCTAAGGGTCTGGATGCCGCGATGAATGACTTGGCGCTCATTACAGGGCAGAGGCCTGTAAAGACACGGGCGAGGAATTCCATTGCCACCTTCAAGATCAGGGAAGGTCAGCCACTTGGGATTGCTGTCACCCTCAGAGGAAATGTGAGCTTATTTATGTTACTCCATTGTGGTGTTATTTTAGCTGCTTTTTTGTGTCGTTTTTCTTGAAATGAAGATTTGCGTTTCTTTTGGTTACAATTATCTAGATTTGAATTGAAACTTAATGTGGCGATTACCATATTAGATGGCCAATCAATGCATTTGTTCCTTTGAATATATTTAATTAGTATGAGTTGTATATTATGGTTGGGGAGGCGACCAGGAGTGAGGGAGGAGAATGCTTATTAATCGTTGTAGTTCCTTATTGCAACGAAGAAAGCTTGTATGCTGCAGGTGTTAATAATGTCTCTGGTACACTTGTAGATATCTATCTTTTTCAACAACTGGTACGTTGGTGGCATTATCAGCTGTGCACTTTTTGTATTTCCCATGCCGCTGGTGCTATTGAGGTGGCACCAGTAACATGGCAGAAGTACTAGTGTTGTTGGTCACAGAGGTGGTGGCTGTTGTAGTAGTTGGTCAAAACTATGTGCTGCTTTAGTGCTAGCAGTGAAAGTTGTTTGAGGAAATAGCAATTTTTTGCATATAAAAGACTCACTTTTAGGTTGAACAGAAACAAAACTTTCAGTTCGTGACATATTTTTCACTTTTGCTTGGTTGGTTGAGTTTATAGGTCAATTAAGACATGAATTGATTGCATTTCAAAAAAAAAAAAAAACATGAATTGGTTGTGTGCTATGGTGTATTGGTGGTTGTATTTTGTTATTCACTTTGTTCCAAATCCTTTAGTTTGTCCAGAAGTATCCAATTCATGTAAATCAAGGGCTTGTGAATTTTATGACCATGGCCATATCATGCCCCTATGAGTTAACACAGTTGTTGAAAGGAAAATTTTGACATTGTCTGTGGAGATGTTGGCTATATTGATTGTATTGTTGTTGCTGTGATACAAGTGACTGTCAACGGACTTTATGTTTCTCACAATATGCTCTCCCCAGTGTGGGCTTTTTTTGTTCCAAACCATGCCATTTACGTATAAACTAACAATAAGATCATTCTAACGATGCATTGTTGTAGATAACAATGCTATGATTTATTATCTTATCGTGATTGCCAGAAGTGTTTATGTCTGCACTTACAAGGTTTTACAAGCAATTGCTGTCTTCCTCAATCCACTGAATTATAAGCATCTTTAATTCTTTCATTAAGTTCAATGAAATATATCTTATGCTGCAATGGTTTTTTGAATTGCATGGCAGCTGATGTACTCATTCCTAGATCGGCTGATCAACTTGGGGCTTCCTAGAACAAGGGATTTTCAAGGTGTTAACCCTAACAGCTTTGATGGACATGGGAATTACAGTATTGGCATCCGTGAACAGAGTGTGTTCCCGGAGATCAGGTATGATGCTCTTGGTAAGCCAAACGGCATGGATGTTTGCATCACAACAACAGCCAATACCGATAAAGAAGGGCAGAGGCTTTGGCTCTCATGGGATGCCATTCAGAGAGGGCGGTGGTCTGGCAACATTAATGCGCAAGAAGAAGCTGAAGGCTCATCACTTCGATCCAAAATCGAAGGGAAAGTCCCGGAGATGAGGGTTGGTTACTCTTCCCTACATACCAAGGGATCCTTTGTACCTTCCGAAATTACTTTGCCATTTGAAAGTTGTACCACCAAGGCTGATGTTAAATGGATTCTGCTTTTGGTTTTCAGATTAATGGTGCATCAATAGTTGCAATTCTTTTTGTTTTTTTTTTTTTTTTCCTTCTCCCCATGTATTTATATTCTCTAATGCAATGTAAAAGAAACTGTTTCACTTCCTCCTTTACATTTTTTGTTTCCAAAGTTGTAGGTTTCAAGTCTGGTAGTTGTCGTTGAAGTAGCTGTGAGTCAGTAGAGCGTCGTTATCGGGCTGCAGCATTTTTCAAAATCTTCGATAACTTCATCCATAATGAATAAATTTGAGCAGCATAGACTTTGTCTATTAATGAATAATGGAAAAAAATAACAAAAAGGTCAAAAAACAAACAGTGTGGGCATTGAGTGTGAGATGCTGTCACAGTGGCGGCAACCTATTTTATCTTTGCTTATCATGTAAGGTAAGCGTTCGATTCATGGGGTCACCAAATGTGATAGTTTCCCCCTCTCTTTAGTGGGGTCTTCCTCTTGTTTTTGGAGGTTCTAATTTCGTACTGGTTTCTCAAAATTTGATTCAGAGAGTCTAACAGTGCTATATGTATTTATAATGTAGGGGTCTTTGTCTCGTTTTTGAGAGTCTTAGTCTCAGATTAGTTTCTTAGAATTTGATTTAGAGAGTCTGACAGAGTGTTATATATACTTGTAATGTGTGTGTAATATGTCTAAAAAAAAAAGTAATGTTACATTACCCTAAAATTTATTTAAATTCATTATTCAAATTATTCAAATAATGTAATAAGTTTATGTGTAATTATTATATTATCAATACATCATTTTTTTTTAAAACTATCTATGCATCATTTTAAAATTAATATAATAACTACAAATAAATTTATCAAATTATTTAGATGAAATTTAACATTATTAAATAAATAAATATATATATATATATACATTTAAAATTGTGAACGAGCCCATAAACAATCAAAGCTATTTGGGTCGCTATTTAAAGACGTCCATTGTTATTTGTGGGCACTTCAGTCGCTTAAGGAGGCCCAAGATGGCACTTGACGGCGTGAGGCATACGCACGACTACGCTACTCAAAAGATAAATCCAAATTATGTTGTTACGCAGCCAATAATTGTCTGTCTAATGTTTTTTTTTAATGTAGTTATTAGTCTACTATTGAGTCAGATAGGCGGTACATGGTGGAAATAACTAACAAGCTGTTGTAAGAAATAAGAAGGGAGAAACGATTAGAGGACGACCGGCAACCCATAAATAGATATAGATGAAAGGGAAATGATTTGGTCTTATCAGGATTGCATTGGGAGGAGGAATAATATCAATGGCAAAGCCCTCAGTTTTCAGAGCGGAGCATAATCCCATGGCCCCTCATCTTTCTCCTGACCTTTCGATCTCCCGCGCTGGCGCTTCCTCTTCTCGCCGTCCCGATCTTGTTTTCATCGTCAATCCCCGAGGTTTCTTTCTTTTCCTTTTCTCTAGATTTTTGTTTTATTTTTATGAGAATATGTATGCAAATGCACGGACTAGAATTCTTGGTTATAGAAACTGCTTACGCTACTCGTATCTGTCCTTTTTAAAATGTCGGAGGAACCAAAGCGGTCTCTAATGCCAACTATTTATTTATTATTATTTGTTGAAAATGAAATTGGAATAGGTGCTAATGGAAAAACAGGCAAGCAATGGAAGAAGCTGCTTCCTTATCTTAGGTCTCGACTTGGTACAGATTGTAATGTGAGTTTTTTTTTTTTTTTTTTTTGGGAGCTTAATACATTCTTGACTTTGTGCAATGGTTGATTGCATGTATTATTTGCTTCCTATATAGTTTTTATTTCTTTCCTATGCCTCAAACAGCTTGTATCATGTGAATTTGACTTTGCTATGTGTAATGTTTGACCAAATAATTTAGTCTGGCTAATTCGATGCTGACGCAATCTTAAACTTTAAAATGGTAAGGTGTTATTTTGAATGACTATTTTTTTCATTCAAATTTTTCTGTTTCCGTATCTTTTTTGAATCGCTTGGTTGTCTGTTAAATTCCTGTTAGTTTAGTGTGGAAATATTAGAACAGTAAAAGTTGTTCTGGTTTGTACTTCATATAACTTTGAATTTGTGGCAACATTTTTACTGTAATACTTTTGTGCTTAGATCAACAACGTTGAATGTGTTGACATCAACCTTATCTCTTTTGCTTCGGTTTGGTTGTTTTGCTATGAACTGTTCTATGCTATTTATATCTCTGTGAATATTCTTGTTTGGGGGTTGGGTTTGTTTATTAGTTGATTAAAATTTGCAACTTGTGGTCAGATATGTGAATCTTTGACTTCTGGTCCTTCTCATGCGATTGACATAACTAGGGAGGTACGTATTGAAGCCATTCTTGATTGATCTTGAAGTTAGTTTAAGTTTGTTACAAAGAAATTGATTTTTGTGTGTATTAACAGTTTGATGGCTTGCAGGCTATAAGGGAGGGTGCTGATGCTGTAATCGCAGTTGGAGGTGATGGAACTCTTCATGAGGTGTGACTTATTTTGCTATTAAAATATCGTATTTATTGCAATTTTGCATGTATTGAACTATTCTTTGATCTGTCACCATATGGTTTGCTAATATGGTCTCACTGGCTGACAGATCACTTACCAAATTACCATTTTGGTAACTAGGTGACTTGCCACAAGAATATAGATTAATCATTATAGAGGGGAACCAATTTTTCCTTCAGATATTTGAATACATGAACTGATAATCTGTTGGCATAGGCTTGAGTTAAATTAAACCATGTTTTGGTCAAATATGATATTTGTTACTAGTTTGTTTTAACAGCTTTCCCTCGAATTTTGCATTAGATAAGCATTTGATATGATCCATACATTAGTTACAGGTAACAGGCTATCCACACTTTTTGTTGTGCAATCACTATCACTCATCCATATTGGTTTGTGATAAGCAGGTCGTTAATGGATTCTTTTGGGATGGAAAACCTGTTACTAATCATGATAGAGAGTCTACTCATTCAACTGCACTTGGTGTAAGTTATTGAAATGATATTCATTTGTTTTACTGAATGTTTTTGTCATTTTATATATATAGCTAAGTCATGTAAGTAGATATTTTGATTACTTGCTACAAATTTTTTGAGGGTAAATTTAATTATGTTGTCTTCACAGCTCATTCCTTTAGGCACTGGTTCTGATTTTGCGAGGACATTTGGCTGGTTAGTTGTCCTCTTCTATCTTGGTTTCATTTGGTTAACTTTTTGAAAATATATCTACTCCAGATTATGAGATATATGCGGTCATTTGATTTGTTAGGAAAAATGATCCTCACTGAAGCCATTGAACGTATAGCCAAAGGTATTTTGTTTACTTATCTTTCTCTTCACTTTATATCTTTAGGTCAAGTTAATATTGGAGAAGCTTTTACTTGTAAACAATTTGGTTTTCAGGGATAAGAATACGGATTGATGTTGGTGTTATTAGTGGAGAAGGCAGAGAAGCTCATTATTTTATTAATGTTGCTGACATTCATTTGTAAGGTTAATTTGGGAGCTTTTCATAATTGAAATTCTTTAAAAGGTGCTTGCTGGTCTAATGCTGCTGCTTATTGTTGAATTTCCCAGGAGTGCAAAGGCAGGATATTATGCTTCAAGATACAAGAAATATGGAAACTTATGCTACGTGATTGGTGCTTTGCAAGGTTTTCAGGGGCACGAAAATCAGAACATGAGAGTAAAGGTAAGTTTGTGACTTCAGCTTTGATACAGGGCATACCTTTAACTGAGTCTGCAGTTACTAAAAAGTTCATTTTCATGTAAAAGCATTTAGTTTACTCAATTAACTTGATTAGCCTCTCTGACACCACATTATTTTTTACATATAAGAATGCTAAATGCATTCATTTCACTTGATAAGATGTTGTAAATTTAGGTGAATGAGGGTGAGTGGGAAGAGTATTCTCAAGTGACAGCCCTTTGCATTGGAAATGCAAAATACTTTGGTGGTGGCATGAAAATTACTCCAAATGCTGACCCTCGCAGTGGAAATTTTGAGGTGGAATACTTCACCATATAGCTCCTCAGCTAAACACTATTTCTTTATTATAATGTATGTGAGTCATTTGGCCAGCATGCTTGACATTTTCTGCACACTTTCTTTGCAGGTTGTGATACTGCAGGACTTCAAGTGGTATGACTTCATCCTGAAACTACATAAACTGTACAGTGGAACTCATTTATTGGTGGAAAATGTAACTTCAAGAAGGTAAGATTTTAGAATGGTTTTATTTAATCTTTCTTTGACAATCAATCTGTATCACGCACCTAAAGTTTTATTTGGACCCTGTTGCTGCTTCTCTTGGATAGCAGTAATGTATCCTATGGACTAATTGTTTATAGACTAACTCTGCTTGATTTTCTAGATAATTGTTCAACTGCTGATGGACTGGTGTTGGGATTAGTGTGCTTGACATTGATATCATATCTCTTGTTTCTGTGGCAGCGTACACTCTATAGAAGTGGATGACATTTCGGGCAGTGGTAGCATTTTTGTTCAGTCTGATGGGGAACATTTAGGGTTTCTTCCTCGGAAGTTCTCTGTTTTACCTGCTGCCATCCAGATGATATGCTGAAATGAGCCAAGATAAACACTCGATTGTATAAAAGTGATGCACATATCCAACCAGCCTTGAGGTCCCTTTATTTGGCAGCGTTACTAGGGAAACAACAGACACATGACACAACAGAAGAAATCAAGAAACGCAAGAATATTTTGGAGTTTTCTCTAGAAACATGAAAATGAATTGCGTAAATTGAATTAACTAGGAGAGGTCAATGCTATATTTCATTTCTGATACAGAGCAATCTTTTCTTTGCAGTTGGTCATGGCAAATTGAAGATCCATATTGACCATTATTTGAAATTAGAAAATGTTTTTGGATTTGTCTAATTTGAATCGTGTAATGTACCCTAACCTCTGCTGTGATGCTTCCAAACAGAGTTTTGCTTTCTGTCGAACGAGCAGACATAATTTTGGTTTGACGTTAGAATAACTCCCATTAGAAGTAAATTACTGTTGTAAATTCATACAGCTTCCATCAATATGGCGTGAAAGGATATGAATCTATTGTTCTAGGATGTGTATCCTGGAAACTATACAAATTTTTTTCTTCTGCCTGCCAATTGGATTGGACTGGAACTTTGTGAATTTTTGCGAACCAGGTTTAGTGGATTAATATCTTAATCTGTGAGCATATAGCAGCCTGATAACCTCATTTGCTTTGTCTTCATGTTTTCTACAGTTTTAGTTGATTCGCAATTGTGTACTGGGAAATACTATCGCCTCACTAAAATCATGTTGTACTCTATTATTATTATTATTATTTTTGAAAAGATTGTGCTCTATTATTTCTTTATGAGCGAATTACAATTTATCTACCCAGTCTGAAACGCTAATTCAAAGCGGAGCTAACTAGTTTCAATATTATTGCAATTTACCCCCCTCTCGTTATCAACTTTCAGTTAAAATTGTCCTGTGAACAGTGAAAAAAAAGTAAAAAGACGAAAATGCCCTTGATTGTTGAAGTTGACGTAATTGACCGAATAAAAAATTGAAAAATCTAAAAAAATAAAAAAAACAAAAAACAAAATAGCAAAAATCTTATCCTTCATATGGTTTCTTCTCCTCAACATCTGTCGGTTTCTTCTCCTCAGCACCGTCGGTTTCTACTCCTTTATCAACACCGTCGATTTCTTCTCCTTCATCATCTGGGTTCATCTGTCGAGCCCAGATGAACCTTTTCATCCTTCAGATCTCTCTTCGCCGTCGCTTTCTTCTCCTTCATCCTCTGTTCGTTGGTTTCTTATCTCTGTAGGTAAACATTCCTTTCTTTTCCTTCTCTCTCCTCTCCTTTCCTCTCCTCTCCTCTCTTCTCGCCGCCGCCGCCTTTCTGCTCGCCGTCGGTTCTTCTGCTTCATCATCTGGGTTCTCATCGACGAACCCAGATGAAGGTTCATTTGGGTTCGTCGATGATTTTTAGGTTGATTTATATGATTTTTTTTGTTGTTTTTTTTGTTTTGTTTTGTTTTGTTTTTTTTTTTTTGTTCAGTTTAAGGTTGATTTATTTGTTTTGTGGGAGATTGATTATGTTGGCTTTGATTGATGATGTTTGGTTTTGGATTGATGATGTTGGGAGGTTGACTGATGATGGTTGACGATGTTTGGTGCCATTTTTGTGTTTCCAGGAGGTTGATTGATGATGGATGACGATATTTGGGGCTATTTCCTTCGTACGATCTGGTTTGGTGGTTGATTTTGTTAGTGAGAGTTGTGGTGGTTTGGTTGGTTATTGATGTTGAGGAAAAGAATGAGGTAATAGTGGCAGAGTAAGAGGAAGAGGAGGAGGTGATGTTGAGGAAGAGCTGGAGGTGGTCGACAGAAGGGGAAGAGCTGGAGGTGGTCGACTGGAGAGTTTTTTATTTAATTTTTTGATGAAATTTATTAAAAAAAATAAATAATAAGATCAAAAGACAATTTTACCCCTCATTTAGTTAACTTTAACAGAAAAATGTTAACGAGAGAGGGTAAATTGTAATAATATCGAAAACAGTTGCTCCGCTTGAATTAGCGTTTCGGTTGAGTAGCTAAATTGTAATTCGCTCTTTCTTTATAAAGCGGTATTCGAATATACTTTTCTACCTAAATCTGTTAAACTGACCGATTTGACCAAGAGTGGTGTTGACTGACGGAGCAGGTCTACGCGGCTGTTACGTCGTTTTAACTGGCTTAAACTGGACTTTGCGTTCCTGTGGCTCCTGCGACGTCGTTTTAGTTAGCTTGGACTTCGTTGTGGCTACCGTTTCTTGGAAGCTTCAGATATTTAAAAGATCCGCGGGAGAAAGTTCCACCTGTCAACTACCATTAACAACCATCCTCCTCTGTCTCTCTCTCTCTCTCTCCCCCCCCCCTCTCTCTCTCTTTGAATGGCTACCTTTTTCTCGTTTGCTTCCATCACTCCTACTCTCAAGTCTGAGCACCACCTCTCTGTCATTTTCCAGCCAACTCATGCCCGCAAATTCTACAGAATTCGATGCAATGCAGAGAACCCAACAACAAGCAAACCAGACTCTCTAACTCCCGACTGACAAATCATCAACCAAACCAGAGTCTGCACCCCAAAATGCGCTGCTCAAAATAGCCTGGTACGGCTCCGAGCTTTTGGGAATCGCTGCTTCCTTTGTCCGTCCCAAGTCCAATGTTGAAGCACCCGAAAGAGATGTCAAGCTGGCCAGAGATGGGTCAGGAGCCGTTGATCGTGCCAGAGTCGTCGAAACCATCAAGGAGGATTTCGCCAGATCGTATTTCGTCACAGGTTTGGCAACATTAGAATCCCACTTAATTTTATCGACAATTCTTCTTTTTGAGGTCTGGTTTTTGGTCTCTTTCCGTTAATTATTATATAAATACACATCTAATACATTAATGCGACTTTATAATATATATTCACATTTATTTCTTTATACAAAATGTGGTTTCAAGAATCACCGTTGTCCACTTTACCAGCTGCTGTTGTAAATTTCAACATCTTGACTGGACTGAAGTTTCCTTATTGATGGAAAAATCTTTTTAAATGTTAGGGAATCTTACTCTGGATGCCTACGAAGAAGAATGTGAGTTTGCTGATCCAGCAGGTTCCTTTAAAGGACTTGGCCGTTTCAAAAGGAATTGTACAAATTTTGGATTGCTTATTGAGAAGTCAAATATGAAGCTTATGAGGTGGGAGGATTTTGAGGTAAGATCATGGGATAAATACGTATGAAGGTACTATATGTATATTTAGCTTCTTCGGTTAAAATCACTTGTGACATGAATAATTGCATGGTGTTTCTATAGATTCTCTTTTTCTTTTTTACCGTATTCAATCTAATTGTATAGGCTCATTGAGTTTTCTTTTAATAAGGTGACATCAAATTGTATTTTGGGCACAGGATAAGGGGATTGGACACTGGAGATTTAGTTGTATCATGTCATTTCCTTGGAAGCCTATTCTTTCTGGTATGTGTTTTACACTAATTTTTGTTTTCGGGTATTGGTTTAATGTACAGTGTTTGTGAACCATCAAAAGCATCATCACACTAGATATATGCTAGTCACTTTTTCTTCCCCTTCTGTAAGAAATAACAAAGTTTAAACATGCATTAATCTGTTTTCAGCTAGAGTGTTATGGTCAAAACGCCTGTGTACAAAACTTGATATGATTGAACCTCGTGTAGACAAGATAATACGTTAAGCAATATAACCCCATTTTTTACAGTAGTATGCGACACCTAACTGGATTGAGCTGTGTTGCAGCGACTGGGTATACGGAGTATTATTTCGATATGGAAACTGGAAAAGTGTGCAGGTAATAGATCATAGTTCCAATATCTCTTTTTATATTTTTGACATGCTACTTTGGTTCACGCTAGGCTTTCATATACCTTAGGCATGTGGAGCACTGGAACGTTCCCAAAATGGCTCTATTAAAGCAAATTCTGAGACCGAGTCGAGGATTACATAAGTAGCTAGACTCAAAAAAATTATATTATATGCATTGCACTGAAATTTGATGAGTGAAAATCATGTATAGTGGTAAGGAGAATCATGTGAAAAAATATGCTTCTGCAGAGAATTGGGAGATGCAAAATACATTGTCACGTCAAAAGTCAAAGAGGATTTGAAGAAAGCTCATAGGATAAATCATAAATGTATACTACATGTATGGAGGTATATATTATACCTAATTTCTTAGATTAGTCGTCTCCATCAAACTCAGTGATCCATTTTAATCTGTCCCTCTGAAAATAATCAAAGAATTTGGGAACTATCAAACAAATAACATCACACAATATGAATATCTATATAAAGTAAATAAATGGATAGGTGATCTTCCTCTCCCTTTCTCTAATTTTCACTTTATTTTTGTTGGTTTTGCTAGATTTGAATTATGAAATTCGTCTTCAATTTTTTTTTTTTAAAAAAAATTCTCTTAATTTTTATACACAATCCAGTAAAATAGTATTTAATATCTGGACTTAAAAGTTTTATAATAATTTCTTTTCCTTCTACCTTCCACTCAAGGGAATTATTATCAACACTGCATAAAGTTAACATCAATACCAAGTTACCAACTAACGAGATTCCAATAGATTTGACAAAATAAAACGATCTAAATCGGAATAAACAACAATTTAATAAATAAAATATTGTCATAGATTATGGACAAAAATGACTAATGATGTAATAGTATCTTTCTTCCAATAGAATTCTGATTCCACCATAAAATGTGACTAGTCCTGCATTAATTATTGATCTCTAAAATGATGAAGCTAGTATCTTCCACCAAAGAAGAGACATGTAAGAAGATTGTTTTCAAGCAAGAACTATTCTATCTGACCTAATCATCTTTTACCAAAAAGAAATGTAACAAGACCCTAATAAACGTTTTTACACAGCTGACTGGCCCTAGTAATATTTCAAGTTTGAATTAATGTGTATGATCTTCATATTGTTCTTTCCCCACACGACAAGTCAGCCCACCAGACATCCACCAAGTTTGCGTAAATGTGGATATTTTTTATATGCTTCTTCCCTACACGGCGTGTCAACCTACAATACATCCAATGCCTGCATATGCATGAATACAAGTCATTAAGTATACAAATAACAGAAATATCTACAAGTCAATACCTGAATTTTGGCAGTGTTAGCAATTTCTTTAAGGGTCTTGAAAATTTTCTGTAACACCAATGTGGCAAGGAAATCTATCTACTTCTTTACCTTTAGCAGCCACCAAGACTTTTCACCTGAAAAATGAAAAGCAATTAGACAAAGAAATGTTGGTTCTTTAAAAATAGATGAAAGATGAAATTAGTATTACGACGACAATATAAATTTGACCTACCAACATATATGTATACCTTGCGAAATCTTTATTTGAACCTGTGCTTGTATATTTCACATTGGGTATGTCAGCAAGTCTCTCTAGACCCAATTTATCCCGTTCTTCATCTGAAAGCTTTTTGAGACATTCCTCTGTTTCTTCTTTGCTCTTACACTCTTTCATATACAAGATTGCCATGCATGAAATAATAACATTGCAACTTACATGAAAGGGTAATTTTGACCCTTCAGAAGTCAATCATTGCAACTTAACTGAATTCTTCACATCCGTTAAATAAGAGGGTGTAAGTGTTAGAATAACAAAAGGTTCCATATGAGTGTTTTCGTGGCAAACCTCAAGTGTAGGTGTAATTTTCCCTGTTTTTAAAAACGGGCTTCTTGTTTATCTGCTATCCACCGAGAAAACCAAGAAATTATTGATAAGAAAAAGGTGACAGTTACTGCAATTGTTCAAGAAAACTTTGTAGGCGCGTCAAGATTACAAAATATCTATGCATTGAAACAAAGTTTTTATCTATAGAATCTGAGATTGAATGAAGTATTTCCCTCTACTCCAACTGATCTGACAGACTTATGTTGCCTGCCTGGATGAATTTAATTGCATTGCTCTAACAGCCCTTGGTTAAGAAGATTGTTTCAGTAATCTCTACAATAAAGTCCGAGACCAAGTCAGGCAATAGACCAAGACAGCTAGAGAGACGGCACAGCGTCCACCAGCATCCACAGCCAGCTTACTTTTACTTCTTGAATTCTCGTGTCTATCTGCTTTTATTAGCTTGAACCATGTTCTACCAATGTCCGATAACCAAATTCAATGCCTTGACCCATTCCGGACCACATTTAAGATGGCTGGTCCAACCAGGATTACAAGAAAACCCCTACAGGAATGAAAAGAGGCCCACAACTCAGTTGCTTGAATGTATTAGCTGGTCTGCGGGTCCATTTTCTGGATCCGTCTTCCGAGTTGACAGTGATGTAGATGCATACCTAATAATTCCATCGAAGTAGCTGGTGGTATGGGTCCATTCACGAAAAACGGATAAATATGGGGCTGGCAGTGATTGAGACCGAGGTTGAGGTTCCAAGCAAAGTCCATTGGATGGATCGATGGTGATAAAACGAGTCCATCAAACCGTAAGGGTGTAAAAAGCCTAATTAATGTGTTGACATTATGCTACAAAATTTCTTCACTGAAAGAATGTTTTCCACGTAAAGCTAGGACAATTAATTACAGTTCCTATAAGAATGATGAACAAATATTTTTCAATTATACAAATACATCCCAATATGAGGCAGGGTATATCTATAAATAAATATAAGGTGATATAGAATGCAAATTGTAGGTTTCTTATGATTTAAGGTGCCACAAGAATACTGAAAGTTATAGAAGTAGCAAAACAGACTTTGTAAAACTTGGGTGGAACTTGAAAATTGTCAGTCACCTATTCTGAGAGGGCAGCATTATCTCCACCTTGTAGGATTGTTGTAACTTCTACTGCTATCACCTTCGCTTCTGTCAGAAGCCCCGTCACCTGATTGTTTATCACCTAATCTTTTAATACCAGGGTTCTCTTCATGATGTGAATGTGAAGGATCTCTTGCAATTCGACGTTCCTGCAAAATGAAATACAAAATTGGATAAGACCAAAAGGGAAAATAGATCCAAGGATATAGGTCACTCTAGTTTCTTGTGCTATTATAACATGAATCTTGAACAAAATATATTGGCACTTACTTCACGGAAACAACAAGTCATCTGCCTCAAGCATGTGATTACATGCCCCTATTTTAGGCCTCTTTGTTGCATCAGGATCCACACATCGGAGGGCAACCAACAGGACACGTTTAAGTGCCTTTGAAGAAGGCATCTCAGGGAGCTTAGGATCGACTACTTCCTCATACTTCCGATTTCCAACCATGGTTTTTAACCAATCAACCAAATTCACCTGCAATGTTTAGTTTTTTTCCAACTTCTAGTCAGCAACAGGAATTCAATAAATTGGTGTAAGCAACACTTTACATGTCAGGATTCAGGACTCACCTCCCCTTGAGGTCGACTATAATCAACTGGGTTTTCTCCCAGAAATGATCTCCATAATGAGGATACCAAAACTATAAATGTCACTCTTTTCATTCAGCATCCCAGTGCATGCATATTCTGGAGCAACATAACTACAGAAACCAACATTTAAGATTTAGTTTTCCTACTTCTAACAGGGGAAAACTCATTAAATATGAGCATCGCATTGGCAATATTATATAATAGAGTTGAAACTATGCAGAAAAAACATAAAAAAAAATGCCAAGACAATAATTCAACTAACCCAAATGTTCCCATCACACGAGTTGTTACATAACTCCTCTCTGAACATAAAAGCTTAGCAAGCCCAAAATCAGAAACCTTAGCGTTCCACTGCCAATCAAGTAATATGTTACTAGATTTCACATCACGATGAACGACCTTAGGTTCAAGACCCTCGTGAAGATAGGCCAGTCTGTAAGAAAAACAACAACAACAACAAATGATTATGAAAAACACAAATCCCCTGAGTGGCAATATCAAGCACCAACTCTGATACATCACACGTGTAGATAGAATTAAACTTAGAACACAAATCGTACCCTTTTGCTGTTCCCAATATAATGTTCATACGAATATCCCACGTCAAGGGGCTCACATCCCCAACATCCCCATGAAGCCATTGATCCAAATTGCCATTGTCAACATACTCGTACACAAGCATCCTACAAAGCAGAACCAGTCCAGATCACAAATTACTTCTCCACACACTCAACAAACACCATAACCTCAGTCACTACTTTAGGAAAACATTAATCAGTTGTCCAAACCTGTATGCACCCTCGACACAGTATCCAAGCAATCTCACAAGATTCTTGTGTCGAACACGCCCAATTGCTTCCACCTCCACTTTAAATTCCTTCTCAGCTTGACCCCTAATAAGATACAAGTCTCATAACTGAATAATACAATTTAAACAATTATGATTTTATCAACCTTAGACTATATTACCAAAAAGAAGATTTAAATGAGCAAGATCTTCCTTTTTTCCCCCTTTATTTCCAAACAGTGAAACAAAAATAAAATCAAAAGAAAATCCAAACACCAGACTGTCATTAAATTTCAACCACAATCAATTGCCTAAACAAACATAGTGACACATACCATACAATTAAATCTACCCATCTTAATCACTATAAAGACACAGTCAAATGTAACTATCACTAGTACAATTAGCTTATTAAAACTGATTCCTGATTTAATTATTTTCTTGTAGCAACCAAATTCAGATTAAAAAAAAAAAAAATTAATTCTAAACAAAAACGAAAAGATTTTTAGAAGCACCTGTTGTTTAACAAATTCTTGACAGCAACTGGAGTGCCGTCACTCAAAACCCCACTATACACAATCCCGTATCCACCTTCACCGATCACATTCTCTTCACAGAGCCCATTAGTGGCTGCCTCAAGCTCTCTCAGAGTGTACCAGCGGCCCCACCCGAGATGCGAGACCTCCGGGCCCACACTCCCGCTCCCAAACGACGCCGTTTCGCAGGCACTCCCCGTCCCTCTGCACTCCCCGCTCGACTGCGGGTCGGAGAACACCACCCGGTGCTCGATCTTGCCCATGTCCACCTGAATCTCCGGCACCGGCGCCGGATGGTGCACGATTTCCTGGATTTCCTTCGTGATTGGAGGAGTCGTTCGCCACGATCTGCTTGAACGGCTGCTGCTGTTGCCCACGGTAGTCGTTCTGCTTCTTCCGCCGAGACGTCAGACAGAGAGAGAGAAGAATAGAGCGAGAACTATCAGAGAACCGAGTAAGATTCCGATGACCAACCCATAGTCGAAGCCCGAAGATTGAGGTCTTTCTTCGAGAGCTGCGTGTTCACAAACGCAGCGTCGTACACAGACATTTTTCCTTTTGTTTTATTATTATTATTCTTTTGTTTTTTTTTTTTTTTGGTTGTGGAAAAGAGTAAGCGAACAAAAAATGATATTACAAGTTGGTCGACATGGTTTTAGAGGAAAAGGAGTAGAAATTTGAAGATTGGAGAGAGAGAGAAGATGGGTGAGAAGAAGGCAGAGTTTGGTTGTAGTTACTTTTAAGTGTTAAATGAGCTGTCTGTTTTTCTCTAGCTGGAACACTCGCCTGTCTACAAGTGCTTGTATACGGTCAAATGGCGTGGTATGTTTGTTGTGTTCGTGATTATGCGCTGCCGTTTCCATCTAAGTGATGTTCTGAATTGGGACCCATTCTACTGCTAATTTCATTAGAGGGTTGAGCGTGACCGTTACAAAGTTTATGTTATGTACCGCCACTTGTTGAGAGTGTACTCCCAAATTCTCACTCAAATCATTTCTAAATGTTGTTGTGGATATCGTAATATGAAAGTAGTAAAAGAGAGATTTTGGATGTAATGGATGGTCTAGTGAAAAAGCACACCCAATCTACCCATCACATTGCACGTCTAATGCTCACTCCTCACATCTTTACGTGAACAATTCTCTCGATTTTTTAAAAATAACAATTCAAGTCAAGCTATTTGAGTCCATTTAATTGATATCGACAGTAATCTATCTCACAAAATGTGACAAATGATAAACAAAAAAAAGGTAAAAGACAGATTTTCAGTATATGGAACAATATTACCATGTATGAATGTTTCAAGAGTAATGTTAAACTTTCCAAAAATTTTATCCAAATTTATGCTTAAATGATATAGGATATGAATTGTCAAAAATTTTGTAAATTATGAAATAATTTGATAATTAATAAGATCTTGATAATTAACATATCATATTATTTGAACATGAATTTAGGTGATATTTTTAGAAAACTTAGTATTGCTCATGTTTCAATGGATATTATAATATGGAGTAATGTTAGACTTCTTAAATTTTTTACCTAAATTCATGTCCAAATAATTATAAGATGTTGATAACTCAAATGTCACATTATTTAGACATGATTTTAGGTACAAAAATTGAAAAGTTTAGCATTGCTCTTTAGAAAATTGGGGTATTATATGGAAAAATCAACCTATGGATATGGTATTCGTGATAGGAGTGTTTTGCTTGGTGAAGGAGGATAGAAGCACAAATGGCAAGAGTTTGAAGACTTTGGAAAGATAGGAAAGATGGAGTGGTTTGGCTTGGCTTATTATTTGCTTGTGAATAAAGCCATTCTGTGTGATGATTGCCCACTTTAGGCACATTTGGCAAATTGCTAGCGTTCTTTTGGAATCTTAAATTATGTTCTAGTGAATCAAGACAAGATGAGGAAAAGGTCTTCCAAAAAATTAAAATGGATGATAATTATTAATGGTTGAAAACCAACAAGAAAGACTTGAGTAGACAGCATTATGAAAAGCCACAGAATTTGATAATGATTTATTTTTTGTTTGTGTCCCAAAGACAGTTGGGCTTACTTGGATCTTCAGTAAAGGGAGATTCTTTTTTCTCTCTCTTTGTGTCACTAGTGATTTCTCTTTTGATTAGATCAAATCAAAGTGTTATCATACATACATTCTAAGAATTAATTAATGGGACACGGAAATCTTTCACATGCAATCATAATAAATAACGGGTCCTTGCCTTGCGAGTTTTGATTTATTGAAATTGGTCAATCAATTTCCTTCGTATTAGTCACCAACATAATCGATAGGAGTCAAAATCACATAACGTGGACAATGGACTAGACCACCACCACCACCACCCTCGCCATTTGTTGATACTCAAGAGTCGAGAAAGCAACACTTACCTGTCTATTGAATAGCGATGCCAGCTTTCGTAGCAACAAAATTCATGCCGAGCAGAGCTACTTGACGCGGCAGCCAGAATTGGAATCTTTACATTTTTTGGAACTTGCAGGAACATAACTACTAACATTTCGTTTAGATGAGATTACGAAAGTGACTTTAATTTATCCACCACCACCATTACCATTTTCTATAAGCTCTAATTTTTCATGTTTCTAAAAGAAGAGGCTGAGTTTTAGCACATTCCAAATACAAACAAATTCCATTCTTAATTCATCTCGATATGTTACGTTCACCGACGGATTCTCTGGTTCAGTGAGAACAAGAAAAAACAATTACTTGCATTTAAAATGTACACTGAAAATTGAAATAATCATCAACTAACATTTTTACTCAATTTAAAAAAATTAAAAAATGCAATGTCCAAGATTCAACTTGTAAATGACAGTAGCCGGCTGTTGGCATCTTTGACACAGCCCCCATGCCTCTTGGTGTGGATTCTACACCCATACCAACATCTTCCCACCAATTTGTGTGGATAGACTCCCTACTCACGTGTGAACCTCTCCCCAACCTCCGTATGGGTCGATTCCTTCCATATGAGAACAGTTCTTCAAACGGCACCACTAATGTCTCATCCCAATTAATCCCGATAATCCCTTGGGCCAATTCCAAAAAATAAAAAATAAAAAAATAAAATAAAAATAAAAACCAACCCTGCAGATGACAAAACCCTAATTATTCTCCAAGCAATCCACTATATGACTTGATTATTTTGAAAAAAGAAAATATTAGATCGTGAATGCGTGTGTGTGTGGCCGTGACTGACATTAAGGTTTTGCAGAACTAAAAAATCTTCCCCAATAACAACACAAAAACATCAAGAATTGTAGAGGATTTAAATTCTATAAACATAAACTCATGCAATCATAAAATACATTACTTCCCCTTCCACCCCTCTTCTCAGTGAATTGATAGAAACTGAGTTCTTACTATGAAAGTGCTTTAGGTATCAAATACAGAGGAATGTAAGCTCGAAAAGAACTCGTACAGATATTGTAGTATTACAGGTGTGGCCTCTCATGATTGCAGTACTCCATCCATCGCAATAAAACTACCAAAAGCTAAGTAACAATCCATGTCTGGCCGTATCAGTCTACTTTCTTGTCAGGTGCATCTAGTGCAGCCAATCTTTCAACAAGAGGAGGATGAGAATAGTGATATGCTGAATACCAAGGATCTGGATTCATGGTTGACAAATTCTCTTCCTGCAAAACCAACATATCCCCATCAGTAAACCAGCCATCTCTTGTCACTACATTTCACAATTAGATTCACTTAGGCCCTTCAGAGATTTTGTTTGGAGTGGCTACAACCATATAAATAATATATCATGCAGGTGGGGCATGAACTCATTGACAAATTTGTTTATATTCCTCCATGGCATCCCTCTACTTCCATCAACAAATCGTCAAAGAAAAGAAATCAATGAGAAGATAATCAGGTCTAAATTATTAAGACTAACACAAAGCAGAAAAATCTCAAAGAGATTGACATTACAAAAAACATATTACAAGAAATCAACAAAGTAAAAGAAGAATAAGAGGATTAAGCAACAAAGTAGTTGAAGACATAACTACAAGATATTAGATGTTAGATCCCCTAAAGTTTAGACATATAGGAATGTAAAGGCTCCTTTACCAATGTTTCAGAGAAATGGGAAAAAGAAAGGGCAGATCAATTCATTACAATCCATGGAGGGGTAACAGTAACAAAATACCTGAAGTCTCACAAGACCAGCACGTAGAGCAGAGGCGTAACCAAGCTTCTTGCCAAAGGCATCAGCCTGCATAGTATAGATACATCAATTTCAAACAAGATTCAAAACAACATCCAGCAGAGAGAGGAAAAGAGATTAAAAGCAAACCTGAAATTCAAAAGATCGGCTCACGAGATTAAAGCCAAAGTTTGTAAGGTGTTGAATTGGTATTACAGTATGCTGCAAACAACAAGGTCAGGGTAAACTTGTTATACAACTCCTATGGTATTACTACCTTTCTACACAGCAAAAGTTTTCAGAAGTAAATTTCAACAGATCAACGAAAAAAAGGACTTAAAATGTATTTGAATAAGTACCAATACATAGTAGGGATGCTATAGTAGTAATGGACTAAACAAATCTTAAGCCAAGTAAAGAATTCTTCCTTCTCCAATTTCCACTTCATTATCTCCCTCTCGGGATAACATTATTCACTAAATAACGCAACAGAACTAAAATTATCATGTTATACCAGCACTTCTTGCACTAATAGAGGATGGAGAAATAGCCAATAATACATTGCCTCATTTTTGCAGCATAAAAACAAACAGCATAAAAATATACTCTCTAAGAACTAAATCCTCTAAAGCTTGTACTGACGAGCTGGATTATTTGTAGATTTCATTTAAAAAATCTCCTTCCATGAAAATTACTAATACCTGAAAGATGATGAGACCAATGATTACGGGCTGCGTATCAAACCCAAAACTCTGAAAGAGATCAGTTGAATTCCTCACAAGGGTATATCCTCCAAATTGCAAAAATGTAAGAATCTGCCAGTATGAGACCATCAAAGCAATGCAAGAACATCATTCTTTTTCTAAATTAGTACAACATGATAAGTCATAGTAAGAAGCACATATATGTTATGTTTATACACAAAAACACACACACACACACAGAGAAATTATCAAAGTTCTGCCTTGAATTTATGAAATCTTTTGTCTTCTAGACTTCTAACATAAAAGATAACAGTTCACACTTTGTTAAATTCAGTACATCTTGAGGAGTTACACTGTTACGGACTGTATATATAAAAGTATATTATGATATAGCATACAAAACAAAAGAAATAGAAGAGAAGTTACAAATATATGATGTGCCTATAGCAACAACACCAAATGATTCACAGCTCATATGCTCCAATGCTTTAATCAGATATCAGTTGCATACATGAAACTAGATCTTCGAGATTAAGACCAAAAGACATCAAAAGAGAAGGACACAACTCCCTCCTTTTCTACCATAAATCATGCAACATAGTGATGTTTCAAATATGCAGCAAGTTTAGACACTACTAATCAGCACTAAGGGATCAAGAATTTTTAGCAGAAAATTAGGGCTACGTTTGCCACTATAACATAAAAGTCCAACACCATATAATATCAAGACTGAAAGGGTCAAAGGAAAAAACAAACAAAAAAATAAAACACATGGGAGCCTTTACAGAGATGAATTATATCATACCTGAAGGGTAATGAAAGAGTACATTGTATGATTAAGTTTCCAGTGCCCAAGCTCATGGGCAATAACAGCCACAATTTCCTCATCATTTTGCACTGCAGAACATCACAACATCACATAAAGATTCTTCCATATTACAAAGAGAAGCATGACACTTTTTACAGATAAATAATAGGAGGAGATAAATTTACATTTGGAGCACATTATCACCCACATAGCTGCAAATTAAAGCATGTAAGTCAACAAATGCAGGAAGTTAATTTTTTAGTCTGACTCCTGCAAGATAGAGGAAAATGTCTCTTCTGGTAGTTCATGTGTTATACTAAAATAGATTCTCAGCACCCAGAGATCTTATTTAATTTATATAAAGGATCAGCATTGTGAACTACTACATACATGTTATTCAATGTCCAAATATAAGAAATAGTTATGTCACAACCCTGCTCAAAAATACAAGAGATTCAATTAGAAGTCTACAGCTGAAACATGCCATTGCTAATTTAACCCGCTAACTTGAAGATAACACCACATAAACTGTTCCAGCCAGCAATCAGCACTGACCTCCCCAACAAGCCTTTAGATTTACATTGATGATATCAAAACCAGTATAGCAAATATGATGCATTCATGGGAAAAAAATAATTGAATGTAAACAAGAAGCAGCAATTACTAAGCATCTGTGTTTCATAAAATTATGAGGCCCATCTTCAAACTGAAACACATTCTTACCTGCTGAATCAAAGTGTCATAAAGTACGATTCGCTTGTTCTTAAAGAATCCATACATATAGGCCTGCAGAATGTTGACAAAAAAACAATTAAGAACACACTAAATATTAGCACATACATGGTGAAAAACAACACAGAAAAATTTTCTTTTCAATTATTCTGAATTTGGTAACGACTCTGAAATAAACAATGGTAGCACAACCTTTCAGTACTGCAACTACAATGGCATGAGAATTACCAACTTTTTGACTCATAAATCTTATAAATTTTTGGGTGAAAGATCCACCCCCTGTTTCATATAGCCAATTACAGCATTAACAGGTTTTGCAGAGACAATAATTGAAAGTATGCAAATATTCCAATACGTAGACAGCAATGGTATACTACCCTAGAAGCAGTTAAAATAGATAGTATAAAGAAGTTCAAGGACAAAATGAATTCAAGGCAGGCTCTATTCTTTTTGCCTTGCATCTAATTTTTATAACTGCAGTTTGTTGAAAGTATTATGTCAATGGCTTCAACCCAATATATATGGAAGTTTAGAAATCCGTAAGAATTTACAAATAAATTTTATTCTAGTTACCCAATCCATTCAAATTGTAAGTTAATTAACAAAGGCAGATAATGCAATACATGTACAAGAGTTAAGTACTTACATTGCTATGGCTTGACCTTGTGGATCCATCAACAACATACAACTTCTTTAAGGGAAACTTTTGAGAGGAAGCAAGATTCTCAATCTTCTGCTTAAGTTCTCCTTCTGAAAGCTAGTTCACAGCATAGACAGGGTAAAGAAAATCAACTTCTAAAAATATTAAACACGTTACAAATGGATTATTTGTGAAAAGATCATAAATACTTACAGGGGTGAACTTGTTAAATAGTGGGGCTATTAATATAGGGTAAATTGTCAACATCACAAGAGAAAGAACAAGCATAAATGCCCAAAGATAGATGGCCAGATAAGGACCTCCTTTCTGCAACAATGCAATTAACATTTACCATAATGAAGGAAAAAACACTTAGAAACAAAGAAACTAGATAACAAATAATAAATAAAATATGAGTTTAAAATAAAGCTAGCAATTTTTCTGATTTTAAAAATTCAATTGAGAAAAAACAGAGTTTGTAAAATGACAGCAACCTTACGCAGTTATGCTGCATATAATTGCTAGCTCTGTCAACACTAGCAGATTATCATACCTGAACTATTATGATGATTGCAGAAACGATAGGTGGGCCAAGTATGATAGCAAGGAACATTCCTTTGATCATATCCCTAAAATATAACCATATTGTTTGCTGTAAAACAGGCAGCAATAGTCAATAAGTCAAAAAGAAAAGAAAAAAAGGAAAAACAAAAACAAACAATGAGAAAAGTATACCAGAAAAAAAAAAAGCAAAAACACAAATGTTTATTAATTTGTAAGCAAGAGAAACACACAGAACTGAGAAAAAAAATTAAGTGAGATGCGCACTTTGTTAAAACCGTGGCGGGCCCTCAATCACAAAAGTTGAATAGAGAGAGAATGGTAAATCAGTGATCTGCACAAACATTTGAAAACAAATGATCAATACAGCAGAGTGGAGTGTAAGAGGTATGAATTCAATGCAATTTTTTTATGGCAGGAATTCATATAAGCTCACAAAATCATACTTATGTAAATTCACTGCTATCTCAAACTACTAAACAAACTTTACAACATATCAAGAAGAACATTATAACAATTAAATATAGATAGTGACCTGGATGAGAAAAGCAAATAAATTATATATACTATGATATGTTCATTTCCAGAGAAAGGGATTATTATTATCATTATTTTTGCATAATATGCACAATTTCTAAGTAGAAGAGCAACAAGGTAACTAGGAGCAATTTTAAGAAATGATTAGAAATGACATCTTAAAAATTGGTCTTGGATTGTAAAGGCAGGCTAAACTGGCCAGGCCTTTCAATGTAGAGCCACAAAAACATGGGTAGGACATTTCAAGACATTTTATAATTAGGAACAGTTTTCTTGCATCTTTGGCACCCTTTAAGCAGTATCTATCATGTATGGTTATAACTACATTAATAGGACATAACACACCCAAGTATGATCAAAATCAAGGTCAGCTGGCTCATAAAGAAAAAGAAAGTAGAGGAAATTAAAGCATAATCAGCAGGTTCATCATCAAATTTAACAAATTTAATGCCATCTGTCCCCCATAAGGCCATAACTACATTATAATAAGATGACCATTTAAAATTCCAATAGCAACCTCATTCAATAAGTTAGGGATTCAAATATGCTTCAAAGACAAGCACAGTCTAGCCAACGTAGTCTGTAAATAACTATTCAGGACCACTAAAATTTCAAGGAATGGGAAAATCCAACAGGGATGCTGTTCATAATTTCCATCCTCATATTCATCCGGCAAGCTTCCTACTTCCGTTACTTCGTGTCCATAGTATCATCAAATTCAAGTTAAGTTAGTTTTGAATAGTTGATACATATAAACATCAATAGACATCCTAGGCTGAATCCACCTGCATATTCTACGTTTTGATCATACAAACAATAATATAAGGAAATTGTGCACAGTAAATTCATAGATGATACTGTCACACCTGATCAGAATGTGAAAACACAAAAAACAAATATGAAATTATTTTAAAAGCTAGACACCTTATGCACCATAGGGCACACTACCTACAGCTAAAATGAATTTGCATAGTCCATAGCAAGAACAAAAACCTATTTATCTTACAGGTTATACAAAAGATTTCAAGTACACACCTGTGACCATAACATCACACCAGTCAAAAAGGCCAGGGTGTGCAGTATTTCATTTTCTGCATTAAGCCCAACTAGAACCAGAAAGTTTCCTGATTTCTGCAGTCACAAGAAATATTAGATTGCAATAAAATAACTTCAAGGAAGGATCACAAACACCAAAACCAAAGACTCACCTTCCAAAACCAAGGCAATATTCTAAATAACAAAATTGCTGAGTCCATCACTACAGTCACAAACTCATGAATAAAATGAAAGTAGCTGGAAGTTAAGAGAGACGCATCAGTGTAAACATCCATCAAAGATAAAAATAACAAAAACAAAGTATGGACAAATATCTCAAATGCCAAAACAAAAAAAGAAAGCTTGAGGATTAGACAAAAATGGTGCTGTGGTAAAGAATCAGTGGAACGGTACAGACTGACCTTTTATCAAGGCTATAAGCGCGAGCCTTCTCAAATTTCTCTTGGCTAATTACCCCTTCCAAAGTTTTCGGTAGTCTTGGCAGTTTGTGGGCAGCATGTTGCCGCAAATCCAGATAAGTTTCAAAGAAATACATAAATATCATAAATCCTGTAAAGGATAAAGGAAACAAACACAAAAGTTAAATATCAAAGCAAACAAGCAGAAAAGATTCAAAATACAAAGCAAAAAACCATCAGACTACAACAACCAAAAAGTAACTAAGGTATTGTCATTGAAAATAATCAAAATCCATCCCACACAAACCAAAGGCCTCTAATTACAAATTGATATGCTTAGAACAATATGTTCATGGGTTGAGACCATGAGAGCCAATCTTTTGCAGCGTCAAGACGACCTGTTTCTGACCCTCTTAATCATTTTTAGATAAATAGTATTACACATTTGAAAGCAAACCACACCACTTCACTAAACACATCCACATTCAACCACTACCCTCATTGAGATGAGCTACCTGTTCACTAGTTTTAACTTTCTCTTCCCTCACTCTCCACCAATCTAATGAATACTAATAAGAATACAAATGTACAAGACAGTAGAACAGAAGACCACTAACTAAATTAACAAATAAATGTAGCACCAAAACATCTTCACAGTCAGCAAAAATTTAACCCAAAATGTGATAAAGAAATATATAAAGATAAAAATCTCATATCATATTCCATGTCATTTGAGTTTCCAAATTCTAAATCCACCTTCTACTATTGTTTACTCAGGTCCAGAACAACAATACAGCCCTTTACAGCAATCAAGAAGAGTTTTATCAATAAGCAGATAAAACTTTTGACAAAGAAACATTAGAGTCATAAACTAAACGATCCGAAAAATGAAAGCATAGTACAAAAAGCCCTAAAATTTACGTCATGTAAAGCAATCAACAGAATTTTCTTTTTGGAAAAAACAGAGAAGAAGAAAGTGAAAGCAAACAATACAGAAACGAAAGTGATAAAGAAAGAAGAGAGTACCAACGACAGTTTCCATGTAAGGGAACACCATGGCGGACTTTTTGGGGGAGGGTCGACTGAGATTTTCTTGCTAAGCGTAAGCGGCGGATAAGAGGTACGCTGTTGTAATTTGGTGAGATTTATAGTTATAAGTCGAGGCGACCCAGGATTTTTCTTTTTAATAAGAAGAAAAACCAAAAAAAAGAAACACAGAACTTTTTTTTTTTTATCTTGAAAAAAAAAAAAGGGAACGTCTTTTACGCGAAAACTCATCTTAATTTTAAGGCCATTTTTTTTTTCAATGCTAGTTAATAGTAAGGGCAATGATAGATTCAAAAATATTTAGGAGACAAGTGTAAATGTTGTTTTATACAGTTTTTGAGGTAGATTGTTCATTCTGTGGTCCGTTTACTGGGCCATTAATAATTTGTAAAAATAACACAAAAATGATGTAGTACACTTTGACATCGAGATGATATTGACCAAATATATTCTGACTCTCAATTTAACTTGTATATTAATCAAATAGTAGATCAAAATTAAGATAGTAAAAATAGAAATACTTCCTATAGTGATAGTGGGCAGAAATTGAAGAAGATTGATAGATCGTTGTTGATATAATTTTGCATCAGAAGTTGATCACTTTAGTTGGAAAATGGTTAGCCTATTATTAGAGATAAAATTGTGAAAACTAGAGAACCAAAGTAGTTGTACTAAATGCCAAAAGTCCTCACCTTTTGTTACCCATGAGTATTTATACCGATGCAAATCATTGGGAAAGATCGGTAGGATCTCTAATTCTAGTGGATGCTTCCACATCTGTCTCTAACCAAGTCAAACATTTTGACTTGGTCTAGCTAACTTGGATCTTACTTGAGATAATTTTTGTTTTTGACTTTTGACAGCAAATGAAGAGAAGTCAAAACCCAAGTTTTTTTAGTACTATTTGGATTATACATTTCGAAAAAACTTTTAGAGTTGAAAAAGTTTATAAAACTGTTTAGTTAGAATATTATTGAAACCTCTTCTAATTATGATATAATATTTATATCCTTCTAAAAGAGTTTTTAAATGTATTTAATTGAAACATTTCAAATTATCATATAAATATTATATATACATTCTTTATAAACAATTTAACAATTTACTATATAAACAAAGGCCCCAAATTGTTATGGTGTGGAACATTAGGTCTTTTGTTAAGTTTGGGTCACTTCCAACTGTAAACAAAGGCCTTCAAATGTTCATTAGGCTTGTTAAAACGAATCTGGCATGTATTCAATTCATGGGCTCAGGATTCTACTTATAAATTAACAGTCAATCGAAACACTTGCTCATTCGAGGTGAAGAATGTAATTTTTACCGACAAAGGGCCCATAGTTGGCTACGTTTTTATTCTCTAGATTTTTCAAACGTGTAGTGTTTCCAGATTAGATAACCTTAGCTATCAGGAACCGTCCGATGATGATGAACAACATGTGGCTCATTCATTTCGTTGATGACTTTTTATTACAACAATCATTCTCACTCTTTTTAAAAAGATATAAGATCGTGTTTGGCTAAATAAACATTGTCAAAAGAGACGCATCACCTGTAATTTTTTTATGAGATAACTCTAATTTCTCTTATGTAGTTTGATATAATAGCTAAAAACCCTCTGACTTAAAAAATATTAACAATCGCCTTATAATTTGGTATAATTGTAAAAAAGCCCTATCATTTATAAAAATAGCAAAGAAACTCCCTTTTGGCTATTTTTACAAATGATAAATGGGTTTTTGATTATTTTTATAAGTTGCAAGGGGTTTTTAATAATTTTTGAAATCATAGAGGTTTTTTTGCTATCATGCCAAACTACAAAGAAAAATTAGATTTATCCATTTTTTTGTCATTTCATTAAAAAAAAAACAATAAATTCTCATGTCCGTTATTTTAGGGTATAAGTCTAATTTCTCTCTTATTACAGAAATCACTAATGAGTGTTTTTGCTAATTGTTATAAATAATAAGGAATTTTTTGTCTATTATGTCAAACTATATAAGAGATTTTTAGTGATTTCTTAAGTTTGAGAATTTTTTGGCTATTATGTCAAACGAAAGGGGAACATGAGACTTAACCTTTGTTTGAATCCTCCATTCATCGTACTCACGTGTGATCTGTCACAATTTTTTTGTAACAACAGTGAGACTCCACCCGTAACCCTAAAAACAACAAAAAAGACCCGTCACCCAAAAATCAAAGACGCAATATTTTATCAATGCGTTTGGAATTTGGAAATTTCCATATCTCCTTCGCAGCGAGTACTGAGTCAGGTTTGATTTAGTTGTCCCTTCTCTATTTTGAACGATTAAAGACGGAAAATTTTTCTATTTTTTTATTTTGGTTCCTCGTTTGAAGTTTGTAGTCTGTAAATTTTAGATTCTCTAACTATCGCAGCAGTTTTCTGGTTGTACTTAACCTAATTATGTGTTCGATCTAGGGGTTTAGTGGGTTTTTCGATCCATCGGCGCTATCAGTATTTCGATCTAACGATCTAACGTCTAGGTAAGTTGATTTGCCTTGTTAATTTTCCATTAATTTCTAGAATCTTGATAAATTCTTTATTTTCTTGGTGTTTTTGACTGTGCATATGTACAGATGTTACCGTGAATTTCATATAATAATTATTGAAAGATGTGGGTTTGAATTGGAGCTATATGTATGCGATGAATCTGTTAGAGCAAGGCTCGATCTGAGATTTTTTTTTTTTTTTTTTTTTGTTGGTATGGTAAATAAAACTAAGTAGATCTTATGGTTTTTGTTGTGTGGTGTGATTGTTTCTCGTTGTCATGTTATTGATGAACACAGCAGGAATAATTTAAGACACTAGTCTGTGAGGAAGGGAAATTATTGTTATTTATATATGCTTCACTTCTGGCCTGCGCTGAGAATTAAAAGGATTAAGCAAATATTTGATCCTCCGTACACCGATTGCGGGTTTTTAAGGTTTTAAAAGATCAAACTTTTACCTCAGCTTTGCCTAATAAATGTAAGAGGGACAAAGGGGAAATTTTTTTTGTTGGGTATCCTTTATTGAATTAATTTTATAAACCCTTCTTGGCAGCATGTTATAGAATGTTAGGTGGTTCAGATAAGTCATGGGATTCATTTTGCATGTGCTGCTTGATGCCAATGACCCATGTTTTCTCCTGATAAACGCATAATGGTAATATGGAAGTTTGTTAGATGAATTTTAGGTCTGAGTATCTCTCCGTAGTTTCTCAACTATTTTTGTGTGTGTTTGTGTGCCTGCACAAGACCACATGTACGACAGGATATTCATTTTGATCATTGACCTCGTTAGTTACAGGAGTGGTTATCAAGGTTATAATTGCAATATGATCTTGAAGGTATGTTTCTGCCTACTTTCATTTTTTATTGCAGCAAATTTAGCAGACACTCATTGAATGTCATCACCCAAGGGTTCACGTTTGCCTCAAATACTTCTCAGTCTATTCATTGCTTTTGAGGAAACTTTGGCAGAGAGGCCGAAGAAACTTATGACAAAAGATGTGAGGTGCATCTAGCGCAGCCAGTCTTTCAACAAGAGGTGGGTGAGAATAGTGATATGCTGAATACCATGGGTCTGGATTCATAGTCGGCAAATTTTCGTCCTGAAAAACAAACATATTCTCATCAGTCAACCAGCCATTTCCTGTCACTATATTTGAGACGTAGATTCACTCAGGCCCATAAAGAGATTTTGTTTGGAGTGGCTTCAACCATATGAATAATATATTACGGTCGTGAGGCATGGACTGATTAAAAAATTTGTTTATATTCCTCCATGGCATCCCTCTACTTCCATCTACAAATCGTCAAGGAAAAGAAATCAATGGCAGAAGCTAATCAGATCTAAATTATTAAGACCAGCACAAAACAGAAAAATCTCAAAGAGACTGACATTACAAAAATGAAATTACAAGAAATCAACATGTCAAAGAAGAATAAGACGATTAAGCAACAAAGTAGTTGAAGATGTAACTATAAGATATATTAGGTGTTAGATCTCCTAAAGTTCTGACATATAGAAATGTTAAGGCTCCTTCACCAATGTTTCAGAGAAATGGGAAAAGAAAGGGCAGATCAATTTATTACAATCCATGGAGGGGTAACACTAACAAAATACCTTTAATCTCACAAGAGCAGCACGCAGAGCCGAGGCATAACCAAGCTTCTTGTCAAAGGCATCAGCCTGCACAGGATAGATACATCAATTTCAAACAAGATTCAAAACAACATCCAGCAGAGAGAGGAAAAGAGACTAAAAGCAAACCTGAAATTCAAAAGATCAGCTCACGAGATCAGAGCCAAAGGTTATAAGGTGTTGAATTGGTATTACAGCATACTGCAAACAAGGTCAGGGTAAATTTGTTATACAGCTCTTATGGTATTACTATCTTTCTACACCGCAGAAGTTTTAAGAAGTAAATTTCAACAGATCAACAAAAAAAAAAAAAGAAAAGGACTTAAAATATAGTTGAATAAGTACCGATACATAGTTGGGAAGCTACATTAGTACTAGACTAGCAATAATTCTGCAAAATAAATCTTAAGCCAAGTAAAGAATTCTTTCTTCTCCAATTTCCACTTCATTATCTTCCTCTCTGGATAACATTATTCACTAAAATGCAACAGAACTAAAATTATCATGTTAACCAGCAATTCTAGCACTAAATAGACGATGCAGAACCAGCCAATAATACATTGCTTCAATTTGGAGCATAAAAACAAGCAGCATAAAAAATATACTGTCTAAGAACTAAATCCTCAAAAGCTTATACTGTCGAGTTGGATTATTTGTAGATTTCATTTAAAAATATCTCATTCCATGAAAATTACTAATACCTTATAGATGATGAGACCGATGATTACAGGCTGCGTATCAAACCCAAAACTTTGAAAGAGATCAGTTGAATTCCTCACAAGGGTATATCCTCCCCATAGCAAAAATGTAAGACTCTGCCAGTATCAGACCATCAAAGCAATGCAAGAACATCATTTTTAACTAAATTAATACAACATGATAAGTCATGGTAATAAGCACATATATGTTATGTTCATATGTGTGTGTCACACACACACACACACACACATGTACAAATTATCAAAGTTCTGTCTTGAACTTATGAAATGTGGACTTCTGTCTTCTAGAGACTTTCTAACAGAAAAGATAACAGTTCACATTATGTTAAATTCAGTACATTTTGAGGAGTACGGACTGTATATATTAAAGTATGTTACTATGTTATGATACTGCATACAGAACAAAAGAAATAGAATTGAAGTTACAAATATATATAATGTGCGTATAGCAACAACATCAAATGCTTCACAGCTCATATGCTCCAATGCTTTAATCAAATATCATTTGCATACATGAAATAGATCTTCAAGATTAAGACCAAAATACATCAAAAGAGAAGGACACAACTCCCTTCTTTTCTACCATAAATCATGCAACATAGTTATGTTTAGAATATGCAACAAGTTTAGACCCTACTAATTAACACTAAGGGATCACAGAACTTTTATATAGCTAAAAAAGTTTATATCTGAAATTCAAGCTCCAAGACTAAAAGAATCACCATATTAGATTGGGCATTCAAATGTATAGACCATCAAGTGAAATAAAAATAGCCTGCTTTATCAATGCTAGTACACATTTGGCTTTCCAAAAACAACAAAATAAAATTCCAATTGGTGAGGTATACTTCAAAATAAAAAAGTATAAGTTGTCTCAAATACACTTTTTTCCAACATGCTTCAAAACACTTCATATTCACACTTACATTTTCTTATTACTTGTTACAAAATTTCAACCAAATGCACATTGGAGTTAGATACTATGCCCATTAACAATGTCAGCGCTATATATATATACATACTATGCCCATTAACACTTTGTCAGATGTTTGAAGCTGAGAACAATCAAATGCTTGGTAAGATGTTAAGTACACCTTTTAGCAGAAAATTAGGGCTACATTTGTCACTATAACATAAAAGTCCAACACTCACATAATATCAAGACTGAAAGGGTCAGAGGAAAAAACAAATAAAAAATTAGAAACACATGGGAGCCTTAACAGAGATGAATTATATCCTAGGCAATGAAAGAGTAAGTTATATGATTAAGTTTCCAGTGCCCAAGCTCATGGGCAATAACAGCTACAATTTGCTCATCTTTTTTCAACTGCAAAACATCACTCGATCACATAAGGATTCTTCCATATTACAAAAGAGAAGCATGACACTATTTTACAGATACACAACAGGAGCAGATAAATTTACATTTGGAGCACATTATCACCCACCTAGCTGCAAATTGAAGCATGTAAGTTAACAAATGCAGGAAGTTAACTTTTTAGTCCTACCCCTCCAAGATAGAAGAAAATGTCCCTTTTGGTAGTTCATGTGTTAAGACTAAAATAGATTTGCAGTGCCCATGGTTCTTATTTAATTTAAATAAGGGACCAGCATTGCGAACTACTACATACATCTTACTCAATATCCAAATTAAGAAAATAGTTATGTCACAACCCTGCTCAAAAATATGAGATATTGAATTAGAAGTCTACAGCTGAAACATGGCATTGCTAATATAACCTGCTAACTTGAAGATAACACCACATAAACTGTTCCAGCCAGCAATTAGCACTGACCTCCCCAACAAGCCTTTAGATTTACATTGATGATATCAAAACCAGTATAGCAAATATGATGCATTCATGGGGAAAAATAATTGAATGTAAACAAGAAGCAGCAATTACTCAGCACCTGTGTTTCATAAAATTATATTTAAGAAGGATGGCAATAAACGAAAGATGAGGCCCTTCTTCAAATGAAACAAATTCTCACCTGCTGAATCAAAGTGTCATAAAGTACGATTTGCTAGTTCTTAAAGAATCCATATGTATAGGCCTGCAGAATGTTGATGAAAAAACAATTAAGAGCACACTAAATATTAGTGCATACATAGTGAAAAACCACACAGAAAAATCTTCTTTTCGATAATTTTAAATTTGGTAAAGACTCTGGAATAAATAATGGTCGCACAACCTTTCCGTACTGCAACTACAACGGCATGAGAATTACCAACTTCCTCTGTAACTCATAAATCTTATAAATTTTTGGGCAAAAGATCCACCCCCTTTTTTCATATTGCCAATTACAGCATTAACAGGTTTTGCAGAGGTACTAATTGAAAGTATGCAAATATTCCAATATTTAGACAGCAACGATATACTACCCTAGAAGCAGCTGAAATAGATAGTATAAAGAAATTCAAGGACAAAATGAATTCAAGGCAGGCTCTATTCTTTTTGCCTTGCATTGAATTTTTATAACTGTAGTTTGTTGAAAGTTCTTAAGTCAATGGCTTCAACCTGATACATATGGAAGTTTAGAAATCCGTAAGAATTTACAACTAAATTTTATTCTAGGTACTCAATTAATTCAAATTGTAAATTAATTAACAAAGGCAGATAAATGCAATACATGTACAAGAGTTAAGTGCTCACATTGCTATGGCTTGACCTTGTGGATCCATCAACAACATACAACTTCTTTAAGGGAAACTTTTGAGAGGAAGCAAGATTCTCTATCTTCCGCTTAAGTTCTCCTTCTGGAAGTTAGTTCACAGCATAAACAGGGTAAACAGAATCAACTTCTAAAAAAATTAAACATGTTACAAATGGATTATTTGTGAAAAGATCATAAAGACTTACAGGGGTGAACTTGTTAAACAGTGGGGCTATTAAAATAGGGTAAATCGTCATCATCAGAAGAGAAAGGACAAGAACAAATGCCCAAAGATAGATGGCCAGATAAGGACCTCCTTTCTGCAGCAATGCAATTAACATTTGCCATAATGAAGGAAAAAACACATAGAAACAAAGAAACTAGATAGCGGATATATAGATAAAATATGAGTTTAAAGTAAAGCTAGCAGTTGTTCTGATTATAAAAAATTCAATTGTAAAATGACAGCAACCTTCCGCAGTTATGCTGCATATAATTGCTAGCTCTGTCAACACCAGCAGATTATCATACCTGAACTATTATGAGGATTAAAGAAACGATAGGTGGGCCAGGTATGATAGCAAGGAACATTCCTTTGATCATATCCCTAAAATATAACCATATTGTTTGCTGTAAAACGGGCAGCAATAGTCAATAAGCCAAAAAAATAAGAAAAAAGGGAAAACAAAAACAAAACAATGAGAAAAGTATACCAATAAAAAATCAGCAAAAACACAAATGTTTATTAATTTGTAAGCAAGAGAAACACACAGAACTGAGAAAAAAAAATCAAGTAAGACACGAACTTTGTTAAAACCGTGGCGGGTCTCAATCACAAAAGTTGAAAAGAGAGAGAATGGTAAATCAGTGATCTGCACAAACATTAGAAAACAAACGATCAATACAGCAGAGTGGAGTGTAAGAGGTATGAATTCAATGCAATTTTTTTATGGCAGGAATTCATATAAGCTCATAAAACCATACTCTTGTAAATTCACCAATGCTTTAAAAGGCGAAAGCCGAGGGCAATCGAGGCGGCCGTCTCGATTCTAAACAAAAGAAATATATATATATATATATATGTATACACACATATATATAGGAAAAAAAAATCCTAACCCACAAAATCATCTATAACATTGAAAAATACAGTAAAAAACCAAAATTAAAAATATAAGTATCCAATAAAATAAAACAAATCCAATAAAAATATCCGAACATATCAAATCCTAATACATAAAATCATCCATATCATTTTAATTACCACTATATCTTTTTTAGCAATCAATTTAAAAAAAGAAAAAACCACTAACAACCAATCTAACCATTATTATTCCAAGTGCAACCCAATAAAAAAAATAAAACATTTTTTATTGTTAAACAGTATCCCTTGCATTTTGTTGTATGTATTCTGTTCTGGAGTAAGAAGATTCTAGTTGCTATTAAAAAAACACGAAAAAAGAGAAGTTTCTAGTTGCAAGATGTTTGTCTGGCAGAAAAGTGTTATGCACTAACTGTATTAAATAGCTATTTAATAACGTCAGTGGGTTAGATAAATGGAAACTCAGTTCGTCTCTCTCAACATAAAAGTCAACACCCATCATATCAATTCATCTCTCAGCCTCTCTTCTACTTCAACAACTCTCTCTCGCCCTCTGTAAATTGCTCTTCTGGGTTCTTTCTTCCTTATTGTTTTCAACTTGGCATGAGTTTTTTATTCATTGAGTTTTCTTGATTACCATCGGAAGATGAGTTTTCTCTCTCGCCTCACGGTCGCCTCAGCCAGGGGCAATTGCTTCACCCTCCAGATTCCAGGAGCTTCGCCTTCGGTGCCAGCCTTGAGGCGCCTCAGGCCCAAGGAGGCGAGGCGCCACCTCGCCTCGCCTTTTAAAACAATGAATGGTGGCGCCTCGCTTTTTAAAACAATGAAATTCACTGCTATCGCAAACTATTAAACAAACTTTACAACATGTCAAGAAGAACATTATAACAATTAAATATAGATAGTGACCTGGATGAGAAAAGCATATAAATTATATATATTATGATATGTCCATTTCCAGAAAAAGGAATTCTTATTATCATTATTTTTCCATAATATTTACAATTTCCAAATAGAAGAGTAACAAGGTAACTCGGACCAATTTTAAGTAATGGTGGGAAATGACATCTTAAAAATTGGTCGCGGATCATAAAGGCAGGCTAAACTGGCCAGGCCATCGATGTAGAGCCATAAAAACATGGACAGGACATTTCCAGACATTTTTAATGAGTAACAATTTTCTTGCATCCTTGGCACCCTTTGAGCAGTATCTATGATGTATGGCTACAACTACGTTAATAGGACATAACACACCCAAGTATGTTCAAAATCAAGGTCAACTGGCTCATGAAGAAAAATGAAAGTAGAGGCAAATTAAAGCATAGTCAGCAGGTTCATCTAGAAATTTAACAAATTTAATGCCACCTGTCCGCCATAAGTATATTATAGTAAGATGACCATTTAAAATTTCAATAGCAACCTCGTTCAATAAGTTAGGGATTCAAATATGATTCAAAGAGAAGCACAGTCCAGCCAATGTAGTCCGTAAATAACTATTCAGGATCGTTAAAATTTCAAGGAATGGCGAAATCCAACAGGGATCCTATTCATGATTTCCATCCTCATGTTTATTTACTTTCGTTTCTTTGTGTCCATAGTACCATCAAATTCAAGCTAAGTTAGTTTTGAATAGTTAATACGTATAAACATCATTAGACACCCTAGGCTGAATCAACCTGCATATTCTACTATTCGATCATACAAACAATACTATAAGGAAATTGTGCACAGTAAATTCATAAATGATACCATCACACCTTATCAGAATGTGGAAACACAAAAAACCGATCTGAAAGTATTTTAAAAGCTAAACACCTTATGCACCAAAGGGCACACTACCTACAGCTAAAATGAATTTGCATAGTCCATAGCAAGAGCAAAAACCTATTTATCTTACAGGTTTACAAAAGATTTCAAGCAAACACCTGTGACCGTAACATCACACCAGTCAAAAAGGCCAGGGTGTGCAGTATTTCATTTTCTGCATTAAGCCCAACTCGAACCAGAAAGTTTCCTGATTTCAGCAATCACAAGAAATATTAGATTGCAATAAAATAACTTCAAGGAAGGATCACAAACACCAAAGCCAAAGACTCACCTTCCAAAACCAAGGCAATATTCTAAGTAACAAAATTGCTGAGTGCATCACTACAGTCACGAACTCATGAATAAAATGAAATTAGCTGGAAGTTAAGAGAGACGCATCAGTGTAAACATCCATCAAAAATAAAAATAACAAAAACAAAGTATGGACGCATATCTCGAATGCCAGAACGAAAAACGAAAGCTTGAGGATCTGATAAAAATGTTACTATGGTAAAGAATCAGTGGAACAGACAGACCTATAATCAAGGCTACAAGCGCGAGCCTTCTCAAATTTCTCTTGGCTGATTACCCCTTCCAAAGTTTTCGGTAGTCTTGGCAGTTTGCGGGCAGCATGTTGACGCAAGTCCAGATAAGTTTCAAATAAATACACAAATATCATAAATCCTGTAAAGGATAAAGGAAACAAAAACAAAAGTCAAATATCAAAGCAAACAAGCAGAAAAGATTCAAAATAGACAGCAAAAAACCATCAGACTACAACAACCAAAAAGTGATTAAGGTATTATCATTGAAAATAATCAAAATCCATCCCGCAAAAGCCAAAGGCCTCTAATGACAAATTGATATGCTTAGAACGATGTATTCATGGGGTTGAGATAGTGCTTTAACCCAGTTCCACACGAGAGCCAATATTTTGCAGCGTCAAAATGACTTGTTTCTGACCATTTTTAGATAAATGAGATTGTACATTTGAAGCAAACCAAACCACTACACTGAACGCATCCACATTCAACTACTACCTTCATTGAGTTGAGCTACCTGTTCTCTAGTTTTAACTTTCTCTTCCCTCACTCTCCACGATCAAATGAACACTGACAAGAATACAAATGTACAAAACACTAGAACAGAAAACCACTAACTAGATTAACAAATGAATGTAGCACCAAAACATCTTCACAGTCAGCAAAAGAATAACCCAAAATGTGATAAAGAAACATATAAAGATAAAAATGTCGAATCGTAGTCCATGTCATTTGAGTTTCCAAATTCTAAATCCACCTTCTACTATTGTTACTTGGGTCCAAAATAACAATACAGCCCTCTACAGCAATCAAGAAGAGGAAGAAACAATCAGATAAAACCATTTACAAAGAAACATTAGAGTCATAAACTAAACAATCCGAAAAAATTTTTAAAAAAATAGTACAAAATGTCCTAAACTTTACGTCATGTAAAGCAATCAACAGGATTTTTTTTATTTTGGGAAAAAAGAGAGGAGAAGAAAGTGAAAGTAATCAAAAGAGAAATTGAAACTGATAAAGAAAGAAGAGAGTACCAACGACAGCTTCCATGTAAGGGAACACCATGGCGGACTTTTTCGGGGCGGTTCGACTGAGATTTCCTTGCTAAACATAACCGGTGTATAAAAAGTACGCTGTTGTAATTTGGCGAGATTTACATTGAAAAGTGAAGACGACCAAGGATTTTTCCTTTTAATTAGGAAAAAAACAAAAAAAAACAAAAAAAAAAAACAGAACTTGACTTTTGTAGGTTATTTATTTGCTTACTTTGTAACATATAGTGAAATATATAAAGTTTATTCATATTTATCAAATACAAATTATTAAAGTTTTATTGAAAATTAAATATTTATAACTTTAAACAATTTTTTTCATTTGAATTAAAAATGTATTTATCTCATATCTTAATCTTATAATTACAAATAATAAATGAATATATATATTAAAAGGGGGGAACTTTATTTTAATCGTTGAGGTGTGGAAAAATATCAAATTTTTAAAGTACTTTTGAAAATAGCACTTTCCATCACTAATTTTTCAAAAACTCTTCAAAATAGTCCAAATCGTCGGTCAATTGACGGTCAATACTGATATATTGTTTAGACGGGAAGGGTAAGATGATCTTCTCATGTGAGAGACTAAGATCGTGACACGTGAATAACTAGGATTTTAAACATTGAAAAAAGTTTTGAAAAAACTATTTTAAATAATTTATTATATATTTAAAATTAATTTTATAAAAAAAACTGAAAAAAAAAAAAAAAAGAGATGTTAGATCTCCACCATCCATCCATCATGAATGGAGGGTGAAAAATCAATCTGGTGGATCTCCACCATCTTCAACTCATCAAGTCAGTTCTAACCCAGTTCATCAATCTGGTGGATCTCCACCATTTTTTATGCATCAAGCCAGTTCCAACCCAATTCATCAATATCATCTCCCATGATTTTCAACATAATCAACAATGTCACAACATCATCATCTCCCTCAATAAATAAATCATTAGCAACATAAAGAACCAACGGTTTATCAAAAAAAAAAAAATCAAAACTATTTTTTTTTTTTAAAAAAAAAAAGTAAAACAAGGGAGTTACTGGGTTCGACGAACCCGGTTAACCTTCATTTGGGTCCGATCGAACCTGAAACTCGGGATTCTGGGTTCTATCTCACCAAAGAAAGATGGAGGTTCTGAACCCACGACATCAATTAAAAAAAAAAAAAATTGAAGGAGACGAGAGAGAAAGAGAGAGATGGAGATTGTTGTAACTTATGGGTTTTCGACGGCAGTTGTTAAGTTTGTCAATGGCGATGGAGGTGGTATCAGAAGGAGACAGTGAAAGAAAGAGAGATCGAGGAGTGAGAGAGAGATATGTGAAAATTTTATTGATGCTCTTCCAATTTTTGTTTTTAGGGTTTTTTTTTTAATTATTGTTTAATTTAAAAGAAAACAATAATCATTTAAAAAAATAATTATGTTATTGTCCATGTATCAACTTTTTATTGGTCAAATAATATGTAATATTTTGATTTTATTAGGGGCAAAACGGTCATCATGGGTGATGAGGGTAATTGAGTCTTTTTAATGATTTTATTTGGTCTGACTGTCAATTAATCGACGGTTTGGATTATTTTGAAGAGTTTTGGAAAAGTTAGGGATAAAAAGAGTTGTTTCAAAAAATATTTTAAAAAATTGATATTTCCCAAAGTTCAAAGACTAAATGAAGTTTTCCCTATTTAAAGTATGTATTTATATATTTTATTACATAAATTTCATCAAATCTTTTAAAGGACAACTTTTTTAAAAGTTTCTATCAATGTATTAAGTAATTTTTATTAAAGAATAAAAAAAAAAATTAAATTGTTCATGCTAAAATATAACTTAAACAAAATAATCATGAAAGAAAAGGAAAAATTTAGTGTATAATGCCCATTGATTTCAATGCTAGTTAATAGTAAGGGCAATGATGGATTCAAAAATATTTAGGAGACCAGTGTAGTTGTCATTTTCTGTGGTTGTTGAGGTAGATTGTTCGTTCTATGGTCGGCTTACTAAGCAATTAGCAATCTATACGAATAATACAAAAATGGACGTAGTACATTTTGATATCAAGATGATATCAACTAAAGGCACTCTGACGTTCAAATTAATTTATATATCAATCAAAGAGTAGATAAAAATTAAGATAGTAAAAATAGAAATACTTCCTATAGTGACAGTGGGTAGAAATGGAATAGGTTGATTGGTAAATCGCTCTTGAGATATTTTTGCATCGAAAGTTGATTACTTTAGTTGGAAAATGGTGAGGCTATTATCAAAGATGAAATCAAAACTAGAGAACCAGAGTGGTTATACTAAATGCCAAAAGTCTCCACTTTTTGTTACCTATGAGTATTTATACCGATGCATGAGAGTAATCATTGGGAAAGGCCGATAGGATCTCTAATTCTAATGGATGCTTCCACATCTATCTCTAACCAAGTCAGTTGACTCAGGTCTCGTTTGGATAACTTTTGTTTTTGATTCTTGACGATAAAAAAAGATGAGATAAAACCCAAATTTTTTGGGCAGCTTCGGCTGTTTGGGCAGAAGGGGTCCTTCGAGAGTTCCATTCCTGTGTTGCAGTGTTGGTGCCCGCCCCTCAGCATGCTCTTCCAGTTGACAGAAGGCCTGCTGCCTGGTGCCCGCCTCCACCTGGGGGGCTGAAGATTAATGCGGATGTGGCAGTGCACCCTGAGAAAGGCGGATGTGGGGTGGGGGTCGCCATCCGGAACCATGAGGGTCTGGTTGTGGTTGCTGAAGCCAGGCCGCTGCTAGGGAGCTTTTCGCCAGCAGTGGGTGAACTGTTAGCGGCTCGTGAGGGGCTGTTGCTCGCGCGTAGGATGGGGCTGTCAATCCACACTGTTGAACTGGATGCCACTAATGCTGTGGGGGATATTAATTCTCTTAGTGAGGGTTGGGGGGGTAATGCTTTCCTTATTGGCGATATCAAGGCTCTATGTGTTGAGGTGGGGGTGTTGGTGTGTCAAGCCGTTCCTAGGTTAGGTAACCGCTTAGCGCACAAACTCGCCTCAATTGCCTTGTCCTCGAAGGAGGTCTGTAGGTGGCAGAGAGTCACCGAAGCATGTATTCTGTCTTTTTCTAGTTAATATAGTTGGCTTTCAAAAAAAAAAAAAAACCCAAATTTTTTTAGTATTGTTTGGATTATACATTTCAGAAGAGATTTTAGATTTAAAAGAACTTTTAAAACTATTTGGTTTGAATATTATTGAAATCTTTTTTAATCATAATATGATTTTTATACTATTCTAGAAGAGTTTTTAAATATATTTGATTGAAATATTTCAAATTATCATATAAATATTATGTATATGTGTTTTACAAACAATTTAACAATTTACTATATAAATAAAGGCCTTCAAATATTCATTGGGCTTTTTAAAGGTATCTGTCCTATATTCAGTTCATGGGCTAGGGACTCCACTCATAAATTAACAATCAATCAATACACCTGCTTATTCGAGGTTAAGGATGTCATTTGCACCGATATAGGGCCCACAGTCGGCTACTTTTTTATTCTCTAGAGTTTTCAAACGTGTAGTGTTTCCAGAACTAGATAACCTTGGCTATCAGGAACCGTCCGATGATGGTGAACAACACGTGGCTCACGCATTCCACTGATGACTTTTTGTCACAACAATCATTCTCACTCTTTCTAAAAAGATACAAGGCCGTGGTTGGCTAAACAAGCGTCGTCGAAAGAAACGCATCACCTGCAATCTTTTCATCATTTAATTAAAAAAAAATCAACAAATTCTTGTATCCGTTATTTCAATCCTCCATTCATCGTACTCCACGTGTTAATCTGTCACAATTTTTTCGCAACAGCAGTGTGACTTCACCCGTACCCTAAAAACAACAAAAAAGACCCCTCACCTAAAAATCAAAGACGCCACATTTTATCAACGCGTTTGGAATTTGGAAACTTCCCTATCTCCTTCGCAGCGAGTACCGAATCAGGTTTGATTTAGTCGTCACTTCCCTATTTTGAACGATTAAAGGCTGAATTTTTTTCTATTTTTTGATTTTGGTTTCTCGTTTGTAGTTTGTAGTCTGTAAATTTTAGATTCTCTAACTATCGCTAGAATTTCCCGGTTCTACCTAACCTAATTAGGTTTTCGATCTAGGGATTTAGTCGGTTTTTCGATCTATCGGCGCTATCAGTATTTCGATCTAACGATCTAACGTCTAGGTAAGTTGATTTGACTTGTTAATTTTCCGTTAAATTCTAGAATTTTGATAAATTCTTTATTTTCTTGGTGTTTTTGACTCTGTATATGTACAATTGTTATCGTGAATTTCATATAATAATTGTTGAAAGATGTGGGTTTGAATTGGAGATCTATGTATGCGATGACTCTGTTAGAGCAAGCTAGATCTGAGATTTCATTTTTTGTTTGTTTGTGTGCTATATAAAACTAAGTAGATCTTATGGTTTTTGTTGTACGGTGTGATTGTTTCTTGTTGTCGTGTTATTGATGAACACAGCAGGCATAATTCAAGAAACTAGTCTGTGAGGAAGGGAAATTATATGTTATGTTGAATCTATATATGCTTAACTTTTGGTCTGCGTTGAGAATTAAGCCAATATTTGATCCTATGAACACTGATTGCAAGGTTTTTTAGGTTTTGAAAGATAAAACTTTTACCTCAGCTTTGCCAAATAATTATAAGAGGGACAAAGGGGAATTTTTCTTGTTGGGTATCCCTTATTGAATTAATTTTATGAACTTTTCTTAGCAGCATGTTAGGTGGTTTAGATAAGTCATGGTATTTATTTTGCTTGTGTTGCCTGATGCAAATGACCCATGTTTTCTCTTGATAAACACATAATGGTAGTCTGGAAGTTTGTTAGATAAATTTTAGGTCTGAGTCCCTGTCTATAGTTTCTCAACTATTGTTTTGTGTGTTTGTGTGCGCTTGCTCAAGATCACATGTATGACAGGATTTTCATTCTGATCATTGACATCGTTAGTTACAGGTGTGGTTATCAAGGTTATAATTGCAATATGATATTGATGGTATGTTTCTGTTTTCCTCTTCTGTTTTTTTTATATTTTTTAGTATTTTTTTTGGGCAGCAAATTTATCAGAATGAGCCGCCCTCAAGACCCGCACCGCCCTTTCTTCTCTTTTGGAAACCCTTTTCGAATGTTATCACCCAAGGGTTCTCGTTTGCCTCAAAGACTCCTCACTCTATTGATTGCTTTTGAGGAAACTCTGGCAGAGAGGCTCAAGAAGCTTATTCCAAAAGGCAAGGATGATGTGCTCACCTTATCCTGGATGAAACTAGCAATGGAGTCACTTTGTGGGACTCATAATGACATTAAGGACCTCATAACTGATCTGGAGCTCCCTGTGTGTGACTGGGACGAGAAATGGATAGATGTTTACTTGGACATCAGTGTGAAGCTGCTTGATATATGCATTGCTTTTAGCTCTGCGCTTACAAAGCTAAACCAAGGCCATCTCCTGCTTCAATGTGTCTTGCACAATTTGGATTCTGCCTCTCCAAAACAGTTTGTTAGGGCTCATTCTTCACTGGATGGCTGGAGACAGCAGATTAGTTCAAAGAATCCCAGAGTTGAGAGCTGTCGCCCAATATTAGGCAATCTGGTGGGATCTCTGGATTTGCCCAAGGTTAAGAACTCAGCCAAAGGGAAGGTTTTAATGCGTGCTATGTATGGTGTTAAAGTGCAGACTGTATTTGTCTGTAGTATCTTTGCTGCAGCCTTCTCTGGATCTGCCGAGAACTTATTTGACTTGAATGTTTTAGATGAATTACCCTGGGCTTCACCCTTTTCAGCTTTGCAAGCTAATGTAAATGGGGAAATTAGAAACATATTTTCCAGTGGAAGAGTTTCAGTTTTGAAAGAACTGGAGGCAGTTGATGAGAGTGTCAAGAAACTGTACCCAATGATCCAAGATGGAGTGGACCCTGTTGAAGTGGAACTGTTTCAGAATTCTGTTTCGGATTTGGGAGGGAGGGCAGAGAAACTCTCGCAAGGGCTAGATGTTCTTACAAAGGCAGTGGATAGCTTTTTTAAGATAGTTCTAACTGGGCGTGATGCGTTGCTTTGTAAACTTAGAGTGAGCGGTCCTGTTTCTGACTCAATGGTAGGGACTAATGTAGAAGAGCGAGTGAACTAATGTTACTTGTATACAGATGGTTTAGGTATGTGGTTTTCTGTTTTCTAATTGCTATAAATATACCATCGAGTATTCTGCCTGGTGTGAGTTGTAAGCTGTGTTATAGTAATGTTTTTCCGTTCTGTACATGTAATGTGTACTGTGTAATGCCAACCATATATAAAATGGTTTCGAATGTTCGTGCAAGAGTTTGTTGTTCTCATTGTTTTCAATTTATTGATTTTTTTTTAGTCTTAGTTTTAAATACAGTTAATGGCTGTCCTTAACCCTACTGCACTATGGATGTAGAGTAGGTAGCCGTGCCCTCATCCATGGTGTTGATACCACACTAGTTTTAATTTTGTTTGAATATTTGCGCTTTGGTATGTGATTCGGTAATTGTAGATTTGATGTCCTTATTTTACCTGCTGGATGAATATTTTGGTATTGGGTTTTGATGGAAATTTTATTTGGAGGCATAGTTTGAAAAGGCAAGGCGTGGCACGCTGCCAGCGAGGCGCAACCCTTCAATGAGGCATGGGCCTTACCGCTGGAGGTGCAGAAGCTAGGCATCCCTCAGCAAAAACTAGTCGTAACTGCTGGTGGTTCGGGGGTGGTTTCATGGCTGCAATGGAGAGGGTAAAGGAAGCAAGGACAAGGAGAGACAGGGGGTGGTGTAGGGGAGTGGGAGAGGGGAATTAGGGTGAAGCAAGGGAGAGGATGAGAAAGAGTGACTAACCCTAACATGTCAAAACTTATATTTATATATATGAAATTAGAGTGAGGGAAGGGAGAGGGTAAGAAAGAGTGGCTAACCCTAACATGTCAAAACTTATATATATATATATATATATAACCTTTAATGTATGATAAACATCTAATCGAATCCAAAAAAATTTTAAGTGAGTTTCTAATTTATGATAAAATATTCAATCAAACCCCAAAAAAATTATATAAAACCCTAAGTTATAATAAAATATTTAATTAAACCATTTGATTTGAAAAATAAGTAAAAAATTCCTACAATTATATATGCATATATAAATAAGTCTCCAATTTTATGAATGTGAAGGGGAAATAAAAAAATCTCAATTGTATGATTTTATAATATTTACTTTTTCATTTTTATAAGAGATGCCCCTCATGTTGAAAAGGCATGCCTCGTGCTTTGCGCCTTAGTGCATCTTCGACTTTTTAAAACTATGATTGCGGGATAACGCATCCTTTGTCTTCTTTTGTGAGATGAATAGATTTGTCCTTCATCATTTGTGGTGCTTCTCCTGCATTTGATCTCAATTAATGATGAAATGTAAATGGCCAAATATGCCGAGCAACTGTATTGAGCAGAATTTGTATCTGTTTGGTTTCTGTTATTATTCTCAATATTTGAACATCTTTCTGTAGCCAGTCATGCTATTTTTGTTACCTGATTTTTCGGGAGAAGAATTCTCTTCTTTTTAGATATCATTATTTCTGAGATGAAGTACACATGGTGTAGCATTTACGCCTTTTTCTTTGTGTAGCAATTCTTTTTGACCATTTCTGGGGTTAGGATCTGCTTAACATCATGTGTTCGTGTCTCGAACTAACTATATAGATGTGTATTGTTTATTTGAAAATATTTTATGGTCTGACTCTGATACATCTTACATGTAATGAGTTGTAGCTTGCATTGTTACAGATCAAGATTTGGTCTAGCTATAATAATTGAATTGAGTTCAGTTGGCTTGAACTTGTTCTTCCATTTGTAAAATGCCTTTATTTTGTGTGATTGTTTTGATGTTTTAGTGCCTTATTCGCTCTGCAGGGTGTAGTGGTTATCCTCGCATGTTAAACCATGAATACAATTGAATTAACATGCTTGAGAAATTATCATGGTGCCATGATACTTTTAGTTTCTCATTTATCAGTTGTGACTTGGAACTTGTGCTGCTGGTTGGTTAACACCTCCAGTACTCTCGACGAAGAGGGTTTATGGAAGACTACCAACATCTGCAACAATGGCTGGTACAACGAAGAGGGTATCTCTTGCTTTTTCTTTTTTCTTTTTTCTTTTTTTTTCTGTTAATTTTTGGTTTTCTTCTGCTAGTTCACCTTACAGATGCTGCTGAAAACCCTCGAGGCCTCAAACTCAGTAGCATGGAAAGAGCAGAGGGTGTGCGGTTTGTCATGGATCTCATGTTACTTGTGAGTACTGGGGAAAAAACCTGCCATTGCACTATTGCAGTAGAAAGGTCTGTGTGATGCTTTAAAAATGAACAGCACCAGAGCATTGAATTATATTGAACGTTTTTCGTCATTGATAGAATTTATGATAAAAGGAAAATCATTGCTTAGGGCTTAGAATGGGAGACATGGTTTTCGAGCTAAAAGGTGAAAAATGCCCCCCTCAAGCTGTTGGATACAAGTGAATGGGCTCAGCTTCCATGTGGATCTATCCTTGAATTAAAATCTGATCCATATTACCGTTCTGGGTTGCATGTGAGCCGATTCCCTTATTATTGTAATATAATTTTAGCTGCAGAAATGAAACACGTTGAATTAGAAGCTTGTTGAGTGACCCTGTTCCACTTCCACTTGCCTTTTTTTCTAGTTCTATAATGTTGACCACAAACTTGTAATACATTAAGCACTATCATTTAACAAGGGTGGTTGAATAATCATTTTGATCCTTGGAGATGGCAGATTTAAATCTCATCATCATCCTTTGCAATACAAGTTGTTAGTTATGGGTTATAAGTCTCTTCTTTCAGGAGTTGTTTCTTTTCAATTATAGAAGTAATTATCCATACTGTGCTATCAATTGGTCAAAATAAGTGTCAATATCAAATAAATAAATAAAACTTAATACAGGCGTTTAAATTCAAGCCCAATTCAACAGATGTCCCTGGATCCCAGTTTTAAGACTTTTGAAAGACACATACATTTATAAAAAAACTTCATTTTAATTCTTAAAATTTTGAAAAATATCAATTTTTTAAACCTCTTTTAGAAACAACTCATTTCATCCCTAATTTTTTCAAAATTCTTAAAAAAAGTTCAAACCGTTAATTAACTGATAGCCAAACTAAATAGAAAAATAAAAAAGAGCCAATTACCTCTTATAACTTAAAATGATTGTTTTACCTCTAATAAAACAAGAATATTACATACTATTTAATCAATAAAAAGCTGACACGTGTATAATAATAATATGATTATTTTTTAAAAAAAAATTGATTATTTTCTTTTGTTTAGATTAAAGAATAATTTAAAAAAAAATCAGGAAAAAAAAAGTCATTTTAGGAAAAAAAATTGATCATTATTTTTATCCATCCTCCATCAAACTATTGAAAATATTAATTTAAAAAATAAAACAAGTTTTAAAAAATGTAAACAAGTTAATTTTTATTTTTTTCTTTGATATGGAAGAATTCAGAATAATGTCATCTCCTCCCTCTCTTTTCTCTTTCCTTCTTCTCCTTCGTTCTTTTCCTTCTCCTCCGTCTTCTCCATTTCCTTCTCATTCGTCTTTTCTCCTTCTTCCTTAGTCTTTTCTGGCCACCATCTCCTCCACCTCAAATGAAGCACCTTTGATGTGATAGAAGTTCTCTCCGTCGAAAATGGAGTTAATTTAGGTTCGATCGAACCTAGGCGCAGAGTCGAACCCAGATAAATAGTAACTCTGGGTTTCGGTTCTATCGAACTTAGACTCATCATTTGGGTTCGATTGAAGCTGGATGAAAAATTCATCTGAGTTTGACCGAACCTATAAACTCTTCATTAGTTCAAATGTTTTGATTTTTTTTTTTTTATAAACGGTTTTATTTTTTATTTTTTAATATTGTTGTTGATGTGAGAGATGATGATATTAATGATGCTGTGATATTGTTGATGATGTTGAAGACTGTGGGGTTGTTGATGATGTTGGTAATCGAGTGTAATGAACAATCAAACTTTGATACGTTGAATATGGTGGAGATCCATCTGATCGGATCTCCACTTTTTTTTTTTTTTTCATTTTTTTCTTACATGAAATGATAATTTTACTTTTTTCACCCAAACAATCTGTCAATATTGATCGTTGATTGACTAACGGTTTGAATTTTTTTGAAGAGTTTTGTAAAAATTAAGAATGAAAAGAATTATTTTCAAGAAAAACTTTAAAAAATTGATATTTTTCAAAACTTTAAGGATTAAAAAATAGTTTTCTCTACATTTATTAACCCTATTGAAAACCTGCCAACCAAAATCAATATACATTGATCATTGATGGATATGCCTCACCTGCCATGGAGACTACAAACGACCTAATAAATTGATTAGACTACTTCACATTATTATTACATTACTATTAAAATATAACTGACAGCCGCCCTAGATTGTTCAATCCATGAAAGGAACCTTATATTTTTGATAAGAACTGATTGATAATAGTCTCAGTTATGTGGTGTAAAATTGATAAATCATCAACTTCATCGATCCGACGTGGAAAAAAAAAGAAAGGTTGAAACATAAAAAGATGAAAATGATCCTGAAAAGTCTATTTTGTTCACGAGTGGCCAGACCTTTCCAGTTCAAAAGGTCAAGTTCACACTCCAAAAAATACAGCCCAAAAATGATATCCACCTACCGGCACGCTCTTCCAAAATTTTAGTCCAAATCCGCCAATTTAGCCCTCTCTAACCTTTTTAGATTTTTATGTTTTTAAAATTTTTTTAGCAACTTGCTGCTGCCCGAAATCATTCTCGGGTTCGGATCCGAGAGTTTGGTTTTCCGAGCCCAAACACAGAGATGTCAGCGGAATCGAGCTCCGGTTCCGGGGACCACACCATTGTCAAAGGTGTGCCGACTCACGGCGGCCGCTACGTCCACTACAATGTGTACGGCAACCTCTTCGAAGTTTCTAGAAAGTACGTCCCTCCTATACGACCTGTTGGCAGAGGCGCTTATGGTATTGTTTGGTGAGATTTCCATTTTTGCCTAATTAATTAGTTTCTTTACTCTTTTGTGAGATTCAATTTCAAGTTCCTGTTTAGTTATCTTCAAGATCGTGTTGACTGTTGACTTTGAGCTCTCTTTTGTACTTCATTTCTATGTAGTTCGAATTTGTCTTAGCTTTAAATTTAGCTTTAATTAGCATTATTTAGAGATTAACTTAATTTCTGTTAATTTTATTAATAAAAGCCTAGATTTCGATTAGAATGTCTTCGTTTTTAATTTTTCAGTTATAATTATGCAATGACTGATTTTGATTGGTGTGTCACTTGTAGTAATTATTTTGATCATGATTTTGAATTGATGATAGATGATATGTTTTTCAGGTCAATTGATTTGATTTCGTGGATCGTTCAAATATATGCGTTAATTGGGGAAATGAGTTGCTCGTTTTTAGCCTTTACCTAAATTTTAAGTGAAGTTTTTGGTGACCTAGATTTGACTGTACACCTACTTATGATATGTGTGTGTGTGTGTGTGTGAATTAGTTGTGGTTGAATATCCTGGATATGGTGTGATGATGCTCTGAAATCTTAATGTGGGGACATGACTGTGTGTCTGTGCGTTGATGGTAAATGATTTTGGTCAGTATGTCTTTCGGTGAGAGAAAATGTTTGGTTATACGGTGACATGCTAGTTAAGGAGAGATATAATGTGACATTTTCTGTTTAGTTGACATGATTTCTCATTGTTATCAACTATGTGAAGGAAAATGTGATTTTTTTCATTTCCTTTAGTGCTGCTGTGAATTCTGAGACACGGGAGGAAGTTGCCATTAAGAAGATAGGTAATGCATTCGACAATAGAATTGATGCCAAGAGGACCTTGCGAGAAATTAAGCTGCTTCAGCACATGGATCATGAAAATGTAACTTCAGTGAGATCTCTAATTTTTTATGTTGGCATCATTTAGTTTCAAATGCTTTATTTTCTTTCATCATCACGTCTTTGGTTGGTGTCAGATTTTGAGAGTAAATTCCAAAACTTATCATGTCAGTTTACAACTCTTCTCTGCGGCTCTGCCTAGTTTCTTTTAGCTTACTTTTAGGCTAGTATTTTGTTAATTGCTTATTGGTGTGGTTGGCAATTGGAATCTTCACTTAGCCTTGGTCGTTTTTGGTCATGAAATGAAACAGTTGTGGATGTCTGTTTTGCAGGCATTGTAAGCAGTATTTTGTTAACTGCTTCTTGTTTATTCTCCGTAGGTTATTACCATCAAAGACATCATACGACCGCCAATGAGAGAGAACTTCAATGATGTATACATAGTTTATGAATTAATGGATACTGATTTACATCAAATTTTACGTTCTCACCAAGATTTGACGGATGACCATTGTCGGGTTAGCACCTTTCATGTTTTATTGAGCTTATCAGATTTTATGTATACTTTATCATGCAATTAAGTAATTTTGAATGCTTATTTGGGTTGTAATTATTAGTTCTTTTGTCCCTCAGTACAATGATCCTGATCCTTTTTGCACTTACATGTAATAATGCATAATAAACTTTATATGAAATGTGAATAATGTACGACCTGCTAATTACATTTTTCCAAGGATTAGGTACTTCCTTTTCATGATCGCTTGGAGTTTCTGGATACTCTGATCTTAGTTTTTCCATTTTCTTGAATGTCATGCTTTGTGTTGGTAAAGTTTAAATAAAACGATTTTAGGCATTATCAGTACATACATAAAGTGATAGCTTATTGTGGTTACTTGATTACCTTCTGATACCTGTTCTGGGGAGGGTTCTAGTATCATTTGTGTTTTTATGGTGACGAAGAACACCATACGTGTATAGAGCTATTGAGTGGGGTTGACAAGTGCTGGACTCTTTATATGCTATATTTGGAGAAAAAGTATTGTAATTTATCTAGCAGAAGGAAATTTATAGCTAACCCACCTAGCTTTAGTTGAATTAAGCTTAATTTAGCTCTGCATTTCATTGGATCAGAGGTCATATGATGGAAACATCAAATTGACATAAATAAACTTGCTGTGACTCTTATTTTCTATCAACCAGTAATTAGAATCTGCTTTGTTGACTCTTATTTTCTGTCTCTGCAAGCTCATAAAATTGATTGTATGCTTTTATGTGTGAAGTAGAAGCAACCATTTTTTATAAAAAAAGAAATTATTTCCAAACACTATGGTTTTATCTCTCTCATTATATGGTCTTTTCTTTTGTATTGAAGAATGGATCTGTTATTGATCATCCAGTGCCACTTTTGCAGTACTTTCTGTATCAGTTGCTACGAGGGCTGAAATACGTGCATTCAGCAAATGTTCTGCATCGTGATTTAAAGCCTAGCAATTTGTTCATGAATGCTAATTGTGATCTTAAGATTGGAGATTTTGGGCTTGCTAGGACAACATCAGAAACAGATTTCATGACTGAGTATGTTGTTACCCGTTGGTATCGGGCACCAGAATTGCTTCTCAATTGTTCAGAGTACACTGCTGCAATTGACATTTGGTCAGTGGGTTGTATACTTGGTGAAATAATGACCAGACAACCTCTGTTTCCTGGCAAAGATTATGTACATCAACTGAGATTGATTACAGAGGTATGATCTCTTCAGAACTCGCTTAATGAAACAACAGTGGACGTCTCTCACTTCTGGTTTCTCACATCAATTGCTATTCTCATTGCTTGCATTGGAGTATCTTTTATTAGTTTTCCATAATTTGTCGTTTTCTTTCCTGCACTCCTCCCAAGTTTCTTAACTCTGATGTATTTGTCCATTGCTCTTGGTTCTGTTCTCACTTATGCTCTTCTATCTGATTGGAGGGTCAAACAGTGTCATCAAGATATATGTGCTCTGCCGAATGGCTGAAATGTATAGCTATGGAATTTGAAACGGGGGGCATCTATATTTCAGTAGGAAAAGTCAAAATCTTTTAAGACATTAGTTTCATGGATGTGAGAGAGAGAGAACCAGTATGATATGTGAAAAAGAGAGTCTGTTGTTTAGCAAAATCTTTTTCCATCACACCCAAAAACACTTTTTAATTTCTTTGATCTGACATCTCTCTTATTATTTGTCTAGCATAAAAATAACTTTCCAAAAATGGTGCATGCTACTTGTATCTTTCTCATGTATGTAATCACTGATGCACTTGTATCTTCTTCTTTGTGTGTGTTGGCTGCTCTGTTGTGCTATGTCTAATTTTCTTTTGCTCATATGAATACTAAAGTTGATATATTCTAATGTTTTCTCATTAAATTCTAAATCAACTTTGTATATGATAACTGTGTATGATTTATTATCTGTTTTGAATAGCTTATAGGTTCACCTGATGAATCCAGCCTTGGTTTTCTACGAAGTGATAATGCCAGAAGATATGTCAGAATGCTTCCCCAGTTCCCAAAGCAAAATTTTTCCTCTAGATTTCCTAATGTGTCTCCTGGTGCTGTGGATTTGCTGGAGAAGATGCTTGTCTTTGATCCGAACAGGCGCATTACAGGTATATTGAGATAGAGCACCATGCATTTGGCATTTTGATTACTTTATAATTGAAGATTCATGAAGCACTAGGACTAATTTTCAATTTGATTAGGATAAAAAATGATATGCTGTATTCAATATGACAAATTATACTCATTACAAACTTATTTTTGAGTCAATGTGCTCGTGAACTCTTATTTTTTCCTTGTTATCTGTGACTCTTATCTTTCTACGTCATTGTTCGCAGTTGATGAGGCCCTGCGCCACCCATATCTAGCCCCACTTCATGATATTAATGAGGAGCCTGTTTGCCCAAGGCCATTCAGTTTTGATTTTGAGCACCCATCTTTTACTGAAGAAAATATCAAGGAACTCATCTATAGGGAATCTGTAAAATTCAATCCCGATCCAACTCATTGAGGATGATTTGATGTGTTGTACACACTTTGAAGTGTATCCCATGGTTCTGATTTGCAACCAGACCCTATCGGACCTATTAGATCCTAAGTAGTACAAGGGCAAAAAGCTAAATGGAGATATACTCTGAACAGCTTTTATGAATATTCATATTCTGTTAATCTTACTTCTCTTGATGTTTGTAATGTTTGGTTGTTAAAAGGAGCTGAAGCAGAATAAGCTCCAATTCCTAGTTGCTGGTTCATCCATTGAATGTAGTTGTAGGAGCTGCGCATACTTCTATGATTTGATACTCCATATGAGGAGTGGACAAGAAATTTGCACATTCATGGAGCAGGGATCCTGTGTAGTTAAATGTCTGTTGGATTTGGAAATAGTCAGCATGAATATTAACAATTGCTCGCAAGGATGATTCTGTTAACTTAAATATATCTGATAAAACCATTCTATTTGTATCTATCATTTATATGACGCTAGTTGCCAACTTTTGAAATGTTGTGAATTCCTTTGAAGTATGAAAGTGTATGCTAGCAAATGATTATTTAACCCTCTAGTTCTTATCATGACAAAAATGTAGGAATGGACAAATTTTAGCCTGCCACTCTCTTGAAAAAGCCAGAAAAGCTCAACCTCACTATTTCGCTGAAATATATCTATGAACAGTTTCAAAATAACTGTCAACAAGAAGTCGAGCTGCTGCAGCATATATAGGAGCTAGTACTAGTAAAAGAAAATTCACATATAATTCATCCTGTAACTACACTTTTGGAGCTCCACCATATCAATTGGTAGCCTCTCGGAAGGAAAATCACAAGCTGAGATTTTCTCTGGTCCTTGATCAGGCAGCAAATCACACGGTCGTGGAGTCACGCCACTGGTCATCCCCTGAATATCAGTGCAAGTCCAAGGCACCTTCTTAGCCTTGGCTGCCATTGTAATTGTCACATTTGAAATGCAAATACCTGTGAACGGATCACTTGCAATACCTTCCAATCTAGCAGCCATGGAAACGTTTTCTGCTACGATGTCCCTGTAATTGATCCCTTGAATCACCGGTAGTGCATTTGGATCATAGTGATTATCAGGGTGTGATCCATAATTTCCAGTTATCCAAAAGACCCACTTCATAGTGTGCAAAGTCATCTTTTTCACATATATGTCCTTCACATACCCTCCTCTTCCTACAGCAGTTTTGATCCTGACCCCAGATTCTGTATGGATGGCCGTGATGTCCTCTGCTCTGACGTCTTGGATGCCGCCCGACATCTCGCTTCCCAGTGCAATGGTGGCACTGTATGGAGATATGCATGTCAGCCTTCTGATCACAAGTTGTTTGGTGGGCATCCCAAATGCTATGCCATACTCATCCCAACCACTTTTAACCGCCACACAATCATCACCAGACACAACGTAGCAGTCCTCAATTCTAGTGTTTGTGCAAGAATCTGATTTGGAAAGCAATTAAAAAAACTTACGAATTATGCACCCCATAAAAAAACTGTCAACACAAATCCACATGAATTGGATAACTAATACTAACCTGGATTGATACCATCAGTGTTTGGAGATGTTACTGGAGCAATAATGGTAATGCCTTGCACTAGAATATTACTGCAATTCATTATAGAAAATGTTAACTATCATAAAAAATTTGTTGTAGGATTCAGGAATATAGAGAGAACAACTGATCCTGCTACATGGACAGATGTGATTTAAGGTACATGTGTTACGATGTTACACAAGATGGTGTGCTGTGGAGTACCTGCTGTAAACAGGATGGACATTCCAAGATGGGGAATTCAGGAGCGTTAGATTGGAAATCTGAATGCCACTGGAGAACATGATTTCAATCAAGTAAGGTCTGGTGTATTTTAGCTTGCCCTTGTGGAATTTCTGCCACCAAGGTGCACCCTGACCATCAATCGTGCCATTATCCCCTGATATCAATTGGGGTCCATTAACTTGTTACACTAACTGGAAGAATCTGATACCCAATTATAATAATTTACACACAGTCAGAAAGCTCTAAATTTCTCTTCCAAATTAATATACCTGTAACAATAACATCAGTCAGATTTGTTCCAAAAATGAGACTTGTGTATCTTCCCCCAGCCGCATCCCTTCCTCGACCGTAGGATGGTAGAGGCTTGATTAGTGGCCATTCATTCAAATCCTAAACCAATATAAAGTTGCAGTTAAATAACAGTAATCAAACGTTGCCTTTTGATTTTGATGTTGCAACCGTAGGAAATGAAAACCTGATCAGACTGAGAGGCAAGAAGAACAGCATCTTTGTGGAGATACAGAGTGAAGTGGCTGGTGAGGTTAAAGCTCCCAGTCAACCATTTTCCAGCAGGAACATAAAGCTGACTTCCACCGTCCGATGAATACCTGCTTAGCTGATTGATTGCATCACGAAACGCCTTAGTATTAGATGTCTGGCCATCGCCAACCCCTCCAAAATCAGTGATTGAGGCACTATGTGCTCTACAATTTATAGCATTGTACTCAAATGAGTCTGATATCATCTCTAATTTTCTGCTCTCAGCTCCTCTTACGCTCAGCAAAGCCACCACCATAACAAGAAGTGACACCATCTTATTCACCTGTAAAATCAAACGAAAAAAGCAACAGTTAGTCCCCGTACCCATTAGAAGAAGTTTATGCGTAGAAGCAGCTTGTTTGTGAACAAACAAACACAGATGCTAGTAGCTCCAAGGGCTTACAGCATAAAAATTTGTTCACAAAAGCTCTTTTTGCACTTCTAGATGTGTTTGTAAACAAATGAAAGGAAAGAGGTTTTGTATAAAACCAAGGAGCTATGCATGCATGTTAAGTATATTTTTTGTTTTGAAAACCATGATTATCATTGTTAGTTTCATGAGAAATTGGAAGAAAAGGAAAATTAGAGAAAAATTTCTTTGCTATTACTTGAGTTTTCATGGGACTTACCCATGATAAATCCATTGTAAGGAAAGTCAATTCAGAATTTGTTTTGTGGTGTTGCAAAGACAAATGCAGTATATATATAGGGGCCAAAGTCTGTACTGTTAAGTCTGGATTCATCTTTTAAGCTATTGCTGTCCTTCTTTAAAGTAAAAGCATTTCGTGTCAATCTTGTTAGTGTAGCAATTAATCAAACAACTCCATCGTTAGTTTTTTTATTTAATGCAAGATTTATTTGTTTTCAACCGGTAACAATAAGGTATCTAGGCAACAAAAAAAGTTATTTTCCTCTTTATTACCGCTTACTTATCAAGATAAAGAAACAAGTATTGTTTTAAGTTGATGGGAGCATTTTTTAAAATGGAATCTTTTTGTATAATTACGAAGTACAGAGTCACTGACAGTCACATAGTCAGTATTCACCAACCACACTGAGAAAAGAAACAGTGGACTGAGAAGAATAAAAATGCAATTAGATGATCTTGTGGGGGTTGGGGGGTGTGGGTGGGTTGTTGGTTGTTTTCACAGTTTTGGCCGGTTGTGTTGGATACTAGTCAGTGGAACCCACCACTCGCGAGTTTCACTTTCACTTTCTTGGAGTTGGCACGTATTTGATCTCGTGAGCCTGCTCTTGTCGCCCCACTCCCACCCCCACCATTGCCGACCCACTTCACGGGTGTGATAAAATTTGCTGGACCCCCGAATCAGTTCTCTTCATTGTCATTGGTGCTCTTGGAATATACTAACAAGTACGACGAATGAGAAAAAATAAATAAAGATAAACAGAAAAAAAATAATATAATGGCATTTTCAAATCCATCAGTCCATCACAATACGCCCAATTAAAGACCATCCACGAGTTGTTGCATATTCAGTCACGAGAGCACATTATCATCTGCAAATTTTGGGACCTTATGGTTGAAAATAACCTGATCTAACGTCTCACAGTCAGAAAAAGTGCACTTCACATGACTCCCAATCTTGTTTTATGATAGCATTTGTCTCCTTCACGAATTTCACTTCTTTGTGGCCTTATTATATATTTAAACTTTCTATTTGATACAAGATGTATTTTATGTGGGAAAGAAAAATTAGCGAAGATGGACACAAGCCTTGCGTTATATAGGAAATACACTAGATTATAGAATAGAAAGCATAAATGTAAGCCAAGGTTTGTCGATGGAAATGTACTAGATTTAAGGTTTGTGCTCAAAAGAAATATGATAGAAATAGGGGTTTTTAAGTATTAAAATATTGCATAGCACATAGCAGACGCTTTTCAAACCTATATCAAAGTGATTTCAAGTCATATTTACATTTCCTGCTCTCAAATTCTATAATAGTTAAAAAAATGTTAGATATATTACATACTTTCTGGCCATCTATGATTTTATGACGACCAAGCATTCAAGTGAATGATTTGGGGCACTTAAGAAAAAATGGATGGGTCGGGCTTTTTTTTTGGAAAAAAGAGCTGAGATTTGGGCTTTGGAGTCCAACCAATTCCAAACGGGCCTCATGGGACTTTAGGTCGTATTGGGTATAACAAGAAGTGATCAGTTGAGGTCAGACATCAGAGTAACACTATAAGCGGCTTTAATTGTATGTGAGCTCTTTTCGTATGTACATCCTGTTAAAATTTCAAATATTATAATTTCGTAAGCACACACTTATATATCATATACATCATTTCTTTTACCTATAGTATATATAATAAAATATAACAATGCAGACCTCGCGAACCCAAAGAGAGTTTTCTGACAATGTATTGCAACTTTGAGAATGAAAGTTACTCTCGGGTCTAACACGAACTCACTGAATGCCCACCCACCTCGTAGTTGAGGTTTAATCCCTTATAACGGATATTATTAAAATGCTAGTGTAGGGTATTCTCTATTTTGTTTGTGAGAGTAGTTTGTCACCGTTTTTGAGAGTACCTATTGGAACCATGTTAGTAGTGTACAAGCGTCGGCATTAAAACAAAAAAAAAGAAGGGAAAGTTACTCTCACAAGTCACATCAATACTTATTTGAATATTTTGAAGTTTTTACTTGTTCAACAACACTGGTAATGCAATAATCATTTTTTTTTAAAGAAAAATACATTACTTTTTAGTATATATAATTGTACACCTCTCAAACCTCTAAGAAGTTGGAGGTTCTATTATTATCTAACTCATGTTATAGTTTGTTAAGTTTTTTTTCTTTATTGTAAATGTAGTTATCGTAATAGTAAAAGTCTGACCTGCGCAATAGACAAACCATATAAGTAATGTTTTACCTTCATAAATTTATGATTCATTCAGTTTGAGCTTTTATAAGAAGGTAATGAATTTAAAAAACAGTCTCCATAATTTATCTTTTACGAAGTCATACTGTAACAGAAAAAAAAAAAAAAAAAACCGACAATTTATACAAGAAGGAAGTGATCATTCTTCGTGCCCCAGGCTGGTACTACTCTTTACCATGATTAATTTCAGTAAGGAGATGTTGCTCTTTAATTCGTTTATGTGATAATTGCGGAATATAAATATTTCACGAAAAAAGAGTGCTTAAATTACTTTATTTGGTGGCAATAACTGCACCCTGTTAATATAGTAATATATTACGTTCATATATACTGGCCTCGTTTTGCATGCCGTTCGTGCATGTTCCACGAGCTACGCGATTTTATTTTTTTAATAAAAAAAATTGTACGATCAGTTTTATAGCTTCTTCTGCTCCACCGCTTCCCCCGCACAGAATCGAAAATGGCAAGAGAACTTCACGTAGTGGTGCTACCATGGTCTGCCTTTGGGCATATGATGCCCTTTTTTCAACTGTCGATTGCGTTGGCCAAATCTGGAGTTAAAGTCTCCTTTATATCAACTACAAGAAACATCCAAAGACTTCCCAAACCTCCTCCAAATTTGGCGACTCTCATCAACTTCGTGGAGTTCCAGTTACCAGCTTTGGACAATGAACTCCTGCCAAAAGGAGCCGAGGCCACTGTGGACGTTTCATTTGACAAGATTCAGTATCTAAAGATTGCATATGATCTGCTCCAACACCCTTTCAAGCAGTTTGTTGTTGACCAATCCCCAGATTGGATCTTCGGTGATATTCTGGGTCATTGGGCGGCAGAGATTGCACAAGAATATCAGATTCCTTATTTGCTCTTCTCTGCCTTCAACGCTGCTGCAGCTGATTTCTTTGGGTGTCCAGAATTCTTGGTTCGTGAAGCTCGAAAAAGAGTTAGGCCATCCCCGGAGAGCATGACTTTTGTGCCGGAGTGGATTGACTTTCCATCCTCATTAGCTTATCGAAATTTCGAAACAATTGGCCTGTTCCATGGCTTTTATGGATCGAATGCATCTGGAATTACAGACGCTGAAAGGGTTCACAACAATGTCCGAGCATGCAAAGCTGTGGCTATGCGTAGTTGCCCAGAATATGAAGGTGAATACTTGAATTTATTTGAAAAGTTATCAGCAAAAACTGTGATTCCTGTGGGTTTACTCCCACCTGAAAACGAGAAGGGAAGAGATCAGATAACTGATGAGTCATGGATTAAGACATTTGAATGGCTTGATGAGCAAAAGCCAAGTTCAGTTGTTTTTGTAGGGTTTGGGAGTGAGTGTAAGCTGACTAGGGATCAAGTGTATGAGATGGCATATGGACTTGAGCTATCAGGATTGCCATTCTTGTGGGCACTCAGGAAACCTGATTGGGCTATTGATGATGTGGATGCTTTGCCTTTGGGTTTCGGTGAGAGTACTCATGGCAGAGGAGTGGTGAGTATAGGATGGGCTCCGCAGTTAGAAATTCTGGGACATCCATCAATTGGGGGATCCTTGTTTCACGCTGGTTGGGGATCTGTGATAGAGACTTTGCAGTTTGGGCACTGTCTTGTTTTGTTACCATTCATTTTTGATCAACCTTTGAATGCTAGGATTCTGGTGGAGAAGGGTCTGGCTGTGGAAGTAGAAAGAAGAGAAGATGGGTCTTTTACTAGGGATGATATAGCCAAGGCTTTGACACTGGCAATGGAGTCTGAACAAGGAGAGAAACAAAGGGTCCGATCTAGAGAAGCCGCTGTGATATTCAGGGACAAGAAGCTGCATGAAGAATATTTTGGCAGATTTGTTGAGTATCTTAAAGTTAATGTGATAAAAAAAAAAGGCGAGTAACAATCGTTCATTTTAAAGATAAGAGAAAGTTTTAGTGTTTGCGTATCATTAGCTATTGTTTTGAGGATTTTACACAATTTTAAAATAGAACAACCTTTCTATATTTCCAAGCTTTCATATAATATTTTCGTTTGTCGTGTAGGAGGGATTTTCTCATTGAATCTCTAGCATGTCAAGGATATGAAATAGTAAAGTTTGTAGATTCCTTCAATAAAAGTATATGATCATTTAACAAATGTGTAGTTATAAATTGGTACAACATGATTTGGTGTGCAATAATATGTACAAGCATCTCTTAATATGTGCTGATTTCAAATGGGAGATTCGGAGAAGGTTATCTCCACGGCGCTGACTTAATCCGTCCTATTTTATATATATATATTATGTTATTTGCCAGGTGAATTTGGATCTTCATGGATGATTTATTTATTTTTATATATGTGCCCTCTACTTGTGTATGTTATATGAATGCTTTGACTTATTTAAATTTCATTTTATATAATAGTAGAAATTCACCATAAAAAACCACGTTAAGGCTTCTTGCATCAAATAGACAATCAAATCAATAATATCTATATTATCTTTAAATTTGGATTTTCTCCTAATATGAGTTTTCTACTAATCTTTTAAAACATGTGTTTGATTCTAATATGAGTTTTCTATTAATATTTTAAAACAAATGTTTGTTTCTTGATAAATTAAGTAAAAGTGGAAAACAATCACATATTAACAATTTATTAATTGTAATATTTATGCATCATGAGATTAAGTAAGATTAGGATAAAGTTTAGATGATGAGAAGATCAATTAAATTCAGCAGCAACTGTAATATATTGACCAGCGTGCTATGATGAAAGTTGACATATTACATTATTGATCTAAGGGTTAATTGCACTAATTTATCATATTGTTTTCAATAAAGGTTTATTATCCAACAAATTCTCTTAATTGATACAGGTCTCATTTCATTGGTCAACCTCAGTTAATTAAATGTAACGGTTGACTAGAGAATAAAGGCTATAATGGCCATTGTAATAGATAATCTCTTACCGAGAAAAATACCTTAGCTAAAAGTTACAGAGATCTCTTCTACTAAGAAAACCATTACTATAACAAAACTAGTACTTGTGGAAGTAGAAATGACATTCCAAGGTTCAATCACTTCAGTTTCCATAAACTCCATTTTTTCATAATTTTGCTCACGTTTACTTTCATTTGTTCCTACTCAAATAGCTTCCAAACTCCACTACGACTTCTTTCATTGTTCGTCTTCTCCTCCCAACTGGGTTTAAACACCTTTTCGCAATGTTTGCAATTTTCATGATCTCTTCTTGCAATAGATTTTATATAATAAACTAATCAAATTAATAATATAATACCAGAACAACGTTAAAAAAATAAAGACAGTTAATTGGCATGTGCCCTGCATTTTCAGATGAAGAGGAGGCACTTACTAACATTATAATTTCAATTTCATAGTTATCCAACGTTATTTAACTTATTTTTATATGTAATGATTTAGTCGATATTCATTTATGGTTAATCAACGACTCACATATAATACATTGTCTTAATTAATTTTAGTGAGCACTAAGGTAAAAACTATTATATATATAATTTAGTTAAAATTTTTATTTATTCTATCAAAATAAGTTCAAAACAAACCAAAATTTAAATATATATATTTTTTAGTTCAAAACTTATTTGAAATTGTTTTGACTTGTAAACAAAATTAATTACAACCATTGTTCCTAAATTAAAAACCCTTCCCAGGCCAAAATCCAACACAATCTCACAAAAATTGTGAGGTGTAGGCCACATCTGATATGGGCCACATCTCGTGAAATGAAAATCGTGAGATGCAAACAGTTAACAAATGCAAAAAAAATGCTTAGAAAATATATACCAGCCAACTGTTGCTTGGCTCCGACGAACAACAATTCCAATAGTCCACGACCACCAACCGGCCTTTGATAATTAGGTTTGTTTTTTTTTTTTTTTTTTTTTAATTGGAAGAGTATTTTGGTAATTTAGAGACACACTGTAAATAGTTTTATTTGTGGAATGGGTTTTTTATTTATTTAAAAAATGTATCTCAATATATTTTAACAAGAAAAATTTGTTAAATAGCAATAAAAATCACAATAAGAAACAACTACTGCAACTACTCCCAATAAAAATCTAGTCTCATGAATAAGCCCTAAAACTATGAAAACTGAATCCCACAAAACTTACAAGAAACAACTACTCCCGTTAGAAATCTAGCCTCATTAATGGACCCCAAAACTATAGGAATCGAACCTATGGTAACAGGTTTGATGGGGATTAAACATCCAGTATCTCAAAGAATGAGGATACAGTATATACAACCATTTATATCAAAATGTTTATAGCATTGGATTAAACACTAATTAAATACCAAAGTAACACTACAAAATTTCGTTCTCTCCGTCAATCTCTCCCTGTCCTTATTTTTTCCGTTCTCTTTGGTTTCAAATTTCCTAAATTCTCTAATGCAATTACTTATGATGACAATATCTTACAAAAATCAGATTAATCATTACATCCATCGTATTTGATATTATTTCCTCAATCCATAACTGAAGTTGTAGAAATTTTGATTTTTCCACTCGTTCAATAATATAGTTAATATAAGAATGAATTTAGAAAACAGTATTTATGAATTCATAACTGTAATAAAATAAAATGATTTCTATGAGGAACAAGTAATCTAGAGAATAGAGATGAGGTATTGTTTCTGTGGAATTCTTGGCTGCAGGCTGCTACTATTTTTTACCATCATTAATTTGATTTCAAAGCAATGTACGTGTTTGTCTTTATATGTGTATTTGTTTATGGAATATTTGTATATTTGACCATGAACGTTTGGATTTATTTTTAAAATAGTGTTTTTAAAAATTATTTTTAAAATTGAAAAGCATATTAAAAAAAAATAATACTTTTTAAAAGTATAATGTATTTAGTAAAATTTTTTAAAAATTATTTTTAAAGTAAAAAAATAATATAAATGTGTTTAATATTATTTTTAAAAATAAAAAAATAACGATTTATTTCGAAAATATGTTTTGAAAATGATAAAAAACATAAAAAAATTGTTTTTCATTTTTTAGTTATAATTTTTAAGGAGGTGTTTTTTATTTTTAAAAATAAAAAATCATTTAAAAAAATGCATCACACCATCAAGAACATGAACTTAATTTGACGCCAATAGAGTGCTTGTCAGCTGGAATAGCCTTTTTGGTGGCAATAATTGCACCTTTCTGTTATCATATTGTGTTCATATCTGGCGGCCTTTGTGGTGTATAATTGTCCATGACTTCTTCCACAAGTCAAGCAATTAAAAATAAAATTAAAAAAAAAAAAAGAACTCTGGGATCAGTTGAACTAGCTTCTTGAGCTCCAGCTTCCTTCCACGTAGAATCAAAAATGGCAAGAGACCTACACGTAGTGGTGTTACCATGTTCTGCCTTTGGCCATATGATGCCTTTTTTTCAACTGTCGATTGCTCTGGCCAAATTTGGAGTTAAAAGTCTCATTTATATCAACCACAAGAAACATCCAAAGACTCCCCAAACCTCTTATGAATTTAGCAAATCTCGACAATTTTATGGAGTTTCAATTACCAACCTTGGACAATGATCTCCTGCCAGAAGGAGCAGAAGCCATTGTGGACATTTGGTTTGACACGATTCAGTATCTAAAGATTGCATATGATCTACTCCAACACCCTTTCAAGCAGTTTGTTGTTGACCAATCCCCAGATTGGATCATCGCTGATGTTCTGGGTCATTGGTCATTGGGTGGCTGAGATTGCACAAGAATATGAGTTCCCTCTCTTGCTCTTTTCCGCCTTTAACGCTGCTGCATTAACTTTCATGGGGAATCCAAATTTCATGGTTGGCGAAGCACGAAAAAGAGATAGGCCATTGCCGGAAAGTCTGACTTTCGTGCCGGAGTAGGTTGACTTTCCATCTTCATTAGCTTACGAAGTTTTGAGACAATTGGTGTGTTTCATGGCTTTTATGGATCGAACGCATCTGGAATAACAAATGCTGAAAGAGTTCACAGTAATATCCGAGGAAGCAAAGCTATCGTGAAACTTAGTTGCCCTGAATATAAAGCCCAATACCTGAATTTGCTTGAAAAGATAACAGCAAAGCCTGTGATTCATATGGGTTTACTCCCACCTGAAAACGACAAGGGAAGAGATCATATTACTGATGAGTCATGGATTAAGATATTTGAATGGCTTGATAAGGAAAAGCCAAGATTAGCATGTTTGTCGGTTTTGGGAGTTAGTGTAAGCTAAGTAGAGATCAAGTGTATGAGATGGCATACAGACTTGATCTGTCAGGATTGCCATTCTTGTGGGCTCTTAGAAAACCTGATTGGGCTATTGATGATCTGGATGTTTTGCCTTTGGGTCTAGAGGAGTGGTGAGCATAGGATGGGCTCCTCAGTTAGAAACTCTGGGACATCCATCAATTGGGGGATCTTTCTTTCACTCTGGTTGGGGATCCGTGATAGAGACTTTGCAGTTCGGGCACTGTCTTGTTATGTTACCATTCATTGTTGAACAACCTTTGAATTCTAGGATTCTGGTGGAGAATGGTCTAATTGTGGAAGTAGAAAGAAGAGAAGATGAGTCTTTTACTAAGGATGATATAGCCAAAGGCTTTGACACTAGCTATGGTGTCCAAGGAAGGAGAGAAACAAAGGGTCCGAGCTAGAGAAGCTGTTGTGTTTTTCAAGGACATGAAGCTGCATGAAGATTACTTCGGCAGATTTGTCGATTACCTTAAAGTTAATGTGGTCAAAAAAGAAGGGTAACAAACTAACAATCTTCCATTTTAAAGATACGAGAAAGGTTGATAGTGTGTTTACTTCAATTGAAAAAATCAGAATCAGAATGATTTGAAATCGAAATGATGCATCAAAATCAAAATAAATTGTCTACTTCAACTACAAGAATCGGAATCGAAATCAGTAGTATTCTTATTGATTTATTTGCTTTGCTTTGGAATTGTAATGAATTAATTATAAATTAGAAAAATGCCTTTGATTAAAATTATCGATTGATAACAATATACAAAATAGTGTTTAAGATGGACACAAGCCTTGCGTTACATTGGTAATGTACTAGATTATAGAATAGAAAGCATAAATGTAAGCCAAGGTTTGTCAATGGAAATGTACTAGATTTAAGGTTTGAGCTCCTAAGAAATATGATAGAATTAGGGGTTTTTTAGTATTAAAATATTGCATAGCACATAGCAGAAGCTTTTCAAACCTTATCAAAGTGATTTTAAGTCATATTTACATTTTCCGCTCTCAAAATTTATACTAGTCAAAAAAAAAAAACAAAACAAAACGTTATCAATACTTTCTGGCCGCCTATGATTTTAAGATGAGAATGCATTCAAGTGAATGATTTGGGCCACTTAAGAAAAAATGTATGGGTTGGGCTTTTTTAAAAATAAAAGTTGAGATATGGGCTTTGGAGTCCAACCAATTCCAAACGGGCCTCATGGGACTTTAGATCGTATTGGGTGTAACAAGAAGTGAGAAGTGATCAGTTGGTATTTCAAAAAACAGAAAAAGCGATCAGTTGAATTCAGAGTAACAGTGTACGCGGCTTTAAGTGTGCTTGTGCTATACATATATACGATTCATTCAGTTTGAGCTTCTTAAAAAATAAATAATGAATTAAAAAAAGAGTCTCCATAATTTATCTTTTACGAAGTCATAAACAGAAAAAAAAATCCACAATTTATACAAGAAGCAAGTGATCATCTTCTTAAAAAATAAATAATGAATTAAAAAAACAGTCTCCATAATTTATCTTTTACGAAGTCATAAACAGAAAAAAAAAACCACAATTTATACAAGAAGCAAGTGATCATTCTTCGCCACAGGCTGGTGCTATTCTTTACCATGATTAATTTCAATAAACAGATGTATAGGTATTTATTTATAAATTTGTTTACGTGATGATCGTGGACAATAAAAATTTTATGGAAAAAAGGATGCTTAAATTACTTTATTTGGTTTTCTCAAAAAAAAAAAAAAAAAAAAAAAAAAAAAAAACCTTATTTGATATATAGTAATATATTACGTTCATATGCTGCCCTCGTTTTGCATACCGTTCATGCTTATTCCACTAGCCAAGCGAGTTTATTTTTTTCAATAAAATAAATTGCACGATCAGCTATAAACCTTCTACGGCTCCACCGCTTCCCCCGAACAGAATCGAAAATGGCAAGAGAACTTCACGTAGTGGTGCTACCATGGTCTGCCTTTGGGCATATGATGCCCTTTTTTCAACTGTCGATTGCGTTGGCCAAATCTGGAGTTAAAGTCTCCTTTATATCAACCACAAGAAACATCCAAAGACTCCCCAAACCTCCTCCAAATTTAGCAACTCTCATCAACGTTGTGGAGTTTCAGTTACCAGCCTTGGACAATGAACTCCTGCCAGAAGGAGCCGAGGCCACTGTGGACGTTTCATTTGACAAGATTCAGTATCTAAAGATTGCATATGATCTGCTCCAACACCCTATCAAGCAATTTGTTGCTGACCAATCCCCAGATTGGATCATCGCTGATGTTCATGGTCATTGGATGGCTAAGATTGCACAAGAATATCAGGTCCCTCTCTTGCTCTTCTCTGTCTTTAACGCTGCTGCATTCACTTTCAAGGGGAATCTAGAATATTTTGTTGATGAAGCACGAGAAAGAGTTAGGCCATCCTCGGAGAGCATAACATTGAATGCATCTGGAATTACAGACACTGAAAGGGCTCCCAACAATGTTCGAGCATGCAAAGCTGTGGCTATGCGTAGTTGCCCAGAATATGAGGGTGAATACTTGAATTTATTTGAAAAGTTGTTAGCAAAACCTATGATTCCTGTGGGTTTACTCCCACCCGAAAACGAGAAGGGAAGAGATCAGATTACTGATGAGTCATGGATTAAGACATTTGAATGGCTTGATGAGCAAAAGCCAAGTTCAGTTGTTTTTGTAGGGTTTGGGAGTGAGTGTAAGCTGACTAGGGATCAAGTGTATGAGATGGCATATGGACTTGAGCTATCAGGATTGCCATTCTTGTGGGCACTCAGGAAACCTGATTGGGCTATTGATGATGTGGATGCTTTGCCTTTGGGTTTCGGTGAGAGTACTCATGGCAGAGGAGTGGTGAGTATAGGATGGGCTCCGCAGTTAGAAATTCTGGGACATCCATCAATTGGGGGATCCTTGTTTCACGCTGGTTGGGGATCTGTGATAGAGACTTTGCAGTTTGGGCACTGTCTTGTTTTGTTACCATTCATTTTTGATCAACCTTTGAATGCTAGGATTCTGGTGGAGAAGGGTCTGGCTGTGGAAGTAGAAAGAAGAGAAGATGGGTCTTTTACTAGGGATGATATAGCCAAGGCTTTGACACTGGCAATGGTGTCTGAACAAGGAGAGAAACAAAGGGTCCGATCTAGAGAAGCCGCTGTGATATTCAGGGACAAGAAGCTGCATGAAGAATATTTTGGCAGATTTGTTGAGTATCTTAAAGTTAATGTGACAAAAAAAGGCGAGTAACAATTGTCATTTTAAAGATGAGAGAAAGGTTTAGTGTTTGTGTATCATTAGCTATAGTTTTGAGGGTTTTACACAATTTTAAAATAAAGCGACCTTTTTATATTTCCAAGCTTCCATATAATATTTTCGTTTGTCGTATAGGAGGGATTTTCTCATTGAATTTCTAACATGTCAAGGATATGAAATAGTAAAGTTTGTAGATTCCTTCAATAAAAGTATATGATCATTTAACAAATGTGTAGTTATAAATTGGTATAACATAATTTGGTGTGCAATAATATGTACAAGCATTCTCTTAATGATTTCAAATGGGAGATTCGGAGAAGGTTATCTCCACGACGCTGACTTAAGTCCTCCATATTTTATATATATATATATATATATATTATTTGCTAAGTGAGTTTGGATCTTCATGGATGATTTATTTATTTTTCTTTATAACCTAGGAAGAAGCTCCAATCAATTAGTATATGTGCCCTCTACTTGTGTATGTTATATGAATGCTTTGACTTATTTAAATTTCATTTTATATAATAGTAGAAATTCACCATAGAAAGCCACGTTAAGGCTTCTTGCATCAAATAGACAATCAAATCAATAATATCTATATTATCTTTAAATTTGGATTTTCTCCTAATATGAGTTTTCTACTAATCTTTTAAAACATGTGTTTGATTCTAATATGAGTTTTCTATTAATATTTTAAAACAAATGTTTGTTTCTTGATAAATTAAGTAAAAGTGGAAAACAATCACATATTAACAATTTATTAATTGTAATATTTATGCATCATGAGATTAAGTAAGATTAGGATAAAGTTTAGATGATGAGAAGATCAAAATGAATTAAATTCAGCAGCAACTGTAATATATTGACCAGCGTGCTATGATGAAAGTTGACATACTATATTATTGATCTAAGGGTTAATTGCACTAATTTATCATATTGTTTTCAATAAAGGTTTATTAACCAACAAATTCTCTTAATTGATACAGGTCCCATTTCATTGGTCAACCTCAGTTAATTAAATGTAATGGTTGACTAGAGAATAGAGGCTATAATGGCCATTGTAATAGATAATCTCTTACCGAGAAAAATACCTTAGCTAAAAGTTACAGAGATCTCTTCTACTAAGAAAACCATTACTATAACAAAACTAGTACTTGTGGAAGTAGAAATGACATTCCAAGGTTCAATCACTTCAGTTTCCATAAACTCCATTTTTTCATAATTTTGCTCACGTTTACTTTCATTTGTTCCTACTCAAATAGCTTCCAAACTCCACTACGACTTCTTTCATTGTTCGTCTTCTCCTCCAAACTGGGTTTAAACACCTTTTCGCAATGTTTGCAATTTTCATGATCTCTTCTTGCAATAGATTTTATATAATAAACTAATCAAATTAATAATATAATACCAGAACAACGTTAAAAAAATAAAGACAGTTAATTGGCATGTGCCCTGCATTTTCAGATGAAGAGGAGGCACTTACTAACATTATAATTTCAATTTCATAGTTATCCAACGTTATTTAACTTATCTTTATATGTAATGATTTAGTCGATATTCATTTACGGTTAATCAACGGCTCACATATAATACATTGACTTAATTAATTTTAGTGAGCACTAAGGTAAAAACTATTATATATATAATTTAGTTAAAATTTTTATTTATTCTATCAAAATATTGTGAGATAAGTTCAAAACAAACCAAAATTTAAATATATATATTTTTTAGTTCAAAACTTATTTGAAATTGTTTTGACTTGTAAACAAAATTAATTACAACCATTGTTCCTAAATTAAAAACCCTTCCCAGGCCAAAATCCAACACAATCTCACAAAAATTGTGAGGTGTAGGCCACATCTGATATGGGCCACATCTCATGAAATGAAAATCGTGAGATGCAAACGGTTAACAAATGCAAAAAAATGCTTAGAAAATATATACCAGCCAACTGTTGCTTGGCTCCGACGAACAACAATTCCAATAGTCCACGACCACCAACCGGCCTTTGATAATTAGGTTTGTTTTTTTTTTTTTTTTTTTTAATTGGAAGAGTATTTTGGTAATTTAGAGACACACTGTAAATAGTTTTATTTGTGGAATGGGTTTTTTATTTATTTAAAAAATGTATCTCAATATATTTTAACAAGAAAAATTTGTTAAATAGCAATAAAAATCACAATAAGAAACAACTACTGCAACTACTCCCAATAAAAATCTAGTCTCATGAATAAGCCCTAAAACTATGAAAACTGAATCCCACAAAACTTACAAGAAACAACTACTCCCGTTAGAAATCTAGCCTCATTAATGGACCCCAAAACTATAGGAATCGAACCTATGGTAACAGGTTTGATGGGGATTAAACATCCAGTATCTCAAAGAATGAGGATACAGTATATACAACCATTTATATCAAAATGTTTATAGCATTGGATTAAACACTAATTAAATACCAAAGTAACACTACAAAATTTCGTTCTCTCCGTCAATCTCTCCCTGTCCTTATTTTTTCCGTTCTCTTTGGTTTCAAATTTCCTAAATTCTCTAATGCAATTACTTATGATGACAATATCTTACAAAAATCAGATTAATCATTACATCCATCGTATTTGATATTATTTCCTCAATCCATAACTGAAGTTGTAGAAATTTTGATTTTTCCACTCGTTCAATAATATAGTTAATATAAGAATGAATTTAGAAAACAGTATTTATGAATTCATAACTGTAATAAAATAAAATTATTTATATGAGGAACAAGTAATCTAGAGAATAGAGATGAGGTATTGTTTCTGTGGAATTCTTGGCTGCAGGCTGCTACTATTTTTTACCATCATTAATTTGATTTCAAAGCAATGTACGTGTTTGTCTTTATTTGTGTATTTGTTCATGAAATATTTGTATATTTGACTATGTGCCTTTGAATTTGTTTTTAAAATGATATCTTCAGAAATTATTTTTAAAAATAAAAAATATATTTTAAAAAATATGTTTTTAAGAATATAATATATTTAGTAGAATTTCTTAAAAATTATTTTTAAAATCAAAAAATGACGTAAATATGTTTGATATTTTTTTTTTTAAAAAATAAATTATTATTTGAATGGAGAAATGGTCATTTATTTTGAGAATAAGTTTTGAAAATGTTGAAAAATATAAAAAAGTTATTTTTCAATTTTTAGTTATAACTCATAAGAATATTTTATTCTATTTTGTATTTTTAAAAATGAAAAATCATTCTAAGAAATGCGTCAACCACCAAGAATACGAACTTTTACCCCAAAAGAGTGCTTGTCAGCTTGAATAGACTTTTTGGTGGCAATATATGCATCCTCCTATTATCATATTATGTTCATATACGGCGGCTTTTGAATTGTCCATGCCGTTTTGAGTACCGCGGCTTTTGTGGTGCATAATTGTCCATGCGTATTCCACAAGTCAAGCTACTTTTTTTTAAAAAAAAAAATATATATTGTGTGATCAGTTGAACTAACTTCTTGAGCTCCATATTCCTCCCACATAGAATCCAAAATGACAACAGACCTTCACGTAGTGGTGCTACCATGGTCTGCCTTTGGCCATATGATGCCCTTTTTTAAAATGTCGATTGCCTTGGCCAAATCTGGAGTTAAAGTCTCCTTTATATCAACCACGAGAAACATCCAAAGACTCCCCAAACCTCCTCCGAATTTATCAAATCTCATCAATTTTGTGAAGTTTCAATTACCAGCCTTGGACAATGATCTCCTGCCAGAAGGAGCCGAGGCCACTATGGACATTTCGTTTGACAAGATTCAGTATCTAAAGATTGCATATGATCTGCTCCAACACCCTTTCAAGCAGTTTGTTGCTAACCAGTCACTAGATTGGATCATCGCTGATGTTTTGGGTCATTGGGTGGCTGAGATTGCACAAAAATATGCGGTCCCTCTCTTGCTCTTCTCTGCCTTTAACGCTGCTGCATTCGCTTTCATGGGGAATCCAAATTTCATGGTTGGCGAAGCACGAAAAAGGGATAGGCCATCGCCGGAAAGTATGACTTTCGTGCCGGAGTGGGTTGACTTTCCATCTTCATTAGCTTATCGAAGTTTCGAGGCAGTTGGTGTGTTTCATGGCTTTTATGGATCGAACGCATCTGGAATAACAGATGCTGAAAGGGTTCATAGCAATATCCGAGGATGCAAAGCTATCGCTATACGTAGTTGCCCTGAATATGAAGCCCAATACCTTAATTTACTGGAAAAGATAACAGCAAAACCTGTGATTCCTGTGGGTTTACTCCCACCTGAAAACGAAAAGGGAAGAGATCATATTACTGATGAGTCATGGATTAAGATATTTCAATGGCTTGATGAGCAAACGCCAAGATCAGTTATGTTTGTAGGGTTTGGGAGTGAGTGTAAGCTGAGTAGAGATCAAGTGCATGAGATGGCATACGGACTTGAGCTATCAGGATTGCCATTCTTGTGGGCTCTTAGAAAACCTGATTGGGCTACTGATGATGTGGATGCTTTGCCTTTGGGTTTTGGTGAAAGGACTCATAGCAGAGGAGTGGTGAGCATAGGATGGGCTCCGCAGTTAAAAACTCTGGGACATCCATCAATTGGGGGATCTTTCTTTCACTCTGGTTGGGGATCTGTGATAGAGACTTTGCAGTTCGGGCACCGTCTTGTTGTGTTACCGTTCATTATTGAACAACCTTTGAATGCTAGGATTCTGGTGGAGAAGGGTTTGGCTGTGGAAGTAGAAAGAAGAGAAGATGGGTCTTTTACTAGGGATGATATAGCCAAGGCTTTGACACTAGCTATGGTGTCCGACGAAGGAGAGAAACAAAGGGTTCGAGCTAGAGAGGCTGCTGTGTTTTTCAAGGACATGAAGCTGCATGAAGATTACTTTGGCAGATTTGTTGATTACCTTAAAGTTAATGTGATCAAAAAAGAAGGGTAACGATCTTTCATTTTAAAGATACAACAAAGGTTAATAGTATGTTTATTTCAATTGGAGAAATTAGAATAAGAATGAGACTGATCTGAAATCGAAATGTTTTGAAATCGGAATGATATGTCGGAATAAAAATAAGTTGCTTACTTCAACGATATTCTCATTGAGCTATTTACTTTACTTTAGAATCGAAATGAATTAATTATAAGTTATAAAAATATCTTTGATTAAATTTACAAATTAATTACAATATGCCAAACAGTATTTAAGATGTAGTATCATATTTTTGTCATGTAACTCACCATAATAGGCGAAAAAAATGAACTTTTTTAACAATGTTATTATAAGTATATTGTGCATTTTTTGTTTTTTTTTTAAAGAACATATTATGTATTTATATTATTTTATGGTACCTAAGTTTGTTTTGTTTTCCTAAATGTAGTAGCTTAGCAACCGTAGCAGTGATAGTAGCAACTATCACTAATATGTAACATTATTTAATTCATCACAAAATTTGAGTGCTAACTACTAATCATTGAAATAAAACATAACACTTTGTACTTGCATATTTTTTCATGAAAGCTTTTAGCATATGTAAATATTCTTATTTAGCAAAGGTAGATTTATCAAAAAATATATATATATATTTTTAAGAATGATATAAAATAATTTTTACATTGAATTTGTAAATGTGAATGAGATTTCCATGCAGGGTGGGACTCTTATTTTTATTTTCATTACTAAATGAATTTTAAATAAATAAATATCATCAATTAATCTCATTTCTTATTTTTATTTCTTAATCCATAAAGTAAACACACCATGAGTGTTTGTGTATCAGTAGCTATATAACAAGGCTTAATTGTTTTATGCATTTTACACGATTTCAAAATAATATAGATCCGCATTTCCATATTCTCAACTTTCCATGGTATCTTCCTTTGTTATATATAAGGGATATTCTTTTGGGTGGCTCTGTTGCCACAAAAACAATTTTTTGCTACCCTCATTTTTTAATAAAATATTTTATTATTATTATATCTTTATATGTAATTAATATAATTAAAAATTTCAAATTGCTTTCTACACCCAATTTAATATAAACCCTAATAATATATACAAAATCAAAAGTTAAATTAAAATGATATAAATATATATATAAATATATACACATATATAAGTTTCACATGTAAATAAGGAATGAATGGATAAAAAATTGACTTAATGAATGTATATAAGTGTACTTATTTTAACTTTTAGTATATTTGATGTTGATAATTTTTATGATTAATATTTGAGCAAATAAAAATATAAATTTCTGTTTAAACAAAAAAAAAAAAAAAGTTTCTAATTTAAGAAAAGAAAGAATTGCACAACACCACCGCCCCCCGCCCCCCCCCGACCCCCCGAGGTTTGGCTAAAAACATCTAAAAATATATTTATCATTTTATTACACCAAACCCTCATGCTAGAAGTCAACTTTAACTATTAACTAAAAATTTAGATCAAAAGACTATTTTACCTATTAATAAGATAAAAAATAAATAAAATAAAATAACTTAAAAATAATTAAAATATTAAAAATTAACATAAATAAAATAAAATAACTTAAAAATAAAAATCTTCTTCTTCTTCTTTTTCTTCATACGCTCTTTCTCTCTCTCTCTCTCTCTATTTTTCCTTCACCCATGTCTCTTTCTTCTCTCACCGCGCGTTCTCGCCATCTTTCCCATCGTCGGCCTCGCCTTCACGGATGGTTCCAGGTGCCGTCGTCACCTTTATGGACGGTGTCCAAGAGCCGTCACAGATCAAACTGTCACCTCTCCTGTCTCCCTTTTCTCTCATCGCTTGTTCTCGCCATCTTCCCCATCGTCAACCCCGCCTTCATGGACGATATCTAGGTGCCATTGCTACCTTTACCGACTGTGTCCAGGAGCTGTCATAGATCTGGGTGGATCTTATCCCTCTTCTGATCTATCTTTCTCCTTCCCCGTCTCCCTTTCTCTTCTTTTTTTTAGCCTGTCTCTCTTCTTCCCGATCCTTCAACTTTGCCGTCGTAGACTGAGGTTGAATCGACAGTGGAGGTTGACTTCAGATAAGTTGAACCGGCAACGGAGTTTTTTTTTTTCAAAATTTTTCAAAAATGTTTGGGTTTTTTTTTTTCTTTTGAGATTTTGGTTGCCTTAATTTGCTGGGTTTGAAATATTGATGAAGATATGTTGATGTTGATTTCCTAATTTTGAAATGTTATTAAAGATGTGTTGATGTTGATTTCCTAGTTGTGGTTGGTTTGCAAGATATGTTGATTCAAATAATTTTATAAAATTATGTTGATTTTTTGATTCCTAATGATGTGTTGAAAACATGGGTTTTTGCAGGTGTGATGTTGATGAAAAAGATCTGGATTGTTATAGGGAACGATTTTAATCCAAATCTTAAAAAAAAAAAAAAAAGGAAATGTTGAAGTTCTGGGTAGATCTTTACGTAACTTTAAAATATTTTTTTTTTCTAAATTTCTATTAATTTTTAATTGTTTTTTCAATTTTTATAATTTAAATTGTAAAAGAAAATTAAAAAATAATAAAAGTCTAAAATATCCTTAAATTAGATGACTTGGACTGATCTTAACGGTTTTTTACTAACGGTACGAGGGTATTGTGCAATAAAGGGGTAAATGTATTTCTTAATGTTTTTAGGCAAACGGTGTGTCGTCCAATTCACTCTTTAAGAAAAAAATGTTCTGTTAAAAAAAAAAAAAAGCTTTTGTTTCGTAAGTTTTCATACACAATAATATTCACAAAATAACAAAAAGTAAAAATTTGTATAAATAGTATTTAAAAAGATACAAAATATTTTTTTTTTCCTCTTTTTCTTTGAGATATTTCATCAAACACGTATGTAGTTGACACTAAAACCAAAAACCAATACTACTACTCTTAAATATTTTTTTGGCTTCCTTTTTAAATTTGAGATATTTCATCAAACACATTTAATTTTTTATAAATTCGGTGGTGTTTGAAACCGTTCTTAAAAACGGTTTTTCATTTTTAAAAATGAAAAATGATTGGAAATTTGTTTGGTAATTATTTCAAAAACATATTTTTGGAAATGAAAAACATGTTTTCAAAAATAATAACGTGAAAATGGAAAACGAATTTTTTTTTCCATCATTTTCAAAAGCGATGGATTGTTGAAAAAAAAATGAAAAACAAAAACAAAAAGAAAAAAAAAAACACACACACACACAAATTATTCGATCTGAATTAGAACCACTAGAAGAAGATGACAAAGAAGACAACCAGAACCAGATCAGAACAACCACAAAAACCCGACCTTACCGTAGGCAACAAAAGCCGATCTGGTTTAACCACAAAAATGCAACCAGATCGGAACCACAAAAAGGATGACAGAAGCAGCGAGAGAGCAATAGCGTCAGAGAGAGATCGGTGATGGAAAATGAAAGAAAGAGCAGTGGGGTGAGAGAGAGAGACCAGTGATTGAGGTGAGAGAGAGAGCAACTGATAATGAAGGTGAGAGAGAAAGAAGTGGGTTGTGTGTCAAAATAAGAGAGAGTAGTGGGGACCGTAGGTCATGTGTAGAGAGCGATCGGTGAGGTGAGAGAAAAAAATATTATATTATTATTATTTTTTTTTTTGAAATAAAATCTTTTATTATTTTTAATTTTTTAAAATAATATCAAACAATTTTTATCATTTATCCTTCTCGAAATGAATTTTAAAAAATATTATTAAATACGTTCCCCTTTTTAAAAGTATTGCTTTCAAAACATGTTTTTTACTTTTAAAAATACTAAAATATTATTTTAAAAATATATTTAAACACATCCTAATATATCCAAAAATCACGTATATAGTTTTATCACTTTAATTGCTTTTTTTTTTTTTTAACAACCAAAAGTCTCATCACTATAATCATTAACATAAATAAATTATAAAAAAGAAAAATCAATTGAACATGAAAAAAAAAAAAAAAAAAAGAACAAGAGATAAGGAAGAAGAAAAAACAATGAAGAGAACAAGAACACGTATAAAAGTCTCAGTCAAATCCAAATCAAAGTAAGAAAAATTAGAATTGTGGTTTAAATGAGTGTAAATCGGTGTAATGAAAAAAAAATACATGATTAAAGTTATTTTTAATGTTGAAAAAATAGTTCTAATGTTTTAAAAATTTAATTTTACCCTTTTAATTTGAGTTTATAAAGTAATTGGGTACAGCAAGACAATTTTTTTGTGGCAATAAAACCAGTTTTTGCCTTTTGGATCTCCAATCTGTCACTCATGGGTATGAAATAGAAAAATTAATTGTACATCTATTCAACAAAAATATATCATATAATATATGCGTAGTTATAAATTTGTGAACATGAGTTTATGTTGCAATATGTACAAACAATATTCTCTTAATATATTCTGATTTTAGTTCATCTATATATATATATATATTTTATTTTAAACGGGAGATCCGGAGATTATTATTTCCTCATCAGCGGTGGCCTACTTCTGATTTGTTGCTTTTATTTAGGGTTAAATGAATAAATCGTGGTGTATCGATTGCCTGATTGTATTTTTCGCTTGCTCGTTGGCATTTCAACCAAACTTGTTGCTAGATTTTTTTAATATACTTATCTTTCTTTAAGAGGAAAAAAAGAATAGTGGTGGACAACTTCCGATTTCTTGTCCCCTCAATTATAGGGGGGTGGCTTGTAGTTTAGGCATTATCCCGTTGGTTGAGTCATTACTTTGCGTATCTTTCACAAAGACACGGGTTCTACACCCGATACCCCCTCCCGCTAAAAAAGATTCATAGGGTTTTTCTACTTTTATGTAGACTACTCTCTCATCTATATGTGAATTGATTCCTCCCATATAAAAACAGTTTTTCAGACCGCATTATTAGTGTCTTATCTTATTTAATCCCGTTTGTCTCTTATACCAATGCCAACACTCTAAATATATATAGGGTGGCTAAGGTACAATAATTATATAAGAATTATTATTATTTTCATATTTAACGATTGATGAATTATCATTTTTTTTTCTTAATAATTTTAAAAAGGCAAAAAAAAAAAAAAAAAAACCCCTGAAGTAGTATTAATTTAAGTTAAAAGAAGAGGTACAATGATATTTCTTAAATTAATAAGAAAAATATGATGATTCATTAATTGTCATGGGAAAGAATGATAATAACTCATTACACAATTGTAAAAGCTTTCTAATGAATGACCAATGACACAAATTTTTATAAAAACTTCTTAGCTTATCAATATATAACTTGATTGGATATGATTAAAAAAGGAAAATAATTGTGTCAATGAACTGGAAATTTCACTTGAAACGATACAAGCACATCGGAAAGTTGTCGGTTAACTAATTTTAATACCTCCCATCTCAGAAATAAGAGAAGTAAGTTTTTAGCTAAATTCGTATTAAACAAACAACGATATATGATATAACCATGTAACCTGAATCGAAGGCCAACCAAGAAAATATGTATACCGTGACATAGATACTGGGCTCGAAACTAGGCTCATGGACTGTAGAGTACAAGTCCACATTTCCAGTTGTACTTTAAGCTGATTCTAATGCTTGCACTAAAACGGCATGCAACAATGGAAGCACTTACGAGGATGAATTTGATGAATCTTTCTTCATGCAACATCATGTGGTTATTATCATGCTACAAAGTCACATATAAAGTATGGATAATTTCTTTAAGTTGTTTCAATAGTGGAACTCCACCTAAAATTGTTGTGTCCAAAATTAATTTATCTTAGAGAAAACTTTATTTTAGTTCTTAAAATTTGAAAAAAAATCAGGTTTTTAAAACTTTTTTTAAAACAGTTTTTTTCATCCTTAACTTTTTCAAAACTCTTTAAAAAAATTCAAACCGTCAATCAATTAACAGTCATCATTAACAGAATATATTAAAAAAACATTTTTGGCTTTTATAGTTGTTAATGGCAGATAAATTATTGAATTACCCTTATAAAACAATAAATTTATGAGTTAAATTACATATGATGTCTCTGAATTTAAGTTATTAAATTACAATTTAAATTATTTAAAGTCATCGTTGACCATCGGTTGATTGATGGTTTGAATTTTTTTAAAGAATTTTGAAAAAGTTAAGGATGAAAACAATTATTTTTAAATCAATTTTAAAAATATGATATTTTTTAAAATTTCAGAGAGTAAAATAAAGTTGCCCCATTATCTTATTTTAGTTATCGGAATGCAACATATAAAAGCTAAAAGTTTGATAAAAAAAAAAATCAGTGAAATAAAGATAGGGATAAATATTGTAGCATACGAAACATATTTTTTTAATATTGAAGAGACGATTTGATCTTTGCGATAATATGAAGCCAATGGTGGGGCACATTTATGAGTTTAATTTAATTTAAAGAAAAAAAAATGTCTAGGGGGAGTGTCTTTCAAGGTTTTTAAAATTAAAGAAGTTGAAGAAAATAATAATTTAAGAATATTACACGGAATCTTTTTATGTATAAATTTTTAAATTGAAAATAATTTTAAGTGGAGTCTTTTTTAAATACATTGCTCGACAGTAGACGACGAGCAACAGAGCATATAATATAAAAATGTAGGAGTATTCGTCCTTTAGAGCTATGCCACTACTATTAGGATAAATAATCAATTGGTTTTGGAGACTATTAAGGTATTTAAATCAATAAATGGTAGAATATGTACAGAGAATCTAATCTATCTTCCAGAATTAAACAACATCAATAAACATGATCGTGGTCAATAAAACAATCGCGGCTCAATTTAAAATTCATGATATATTCTTTTCTTTATAATATTTTTTAATTAAGAATAAATTGTAATTTTAAAAAGATTATATTAGTGATTAAAAGAGTCACATAAGATTTGTATTCTTAATTTCAAAACGAACAATGAAAGTAAAATTTTTGAATGCTTTATCATTTGCTACGAATATATGCCAAGAAATAATATATAGGTGGGACCATCCATATCACTTCTCTATGTAAAGTTCCTTCAGACCAAACAGCTGTATATACAAGCCAATTCAAAATCAATCAGTCTGACATATACTTAACAAAAATTCAGAAACATTTGATTTGATTGATGAATTGCTGGAAAACAAATTTAACCTTCCATACCCTTTAGCAATCCTATTGCATGCAAATTTCCTCACGGACGTATCACGTCGGATGCAAGATGGCAGAAGAAGCATTTCATGTGGTGATGCTTCCATGGTTATAGCCTTCGGTCACATGATGCCTTTCTTCCAACTCTCCATAGCCTTAGCCAAATCTGGGGTCAAAGTCTCCTTCGTTTCAACCCCAAAAAACATCCAAAGACTCTCTAAACCTCCACCAAATTTGGCAACCCTCTTCCACTTTGTGGAGCTTCAATTGCCAGCCTTGGATAATGAGATCTTACCGGAAGGCGCCGAGGCCACTGTGGATATTCCGTTTGACAAAATTCAGTACCTCAAGATAGCATATGATCTCCTTCAACACCCTTTTGAACATTTTGTTGCCAATCAATCCCCAGATTGGATCATCGTCGATATGATAAGTATGTGGGTGGGTAAAATTGCACTAGAACATCGGGTCCCTCTCATGCATTTCTCTGTAGTTTCTGCTGCTACGTATGCCTTTTTTGGGCCAGAACTGTTGGTTGGTGATAGAAAAAAGGAACTGAGGCCATCGCCGGAGAGTCTGACTTCATTGCCGGAGTGGGTTGATTTTCCATCTTCGTTAGCTTTTCGGAGTTTTGAGGCAAATAACGTGTATGCTGGCTTCTACCAAAGGAATGCTTCTGGGATGATAGATCTTGAAAGGGTTGCTTACATTCTCCATGGATGCCAAGCTATGGCTATACGTAGTGCATGTCCCAGAATTCGAAGGTGAATACTTAAATTTATTTGAAAAAATAGTAGAAAAACCAGTTATTCCTGGAGGTTTACTTGCACCAGAAAACGCAAGAGGAAGAGATCAAATTACGGATGAGTCATGGGTTAGGATATTGAGTGGCTTGACGAGCAAATTTCAAGGTCAGTGGTTTTTGTAGGGTTTGGGAGTGAGTGTAAGCTAAGTAAAGATGAAGTCTATGAAATGGCGTACGGACTTGAACTATCTAGCTTGCCATTTTTGTGGGCACTTAGAAAACCCGATTGGGCCACTAATGACAATGATGCATTGCCTTTGGGCTTTGGTGAGAGGACACGTGGTAAAGGAGTGGTAAGTATAGGATGGGATCCACAGTCAGAAATTCTGGGACATTCATCGATTGGGGGATCGTTTTTTCATTCTGGTTGGGGGTCTCTGATAGAGACTTTGCAATTTGGGCATTGTCTTGTTGTGTTACCATTGATTGTTGACCAACCTTTGAATGCTAGGATTCTGGTGGGGAAGGGTTTGGCGGTGGAAGTAGAAAGAAGAGAAGACGGGTCTTTTACCAAGGATGACATAGCCAAGGCTTTGACACTAGCCATGGTGTCCGAGGAAGGAGATAAGCTTAGGGTTCGAACTAAAGAAGCCGCTATGATTTTCAAGAATAGAGAGCTGCATCAGCATTATTTTGATAAATTTGTTGAGTACCTAACACTTATTGTAGTTAAAAGAAACAAAAAAAACAAAAAAACAAAAAAAACAAAAAAAAAAGCTAACTTTACCATTCGTGGTAAAGCGCAGGAGAAATGTTTAATTTAGTTCTTATCATTTTCGACTTAAAGTTAGTAAAAATTATCTATCAATATTTACATAATGGTAATCTTTTTATAAGAAGAAGTTAAATTTGAATGATGTATGAGAGAGAAAAAATCAACAATCTTGATCATCTCATTTTTTAAATACTAATGTGTTTCCATTTATAATTTGATCCCATACGTCTTGAGTTTGGGGGAATACATATATGATGAAGGATTAGGGGTCACAAATTATGACATAAATCTTTACATAACTTTTTAACCATTGGATTGAAAAATATTGAATAGTATAGATTAGTCGTTATTTGATTACACTTCTTCATATTTTGTCTCTACCTTTTCTATCAGTGTCATCCATGGGAACAAATAAGAAGATTATAAATTTGATTTTCATTTAATATTTTTTTACTATTAGTTAATCAAATTATGCAAATATATATATATATATATATATAACTTATCTTGGGTACAAGTGTGATGTCTGAAAAGAAAGAAAAAAATAATATAATTTGAAAATGGTTGGGTGTAAAGAATATTAATTAGTGGACTTTTAATATTAATTGAAGAAAGAAAAGATAAAGCAATAATGAAAAGAGTGGATAGATAATACATTTATGTAAAGTGTAAAATTAATTTGTATATGAAGATGTAATCTACGTCATTGAAACTATTATCATTCAATGGTCAATAAATTATGTAATAATTTGTGTCATTCAATCATGTTCTATATATATATATATATGTGAGTAAAAATTTGTTTTAAAAGAGAGAAAATAATTAATGAATTTGATTGGTTCGTCCTGATTTTTTAAAAGTTAAAAATATCTATGATAAAATAACTCTATATATATATATATATATATTCTACTCCAAGTCGGACTCTAATTGTTATCATGTGATATTTGTCATGATGCCAAACTCACATCATGTTTCGAACCGTGACAAATTTATTAAAATTTTTTCAATATTGCAACTTGATGTAGAATAATTGTTTAAAGTTTGATGTCGTGTCGGTCTTTAATCGAATCATCCTATTAATTTAAATAATTTTTTTTTTTGAAAGATAATTTTAATAATTTTAATCAACAGAAGTAGTATCAGTGCTCCTTTTCTATTTTTTTTTTCCTAAATGGTATTGGATTACCCTATTAACACCGGTAATGTTAGTGTCCCTTTTCTATTTTTACTTTCCATTTTTGTGATTTCCAGCTTTATCAAACTTTAACCTATCCTAAAGGGTCTAGATTATAGCAATCATTTTTAAAGAGTAAACTGTTTAAAAACAACAGTTTACTCTTTAATTTATGATTAAACTATGTTTTATAGCAAATATTTTTAAAGAGTAATTTATGATTAAACTGTTTTTGACGGGTGAAAATATTCGTACCTCTTGAAGAAACCACAACAAGGATGGTGATTGAATGCTCAACCTCTTAAAGGAAGGGGAGATTTACAAACCATTGGTATTAAAAGATTTATATTATTAATTTAAAAACTAATTACATACAAAAGTAACACTACAAAAATTTCATTATCTCTATCATTCTCTCCCTAGTCCTTATCCTTATTTTTTCAGTTCTCTTTGGTTTCAAATTTCCTAAATTTTGTAATGCAATTACTTATGAAGACAAAACATCTTAACAAAAAAAAATATATCTGTTGTATGATCTGTTATATATACTATACTACATAGCTTCTTGAGCTCCACCACTTCCCTAATCCAGAATCGAAAATGGCAAGAGACCTTCACGTAGTGGTGCTACCATGGTCTGCCTTTGGCCATATGATGCCCTTGTTTCAATTGTCGATTGTCGTGGCCAAATCTGGAGTTAAAGTCTCTTTTATATCAACCACAAGAAACATCCAAAGACTCCCCAAACCTTTTCCAAATTTAGCAACTCCCATCGACTTTGTGGAGTTTTAGTTAACAGACTTGGACAATGAACTCCTGCCAAAAGGAGCCGAGGCCACTGTGGATATTTCATTTGACAAGATTCAGTATCTAAAGATTGCATATGGTCTGCTCCAACACCCTTTCAAGCAGTTTGTTGCTGACAAATCCCCAGATTGGATCATCGCTGATGTTCTGGGTCATTGGGTGGTTAAGATTACATCAGAATATTAGGTTCCTCTCTTGCTCTTCTCTGTCTTTAACGTTGCTGGAATCGGTTTCTTTGGGAATCCGAATTTCATGGTCGGTGAAGCACGAAAAAAAGTTAGGCCATCGTCGGAGAGTATGACTTTCTTGCCGGAATGAGTTGACTTTCCATCTTCATTAGCTTATCGAAATTTCGAAGCAATTGGTATGTTTCATGGCTTTTATGAATCGAACGCATCTGGAATAACAGATGCTGAAAGGGTTCACAGCAATATCCGAGGATGCAAAGCTATCGCTGTACGTAGTTGCCCTGAATATGAAGCCCAATACCTGAATTTAGCAAAACCTATGATTCCTGTGGGTTTACTCCCACCAGAGAACGAGAAGGGAAGAGATCAAATTACTGATGAGTCATGGATTAAGATATTTGAATGCTTGATGAGAAAAAGCCAAGATCACTTATGTTTGTTGGTTTTGGGAGTGAATATAAGCTGACTAAGGATCAAGTGTATGAGATGGCATACGGACTTGAGCTCTCAGGATTGCCATTCTTGTGGGCACTTGGAAAACCTGATTGGGCTATTGATGATTTGGGTGCTTTGCCTTTGGGCTTTGGTGAGAGGACTCATGGCAGAGGATTGGTGAGTACAGGATGGGCTCCGCATTTAGAAATTCTGGGACATCCATCAGTTGGGGATCCTTGTTTCACTCTGGTTAGGGGTCTATGATAGAAACTTTGCAATTTGGGCATTGTCTAGTGGTGTTACCATTCATTATTGATCAACCTTTGAATGCTATAGGATTCTGGCCCAGAAGGGTCTGGCCGTGGAAATAGAAAGAAGAGAAGATGGGTCTTTTACTAGGGACGATATAGATACAGCGTCCAAGGAATGAGACAAACAAAGGGTCCGAGCTAGAGAAGCTGTTGTGTTTTTCAAGGACATGAAGTTGCATGAATATTACTTCGGCAGATTTGTCGATTACCTTAAAGTTAATGTGGTCAAAAAAGAAGGGTAACAATCTTTCATTTTGAAGATAGAAAGATTGAGCGTTTGTGTACCAGTCGCTATATAACAAGGCTTAATTGTTTTATGGGTTTTACACGATTTTAAAATAAATGGACATTTCCATATTCTCAACTTTCCGTAGTATCTTCCTTTGTTATATATAAGGGATATTCTTTTGGGCGGTTCTGTTGCCACAAAAAATATTCCTTGCTACACCCATTTTTTAATAAAATATTTTATTATTATTATTATATATATACATGTGATTACTTAAAAAGTATATAATTATGTAATTAAAAATTTCAATTTACTTTCTATACTCAATTTATTATAAACCCTAATAAGATATATAAAATAAAAAATAATATGATATAAAATTTTCTACTTTCATTGATCTTCTTATTCGTCTTCGTCTCCAACTCTCGGTAGCGGTTTTTACACTCACCCATCTTCATCTTCATCCTCGCCTTCGTCTCTAAACGATTTCAACGGTTTGTTCAACATCGTTGATCATTGATCGTCTTCGGCATCATAGATCACTAGTGAAGAAGGGTGGTAATGGTAGAGGCAAGCGACGATGGTGGTTATGGGGTCAAGTTTGATCGGTCTTAGTCTATAAAATTTGTGATAAATTCCTAAAAAATTACTTTAAAATTCAAGTTTGTATTCACTATTTTTAATCATATTCTACATTTTATCAAATATGGAATAACATTCAACCTCATTTATCTTATTTCATTCAATCCAATCTCATATAAATTAATTGATCCTATTCTGTGCATCAAGCGAAACCTTAAAATATTATGATTTCAAATAGGGGATCCGGAGATGATTATCTTCTCATTTGTGGTGGCTTACTCCTAATTTGTTGCTTTGATTCAGGGTTAAAGGGATAAATCTTGGTGTCCAACCCTTCACCGATTGCCGGATTGTACTTTTTGCTTGGTCGTGGAGATTTCACCCAAACTTGTTGCTAGATTTTTTTTAATATATTTGCCTTTCTTTAGGGGGGTAAAAAAAAAAGGGAAAGTAAAGTAAAGTGGTGGACAACTTCTGATTTATTGTCCCATCAATTCCAGGCTGTCTCAGTGTGCAATTGTAAAAGCTTCTTAATGAACGACCAATGACACAAAGTTTTATAAAAATTTCTTAGCTTATCAATATAACTTGATTGGATATGATAAAAAAAAAAAATCAGAAATAATTGTGTCAATGAAATGGAAATTTCACTTGTATCAAAAAAAAAAACTGGAAATTTCACTTGAAACGATATAAGCACATGGGAAAGTAACCGGTTAACTAATTTTAATACCACCCATCTCAGAAATAAGAGAAGTTTTTAGCTAAATTTGTATTACACAAACAACAATATTTGATATAACCATGTAAACCTGAATTGAAGGCCAGCCAAGAAATGATACTGTGACAGAGATACAGGGCTCGAAACTGGGCTCATGGAGTGTCGAGTACATGAAAATAATATTGTATAACCGAAGTTCTAGAAATTTTGAAATTTTCACTCGTTCGATAATACAGTTAATATAAGAATGAATTTAGAAAATAGTATTTATGAAGTCATATCTGTAATAAAATAAAATGATTTATATGAGAAACAAGTAATCTAGAGATGAGGTATTGTTTCTGTAGAATTCTTGGCTGGAGATTGCTAGTATTCTTTACCATGATTAATTTGATTTCAAAACAGATGTCTGTCTCTGCTTGTAAATTTATTTATGGAATAATTTAGGAATATAAAATTTTACCAATAAGGAGTGCTTGAATGACCTTTTTGGTGGCAGCAATTGCCCCCTACTATTATTATATTATTTTCATATACGGCTTTTGTAGTGTATATTGTCCATGCATATCCACAAGTCAAGCGGTTAGGAAAAAAAAAAAAGAGTCTACTGTTACTGTATGATCAATTTTGTATGCTAGCTTCTTGAGCTCCACCACTTCCCCCACCTAGAATCGAAAATGGCAAGAGACCTTCACGTAGTGTTGCTACCATGGTCTGCCTTTGGCCATATGATGCCCTTTTTTCAACTGTCAATTGCCTTGGCCAAATCTGGACTTGAAGTCTCCTTTATATCAACCACAAGAAACATCCAAAGACTCCCCAAACCGCCTCCAAGTTTAGCAAATCTCATCAATTTTGTGGAGTTTCAATTACCAGCCTTGGACAATGAACTCCTGCCAGAAGGAGCCGAGGCCACTGTGGACATTTCATTTGACAAGATTCAGTATCTAAAGATTGCTTATGATATGCTTCAACACCCTTTCAAGCAGTTTGTTGCTGACCAATGCCCAGATTGGCTCATTGCTGATCTTCTGGGTCACTGGGTGGTTGACATTGCTCAAGAATATCAGGTCCCTCTCTTGCTCTTTTCTGTCTTAAACGCTGCTGGACTCGGTTTCATTGGGAATCCAAATTTCATGGTTGGTGAAGCACGAAAAAGAGTTAGGCCATCGCCGGAGAGTATGACTTTCGTACCGGAGTGGGTTGACTTTCCATCTTCATTACCTTATCGAAGTTTCGAAGCGATTGGTATGTTTCATGGCTTTTATGGATCGAACGCATCTGGAATAACAGATGCTGAAAGGGTTCACAGCATTATCCAAGGATGCAAAGCTATCGCTGTACGTAGTTGCCCTGAATATGAAGCCCAATACTTGAATTTACTTGAAAAGATAACAGCAAAACCCGTGATTCCTGTGGGTTTAGTCCCACCTGAAAACGAGAAGGGAAGAGATCATATTACTGATGAGTCATGGATTAAGATATTTGAATGGCTTGATGAGCAAAAACCAGGATCAGTTATGTTTGTAGGTTTTGGGAGCGAGTGTAAGCTGAGTAGAGATCAAGTGTATGAGATGGCATACGGACTTGAGCTATCAGGATTGCCATTCTTGTGGGCACTTAGAAAACCTGATTGGGCTATTGATGATTTGGATGCATTGCCTTCGGGTTTTGGGGGGAGGACTCATGGCAGAGGAGTGGTGAGTATAGGATGGGCTCCGCAGTTACATATTCTAGGACATCCATCGATTGGGGGATCCTTGTTTCACTCTGGTTGGGGGTCTGTGATAGAGACTTTGCAATTTGGGCATTGTCTAGTGGTGTTACCATTCATCATTGATCAACCTTTGAATGCTAGGATTCTGGTCGAGAAGGGTTTGGCTGTGGAAGTAGATAGAAGAGAAGATGGGTCTTTTAGCAGGGATGACATAGCCAAGGCTTTAAGGATAACCATGGCATCTGCAGATGGTGAGAAACAAAGGATGCGAGCAAGGGAAGCTGCTATGATTTTCAAGGATAAGAAGCTGCATGAAGATTACTTAGGCCGATTTATCGAGTACCTTAAATTTAATGTCAGCAAAAAACAAGCATAACAATCATTACTGCTCGCGTATCAATCTATTAATGCATCCAATCAATGTGATTTACCTATAAGTCAACTTGAAATAAGAAGACATTGTTTGTCATTGGGATAAAAACCAAACTTTTCCTTTTAAAGTTTTCTTCTTAAGTTTTGTTGTCAAGGGTGTCCTAAGCATATACAAAAAGGATTTAATAATTAGATTTTCTTTATAATTGCAGAAATAGCTTGATTATAATCTACTTTGTAGCAAAGTTGAGGTGCTTTTTTTTTTCTTTTTTTTCACTTCAACAGTGCACTTTTTTTTTTTTTTTAAAGTAATATATATATTCACGTCATGGAGTAATTAAGAAATTAATCGTTTTTACTAATTATTTAATAAGATAAAATAAACACTCCACTCTTGGAAACTTGCCCAATATCAAACCAAACGGGCACTGAGAAAACTGATGCAGAACGAGTTGCCAAGATTTTTCATGCGTGTGACGCTGTTGCTGTACATATAGTTGCCCAAAGTTGAAGGAGAGTACTTGAATTTACTGGAAAAACAATTCTAAGAGGTATGGTTCCACCACAAAGACCACAAGGGCGAGAGATCACTGAGTGATGGATCATGGTTAATGGTCTCCGAGGAAGGAGAAGAACTAAAGGCTCGCGCAAGATAAGCATCTGTGGTTTTTGGAGATCACAAGCTGCATCGGGACTATTACAGTGGTTGTTTTGTGGGGTATTGAGAAATGGTGTGACAAAATTATAGTGACTTGGTTGAGAGGGGGGCTTCCCGGTGAAGTAAACATAACTCTAATGAATCCAAATGTGATAAATAATAAGAGGCTATTGAATTACTGAGATGTTAATCAGACTCTTATGATCAGAACTACAAATATATCTATCAGGAAGATTCCAATCACAATCATAGCGCAATTTCATGATTTCATATTTTTTGTCAACCAATGACCTACCGCGACTCCTTCCATGACCAACCTATTAATTAAGCTTAAACAATGAGAATGATCAGCCGTTGCTAGATAATAAAAAGTGAAGGCAATTCATTTAGCACGGCCCCTTGCTGGCTTGCCAGTTGTGATCCTTCACATAACTTAGGCTCGCACTATATTTTGTAGACTTCAGTATCCAGAAAACTTTAAGAAGATACAATATTTATATATGATCTATTTAATATACATGCAATTTAAACGAAAAAATCCAAAGTCAGATACCAAAATACATGTATTCTTAATCTCTCCCACATCTGTCAAAAGCTGAATCTTTAAATCTGGGCCATCTATGCTTACCAAAAATATCTCCAATCAAAACTTTAGACAAATCTTAATGGACAAAATTAAATTAATTAATTAATTCAAAAAAAAAAATAAAAAAACAGCTGAGTCCCTACCGTTCCTGCAAGAGTTTCTGTAGCCATCAGCCGGTCAATTATCTGTATGTGCTGCCCAAGGAACCACCATTCTCCTTAATAATCCGAACTGACTGCAAAAGTATATCTTGTTCTGTGGAGTATAACTCATCTTTGCTCTGAAAAAGCAAAATTTTCAATGTTTAAAACATATAGCATAAAATAAGTACAAAATGTACAAGTTGAAACATAATAGATCCTGGATACAGAACTAGATATTCAAAACCGTGCTCAGAGAAAGAATCGCGTAAGAACAAAATTTACAATTCTTCTCTAAATAATGATCTTTTAAACTAGTAAATCTAGCACAATAACAATTTCATGTTGTATTTCAATATTGTAATTAGTTTTTAATGTTCTAGTAAATGAAACTTGAGCCAGGTCAATAGCACTTAACCATGTTTTTGAGATTGCATCCCAAATTCAATTCTGCAAAGGAACTTTCTATCCGAGACAAATAACAGTAAGGAGCCTCCTTGCCCAAGAAAACTTTGGGGTTTGATCTTAGAAAGCTCTTAATGTCTTCTGATATCTTGGGAATATTGTCACAATCATTAATTCGGATTGGAATTTTGGTAGCCATGGCACGCCATTGAGCACGTGACTTATTCACAATTACCTATAAATTTCATACATTAGATGCTAGGATCCATCAAATCCAAAACTGAGTTATAAGCATAGAAATGAATGAACAAAATCTATAACCGTGATCAAGATAATAAATTAATATTAGGCACCAACTGTTGTGTATGTATGTGTCAATGTAATCACTTCATGATCTACAAGCAATTTCATTTCTTTTCCCTGCCAAACAGAAATCCAATTATAATGAAAAAATAATAATAACAACGATCGGATTTATCAGCCTTGATGTTGAAACATAGTCAATATGGATATATATATAAATATATATATATTTCAAGATCCAAAGACTATCCACAAAATTTGAACATATCAGAACTTAGATAATTATATCAATACCAAATATGTCACCATGAATGATGGTCAAGTATGATGTGAGTCAATATGTAAGTTGGTAATAATGTACATGATGAACTGCAGAAGAGGGCAAAAGGGAACAAAGAAGAGGGGAAAAAGAGGTCCATGCAATGAAAGAGGAGAGAAAAGGTAGGCCCACCTGACTAGAAAACATAGAATTTGGAACTAAGACCGGAAATTTCTCAGCGTTCAATAATGATGTCGTAGTAAGTCCCATTTCCACCACTTGACCTTCTATCGATCCAGCCTGCAAGAAAAAATTAATAAATGCAGCAGCAAGAAAATACAAAGCATAGATTTTATGCAGTTATATTATTCACAGTGATAAATCAAAGAACTTAGATATTTAGGATGACAATTGTGCCGCAATAAACATATGTTCATTTGCAGGATAGAGAGAGCCATCTCAAAGTAAATACTGACCTATGCAATGACAAGAACTATTTACCTATGCAATGATAATAACTGTTTTACCACTGTAATAGAGATGACTCAAAATCAATACATCAATAATGTACAAACTCAAAAGTAAGAACCCAGCCCACCTCAAGCGTTATAAATTAAAAGGTGCTACCTAGTGTTATAAAAATGGGCTATGGGCTAACTATCTGTTTTGCCCTGAGTATTGAATAATAACACTTCAGTAGGCTGGGTGTTACATCGACTTACTTTTATAGTATCACCTAGTGAAAAAGGCTTTGTGAACTGCATAGACAACCCACTAAGCACATTCCCAAGAATGTCTCTAGCAGCAAAAGCAGTAGCCACTCCTACAGAAAAATATAGTAATAGAAGAGTCAAATCTTACAGACAGTCCAAAATAATTACACAAGCTCCATCTATTTCCATTCAAAAGATTAGGAAGGTGTTGTAAATCAACCCTTCACATTTTTGCAAGACAAGCACCAATAAAGAAATAGTGTCAATATGACTTTAAGAACTCTCAAACATCTTCTTTGGGTACATGAACTGATATATTATTACACAGGCACAACCACACTGACCAGTGATTAAGTTTTCACAGTTCACACAACATAATTGGAACTAGATGAGAGTGGCTAAGGCTCAATTAGCCCTATTTTGACATCAGTGATTAAGTTTTATGATGCAGACTGTAACAAATTGAACACCACTTGTCATTACGTAATCCTACAATGGTAAAAGAAATTTTAAGAAAAGGAACAAAAGGTCCCAGAAAGAATATATTATCAAATAAAATGTAAATAAATTACCAAATTATAATCAAGGCACATCCACTTAAAATAGTTTGCTAATATGCAGAATAAATTTGCAACATAGCTGAATCTCAGCCCAATAACTCAGAGAAAGTATGGCCATCAAAGGAAATATACAGACATAAAAGTTGTTACAGAAGATTGTAAGACATCAGACATTGCCATATAGTGTACAATGAAATGAAGAAATAAAGTCCCACACATGCTTAACTACTCACATTGATAATAAAAGGATTAAACCTTTGATACATACATACCCTTACTGTTAGGACTTAGGATAGATCACCAAACATTGCATGCATTAGCAAGCTTAAATATATAGAACAATAGTCAATTAAATAGTAAGAGTTTTAAAATCTATAGATATTCAAAACAAGCAGCAAATGCATACCTCCTATGCCACCAACTGTCAAGATAGAATGCACAGCCACACCACATGCCTCTGCTAAAGCCATTGCCCCCACAACAAACAAACCAACTGATGAAACTCTGTCTAGGGTTAACATCTTTTCCTTATCAAGCCCTACTAAACTACGAGAAGTCAAAGCACGAGAGAACACGTTTGTTTTCCACCGATGCAAAAACCACACAAACGAAAGGACAATAGCACCCCTCCATGCCTGTGAAAGGTACTGTGATGCAACAGCAGTTGGTGCTACCATCGAGCCACTGAAAGTCAAACAACAGCATGGATTTGTCACTCTACAAAAAACACCACAAGAAAACAATCGAAACACAAAGAAAATTTGGACTCAGAACAACTAACATTTCTACAAAAGCCAAGAAGGTAATCAGATATCTCACTGGATCCTCCAAAGCCCCCCAAAAACTTTTCTCATAAGGAACTTGCATCACGGGTAAACTTCCAGACAGTAAAGCAGCAGGACCTTGCATAGAATACTTGTGAAACCTCCTCAAAATTCTAGGCATCACCACCCAAGCCAAGATAGTTCCTGTCAAGTAACAACCAATAGGAACAACCACATGTCTAAGATATGGATGCACGTCAAGGAACTGTTGAATATAAGGGTTTAGCTTATCAGATGCCTCTTGAGCCTTTTGCCCAGTATAAGTTATCGCATCTAACGCGCTCTGCCAAGCATCCTTAAGTCCATCAACCCAAGCACTTCCAACACCACCATTGTCACCAACATCCACCTCGTTCCTACTAGAAGCAGCCGTAACATCAAAATTCTCAGCTTTATCGACCTTACCACCAGAAGACGACGAATACAATCGATAGCTGCAAAAGGGACTTATTGCAACAAAAGAAACAGCACTCCTAGAGCCAAAGCTTGTTGACGTGGATGCAAATGCCGAAATGGGTTTAAATTTGTAACATTGAAGAGTGTTACCAACAGAACCTAGACCTCTAAGTTGTGTATTCGAAAAATTCACAGCAGATTGCAATTCAGTTTTCTGGTAATTGTTATTTACAAGTGCATAGGATAGCCTTACACGGGTTTGATTAGCATATCCTGTATGGTTCAAGTAAGAATTACATGAGTGAAATAAGTGAGATTTCAAAATCGAAAACCGATGTCCACCCATTAGAACAACTTGAACATACGTCAAAAAGAACATCTAAAGCAACTTTGAAAGATCAATACTGAAACTAAGAAGTCGTCAACGGCATCTCCATCTTCTGCAGAACACAGAATTAAATAAACAATGCCTAAGGCTACTCAAATTCAGGAAAAAAGTTAACATGGAGAAATTGAATATTGTAAGAGAAAAAAAAAGAATTATGCAAAGAAGCAGGAATTTGAGATCTCTAGACAAATACTTGTATCTGCGAAATTTAGAAGAAGTTTCAGTCACTTACCTTGGTCTCTTTTATTCTTCTTTTGTTGCTTTTCCTCTCTCTCCAATTTGCTTCAATGGCTTTGCCGTTGTTAATTCTTATTCCTCTCAAGTTGGGCCCACTAGTTTTAAGCTGAAAACGGTAGCTTGGGCTTTAATTCATGAAGTTGGGCTCGGATTTGCATTGGTTTACCAGCTGATTGTCTGATTCAAAAGAAAATGAGGTGTGATGAAATATATGTATATAATAAGTAATCGGAATACGTCAAAAAAATAATAATAATAATTAGAAATTTATTGACATCAATCGGTTTGATATTGTGATTTATCGATATAAATACTATATATGCACTAAAAATATTTACTTTTGAATTACATTCATGGATAGAAAATTAATCACTAAAATTAAATGTTATATGCACAGTTTAAATATTTACTTTTACAATTAAGGATTACATCTTTTAACTTTTTTATAGTCATTATTATTTTTTTATTACACCTCGTCGTACGAGAATAAAATGTCACAAAGTACATTGATTCAAATGTCAAACTAGTAGTATCCAAAGAAATTATTTGACATCAAAACATGTTTAGTAATTTCCACGTAACAGTGGATGTTCTTCATAAAGTTCCTCACATGACATGACCTCGTTTCCATCCTGAGGACTCCACAACACATTGACTGCCTGCATTAATAGGAAAACTATGAATATCATTTGATCGACATATATAGATATATGATTAACAAAATCTAACCAGTCAAGAATTGAGAAGATAGATGATGAGTAATACTAATACCTGTACTTCAGCAGACTTGGAAATAGTTTGAAGCTCCTTAAAGGCCTTCATTAGATCTTCATTGGAAGCAATGGTGGTTGGGAAGTTAAGCACTGCTTTACCTTTAGCAGCCACCAAGATAGTCAGTAATTTTTTTTTAAAAAAAAAAAAATCATAATGTTGTTATTTTATTAGATAAGAGTTAAAATGAGATCAGCATAAAAAATTGTTTTAAATTTAGATCTTACCACCATGTATGTATCTCAGTAAATATTATTAATATTCTGGTAAGATATACTTTTACTTTTTATGTTATCTATATTAACAAGTGTTTTTTTATCAAATTTTTCTCATTCTTCAATTAAAAGTTGTCGGAAGTATTTTTCCGCACCTTCTATGCTTTCACTACTTTCACCTACAAACATATCAAGCATACATGTGACCATAAGTAGTAAAATACAAAGAAGATATTTTAGGAATTGGAAAACTTGGGATTTGAAAAGGGAAACTAAAAAGATTCTGAGTTCTTTTATAACTCAAAACATGATATGAAATATTCTAAGTGTAATAATTAACGGAACTATTAAAATGGTTAAGAAAAGATACTTAACTTACAGATGAGTTGAAAGCAATCCAAGACATTAAATGGTTAAGCAAAGCTTCAGTTGTCTCTATAACAAATAAATAAATAAAATAAACTACACAGTGTAAACTTTTATACTAATGTGGTAATCTTTCTGCGTTTATGAAGATTACATGATCAAAACATAGAAACCAAACAAAATGTTCTCACTACTTTAAAGGATGGTTTTCAAGTCATGTTTCAAAATTCAAACAGATCCTAGTTTGAGAAAATTATATTGAATCACAAATTCAACACTCCTTCTTTGTTCCAACGTATATTTAGAATGTGAACTTATCAAATTTAATCAAACAATTTGTTTGAAACTTATTCAAAATGAGAGACAAATTTATAATTTGTTTTAAGAAAGGCAAAATTATAATCACAACTTCAAAAGATATATAGCCACTGGGTAACACTAAAACTGACAACCTTTACTTCTTCCCTTCCAAACTAAGATTTGCCTAACAATAAACAATAATTGAATCATCATATACTGTAATAGGAACAGAATTGTGAAAATGGTATCAATTTAAAAAAAAAAAATGGATAAGCAGCCAAACACAAGCAATGAGAAGCTAGTTTTACCCTGCAATATATAAGATCAAACCACTTGAGTTTGAGGTATCTGCAGTTTCTGCAATTCGATTAATACTTTCTTGAAAACTTGGTCCACGGACATGCAATCGCACCTATTCAACAAATACAAAATTAAATAACTGTGATAATAAAAATTTAAATTCGCAAATGGTTTGTCATGATAGCTAACCCATCCTGTCCGTTCTCCTCAGTAATTTATAGGGTTCTAGTACGACGTCCGTCAAGAAGTAGACAATTTCATAATAAGTGATGTCTTTCACATTGTTTCATAATGTTCTATCTAGGGGTTTCAGCAATTATACTTGTATTTGTGATAAAATAAATAAATAAACAACTATTTCAAGAGAAAAAGATCCTCATAATTCAATCACTTTTGAAAAGAAATTTCTATATTTGGAGCTTGATAACTCTTGTTCGACTCACATCTTTCTCTTCAGGAATCACAGCCGTTTGTTCAAAAGTATTTCCTTTCGAACTAAGGGTTTTTAAATGTGCTTCAGAGTAGAAAGGGCGGCCATGGGCAGTGTTTTTGCCAGTTGAAATAGATGTACAGTTCACAAAACTTTCAAATTTAACGCTACCAGATCCCGAACCCGCTGAAAATGTATCTCTAGGCTTCAACGGTAACAACCATGGACTTGTTTTGAGTATTGAAGTAAATGCCATTGCCGGAGGAAGGATCAAAAATGGATTTCTCTTTGTGTGGAAACAGATGTTTTCTTTTTTATAAAAGCAAAAAATGTTATTAGGGATTTAGGGTTTTATGTGAGATAAGAATCCAGATTAAAACAAAAATGAAAATTTTTATCATATTAAAAAGTTATTTTTTCACTTCAGGGAGGAGGATTTGAAAGACCTCAGCTTTGCTGGAACCACTTGAAAAGTTTTTTTCTTTTTAAGTCATTTTTGAGTTAATGGACTGTGATCTAAAATATCAATCATCTCACACTATAACTCAAAATAATAAGTCCATGATTTCACAAAAAAATAATTATAATAATGAATCCAGGATTTGGTGGAAAAATAAGTCCAGTTTAGAAAACATGATATGTTTTTGAAAAAGAAAGTATAATATTTTCCTTTAAACAAAAGATAATATAATAAAGGTTTAAAAAATTAAAAAAAAAAGGATAATATAATAAAAATAATAATTTAAGAGATTTATGTTGGCTTTTTTTTAGGTATTTGATTTCAGTGTAATTGTATCCCGACTTTTTAGAATAAGAAAAGTGATAATAATATATGGTTTTTTCCCCTAATCGATCGTTTGTAAATATAAACAATTATATTTATTGTTTAATAGGGAAGAAAATTGTGAAGCTGTTTCTATGTGTTATAAAAAAAAAGACTTTTAATTAATATATGATGAAATACTTTTTAAATCTGTCAATTTGGTGATCTGAAAAAACACATAAAGAAAGAAACAGATTATTGCAAACAATGTAACGATGCGCCAAATAACAATCGAGATGGTAGTAGCTGAAACAAAATACACACTATAAGTTGCTGTCAAAATTCGTCCGACTAATATATAATTACATTTACCAAAGTATCGATGTCAAAGGGCTCGAAGGAAGTGGAGGGCTGGGGGGACTAGGCCCCCAGAATTTTTGAATATACATATATATATATATATATATATAGATCAGCTGTATATTTATATTTTTTATATACATTTATTTTATCACATTTCAAATTATGAAGTAAATTAGTATACAAATTACTTCATCATTAAATAATTTTCTAGAATACTGATTTGGTCCCCCGATTTTATGGGTCTAGTTTCGCTTCTGAGTATTAAAATTCCATTCCATATGCATGGTTCGCAATTGAATAAACAGGTATTGCAATCAAAATTTTAATTATTTCATTTTTAAGTTTTTATTTGAGGGAGAGGATCTGATCAAAACTTCCACTTCGTGCACACCCGACTACGGCAACCGCTTAATCATTTCAAATATATTAATATAGCAATATTAATTATTTCTACTTACAGAACATTTTTTTTTTATGAATTAAACCATACTAGGAAGATAATTTTTTTTTACATAGTAAAAAAATAAAGTACAAAGCAAAAAATGGAAAAGATCTGTCATATATGTTACGGCAACCACTTAGCTCATTTTAAATATTAATACAGCAATATTAATTATTTCTACTTGCACAATTTCTTTTATGAATTAAACCATACTAGGAAGAGAAAATTTTTTTACATAGTAAAAAAAACAAAGTAAAAAACAAAAAATGGAAAAGATCTGTCATGTAACAGGTTATTGAATAAATGCATATAGATCTGATAATTTCTTTTCTTGACATTACTGCATTTTCATCTAATTTCACGTAACAGTGGATATACTTGGTACAGTTCTTCGCGTGACATTACTTCATTTTCATCTGAGGAGTCCAGAATACATTGACTGCCTGCAATGATGCACATGAAAACCATAAACATCTGCTTAATTATGTAACCAACCAATTAAAATACACATGATCAGAATCAAGAAGAAATTACTAGTACATAATACCTGTACTTCAGCAGACTTGGAAATGGTTTTAAGCTCATCCAAGGCCTTCTTCAGATCTTTATTGGAGGCAACGGTGGTTGGAAAGTTAAGTACCGCTTTACCCTTAGCAGCCACCAAGATTGTCTCCTAAATAAACAATTTTCAGGAAATAAACAAAACAAATCAAAATGATGTTATTTTTCCAAAGAAATGACAGATTAGATCATGTTAGTATATATACTAAAGGTATATAAAATTGGAACTCACCACCATATATGTATCTCGTATCATATTACTCTTTTGATTGAAAATATTCTCACTTTTTGTAATATTTAAATTAACAAGAGTCTCCTTATCAAATTTTTCTCGTTCTTCAAGTGAAAATTTCTTGAAATATTCTTCAACTTCTTCTGTACTCTTGTTTACTTTCACCTATAAAGTTATCATACAGATAATGAATATATGATTATAATAATAAAAAAATCTATAATTATTAATTTATGAGTTATAATACCGGCAACATGGCAAGAAAGTTGGAAATACTTATTAAGAACTTGGAACTGAAAAGGGGAGCTAAAAACATTTTAACTTTTAACTGTTTTTTTTTTTTAAATATATATATACATATATATATATTTGTACATGTATATACGTTTAATTCAGGGCTCTGATAAGAATCATTTCAATCTATAGATGATGACTTTGTGTAAGATAATATGCTAGCAAAAATAAGACGTTTTAAGAGAAAATATTTAACTTACAAATGAGTTGACAACAATCAAAGACGCAAAATAAGCACGCAAAGCTTTAGTTGTCTCTACAACCAAAAAATAAATCAAATGAGTACATGGTTATATTTATTATATTTACGGGTGAACAAACAAAAATAATAATGAAAGTATAAACTAAAAACATGTTCAATAAAGATTATGCGCATCGCCTCCTTGAACTGTTGAATATTTAGAGCCTTCAAATTAACAAAAGTTATGAATACAAATTCAAATAATTGAGTTTTGTGATAATTTTCACCCACTTTACTTGATATGCAGCAAAATCAGTATTACTTATTTTGAACCTTATTTAAGTAAGAAAAGAACAATAATTTATTAAATTCAATTGTATAAAAATAAAATTAAAAAAAAAAAAAAAGAGAGAGAGAGAGATGGTTTAAACCTATAAGAGATTTTTTAAAACAATAACTGAATCACAAAATCAACCCTCTACAATTTATTCACAATGCAATCAGATAGATCCAGTGACCTGGACTCCTTCAAAAATCACAATAACAAACTAGATCGGCGTAGCCATTTGGTAAAACAAAATTTGCTAAGCATTACTGACTTTTAACCCTTCAAAACTACAATAATTTAACATATGAATTTTTGGGAACTAGAAAAAGAAATTGTAACCATGGTATCCATTTCCACAAATAAAAAAGCAAACCAAAACAATCAATTAATGAAAAGTTTTACCTTTCAATATATAGATCAAAGGTCCTGATGTTGATGTATCAGCAGTTTTTGCAATTCGATTTATACACTTTCCAAAACTTGGTCCACGAACGTGCAGGCCCACCTAAGTAACAAAGACAAGCGATTCTGATATATAATTTAAACGACTATTTCAAGTTAAAAAAAAAAAAAACCGTTTTGAAACAAAGAAATCTATATACCTGCAACTTGATAACTCTTGTTCGATTCTGACGCATCTCTTCCCAATCATTAAACGTAATATACAAAACTAACAAAGTCGACAAGCCAAACACTAGACTAAGGTTTTGTTTGAATTTCCTCTGCTTCTTCATCAGTAAGTGGCTTCGATGATGACCATGATGAGGAGGATGACGGCCATGATGATGATGATGAAGATGATGAGGGGGAGGGTTTCGATAATGAAGATGATGATGAGGATGAAGAAGAAAACGAATGTCCACCCATTGCACCACCAGAACGAGAAGATCCCGAACTACCAGAAGACCTATATGATGAGGAGGACGACCTGGTCGATGATGACCTAGAAGATGAAGACGAAGAGGACCTGGATGATGAAGAAAACGACCTGCCCCCCATTACACCACCTGAACGAGCAGCCGATGCTGGATCACGACCGTACATCGTCAAAGACAGCAACAAAATCAGCACCGCAGGAGCTTTCAACCACCTTAGGGTTTTCAAAATAATGCTAATCACACCTTCACGAATATTCCCTTTTGGAATTGGGCCATTAGTTGTCGCTTCAAAATTGTAAGGAAACGCTAACGTGTTGTTTTTGTTGGTTGAAGTATTGAAGTGGAATCCAAAAAGCTTTTGACTTTAAAGCTATGGAATCTGCGAATTGCAATAAAATTAGTGGATTTGATGCAACAATGGTTGCTGTGAAAGTACTGTCTCCGGCTCGAGAATAGCAATTGGTTTGGTTTTAGCAATGAAGTGGTTGCCATTTCTTCTGTGACAGCGAAGGTACTGTTTCTTTAACAATGAATTAGGGTTTATGTGAGCGAGAAAATGGTGCTGCATGTGTGTGTAACACTTACTTCAGCGATGTTGTGGGAACAATTGGGTAAATTTTATCAGTTGTTCTTTATAATGAGATTTCTTTGTGGAACTTGTTACGGTGCATCCGTTATTAGAATGTTAAGTCTTTTCCTGATCCAAAGTCGCATGGGCACATGTAATAGCCGCTGCTAAAACTCTTAATTATTTTTTTTTTAAATATAAATTATTTTCGTTTTTATCTATTGTTTTATCTTTAAAAATTTTGATTAATAGAGTTTAAAATTGATAATGATACATGTATTCGTGATGGATCAAAATACTCAATTCATGGTATGGATTGAACAACAAAGTTTCAAACTAATAGGGAAATATTTATCAAGAGACTATTTGAACTCAAATCACTTATTCATATAAATAATATTAATTTAGCGAATTCAGGTTATTCTATCAGATAATAGGGACTAGATAAGAAGGGTCAATTTGATGGTAAACTCCACCTAAACATCATGAAAACACAACTAAAAGACGCTGAGAAACTTGATCCTTCAAGTTCAAGGGATCCAATCATGAAAAACCATGCCTTGAGTGTTCCAAAATTGATGTTCTGTTTCATCATCTTAACCTCTCTCCCCTATGCTTTTTACTCATTAAATATATTGTTGTCTTCAAAACCTTCAAACCAAGAATCTTTGATCAAACCAACTGTTCGTCTACCTGATCCACAAAACGTTTTACCCCAATCTGGGTTGTCTCAGGACCCAGAAACCCTGGAGAAAACAAGCCTCAAACACATAGTTTTCGGCATCGGAGCTTCCTCTAACACTTGGGACCGCAGGAAAAACTACGTTAAGTTTTGGTGGAGACCAAACGAGATGCGAGGCCATGTCTGGATGGACAAGCCCATCGAAAGCAAGCCTGAAGATGCACAACTTTTGCCACCAATAAAGATCTCAAGTGACACATCAAAATTCAAGTATAGGAACAGAAGGGGCACTCGGGACGCTATTAGAATATCAAGGATAGTCTCGGAGACTCTTAGGCTTGGCATGGAGGAGGTGAGGTGGTTTGTGATGGGAGACGATGACACAGTCTTTGTACCAGATAATTTGGTTAGAGTTTTGTCAAAATATGACCATAACCAGCCTTACTATATAGGGAGTCCATCGGAGAGTCACAAGCAAAACATGGATTTCTCGTATGGTATGGCATATGGTGGGGGTGGTATCGCTATAAGTTATCCATTAGCAAAAGCTCTTTCAAAAATGCAAGATAAGTGTTTGCATAGATATCCAAGCTTGTACGGTTCTGATGAAAGGATCCATGCTTGTTTGTCAGAGCTCGGCGTTCCTCTCACCAGAGAACCCGGATTTCACCAGGTCTGTTTCTTTTGTTCTATCTGTTTGGTTGCTAAGAAAATTAAAGTTTCTTGTTACATGTTTTACTTATTTGAATTTTTTTTAATTAATTAACTTCGACTTATATTTGGCATCACTTTAATTGTTTTTTTAAGCAAAGAAAGATTGCTAGTTTTTTCTTTTTAACATAAAAAATATCAGCTATACAACAAGAAATTTTTCATTATCTTATAAATTATAAATCATTATAACCTAAGACTAAATCACTTATGTTTTGGATGAATAGTATTATTGAAAAATACTAATTTTACTTTGAATCAAATTCTCTTAAGTTGAATCTAAAAGAGATGAAGTTTTGATAGGATAAATCAATCTAGAGTTTGTTGAAATTTAAAAGATTTTAAAAATTTGGTGTATTCAACTCCACAAAAATATAGGTTTATTCAAGATTAATGTATACAATTAACATAAAAACCTGGGTTATTCAATATAGGTGTATTTGCATAAAAATCTAGGTTATTCAATGATCAACATAGGTGTATTCAATTTATAATATCAAAATATAGTGCATTCATTTTAAATTATTTAAATCTAATTACATTTCATTCAGATTTTTAAAATTTTAAATGCAATTAATAATTATTTATTTGTTGAGGGATGTATTTTGATGTAAAATAAAATTCATAAATAAAAAGTTCTATATAAATTCCACCTTACTCTCATAGATTTTATATTAACACTCTAACAACATTTACAATACATATGCAATCAATGGATTCAAAAAAAATTGAGCCAAATTTTTTTTTTATTATTAAATTTAGCTGCAATCATCATTATCTACTGATTATAATTTGTCAAGTAACAATACATTTACGTTCACAACAATATATATATATTTTTTCAATTGACATGAATTTTCCTTTTTTTAAAAAAAATAATGATAATAATAAGTGTATCAACATCATTTGTTTTTCATTACATTTGTATATGTAATCTACGGTGGATTTTGAGCAGTGCGACTTGTACTTAAATATCTTCGGTCTGCTGGCGGCACACCCGATCGCACCTCTAGTCTCTCTCCACCACTTGGACGTAGTTGAGCCCATTTTCCCAAACATGGACCGTGTTGAGTCCCTCAAACGCCTGAAAGTCTCAATGGACTTGGACTCAGCTGGCCTAATCCAACAAACCTTCTGCTACGACACTTCCAGGAACTGGACTGTATCCGTGTCATGGGGCTATGCTGTCCAGATAATTCGGGGCATTATTCCGGCACGAGAGCTTGAAATTCCTGTACGAACATTTGTTGATTGGAGCGGTGCGGGCGTTGACACTTCATTTTCATTCAACACCCGACCCGTTAGCATGAACCCCTGCAAGAAACCGTCGCTGTATTTTATGTCCAATGCACTAAACAATCCCACAACAAACCATACTGCTAGTGAGTATGACCGGTATCAGGGAACGAACCAGAAGTGCAGGTGGAAGACGGCTGATCCTGATCTAATCGAAACGGTGCAGGTTTACAAGAGACCCGACCCAGCTTTGTGGGACAAGGTAACAAATATTTTTCATGCTCTAGCTTTAGCTATAATAATGGATAGTTATGAGAAGAACAGTATTTTTAAATTTTCAAATTTAAATAAAATCAATTCAGTAACTGGTTTTAAATCCTCTAATTATGCTGCATGGTAGAATATGTATATATATATTTTTTATTTTGTAGATTATTAAACCTTAATAAGACTGTACATGATTTTGTGGTGGTCAGGCTCCAAGAAGAGACTGTTGCAGGATCTTGCCAACGAATAAGAGACACACCCTAGTCATTGATGTTGGAGCGTGCAGAGATAATGAGGACTATTGAAATTGGAATATAGTAACCCGAAACAAAAATTAATTGAAGAAGTGATTTTTGAACTTTTGCATGTTCTTATTTTTTGTTTATCGATTTTGTCACAAAGTCTTGGTAATACCATAGTTTAGATCTGTTTAGAGAATTTATCCGGTCATGTAAATTACAATTAAGAAGCTTATTTATTGGGGAAAATTTCGAATCGACAATTATGTAATTTAATTTCTTTCATGTTCATGTTGCATATCCATGCATGCATTGAAGGAACATGTGTACCTATTTTTTATGCCGTTGAAACGGTGCGTTTCAGACTTTCAGTCATTTTGACCGAGTCCGGTCTACTCTGTATCGCACCCAAACGCGTAGGTGTTACGACGCCAGCTGTCAGACGCGTAGACCCGAACTCACTGGTCTCCGCGTCTGCGACTCAGTGATACAAAATAACTAAGAATCAATCACTTAGCTCACAATCTTCACTTTCCGTTTCTCATGGAAACTCGACGCTCAAACTCAGCTTTCTTTGTCTTCTTGTTACTCTCTCTTCTGTCCCTCCATGCCTTCTCTCTGCCCTTCTCTCCAATCGACAACTACCTCGTTGATTGCGGCTCCACCGTGGACGCCACCGTAGACAATCGCCTCTTCGTTTCAGACACGTCAACCGCGGATTGGCACCTGTTTACCTCCTCATCTCGCTCGGTCCAACTCAGCGACCGAGTTTGCGACTCGGCTAGGGTTTTCGATCGACCATCGAGGTATGCTTTCAAGATCAGGGACCAAGGCACCCACATGGTACGCCTCCATTTTCTTCAATTTAATTCGCCAGAAATTGATTTTAACGACGCTGAATTTCACGTTTTGGTCAATAAATATGTCGTTTTGAGCAATTTCAGTGGTGGTCATCAAATGTCAAGTCCTCTTGTTAAGGAGTATTTGATCTGGGTCGATACTGAAAAGCTTGTAATTACGTTTTTACCTACTAGGAAGTCGAAATTTGCTTTTGTTAATGCCATTGAAGTGATTTCTGCCCCTAAAGATTTGGTTTTGCCAACTGCCCAGTTAGTGAATGGTGACAAAGTTGACAAATTTGATGGTTTAAATAAACAAGCTCTAGAAGTTATGTATAGGGTTAATGTTGGTGGTCCTAAAGTGACACCGTTTAATGACACTTTATGGAGGACATGGGTTCCTGATGATCAGTTCTTTGGATCATTTGATGTGTCAAAAAGGGTGTATTTTGGTGGTAGGATCCAGTATCAGTATGGAGGGGCAAGCAGGGAAGTTTGTCCGGATAATGTGTATGGTACTGCCCGAGTGATTGCTAGCAAAAATGCTTCGATTCCTGATGTGAAGATGACGTGGGATTTTCCGGTGATTGATGGTTATAAGTATCTTGTTAGGTTGCATTTTTGTGATATTGCGAGTATATCACTTGGTTTGCTATTCTTCAATGTCTATGTTAATGGGAATTTGGTATACAAGGATTTGGACCTCACGTCTATTGTTAATGGACTGGCTACGCCGTTTTATGCTGACTTTGTGGTTGATGGTGGTGATCATTCAGGGGTTGTGAGTGTGAGTGTTGGACCTTCGAATGACAGCATGGCGTATGCTATTGATGGTATTCTGAATGGAGTTGAAATTATGAAGATGAATAAGTCAATGGGAATTCTCGATGGAGAGCTTTGTGATGGGGTGATCTTGAAGAGTTGGCCGAGAAGAAATACCAGTCTTTTGTTTGCTTTTGTTGCTGCAGTATGCGTGCTGTTAAGTTTATCTGTTTTTACTCATAAGAAGAGAAATGAGATGAAGAACTATGTGCCATGGTCTAGATTGCCCACTGATGTTTCGGAAGTTGATTTAAATCATTGCAATCAACAAATATCAGGTAAGCTGTGAGGCTTCTTACCATCAACCAGGTTGTAGTTTATAGATTTCAGTCATGCAGTATGAGTGATTGTTGCAGCAATTCATACCTTTATGAGTCCTTTGTCTAAAGCTTGGAAGAGCTTAATGTGCGTGGAGAGTGCCACTCTGTTAATTTGTATGTAAGTTTGTCTTATTAGAATATATTGCGTAATTTGTATGTAAGATTGTCCAAAAAGAATATATTATAATTCTCAAGTATTTTTTTGCGTCATGTAATTTTAAGTGCTATTTATGTAATATGAATCTTGCAAAGGAACAATGCTTCCCTGAAATGATTATCTGTGTATACTATATTACAATCATCGGTTGGAAGGCGAAAATTGTTACATTTACCAAGTCAATTTTGTAGTATGTACTGTGCTAAGGTGTCAAGCGCATAACTTTAGGTATTAAAAGTTAAATTGGCTTCAAAATCCTTTACAATTTGTGAGTTTTGACCTGTTAAGGTAGAGAATTAGGTGACAAACTAGATATTGTGATTCCAGATCCAACAAGTAAATCACCGTAGCTAGTACTGAAGATGCCTGCCGCCATGATATTACTGTTTGATTCCTTGAAAGAAGGTCCCTTGATAGGCAATCGAATTCCATTGCATTCAAGAGAACGTGAAGTTTCTAAAGACCAGTTTATGAATTTGCAGATTACAAGGATCAGGAGATTAGAGCAGTAACAGCTGCTGTACTTTATGTTTCTCATTTGCCTGTTTAACCAAAAGGCATGAACTAAAAACTGTGTTCAAGAAAGTTGGCAGCTTGCATGAGTGGGTGAATTCTGGCCACAATGTCACCTTGGTGTATTTTCTGTTGTAATATTGTCAACTTCTCATTTGACCATCTTCACATCTGAGTTATTATGGGCAATTGTGTGAAAAATAGAGCTGGAGTTATGTTTTTGACACTTTTTTATTCGAGAAAATGTTTTTGACAGTTTCACAGCAGCGTTGAATAAGAAGCAGCTAATATCATTTTGGATTCTCGGAAAGAAATAAACCTAGTTATAAAATAGTACAGGTTCCTAGCGTTTGGAACCAGACAATAAAAATAGGGAGATCTCATGTCAAGCAAGCACTTCTGCAAAATTTTCGCCATTTCATCTAGCAAGTTGAGTCACTACCAATAAATGCTACAGGGTCTAGAGGCTTCTTGAAAAAAGGTTGAATATTTTGCTGTAGAATAAATAAAGACGGTTCCATATGATATGATGAAATGATATTATACTAATCATTGTGTTAGGCATGCCAACTGTTACAATTCGTTGACATATATTCACTAACCATATTCAATTCTAAAACATATTCACTTACCATATTGTACAGTCATTTTGATGTACCCTTTAATATGTTATAGAAAGGATAAACTGGACAACCCCTAAGGTTTGACATAATTACACAAAAATGATAATGTTTGAAAAATTCGCACAAACCTCCCCTTGAGATTCCAAAAAACTCAACATAAATCTCTTCTACCGTCAGTCAGCAACCAGTTAAATCCTCACGGTCAATGGTCAAAGATACAAAAAAATTAAAATACCTTCAAAAATTTAAAATTAATATAATCTATATTTTTAATTTAATTAAAAAAATTATTATTTTTTAAATATCTCCTTAGGAGTTCGAATGGTAAAAAATCTCATAAATTTGCATTCCAACCAATTTTAGAATTTAATGTACTCCAAAGTATCTAGATAAATATGGACTATGATTCTCTTTCCATAGTTTTTGCTGACTTAAGATACATAGAGTGTATTTAATTTAGAATTAGGGGTATATTCAATTTATAATTTATTGAAATTTAAAATATTTTAAAAGTTTGAATGTATTAAATCCATATTTGAATAGAGTATATTTAATCCAAATTTATATAAAATCTATTAAAATTTAGGTATATTCAATTTAAATTTATATGAAATCTAACAAAATTAAGATATATTAAAAAATGATCAACTGTCATAAATTTCATTTAACTAATGGATTTTTAAAGCGATTTCTATAAAAATATATATATAACAAATTAAAAAATTTTAACAAAATCAATATAAAATTTATGGAACCTGTGAATTATATAAAAATCTATCTAAAAAAAATCTAAGGAGAAGAATACTCAAATTTATAGGTATGTACTAACTAAACGAAAACTTTATTCTATCATTAATTATTTGATAACTAGTTACCAAAGCTGGCTTCATTACCAAATCAATAGATATCCGTCAATGATGTTTTGTGATTTTTTCTATTTTATTTACTTAAATTGACCCATAAAATAATTGAGATGAAATAAAATCAGACATTAATGATGCTGCCGGAGAGCTACTCTCATCTTGAAGGGTGCCTCTGTGAATTAAAAACTTTCAAATTTAATAAGTAAACGATGATGCTCAATTTTTAGTTGAACCTTCACATATTGATGTCCACTCACAAGTCACACCAGCACTGTTATCAAAACAAAAAAAAAAAAGTCAGACCAGCACTGCCACACGAGAGACACACGTCCAACACGTGACCAACCCAACAAAGTTCTACACCGACACGAGCCCACACCGGATAAACCAAGATCCAGCCCATTTACTGTACCCGACCCACAAAATGTAGGGTCAAAACACCCGAATTCCACACTTGTTACCAAAAAAGTCCTCGACACCCCAGGGCGAGGAGGGAAATACAAACGGGGACATACAAGGCAGTGTATTCACAGAGCTTCTGCTGACGTAATCGAACCCGTCAGCAACCATTGCATGATTCTGGCAAATCGGAGGGAAGTAAACGTGTCCGCGTGTCCAAAAGTAGGAACTTGAAGGTGGTTGGCCCTGCAGATTATAACACCAATGCTTTAAATTATACAAAACTTCCAAATGCGAGACATGGACCATGCTTGCTTTCCAATACATTTTAATGGAAAAACTGTACACAAATTCTCTTCTATATATACGTAGTTGATATCACTCACAGTCTCCACAATATTCTCTCTACATTTTTTTAATTAACACTTACGTGTGCAAAATAGACAGAGCGAGAGAGAGAGAGACATGGCTTCGAAAGTTGATATGGCGCGAGCAGTGATGAAGCTACTGGTCATGCTAGTGTTTGTTGGTGGTCTTTTGATATGGATTATGATGCCCACCAATACGTTCTGGCAAATTTGGTTGCCTAAAATCCGAGCGGAACTCACGTCTACTTATTTTGGAGCACAAGGTTAGTAGTACTTCAATTGGGTATCCACACAGTACTTTTGCTTCTTGGTTTTCATTTTTGTTCTTTTATAATTAAAAGTGTGAAATACAATTAAAACGATATATGATTCATATTACACAGGTTCAACCCTTTCGATTTACACTTTTCCTGTTCTCTTCATGGCTGTCTTGGGCTGTATTTACCTCCATCTTGGAAAAAAACTGAATGACTATAAGGCGCTTGAAAGGTAGTGTTAATTAATTTCTTCATCATATAATATATATTTATATATATATGTAAATGTATTGTGTTTTTAGTACTTCTTGATGGTAACTGAGTGTTTTGATAAAACAGTAATAGAGGAAAACAATGGCTGGAGTTGTGGAAAAAGCCTATGGTAGTGAAAGGTCCTCTGGGGATTGTTTCAAGCTTAGAGATTGGGTTCTTCACCATGTTCATTGCACTCCTAGTTTGGTCTCTCTCAAATTACCTACACAACGGCTTCGCTACCATCACACCAAAATCAGCGGCCGAGGATGGTGAACAAGTGTAAGGACTCCTTCACAAACATTTGATAAAAAAAACAAAAAAACACCAACGAAACAATTGTTGTTAATTAAATTTAGAAAATAACAATTAATTTGAACATATTTTTCGTGCAGATGGGAAGCTAAGTTGGAAAGCACAGCACTAAGGTTAGGTCTTGTAGGAAACATATGTCTTGCATTTCTCTTCTTCCCAGTTGCACGAGGGTCCTCTCTGCTGCCACTTTTCGGCCTAACCTCTGAAGCTAGCATCAAGTACCACATTTGGCTCGGTCACATGGTCATGACCTTCTTCACAGCTCATGGTATTTTTTATATCATTTATTGGGTCGTTACAAATAACATTTCACAGGTGAGACATGACAAAACATTATTTCCTTTTCTTTGTGGTATTTTTTGATCTGCTTCCAACTATAACTTTTTTTTTTCCCTATTTTTCCTTGTTTACTTGTTATCTCCTTAATGGGCACTAACTAATAGGGAATATTAATGAAGGGAAAATTATTTAATAGAAAGAAAGTGAATTAAGAAAAGGAATTTAAATTGAATCAATGCATACTAAGGCTACATTTAGCACTGCGAGATTGGAATGAAATAAATTATATTGGATTGGACTGAAAAATTATTGTTCTATGTTTGATAGAGCTTTGGATTTAATTAAAATTATATCGTATTATATTTGGTGTAAGTTGAGAATGAATTGAAATAAAATTAATGTAAATATTATATAATATATATATGTAAAATACTTAAGTTAGTTTTATAAAAATTCTTTAGAAAATTTGAAAACAACAAAATTTAAAGAAAGTTAGAGATTGAATGCTCATTCTCAAATCCATCAAATCTCATTATTTTGGTTGTGAATGAACATCCTCATGCATGAGGGGAGGATTTAAGGAAGTTTGGGATTGAGTTTGTAATCTCACTCATTGCTCTCTAAATATAAAATTTGAAAATTTGAAATATTTTGAATCTCAAATCCACTTCAAATCTCATATTCCAAACATAGCCTAAGGGTAATAAATTGAGTTTTCTTTCTATAGCACAAATTTAATTCTGAATAATATTACCCTTTCCAATAATTTATTCAAAAATTTTAATCAAATGACGTGATAAACTGATTTGTAGCTATTATATTAATTTTGAAATGATATATTGATGATGCAGTAATTACATATAAATTTTTCATGTCATTTGGACAATAAATTTAGGCAAATTTTTGGATAATATAGCTTAACTTTTTAATTTTTGATTGAATAATGTTACACTAATTAAAATTTTGTTCAAAAATTTTGCTCAATTGATGTGACAAGTTTATTTATAATTATCATATTAATTTTATGATAATATATTAATTATGTAATAATTCACATAAGTTTGTCATATCATTTAAACAATAAATTTGGATAAATTTTTGGATTGTATAACATTACTCTTTTTTATATATATGTAGTGTCCCATCTTGTAATTTTATTAAAATTTCTGTCTCTCGTAAAGATTTTGAAATTCGTTATTAGTAAATGGATCCTCCGTAGTCACAACCTTTCTATGATATATTGGCTTTCATAAGGTTTAGTTGACATTAAAGAAGAAACATGTTAGGAGCAGAGACTGATATGGAAACTAAAATGGATTTAATTATTGCTTGATATTATCCCAAACAACAATTCTTCGTGAAATTGTTTATATCTTCATCTTTTAGCAAAAGTTATATCATCTAGAATTATTATTGATATTTATTGTTAAATTTGACAATAAGTATCTTAACTTATAATCTAAAACATTAATATCGTTAATATAATTGATAGGTTATTAAAATACATATATATAGAGAGAGAGAGAGAGCGATCTCGTCTCCGTAGATTAGGTTTTGGAATAACAGGTTTGGTCATAATATGAACACAATCCCGGATCCACAGCAAATGGGCAGATTGAATGGTGGAGACCGTGTGCTCGGCCCCCCCTTATTACTCAAAACGGGGCCCAAAAAGTCTTCTTAAAGTTCAATATTGACAGTCTCTGTTTAGGACGTCTGTTTTGTTTGATAGCAAAAATGTTTATTACGTCTAACGTCATTGCTGTTGTGGCATTCTTTTGTACATTTTAAAACACCTGTTTTCCACATGCACAGAGTGTAGGCATGGTCACACTAACCGAGATTAGAAGCTTTAATGCTCCTGATTTGTCTGCCAATTTTTTCACGTCATACCTTATTTATCAATCGAGATATAAAATAGAGACGACAAACTGTGCCGGATGCCCAAATCCCAACCCGTTGAAACCTCTTACAATAAATTTGAAGGACATGATGAATTCGTGGGACCCAGACAACACCGCAGAAGTTCATCAAATGAGTTTTGACTTCTAATTTAGGAATCTAGCTTGTAGGTCCCATTCCATGTGCAATCTGGTAGACACGTGTACGGTCTCTGTAGTTCGGGAGCGAATTGGGCCTGACACTCCATTGTGACAAAACGTGGGTACTTTGTCGTAGGGCCGTACGTTATAATCTTGGTTCATTCTAACCAGACAACCTCATCTATTACGAGTGCTCTTATTGGCCCACCAAAACAAATCTTCAAACAACGCTGTCAATTAATAGAGGAGCTTCAAAATATTGAGCCCGACAAAAGATAATAATGTTTTGGGACCATTAATGTCACAAATCATGAGCATAAGACCATTGCTAACAAATTGGCACGTTACTCTGTATGATATCATCGAGCTCCCATGATCTTTTTAAGTTAAATAAATTTTAAACTAATAGAAGTTAATTATCTTTCATGCAAAGGATATTTTTAATGAATTATATATTAACAACTAAAAGAATGATATGTAACTTTGATTCAAATGCAGATGGTGCAATGGGCTAAAACTGATACATCAAACGTGGCCGGAGAGGTATCTTTGTTGGCTGGTTTAGCGCTGTGGGCAACAACCATCCCTCGCATACGTCGCAAGTTTTTTGAGCTCTTCTTTTACACACATTACCTTTACGTTCTCTTTGTGATCTTCTTTGTACTACATGTTGGCATATCTTATACTTGCATTATGCTTCCTGGTTTCTACCTCTTCTTGGTTGATCGTTGTCTGAGATTCTTACAATCACAACAACGTGTTCGTTTAGTCTCTGCTCGTGTCTTGCCTTGTGAAACAGTGGAGCTCAACTTCTCCAAAACTCCAGGTAAAAACAAATAAAATTAGAAATTACTATTCTAGTTATATACTCTCTTCGAGTTTCAGTTAGTTGATCACTTCAGAATTTTTGGCTTGTTATATTGGTTATTTAAATAGGTTTGACATACAATACAACGAGTATTTTGTTCGTTAATGTTCCAAGTATTTCCAAGCTACAATGGCATCCTTTTACTATCACTTCTAACAGTAATTTGGAACCAGAGAAGCTTAGTGTGATGATTAAAGGTGAAGGAAGTTGGTCCAAGAAGCTTTATGAAATGCTTTCATCCTCTAATCCAATTAATCGTCTTGAAGTTTCTGTTGAAGGACCTTATGGACCCGCTTCAACTAATTTTCTAAGGTAATTTGAACCATACAATTAGCAGTAGTACAAATGCATGTATTATTTGATTTCTTTGTGTTCAAACAAGTACACATGCATGTCATGATTTTACAATTATTTATATCATTGAGTGATATGGTCAATTTTGTAGGCATGATACACTTGTGATGGTGAGTGGAGGAAGTGGGATTACTCCTTTTATCTCTATAATCCGAGAGATAATCTACGCAAGCACAACCGTGAAATGCAAGACACCTCAAATAATCTTAATATGCTCATTCAAGAGCTCTTCTGATCTCACCATGTTGGACCTTCTACTTCCGAGTGCTGGCTCTCCAACTGAGCTTTCCAACTTGAAGATACAAATTGAGGCTTATGTAACAAGAGAGAAACGAGCTTCAGCAGAAGTAAACGCGAAGGTCGTTAGAGCCTTATGGTTCAAGCCAAATCCAACAGACTCACCCATATCTCCTATATTAGGTCCAAACAGCTGGCTATGGCTCGCAGCAGTAATATCATCATCCTTCATCATTTTCCTGATCTTAATTGCGATTATTGGCAGATACTACATTTATCCAATTGATCACAATACAAATAGGGTTTTCCCCTACTCGTTAAGATCATTCTTGAACATGTTGGTCATATGTGTCTGCATAGCTGCAACAGCTAGTCTAGCTGTCCTTTGGAACAAGAAACAAAATGCCAAGGAAGCAATCCAGATACAGAACTTGGAAGTGTCAACTCCGGCTGGATCACCGGTTTCTTGGTTTTACAATGCTGATAGAGAATTGGAGAGCCTTCCACACCAGTCGCTTGTCCAATCTACCAATTTCCACTATGGTGAAAGACCAGATCTTAAGAGTAAGTTCTCTTCTTGTTTCCATAACATTATTGGTATAGACTTTTGGGCCTGCCTTTTAGCTGATTTTTGTGTAATATTTTGAATGGGTGGGGCAGGAATGTTGTTTGACTACAAAGGATCAAGTGTTGGAGTTCTGGTTAGCGGACCAAAGAAGCTGAGACATGACGTTGCAACAATCTGTTCATCTGGCTTGGCTGATAATTTGCACTTTGAGTCTATCAGCTTCAGCTGGTGATTTCTTCTTTTCTGCAGCAAAGGAGGTATGTCCTTTGGGAGGCGCTTGGAAAGCCACAACCAATATAAATGTACGGAAAATAAGACCACAGTGAAAGTAGTGGTTTAATGGGTTTAATAATGTCCCTGTTTTGAGCTACGTAACGAATGTAGATTTCCCCTAACGGTTCAGTTGATTTAAGTACTAATTCCCCCAGTCATAAATGAGTGCAGTTCATAATGAGCATGGCGAAATCTGTATTAAGTATAAGGCCCATGAAAAGAAACCACCCGGAAATCCTGTTGTATGTGTAAATAGAAGCCCATTTCGTAGGGGAAGGTATTGCTATGAAAATGGAAACATCGAACCGAACAATAGGCAACTTAACTGGCGGCAAAGATACTTGATCTTAAAGCACGAAAATAGTTTGCCCCAGAAGGAATTTGAAATTTTGAGAACTTGGTGTAAACTTAGTGAATTTTATTGCAGGAGTACAATGTGAAACTGGCTCTTAGGAATACCTTTGAGCTTCCAGAATAGCCACACCCAACTTTTGAGGCAAGTAAAAGTATAATTATATCGGTTGCATGGAATCAGAAATTTTGAACAAATTATTCAGTGATTTCCAGTGAAATTTGATTTGAAAAAGACATTCATAGAGAGAACACCTCACTTAAGACTTAAGAGCTGACTTATTATTCACACATTCAGTGGTGCAAGTACGACCAGAATAATGTACAACAATATAGAAATTTGCAATATTGCTCCACGAGCCCACATTCATCTTACTAATAAAGAGAGAATTCTGCTCAAGACCAAACTCCGGTTACCACTGATTTACATGCCACGACTACAAATGAAATGATGCACCGATAACAGTTCTATAGAATTCAACTACAAGTCCGGAAACCAAGTTAAATCTCATCTGGAGAAACTGCTTTCATTTATATTTATACAGGCATGACGACCATTATACAAAATTTAAAAAGAATTAAAAATGATTAAAAAAAAAAAGAAAAAACCTCTGGAACAGATCACTATGCTAAGGCTCCCTTTATCTACAATGTTTCTGATTACAAGATTAATTAACCAAAAACGGGAACTCAAGGCATTCCAATAAATTGGGGTCCAGGTCAATGCCTCCCATTCAGTTGAATAGAATCATTCATTGCATGGAAAACTGGACAGATGAATGCTCACTCACTTGATTGAACGAAAAAATGTTTTTCCGGGAAAGGGAACGTCCCTTCTGAAAAATCAATTTGATTTTTCTCCACTCTCTAGTCATTTGCAAGTAACATATTTCTGTTCCAATTATACCCTTATTTCTCTTCTGAATTTGCAACAGATGAAAGTTGCTCTTCCAGGGCCTCAAGCAGATCATGGTATTCAACAAATGTGGGATGTGACTGGAAAGTGGAAAATGCAAATGAACTAAATAAATTTTCATTTCAATATTGCTTATATAGTTATATTATAGTCATATTGAGCAATCCTACAATAAACATACCTGTAAGGTGATTGTGTATGCTTTCCATAACCGCATATCATGCCGGAAAAGATCAAAAAGAACCTGCATTACATCACAAGGAAAACAGTCAATCAACATGCAATACCAGGTTCCAGAGTTGGCAGAATGAATTAAAACTCAGATCATTAATTAGAAGCCTGAAGAACGGTCACTCCATCTGTTGTCCTCTAATGCAATTACTAATTTCTAGTATCCTGTAGGTATGCAGTTGTGTTCCCACTGGACAAAGCGATCAATAATTTCATATTGAAAAAAGTTACCAATACAAGATGTTAGAAACATTCATCAGTCTATTTCTAGCACCACCAAGTTAAATTTTAGCAAGAAAATTTAAGTGAGATTTTCTCTTAGAGCGGATATCATTGAGCTTCACTAAATGTTCAGGAATGAATCCCTTTCCAAAGTAAACTAGGTTCAATCTGAAGAATCATAAGCATGGTTTAAGATAAGATCTTGAGCATTCCTGAATTTTCTCCAACCCTCAAGCTAATGGCAATAGTTATAAACTTCTAATAATTCCAAAAGCTGGAAGGCATAGCTAGTAAAGACAACCAACGATGGAAAAAATAGTCAAATGTGTAAGAAGCAGTGCTGTGACAAACCTCCGATCGTCTTAAAAGTGTGGCAAGAACAACTATCCACTCCTTGAACTTGACAGAGCACATATGGGCCAAGAGAAATTCTGCATCCAATCGGCTCTGTAAGGTACCCATTTGAAGCTGCAAATATAAGAAAAACTAACACAATCAGTGGGAATTGTCAAGGTAAATAGGGTCACTGGAGAACTAAAACTGTTATCAAATTGCGCTTTAGCCTTACAATATTTGGTGTTCATGCATGATGCTTTAAATAACATTTCTTATAATCTACATGCTAAACAGTTCTTCTTACCATAAAATAATGAAACTACAATCTGGAAGACCAATTTCGATATCACTTTTTATGAGTTCAGTTATAAGCAAAAGCAGTACATGAAAAAAATTTGACCAGACATGATTATTAATAGGTTCTCGTAATTTTTGAAATAATTTAGCAACAGAATACAAATCATTGCTTCCATTGAAAATGACCAAGGTGAATAGGTGATGATGCCACAAGAAAATGTAAAATAAGAAAACATCATATTTTAGCTCTATCACTTACGAAAGCGGTAAATTACACTATTTGTAAAAGAAAGAGAAGTAAAAAACAAAAACACCAGAGCAATGAGACTAACAGTCAGATGACCCCAGAAAGGCCATGCCTTTAATAGTTAACGGACATCGATACCTTTTGACCAATTAGTTCAAGCCCCGCAGCAAAATTTTCCAAACGAGCAGAACCGTATCTTTCTCTTTGAAGATATTCCTACAATAAATGTGAGCAAACTACTAAGATATCTTTGATCTAGCACATCATAACCTCAATGGAATCTCTAACCTTTTCTTACCACTAAATCAAACTGAGTGCCTTTTACAAAAGCAACAAGCTTGGAAAGTTCTTTCCCTGACATCAAGTAGCTAGCATGACCTTCTAATATGTTTTTAACAGAAGCAACATTAGCACTCGGATCCTTGAAAGAGGTGCTGATCCAAAGAAGAAAAAGCCAAATGAATATCATTTGAAACACAAAGATGTAGAGATCAGATGCTTGCAGTTTTAGCAGGGAAATGCACATCAACCTTTTATCCAAGGATGACCTCTTGTAACTAGAAGGAAAAAGAAAATAGCCCAAGAATCGGGGAGAAAGTTTGTCTGAATCAGTGGATGACGGTTCATATTCCCTTCCAGATCTCAGTAAGAACCTCACCTATAAAAAAAAATAAAAATAAAAATAAAATAAAAAATCATTAACTGTTTCAAGATTCAGTTATCATTTGTCCAATTGAGAAAAATTAATTATCAGGTCCACAATTATACCAGCTCCCCAGCAAGTTCATATAAACATTCATCAAGAGTTGCCTGCAGAGGATCGACAATCCACGTCAGAGATAAATCTTGAAGGAAAATATAAACAAAGAAAACAAAATTTAAAACCAACAATAATATATCTACCTGTAATAACCGCAAGGCACAATATTGACTGACAGCAGGACCTTCAAGTTTAGCAATCACCTGTAATATTTAGGGAAGAAAATTATATTAAGATTTGCACAGGTTAATTATTTTCAAAATAGATGTTCCTCCCTACTAACTATATGACCTTGCAAGACATTATTTTCCCTGACCAACATGAAAACAAACATGAAAACACACTTGTATAATCAATGAATGCACGGAAAGAATTATAGTATTAACCTTGATATGCAATTATTGTTGAGATACATTTAATTAAACAGCATGCCCATCCAACGACAGACTGGAAAAGTTTTCAAGGATGCACAATCACACTGAAGAAAGCTCTCACTGGTCCACATTTTAATAGAGTAGAAATTAATCAAATCTAACTTTGGGGAAAAATTGTCCAGAACCATAAATTACTATAGCTGGATGCCTACATATTTAAACAAGACAACTGCAATTCTTCATTGGCTGAGAGAGAATCTTACAAGAATATAGCAGGCCGCAGTGCGATACCATCTCCGCTGGAAGCAGTCCTCAAACAACCTATAAAAATAATAAATCAAAACATAGTCATTTCGTTTTCGTTTTCTTTTCCATTTCTTTTCAAGTGATATGACAGCAAAACAGTGTCTTCATAAATTTGACTCCTTTAAACATCAAAATATGCATCAAGTAATGTCAGAAAAACTTAAACCAGCACTTTGGTAAAACATTAGGGTCAAGACTATTCAAATACCTATTAGAAAACCCAAAACATTATAAAACTTCGTGCAAGACATAACTTAGTTCACAGGTTAGAAAAATCACCAGGAAAGAATAGCATATCAGACGGACTGCTTCTGCAAGCAGATATCATTTATGAAAGTTTGTCTATTTTGTTGATCAGATTATTCGATTAGATAATTTGACTCATGTTTGATACAGGAATTGCTCATTGACAATGGCATAAGCGTAAAATCAAATAAACACATAGATTTTTTATTTCTCAAATTCCGGTGGTATGTGACAAAACAATGTGAAAATGTTCTACTTCTCTATTTACAATTCCATTTACTGACAATAAGACATGCAGCTTCATGGGCGTACAAACTAAAAGTGAGTAGTATCTACAAGCATAGCTGCATAGGATAGGTTACACATGACGTGATACTGATGTTACTAATGGAACATTATTGCATAAGAACTACTGTTCTTGGTGAGCTGCAAAAGTTGGACTAAGCAAACAAAAACCTTAGAACCTGTGACCGATATAACATGAGTTGCCGGAGCTCTAGAGAAAGAAGAAAAAAATAGTTAACAGTCATACCATACCTTATGTCAAAAATCAGTCCACATGTGAAGAAACACTACTTGTCCTAGCACACAACTTCATGAATATATATACCTTTGTGATACCCTTTAAATATAAAGAAAAAACAAAATTATATAAAGCAGTAAAAGATATACTCTGTCGATCTTCCAGCAGCAGAGAACAAGTCTGCCCAATGTCGACCATCCGTTTTTCTTGCAACACTTACAACAACGTTAAGATATTCAGGAAAATTTCTGATCAAATCGCAAGTTTTCTCCAAAAGAGAGAAGGTGGCCACACTGTTTCGGGACTGAGATCTGATTCTTGTTCATACTTTGCCTGAAAGTAATAATCAGCATAGTTTTGATGAAGCTGTAATCCAGTTTTGATAAACTCAAATATAATATGAACAAAAACAAGACTTCAACCCTTTTAAAAATGCAAAAGAATCAATAGCAATCATAAAAAAGTCAAGCACAACCGCTAACTTAGATATATGCAACCACCCTGCCTGATTTAATCAATGTATTTCACAAATGCAGTAGTAGCTTATACATATGAAGCATCTATTGCCTGGGAAAGTTAAGAACATTGAGAGACAGATAGCCATCCAGAAATTAACCTTATCAGATTTGATGCACGATAAGCAATAAACAATGCAAAAGGCATACTGATATGCGCAAATATGCCATTTCCATAGGAAACATACCTTGAAATTTCAGCATCAAATACAGTGAAAAGAAGCCACTCCAAACAATGTGAAAAATGAGGCCTTTCTGCTGATAATTGTGCCAACCGTAAGGCCTCCTCAATTTTGTCTCTCTGGCAGATGAATCAAAAACATAATTAGACTATCCTACAGCTAATAAAGAAATAAGGGTCATCAGAAGACATATATAACCACCTGGTCAACTGAGTTAAACTTAATAATCAACAGGGCCAGCATCCAGGAATAATAATGCTTTGAAAACTACAGCAAAAAGCCAAGAAGACCTTGGCGCTTTTTACCTACTGTCTAACTATCTCGAAAAAATTTACTCCACTAGTCTTTGGATGAACAGAACATGCCTAAACTTAAACACTATGCAATTACGTTCAAATCAAACTTGACAATGGTCCAACATCACCAAGGTCAACCCTGTCTCAAATGCAAAATAACCAAACATACTATGACTACTCATCGAGTTAGAACAGTTAGGAGTTCCACAAGGCAATACAGTAGGATTCACTGATGATGAAGATGAACCACCAATTCACATATTACCAGCCTCTAAAATAGCTCTATTTCGCTAACATATATGCATGACATCTTATTTAGGTGATGATTACACAGCTTGGATGTTTATGTTAATTGATGATTGATTGATTAAAATTTCAGATCAGAACAATGAATGCATTTGGATAAGTCACATTCTGAGGCAGCAAAAATCACCAAATCTATCCTAAAGTGGAAGAATGTTTACCAAGCTTATGACTGCAAAGTTTCAGATTAGGATAAACCCACTAGGGCCACTACCATAATTAGAAATGTAAGATGCAAAGTATGTACATAGATATCACAAGTAAAGTTAAACAAATATAAATGTATTCCAAAATCATGTTAATACTTCAGAAATCATATCCCAATGAACCACCAAGCAATACAATGTATCACTGCCCACAATTTCTTATGAATCTAAACTGTACTGGTGTGTGTGCGTGTGTGCGTGTATTAAATGCTGCAAGCTGATCTCCACACCAGACGGCACTATCCTGTCACCTAGTAAGTCAAGTCAATGTTATACAAGGTTGTTTAGGTTGAGAGTTTCCAGGTAAGTATACAGCCATGACTCCCAAAATCAACATAAGTCATGAATTCCAAAGTATAAATAAGACTTCAGTCCTTTGTGATAAGGTCATCAGTCTCCCTATCACAGTTGAGAGAGAAAATAAATAGCTACAAACTGATACCTGAAGAAGATGCCGTAGAAGACAATGCAATATAGTCTGAGGTTGAGGAGTCGGTTCAAAGCATGGGAACTCTGTGCATGCAGAAAATGACAATCTCTGGGAAACACCAACAACAACACCAGCGTTTGGAAGAAGCCCAAGAGGGTAAACCTCACGGTCAAATTCCAACTCCGGATCCAACTAGAAGATAAACATTAAGTTACTTAACCAACTTATATGAACCGTAGGGACCATAACAGAATACCTCAAGTTTAAAAGAGAAACTTTTCAAAGAAGCATAACTTTCAAAGCAGCATAATGTAATTTCCACAATTCTTTAAATTTAAAATACCAGTTGCTAATTCAAAAATATCTTCATTAAGAAAAGGTAAAGAGATATAAGTGCATTGAATTAAATATAATTGTAGTATCAATAAAAAATCCACTGTTCAAAGCTTTTTGACTGGTAATTACAACTTACTTGCAAGAAATCCTCCTGTTTAAAGGGGTCCACACCAGGCGATGGATACCAAACCTGTAAAAGTAAGCTTCCAGCGAGCATCTATATCAGACAAGTAACCAAAACTAAAAATTCAAATTCAATATCATAAACAGTAGCTTACCTGCATCCCTCGGTGGCCATAATCTAACCATGAAACTTCTTCAATAAGACTTGTCTTCTCCTCAGATTGACCACAAGTAACCCAAAATAATTCAACAGAATCAGTAAGCTCCCTTTCCCGTCCATCATCCAAATCCAGCAGGGAAAGCTCCCCATTTGTTCTCAATATCAAACATCTGGCAAAGGATGCATACATTCAGAAACATATAGAGCACAGAATGTTCTGTTTTCAGTTGTAGACTCATACCTTCCAGGCTCTCTGACCAACAAATCCGAAGAAGAAGAAACATGATTGTTTAACACACACTCTCTTGGAACCTGATCAGGGATAAAACGCATAGCCGCAGGATGGCTCTTCGCAGTCATGATTGAAAGTTCTCGTACTGTAGAAAGCTGTTTGTCATTTTATCACTTAAAAATGAATGAAGAAAAAAGTATAACTAAAGCACTCTCATTCAGAGTGCAAATTGAAATTTCACAAGTACAGAACTATCTAAAAGTAGTATCACTCTGCTGTTTCTGATTAAAGTATTTAACATCTTTCACCTGTAGATCTGGAGTGTTTGAAGGTGTCAATTCAGCAGATATTTTCACATGGAATATGTGGACATCAAAGGGGCGGTATGTCACCAGAATATAATCTTGGTAGACATCCATCACCATTGGTTTGGTAAGCAATGGCTTTCGACAAAGCAGTGAGCTTTGATCAAGGTGATATCTTGGATAAAATAGCAGTTCATACCTGCAATGAGTAACTTATTTCGAGTTTCAACAAAGTAGAGGTCCATCCTTCACAACAAAACAAACAAGAATTCCTCTATATCTACATAAGGAACAGAAACCATATGACCAATAATGAATCCTGAGCAACATGCAAAGGGAAACTGCCTACGGCAAGGTAAGTTCAAAGACTAGCCACATTCATATGTTTTTTGATAGGAATCATTTCATATGTAAATCCATGGATTCATGAACTATTCAAAATTTTGACAGAAAAGACTTCAAAAAATTGACCATAGGCCATGTAAATATGGGTTTAAATCTCACGTGTTTGAAGAATCAATGTAGTTGCAGACGACAATGATCTTCCCCAGCCACAACAAACCTTTGCACTGGATCTTCTGTTCCTGAGTGATATCTCCAAAGACTCGCCACTTTTTCAGCCTTATGTCATATAAGATTAACCCATGAAGACCAGCAACCGCTAAGTACATTCCATCCTTGCTAGCTGCCACATGTTGCACCGGCCAATTTTGGGAGATGTAAGAAACCTGGGCAAAAAAGAAACCATATTAGAGCATCCATTTAGCAACAAGAAATGATGGCAATCAATTATAGTTTGTAGTTTCAGTGTATAACTGGAAGGTTCAGATGTAGCATCTTAAGCTCATCAGTATCTTCAGACTGCACAACTAGCAATCTATCTTCACCATAAATTACTTGGCGGACATAAGTCATGCCGGAAACCCCTCTGTTAAGGCAACATTTGCCAAAAGAAAATGCAAGAATTCGCTCTGAAGATCCTTCCTCAACTGCATAAAGCCTATATCCATATTCGTCCCACTGCATCAGAGAAGTGCCACTAATCAACGGCTCATACTTACATTCCTGGTTCGGCTTAACAATTGGAGAAGATGCAGAACTTAAACCAATCTGACGGATTGTTGACATAAGACGACATCCAGAGACAGACCAAACCGTCAGTCCTCTTGACTTCCACCCAACAGCAAAAGCAGAATTATCAGGCGTCCATGCAATACAACTAACAGGACCAGTGTCTTCCATGGAGTATCTGACATGTAAGAAATCAAGAAATAAGCTTACATCATTGTGCTGAAACTTTAGGCAAAGCATAGCACTGATGTGATTTTCAGAAAAGCCAGAAAACTTCATTAAGAGATTTAAAATTGTAACTTAAAACGTCCATATTATGCCAGCAATTTCTCGCTTACCCCCAGTCAGACAAAGACACAGTACGAATGAGCGAGGCAGATTCTGCCAGGTCATAAAGCTCAACAGTCCCTCTTCTGGTACCAACAGCAAGAATTTGTTGTTCTGACGCTACTGAAGCACATACACTATCGCCAGAACCTAACTTTTTTTCAATTCTGATGGAGTCAGTTTGCTTTAAGCCTTTTTTGCTTGTGGAGCATGACACAAGTTGTCCATCAGAATATAAAACAAAAAGCATCCTCAGGGGAAAGCAGAACTCCAGTTGTACAACAGCAGACCTAGAGGTGAATTTATGATCAGACACAAAAGCTTCCAAATCCTCCACAGAAGCAAGGCCATTACTAAGAGAACGTGGTGATAGTGCAACCATGCTGCTATTATGAGGAAGGCAACTGAGTTCAAAAGCTCCATAGAACTGCAAAAAAGAACACATAAAACGTAAATGGGAAATGAATGTTATTAAATTATTTGACTAAAATAGTTAAAACCTAATACCTTAATATATAAATGTTAGATCACATTGTTTTTTACTAATACTAATGCCAATATGATTCAAATTACCTCTCCCTTCCATGAAATACTGTACAAAGATCCATCAGAAAGTCCAAGTAGCATATGTTTGTTATCGCTTACAATGTTACTCCTGAATAAGAAAGTCATGTTACATGCAGACTATCAAGATCAGACTTGAGAAAAATTGCTTACAAGATAAGCGCAAGGACATAAAGGACATATTTAAATCATGTTAATGAGAAAACCGACAAAAGAATTAAGAATTATAGATAAGTCCATCAATAGTCAACATCTTTATGAACTAGATTGACATCAGAATAAGTGAAGAAGCATTAGCTGGTCAATCTCAAACAATATTAAACCAATGACTTGGAATAACCATAAAGTAGTTCATCCAAAGAGGCACAGCTCCATTAAGGCAAGAATTTGCCATCTACATGAACTAGAAAAATCATTTCCTATTAATACATGTGATTAAAAATGATTCCATGCTTTTTTTTTTTCCCTTTAAAAACTGTATTACGTCTGCTTTCCCAATAAACATGAAAGCTGAAAATACTGCAGTCACATAAACTTCACAAACTGGGACCAAACTTCAAACTCACGGCCTATTCTAGATCTTTGAAATTTAAGTCAAAGAATAATTTTACCATAAACAGAAATAGGGAGGGAAAGATAGAAACTAGCATAGATACTTACATGGACAAGCCCTTTTCAGCAAAAGGCAGCTGCTCATTTAGAAGAAGAGATATATTTGCAAATGACAACACAGAAGGTTGCTTTCCTCCAAACTGTATTCTTTTTTCAACAAACTGGACCTTGAAAATATGAAGAAACAAAGACGACGTCTGCAAACCCAAAAAAAAAAAAAAAAAAAAAAAAAAAGGAGTAAAAAACTAGAAACAAAAAAGTGACACATAAACATTGCTCAATAGCTAGACACAAAAGAAACAAAAAAAAAAAATGAAAAACATAAATTTGATCAAAGACCTATCTCCATCATGAAAACAACAATCCATATCATCACAAATTTGAAGAACGAAACTGCAGATACAAATCATCATCCTAATATCACAACAATCATATTCCATTGCTTCCAAACTAAATCAAGTCCACATACAAACAAACACGATACGTAGCCGCAGTAGTACTAATCAGTCAAAATGAACTCACTTTCAAACCAGCTCACACTAATCAAACAATGTCGATAAAGTAACAACAAAATAATTTTCAAGAAATCATTATCTTACAAGAACAGCAATCAATTTCGTATCGGGGCTCCATACAGCCTGTGAATTCTCGCCTTCTCTTTGCACCGACTCCGAATCCCTTGTATATTTCCCCAACCTCACTTTATTCTGCCAAAAACAAAACAAAAATCGAAAAATTCACCGAAATCACTCCACATAGAACAAACCCTAACTAGAAAACTAAGCACGCAAAATTGAATACCTGTGAAGAGCTCCAGAGCTCGAAATGAGAAGGAGACACGGCCAGTAAGAGCCGATTGGCGACTTTCAAGTATATGATCTGCTGCGAAGACGGACACAGTCCTTGCTCTAGCGGGATCACCTGCGGCCATCCATACGACATGTACATTTTGTTCTAACAAGTTTTTTATTAATTGATTTACAGCGAATTGTTCAAGAGATCTGCCGAGATTTTGAGATCTGAATCATTTTTTCTTTTTTCCTTGAAATGAAGTAGAAAGATTTTTAGTTAGATCTCATATCGAAGAACCACACAGAGATTTCTTGTTTTTTATTTTTTTATTATTATTTTTTTAATTTCTATTTATTTTTCTAGTTGAAGATGTATTCACGAGAAATTGACGTGGTACCATACAGGGTGGCGTGGACGTTGTCGGTGGGTCCGATCTGATGTGGCGACGTCTTGCGTTTGAATAAACGATGCCGTAGGGTAAAATAACTGTGATCACGGGGGTGAGTTTTTTGTTCTTTTTGAAGTAATTGCACAAAGCCTCCCTCAGATTTACCTAAAAACAGAGAAAATTTATTTATCATTTTATTACACCAAACTCCCATATTTAGCGTTGACTTTGTCAATGTTAACTGAGGAAATGGCATTTTGGTCATTACTCCCCAAGTCATCATCTTCTTCTTCTTCACCCCTCTCTCTCATTTCTTCACTGCTCACTCTCTGTTCTCTCACCGTTCCTCCTTCACGAACGATGTCTCTCTCTCTCTCATTCCTTCACCCTCTGTCTCTTCTTTCTCTCACCGCTCACTCTCACCATTTTCCTTATCGCCGGCGTCGCCTTCACGAACGGTGTCCAGGTGCGTCACAGATCGAACTCTGTCACCGTTCCTCCTTCTTCTTCTCCCTCATCCGATTTGTCTCTCTCCTCCTACTTCTCCTTCTCTCCCCGCTCTCCTCGCCTCTCCAACTCTGCCATTGCCGAGCGAACAAGCCTCTCTCGCAGGTCTATAGGTCCAGATTTCTGAGTTTCTGTCGCACGATGGAAACCCAGAAATCTGTGATGATAATGATCGGTGTTTGATGGTGATGATGATGATGATGATGATGATAGATCTGGGTTATGTAAATGATGATCGATGTTTGATGCAGATGATCTGGGTTGTGTAAATGGTGATGTTGATGATGATGATGATCGGTGTTTGATGATGATGATGATCGGTGTTTGATGGTTATGATGATGATGATAATGATGATGATGTGTTTGTTTTGATCTGTGGGCAAAATGGTCATTTGATCAAAAATCTCGATCAACTGTTAAAGTTGATGGAAATTGACTAACGATGTGGGAGTTTGGTATAATAAATTGATAAATATGTTTTTGTCTGTATTTTGGCAAACCTCGGGGAGGTGTTGTGCAATTACTTCTTTTTTGGAATTTACAAAGATGAAGCCTGATTGAATGATAACTACTAGTACAAATATAATCTAAGGAATCACCGAAAACATATCTGTTACTAATTCTTACATGATATCCTTTATCATCATTTTTCAGAATTCAATTTTATTGAAAGTGTAATTAATATTGATTTATTTTCCAAAAAAAAAATAAAAATTGTTTTATTAGGACAAGTAAACAAAAATGTTAATGAAAAGATTCTAAATTCTACTTTTACTTTTATTTTACTTTGTTATTAGCTAAGTTGGGGAAATATAGCTATACAAAGAAAAAATTTTTAATCTTGATTGGTTTTAAAATTTTTTTTTAAGAATTAACCAATTCCTACCGACACAAATTGGATTAGTTTGTCTTAAAAAAAACTAAAAAAGAAAAATGTACATTAAATAATTTTATTTCTAATTTCATTTAATTGATAATACGTAAGGTTGGTAAAATGCGGGTCTGGACCCGCACCAGGCCCAGACCCGCATTGGACCCTTTCATTTTTTTGAGGGTCTAGACCCTACTCATATCCTCAAATTAATTTGAGGGTATGGTTCCAGACCCTACCCACATATTTTGCGGGTCTCTTCAGACCCTCCTCAGACTCGCAACAACACCCAAATCCCAGAAATCCCAGAAATCAAAATTAAACAACAAATAAAATTTAAAGTTAAAATCCCAGAAATCCCAACAACACCCAAATCCTCTCTCTCTCAATAAGCATCTCCTTCACTTTCTCCTTCCCCAAAGCAATCCCCTTCCCCACCAAATTCCCAAAACCACCCTCCACCCGCTTCTCTTTCTCCATTCTCACCTCCTCCACCGCCTCCTTCATCCACCCACCACCTTCATTCTTCATCGACATAAGACACTGCTCGAGCCCGTCAAGCCTCTCAGCCGTCTCGAACCTCATGTGATGAACGTCAGCCAACATATGCGCCTGCAAAGGACCGTTCAACCATAGGCAGAGAAAGAGAGAGAGAGGGAAAAGGAAGGGAAGAGAAAGCACCTTAGAGCAGAGGAACGACGACGATGGAGATAGAGAGGCATAATAGAGCAGAGATCTGGGTTTTATTGGTCGGCGATGGAGAGAGAGAGACGGGGATGTTCTAGTGGCCGACGATGACACGGCGGCGATAGATCGCGGTCGATGAGGAATGGCGGCAATGGAGATTGGAGAGAGACCTGGTTTTGTTAGTCAACCATGGAGAGAGAGAAACAGAGATGTTCTGATGGACGGAGATGTTCTGGTGGTCGGCGACAACACGGCGGCGATGGATCGCAGTCGAGAAGGAGAGGCAAATGGAAATTGGAAAGAGAGAGAGTCCAGAGAAGAGACAGAGAGAGTTGGGGTTTTTTTTAAAAGTGAAACGGGTATGGGGTTTATAAGAAATGAGTATTTTGCGGGTCTGATAGAGACCCGCATATGGACCTATATCCTACCCGCAAATTGTGGATTTTTTCAGATCCAGTTCTTTTAAGGGTTTTTATCATGAAGGTTAGGGTCTATACCCGAACCGCATTGTTGCGGGTACGAATAGGGTCTGAAGACCCCGTCCATTTTGTCAACCTTAATAATACGTAGATATTTATTCTTTTAATACATTAGTATTATATTCCATAAAATTTTTACTTGACATTTTTAATGTTCCAGCACGTTAATAATTTATTTTTTACATAAAATTCATAAACTAATGGAATCACGATCCGAGTGGTGTAACTATTTTTATCTACACGGTTGTCATTTACTTGTCATAAATAAAACAATGAATAAAACCTACTCGTCCTTGTGTTGGGTTTTAAATCTATAATTTTCTTAAATTAAAATCGAAATAAAAATTTAGAAAGGCCTCATTGATTTGAAAAGTACGTAAAACTTTTCGTCAATTTCTTGGTCCTGGATTGACCAAGTCAACTTCACCCTTGGACTTTTATGGGCTTTTTCATTGCTAGGCCCATCAGAACAAGTATTATGTGAATAGCAGATTCCACAGATGGGCGTTAGGGGACAATTTTGGGCCATGTTTGTCAAGCGGAGCCCATCTGGATGCTAGGCTATAAGTGTATCAGTAGCGTGGCGATGTTCGCACCCCTCAAAAATTGTTTGTGCACCCCACATTCTTATTAATTTTAAATTTCAATATTATCCTTCAAATAAAATTTTGTGGTGTCGTTAAAAATCCTTTTAACATAACTGAATTTAATTATAAATTAAATGAAAAGTAGAATTCTAGAAATAACAAAAACAAAAGAAAATGGGAGAGAGACTCTAGAGCGACTAATAGAGAACGGCGTCCATACTCCACCCATACCTAAGTTTCTCCAAACCAGTTCCATATATTTAAATATTATTAAGAGATTTTGTAGATTTAATTATAAGAATTTATGGTGAGTCAGAATAATAATAAATCTATGAGTGTAGAAGGTTGAAAATTATAAGCTACAATTTATTTCAATACACCATTAATGAGAAGAAGCCGCATTTCTCCCCCTCTTTCCCATGTACTCTGTCATTTATTCATACGATCATTTAATAAATGGCTTTTTATTTATTTATTTATTTGATGGCAAAATAAGAACTGTATTAGAATTGCTTCGATTAGGCTATTGCTTGGTTGGGATTCGGATTTTTAGCTGATAAATGGATATAAAGGGATTATGTGTAGCTTGTTTAATTTGGGGAAGAATGTAGAAATTATTTTTGAACGGAGAGCTAAGATTGTTGCAAGTATGTTTTTGTATTTAATAAAAAGCTTGGTTGTTCAAATTACTTGGAATTTTTCGATTCCAATGAAGCAAGTGCAGGAGATCTATGGAAACCGCCTTTGTAGATTCCAAGTTTTTTTTTCTTTCTTTCTTTTTTTTCTAAATACATTTCATTTCTTTTTTTTTTTTCAATTTTAATACCTTTACTTGATTGAATGAATATTTTTTTGAGTTGAATAAATGAATAATATATACACCTAATCCTAAAGCTGTGAAAAAGCTTTTTGAGGAATAATATAAGTTTATTAATAAATGTGATTACTCGTACAAACAAAAATAAAAACAAGGGTATTTATGGTATTACGTCAGTGTATTTATAAATTATAAATTATAATTTTTTTTTATTAGGGAAAATAAATTAAAGCGGTGTACGTACATTTTTTAGGGTGTAAGTATGGTTTCTCATATTAGTATCAAACCAAGTGGCTCAAGACCAAGCAACGGATTTTCAGATTTTAACCTTACATATTATGAATTTAGCTATTATACAGAATCGCCTGTATAATTGTTATTTATTAAAAAAATAAAACTATTTCTTAATTCATAATTTATAAAATTTATAAACTTTTAATTTTTGTAGACAATTTTATTAAAATTCATAATTAATAATCAACCTTGTTACTTTACAAAAATCGTATAATAGCATGATCCAACATATTATATACAATCAAAAACTCACATTCTTATTTTACAAATCAAGATAACCTTAAAATTATACATTTTTCTTAATAAGACAGGTAGAATTACTTTCTCATTTTAGAATAGAAAATGTTGAAGTACAAGAAGCAATATCTGTGAACATAATTGAACGGATGGAAATTATAATTGTCCAAATGAAAACTCACAAAAGCAAAAAAACAAAAAGGAAACACACAAAAAGAGAAGGAAAGAAATCTAAGATAGAGACTGAGTAGTAGATGAAAGCCATCAATAAAAATGACTGGTTAAAACATCCAAACGAAGAGTCAAATAAATAGATGCCCGCATAATGGAGAAGATAAGATAATAGTTGAAGGTGTGTGGGTGAGCATGCATTGGCGAGACAGAGATCAAACATTTCGGATATGCAATTGGGTCCATCGACATTTTCGATTGGCATTAGGGCCCCTTTTTTCTATAAAGAAATTTCAACTACATAAACCAAACCAAATCCCTTCTTTATTTCACATCAATGCTTACACATATTGGGTGCACCGAACGTTTTAATTACCTAACCCATCTCACGACTAATTTCGCTATTCCTTTAAACAAAAACAAATGCCAATATTAATGTTATGTTTACTAATTTGATATATTTAGAAAATATATTTTACGTGCATCTCTCATCAGATATATTTTGTAAACTTTATGTAGGTATTTTTTTCTTTCTTATTATTATGAATCATTTTCTAACATTATTATAAAAGTAGATATCTGAGAGTATAAATAGTGATATTGAAATATTTCAACGGATTTTTAACTTATTCAGAGTTGACCTTAAAAAAATAAAGTAATTGATTCATAATTATAGTGAATTCCACCTACAAATCAAAAACAAAATTTCTGTTGAAAATGGAACTGAAATCCCTCGTACCTTTAAAGAATTAAATTTATTTTTCTAGTAGAACTTTATTCATTTTATCATCATTTCTCGCCGCCTTGAGAATCTTTCAAGTTCTATCGATAAAGAAAGACATTTTTAACTGTTTCGACAGGATAATTTGATATTTCCTGGTCGCATTCATTGAAGAGATCTTCGACTACTTGTGCGCCAAATAGTGCAGTTTTTGGAGTTGTGATAGTAACATAAGGGCAGTTGGGGCCAGAAGTGTCTCGGCCTGGGCAGGCATTGCCGAAAATCGTCAAATGTTAGCTTGGATATCATGGTAAAATGGTGCATACATTGAGTTAGGTTCATTTTCAAAAGAAAAGAGTGTCCCGATCGAGCCATGATGTGTTGCTGGTTAGCCGGGGTTCACACCACCGACGATATTTGTCCTATCTCATTTCTTCCACTGGCCTACCACTTTCAAGTTTCATGGACCTCCTGCGTTCTCATTGTCCTCTCCTTTTATAGTGGTCTTTCAAGTGGACATACCCCACACTGTTTATTTGCATTATGCACCTCCATCTCCACTTTTTCAGATACATTATATTAGTACATCATATATATTAATATACTTTACATATATGTAATGCAATTGAGTTGGTAACCCTTTTGACATCATTGACAGTTTTTTTAAATAGTTAAATCTTTTAATAATACTCTGTATTTTGTTGAAGACCTAAATCTAGATCCAACAATAAGTCTGTTTCCATCAAATAACACGTTACAAATAGGATGGATTTTGAATCAATTGTCCCATCGAAATGAACAAATTAATCTTCTATAATCAAACAAATGAATTGATCAAACTCTAATCCAAACAAATCTAAGCAAGAATACACAAACAAGCCGAAATATGTAAACTCAAATTATCGAAATAACTATCTAAACTTAAATTATTGAAATAACTTGAATCTAGTCTAAGATTCTTAGTGTCACTACTAAGAACATAAATTATCCAATAAATTTGCAAGGTTTTATTGGTTCTCCAAGCCAATAATATAATATAAACTCTAAAGTCTCTAGTCTTATAATTTCTTGATAAACAAGATTTCCTAAAAAGAAAAATAACTAAAAAATAAATAGTATCAACCAATTAAGAAAATAATATCAACTAATTTAATAGAAAACCTAAAAATTAATAAAATCTAAATTTAAAAGTAAATAATATCAAATCTAAAAAGTAAAGAATATCAAATCATTTAAGAAATAATTATAATTTAATAAAAGAAATAAAATAGGAATTAATCAAAATAAATCTTAATTAAACTAATTTCTAAAGTAGACAATTTCATAAATTACCCTACCGTTAACTTCTCTTTGACTCGCATCTTTTGATGGAGGTTCTGAACACATTTCTTCTATGATGTTTGGTGTAAATAAAGAATGGCATTTGGTGATTAAAATATGTAGTATTTCAAATTATTTCATAAAAGTAACTATATTTACTTGAAAACACTATAAATTGCATCTTCATTATACAATTCAAACACTTAATACATATTTTCTTTATATTTACAATAGAAGTTCAAATCTCAACGTATATATTTAATAGCACATATGAGGAGTTTACTTGTAAGTATTGTGGCTATAGGATATAAATGCGCATTTAATTTTGACAATTTTGATAGACTCATAGGGTCATGACTATTAGGGGTCGTTTGTTTTTTTGTCTGAAGACTGAATAGTGCTGCTGAAGACTGAAGACTGAATAGTGACTGAAACCTGAAATCTGAATGACATGTTTGTTTTTTTTTTTCTTTACATCTGAATGTATAGTAATCTTGTTTGTTTTTTAAAGTTAAAATTGTCTGAAAACTAGTAATTTGATATTTATATCCTTTATTATTTGTTGTTATATAACTTTATTTAATATAATACAAACAATTATAATAAATTATTTAGCAAAAGTTAAAACACTTTTATGCATATATTAATAATATTTTTATTCATAATTAAAATATGATTAATTATTATAGTAAAGTATTTTTTTAAAAAAATTATATATACATAAATAAATTATTATAGTAAAGTAAATTAAACAAAAATAAATAAAACTGGTATTAAGTTGGATTACTATTTTTATATATTTAAATAAAAATAATATTGAAAGAAACATAATTAAAATGAATATGTATAATGTAAAATCAAGTCAAATTTGGAAATATGTTTGTTGAAGTATTAAAAAGAAATTTTATAATGTAAAACTAGAACAAACTAGAAAATTATTATTTTGGGAAGGATAAAATTGGAACAATAAATTTATAAAATCATCAAGTGATTGGTATTAAGTGAAAAGTAAAAAAATATAGCTTTTTATTTTCAGTAGGTTTGGGGTGGTTTTAAGTGGTTTGACCACTTAAAAAAACAAACAAAAATTATTTAATTAGCTTAATTCAGCACCATTAAGTGTTAAGTGTAAAAAACAAACGACCCCTTAGTGTCATTAAATTTTCAATTATCTTATAATAATATTTAAAATATTTATAAGCATTAATGTTAGTTTATTTTTAATATCATATAATTGTATTAAAAAGTAAAACTGCTTTAAATACGCCGATAGATTGTGAATTGGACTGTTATACATCTTTTCGTCGATGATTAAGCAACAATGAAGGTGGGGTATGAAATATGGTCCTGGAAAGGCCTACGAGACTTTATAAAAACACACAAAAAAATATTACAATTCTGTCTTAGAGTTTAATTTAGGTATCTCAATTATTACTTCCAATTATTTTGTAATGGTTTCTTTTTCTTTTAGCTTCAGTAATTACTGTATCGAACCTAAAAGGCTTCACACCTAAAAAAAAAAAATTGCCAAAAAAGGTTTAAGCTTTCTTTCCCTTAAAAGCTACGCCAGAAATATCAATAGAAGCTAATGATTATGCTAATATAAATATAAGGAAAAGGTAAATTTATATATAAAAATCAGTGAACAGTAGATGAGACAACAAATGCAATGAAATTGTAAAAGAAATACGCATATAATACTTTGAGACGTGCAAAGTGCAAACAATGATTTGAGAGAGGACGGACAGATCCTAACTAAATAATTAATTAAATCGCTAATGCTTCTTCAATCCTTGTTTTCTGATCAATTATCGCTTTATGTCTCTTTTTATTCGAAGGCCACCTTGCACAAATAATTATAATTTGAGACAATAAAAAATCACAAAGCCATTTACATTCCCAATGAGAAAGAAAAAATATCTGTATGTCATTTTTTTTTCTTGGGTTGTCTGTTGGAGAAAACAATACAAACCGACAATTTGGTTCGAACTCGTAAGATTGATTTTAACTAAAAATATAAGATTTTATTAGGAGTTCAAATAATCATTTTTTAAACAAATTCAAAGGTGGCTGTTCCAGTGATCCCTAGTCTAAAACTAGGGTCCATAATGTGAAAAGATAATTTAACCAAACAAATAGGTGACTATTGATTAGGCAGCCAGTGTCCCCGCCTTCCATTAACAACACGTGACACGTGTGTAAAATTTTGCAACAATCAATTATTAACAAATATTTTTTTAAAAACTAATTTTTGAGCTAGTAATTAAATAATTAAGATTTTATTATTAGAATAAGCCGAAGGCTGCGTCTTCTTTAACAGCCAAATATTACCGACAACAGCACAGAATTTAATCCTCCTCACCCACCAATCAAATCCAACTTTTACCGGTTTCCTAGAATGGGACCCAGTTCCCTGACCTCCCTCATGTCAGGTCTGCTCTCATTGGGCCGTTTTAAACCGTCTAAACTACAGCCTGTAACTCTATCATCTTCATAGTACGCTGTACTATAACATATGCCATATAATTGAAACAAAGTAAGTTAGCGCGTCGCCAAAACAGAAGCTTCCGCTTCCTCTCTCCTCAGTCTCTGTGAATTTTCTCCCCTCAAAGACTACCGAAAAAAAAAAAAAAAGACTTCTCTTTATATATAAAATCTGTCGTGACCAAAATTCTCTTATACCTCCATAAGCAAAAGACCTTTCTCTTTAGCTTCTTCAAAGGATCCATGGGTTTCCCAGTCGGGTGCACCGAAGTATTCTTGCCAAGGCTCTTAGTACACGTGCTTTCCTTTCTGGGATTCATCAGAAATCTCATTTTCTGCTTCTTTCACTATCTGGGTCTCTCTGATTTCCTCGAAACGGAAGTCACGTGGCCAGATTCGGCTCCGACCAGGCTGCACGACAACCCACCCGTATCCGCTCTCCTGATCCGGGAAATCCTGCCGGTGATCAAGTTCCAGGACCTGGTGATCAGCGGAGAGAAACCTGAAAGCTGCGCTGTGTGTTTGTACGAGTTTGAAGGAGGAGAAGAGATCAGGTGGTTGAGGAACTGTAAGCACATTTTCCACAGGGCTTGTCTGGACCGTTGGATGGACCATGATCAAAAGACATGTCCTCTTTGTAGGATGGCATTTGTGCCCGATGAGATGCAGGAGGAGTTCAATCAACGGCTCTGGGCTGCTTCTGGTGTTGCTGATCTTTACAGTGAGTACAATTCGGTTCCGGGATTGTAGGACTTGTTTTGCTAAGTTTGGTTTGGGATTGATGAAAGTGTTTTTGTACGATCAGTTGAGTTGTATATAGAACATGGAGAAAGAAATTGAAAATTCTCTACTTAGCTAGACAACGATTATAATAAAATAAAAAAAAAGAAACAATTTTTTTATATTTTTATTTGAAAAATTCCCATTTTTTTATTTCTTCAATTTTTGCTTGAAATGCCATCTTGCAGATTAAATTGTTCAGGCTGTTGCACTTTTTTTTCCTTCTAGTTTTTTTTTTTTTTTTACATATGTATATGTATGATATTACAGAGAACAAAGATGAAGATATCGAGATTGTGTTTAATTTGGTTTGAATCTCACAGTTTATGAAGAAACAATATGTGAATCATAGATTGCAAGCTTCAAGTTCTTTTTTTGTCTATGGTTTGGTTGTTTATTCATGAAATTTTTGAATATTTAATATTGAATCGTCAGAGTTTTGTCAAGCAGGTGGCTGACCGGTTTGTTAGGATCTTGTCAGCACCTGTCAATGGACGATCATGAACCTGATCAGTCCTTATTTTATTAAATAACCATCCGAATTTTAATTGCCAAGTAAATTAAACGCATCATTTGTTTATTTTCTAAGCAAATTACATCTATAAGATACTGTTAAACGTGTCAGGTGATGCTTATCTGTTGTACCAACACTTATAATAGCTTAATAGCTTTGCAGAGCTCTGACACCGGACAACATTAAAAAGGCTGAGAGCTGGTGGTGGTGGGTGCATTGATATATATGTTTTATGTGATGTAATATATTGAACCTCTTGGACTATGTGCTGATCCATCCCTATCTCAGGCTCTGTAACAGTGACAGAGCCCTCACACTTCCTAGCTGGCTCGATTTTAACTCTTTTACAACAAGACATGAAAAAATGGGGCTACTTGTGTTATGTGACATGTGAATCACTCCAAATCCGTATGTCACTCTATAGAGACCTCTCTATCATCGTCCAAGTTTAATGTACGGTCAGGATCTACAATTTGCATCATGATTGTGATAATCATAAGCCCAAACAACTTTGGATCTAGAATGCAATGCTTTGCTTTTTAGGCAGGGAAAAGAATAGGGTATCCTATGCTTTGCAGCTTAGCTCAAGAAAGGAAGAAAAACACATCTTTATAGTTAGTTTTCTAGAGTGGGAAATTAATACGACATGGCGTGATGGGAATGGTAAAACTTGTAAATCAAATCATGGAAAATTAGAAGACACTAGCAGCCACCTCTAAAGAGATGGAAAGTGACAAAAGATAAAGGCATTTCAGATGAATCTTTAGTGTTTTCCTTTTCTACCTTTACACAATATAAAAATTCAAGGGTGAATCTATAACAAGGATTTGGGCCTGGAAAATCCAATGCTGTGGTCCACTTAAGTTCTGTATCACTCTGTCTATTTCTAGCTTTATCCCCACAAAATTTAACGGTTTTTGAATATTTTAAGATGTAGATCCAACACAGTGTATCATAATTATGTATCATTGCCATTACAATTTACTGCGGATTTCTTCTTTGCTGCGAAACACATTGCAATCACTAGCGTATCTTGGTGGAAGTTTTTTAATGACACACACGTGTGCACTTGGGCCATGAAAATCGACTATAATGTGTACTTTTGAAGAAAGTACACATGCTTCCATGTTTTGGGCCCAAAACTAGTGACTGAAGCTCGACCCAAGCCCAGTTTACTTCAATTGTGAGTCATTGAGTTTACTATCTTTTGATCAATATCGAGATGAACAACTAACATGCAAGGTTTGACTATGATACACGGCAAAATAAGAGCGAATGCTTTTGCTTCAAAGCGAATGGTTTTGCATGGTTTGACTATGACACATGCCACCAACCCACCTGCGAAGCACTCTCAATGTTGCAAGTGGCTGGTTCAAACACTAGCCACGTTAAAAATATGGTAATTTTCTCTACTTAATGTGGGTTACTCATCCACTTGATGTAGGTTGTTTCCTCCCATTTTTATGAGGTGATCTTCAAACCACATCTTAGAATCATATCTCAACCGGTTCTAGTTACTACATAGACATATATCAATACTAAAAAAATAAAATACGAACACTTTTATCGTGCATTCATCTATAAAAACACCTTAAAAGACCACCAATCTTCACTGTCCTTACAAGTAATAAAAATATTGTCAAGGACAATTTACGTAATTTTAACAAACTTAGTTTGACAGTTGTAATTTCATTTTCATTTCACAGTCAAAAGGGACCGATTCATCATTCACTAGTCTCCCTAGCTCTGCTAACTTTGCTTAAGTTCCAAGACTCTCTCAGGTCTCAACATATTCTATAACACAAAAAAAGAAAAAGAAAAAAAAAGAAAAAGAAAGGTGGTTGGGGAAGGAGGGGAGCAAAATGTGAATAACAATTAGAATTCGCAAAGCTAAAAGCCAACAAATGACCGCAACCACCGCTATGATCACTATCTGATATACTAAAGCACCATTGTCGGCTCTCTTAACCCTTGGAAGCCGATATATGTTGCCCCCTCAAAGCACTGCTCTGATCAGATGATGATGAAGAAAAGGAATCATCACACCACTTGGACGACGAACACTGATCGATCATGATCACCTATTACTCCACTCGAACCAGCCAATGCAGAATCAAAACCACCGGACATCTTCATCATCAGCAACAAAACCACCACTGCAGGAATTTTCAACCTCAATTTTTTTTTGCCCAAGTGGTTACAAAAAATAGTATGCTAGGTAACCACTGGATCCAAAAATTTTAACTTACAGGTAGGAACCACATAATAGTGTTTAAAAGCGCTAACATACTCCTCGTGTACAGGATCAGTTAGCCTAAAACCGTAACCAAGGCCAAGGACCAAAGAATCGATCTATTTCAATTTAATCTAGTTCTATGCATTAACCCAGTCCAACTAGTTCATCCATCTGGTGAAAAACAGTATTGACTGTGCCTTTAATCCATCAAATGTCCTAGAGGATTTTACATGCACACATCATATGAAATCTGTTATGCTTTTAATCGGATTGGAAAACAGAAAGCTATCCTTATGCAAGGGCAATAGCAACTTAAAGTCATCTCTTATTGAAAAAATTGAAGGAAACATAACATCAAGCATACAAAGCCAGTGCAAGAAACAAGACAAAGAAACATAAAAAGAAAATTCCAGCATGTGGTTGTAAGTGATCCAGTAATTTCCAATGTGATTATCGTAACAACAAAAGTTGGACTTTAAGTTATTAGTAATCGGATGCATCTAGGGGTGGTCAGCAAAAAAAAACCCAAAACCAGACTAAACTGGACTTGTCCAATCTAAGCCTGTTAATTCTATGTTATAGAAAAGAACCAATTGATTGTTTTCTGGTTTGAACCGATTAGTCCAATCCACTGGATTGAATCCAGTGATCAGTCCAGTCCATACCAACAACTGAAAATAAAAACTGAAATCATATTTATTTATCTCACTTTCTTTCCAAAATTACAAATAGAGCACTCTGGGTGTGGTGACTTTATGTATCTACCAGACTCTTGCTCACACCCAGTGGATTCCCCCATCATAAAATAGTAAACTTCGATCCATGATTCAACTCAAACAATTTTCTTCATCAAATTGTATTAGCAACTGGATTGTATTATCAAGATCCTATAAACCACACTAGGACGTATAAAATTCTTGGAAATACTAAAACCAGGCAATAACAGCAGCACACAAATGACAAACAGAAAAACTATACTTAAATTAATTTCCAAATATATAGAAAAATCAATTAAAGGGGAAAAGGAAAAAGAATTTCAGCTTCAGTCACCGCAAAGAATAGTGTACCAAATAAGGAAAGCACAATTTGGTTACCCAGAAAATGAGGAAAAAGAAGAAACAAAAAATCTTGTTTGATCTAGCAGTTACCTTATATAATACTCTGTGTCTATCATTTGAATTTGTATCTTGCATGTAGGTGGGCATATCAACATATCAACTTTCAACACCAAGCTTTAAAATACTAATTGTAGGCCGTTAATTACTAATTTAGCCTATTGTGTTAAATACTTACTAATAATAGTATGTTACCATATTAGATAACCACTACATTCAAAAGTTTTGAGTTCCTAGATAACAACCATGAAATGGTATTCATCTGTTTTAACATGCCTCCATGTATGTGCATGAGCAATTGGCCTTAAACCAAAACAAGGGACATGGAGAAAGGTAGTCGGGTTAGGTGGTAAATCATAGTCCCACTCACTTTTTTGCCTTAAGATTATGAGTTCTACTCTCACTTATTCCACTTTAGCACTTTTTCCCTAACCTGTTATGGGTTGCTCTCGCTCGCTTCTGAAAGTAGATTCTCAAATCATGCCTCAAAATCATATTACAGTTGATCTTGACTAGTATCTTAAACAATGTATCAGTACTCCGAAAAAAAAAAAAAAAAAAAAGGGTACTATGATCAATATTGTTTCATCCATTGTAGTTCGCTCACACTTAATTACGCTCACCATAAACTACAACAAAGTTGTTTGATCCATTGTAGCAAGCAAAACAAATTCTTCCTCAAATTGGCGACCATATTGCATTATCAAAATCCTACATGTACCACGATTTAAAAAAAAAAAAAAAAAATCCTATATATACCACACAAAAAATATCCCAATCTTGATCCGTTATATTATAAAATATTACATAATTTTTTAATCCATTGTATCATGCAAAACAATTTCTGCATCAAAGTGTGTTAGCAACAAGAATTTATTGTCAAAATCCTATATACCACAATCAGACATATCCTAATATTGGATACAATATGACCCGGGTAATAACAAAAACAGTCAAATCACAAACACAAACTATTTCAAACAGATATCTAGTACTTATAATGCAATCTCATCTTCAACCCATTAAACTAAAGTATAAAAGTAGAGAAAAATCAATCAAAGGGGGAACAAGACAGACTCATTTCAGGCAAAGAACATTTAAACCACGCTAGCTAGTAGCTAGAAGCTATTGGCCGGACCCAAAGAAAAACAAAAAAAAAGCTTGTAGACAAGGAACCACATAATTGTATGTAAAGTTCTAACAAAAAACCCTAATGTGCAAGATCAATTAGCCTAAAACCATAAGCAGGGCCCAGGGCCAAAGAATTCATCCATTTCGATTTATCTACTTCTGTGCATTAGTTTAGTCAAAACTAATTCGAAAAATGGACTGGGCCTAAACCAATCTAATGGGTACAATGTCCTTCAAGGGCAGCTGAAAGAAAGGCAGCCCGTTTACTACAGGCAGCAAATGCAAGAGGATTTTTGCGTCGCACACATCATGTGACATCTATTTGGCATTTCATCAAATTAAAAAAGTTGAAAGCTATCTTTGTTAATAAGAAAAATTGAAGGGAACATAACATCAACCATACATAGCCAATACAAGACAGAGTAACATGAATATCATCAAGGCATCACAACGGCAAATAAAAATCATAAAAGGAGATCATTACATAAATCTTTTATCCAATGAATAAAATTATAGACTCCATTTAATTTTATATTCAATCGCAGCCCTAAGAATGTACATAATATTCACCGAACTAAGGCCCATTTAATAGATTAATAACTTTTTTGACTAAGTTTCTATTTGGGATGTCATGTGGAAGAACCTTTTTTTTTTTTTGGTTTATCGAAGTAAGAAGCCATTAAAAGAGCTGTTTTGATTGATTTAGCAAAAGAGTTTCCAAGCTTAAGGTCTTTGGAAGCTCTTTTACCCAAAGTTAATCCACTGTTGCTTCTCCAAAAGAGCTTATAGAAAAATACCGGAAGTTGTTTTCAAGTTTAATAAAAGTTTTGTATTATTAATTTACTTTTCAAACAAAGAACAACAAATCGAAATTGCCATCTAGATCCTTTCAAAACCAAAATGTTCACCACATACCCCACTAGAAAACTGACTTTGTTGTGCCTCCCGTTCCATCAGTAATCTAAAAATAACCACGAAATCCTATAATCTACATTTCAGTTAGAACAATCAAGATCCCGGTATTCAGCATCATGTCATATATTAGTAAGATTCTTGACTAAAAAAGACCACGTAAGCATATAATATACAGTCCAAATAAAAACCCCAGTGACAGTGCTGATGGACACTAGCGTATTAAACTTTACTTGGACAAATGCGGCTCGAACCGCCACCTCAGCTTTGCTTATAACAATGGTTAATAAGTAAACTACCAGCACTTTTTTTTTTTTCTTTTTGCAATTATTACCCCAACGCGGTTAAAAATCCTTACTTCCATTTTTCTTTTTTTTTGAAATACCTTACTTCCTATGTTATTACATGAAATAATTTACATAATTAAGCTAATATTTCATTAAATCGACGGTTAGAATCATGATAAATTTGAAAAGCATTATGCAATAATTTAATTTGTATTTGATATGGATATAATTCTATATAATTAAGGTTAAATGTAAATGTTTTTATATTAAAATCAAGAAAGATGGTTTGACCATTTAAAAGATTCATTAAAATTCTACTATAAATTATTTCATAATCATTTTATGAAAATAATCTTACTTGATTCTTAAAATTATTTTGATAATCATTTTACAAAAATAACTTTACTTACTTTTTGAATTTGCTACTAAATCCAATAATATTATTAAATATAGTAATGTTACTTTACCCAAATGATGTAACATCCAAAAAAATAGAATGATTAACCAATCAAATTTTAATTAATCAATTTTAATTTATAAATCCTCCTATTTTCTAGCATGCTAGCCATTTGAACACCAATTTAGACAAAGTATCATTCTTGTATTAAATAATAGTAGTGCTACTTTGTCTAAATTGGGGTCCAATTATTAAATAATCATTCTCGGAAGGTTCAAGGCACTACTAAACAAGATTTTATAATTAAGGGATAATATTAAAAAAACCCTTGGAAATGAAATGAATGTCAAGTAACCCTAACTTTTGAAAATATTAGCCAAAAAAAAACTTACGTTAGCGAAAACGTGGTTTCCATCCAAAAATGAAATGGTTTTATCAAATTTTATGAGAAAACCGAAAATGCCCTTGCTCTGTTGTTGATTAAAAAACGGAACACCTCGTAGACATTGGAATGAGATGAAAAGACAAAAGTGCCCTCCATAGTAAGACAATTTATGTAAAAAGACAATACTTTGTTTTAATGATTTAAAGCAAATGAGAAGTAAGAAATTGCATCTATCCGCTCCTTATATAACCGTTGTAACAATGATAACAAACATTGCCTATAAAAACACACCACTACCAAACCCTAAACCAAACAAACTAAAACTTGCTTTCTGTTTTGCAGTTAAGATAGAAGATAAAAAGCAAACAAAATGGCTTCATTTTCAATCTCATCAAGCAACATTAATAGAGGTAGAATTAAGTTCAAAAATAGAAAATGTCACTATGGAAGGAAGACAGTTGTGAAGATTATAGAGTCAATAAACAATCCAAACTAACTCTACATCACATGTATAACAAGCAATGCAACTACTATTCATTTTGGGATGCAAATCAAATAGAAATTAACACATAATAGTTTGACATGCAAAGGTATATAGGAAATCCTAAAAATATAGGGGTAAAATGTCGTTCCCTCAAATGTTGGGGGAAAATATAATTGTCCAACTTTATATTATAAAAAGCTCTCCATGAAAATTTGCTACTTAGAAGATCACAAATCAATTTAAAATTTTAGATTGCTCTTTACAAATTAGAACTTATTGGGGAGCATCACATCCAACAATTAAAAGAAAAAAGGAAAAAAAAAAAACAAAAACAAAATTGAACAACATAAGACCACAAACAGCAGGAGATATTAACCAGACACTTATATAATGAATTTGTTCTGAAAGGAGATACTATTTCAATCATCGTTGTTTTCGAACTAGCAACTAATAACGAGTAAAACGATACTTACATAAAAACAAAACCCCAAACGCATATGAGATACAAAATGCTCGAACCCTTTCTTTGTTTTTATAAGCTAATTATCGGATATCTACGCGAGGTTTGACTTTTCAAGATGGAAACAACTTTTTCATTCATTGACATTGCACTTCATTAATTGGTTGACTGTTAAAATATAGTAAAAGACATATGAATACCTTTAATTGAAAGTTCATAAATTAAAAAAGGACTGAAAAAATTAAAAGGTAATAAAAAAATATGGTAAATCTGCATCATCTACTTCAAGATGAACAGTAGTAATCCATTCACAATAAATAAATAACTAATAACGACAAAATGATAGTTCTTTTTTTATTTTTTGAGTGAAATCCTATCATTCATATCAAAAATGAATAATGGAGATTAATTATTTAAAAATAAAATAAAATAAACAACTTATAATAATAATAATAATAATAATAAATAGATAAAATTGCAGCCTCTATCAAAATTGAGATCTCTATCGTCTCCATCTAGCGATAGAGATAAAGATATGTATCGTCTTATCGTGACAATGGTGGGCGAGTGATAGAGATAAGTAATTTATAGCTACATAGATCTCTTGGGTGGATGATGACCTAATCTCCAAATTCAATCTCCATCAATTTCCATTTTTTTTAAAAAAAAAAAAATTGGATGCTTGAGAACTATCAATCAATCTTAATTTTTAAAATTTAATCTTTTGTTTTTCTTTTCAAATTTGATTTTTCAGGGTGGTTGGTGAGGAACCATTTTAAAAATGATTATTTTTAAATTTTAAATTATTTTAATTGGATCTCCACATACCAAATGGCCGATGGTAGTTTGTAGTGGCTAGATCAGTGTCGATTAAGGAAAATGTTGCTTCCATTCATGAAATGCCAAAACCTTAAGTAGGTATTCAATAATTGGTTCTTGTTTTTCCTTTCTTTATTATTATTATTATTTATTTATTTGTTTTCTGCATGGTAGAATATAAACCATTTGAAGATGTTAAAATATATGACAGTTTGCCTCTCAATGAGATTTTAGAGAGGAATATAGGGTTAAAGGTTTTGATTTAGCATCACAACCTTAGCTCTTACAAGAAACAGTAATATTTATAAGGTTGTTTTTGGTATAACATTAGAGTTTTGAAATTAAACGATGAGTATTCTTATGCACCCAAAAAAATGATTTCTACACCCATGTTTTATTGAAATTATTAATTATAAAAATATACTTAAGTAATATGACTCATTAGGAAAGTGATGATAAATTATAAATAAATCAAAACTTCTATTGTTTCCTCCATTCTTGGTTAGTGTACATAAACTGGTTAATATGGCTAGACGGTTCCTTACTCAAACACTCGAATCATGGCAGAGCCTAGAGCAAGACTGTATTAAAACTCTTAAATAAAATGAAAACCTTAATTATATTGTTGATGAGCTCATATGGGAGTCAAAATAAATAAATGAATGAGAGACATCTTTGAGATATAAATTAGTTAGCAACTTCACCTTTGATATTTTTCTTTTTTAAATCTATTTTTTTTCTCAACTAGACTTACAATTTGAAAACTCATATCAGATAATTAATTTTTACTTAATAAATTCATATATTTACAATTTAAAATTTTGTATCAAATGACCGCATTAGCCGCATTTGGAACATTACCTAAAGCATGCTATCGATGTCAGGTAAACAAATAGTAATAGTTTGCGATCAAGATAATTAAGGAAGTGATTTATGTGCAAGTGAAGCTGAACGCTTCAAAGCGAGGAAGAAGAATAATAAACTCAAGGTGTCATTATGTTAGGTGCTTTTAGTAAAGTTGAATTTCCAAATTTTAGTAGTGGGTGCATTTATAATTTGGGAGTAGAAATAATTTCTTCTGTAGCAATATCCCTTAATTTTGTAGTTGGTGATATAATCTCCCTTTGTATTAAAAATAATGCTGCAAATTCTTACTCAAGTATAACAACTTGAGATATATCCATCCATAAATAGCTACATGTTAATGATGATTTAACTCACCATATTTTCATTAAAATTACTACCTCATAAATTGGGAACAAAATGAGATAAGAGTTGGGATATTAATTTAGCAATATTCTTATATTCATATCATGACCAAAATTGTGTATATGCTTTTGATCATTAAGACTTCATTTTTTTTTTTTTTGACTTTATTAAGACATTTGTTTTTGAAAGTTAAATATCATTATCCAAAATTAAACCTCAAAAAAACAGGAGCCTCGTCCAAAACATGCTAGAATAGCCCAAGAGGAAAGTTCTCTCCAAATAGTAACATCATCAACTGAAGTGCCAAACTTAGCTAAACCGATCACCAAAACAATTTTCAAAGTGCATATTTGTGTTTGGCTCGTTAACTTCACAACTATGGCTATCGATTATTTAAAGTTATGATGATACTAAATTAGCGCCAAAGTAGTCAACTATCGGTTTCTTTATTCATTCTGGTAGTTACTTAACAAATTTTAATATATAATTAACTGAAAAATTGTCATTTTAAGAATTAATATTAGATTCAATAAACATTATCTAGGACAAATCATGTCAACAGTGAACAAGCAATGATTAATTTTGAAAAATCTAAATTATAAAGTTTATTATGTTATTATATTATTATATATACGTTGGACTTTTATGGAAGTGGACGGCAAAGCTAATCTAGTCGCCTTCTAATTATAATGATCTTTCTTTACATTTTTTTTTTTCCATGTACAAAGTAAGAAATTACTTCTACTATCATACTATGATATAGAATTGAGTGCAAACCTGCAACCCTAGATCATCACCCTTCTGCATAGTCCACATTAAAGCAGTTTCTTTTTACTTTTTCTAAAAATAATACAGAGAGTAAGGTCATGCAAGATGCTTACAATTTATTATAATGGACAAAAAATTCCTAGTTATCAGTCGTGCCTGCTGTTAAAACAAGCTAGAAAACCCACAATTTAAACAAAATTCAGTTTAAGAATTTTGGCTTGGAAAGAAAGAAATAGCTTTCATGTTTCCGGTGCATCATACATATGTGAATTGAAAATTTTAAGATAAAAATGCAACATTCAATTCGAACTGAAAAATTTAAATAAAAAATTCACTATATATCCAATACACCAAAGATTCTTTAGTCTATACATTACTCCCTGATGTTGGAATCATATTATTATCTTGTTATGTTTTGGCGAATATTGAAATGATCGATGCTTCCCTTTACGAAACCACAAGTCTTCTTAGTTTAATTTGTTGTGTATATATGAGTTTGATCAGTTTAATGATTTAAATAAGATTATCTTATAAAAGTTTTCAAGAATCACCTTTAAAATTGTTGTAAACTTTTTTAATAATAATTTTTACAATCAATTAAAAGTTATCATCGAAGAAACTGGTTTGAATAATCTTTTTCTAAAGTAATAAATTAGTAAAGTCTAACGTATGTATATAACATATGTATATTTATTTATATTTCATTTAACAATTTATTTTCTCTCCTTCTTAAAGTTGTACTTGCAACTGACACGTTTGGCTGTGGTTGGTTCTTCTGAATAAGAAAAGTGCTGTAGACTAATCTCAGTTAATTCTATGCTTCAAAGCGCAGTGAGACCTAATATCCACTCGTCCATCACAGCCGTTCATTTGGTTCACAAGAGTGGGACCCATTTGTTAGACATCAAATCCAATTCCATTGTGGGCCAAACGTGTTCGCCACTTCCTTACATCGCGCGTGTTTTTAAGCGCGTGTCTCCACGCCACATTCTTTTCCTCTCTGTTCTAGGCGAAAAGATGTTAGGTTTGATGTTGTTTATTCTATGTTTTTAAAATCTTCTAAATTTACCAAATTACCCCAATTGCCCCCCATATAGACGAAGATGATCACAAAAAGAACCCCCCCTTTCTGGTATTATATCAACACTGTTTCGGTCACAAACATATTTCTATAATTAAAATTAAAAGCAACCGCGAATAGATGGGAAGTGTATGGAAGCTTATCATGGAAATGCACACACAGGATACATTCTCAAGCTAATATAAGAAGAATAACAATAGCTTTGGACAACCGTCGTGACGTGTAATAGCGGCAGCTTTCTTTTTTATTTATCTCCCAAGGAAATCTCCGCAAATATATAAAAAACCAAAGGGCAAAATTGTCTAGAAAAAAAACGAGACGAAACAAATGAAGGGCCGAGAAAGCAACAGAAAGTTAAGAAACCCTGATTATCGAGTTCTGTGAGATCTGCAAAAAACCATGAGAGAGAGACCCCGCCTGTGAGAGAGAGAGAGAGAAAAAAAAATTAAATAATAAAATAAAAATAGCAATTGTAAAATAAAAAGCCTTTTTTTTTTAAAAAAAAAAAAAAAGAGTTTTTAAGATCTAATATAAATAGCTGTCTCTATATGCATCAATTGTATCTGTCTATCTAAGCTAGGCTATTTTTGAATATGAGGATTCGCAAGAACGCAAAGCTCTCGTCTTCGATATTGCTCTCGGCTTCCTCGCACGCTTCACCACCGGCGACCTTACAGACACACGTGTGCCAGCTTAACCAGTCACCATGGGATGTGATTACTTTCTCTCAAGAGAGCTTCCAGGTTAGTAACTCTCTTGTTTTGTCAATATATTTTCCACAGATCTACCTAAACCCTTCTCACTTGTTGTCCCTATTGAACCCTCTCTTACCTGCATTTTCTCTTCTGAGTTCTAGGGTTTTGTCGACACACCCACTAGGGTTTCATTAAAACCCTAAATTTTCACATATTTGTCGTGTATTCACTTACAAAACACCCGATTAGGTTAATGGGTCTTTGTCATTTCTCCGTATTATGTTTTGAGTCTTGGGTTTTGTTTTTTTCTTTCTTGTTTATCAGTTCGAAGGAGAAGATAGCTTCACTGGAAATGGAAGCTTTGGCGATTCTATTGGCGCTGTTGAGAGGTATATAATCCACTATTGTTCCTCAAATCGAATCGTTATTTCTAATTTCGTCTCTTATTTTTCTCTCCTTGGAGCATTAGGGTTTTTTATCCACCATACTTGTGTGATATTGCTGTAATTATCCAAAATTTGTGATGTTAGTGGACTGTATGCGTTTGTGGTTGTAAATATGTCGTATATATGTACATACACGCAGCGTGGCTTCGATGATGGATGCGGAAGACAAGACAGTTGTGTTCAAAGTGGATGGCATGGTTATCGACGATAATGATATGGAAGAGCCCGATAAAATGTTCGACGATAACGAGCACCTTCAAATAGGAGACGATTTTAGTTTCGACAAGGAAGATAAACCTCTCTACTGCGTCAAAACCGACGGCAAAGGCTGGCACTGCAGGAACCAGCCCAGAACTGGGCACAACTTGTGCGACCATCACTTGTCTTTGCTCAAATCATACAACACGAGTTCTGCGAAACCCGACAAGACAATAGCTGGTGGTCGAAGAGGACGAGCTCGAGCGGCAAAGAAGGGATCGTCATCGGCTACAAATCCCTACGAATTTTATTATTATTCTGGGTTTGGTCCGTTATGGGGAAAAAGAAGAGGAGAGCGAGTGAGAGAAGATAAAAAGTTGCTGGAAGTTAGAGAAATGGAAAATAACAGCCACCCAGATGAAAAAACACCACCATCTTCTTCTTCGCTGATCGATAATGGAGGATTCGATTATGTGGATGATGAAGACGACGAAGAAGATGAAGACGAGAATGGAGACAGCACAGTCAAGAAGAGAATGAGGAAACCTGTTAAAGCAAGATCGTTGAAATCACTTATGTGAAGAAGATTGTGTTTATTTCGTTTGTGGATCGAAAGGGGAAAATAATGGTGGATTTTCGTTTGTGTGTGTGTGTGTGTTTCTTTGCTTTTTTTTTTTTCTTTTATTTGTTATTTTTTATTTTGTTTTTGTAAGTGTTTTTTAGGGTTAGATTTTAGATGTGTTTTGTAAGGGGTGAGATTAGAGTTACTCTTTTTAACATGACAGTAGAATATTTCTAGAGTGTGGCTACGATGGATAGAAAGTACTGTGTAAGTTAATGTTTTGAAATTTAAGGGCACGTTTGTAATTTCAGTTTACGTTGGGTGTTTTCAATGCTTTTTTGTAGATTCCGGTGACGTGTCATTACACGATTCTTGTGATTGCATATATCTAAATTATGTTCACCAAATTCTCATTAGGAAGGAATCATATAAAAGTCTCAGCTCCGAGACGCAATTGTTTTAGATGATATACATCCTATTCATAATATATTTGTGGGAAAATAAAACTAAAATAATTGGGTTAAATATGATGACAATTGACAAATTCTGTTGAAGAAGGATGCGATATATATGACGGGTAGGCCTTGCTTTCAAGAAGTGAAATCGCAATGTTACTGTAATGATGTAACTTCGAAGTATGACAATATTTAATGAACCTGACATTAATTAATCATTCAACATATATATAACCCACTCTAAATGCCGTGGACCTGCTGCACTTATTGGAACAAAAATAATGATAATGTTATTCAATTGCCAACCGCTCAAATAGTATAAAATCACCTGAAATACTACACTTCTCAAAGGAAAATCTTGGTTTTGGTAAATTTTACTAGATTTGATGATTAAAGTGTTAAAAAATGTTAGTAAGAAAAATCAAAAGCCGTTATATGTATCTAAATATATATTTATATCGATAAATATAAAAGGATAAACATCTGTTCACATTATTTTTTAAAAAGATTTGTGGGGTGGGGATATCCAACCCGGCCCTATTGACGCTCCACCATAATCTGATCTCAAATATATAATGTGTAAAAAAATAAGTAATTGCAATTGAAATTCTTAAATATAAGTATTTTAAAATTGAACATGCTAAGCATTTTATGGTTGTCCTCATTTACATTAGCGACAACTAATTAACACAACAGAAACTCAAGGCCTTAAATTAAAAATTGGTTTCATCAAAATATTCTTCATGATTTATAAAGGTATATGTATCCAAATTAAAGAAATTATAAATAAATAAATTCTATACACTCATACAATTTTAAATGCGAAATGCTTTAGTGGGAACATCTAATAATAAGTTGAATCCATTTGACTAAAAAAACATGTCACAATCAAGCTCTTGATACATGCAAGTTCATGGCAGCCTTAACATAATAGTACGAAACAAGTACGCGATCCTTAAGAGGATTTTGTTGAAAACAAATATATAAAAAAATAAATCATATTTACTCGATAAAACGGATTTTTTTTTTTTTTAATTTTGTTACCCTTTCCACGACTCGCCCCCACAAAAAAAAAACCAAAACAACAAAAAAAGAAGCCCTCGTGCAATTTTGCAGACTCTCTATGAGCGAGCGTGAATGCACAACGTGGTAATCGCGCGTGGAAAACACACATGGACGATCGACAAGAGGGCTGGTTGTACGTTTGTCTTTGTAGCAAGCCCTCGGTATCCTGTGGAGAAACAGTTGTGTTTGCGTATGCATTGACCTTTCTTCGGTTTTTTTTTTTTTTTTTTTTTTTTTAAAAAACGATTAATTTTTTATAGGGGTGGGCGCGCGTGTAGTGCCAGGTAGAACCAGCACTTTTCTTGTTGACAGCGAATAGTATCGTGTTACGTGTTAAGCTACAATGGTCCTAGATGTTGATGATCATCGCCGGTTAAATCCATACTATTATATAGATTATTATTTATAATGTACAATATGATATTGTAAAATCGAACTGATGGATGGAATCTTTCTAACTTTTATTTTTTTTTCTTGGTTTATTTGCACTGTAAAATATGAAAAAGAGATTGACGACTTGTGGTTCATGTGACGAAAATCTGAGCCGCTATTTGAGTTACGTACAAGGACAAACTTCATTGACTTCTTTGGATTTATGAATGGTGACTATTTACCAAATCATGGACAGTCGTGAGGTACTATTTCATTTCGCATCAAGGGAAAATAAAATTACTGTATGCACCTGAAATTAGTGTCAACAACATGAGATTTAGGAAGGGTTGAGGTTTGTTACTTTGATTCAACTCTTTTTGAAAAAGTTAATGCACTCGCTGTAAGTATTGCCAATTAGAGGAGATATTCTTGGATTTTCGCTCGAATGGGGTAAGTAAGTTGGTGGACGAGCGTGGGGAAAATATTGAGTTCATAGGTCATCTTCTTGGAAAAATTCAGGCGTAGTTAAATAAGTCATACATCTTCAATACATCACATATTTCTTGTTGTGATACATTTCCTGTTGTGATTCTACATATGGACCGGACACAATTATAACAGGGATGCATGTACCCTCCTAATGAATGTGGTCATAACTGTTTTTATTGCCATGGCCGCCCGAGTTCATTATTTAATTAGTCATAAACATGACTTTTTTCAATAATAATACAAAGTGAATGTGTACACATGATAATTTTTTCATTTAATTAAATAAATGTAAAGGCTAAGACATTAAATTCGTAACCCACATTAGTTTCAAAAGAGGCTACTATCGTAACTGAATTTTAAAAAATTATTTGATATAATTCCATTAAAAAAGGCACTGATTTTTCATTATTTTTAAAATTTTGAACTTTAGGATGACATAAAAAAAAATTCTTGATTATAATAGAACCGAATAATTTTTTTAACAAAAACTTACTCCATCCTTTATATTCCAAAACAGAAAAACATAATTAAATCAATATTAGAATGCGTCTTCACTAAATTGTTGGATTTTGAAATTATACTCACTTATGAAATGAAGTTTCCTATGGCCGAAAAGAAGGTTTCATAGCACATGCTAGCAATCTTGTTTTAAGTATAGAGACATAATACATATTGCACATACGAGTGAAAGTCCACAGGCCCGGAAATTGTAAATCTAATGCAAAGAGAATCGTGACGCCACGCAAACTGATTGTCCTGGTAAATTAGCAAAGTTGAGGAAGTTGTTTGAAACACATATTATACTCTCACTTCAACACACTGCAAGAAAGAACAACATATCTCAAGTATATATTGATTGTGATTGTCTCTTGCACTAATATCTACTTTGGTATACCTATGTTTGGAATATTTTATATTTAAGATACACTACTTACTTGTATAGATAGGCAGCAATTCCTAGGATTATACACAAGAGGATGATATCGATGCAAAAGTTGCGACTAGACCTCAGCTGAAATAAAATCAACAACCGAAAGCGAAATAAGAGGAGGTACATACAGAAGGGGATGAAGGTGTGTTTTTGTGCTTGTTTTAAGCTACAAATGAATAAGCATAACTAAAATTTCATAGTCCACAGGATCGATTTACCTGGTTGACAGTATGCTTGAGTCTCACATTAGTACTTTTAAGGTCAGAGGTAGCTTTGTCAACCTGAATGATGTCGAAATTAAACCACCCAGATTAGTGAAGAAAATCCCTCAATACAGAATACAGGGCTTTGAGTCAATTTCGAAATGAAAAGAAAAAACACCGAGAATCCTTCATGGAACCCATAACTTCTAAAGTTGATGGATCCACAACTTATAAAGTTGACCACTAATATGTAAGAGTATATTCACAATGACAATACCACAGTTGATAATGACTCTCTATTTTTGGATTTTATGAAAAATCGAATTTTAGATAAGTTTGAGCTCAAACTGGCCATGCGATGTAAAGTATCGTCAATTATCAGTTCACTTAGATGATCAACCATTTCGCTATCATCGTCGTCCTCTTTTCTCCATAAAGGGCCTTGAATAAATATTAAAGTTCTCATAAAGTAGATGCTTGCTTTCTCAATATCAGAACACAGGACTCCTATCTATGAGGTACAATTTCTTTCTTCAACAGTAAATAAATGCAATGTTCTTATCAAGAAGTTGGTATCAATAAAAGAAATAAAGAATCACCTTTTCATCAATTTCATCCATCAATGGCACTTGTCTGTCCAGTTCCTACACAAACGACAACCGAAACAAAATTATATACACATTATTCCAGTGCTTTTCCACCACAAAGTCATTCGAGAAAGGTAAAGAAGCAAACCTCATTCATGTCATGGGCCATGTTTTTCAAAGTGTCCAGCCCTTCAGCTATAACATCCAAACCTTGGTCCTGCATGTATAACAACAACATCCATAATTAAATGCAACAGCAATACTTTCCATCTCATCTCATAATATATAAACGAATTGAAAACCGCATCACAAATTTACTAGGCACTGTCAATTTCTCCACCTCGTACAATTCATTGTGTATAACCATGACATACAAATTAACCAATACAATAACAAAACAACTTGCCTGTTTCATTCTTCGCATCTCGTACTCTTGTCTAAACTGGTTTGACTCATGAGTCTCTTGAAAGTACTCGTTATCAAAATTCCCATCTGACATATTCAATACAAAATTGAAAAAAAAATTAACTAACAACATTTTCTCCATAAAACACCTTAAAAACACAGTACAATATAATTCGACTGATACCTGAATGCGAGTCGAATTTGATTCCAGCATCCGAAGTAGAAGAAGTTGCCCCACCAGCTGTTTGTTTAGCTGCTGTTGTTGATCCATCAGGTATAGCTTCAATTCTATCTTTAAGAGCAGAAACTAAATCACTTCGAGCCTCAAGCTCTTCTTTTGAAAGCCCTTTGACCTTTTTTTTTTTAAAAAAAAAAAAAAAACACCAATTGAATTCAGCCCACCATAACAAAACAATAATTACGCCATCAAAATGTAAAAAATTAACCTTTTTAAAAGCAAGTCTCTGTAATTTAGGCAATTCTTCGAGCAATCTCGCTTTCGTTCTCCGAATCTCCGCGTTCATCGCAACCGCCGTCGCTCGATTCTTCTCTGCCGCTACCGCCTCCGATTTCTATAAGTAGCAAACTAGACAAAAAAATCGAATCTTTAACCATTAAAAAGAAAAAAGTAAAGCCAAAGAGGCAAAAAAAAATACCTCAAGTGCAGCGTCGAGGTCGACCTCAACGACGCCGTACAGGCGAGCAAAAGCGTCGTCGCCAGCGACGTTGAGGTCTTTCTGCTTATCGACATCGTACTTCTCATATTTCTTGCAAATCGCATCAACTCTGGTGATCAAATCTATCACGGTCATTTTCTTCTTCTTCTTCTTCTTTTTTTTTTTTTTTGTCTTTCGATTCTTTTTGGAGTTCAGTTGAAGAGGTAAGACAGAAACCGCCGAGGCAGGAAGTCAAACGGAATTTTCAACCTCTGTTGGTCGGTTTTTGGTTTGGTTTGGCTTGGCTATGTTGTATCAGTGTATGTTTTAACTTTTATTCCCTAACCGCTTGATTTTTGCCGCGTGTCGTCTTGCTGCTCACGTGCCGGACTGGCTTTAAAACCTTCTAGTTTCGGTTGTCGCATGTGAGGAGAAATACAATTGTAACAATTCCCAATTCCTTTCGATTCGCATGTTTTTATTATTTTTGGGGGATAATCTTATCTACCCCATATTTGACATAATAACCACGATCCCCGATATTTCTAGATATTACTAATCTTTCAAAATTTATGAAATAAAAGAAATAACCCCCATAGTGTATGAAAATATACAAAAAAAAAAAACTTCTTATCATTAAAGTTGACCGTAACAATCAAAATTTGACCGTTGATTTAAAATGACCAAATCGTAAAAGTAATGTAAAATAAATAATATAATAAATTAAATATGAGGATATGAAAAAGACATCTTATCAAGTACACATGTAAAGCAGCAAATTAAAACATTAGAATGGTCTCAAAACAACACCCACAAAAAAGTTTATATTCTCTCCATGTCTAACTACTATTCATCTTTTGATAAAAAAAAAAAAAAAAACTACTGTTCATCTTCCTTTTGCATCAAATAAAAACCCTAAACTACTCATTGCTAGCCTTTACACCTTCTAAAACTTATCGCATGCAATGTTCTTTGTCACTTAAACTGCGATTTGGAGTATCCTGCTCTGCTTGATGTAGAGTTTGAAGGAGTTGTTGAGGTCGAAGGAGTTGGTGGTCATTGGAGTAAAGGTTAGTTTTTTAAGTCTATTAGTGTACAAGTGTTGACATCATATGACATATGACAGTGTTTTAGTGTTTATATTTTTGACATTATTGTATAACAATTATTTGAGCAAAATCAATAGTTGATATTATCAAAATTTTCATTTAAGTTGTTGTAACAGGTCAATGACAATTGTAACAAAACGAGCTAACAGTTGTTACAGCAACTGATTAAATTGTTGCGATGACTATGGGCGTTCAACAATGCAGTAAAGAGAGAAGATTTCTAGCTTTGATTTAATTTCGTAAATTAAATGAGTTTATAATTATGGGTGTTCATCGGTGCAGTAAAAAATAGAAGATTTTTTGCCTTGATATAATTTTGTGAATTAAATGAATTTTTCTTATTATTCTCAAATTTATTTTCATATTTATCTGGTAGAAAAAAATAATATCTTTTAATGAATATCCTTTTATTTTTTTTCTAATCTCAAACGAGGTTTTAAAGCCTTAGGACACTACATTAATCATCCAAGGCCAAGCTACCCCCACTACATCACCAAACAAGAGATCATACAGGTCTGAAGGAGCTTGATCAATAAAATGAACCCTCAAAGGAAGCTGGTGAGCATAATTGGTCAGCCAATCTGCACACTTATTCGTCTCTCTAAAGATATGCTTCAAGCTAACCTCCCAATCATTTCCAAGAAGCAATGATAGGATCATGCATTAACACAAAAGAGGATCTTCCTTTAATTGGATCGACGATTAATTTTGAGTCACATTCCATCATAACTTTACGTTCACCAATATTCCAAGCCATTTGTAAACCTGTATAAATTCCACATGCTTCTGCCTATAATATTGATAACTTCCTAGATTTTGAACAAAACCCCTTTTCTAGGTCCTAGCTGTATCTCGAATCAAGTTAGCCGCAGTAACTAAATCAGAGACCATTTTCAGCGACCCATCTATATTTAATTTCACCCATCCTCTTGGAGGATGCTTCCACCCCACTAGTTCCTTATACTTTTCTTTATTCATCATTTTACTACATTGATCATTCGCCTGTCGATATGAATATCCTTTTATTAATTGGAATTTTTTTTTAAAAAAAAAAATTAATTAAAAGATATTTTCTTTTCGGAATAAAATTCATTGAAATATATTTTTAAAATTATCCTTCTTATTGCTATAATATTTATTTCTTTAAAATAAATCCATTTGATTTATTTTTGACCAAATTAAAGTTTTATCCCCTTGATGGATGTGCACACAATTATGATTAGATTTGGCAAGAATAAAAACTAGAAATAATATTTCTATTGTTTAGCTAATTTATTTCGTGATTTATTTTTTTTTGTTTTATGTTGACTTTAAAATGAATTATTTTTATTTATTAGAGATATTCATTGACAAAAATTGGAATTGATCTCTTGCATGAATCATGATGACCAAATTTGGCCATAACTATTAATTAGGAATAAATCTCGTATTGATTCTATTTGAGATATTTTATCTCTAATCAATATCTTTATTTTACCGATTTTGAAGAAAAATATGACTATACATTAGCTTTATACAACCCTATTGAATTCACAAAGTTTGGTGTGCAAGCAATGAGTTATATGAGAGTACCAAATATGTACTATAGACTTTTATGTATTTCGTGAGCTATGGAGTAAACATCTCTAGGGTTTTTTAATCTTAGAAAGAAATTGGCTTTCTAAATAAACACAACAATAGAAGTCAGTTGGGAGAAAGAATTGTTTTGATCTTCGGAAGAAGATTGGTTTCAACGTTTTTGAAGGAAGTTCAAGAAAATAGACGTCAATTAAGGCATCAAACCTTATTTCATTTTGTTCGAAATAATACTATATTTCAGTTAGCTCTTCAAAATATATCTATTATTAAATCTTGGTGTTATTATATTTCATTCCTTTATGGAAGTTTTAGTGATATGTTTGTAAATATTTGAACTATTAATCAATTTTTATTTTTATATTTTTAAAGGATTTAATAATCTAATTGAGGGGATATATATATTTTTTCTGAATAAAGGAGAAAATTAGATTAAGGTTTTGTTTGGTATAATTTATCTAAATAGATATTTTAGAAGTAAACATTTTAGAAATAGAACTTTTAAAAGAAAGTTGTTGATTCAAAAAAATCTTTAAAATTATAGATTGTTTGATTAAATTATTTTTAAAACACTTTTAAATTATTAATTTATCAAAAAAGACATGCGAGAAATGAGTAGTATATTCATCTTAGGAATGTAATTACTTCAACCTCAACCACAAAAAATTAATCAATCAAAATAGTAATATATATATATAGACACATTCTAACATGCATTTAATTATGCATACACTTATTAAAAAAAAAAAAAGTGATTGCATTCTAAAATGTATTATTGTAATTTATTATATACGATTACAACTAAACATGTATTATTATAATCAGTAAATGTGATCATATTTATTGATTTACCAATTGTAATCACATTTACTGAATATAATCAAATATATTTAGTTGTAATCACATATAACAAATTACAATCATACATTTTAGAATGTAATTATACATTTTTTTTTTTATCAAATGTATGTATATCAAAATGTACCTAAAGGGACCCTATATATATATAACAAGTATGACATATAATATTCATGACAAATAAAACCAAAACCTCGAAAGATATATATATATATATATATACACACACACACGCACACACATAAACAGACACACAATGTTTATATATATAGTGTATATATACAGAATCATCACGAGATAAAAATAAAAAAAAGATTGCAATATATATATATATATATATATCAACCAAAACCAATTTTTTTTTTAAAAAAAACCACGCACACATGCAAATAAAATATAGAAAACTTACTGAAGGAGTTTTCAGATGTTTTAATGAAATAAAAGTGAATTAAAATGGAGGCTATTTGTTTATATTTATAAAGAAAATATAATAGGGTTATAAGAGTATAGAGATGTTAATAAAATAAAATAGGAATAAATTAGACATTTAATCTTTAAAAAAAAAACTAAAAATGATTTACTTGGAAAAACTTAAAATTTAAGTTTGTCCAAATAGATATTTTTCAGTTTTTTTTTTTTTTAATTCCCCAAAATCTCTATTGGAATGTCAAGCAAATGATGTATTAAAAATAAGTAGAACTTTTAACATTAAAGAGATATTTTTTATTAGTAAATAAATTGTACCAATCTTATACTCACTCAAAAGATTTTTCTGGCAATTAGCATATTTTAAGGATCTTTTGAAAATTATCCCACTGATCCATATATCAATTACAATCATGCTTAAAAAAAATACAATAATTTTAATTAATTATATATAGTTTATTTTTTTTATTTTTTTAAGAGAATTATATATAGTTTATTTCCTATTTATTTATCCTAAAAATTAAATTTAAAGTGATGAAACCGCATCCTACATCAAGGGGTGGCATACACGCTCCTATGAATAGGTCACTAATTTATCACAATTTGACAGTAACGCATCACCTGACGCGTGATTCCAATCAAAAACACTGGGGCAAAAATCTTGACTGACACAAGTCAACCAACATGCTAAATCTGAATTAGAAAATTCAATTTAAAAAAAAAAAACAAATATTTCTATTCACACTCATCGAACTTATTTATCACTTTCTTTATAATAATCCACTTCCTTTTTATGTGTTGTTGGGCAAATCACCCACGGAAAATTTAAAACCGACCAAAAAAAAAAAAAAAAAAAAAACAAATGGAGAATTTGATTCTGTTCTATTCTTCTAATCTGATTCTTTGTTTTTTTTTGATCTTTTCATGTCTATTTGGTAGCTATTATTCATTGGGTGAAGGAGTAGTAGGAGGAGTGGGTGGTGACTACAACACTTTCACTGTCTCCAGTTTTAAGTACCCCGATACTCACCTCAGGCCATTCGATTTTCGTTATATCAGAGGTTTGTGTGTTTGTTTGTTTGTGTTTTTGGTTAATATCAATTCATCATCGAATTTCAAGTCTTCTAGCGGTTAATTATTTGATTTCGTTGTTTTTCAGCTCTGCTTTTGTCGATTACTGTTTTCATTAAAGAGTTATTGGATTTTTTTAATCGAAATTAATATGAGGATCGTTGTATTAATTTTAATTAAGTATTTATTTTAATTATAATGTTCGTGTTCAAGTAATTTTCATTGAGTTTCGGCAGTCAAAGTGACGCACTGGCTTTGAACGAGAGGACGTTCAAAAAATTGATTTGTACAAATCCAATCGCTGATTTAATTTAATTCAATTTAAATTTGTGATTTATTTTTTCATTAGCTTATAAATTTGGTGACATCGAAAGCTATGTTTGAACTCTATTGATTGTAGTCTTGCAACTGCTTTATTGTTTTTTCTGATTCCTTTTGTTTTTTTGTTATTTATCTGTGCTGTTATATTACTGGTTTTTGATATTTTTCTTGTTTCAGTTGATTTGCCGCCATGGTTCTCTTCATTAACTGTGATGTTGGTTTCAAGCGTAGAAATTGTAAGTATCCTCATTCAAGTTCATAGAATTTGCAAGATTTTTGAGAACATGTCAAGTTGCTCTTCATTTCTGGCTGTTTTTGATTTGCAAGACACATCTGGCACGTGTAGAACTGATTACTTATAGGACTTTTTGTTTTCTTCATTGTATATCTATTGTTATCTTGATTATTGTGTTTTGTCCCAAAAATTGTTAATGAATTGAGCTAAATACTGAGTTTTTGTATTTTTTTTTTATCGCACATTACTTCTGCTTCTGCCAATTACAGTTTCGATGCTTATCCTTTTGCTAATGTTTCACGTTATGTCATCGTTTGCAGGATGCTAAAAATGTAGCAAAGATTCCTAGAAGTGCTTTGCCATTAGTCTGCTTCAGAAATGGCAGTCCCCCACTGCCTGATGTCACAAGCACTTCTCTGAAAGGTTTAGGTATGATACATGCAAACAAAACCCGGAGCCCCCAATCTATTTCTTCTTGTTTTAGTTTCTTCACTTAGTTCATCTTTATAGAACTGTTTTTTCTTTTTTTTTTTCCCCATTATCAAACATGTTTTGCTTAAAATTTTTCTTGGTGATCCAGTGTACATGAAGGTCTAACCTACTAGAGTGGAAAATTTTCTGCTTTTTATTAGTTCACTAGAAATTTTGCTTTTGTTTTAGGTCCGATTGTTAAGTAATTTCAAACAACTTTTGAAAATTTTTCTTGCAGTGTTAAGTTCTCTCTCAAATATATCTTCTGAGGAATTCGATGACATTCAGAATGAGGAGAAGTGCTATCCAATGCAGAAAAATATATCGGTGAAGTTGACAAATGAGCAGGTTTATCACTGTGCTTATGATAAATACCCTTTCTTTTCTTGTATGCAAATACCATATCTTCTTGGTTACTTTGCGTTTTCTTGAAAAATTTCTAAATTCTAACCTCAATACTCTAGGAGATCAGTGCAGTTCAATTTTGTTAACAAAACCAATCTAGTTTGGTGCATGAAAACAAACAGCCATTATCAAATTGTTCTTTCTAGATTTATTGTTAGTTATCATTATTTTAATTTTAACGCTATTGTTCAGATATCTTCAGGAGTTTGGTATCTCGGTCTTTTCAACGGTCTTGGAGCTATAAGGACACAGTCAAAGATGGTATTGATCATTATCACTAGTATTTGAATATTCATTGATTCTTTTTGCATGATATGTTAATAATTATATTATTTTTGTTGACCAGTCTCTCTCTCTCTCTCTTTTTTTTTTTTGGAAACATTGACCAGTCTGTTTTATCAAAGAAAAATTCTACTATAGAATCATAAGGAATTGCAGTAAAATAACTAAGTTTTTTTTTCTTTTAACCTAATGATAGATGCAATTTAAAATGCAAGTGAACTCTGCAAGAAACATAAACTCAATATAGCAATTTTGCTTAGACTTGAGACTGTTATGATGATTGAAAGGTTCAAGCCTTTTCTTTTGAACTATACTTAATTTAATAATCTAGAGTACCAAAGGAAAAGCAAGTGAAAAGTAGGACCACTAGATTTTCACAATTTGTGCTTCAACTAGCTGACAAATCGTAAGAGTTATTCCATTCTTGCCTGATGTTGATATGGAGAAATTAGCATGCCCTGTATGTATCTATAATTGCACTATTTCCATAGATAATCTAAGGTATTGACTGTCATTGGTTGTGGGTTTCAATTTGTAACTCTATTTCTGTTCCTTTATCGTTTAAAGGTTTTTTAATGCATTGATTCCTCAAATTCCTAAAAATGCAAATTGTTTGAGAATTTTGCTTGCAGCTAATGCTTTGGCACTGCAGATCCTGCGAGGCGCATCATACTCCTTTAGTGCGAACATTAGTGTGGAAGGATGTACAGAGTCAATGATGTGGGGCCAGTACTGCAACCAGACAGTTGACCCTCTATCATGTTTTCGATCTGACAGTTATGATCTTACTGACAAGTTTTCAGATAGTAAGATAAACAACACGACAACTGAAAACATGGTTTCTTGCAGAAATTCGTTTGACACACCTTGTTATGGAAATGATGAAATAAAAGTCTACTCCTTGGAGGTGGCAGGAATAGCAGAACAGTTATCTGTTATGGCTGTGAATGTCAGTTTCAACATGACACCCTCAAATAACACTTTTAATGTCAGTGGAACTAATATAATGTGTTTTGCTCGTCATGGTGCATTGCCTTCGGCAGCTCTACATGATTATTCAGGTGATATATATAAAGGCCCACTTACTGTTCCCTATCCTATGGTGGGTCGCTGGTACATTGCTATTGCACCTGTTAATCTTTCAAAAGAAATCGCAGAACTTCAGAATGCGAATATACAAGTTTGCTATTCTGTTGAATGGAGCTTACTTGAATGTCCGCTGGGGAAGGCTGGACCAAATTGTACATGGGAGATATACAGTCTTCAGGTAAGAATTTGTGTTCTCTGCATCTCTGACTATTTTCTGTCTTCAAAGATTTCTTTATAGTATTATGAATTGCCTTTTAATTCCGCATTAGCTGGTATGTTAGTGTGTAATGCAAAGCTGTAACTTAAATCCGGTTGGTTCAATAATCTGTATATGCTTTCTTTGACAGTGATAATTTTAAGGTTGCATTGAAAAGTAAATTTTTTAACTTGTTGACAATGACATAGAAGCTTGTGTGAGGAAGATGTTATACTATAAAAACTTTATTGTTAATAGTGACAGAAGAAGATATTATGTTTTGGAATACAATTATATGACTTGTGATCTCATTTTATTAATAGTGATAAAGGGCATGTGTCCCATCAAAAAGGGTATGTGCCCCATTGATTTGAATCCCAACTGCTGGAGGACTATGAAATGGATCCCTTAGATGATTTAGTTTCAAACCATGATTTGCTTTATAAGGCAAAGAAATAATGACTAAAGCTTAGACTTTAGTGTTCTGTATGAATATTTCACCATGCTGGTTTTTTTCCTAGGAACATCAGGCCACACTCATATTTTATGGCGACACTTCTATGACTTTGGCTTTTGTTCCTCATTTTTTTCTTTTTTTGCTTTATATGCTTATAAACACGATTAACTTTTAGTGCGTATGTGTTTGTTTTCTGTTGATGCTTGAAGAAACTTATGCTCAGAGACTTTACTGATAAGCTGAGAATGTTTGTCTGCAGACAGTAATAAGGAGAGGATCATTCTTGTTTGAATCCAGTTATGTACCACTTAGTGGAGAAGTCCCCTCAGATTCTGCCGATTTTCGTCTTGAACCGCTTTTAAGCAACTCCTCTCATGGTGTGGAGTTGGATAATACCTGGACATATTTTGTCATGGACATTCCTTCTGGTGCAGCTGGAGGAAATATTCACATCCAGCTGACATCAGATACACAGATAAAATATGAAATATATGCTAAATCTGGTGGACTACCGTCTCTTGAGAGTTGGGATTATTACTATACTAACAAGTCAAAGAGCAGCAGTGGCTCAATGTTCTTCCAGTTGTATAACTCATCTGAGGAAAAGGTTGACTTTTATATCTTATATGCTAGAGAAGGAATTTGGGGTTTTGGAATAAGACGTGTAAATACCTCTAGTACTGAGACTGCCATGTCTGTTTCCCTTGAAAGATGCCCCAAAAGATGCTCAAATCATGGTCAGTGCAGATATGCTTTTGATGCAAGTGGATTGACATCATACAGGTTTTTATGTTTGGTTCTTCCCTTATTTCTTTCTTTAAATTTTTTAAAATTCTTATATTTCTTAGATGCTCAACATGGAGGCATTTTATTTGGCTGAATATGGATGCTTGCTTATGAAAGTTTCAAAATTGCATTTCTTATTTTCCTTCTGTGACTTGTAATTGAGGTGTTTTTCTGTCTTTTAGTTACTGCTTCTGTGACCGAAACCACGGGGGCTTTGACTGCAGTGTTGAACTTGTAACACATAAAGGTGAATCTTATATTGAAGTTTAATTTAAAAGCAGTCCTGCATTTGGTCTCCAATAGTTATTGATGTTAATAGCAAATGTTGCTAACAATTTTTCCTCTCTTGAAAAATATCACATCAAGACTGTCCCATCCGTTTGGAAGCTGCTAATGATATCTTAAAAAGTGTTTAACCATAAAAGATGTTCAGAGATTTTTCAATTTGGCGATTTTTTGTTCTACCAATTGTGATTGGGTATAATAGGATTAGACAATTTTATGGTCTTCTGAGTAGCTAGACTTAGGTTTGCTGTGGCCATGAGGAGTTTTGTCTTATGAATTAGATGACAATACGTAAAAAGAGTGCAATCATGGCCCATAATTGTCAATAGTCATTGCAGTTTTTCTATTTTCAATTTCTGTGTTCTGTACCATTTTTGATTCAATGGGATGATAAACCAACTTACAGAAAGTGCATGTGCTTTGATGTACTTAACTTTCGAGTTTATCAAGCGATTATTTGCATAGGCAATAACTGCGAAGGCTTATCATTTTCCTGCCAAGTAGTTTCTACCTAATCTACAAGTGGAAAATTGATGCAGGGCACATATGGCAATCGATTGCTCTCATTGCATCAAATGCTGCTGCTATACTTCCTGCTTATTGGGCTCTTCGGCAGAAGGTAAATATCTAATTCTGTTGCATTTGAATTAGATTCACAATAATCAAAATCTTTTCAGAGCAATAATGATGATTATTTAAGGTAAATATTGAACACTTACCTTCTTAAGGTTGCCATAAATATTTCTTATCCTCAAAATTATTCAATCTCAGAGCCAATTAGAAGGTTAGTTGTACATTAGAAAATCACAGCAGGCAGCAGTTGTTGTCTTTTACATCACCAGAAATTATTCACATTTATACCAATTTTAGAGTTTTGACTGATTAAGTAGTTCTCCTGACATCTAAAAAAGACAATCAATTTCTCTATGTAGGCATTTGCAGAATGGGTGCTCTTCACGTCTAGTGGTATATCAAGTGGGTTATATCATGCTTGTGATGTAGGCACCTGGTGTGCATTATCCTACAATGTCTTACAGGTATAAGTTCCTCTGTGATTCTGTCTCTCTTTTGAAATTGACTTTTTACAGGTCTATGAATATGATTAACTCATTAAGTTTTCTGTAACGAAACTAAGCAAACCATTGTAAACAAGTGCTATGATTTTTACTCTCCTTTTGAAATGCAAATCACAATGAAAATCAAAAGACTGTTGGCCATTTGAAGACTCTGTTGACACTTCTCCATGTGAGGAAAATGAAAGTGAATGGTTTTCATTTCAGAAGATGTAACATGCATAGTTCGTGTTCCATGGTTTTGGATACATAGCATTTCTCTGTGTATATTGCTGCTCTCTAATTTCTCTTGTCACGAATGCACATTCTTGCTTAAGTTATCAGTTTGAGATTTTTTTTTTTTTTTTAAATTAGTCGACTGAAAAATGTTTCAGTTTATGGACTTCTGGCTTTCTTTCATGGCTGTGGTGAGCACTTTCGTATACCTAACTACTATAACTGAAGCTTTTAAGAGGACAATTCACACAGTAGTAGCCATCCTCACCGCGCTCATGGCCATAACCAAGGCAACCAGGTATCTAGAACCTGTGGTTATTGTTTAATTAATTCAAATTCAGGGCCCTCTTTTAGTGATTACTGTAGGCATCTGAACATGCTAATTTTTTAACAGGTCTTCCAATATTATTCTTGTGATATTAATTGGGTCTGTGGGTCTTCTTATTGGAGGGCTGGTCGAGTTGGCTACCAAGTTTAGGTCATTTACCTTTCCAGTTGGGTTGTGTACGAACATGATGGACAGGTGAGGATTTTATTTTAAAAAAATGTTTAATTCCTATTGTTGGTCTTGTAATTTTATTTAAATAACTTATTTAAGCTTAGCATGCAATTAAGATAAGAAAACCTGTATAGATATTATGATAAATATGTATGTGATTTTGAGCATATTACAATTAATGAAGTTGAAATTTAAATTTTTTATTAAAATGTGTTGCTTTCCAGATACGTACCTCTCTATCTCCTTACATTCCCTTTTTTTTCAATCTCTTTTATAATATAAAATCTGTGTGTGACATCTCTTTTAAACATAATATGCTTAGATGCCCGCTTTTGTTGCTGGATTGTGACTAGGTCGTGGTTACAAGACAGTTCGTTTTGTGGTTTACTGAGATCTCTTCCCTTTTCTTTTCCCAGCTTGCTGGTCATGTCAAGATTTTTTTTGTCTGAATAAAGGGTGACAATATTATGGGCCTATTTTTTAAGTAAATATCTTACCATTTCATTTGAAAAAGAAAAAAGTTAAGTTTTCATGGACAGTCCTCTTTGACTTCCTTCTTCCGAACTGTATACTCACCATAATGCTTGTTTACTATCCTTTTTCTCCTAAAGTTTACATCCACGAACAGTGCAGTAATGATTTTAGTGTCATTATAGGAACAAAAATATGTTGTGCTAGAGGAGGTCCTAGTTGGATAATCACAAGGCCAGTGAAAGGTTGAATTGGAATATCTGTGGCAAACAGGTGTCTAAAGCTTAAAACTAGTTGTGTAAGAATAACAGGTCACTAGAGGGTGGGTATGGGAGAGTCTTTCGACAATTCCAGTTTTATTATATCTTGTTGCACTAAGATCCTGCGTTAGTACTAGCTGAATGAATTTGATTCACTTCTTTCTTAACTGTAGACGGCAAACTGTTGTACAATGGCTTCATAAATTATTCAAGACAATTTTGCGACGATTTCGCTGGGGTTTCATTCTAGCGGGCTTCACTGCATTAGCTATGGCAGGAATAAGTTGGAAACTAGAATCCAGTGAAACTTACTGGATTTGGCACAGGTATGATGAATTCATTAGTCTCCCTTCGTTTTCCCTCTCTGTCTACCTCCCTGTCTTATGTTGGTTATGTTAAATGGTTTTGTAGTGTTTGGCATGTCACCATATATACATCTTCCTTCTTCTTCCTTTGTTCAAAAGTCGTTAAAATGGATGGTGAGGATCAAAGACCCCCACAAGAAAATTATGAGTTAACACGGCAAAATTCAATCCCAAGGAATGAATAGGAGAGGAAGTATAGGTGGGAAGTTTAGCAGATTCAACTCCCAAAAAATGATTTATGTCAAGGTATGCAGTAAATATATATCTGCCTTGACCGAATAAAGTTGTCAAATGCATCAACAAAGCAGATTATAGTACTTAACTTAGACATTCTCAAGTCCCCAGTAGAAGCAGTTTATTTTGAATTGATCTCTTTTAATGTATATGTCCCCCAATTTTCAGTTTTTATTTTATTTTTTATTTTTTTATTTAAATATAAGGAAATATCTGTATACAGATAGGTAGGATAAAGAACCTAGGCAAGGTAGAACAATAGTTGACGTTAAGGGAAGAGCAGGATTTACATCAATATGAAGTGACGTGGTTTTTTTTTTTTTATATATATATATTTTTTTATTCACAACATTATTCATATGACCAATCATCTTGATAATGGAAAGTGTACAGGTTCGACTATCCCTTGGTTCTCTTTGTTTTTCTTTAATTTTTCAAATTTAATTTTAAAGAGAACAAATTGTCATACTCTAGCACCGCAATTTCAAGAGACATGTTCTACAAGGAAAATATATATATATATATATATAATCTTCAAGTGCAAAGGATCGTAAAATTGTAACTTAGCTGTCATGACTACATGACTAAAAACAAAGGAACTCCGACGATAGTCTATAGAAAAACCCATGCTAATGAGGATAGCATAGCACCAAGAAGTATACTGATAGACTGAAGCATTTTGCTTCAACCATTTCATATACATATTCCAACAATTTCTAGGAGAGAGAATACAAATTCGCTCAAAAGTTGTCGCATACCCCCAAGGCAAATGAATAAGAATCAATAATCAAGCGAAAAACAGAAAGGCACACAAATGAAAAAGAAAGCAGAGAACTTCCCAAATCTACAAATGACTCCTATACAAAAGCCAAACCTCATAAGCAGATTTCCTTCTCTATGCTTGCAACAACTGTAAACTTGTTCCAGCGATATCCACAACTCCTAGAAATTATTGGCTCCCTCTGACCTCAATTCCACGAGCAATTTCAATTTTGTTTTGGTTCAAAGGAAACCCACAATATTCTTCTTCTTCTTCTTCTTCTTTTGTTAACTTGGCCTTTTTTTCTCTTTAATATCTCCATGTATTAGCACCACTTGAAGTAAAAGCTTAAATTCATCACAATGGCAATAATATATAGCTTGAATCTACTTGAGTCATTTGTTCTTATTTTTCTCGAATTGAATTGCTCCTCTGGGAATGAGAAGCTAGTGAGCCGACATCTACTAGCTCTCTGTAATCCTTTCGGATGCTCCATAGGATCTCTGCACACCTCCTCATGCTGGGCCGATTCTGTCGGTGTGGAGCCAGGCACTGTAAAGCTAGTTCAAGAACTTTCTCAAGAGCTAAGTTATTTGCAGCACTGTGTTCTAGCCTCGGATCCAAGGTTAAAATGGCATCACCATCACTGAACTTCTTCATTGCCTGCACTTATAACAGCTCATATAACAACGGAGTATATTAAACAGCTATAGAGGAACAAAAATAAGACTAAATTTTTCAAGTCAATTTGCCTATCCAACTACCATGGGATGAAACATGACTATGATGGGCAACTCGGATTCAAGTTGCCCATGATAAATTTGAATATTAACTAACAAGAGCTATGAACAAAACACAGAAAAGAAAACCATACCCATTTAACAGTCACCCGCTCCTTGAGTTCCCGTCTTGCTTCAATGGGGCGCCTGCCGGTGATTAGTTCAACTAGTAACACACCAAATGAATAAACATCACTCTTCTCAGTGAGTTGATATGTTCTCAAGTATTCTGGGTCCAAGTAGCCAGCAGTTCCTTTAACTTGGGTAGACACATGGGTGGCACCTGACTCAACATCAGCTGCCAATCTAGCAAAGCCAAAGTCTGCTACCTTGGCTCTTAAGTTTTCAGTGAGGAGAATGTTGGAAGACTTGATGTCTCTGTGAATAATTGGATGATCTACATAAAAAAGCCAAACCAGACCCAATTAAATCTCTGAACAGAAGAATCTCCTACTTTCAGGACATAGCAAAAATTTTGATGAAACTAAAATGACTAAGAATAATAATCAAATTCAAACCAAACCTGTATACATATGAAGATAAGTAACAGCATGGGCAACATCAATTGCAATATCTAGCCGTGCAACAAGGTCAAGAATGTTGCCATGTAGACCTGCATTATTGCTTCTCACATTTCAGGTAACAAAGTTTCTTTAGGCAATTATGCACCCAACAAAAGTAAATTAAACCAAATTAGTAGAACTCACAATCCAAGTGCTCTCTGAGAGTTCCATTTGGAACATACTCCACAATAATAATTCTCTCATCCTGGCACTCTAAACATCCATAGAACTTGACCAAATTCAAATGCTCCACCTGTGCCAGTGTTTTGATCTCACTCTGGAACTCTACACCCAAATGCTTGTCATATACACTCTGCAAACAAACCAACAACTTATTTAAAACATATATGAAAGACATGATACAGTCTATATTGTGTGTAGCTCTAGATGTAATAACCTTCTTAGCACGCTTAATTGCAACAGTGGTTCCATCTTCTAGTTTGCCCTTATAAACAGTCCCGAATCCACCTTGTCCAATCTTGAAAGACGGGGAGAAGTTTCTCGTAGCCTTGGAGATCTCCTCCATCGTGAGTCGCGCATTGCCGGTCTCTCTACCATGTGATGAATTATATGAACTCACATACACACCCCGATTCGAATTCGAACTCCTCCTTCTCTCGCTACTTGCTCTCGAAGTATCCGAAAACACTGACATCAAATTGTCACCAATACAATTCAATCAATTAGAGAGATCAAAGATTATTATATTCAAATGGATCGTGTTTAAGAAGTCAAAGGATTACCGGAGGGAGGTTTGAATTCTTCAGACTCGTCGAAATTCTTGGACCTGTCGGGCTCGGGAGGAGTGAAGCAACTGATGAAGACGCCGGCGACGGATCTGGCGGCGAGGGCGACGGGGTTCTTGATGGACTTGCGGAGGGAGGAGGAGTCAGAGTAGGAGGAGGAGGTGGTGGAGTAGTTGGAGAAGCGGTCGGGGGTGGAGCGTGAGGCGGTGCTACGGTTGCGTCGGCCGTAGAAGGGGTTTGGACTTCTCATTGCTCTATTACGACTGACTGGTGTTGTGAATGAGGATCGTGTGTGTGTGTGTGTGTGTGTGCGACCGTGTAAAATGTATGTAAATGCGTGTGACGTAGAAATGGCGGGTGGTTGGGGGTGAGAGAGAGAGAATTCAAGAGAAGAGAAGACTTTGATTTTCAAAGCCGGAGAGTGAGGCTAACGTGCGCCTCTCTCTGTCAAATTTCAAATTTTAAATACCAACCTGTAATTTCATGTTTTTTTTTTTTTTAATTTGAATTTTAAATAAAAAATCATCTTATTTTATTTTATTTTATTTTGACCTCCTAACGTTAGGTCAAATGACTATCGAAATTTATAGATATAATTCTCTTAATGTGTAGTCCTGAAATACTATTTTCCGAATCAGAAGAGTTCAATCCATATTTCAGTGCAAAAATTTGTTATATTTTGTGATCCTAATGAATTTCAAACCTAGAGCAATGATAAGTGGAGTTGTTGCCATTACGGCGACTCATCAAACTCAAATAATTATATTTTTAACGTATTATTATTATTATATCCCATAAAGTTTGAGTATGTTTTTTAAATTGTATTGTCAAAATAATAAAATATTTTTGTTTCGTTAAAAAAATTCTATTTATTTTGGAAACCAACAATCTATGTATGTACATTTTATATAAGAGACTTTCATAATTAAAACAACGGACCAGGAGACAAGATGGAAGTAAACGCTCTTGTCAAAATAAAATTATATGAAAATCGTTTTTATAAAAGTATAACATATAATATTTTTAATATGATGCTGTCAAATTTGATTTTAATGGATTCGATTTATTTTTAATAGAGATTATATTCAAGGGTCAAAGTCAAGCACTGGCTAGTGGCTCCTTGCAGGCTGGGTGGGTCTCCTGCGCGGAAATCTGGAAAGAAGAAAACGACTCGCTAAGGATCATACCTGTGATCTTCGAATTAACCGACACGTGTCAGTTTATGATCTCTCTCCTGTTTGTCCAAATCATAGTTGGTTTTGCCACCAAAAAATGAAATGACAAATGACAGTTGTCTGGTCAGGAATTCTTGCAATACACTACTTGAACAACTCCAACTCCGGAACATGAATAGATTATTGGTTGGTGACAGACAGTAACAATATATTCATCCCCACACCATACACACCCCCCCTCTGCCACGTGTCATCTCAAAATCCCTTCTAGCCGCCTCACCAATTTTACCCATCTTACTGGTCAATCTTCTGTGCGTCGAGTGTAAAAAAACACATTTTTGCCACGTCTCTCTTTTAGTGGCTGGAGTGCACCAATCAATAATGCATCCAATGCACCGAGGATTTCCACCATTGTTACTATTGCTGTTTGTATTGCCTATGATCTTGTAACATCAATTCAAATAGAATTGCACAAGGCAACATGGCTAAATTTGTATAAATTACTCGCGAATTCATTTGACAACGTTGCCGATTTTGTTGACTGATATCCCTACATAAGCCAAAATTTTATAGAGGGAATTGATATTCCACCAATTGGGAAAGAGGAGCACACTGCTTAAGGAAGTCGCCTTTGATTAGAAGTCAATCAACTAAAGCTATGTCGTTAGAGTGGGTATTGTCAAGAGTTTTAAATCAATCATTTGTGTACTCAGATGGGTAAGGGGAGTAACAAGATTTAGTAGTTAATCGAAGATTGTCTGAAAAGTAAAAGCCCTTCCAATCAACACAAGCTTCACTGATTAATATTAGATCAGATTAAAGCTGATAATGCTAATTTCATTAGTGGTGATAGGCTTTTCATGGGTTTTTATATGACTTGAAGTAACAGCCAAAAAAACAAAGAAAAGGACACATGAAAGACATACTATAATGGAACGACGATGTGATGCATACAATATTGAATTTGGACTAAAAGTACGAAAAACAATAGTCTTACTCTCTTTCTTAAAAAACAATAGTCATACTCATTTGCGTGGTAATATATGAATAGATCTCACTGGGCTTCAGTGACTTTCACCTAGTAAGCAGCTCCATCGAGTTGGACTAGGAGAGGGTGGAGGTTTCAATTGTTCAGTTACTGAACAGTGAGACAAGTCAATATCTAGTTCAGCCTGCACAGCCCAGGTAGGCCCAATTAAATGAAGAGAAAATCAACTGAGTTGACCAACCATACTCAAAAGTGGCCCGGGGTAACTCAAAATCTCCAAGTGGATGGCCATTGTCTCAAGTCTAGACTTAGAGAAATTTGCCTCTTTCATCACTGGAAACTTGAAAAATAGGGAAGACAAATTAAACTGGAGGAAATATCTCTCAGACTTTCAGTTCTCATAATATTCCTGAGACCAAAAATTACGCAAGACTTCAAGCATAAGCTTACCTGGAGGTTGCATAATCGTATATCCTGAACATAGACACTTGTTGTATCAACTGATAATTGCATCTCTTCAACTTCTGCTGCACAAAACAAAAAAAAAACTTCCGCTGTACAAAAGAAGAACATATATTAATTTCAGAACTGAAAGTAAATTTTGAAACTATAAAGGTATAAGACTTAAGTAAGAACGGGGATTCTGATTCCTTAGGCACTGAACACAATTGGTATTTAGGCAAAACACTTCTAAAACAGAAATCCTCCATGTTTCTGAGCATAATAGATTAATACACCTAATGACAGAGAGCAATTAATATAGCAGATAAAGAGATATATGACACACAGAAATAAAAAAAGCTTGGAATCAAACAATAGTATTTGTATTTGTAATATCAGTAATAATTCAGTTCATGAGAGATTGACTTGCATAATATTCTAGAAACGAACTTTATAGTTTATGACTTAGAGCAGTTAATATTCTAGTAGGACATGTAAAAGCTATGATAGATTTGCAGATCCTTACCTCAAAAAGCAAGCAGTCTTATATTCATGACTTGCAGCATCTGCACTTAAACTTCTGTTTTCAAAATAAAAGCACCGGACCTAAATTCATCAGTGTCATTGTCAGCATATTGTAGGCACTGGAAAAATAATTATCCTTTATAAGTACAAAATAGGTTATTAACAAGGACAACTATTATCACTTGCTATATAGGTGTGCGAACCAACGGAATTTTACATCCAGCTAGAACCTGGAACTTTATAATTACGATAGTCCCTCATCATTTTGCGAGTTCTTGCTACATCAAACCAACGCCCTTCAGAAGCATACATGTTAGACACAAGAGAGTAATTCACAGGGTTGCCAGGCTCCAACTCAAACAGCTTCTGTGCCGCCCATTCTGCTAATCGTAGATTTCCATGCACTTTGCATGCTCCAATAAATGCTGCAAAAGTATCAGAACCAGGTTTGATTGGCATTGATGCCAATATATTAAAAGCCTTATCCAGAAGACCAGCTCGACTAAGAAGGTCAATGAGACAAGTATAGTGCTCAGAATTAGGCACGATTTGATAGTCATTGTTCATCAATTTGAAGTAACAAAGCCCCTCATCAACTAGTCCACTATGGCTACAGGCAGAAAGAAGCACAAGAAAAACAACTGGATCTGGCCTTACACCATGAGACAGCATCTTCTCAAATATCTCAATACTTTTTTCTGAAAGGCCGTGGAATGCAAATGCACCAATAATAGAAGTCCATGTGACTAGATCAGGATTTGTAACTAAACTAAAACATTTGAATGCACTGTCAATGCTACCACACTTGGAGTACGCATTTACCAAAGAATTTCCAATTGATAAAAAAGCTTGGAGCCCATTTTTAACCACATAAGCATGACTTGCATAGTTTCAGAATTTATTGATAAATTGCCACGTGAGCTTAGAATGCTAGCCACGCTAAGTTCATCAGGATAGAGTTTTTCTCGAAACATGTCTCTGAGAAGTCTCATAGCCTCCCTTCCATATCCATGCCGCCCATAACCCACAACCATAGTATTCCACGAAACAACATTTTTAGCGGCCATTTGGTCAAAAGCCCTGCGAGCATCCTCTATATGTCCATTCTTTGCATACGTATCAACAAGCGCACTTGCCACTAAAACATCAACATCAAAAGACTGTTTAACAATAAGACCATGAATCTGCCTCCCCAATTCAAAAGATCCAAAAGTCCCACACGAATTCAGCAAACTAGAAAACGTAAATTCATCCTCCTTCACATCTTCAAATCGCATCAAGTTAAAAACCTCAACAGCCTCATCTGCCAAACAATTCAAGGAACAGCAAGACACCATCACATTCCACAACACCAAATCTCTACACGAAACTCCATCAAAGACCCGTCTTGCGTCTTTGACTAAACGACATTTCCCATACAAATCCACAAGAGCAGTACTTACAAAACAATTCAAAACAAACCCCAGTTTTACTATTAAACAATGCAACTGCCTACCCGCCTCAACATCATCTAACTCGACACAAGCACGAAGCAAACCATTAAACGTTATGTGATCTGAATCCACGCCATCCAACAACATTCTCCTGAAATAAAGAAAACCCAGATAGAGACTTGACTTGGAACCACAACCACAGTCAACCACCCCGCAAACCACTGTATTCCAAGTCACGACATTCCTCACGCGCATTTCATCGAACAGTTTCTCTGCATCATCAAACTCCTTGCCTTTGATATACACGTGCAGCATTTGATTTTGCAAAGACAGTGTGTGGTGTGATCCTGACTTTATCAAGTGGGCATGCACTTGTTTTCCTGTTCGGATAAAACCGAGTTTGGCAGAAAGTTTTAGGACGTGAGAGCAGAGATTTTGATCTGTGTGTGATACGTTAGAGCGGGTTGACTCTGGAGTATACGCCGAGTTTGTGAGTGAGCTCGGGAGGAGCGATCGGTCGAGTTTTCGGACATTGGCGGGGCTTAGAGATGGGTTTGGTGGGCTTGATAACAGTCGTTTGAAACGGACGGTGAAGATTAGAGGAGCTCGCCATTTGAAGAGCATCCGACCGTGAAATAGAGATGACCGTTGACAATGTGAACGTAGCATTTTTTTTTGTTTTTTTTGCGAGAGAATCGTTTCATTTTTATTCTCGTGAGTCGCGATGTCTATTCATTAAAGTAAAAAACAAAACGACTTACGAATATAGTTTTTAATTTTTAATTTCGTTTTTAGGGCAGACTTGTAGCTTCAAGTCCATGGTATTAAAATTAAAAAAATCTATAATATTAATTTAATAGCACCTGAAATTTCTTTTCGATATTTACGTATATTTTTTTTTAAAAAAAAAAACTGGGATGTATAAAAAGTTCAATAAAGTTGCTAATCAAGAATATTTGTTTGTTTTTTTTAATAAATATTATATACGACTTGAAAATTTACCTTCATTACCCCAAGTGAAAAAAATCTATTCCAATAATAAATTGTGAGTATTAATAAATATGTATAGTAAAACTTAAACTTTATTCATAAAAATAAAATGAAAGTGCAACAATCACTTAAGTTTTGGATGAACGTAAGAATGTTAGTTTTTGTATTTATTTATTTATTTTGAAAAACTGTAGTTTGCTTTCTTCATACTATTGAAAATTTGATAATTCATTTTGCATATGAATGTCAATAAGTCATTTTGGAGATATGGATACCATGCTCGTTCTCATTCTCATTCCTTCAACCTTCCCTAATTTGTATTCAAAACTTTATCAGGTAAATGGGGATGAGATATTTGAAGGCAGATTCTCCCATCCCATTTATGTTCTCCCATTTTCCTTGTTCCTCCTTGGTCCTTCATCCTCGTTTGATCTCGTTTGATCCAAATTAAAAATTATATTATAATAAAAAATAATTCTCATATAATAATATAAAAATTTTATAAAGCAAATATAAATAAATAAAAACATATTTTATAAATAATTTCATCAACAATTTAACATATTAAATTCACAACAAACATTGAAAAAAAAATTACAATCCCCTCTTACATAAATTATTGCATAAATTAAAATTGAAAAAATATATAATTTCATATTTAAATTAAATTTAAATGGAGAAAATAAGGAAAATGGAAAAAACAAGGGGAGGGTGGGTGGCTTCTTCATCTCTATTTATAAATATGGATGAATTTCCATATTCATCATAAATCCTCGGAATCTTCTCCTCAAATGAGGATGGAGTTTTGAGGATTTTAGTATTCGATGTCTCACTGGCTTACCTAATATTGCATGACATGTATTAAATGATTTCATAAACTTATATTCTTTTCCACAAAAATGTAAGATTGATAGGTAATTAAGCATCTATTTTGTATATCACATACCTTTGTGAGAGAAAGAATATATGTTGTTTTGTCATGAATATAATTCTTTGTCATGAATCATGATACATATCTTTTGGAAATTCTTGTTCCTCGTTTGAACTTGGATGATAAGATTCTCAACTTCAATGTCAATCTCTTCTATCTTTACTATGTTATCATGAGTTTGCGTAAAAGAAATTAAAGAAAAATAAAACTTCATTGTGTAGATTTTGGTTTCATACTTAAAATTGACTTGATCATGGCATTTACCTTTAAACCAAATTTTTATTTGACTATAAAGTTACTAGTAACATGATATATATATTTTTTGTTCATTGGCAAGTGGTTGCATGTATCCTTTTCTACATTTATGTTGGAAAATTAATTCATGTTATATGAAGGGAACTATTTTTTTTGTTGCAGGTATATACCGTATATTTATTTAAAGAGTAATGCTAAGTTTTCTAAATATTTTGTTTAAATTAATATCTAATTGATATGATATATGAATTGTCAAGATCTCATTTATTATCATAATATCTTATGATTTAAAAATCTTAATAACTTACTCATATTGTTTTAATGTGAATTTTGATAAAATATTTAGAAAAACTTGCATTACTCTAATACTAAAATGATTATAACGATATCACTTTAGACAACCTGAAGAGATAAAATAACAACAAAAGAAAAGGTACTGACTTTCAGGGTTCTATTGGTCAAAATGCTATTATCATATGTTTCTCATCACAGATTTTATTTTATTTTATTTTTCAATTTTCCTTCTTTTAACTTTTCACACAGGGAAACGGAAACATGAAAAAACATAAATGATAAAAATCAAAGGGAAACCCAAGAGGTCCATTGGAATGTTCCTTTCGAGACACATTTTTCTTTTTCCCAAAGTCTCTTCATGAGATCACTCCAAAACTACATATTCATTTACAAACTGTAGTGTTACACAAAAACAGAATTCATTCGAATTAATTGATATTCTTTATTGTAATTGTAATGAAGAATATTTTTATTATATTAAATTAGAAAAAAAGTGTGTGAATGAGTCTTATATGCGGGAATATTTACAATTTTTCCCCTAATATAATTTACCCTCATAATTTACTGGATAATTACAATTAAAATTTCAAATATAGGTTAAAAAATCCAAACGTAAGATTCTTTTATTAGTGCAATCATTTGATGAATTGAATTATTTAAAGTCCCTCTCATCCTAATTAACAAAACTACAAATTTTCATACTATAAAAACATTGAATATACATGCTATTTCTTGTTTTATTAATAAGGAGTGGTTCGGTATCTTCCAGATTCGAATTCTATTCTTATTTTATTAAAATATAAGATATGAATATGACATGTCACTTGTATTTTAAAAATAGAGATTGAATATCAAATCATAGAACCACTATAAACTAATATATTAACATATCTTTCAATTTCACAAGTTTATCTTCCGTAAATAGAAAACCATAAATTATCTTCTAATACACAAATGACAAAACACTTAAAAACAAATTCTCAAAAAAAAAAAAAAAACACTTATAAACAAGAATACAGTTAAAAACCATAGTGCTTCGGGATTTGATGGAAACTTGGACCCACGCACACTCACGTTCTATTCCCGTAATAACCCGCGAAATAATATTATTTTAACTATAAATTAAAGTTAAAAAATGAATAAAAAAATTAAATAAATAAAGAAATTAGATGAAGAATAATACAAAGATTGTAGCGGCAGGCAGCCATCAGAGCAGGATATGAGTGGAGCGTACACTGCGTAAACCAAAGCATATAACAACAACAACAACAACAACCAAATCATCAACAATAACAAAACCCCAAAAAAAAAAAAAACTTGAGAAAGATCTTCCTCGAAATCTCTCTCTCTCTCTCTCCGTCTCTCTCACTCTTCAACTTCTTGTCACCAACTCTCTCTCTCTCTCTCTCTCTCTCTCTCTCTATTTCTATCTCTTTGTGTTGGAAGAGGTGAGCTTCTTTTTCACTGATTGATTAACTTGTTTGTAATCTATTTATCAGTCTCTCTCTAACTCTTTGAATTAGGGTTTATGTTTCTGGGATTGGATTTGACTGGATAAAATTTTCATTTATTTTGGTTCTTGTTTAATTCTTTTTTGGTGAATTTGCGGCTTCAACTGATTTTTATTTTGTTAATTAATTAATTAATTTAATTTTTTTTGTGATAAGTTGTTTAACTAATTGAGGACCTAATTTATGCCAAATTGGTTAATTATGTGAAACCTGTGTGATTATGTTTGTTTTCATTGCTAAGTTCATATTATAAAATTTTTTATCAACTTGTTCTTCGTGTTGTTTGAATTTTTCCTGCTCGTGTTTTCTATCAAGTATTGTTTTCGTGGATGCATGACTATTTAGATAGTTTCTTATGACTTGTAATATGGGTAGTTTTTGACCTTTTTGGATACTCAATAACAGGAAATAATGCACCAAGCAAAGCTAGTATTGGGTGGATAACAAAAAGAAACTCTGCAGGGAATGGGAGGCTGTTGTTGTTCTTCCAGGAAACCTCATCTGCATGGAACACCTGTATACTACTATGTTAGTGAAATCTTCCATCTCTCATTGCATGTCTCTGATTCCTTTCTCATGCTTTAGCAACTATATGTTGCCTCAGGCCAATATCTATGTCTTGCAGTCGTATTGTTTCGTCTGGTTTGCGTTTGTGATGTATCTTGGATAAGTTTATATATCTATTATCGAATTGACTCATCTCCTGGTTGTTGAACGTGTTTTTATCAAGTTTGAATTATATTCATTGCTAAAGAAGGATTTGTTTTTGAGAATGTTTCTTATTTGAGCTTGTGACCAATAAAATTGTTAAAAAAAATCATGAAAAAATTGGCAGTTTGACATATGGTTGGTCATCACTGGCCTGAGATCAGATAGAAATGAGGTGGTGGCCATTTCTTGATATCTAAGGCTTCTGTGAGAAGGGATTAAAGTGTGCCTGGCAGGGAAAACGCTGACAGCAGAAGGTGTCAAGCCGTTCAAAATTAACCCTTGTTGGTTGCTGCCTAGAGGAAGCAATGTCCTTAACAGCAGATGTATGATGTCCAGTTTAATTAGGAAGACGTAAGAATTAAGATCAATGTACTGATAAGATAAGCTAAAAACTGTCCATTGTTATTGCAGCTTAACACAATCTTATGCTTGAGTTGACCTGACGCTGATGGAATAAGTTTTGGTTGAATCTCTCAATAAGTTCTTGTTTTTGAAGGGGACCCCTGAGTTATTTTCTAGTCAATCATTCTTGAACTTACAGAACTCTTTTGCAGTGCCCACCAGTTCTGGAAGAGCAGGAATCCTTAACATCTCGCAATGGCACAGCCCCTACATTCACAGCAGGACTCCTGGTTGATTTGCATCTGGAAGCATCAACACCTGACACTTTCCGTCCCCCTCCCGCGCCTTTGCCATATGATGTTGTTTATGGATGTCCACGATCAACAGATTCAGAATCTGTTAGGGAAACTATTAGTGGTGGTAGTTTTGAAACACTAGCTACATGTGAAGATCTTGAGGAATTGGACTGCAAAACTCAAGCTAGTTCCTTGATTGTCTCACCAAGGAAATCAGAAGTTGCAAAATTAACCGAACCAACTGCAGCAGAAGAGGAGGAAACCTGTCCCATTTGTCTCGAAGGTGCAGTTTTGTCATTGTCTAAGGCTATTAATTCTATTTCTGGTGTATGATTATAACATTTCTGATGAATGAGCAGTCAAATAAGTCCCTTAATGCATTGGCTTAATATGTTAGCATCTCATAACTGATGGTTCAACTTCTGGGTACTTCCACATGCAGAGTATGACACAGAGAACCCGAAACTTGTCACTCAATGTGAACATCATTTTCACCTCTCGTGCATATTGGAGTGGAATGAAAGAAGTGACACCTGCCCCATATGTGATCAGGTTTGCTCATGAATTTAATTTTATGTGCAGTGATAAGATGAGTAGTTCATCTTTTGTTGATCTACCTTTTGTTGATCTACCTTAAAGGGGATAGAATGTCACAAAGTGTGTAATATATATTCAGTGATACTTATACCTTCGAATAAATTGATTGCATAAATTAGTCGATTACTGGCTGAGGTGCCAATGTTTTGAGGAGTCAATTCATAGCTTGGTTATTTGTCAGCCCATTGTATACTACTTATGTTTACAAACTAAAGAAATGTTGTGTTTCTTTGATGTGACAGGAAATGATATTTGATCATACGTTTAATCAGTAGCAGTAAGTGCTTCAAGATGGAAATTTCATTGCTGTTTTAAACAAAAGCTTGCAAACTTGGTGAGCTGTAGATGCATGTTTAGTTCTTTGTTTCATGGCTTGTCGGCGTATGGTTCTGTGAGATTCATCTTCAATTAGCTTGTAATTATTTTGAAGGTTGCAGTATTTCAAGATGTTACTGTTTTGGTGGCTTATTCTGAAGTAAAGTAACAAAGCTTTGACAAAGCATGGTAGCAGGTTGCTGTTTCTTTATGCTCCTCTTCATCAGTTAGAACTTAGATTGCCGTTTGTCAGATGGTTCTGCAGATTTTTGAGTTAAAAACGATGTGGGTCGCTTTGTTGTCTGAGGAAATCGGATTTATTCATTTGCAATATACAAGAATGGTCAGTACTGCTTCCATGTTGTGTTGGTAGAGTATGTTATTATTTTATTTTTGATGTTCTTATTGTACAGGGTCTTTCTTTCCTTCCTTTTTGGGAAACTTTTTGCTTATTGTATGTTGTATGCTGCATATATTTGTTCTGCTGCACTGGTCTTGTATATCAAGTATTTTACTCTTTTGATGCGTCGTGACTTTTATCAGTTTCAATTATATGGTATACCAGGTTTAAATGAATTCAGTTTGCTAAGACAAAATATTGCATGTGAGGTGATCCTTACACCTATACGGCTGTACCGTATTGTTCTAGTTTTGTTTGGAAAGAGCAACATTTTGGTTTCCATATCCACTTGTTATGACTAACTTTATGTGTACATTTTTCGATTTACATTGCAGATTTCTCACCCACTGCTTTTACGTCTCGCTCTCTTCTTCCTGTGCATCACTAATAATTTTTTTTCCTTTTGATTCTAAGGCCTCTGAGCAATTTCATTCTCGCCTTGCGTGGAAGATGTCAAATTACAATCTTAAATGGCAACCGGTGGAAAGTAACAAAACCCTTATAAAAAACGCGGTACAGAATGTTCAAGTGATGCCATTTATACTTTTTGTGAATAAGACAACCACTGTAGCTAATGTGGTCCTTAAATTTGTGGCTTGACAAAGCATTCAAAGACTGATAGCAACCTAGCTACCTAAACCTATTTCCAAAGTAATGTTACAGAGTTAAACGCATTTGGTTTTATTTCAAAGTCTCTGCCTAACTTTGGACAACCATCGGAATTGTATTATAATCACATGAATCCTTCACATTTACTTGAACACTTAGATGCATTCTATCTGACCCCAGAAAGATAACATAAGATTTTTCTTGATGTCATTATCAAATCAATCTTCCCTAGTCTTTCGAGTAGTTGTTGCCAATTATCGAAGTAAACTTCCATATTTGATGATCCTATTTAACCCAACTGAAGCCAGCATATGAGCTGTAAACATTTGAATTTTAAAATTATTTTTTACGAGTTCGAACGAACTGGACAAAGTGCTAGAAAAGGTGGGGGGCTTACCTGTCGGATTTTCAATTTCTCCAACATACAAAGCAAATCTGGATGAATCTAAATTTAAATTTTCCCAATTGACAACCCCAAATGTTCACAACAGTATCGTCCAAGCTAGCCAAACTCCATTGAAAACAATCTTCACGATTATTTATAATCACGAATGATATTATATTTTATCTACATGTTTCAAGTTCTGTCAACGGTAAATCCTAGTCTTTGAAAATTAAAATTACTCAGCTAATAGAATCCAAAAGTCAAAAAAGAACAAACGTACATTGACTTTGATTGAGATGAGCAACCAACCCGATGTGGACACGATAATGCGACGCAGTTGTCCTTGGAGGTGTGTGATCTCACTTTATCCAAGATACCACCTACGCGCGCGGTATAGAATAATATAACCCCTGCCAATGTTATGATTTTTTAATTTTTTTTTTTGTTTTCTTTTCATAATCGTTTTGTTGACAAGCGATGACCTCGTGAGTGGACCTTCAGCACATTTGTCTGCCACCACACCATCTCACTCTCTCTGGTTTTTCGCCATTCACTTTTACCATATTACCCTCATCTCAATGATTTAATTTCCATCCGGCCCTACAACTCTTTCAACCATCAAGATCATTCATTGTTAGATTTGTGTTTTATTTAAAGAGTAATGTTAAACTTTCTAAAATTTTTATTTAAATTTATACATAAATTATATAAAATATGAGTTATTAAAATCATATAAATTATATAAAAATTAATAGAATCTTGACACTTTAATCCCATCATTTAAATATGAATTTAGATAAAATTTTTGATAAAATTACTATTACCTTTTTACAAATTGTTGGGATCTTCAATGTCCAGTCATCATGTGTGATCACAAATTTACAACCAATACATTATTTCAAGTTACTTTATATATGGTAAAATGATAATCAGCATAAATATGGAATACAAATCAAACCTCATGATAATGTATTCTTTTGACTAATTCCATTTTGATGAAAATTAATTATATACCATCCTAAGTGAACAATCAAAGGTAATTTTGGTAATTTCGTTTATAACTACGAAATCTTTTGGACTTTATCGTAAGTATCCGTCAGTGGCAGCTTTTCGTTTGTAAGACATCTACGAGAATACAGTGTTTGTGTTTCTCTCTCTCCAGAGGTTGAATATTGCGGGGGGAGAGACCTGTTTGCTTCCTCGAATTTTCACAGATTCCATGGATGTCGCTTTGCACTAGTAAAACTCACTTGCTAGGAAACCGAACAAGACACGCAGTTGAACAAACTGAATGAAATGTCACCACCCACCTTCACTTCTCCTTTCATGTCACCCATTGTTTTTCTCCTCCTCCTCCTCACATTGCTTCTATTGACAACAACATCGACTGCTGGTTTTGTCACCCAAGAAACTCATTTCGATCCAAGTTTGGCAGAGAACGGGAAAGGAGGCGCCAAAGTCATCATCAGTGGAAACTCAACAAAAATTTACAGCGACAACAGGACTTTCGTGCTGGGTTTTTTCGCTCCAAGTGAAGCAGAGTCGAAATGGTACTTATCAATCGTGTACGCTTCAATCCCTACACCAACCTACGTTTGGGTTGCAAATCGTGAAAAACCCATCACGAATGCAACGCTTGCTATGCTGTTAATCACCGAAACAGGTACATTAGCGATTAGAGATTCACTAAACTCTCTCGTCTGGGAGACCCAGAACACTGAAAAAGCCACAAGTTTTAGTCTCTTAGAGTCTGGAAATCTAGTGCTGTTTTCAGCTCAGGGTTCACTTGTGTGGCAGAGCTTTGATCACCCAACTGACACATGGCTTCCCGGTATGAATCTCACCGGTGACAAGTTTTTAACTTGTTGGAAGAGTTTGTTTGACCCGTCTCCCGGTTTTTACTCGCTCAGGTTAAAACCACGAGATTTTAATGAGATTGAGCTGGTTTACAATAGTAGTCATGTTTATTGGTCTACCGGAAACTGGACTGGTGATTCATTTGCTAATGTACCAGAAATGACCGTCCGTTATATATACAAGTTCTATTTCTTGGACCCGTACTTGCCCACTGCGACTTTTGGCTACACTGAGGTGCCTCTAGAAAGCTCGCAGAGGCCTGTATTGACTAGGTTTCATTTAGACTCAAGTGGGCAAATCCAGCAGTACACGTGGTCGTCGCAGGCTGAGAATTGGCAAATGTTTTGGTCTCAGCCTGTGGATAAGTGTAAAGTTTATGGTTTGTGTGGTGATTTCGGGTTTTGTGAGAGTTCATTGTATAGGTTAAAACCCTGTATGTGCTTTGATGGATTTAGGCCTGTTGATGGTTTCGGTTGGAATTCTGGGGATTATTCTAGTGGTTGTATTCGTGAGGGTAAAGATTTGTGTGATGCGAGTGATATGTTTGAGGAGGTTGGTGTTGTGTCGTATTCAGGAGCGGTTACGGTGACATCTTCTTCGGTTAATAGGAGGAGTTGTGAGAGATCTTGTTTGGATAATTGTTCTTGTATTGGGTTGTACCATAATCAGAGGACTAATGTGTGCAAGAATTTATATGGGACTCTTTTCAATTTGAGGAATATCACTGCTGATAGCACGATGATGAATGAGGATGTATTGTATGTTAGGGTCCAAAGGGGAGGACCTGTGAAGAAGAACATATCGACAACGATGGTTGTGGTTGCTAGCGTTGTTGGTTCAATTGCGGCTTTGGTGATAACTGTGGTGCTGCTGCTGGTTTTGCATAACAGAAGACAGAAGAAGAGGAAGGGCACTGATGAAGATGGTGTACTTCCGGTGCTGAATTTGAAGGTTTTTTCTTACAAAGAGCTTCACATGGTGACAAGGGGTTTCTCGGTGAAACTTGGGCATGGTGGATTCGGAGCTGTTTTCCAGGGAGAGTTGTTGGATTCTACACTCGTTGCAGTGAAACGCCTTGAAAGGCCAGGAGGTGGAGAGAAGGAGTTCAGGGCAGAGGTGTGTACAATTGGGAACGTTCAACATGTCAATCTTGTGAGACTTAGAGGTTTTTGCTCTGAAAATTCCCACAGGCTTCTGGTTTACGATTACATGCCAAATGGTCCTTTGAGTGCATACCTACGCCAAGATGGCCCTAATCTGAGTTGGGATGTTAGATTCCGAATAGCAGTTGGTACGGCTAGAGGCATTGCCTACTTACATGAGGAATGTAGAGACTGCATTATCCATTGTGATATCAAACCTGAAAACATTCTTTTGGATATTGATTACTCAGCCAAAGTGTCGGATTTTGGATTAGCAAAGCTAATTGGTCGTGACTTTAGTCGTGTATTGGCCACAATGAGGGGTACTTTGGGTTACGTAGCACCAGAATGGATATCTGGATTGGCAATTACTACAAAAGCTGATGTTTATAGTTATGGGATGACATTGTTAGAGTTAATGGGTGGCCGCAGAAATGTGGCGGCCCCAGCTGCTGGAGGCAATGCTAATGGTGGTGGTGGTGGAGGTGAATATGAAGACAAGTGGTTTTTCCCTCCATGGGCAGCCCAGCAAATAATTGATGGCAATGTGGCAGCAGTTGTGGATAGTAGGCTAGGTGGTGCTTATAAGGTTGAGGAGGTGGAGCGTGTTGCATTAGTGGCAATCTGGTGCATTCAAGATAATGAGGAAATGAGGCCTACGATGGGGATGGTGGTGAAGATGTTGGAAGGAGTGGTGGAGGTGACTACTCCTCCACCACCAAGATTGATACAAGCACTTGTCTCAGGGGAGTCTTATTATGGGGTTCAGATAAGCTCAGCTTGTGGTGTATCCGGTACCGATGGTGGCTGTTCTGGCGATATGGGAGTAACAAATGGTGGTTCTCAGTCATCTTCTGGTAATATCTCTTCTCCAATGAATGAAAATGTAAATGTAAATGTTTCGATTGACAAGCCTGTTGGAGAAACTGACCAAAGCTAATCTGTGTACAAGTCAGTAGTGTATGTTCTTATTCCTCTTTGTAGGTTCAGAGAGCTTTTAGATTTCTATTGAAAATATATGAGAAAGTGATCTATTGTAGATTATTATGGAGCATTGATCCTGCTTAATTTTGAAGTTTTCCCACCACGGAATTTTACATGGTTTGAAAATCTACAATATTCAAAGGCCAATCGTATGTACAGTTTCTGATATACATTCTCTTACATAGTTATTATCATTTGAGTCCAGGTAGATGATACTAGTTGATTATTAAGAATCAGAAGTATGTCGCTGTACTTCCATTAAATGATTGTTTCTATATCTTATGTGCTAGCCAGTTTTAAATGTTTGTACAATGTGGGTCCGAATGACCCTCATAAGCGGTTGATCTTCATAATATCGAACAAAGCATTGATGTTTACAGCTACAAATTAAGGAGTCAAGCTTGGAAGCTCAAGCTCAAATTGGATGTCCCATTATTTCAACTTTGCCTAGTACTTGAATGGTCCAATTTGTCCTTATTCAACCCTTTTTTCTAGTCATTTATTTCATGATGGCGTTGGAGGGGTCCTGGCTCAAAACTCATCATCACAAATTCACAATTTGATACTCCCCGAGGTTGATACAAAGAATATGCTCCCATCGTTTCACCATAGGAAAACCACAGGCGTGCTGCATCATTTCATGTATTTTTTAGGGCACTTTCCAGCAGCGAAGGAGAAAAAAGGGTCGTAGTTTCTTTTTGTCAGACAGCTTTTTCTAATTTTTGGTACATGAAAGACCTACATTACTTTCCTTTCTTGAAATGGACATCTCTCTCTCTTGACTTGACTCTTGTAAGTGGGCTTGGAAGCCCACCATACCCGTATCGTTTTGGACCTATTTGGATCACCCAAATTAGCTAGTGCCACAACGACTACAAAATTATTTGTATGCAGGACTCAGTCAACAAATTATCTTCTCTCATTTCTAACTGATTTCTATACGGACATCCTCATTTATAGCCAGCAACACATTGGTGACAGGCAACTATTAACTAGTACCAAAAATTTTTAAAAAGAAGAATTGATCTTCAAACTTCTTCAAAGTTTTTTCTTTTTTGAACGAAAAATTTCTTCAAAGTTGATTCAATCTAAAAATCTTCAAATTCCAACATCATAAAAAACAAAAACAAAGGTTCATTTGAAAGATTGCAAAAATAGCGGACTATAAAGAAACCGATGCACTCACTGGAGAGGAGAGCGGAGGTCTATCCTCTATTGAATTACAGACTAGGAATGAAAAGGGCACGGCACCGTTAATCAGCAGTGATTCCGTCCTGGAAACGGCTGATTTACACGCTGCTCCATCAACGTTGATTACTAGTGAAGGAGACTATCCTCCTCCACATAATTTCCAGGATGCAAAACACATATTCTTTATTGAGTCAACAAAGTTATGGGCCATTGGAGGCCCTATTGCTTTCAACATTCTGTGCAATTATGGGGTCAACTCTTTTACCAATATCTTCGTTGGTCATATCGGAGACGTTGAGCTCTCTGCCGTTGCTATTTCCCTCTCAGTCATTGCAAATTTCTCGTTTGGGTTTTTGGTTAGCTCCCTTCAATTTCTAATCATTTGATGCACTTTTTTTTAGTCCTTAAACGTTTTGCAATAACGTACAAAAAGTTAAACAACCGAAGAGTGTCATACAAGTAATTGATTCCTGAAACGTCCGGAAAAATTTTGCAGCTTGGGATGGCAAGTGCACTGGAAACTCTATGTGGGCAGGCATTTGGAGCAGGACAGTTAGAATTAATGGGTGTATACATGCAACGTTCATGGATCATCCTTTTTGTCACTTGTTTCTTCCTATTGCCACTCTACATATTCGCCACTCCTATACTCTTACTCCTTGGACAACGACATGACATTGCAGAACTGGCAGGGACGTTCACAATCCAAGTCATTCCACAGATGTTTTCACTGGCCATAAATTTCCCAACCCAGAAATTCTTGCAAGCTCAGAGCAAAGTTTCGGTTCTAGCTTGGCTTGGTTTCGTGGACTTGATCATACACATTTTTATACTTTATTTTTTCATACATGTATTCGGTTGGGGTACTACTGGGGCCGCTTGGGCCTATAATTTTTCAGCTTGGTTGATTTCTATACTTCAGGTTGTTTATGTGGTGGGTTGGTGCAATGAGGCGTGGAAAGGATTGTCTTCGTTGGCTTTTAAGGATATGTGGGGCTTTGTCAGGTTGTCGATTGCCTCAGCTGTCATGCTTTGCCTGGAGATTTGGTATTTGATGACCATTATTGTTCTCACTGGACATCTTGGTGACCCAGTTATTGCAGTTGGATCTCTTTCTATATGGTATATATGTTATATATTTATTTATATACATGTTATCATGATTTACAATTTTCGGACTTATCTAACTTCATATTTGTTTCATTCTGGTGTTTCAGCATGAACATCAATGGATATGAGGGCATGTTGTTTATTGGAATCAATGCAGCTATTAGGTAATATAGTCCTGAAAATTCTCACCTGTCTAGATGTAATAACTTTCTGACTAAAAAAATTACATAGAGAAAAGCCTGTATGTTTCTTTTTTAAGAGCTGTTGTTTTTTTCTATCATTCATTGTTCATAAAATGGTTATGAATTTCTTATCATTTTCGCCTTTTTGTGTTTATGTTAATTTCAGCGTAAGAGTGTCTAATGAGCTTGGATCATCACATCCAAGAGCTGCAAAATACTCTGTGATCGTCACGGTATTTGAGTCACTCTTGATAGGGATCATGGCAGCAATTATCATCTTGTTAACTAGAAACTATTTCTCCATTCTCTTCACCGACAGCAAAGAAATGCAAGAGGCTGTGGCCCATTTAGCATATCTTCTTGGTATAACCATGTTGCTAAACAGTGTCCAACCAGTTATATCAGGTAACAACACATAACACACATCAACAAACCCAAAATATATCCAGATCCAAATATCACTAAAAAAAAGGGACATTTGTGACATAACATGCCATTAACATTTCAGGAGTTGCTGTGGGGGTAGGTTGGCAAGCTTTGGTGGCTTATATAAATTTGTTCTGTTATTATGTTGTTGGGCTCCCTCTTGGGTTTCTTCTTGGTTACAAGACCAGCTTAGGAGTTGAGGTAACAAATTATCAGCATTTTCACTGCCTTTTGTCACATCTGCAAGTTGAAGTACCTAAATTTTGTTTGTTTATATATTCATTTTATTTATTTTGGGTTACAGGGAATTTGGATTGGGATGATTTGTGGGACATTTTTGCAGACACTGATTTTGTTATATTGTGTTTATATAACAAATTGGAACAAGGAGGTTGAACAAGCATCTGAAAGGATGCGAAAATGGGGGGCCTGGCCGTGACAGTTCTTCTGAAATTGCAATGTAGAAATTGTCCTGATCAGATGCCTAGTTAGGCACAATTGTTGTACCATTTTTGTTTCACATACTCTTGATTTTAGAATTTATGCCAAAAGAACAAATATAAGTATAGGCAGCAATTAATTTTTTAATTTCTTGTTCAATTTCATGTAGAATAGAATTTCAACACACTTATTATGTATAGATATAAAAGAAGATGTGGCACAAAAACTATTTTATATACTAATTGAGATGTATAATTGTAAAAATTGAAGAGACTAGAGGGACTCTCAATGATATGAGGGGTTGTATATTTTTATGGTAGTTCCGTTGTAACTTATAGATGTGATTACTTATTCTTTCTATTTAATTCTAATATGTAATTGTCGACTTTTTTTTCTTAATTATAATTTACCATTCCGTTTGTATTATCTAAATAAAGTGATGATAGGGCAATTCACAACAGCAAAATCAACATCTTTAAGAGAAATAAGTGCTTCCAAAAGTTATGAAAATTGTTGACCATATGACTTATATTTATATATATGTAACATGTATATATGAGATTAAATTGGAATGGCATGTTTTTATAAGTATAATTTTGGGATAACAGTTTGACATAAATAATTGTTGTAATTTTATTGAAAGTTTAAAAGAATTTTTTTCAATCGTTCAAGAGTAGATATAGACATACTATGAAAACACTATAATTGTCAATATTCATCTTTCTTCATATCTCTATCTTAATTTTATAATAGAAATAAATTCAATATTGTACTGTATAAATCTGCAAATCCAAACGATTCCATTCCGTTATATATATATATATATATATATGTATATATGTAGATAGATTGAGTGAGAGAGAGAGAGATGGTGTCAAAATAACTGATATGTATACTTTCAACTCCTATTATCATTTATAGATAGCAATAAATATTGATAAAAATTTGACTGTTTCACTATAAATCTCATGCAACAGAAACGTTTAATTACAAAAAGATTCAAATTTCTTCAAACTTTGATTAAATCTAAAATCTTTAAATTCAAAGATCATAAAGTTCAAAGGGGTTCATTTAAAAGAGTGCTCAAATAGCAAACCATAAAAAAACTAGATGCACTCGTCGGAGGGGAAAACATTGTCACCATCTAAGCATACAAAGGACACCCCACCGTTGATCCACGACGCCTCCGTCTGGGAGACAGCCAATTTATACCATGCTCCAACGACCTTAATCGAGTCAAACGAAGGAGATTATCCTCCTGCACATAATTTCCAGGATGCAAAATACATATTCTTGGTCGAGTCAACCAAGTTATGGGCCATTGCAGGTCCTATTGCTTTCAACATTCTGTGCAATTATGGAATTCATTCTTTTACCAATATCTTTGCTGGTCACATTGGGGAGATTGAGCTCTCTGCTGTTGCTATTTCACTCTCTGTCATTGCAAATTTCTCTTATGGATTTATGGTTAGCTCTATCTTCAATAATTTTCTTCCAATTTAATCCTTGTGAATATTCATTTAATACATTTTTTTTTTAAATTTCCAGTTTTACTTTCTCATGAACTAGCAAGTTATCAAACATATTGTAATGTGTCAACTTTAAGTTTTAAATATTATAATTGGATAATTTTCTATCAGTTTAAGCTTTTAAATATGATAATAATTAATATGATATCAATCTTTTTTATATATATCACACCATTATCGTGACGTATTTAGTTTCTATATATATGGTATATGATTCTAATTGCCTTGTGTAGAATATTCACTTGCTTATTTTATTTTCCTCTTTGTCTTATGAATAAGTTTCATATTGTACATTATAAAGATACATTAAAATACACAATTTTATTATCTTGGCATCAAAACTTGAGAGTTCCTAATTCAAATACTCTCTTCTTCTTTATTTAAATTCTTATTACACATGTTATAACGGTAATAGATGTTTAACAAATGTCCGATGTCTGTCATCTATCTACGTTACACGTGAGAAGACGTGTCACATTTCAATCTTGAAACTTAAATATTATAATTATTATAATTAAATTTTGTCCTATTAACTTAAGTTTTTGGTTCATGGTAACTAACATATATTATAAACATAAGTGAAGAAAAAATTAGTTTTCTCTTTCAAAAACACATTTTTGGCTCGGATTTTTGTTTCATAACAAACTTTGATTTAAAATTTATGAATGGTGATCATGCATGCAAATACTGTTCATGAATGACTAGCATTGTTATAAGTAACATAATACTCTTTAGATATTACATGCCTAGAAACAAGCCATTGACATATTCTTGAAACATAAATTTTAGCTTGGAATGGCAAGTGCACTTGAAACGCTGTGTGGACAGGCAGTTGGAGCAGGACAATTGGAATTAATTGGTGTATACATGCAACGTTCATGTATCATCCTTTTCGTCAATTGTTTCTTTCTATTGCCACTCTACATCTATGCCACTCCAGTACTCAAACTCCTCGGACAACGGCACGACATTGCAGAAATGGCCGGGACATTCTCGATCCAAGTCATTCCTCATTTGTTGTCACTGACCATCAATTTCCCAACCCAGAAATTCTTGCTGGCCCAGAGCAAAGTTTCGGTTCTAGCAGGGATTGGTTTTGCAGCTCTTAGCTTGCACGTGGGGATACTTTATTTTTTCGTAACTGTTTTTGGTTGGGGCACTACTGGGGTGGCTTGTGCCTATAATGTTTCGTCTTGGTTGATTGCTATAGTTCAGGTTGTTTATGTGGTGGGTTGGTGCAATGATGCGTGGAGAGGACTGTCTTGGTTGGCTTTTAAGGATATTTGGGGCTTCGCTAGATTGTCTATTGCTTCAGCTGTGATGATGTGCTTGGAGGTTTGGTATTTTAATGCCATTGTTGTTCTCACTGGACACCTTGGTGATCCTGTTATCTCGGTTGGATCTCTTTCTATTTGGTAAATATATATATATATATATATATGATCATATATAATATTTAATTTAATGAATTCCTTTTACAATATTAACAGTTTCTTGATCAGTCCATGTTTAATTTTCCTTTTTCAGTATGAACATCAGTGGTTGGGAAAGCATGTTCTTTGTTGGAATCAATGCAGCTATAAGGTAATGTTTTAACTCTCCTAGAAATTCTCGCAGATGGAAGGTGATCTGTTTGTTTCTTTTAAACTTAATACGATAGTGAATGGTCATGAAACGAGTTATGTTGTTTAATCATTTGTAACAGAAACTGTGAGTGGTTATGAAACAAGTTATCATAATGGTACCATAAATATTACTCATAATAAAAAATGCGGATGTCTGTCCTTACCATGGAAAGAATCTCCTATTCATATTGTTCATGGAATGATTCTGATCATAGTGGTCTTTTCATGTTTTTGGTTCAGCGTAAGAGTGTCAAATGAGCTTGGATCAGCACATCCTAGAGCTGCAAAATACTCAGTAATAGTCACGGTGATTGAGTCTATTTCTATAGGGACATTGGCAGCAATTATTATAATGGCAACCAGAAACCATTTCTCCTTAATCTTCACCAGCAGTAAAGAAATGCAAGAGGCTGTGGCTCACTTAGCATACCTTCTTAGTACAACCATGGCAGTAAACAGTATCCAACCTGTTCTATCAGGTAACAAGCAACACACATCCATAACAAAACAAATATATCAAATCCAAATAAAGAAGTACATGAACAATTAAATCATGAAATTATATAATCAGGTCATTATATATATATTGTCATCGCAGGAGTTGCTCTTGGAGGAGGTTGGCAAGCTCTAGTGGCTTATATAAACTTGTTTTGTTACTACATCATGGGGCTCCCTCTTGGGTTTCTTCTTGGTTACAAAACCATATTAGGAGTTGAGGTCATAAATTATTTTATTCAAATTTTTTACCGGATTAATTTAATTTAACACAATTCTTAAGTGACTTTATTCTTTTTTTTTTTTTTTTCTTATGGTTACAGGGAATTTGGATTGGGATGGTGTGTGGGACACTTTTGCAAACATTGATCTTGTTGTTTATTGTTTATAAAACAAACTGGAACGAGGAGGTTGAACAAGTATCTCAAAGGATACAAAAATGGGGTGCTATCCATGACAAAATTTCTGAAATTGGAATGTAGACTCGACCTAATCGGATACCCCATTTAGATATGTCGATTTTTAAACAAATATATGTGGATTCTGTATCGATAAAAGAAGATATGGAAAAGATTCGAATATTAAAGGAGATGTTTAAATGATAAATAAATAGACTAGAGAGAACTTTTAATGAAGCTAAGAATTATGATTTGTGTGATAATGTTGTTATTAATTCAATTTTTTTGTAATTTCATAGATGGTATATTCTTTTTATTATTTTTTTTAAACAATAGAAACAGTTTATTTAATTTTTTTTATTCGAAACAAAATGTTTATTTAATTTGAATGTGCGACTTTGGATTTGCTTAGATAAGGTAGAAGATTGCAGAAGCAAAAACCAACTGTCAACGGGAGGAAATGCTTTGAAACATAAATTGTACACATATGTTGTATCATTAATGTGTTTTTTAAGAGTTACGTTATTAATGCGATTGATTGATATTAATATTACAACGAGTTATACAACACCTATTAAGTTATGTTTTTAATGACTCTGAAACAGATTTACCTTTCTATTATTTGACGGTTGATCATAATTTTTTATTAAATAATCAAAAAATTCCTTTAATATTTAAAGTAATTAAAATATTAAAAAAAAAATCTAAAAAAAAAAATTCTTCATCTCAAATATGGAGACCATCCCAGATGGTCTCCAATTATGGACCATCCCAGATGGTCTCTATTGAAGATCATCTGAGTCTCTAATGGTGGAGACTTAGGTGGTCTGCACTACTGGAGACCATTTGGGTCTCCAACCAAAATAGGGATCCAATAGTTTTTATCTTTTATTTTTATCAATGGATTTTTTTAGTTTGGGATGGATTTTTTTTGTGATGTTGTGATATATTGATTTTTTGATGGAGATGGATTTTTTTTGTGATGATGGATGATAAAGGAAGAAGATGAAAAGAAAGAAGACAGACGATGTTGAAGATGAATTGGGAAGAGATCAAATCTAGGTTGGGTCGCTACATTTTTTTATTATTTTTTTCAATTGTTTTGGTTTTTTAATTCTTTTGGGCCTCGTTTGGTATGCGGGATAGGATTGGATAATTTATGTAGGATAGGATAGGATAGGATTGGATAGGATGAAATGGGATTGGATTAGATGTTATCTCATGTTTGGTAAAAACAGGATAGGATTAAAAATAGTGGGTATAAACTTGGATTTTTAAGAAATTTCTCAGGGTCTTTTTAGAAATTTTGCAAAACATTTATTGATTTAAGCCATTTTCTACCATTTCCGGCCGCTTCTCAGGGCCACAAAATCGCAGCACCGTCGACCACCATCTCTCTCCTTCCTCTGTCCTCCGCATCGAGCCCCCCCATTCTCATTCCGGCGTCGCCGATTAGCCCACCGCCGGTCCGGTTCTTCTCCTTTTCGTTTCCTTTCCTTCTTCTTTCCCACTGAGGTTCACTCCGTCTTCCTCCCCGGTTGTCACTCAGTCTTCTTTCCCGTTCATCGCTGGGTTTTCCTTGCTGTTCGTCGTTGGGTTTTCTTGCCGGTCGTCGCTCAGTCTTCCTCACCGGTCGTAATTCACCACTGGGTTTTCCTTGCCGTCCGTCGCTGGGTTTTCCTCGCCGGTCGCAGTTCGCCGCTCGTGGTCTTCCTCGCCATTCGCTGTTCGACGCTCGTGGTCTTCCTCCCCGTTCGCCGTTCGCCGGTCGTCGGTCGCAGGTGAATGCAGTGGGATTATTTTAACCCATGTGTTTCAATGGGATTGATTTATCCCAAACTAATGGGTTAAAAATGAGATGGGATAATTTAGTGAAGAGTCTTTGGAGTCACCAAACGTGGGTTTGGATAAAAATCAATCCAAACCCAATCCAATCCCAGCAAACAAACGAGGCCTTGATCTCCTGGTACGGTGGCGATGCATTTATTTTTATTTTTTTAGAAAGTTTCAAAATTATTTTTTTAAAGAAATAAAAAATGTTTTAATATCTTATTATTATTTTTTTCTTATTCATGAACAAACTAATCAAATATGTTCTAGTATATTATGTTGAGAGTATTTTAGTCATTCAACAAAATAATCTTGGTAAACTATCCGATTTGATGGTGGGTGGGGGTTTGGTGTAGTTAAAGGGTAAATATGTTTCTGCATTTTTAAAAGTATATATCATAGGATGGTGTGCAATTCCTTATTAATATTATTTTTAGAAGGTATAGCAAAATATATATACTCCTTCTAAAAGCAAAAATGAAAAGTTAGAGATCTAATGTTCTTTTTGAATTGAAATTAAATTTAAAATTTCACTTAATTTGTCAAGCTTAACCATTATTTATGTAATTTAAATATCTACTTTCATAAGTAATGCTTTTTGTTTAACATGTATAAGTAGAATATATTTATTTTCATAAAAAGATAATAGTTTGTAATTTATGTATAATGAAACTCGAATTGTAAATGGTCAATGGCACCGTTGATTAGCTCACTATACCTATATATCTTGAAGGCACGATTTCTACACCCCATGAAGGTATTCTCTCACCATCAAAAAATTTATAGATTGTTCCACCCCTTCCCCCTCTCTTCAATTTATGTGTGAATTGGTCTCTCGCATATGAAAGCTACTCCCCGGACTACACCGTAAAGTCTAATTTCGTTTGATCTTGACTAATTTTTAGACTTATCCCAATCATAACAATAATAATAATAAAATAAAATAAATTAAAAAAAAAAATCAAAGAACTCAAACTTTATCAATAAATTGAATGGAAAGATGTATGATCATTTTAATTTAATTAGAAGTAATGCCCATGTGAAGAGGTCTTGTTTCATAGTTGGGTCTTAACTTTGTTGGTTAAAGGCTTAGCTCCTATATGTGTGTTATCTCTTCACCTATGTGTGAGATGGTTTTTCTTATATGAAAGTTGTTTTCAGAGCAATATCAAAGAATTAAATAATGTTTCGTCCCGATTGATTTATGAGTTTATACCAATTATAATAATAATAATAATAATAATAAAAGGTCTTGTTCCCAAAATAGGTTGCCTAATTGTTTTATCAAGTGGAATCGTACGTACATCGAAATTAAAAGGTTAAAAATAAAAATTCCGGCCATGCGAGGACAAGTGACAACACAGGGCCGCCAAGACTTTTATTTGTTTATTTATTTATTTTGAGAGAGCCAAAGACTTTTGTTTTTGAATGTGACTTCCCCTACTTTATAATATTTTCATATAATCCCAAATGATCTTATTTGTAATTACAAAGCGAGCCCTTCCGAGAAAATTACTAAGCGAGCCCTTTTCAAATTGAATTAGCAATCGAGCCCCGAAGTATATTTTCGACTCCAATTCTAATTTCTAAGTTTGTTATATTTACAATCCTACCCCAAAAAGGTGCAATTTTTTTTTCTCTATTAATCACCGTTCAACTTGATCAATAATGATTTTCCGTCATTGTCATAGCCGACGAAATTCTAACCACGTTCGCCCCATCTCACCTTGTCTTTTATTCTTTATTAATGAAAATTATTTTCGTGAATAATTTATTTATTTTATTAATGAAAAAATTATTATTATTATAATTATTACTATTAAAATAACACTGAATAAAACATCTATGACGAGACTCAAACATCTACCATCTTGATAGATGATGTGGTAAACAAGCATATGACCTAGGAGGGAACGTTCAAATTATTATAAAGTTAATTATATATACACACACACACATACTTTTTTTTTGGGAAAAAAGTTGAGGTAATTCAATGATTAATCTCATATGTCCTCATAATTAAAGTTGTAGTTTAAATTGTACCCCCTGCCTCCAAATCCTAAATTTGTATTAATATATATATATATATATATATATATACATTCGATCTCTTAAATCATCTTCCCAATAAAATATCAAGGCCTCTACAATTAAATTAAGTTTAAGGTCATAAGTAGTTTGTCTGGACTATAAACTTTTGCACATACGAAGGTTTCAGGTTTAAACTCATATCAAAATATGGAAGGTGACTAGTTGAGTGTTGGATCATATAAGGTCATGTCAAACAATGTAAAATTAAAACACGATTTTTTAACATATTATTAGTATTATATATAATTTGAATCTATAATCATATCAATGAGCATATGTGTAAAGGTGAAATTGGCAATAAAGGTAACAGAGAGTCCACATAAAAATTCAGTCCATTGTAGCCCAAATCTCAGTCCAAAACAAAGAAGTGACCCAAGTAGAAAAAAGCTTAAGTGACAAGCCCCCACTCCAATGCAAAATGGCAACCGTATCACACAAGTGGAAGCTGAGCTTAAGGGAGGGGTGGATTCTAAAACCGATGAGCTCTCAACCCACTAAAGGAACAAAGCTTAAGCCTATAAAAGGCAGCCTCCATTCCATTTCAAAGGGGGGGAAACCTCCCCTAAGATTTAGCGAAATTGCACAAAAATGATAATGTTTGGATAACTTATACTAACCTCTCCTAAAGTTTTAAAAACTTAGCACAAACCTAATTTCTTGTTAGTTAATCATTAGTCAATCTCCATCAAGTCAAAACTGTTAAGGGTAAAATGGTCAATACACACTTTATAAATATTTTAAATTAATATATATTAATTTAATTAATAAATAAACAAAAAATATATATTTTTACTTAATAAAATAATAATATAATATTTATACCCTTAAAAAAAAACATTCATCTTCTACCTCTTCATCATCATCTTCCTCTTCTTCATTTCGTCAATTTGATCATCCATCTCTTATTTACATCAAAATCATCATCTCCATTATTTTCATCAAACAAACATCACCAAAATCATTCATCATTATCAAACCAAATATCACTCAAATAAAAAAACTTAAAGTTCATGAAATTAAAAAAAAAAAAAATCACCATTTGGAGACCAGATATGGTATTTATCACTAGAGACAAAATCTGGTCTTCGGCGAGGGAGACTAGTGATCTCCGACGATGAACACTACTGGTCTCTAGGTGCGTCTCCAACGATGGCTGGAGATTCCAACGATGGAGATGGTCTTGATCGCTAGAGATGCGCTTGGAAATCAGTGATCTCCAGGCAATGGAGACCAAGGGTCTCCTGGTCTCCATTGCCTAGAGACCAGTGGTCTCCAGGAGCGTCTCCAGCTGTAGAGACGGTTTCCATCATTGGAGAGACCTTTTGGTCTCCATGGGAGACCAAGATCTAGTGTCCCATGGAGACTAGGTTTTTTTATTTTTATATTTTTTTAATTATTTAATTAAATTAAAAATATATAATATTAAATTTAAATTTACAAAAAATAAAAAAATTGACTTGAGGGGTGTTTTTGTCTTTTTGTATATTTGACCGTTGATCGTGGGAATTTAACCGTAATTGATTAACGGTAAAGGAGATTTGTGTTGAGTTTTTGGAACCTCATTGGAGGTTAGTATAGGTTGCCGAAACATCATCATTTTTGTACAATTTCGCCAAACCTCAAACGGGTTTGTGCAATTTGCCCTTTTTTTTGGATACCAAAACTCAGCCAAATACTTCCAGAAATGTCATTTTTAAAGAGAACCAATTATTCAGCATCCCTTTTTTCATTTTTATTCTTAAGTGCTATTCTCTTTAGTCTCATTGCTTCAATCACTTAACTTTTTAACAGATTGTTAGTGTCTGAAAAAAACTAATAGTAGGATTAGAGGACTATTTCAATAATTGTAGAGTTCACCCACTACAGTACAAATGACATACAATAAGTTAATCTCATCTCAATATATTAATGCATCGTCTTTCATATTTTTAGAAAATATAAGTATGTTTTCCTTTATTAAAGTTTCTTTTTTTTTTTTTGGATCGATAAGACGCTTATTTTTTTTTTCATTTTTTTGAGAGAACATCTTGAATTATGATTTTTATATAGTAGAGGGTGATTTCTACGGTTGCTAAAGTAGTTTGGTGGCTGTACTGTCAATTTAATTGAGCTACTAACAATCTACAAGAAAGCTAAGAACTAGTGAGGTAGAGCGCTTGGAAACTAGGATAGTATCGGCCAAATACATTCCGACATTTAAGTCAACAAGCAACTCTAGAAATAGATAGAAAATAAATAAGAAAATGGTAAGATACTTCTTGGCTAGTTGGTGGGAATGGAAGAGTATAAATTGGTAGAATGCTTTTGAGAATGTAAAACCTTGACGAGACAATGATTTGATTAAATGCTTCGAACTGAATGAATGTATTAAAACGTTAGCGATAGAAGAACCAGAGAGCCTCCAAATGGGAGTGGTGGCTACCTTTTATACGCATGAGCTCCTACCCTTTAGTGGGTGGAGCGCTCACATCCCCTGATCTCAGGCCTTACTTGACTTGGTCACACTTGACTTCTTCTTTGGAAGAATGGGCCGTCACTTGTGGGCTTGTTCTACAGTTAACCTTATTGGTTTTGGGCTGCTTCATACCACTAAGCTTTTCCATTTAGTGAGCTCAGATTTTTGTCATTACATATATTAAACATGCCATGAGTTAGAAATAGTTTTCAATAAATATGAAATGCTGCATTCAAACTAGAATTTATCGGAGTTTAATGGATTTTTGTTATAAATTTAGGAGGGGGAAAAGTTATTTGCAATAATTTGAATTACTACAAAATTGAGATTTGGTGGAATAAATTACTTGCATTTAGGTTAATAATAATGATTATCTCTTAAGAAGTATCCTCAATTTTTAAGATCAAGATGAAGTTTGTGAATTATGATTTTGTAAAAATAGCTGAATCTGATAGTTATGACTGAGAAGTTGATACAAAGTCACTTGTTTATACAGTCTATTTGAATTACTCCTTGGATAGTTGGAGGTGTACATGACTTGAAATCCAATTTGGATATATTATTGGTTTGAGTTTTACTTGGACTTTTTCAAAGCGAATAACACCTCAGCATAAAATAACATCAGATTTGTTATTTTATTCTATACAACCAATTTTATTTTTTTTAATAAAAAAAAAACTCAAATACTTTTAAAAAATAATCCAAGTAAAACTTGGACAGAGTGCTAGATCCAAATTCCTCAAAATCACAATCTTATATTTCTTGTTGTCATGGATGAGAAACTTAAAACTAAAATCATCTCAACTTCCATCAAAATTTTGTTATTCTTATAAAGGATTGGACTATATTGATTTACATTTTGACTTGCTATTCTTCATCCTTTTGCTTGTGTTTTGTTCAAATTAAAATAATTTTAAACTAAATCAAGTAAAACTCAAACAAGTACGAAATCTAAACTTGAAATCACAATCTTGATTTTGTTATAAAAATCACTTTCAAATCCATTCAAATCTATCACTTAAATAAAATATGTGAGGTCAACAACTTTTTAAATATATTTTGATTACATCTAATTTCATACAAATTTGAATTGATTACATTTAAATTTTAATAAGTTTATACAAATCTGCATTGAATACACTCAAATTCTAATTAAATCCATTTAAATCTCGATTGAATACACCTAAAAAAATTAATGATATTCATTTAAATCTCGATTAAATACACCAAAACTTTAAATGTTTTAAATTTTAATGAATTATTGAATACACCCTTATTATTCTAGATGCGAGAGGTTTACGACTAAAATCATTTCAACTAGTTTAATATTCTTTCAAAGGATTAGACTATATTGATTTAAAATTCTGACTTAAATTAATGAAATTTGTGTTTTATTCAAACTTTAATACTCTTAAAAAACAATCAAGTCAGAGTCAAATAAGTGTTAGATAAAAAATCCTTAAAATCACAATCTTATTGTTATAAGGTGTGAAAGGTTTACTATTAAAAGTCATTTCAGCTTCCATAGAATTTTTGATATTCTTATAAGTGATCAAATTATACCGATTTAAAATTTTGATTTGGATTTAAATTTGTGATTTTAATGTTCATTTATTCATCTTTCTTGCAATCCAAATGTGAAGAAAAGTAAACAAACTCAAAATAGAAGACGAGATAACATTCCTCGAAAATTATGAGGAAAGGATGAATGGTGATTTAAATCAAAATTGTTAGTTGATATAATCTTAGTAGATCTGATAAAATTATAATCAAACCTATAAAAAAAAAAAAAAAATCTCATAAACCCTAAAAAAAATCATCTTAAAAAAAAAACAAAATCACTAAGAACTATTATTATTTTTACTCAAAAAATAAGAAAAACCTTCAAATCTAATTATATAAATTGAAGACATCAAGAAAAGTATAATTTGGATCTCAAAGTGGGTAATTTGTTTTCAAAAAGACATCAATTTTTTTTTTTAATTTCCAAAACTATCCCTATCCTAATCAAACCCACCCCCAAACCAAACCCAACCCAAACCCACAAGTCAAAAATTAACCATGGTTAGCAAATCACTATAAATAAAGAAGTGGAGTACTCATTGAAAACCCTATATTCTACTTTCTCCCAAAAGAAAGAAAGAAAAAAAAAAGAAAACCCAAACTTAGGTTTTATTTATTCTAGTGTTTTATTGTTTTACAAAACAAAAGGCCACAGGTGACTTACAAAATACAACTTGGCAAAGAAAAAGAAAAAAGCCAAAGTCCAAGGAGGTCGCTGCGAAGGTCTCATTCATCAAAGCAGCCCCCACTCTCTCCAATTCCAAATTTTCTACCCACAAAAATACTGGTACGTCTTTTTTATTTTTGGTTTTTCACTTCAGAACCTAAAAAGCAATTATTAAAGTCCATGGATATTTGAAGGAATAGTAGTGTCTGTATCTGTTCAAAAAACTTGAAATATAGCCCTTCCTTTCCCTCTCTCGAACAATATATCTGCAATTAAGAGAGAGAGGCGTGTGAGTGAGCAAGAGCGCGGGACCTAAAAACAAACATAAAAAACTTTAATGGGTTCTTCAAAACCCTAGGTCAATCTTTTCCCGCCAAAACCCACATGTGTTTTGGACGACCCAGATGATTAAACGGTACTAATACGTAATTTGAATCTCTGTATAATCATGTAAACACTTATATTTTATACTTTTCTTTTGAAAAAAAGGGATTTTAGGAATTTTTTTCTTTGGTGTTTTATTTGGTCGAGTCGAATCAACGATTACGAACCACGAGTAATTTTTTTGTTTTAGGGTTTTGAAACTCGAATCGAAATCCATGGCAGGGTGGTCGATACTGGCTGATGGGTCGGTGGTAGATTGCGTCAAAAGGGTCTCTGTCGACGACTGGACCGATCTTGAACCGCCTCCCAAAGATTTTGAACCCGAATCCGAAGTGTTTCGATGTTGGTTTCATCAATTTCATCGACTTTTCTTGAAAGAGATCTGCGCGCTAGAAAACTTTTGCGCCTACCCTCCGATGCTTGGAGATGGGAGAACTGTTGATTTGTTTAGACTTTTCTTGGTTGTGAGGGAAAAGGGTGGATACAAAACGGTTTCCAAGTGTGGTTTGTGGGATTTGGTGGCTAAAGAGTCGGGGTTGGCGTCCTGTCTCTCGTCGTCTGTTAAATTAGTTTATTTTAAGTATTTGGATGTTTTGGAGAGATGGTTAGAGAGAGTTGTTGATGATAGGAAGAATACGAAGAGTAAATCAAGTGATAGTGGCTCGAGTTTGAGTGAGTATTTGATGGAGTTAGGAGCAGAATTCGAAGGGGTTTTATCAAATTCTAAGAGAAATGATAAGAAGTACCTGCATTTGGAAGAATCGAATTGTCAGTTAAATTCTCAGGCTGGTTTGGATATGTGTGGAAATGACGTTGTTATGGTGGTCGAATCTGATGAAGGAGAGAAGTGTGTTGACGATGAGGAATCTATGCAGATTGATTCGAGAAACAGTCGTATGGACTATTTAGATGTAGGGAACTTGTGTAGCAAAGTTGATATAAAGAGTTTGGTTGTGGAGTTAGACGGAGACAAGTATTGTTTTGATGATGTGACAAAAGGTGTAGTGAATTCATCAGATTCGGGGAAAGTGTGTGATGAAAATAAGGTGAAGAGTGTGGCGGTTGTGGACTCTGATGAAAGGAAGAAATGTACTGACAGCGATAAAGAGTCTGTTGTGGTATCAGAGTCTGATGTGGAAAAGATAGAGAGTTCGAGTCGTAAGAGGAAGCATGATTCTATGCGGAAAATGTTGAGTTGGGTTACTGGAATTGCTAAGGATCCGTGTGATTCTTCGGTCATTTCACTACCAGAAAAGTCGAAATGGAAATCCTATGGGAATGATGAGTTTTGGAAGCAGGTTTTATCTTACCGAGAGGCTGTGTTTTTGAAACGACATGTTGATCCAGATGCTGAACAATCGAGTTGGCAGGTATTTATCTGTGAAAATGTTCAGCCTAGAATTAATTTTGAACTGTTTTTGTCTTCTGAGAGTTTTATATACAATGGTGATAGGATGTGCCTTCATAAATTTCTTGTGTTTATTTTAATTTCTCACATGTATATGCATTTCGACATTTTGCATTTCTTTTATTACTTTCGCTGCTGGAATGCATTCACAATGAATGTGACTTTAAGTTAGGGCTCAAAGAAATAGAAATCTGAGTTATCTTGCTGTATACAGATTAAATAAAGCTTACCTACTGCAGAATTCTGCTACTGCAGTGGTCCTTTTGAACGAGATATATGGCCCAATCAGTCATGGTTATTTTGTTTGGTTTTGAAGCTTTTAAGTTAGTTTCATAATGTATATGGATGTATAGGGAGGGATCATGCTTCATCCGTTTTTATTTAGCACCACAAAATTATTGGCAGGTGATTCGTGAGATTTTGCTGACACCATCTTTATACGTCCTTCATTCAGTGTATTCATTACAAATGCTATTTAACAACAGCCTTGCACACAGTGAATGAGTTGATTGCCATGCATCATTCAAAATGCTTCATGTTTTTTTTGGTTTTATGCCTCCGAAAATGACCTGTCTGAAGCAAGATCATTTAGTGATATATGTAGTATTATCCTGTGGTAAAATTTAATTTGCTTATCTAGTTTGGTTACAGTTTTCTGGGATTCTCTAGTTTATTTTCTGTACTCTAGGTTGCTTTCCCTTTTAGCATATTTAATGGATTTAATTGACAAAAGTTATCTAGATTTTTCATATTTACTTTTGTGTTCTGCTTGAAGCATGTTTAGTTTCAATTGGTCTAGCATTTTTCTTGGTGAACCCATTTTTTCAATTGTTTAATTGTAGCTTCATATCTTGGGTGTTTTACTAATGCTATACCTTTTTAATTTTAATATTTTTCGTGGGGAGTGGGGAGTGCTGTGAATGAGGGAAGAGGGATGTTGAAGGTGGTGTTTCTATGAAATCTGTCATAACAGTTGTTTCTGGGTGCAGAATCTGATGTGTAGATGACATTAATTTGTAGTATGATATTGTTACCAGCTGTAAGGTTTTGGCCTAAATATATGGATGTTTTACCCAATTGTATGGCACTAATTCGGGCATTTTCGCAATATTCATCCTTATTGTTTCAATTGACTTTGTGAATAATATAATGTGGTTTAGATAATGTTTAAGCAATCATATTATACATATATATCTCCATTTGTTTGTGCTTTATGAGTCAAATGAGGTTTCACTTTCTAGATAAACCAGAAGATGCACCCATCAATGTATGAAGATCATATTGGATCCAGTTACAATCTCCGAGAGAGGTTAACCTGCAGCAAGAAGCTCTCTCCAGGAGATGCAACAACTCAGTCACGGGCTTATCCATGGTCTTTGTCCTTCAGTGCCCAAAATGACTCAGACAAGAGGGGGCTGAAAAATCACGAAGAAAACGAATTGCTTCGAAGCACTGATTCCACAACTACAGATTCAGTGTTCGACTATGAAGTTGAAAAGCAAGTTCCTATAGGGCCTGCTTTTCAAGCTGAAGTGCCAGAATGGACAGGCGTACCTTCTGAAAGTGACTGTAAGTGGTTGGGGATCCGGATTTGGCCACTGGAAAAAGTGGAGCACCGAATTTTAATTGAAAGGGATCGGATTGGAAAGGGAAGACAAGATTCATGTGGTTGCCCAGTCCGAGATTCTTTCGAATGTGTTAGATTTCACATTGCTGAGAAAAGGTACAAACTAAAGCTTGAATTGGGCTCAGCTTTCCACAATTGGAAGTTTGATAAGATGGGTGAAGAGGCAATTCTGTCTTGGACTGAGGAAGAACAGAAGCGTTTTGAGACTATAGTGAGGTTAAATTCTACATCTGTTGATGCATGTTTATGGGATGTGATATTTAAGTGTTTTCCAACCAAAAGCAGGGAAGAATTAGTGAGCTACTACTTCAATGTCTATCTTTTGCGGCGCAGAGCACACCAGAATAGATTCACTCCATATGATATTGACAGTGATGATGACGAAGAATTAGAATCTGGATTAGCAACTAAAGGTTTTATGCATGAGACAATGGAGTCAGCAAGCTCCATTTTTCATTCCCCGAACAAGAAGCATAAAAAATCCAGATAGAGTTTGGATACAGGTGAAAATGATTCATTTTGTTGGGATATGTAAATTGTTTCCATTTTGTGTTTTCAGCTGTCGGTTTTAGACTGATTGCCGTTTTGGTTTGTGCCCACTTTTGAGAATATTTTGAAATTTGGCAATCAGGTGATTGAACATTATCAATCAAGGGATATTTTTGAAGAGAGATAGTTCATGGTAAATACAGTGGTGGAAGCTTGTAACCCTAAAGCTCAATCCGCTCTCATGGTGATGAAGCGCTTTTTGGTCATAGGCTTTCAGTTTTGTGACTTCATGTCAATTTGTTAAATTTCCCAATCTGAAATCAAACATGTACGTGTACCTTCACTTTCATGCTCTTAGTTATTTTTTGCTTTCTAAAGGTCCTTGACAGGAGGGCTGTATTGAACAGATGTCTTGGAAAAATGTAATGAGAAGCTGATAGGTTAGAGGGAGATGGACAAAGACTGGTATTCCAGTGGTCCATCTGTAGTTTTTGATTGATCCATTGTACATGAACTTGATACCATGGAAGTTTTTGAAGATGCAAAAGAAAAATATTTGGACTTCTCTTGAATTTCTTTCAGCGTTTCTGTACGCAGTGCATACTCACACGCAGTCACATCATTTTATTGTGCGCAATTTTGGATACGTGGACAACCTGAAGCAAAAGAAATCAATTGCTTGTGGCTACTTGACATGTTTGACTTATTTGGATTGCACCATGATTTATGCATTTATGCTCCAGATTCTGAAAGATATTGTGGACGTTTTGTTTTTTTTTGTTTTTTTGGTTTTTATTGAGACTAATTCGAGGTACAATTGAAATTAATAATGATAAGCGTTGTGGCATAATCTTGAGATCAACTCTCAAGAACGGGAGGGATTAACCCAAAAAGAGTGGGGGAAGGGAGGAGTGGGATATGCGAGGCAGCTCACAAATAGCGGAGGAAAAATCGTCACAAATGTAACCATGAACATTCGAATCTTGCACTTACTATTAGAATCACACTCTATTTTGGGCATTTTTATCATGACGTTACTTGCTTTGTAATATGAGGAACAATAATACTACACCGACCCAAATTTGTTACTTAAAAAAATATAACAAATTGATTTATAATTATCATATTAAAATAATTAATATATAATTTAAATTAACTTATAATATTATTTAAATAAAAATTTGTGTAGTATAACATTATTTTTATTATTATAGTATACATCACCCTTGAAATTCTCTCGCATTTTTTTCAATGTTACTTTGCCCTAGTCTACCTTTTTGAAATTTGAGGAACAAAATCAAGACAAAGCAAGATTTGCTTGATCTGACATGGTGATTGGCTTAAATTTAGTCTATGTGTTTTATTGTTATCAAATGTGATATCATATCTTTCCGTAAAATCATTCTTTTTTATATCCATGGCCAATGGACTATTATCTTTTTGCTTAACAAAATTCTGAGAGCTTTGAAAGATTCTTGTGACTTGAGAGGCCATTATCACTTATTTGTCAATTTGTTGAGATTTTTTCTCTTTAACTATTAATTATAACTTTATGTTTATTTACTTTATTTTAACCTTTTTATAAAAATTAAAAGGAAAAAAAAAAGTAATTTATTTTAAAGTTGTGGATATCCAAGAAGGATTATACTTGGATTTTTTCCGTTGAAAATATTCTCCCTTTTTTAATTCTTATTCTTAATTAAAGATCTGGTCCAGTTATATTATGCTGCTACTTACTAGTTGTATAGTTGTTCTATTTAATAAAGTAGGTGGAGAAAGAGACTCGGCATCCTCTTCCATCCTCATCAATATAACAATTAACATGTATCTGTACTGAAAAACAGTAATGCTATTTTCATTTTCAGATAATTACTCTTATGACATTAAAAGCGTTTTTTATAAACTAATGCTAAATTTTTTAAAAATTTAATTAAAAATTTTATCCAAATGATATGCTAAGCTGATTTGTATTTATCATTTTAATTTTGAAATAATGTATTGATAATATGATAATTATATATAAATTTGTCACATAATTTGAATAATAAATTTGGATAAATTTTTAGATAATACAGTACTACTCTTTTTATATTCACTTAATAGTGCTTTCAAATGAATGTTTCTGTACCATTTAAAGACAATTTTGTTTTCAAAGCTTTCTCTGAATTGATACCATTAACCTTGTAATCAAAATTTACGGTGACTTAAGAATGTGGCATTTTTGCAAGATTTGGTTCGCCTATTAATAATTTCTTAAAAAATTCCAAGCAGCGTTTTTGTCATGTTTAAAGGAAAGACAATTTTGTTGGACTCTTTTACAGACTAATCTGAAATATTCTTTGATTTATCATGTTGATTTGTTTGTGTATTTCTTTTCTTTTTTTGGAGGCAATTTGTTTTTGTATTTCAATGGCCGAATCATAGACAGCTATTCAGTAACTATGTTTTCTTCTCTTATTATTTTATCAAGTCCATCTCATATATTGTGAATAGAAACAGAGAAATTTCGGTTGTTTGTGAATTCTCCACGGTTATAATTAATAGACTAGCATAGCTAAAATAATTAAAGGTGAATAACGGGTTACTACGTAGTTTGATATATTCTTATTATTATTAATTATTTTGGATAAAAAGATCTACTTTTACCCGATTCAATCCAACCTAAAAGTTTGATGGGTTATGTTACTTTCGATTTAATATTATGACTAAAGTTACAATGTTGTAACTAAAATTATGCTGTATCAATATAGTAGTAAAATTCAAGTAATTAAAGTATACAATTAGAACTATTCGCTACAGGTTTTCATAAAGAAAAAATTTCATAATCATCTTTACCCAAAATCACAACCGCCCATTGAAATTGATTGTTAGTTAACCATTGAAATTTCTAATAGAATGGCCAATTAGGCTATGACTCAGAAATGAATGATGATGTTGACCTTTTGTTTTTAGAAATGGCCAAATAAGAACCTCCACAAGCCATGCATTTTACATAACCAAATAAGTTTAGGTTCTACCATCACATTAATTTATATACCAACTACCATATTTGACAGTTGATTCTTATAAAATATAATACTTGATCTATCCATAGAATGTATTTAAAAAAAAAAAAAAGTTGTTACAAAAAGATGAGGAGGTATCTGCATGTGTCACCTGTCAAGGCGTGCAACTGATAAATAGTAAAATAAGAAGGGCCCTTGTTGAAATTATATGTTGCCTTTGTTACACAACACCAGTCTAGTTTCCCTGTTCCACTCATTCATGTCTGATCCATTTGTCTGTGCTTTTGTCATCACTTGCTCAAGCTAACTTTTATATACATATGAATGTTTTATCTAATTATATATAATTCTCCCAGACTGAAACCAAACAAGAAAAAAAGATCATGTCTTCTCCAAGCAAACGTCGAGAGATGGACTTGATGAAATTGTTAAGATTTTATTCAATTTTTTGTTGAATTCTTTCTTTTCCTTCTTTTGTTGATTTTAAACCTTTTTTTTTTTTCTTGTTTTTGTTTTCCGGGTGGTTTTTTCACTAGGATGATGAGTGATTGCAAGGTGGAGATGACCAATGATGGAATGCAAGAGTTCTGTGTACATTTTCATGGACCAAGTGACAGTAAGTCTCCAATACTAACATCTTTGTTCTATACTTTGTCCAATTTTAGTGAATTTTTTTAGCTTGTTATAGAAGTTGCTTTTCTGGGTCTAAATTTATTTAAGTATCCTTTCATGATTTAGCTGTGTTGACCTCATCTTGTTGTGAACTGGATAGTTGTACAAAAATTTCCCTTTGTTATAACCTTTGAAGGCTTTTTGGGAGCTGCTATTTGCTGTTTTCGATAAATTATGTGTTTTGTTACTACTTTTTGTACTCTCTCTTGTTCACAGTTTCCATTCCATCTAGTGTTATACCTGATAACTTCATTGATATATCATGAGAAATTGACAGGTCCATATCTTGGAGGTGTTTGGAGGATAAGAGTTAAGCTACCAGATGCCTATCCATATAAATCTCCATCTATAAGCTTTGTAAATAAGATATACCACCCAAACATTGATGAGATGTGAGTAATCATATATTTAGATTATTTATATTTTCCATACCTGTTGTTCATTACATTATATGCTTAGTATAGATTATATATTCAAGTTTGGGTAGCATGGTGTATGTTAATTTCAGGTCAGGCTCAGTTTGTTTAGATGTTATTAATCAGAATTGGAGCCCCATGTTTGGTAATAATATTCTTTATTTGAGATAAAATAAGAACCTTTTTATCACTAATTATTTTTAGAGCCACTAGTTTACATAATGATGTCTGTGTGTTTCAGACCTAGTAAATGTGTTTGAAGTGTTTCTGCCACAACTTCTTCTGTATCCTAACCCATCAGATCCATTAAACGGAGAAGCTGCAGCTCTGATGATGCGTGATAGAGCTATTTATGAACAAAGAGTTAAAGGTAGTGATCTTCTTCGTAAGCTCTTGTGTGTTCTGATTATGCATTCTCAGATTCACTTAATGTCAATAAGACTGCATCAAAATCACAACTTTTCTTTTCCAATATATACTGCTGAATGACTACTTTTTGTTTCTTATAAGGTTTTCGATATACATTTTGACTTCACTTGAAGTTCAATTTGTTGTATAATCATGTTCCTCAAGAGCATGAAAATTTGCTGCTTGTGCGGACTGAGTGTATGGTAGCATATAACAAGGTGCATGCAAAGGTTGGTTTGGTCTTGGATAAACGACTATAGCAAGACGGATCGAACGATTTCTTCTATACGTTGACACTTGTAGGAGCTTCATTGCTAAGGGAAATTGATTTCTTTCATTATACGAAGATATAGTTTATGCATACCTTCATTGGTCTATTGTATTTGGCTTTTGCTTTGTATTTGTTTGAATATAACCTTATGATTGTTTCTAGAGTACTGTGAGAAATATGCCCAGCTAGAACACATACAAGCTGCCCCGGAAGAAAATTCTAGCGATAAAGAATTGAGTGAAGATGAATACAATTCCACTGATGAAGCTGAAGCAGGGATGCAAACTGACCCATTGAGGTTCACCGCGCATGGTTGACAATTTATGTGTACATTCTGTAATAGCAAAGTTTATCATTGTAAATTCTTCGCTATGTAGAATCTTATTTTCAGCTTTAAGATGAGAGATACGTGGATTGTGCATGAATAAACATTGCAAGCTTTTATCTGTGCATTTATTATATACTACAGACCTTCGTTTCATTAAAGACGAGATGCACTTGAGCGAGTAGAGAACCAACAGTCAAGTACCAAGGATCTAATGATTAATGCCGCAACTTTCTTTTTTAATTGTTCAAGTTTCAAAGCAAACACATTCTAATACTAACAAGAAAAATGAATCCAGCCATTTCCACTGTAGTCGCAAGTGACAGCTAGTTGTGGTGGTGCTGCTCACAGCTTGGATGGATACCGACATAAGACCTACAAAACTATTGGTAAGTTAAAACTGGAAGACACTTACTCTATACAAAGATTTCAGGTATCGGGGGCAACTTAACACCTGCAAGGTGCAGATATGAGATACTGGATTCCAATAATGGAGGGGCAGGTATACCATGGAGAATCAAAGACCTACACTATATTAACAGTATGGACTAACTGCACTTGTACAGGCCTGCAACGGCACTTATACACTCAGCCCTGTCATTCAACAGCAACATATTCTCTCTTTTTCCAATTACAATGATATAATCCTAGTATCCTTTAAAGAGTCATAATTGGCTTGGCCTCCTTTTACCAGCATCCGTCCTCAACCTCTTCACGGGATTTGCCCAACCGACAGTCCCACCACCACCATTTGACGTTTGAACAGGCTGGTTGGCCCATGCTTGCTGATGGGTAGTCTGCTGAGTCTGTCTACTATCTTTCGGGATTGAACCAGGACCAGGACTTCTGATATTACGACCCAAGCTAGGAGGTGAGACAGGCCCAGCTGATCCAGTCCTTGGCTTCACCGCGGACTTTTCACGGTCTTTTCTCTTCTTCTTGCAGATAACCAGCTCCCCTGGATGTGGAGAATCGTCCTGTTGAGATTGCTCTCTGACGTTGCCACTTCCACTCCCAAGTCTTGATTCCTTCTGGGGCATGGGGACCCTGACCCTTGTGTCTTCGCCAGTAGAAATGGATCCTCGTTGTTGTGACTTCTGGGGAGGGTTAGGCCCAGGTTCCATCTCATTTATCATCTTGTGTCTCTTGCTCTGGCCAACAGCAGCCTGTCTGGGAGAAGGAACAGAGGTAGAGGTAGATACTGGCCCTGAGAATGAGAGTGCATTTCTGGCTTCTCGGAAATCTGTATCTGGAAATACAATCTTCAATAGATCAAAAAATAGATCATGTACTTTCCTCGCTTCAGCTCTAACCTGTACAAAATAAGAATATTCAGAGAAAAAATTAAGAGGCTAGAAATTCCTGTATCGAAACACAGGAAAATCAACTAGAGAGAATTATCATCTCCAGGACAAAGACATTTTTGTTAGATGACAAAAGGAAGAATCTTTAAGCATTAACAAGAAGACAATGACATGGTGTGCGACTCTGGATGCAATTCTGTGGACATCATCAACTTTGTGTGGAATTTAAATTGCCACAAACAGGAAGTACCGCAGCATTATGGAGTAAAAAGATGCAGAATTCAATACGAGCTACCATACCTCATGTTGGAAGCTATAATAATGCATTGCACCCTTTAACATATACTGCACATCAGACACCAGCTCCATCACTCCACTATATTCTAATCTGTCAACACGCTGATCAATCTTCCGTAAATCCAAAAGATTATTTCCGGCTCCACTATTGTAACCAGAATTTTCAATCCTCTTCCACAAATCTGTAAGCAGAGGTACAATATGATGTCCTTCCTTGTTAATTCTTTTTTGCAGCTTGCTAATAACATTCTTGCACTGTGGACAAAAGAATTTTCAGATCAATTCATAAAACATACCGCATAACCAGTACTATACAAGTATAGAAGAGAAGGGATGGATGGGGGAAAATTTAATGTCAAAAACCGAAAACTGAAAGGAAATCATTTTCTAATAGGCAAACAGATTATATACAATATCAAGGAATTTTAAAAAGGGTTTTTTTTTTTTTTTTATCAATGACTATTTTTTTAGGTCCAAGTTGAACATTAACTCTTTTCAAAATCTTGCAACAATAACTATTTTTGAATAAAAATACACTTGGTAAAAATAAGAAATCTCAAAAAAGGGTTACTTTTCAACTTAAGCCTCAAAAAGGGTCATGTTCATAATTTTCTCTTTTAAAAACTCATACAGTCCAGAAGTTGCCTACCAGCAAAACATCGATAAACACTTAACAGCCCATGCATGTATCACTTGCATGCAACAAGATGGCCATGACAATAGCAAATAAAGACATCCGTATCACTTCATGTTAGAAAATAACATCTCATTTCTATCTCTTTCCATTAACTTCGGATTGCGATATCAATGCACATGAAAGCTCGGCAGCAAAGTACATCACACATCATACAGCAATTCAATAGCAACAAAGTCAAAATAGATGCAAAATTCAAAAGCTCCATTAATGAAGATGCACAAAAATAGCCACAACTTCAAAAGAAGTCATATCCAGAGTGTAGATATATAGGAAAAACAAACTGAGAAAAAATAATAAAAACCAAGGCTCCCAGCAGCAAATTATAGACATTATTTATCACTTCAGAAACTAGAAAACAGCAAGAACACAGCACATACCCTTCTCTGAATAACATCAGACATCTTGACACCAAGATTTGAAGATCCACTGGCATTTGTAGCTTTACTATCCCAGCTTTCTCTTCCGTGCTCAGTAGCATCTTCTGCTGGACCAGAAATGGAATTCAATCGGCCAGATTTTGGTGAAGAACGCAACTTCGGCGCATTAGCTATTCTTTTTGATGGTAAGTTCCGCCTACTTTTGGAAGATGACTCACTCTGCTCATTTTTCAAAGAATTGGGCTCACCATGTGTTTTGAATTCAGCATCAGTCCTTAATTGTGCTTTATATTTATGGTCCATTTGGAATGGCAAGAGAGATGAATCAACACGTTGGAGAGAAGGCTCATTGGTGGATTTCTCCTCCAGCCTCTCTACTGTATGACGGGGCCGGACACGAATACTACGCTTTCGTTTGATCTTGGGTTGCAGAACCTGCTCATCTTCACCTTCATCCCGATCATGAATCCAACTTCCAGATTGCTGGTGGTCAATGTGAGAATCTCCAGATATTGCTATCTCCCCTTCCTCCAGTTCATCAGGCTGGATAAATAGAAGCATAGAAATGAACAACTTGTACATACAAACTAGTGCAATAGTAAAGCATTGATAGAGAAAGAACAATGCATACCATCCTCTTCGAAATAGAACCTGGCCTAGCTTCTAACGCAGATAGCGAACCAAATTTCTGAGAAGAAACAGGAGATACTGTCTGTGTCAATCTTCGGCTGTCAGAAGATGATCCTGAGGAACCAGCTTCCTCAAGTATATGGTTGTTTCTGGCATTATCTGAAGGCCGGGAATACTCATACCCTCCTTCACAAATTGGACCATCTTCTTCTGATTGGTCTTTGTTAATTGGTGCTGCCCCAGCAGCACCACTATCTTCATCATCTTCAAACTCCCCAATTTCTCCCTCTTCTTCATGAGCAGAATAACCATTCCTCTCATCAGAACTAGCTTCGGTGTATTCTCCATTTTCATCATCTATTTCCTTGTAATTAGGATACTTTTTACCCTTGGCCCCCCTTTTCCTTTCAGTTTCCGGTTCACTGGATTCCACACCAGCATTTCCATGAAACAAAATGTTCTTAGAAGGTTTTTTGGATAAATTAGCAATAGTAGCATTCACTTCTTTTGTGCTAGCTCGGAGCCACTTCGGTACCTGGTCATACCTTGTCATCTCCTCAATCCAATCCAGCTCTTCATCCATTTGATCAAACAACTCAACTTCATCTTCACTCCTAGCAATCATCCGATTTACCTCCTGCAACGAAGGAACATCATGAACAGTTTCTTGATACCTCTCCTCATCATGCAATAATGTCTCCAATGTCATGCGTCTCTCTTCATGGGTTGTCCTTTGGTCAAAACGCCCAGCATTAATGACTTCATCAGCCATGTCAATCTTATACTGCTGAATGTTATTTCTTATGAGACTCTCAATAGATCCCATATATCGATCCTTGCCTGCAAGGTCATCTTCCATATCCACCATACCTCCACTTTTCAATTCATCCTCTTTTTGATGACTAGAAATTTTGTCAACAACTGCTTCCATATATATGACCTTGACTTCCCTTTTCTGTCCAATGCGGTGGGCTCTAGCAACTGCTTGTTCCTCATTTTTAGGGTTTGGATCAGGATCATATATGACAACTGTGTCAGCAGACTGAAGATTAAGACCCCGTCCAGCTGCACGAATACTAAGCAAGAAGATAAAGCATTCTGAATCAGTGCTATTGAAGTCCACAATAGCCGATTCACGATCTTCTAAGCTAGTAGTTCCATCAATTCGCCTGTATAAAAGGTGCCGCCATTGTAAATATTCCTCCAAGATATCAAGAAGTTTTGTCATGGTACTAAAAAGAAGTACCCGATGCCCTGTTCGATGAAGTTTTATAAGAATCCTATCAAGGATCCACAATTTCCCACATGATCTTACAAGAAAATCTTTGGAGAAGTCATTAAAATATGGGTAATTAAGCAAAGGATGATTGCAAGCTTTCCGAAGCTCCATACATCTATTATTTAGAGTTTTATACACCTTGGCCTGATATATTGGATTTCTTTCAACCCTGCGCTGCTCATCTTCAGGATCAACTCGAAGAGTACCAGTCGATTTGATCCAATCATAAATAGCACTCTGAATAGCAGACATTTTACATCTTAAAACTATGGAGACCTGCAGAGCAGAAATGGTATGAGAAATCAAATATACAGAAAGGCATGGTCTAGATATTGCAATAACAGCTTACCTTTGGTGGAAGTGAACCTTCCACATCTTCTACCCGACGTCTAAGCATAAACGGCTCCAATATTTGATGAAGTCGGTGGATAATAATGACTTTCTTCTCGGTCTCAAGCCAATCATCCTCTGCATTATGAGAAGGAACTTCTTTCTGAAAGGGTTGTGAGAACCAATCATGAAATGCCTTCCGATTATCAAACACTTCAGGAAGGAGTAGATTTAGAAGTGACCAAAGTTCCTTCAAATCATTCTGCAAAATAAAATCACTTCATGCTCAATTCGTCTAACACAAGTATATAATCATATTTAGACTGCACTATTAGCTGTAATCACAAAATTCAGATTCAGGAATTTGAAGTAATGCACAAAAAATTACTTCCGCATAGTTACAATCCCGGTTCTGACATATCACTTCAAAACCATTTACGTCACGGTTATTTGATTATATAAAAGATCACAAGAGAACATAGCTACAGAACATCTAGGCAGCTACCACACTAAGAAAAATCATCACAAGATCTAGCATTCAAACCAAGCCTGCAGCTTAACATCATATCCTCCAGTGCACTTCATACAGAAATTTGATGCAACAAAAACCCAAAATGAATCCAAAAAATTTCAATCCTGATGGTGCCATAACACCGTCGGAAATCTCAAAACACATGAAATAGATTGCACGACTTTCAACTCTTCATCAATGATATTGGAAAACAATCCAAACATATCCCCTATCTGTTAACCATCCAGTTTAGAAAATGTCGTCTATGTTGATCTATCAGCAACTAACTCACCAATAATGCTAAACTCCACTAGTAAGCATCATGGACAATAAAATCGGCTCCATGTGACTAAAAGTATGAAGAAGGGTCACCAATTTTCAGCATAAAAAACAATAACAAAGTTGGAAAACAAAATACAACAGAAAAGCCACATCGTTCACTGGCGGGTGTACTCAAAAAGTCTCACACAAAACAGAGGCCAAAGCAAATGCCACGAACTAACGATGTCAAAACCTAGTAGCAAGACTACTAGTGGGGATGTCTTAAATATATATATATTTTCATTACTAGAGTAAAATGATTGAATGACATACTAGATAACCCAAAAGAGCAGAACATAATGATCAAAGTTCAAACCGCTTAATTTATGTGCTTATGGTTAAATTCATGAACTCAAATCAGCTAAAGCAATCAGTTCATGGATGAGTGGCATCTCTGCACCCATGCACATCAGTCAAAACATTTAAACAAACCCAGAGAGCAGCAATGTGAACCACAAAAAGATTGCAATTCACTAAACAATATGCACACACAACATTGCAAAAAACAGCCAACCACAGACCTGTAATGGTGTCCCTGTAAGAAGTAAGCGCCTCTGGCAGCGATATCTATCAAGATCACGAGCCAAAACTGATTCTCTGTCCTTCATGCGCTGTGCTTCATCAATTATTATATACTTCCAATCAATTTTTGAGAGTTTTGAGCGGTCATACATGATGAACTCATACGTCGTCACCAGGACGTTAAATTTCAAGGCACAGACCTCCTAGAAGAGATGATCATAGATAAATCTCTGATACTTGATAGAATCTTCAAATCAAGTAAATATGCAAACGTATGCAACCTACCTGTGAAAATAATTTTGATCTTTGATCTTTTCCACCAACATAAAAGATGCATGACACAGATGGCAACCAACTATGAAATTCACTCTGCCACATGAACTCCATTAGTGACTTTCAATAGTGCCAGACAAATCATCCTCAAGATTTGCAACAGAAAGAAACTAAGCCAGAAAAATCATCCTCACGATGCGCAACAGAAAGAAACTAACCTTCCAATTTACCAATACAGCATTGGGAACAATTATAAGATGAGGGCCATAATTCCCTTTGAATTCCATCAAATAAGCAATCAATGCCATTACCTGCACAGAAAAGAAAATAATTTGGGATGGCATAAGTGTTCCATTATGTTGTTCTATAGTAGTCATTATTTATTCTCCTTATGTTAAAAAAGTAGTTCATAATTTTATACTATTGCACTATCAGAACAAAAAAAGCTAAATCCCCACAAGATTGTCCCATATATGAACTAACAGCTGAATCCCTAAAATGACGAAAAATCTGAGAATTTTTTTTACTCTCTTCTCTAGTGAAATCAATGGTTTCATCCACTGATCCTAACAAAAGTCACCTGCACAGTCTTCCCAAGACCCATCTCATCAGCCAGTATTCCATTTAATTTGTTGTTATACAGAGAAAGCATCCACTGTAATCCAACCTGCAAGATAAGACACAATAACAAGTTAAACAACTAAACCACAATGATGGGTAGCGCAGCTGATGGCAAACAACTAAAGAATCAAAATCTTCAACGGCAACCTACAAGCTGATAGTCTCGTAAAGTTCCAGCTCGCAACATAGACGGTTGCCTGATGACCCTTTCATTCACAGCATGTGCAAGATTATAATACCTGTGAAAAACCATAAAACCAAACATAAGAAGCGACAATATAACAAAACATAAGCAGTGACAATATTATAACAAAATCTTAAAAATGAGACATTGATTTCATGCATAAAAGAACATTAAATTTAACTTTTTTAATAAAAGGGCATCAAGTTTAAAACATATCGGTAATATGATAAGTTAACAGACACTAAACTAGAAAATATGAAGAAAATTCAATTCCAATAGAAGACATTTTCAATCCATTGCTAGATCAAAATCTAAATTCTACAAAAAAAAATTAATTAATTAATTAAAATTAAAATTAAAATTAAAAAAAAGGCCAACAATGCTTTTGACACTCAACAGTCAGACAGCAGGTTTGCTAAATTTCAGTACACAAATGAATACATATAAAGCATATAGTCCACCCAAGTAACTTACTTGTTAACAGATGAACTATCCTGAGGTGCATTCATTTCCAAAAACCGATTTCTTATCATTACTTCCTCACCAGCACAAGTCGCTGCAGCCCTAACTTCTTCTTCTGAAAGACCCTTTTGTAAAGAAACATAACAAATGGGTTATTAACTTAAAAATACCAAAAGCAAAGAAAGTATGTATAAGAATAGACTAATTTTATAGAAATTCAAAGATCCATGGCAGGTGCATGGAAATTTGGAGGGAATCAAACTAAAAATTAACAACTGAAGAATGAGTAAGGAGAGAGAGATCAGAACAACGCATGCCTGCAATCGTGCAGCAGCTGCTGCAGCATTTGCTGCCTCCTCAACTTCCTGTTGATTCTTGGCAGCTGTTATTTTGTTCCCCAATTTAGAAAGATATTCTTCTGTCTGAGTTAAAAATGATGAGAGAACGGCGTATCTCTCAGAAGCATCACCAGAAATATTAGTCTGCTGCTCCAGCAGCATTTCCCTGTACCTTTCAACGTCATTATTCTTCAAGGCTTCCATTCGTTTGTTTCTATCATCATCCTTTCTCTTTGAGAACTCCCTCAACATTCTCTCATGATATTTGGCGACTCCCCTGTTACGGGCAGTACGTGCATCACGGATGGCCCAGTGAGCTTCAAGAAGTTTTTTACGCCACTGAGAGATGGATTTTAATTGCTTTTCTCTCATGGCTTTCTGAGAGGTTTGTAGTTGTCTTATGAGATCACTACGTTGTCGCTCGCACAGCCGGACAAACTTCCGATATGGCCTGTCAGGCATTGCCATTATCTCCTGCTGCTGTTGGTCAACTTCATCCCTTAAACGTGCCTGTAGATCTAAGAGTCTAAGCTTTTTTTCTTCAATCTGCAACCGCAGAACCAGATCTGGCCTGATTCTTTTCCTTTCTAAATTTACTGCCAGTAGACCATTGATCTTCTTCAAATTTTCCGATCGTTTTTTATGAATCACTTCCAAGCCTTCCTCAAAAACAAGATCTTTGACATCATATGCCAATGTTAGATTACTATTGCTGTTAACTGTAGCTGTTGACCCAACAGAATCATGTTTCCTTGTGAAAAAGGGAAAATCAAATAGTGGTCCATGATACTTTCTGGCAGAGCCAACATCTTTTGGCTGGGCAACAGTGCTTGCTTGTACAGGCTTCTTAACTTGCATTGCATCACATGCAGCAACTGGTGGTGCAACAGACTTTCCCCTATCTGCTGTAAGATCACTTCTTACAGGAGTTTTCACAGGACCACGTTCAACATCCTGGTCTGACTTAGCAGAGAATACAGGGGTTTGCTGCTCTTCTTTTCCAGCTGCTACCACAGGTGTAGGTTCCTTCATAACAGCAGGCATACCTTGAACATGAACAGCTGACACAGTTGCCTTATCATCCCCCGCATAAGCTTCCTCTTTTGAATTACTCTGTGCATTTATTGATGGTGCAACCTGTGAATCCTTTCCATTAGACTCCAAATGCCTCAACTGATCTTCTGCAATCTTCCCAGAAGGTCTATCCTGATTATTTCCTGCTGCAGGTAAAAACTGCGGCTGCTGTTGCTGTTGCTGCTGCTGCACCTCAAGTGGTGGTGGAACAATAGCCCGCAGAAGCTCTTGAGGAAGAGTGCCTTCTCCTTTCTGTCAAGCAAGCAGAAAACAATGTAATCCACTTAGCACTTGTTAAGTAAACCAGTAACCATAATAGATGATTAGAACACACATAGAAACACATGGATAAAGAGTGTTTTTCAAACCTTCAGCCTTCTGAAAGCTAGAATTTGTGCTTTAAGAACATGCAGCTGATGTTTAGTGAACCCAAAACGTTGCTGTGGCATCTGGGTAGCCGGTCCACCCGATGCTGAGAAATTGTTAACTGAGCCACCATCACTTGAAGGAATCACAGATTGCGCAGAAGATCGATTAAACTGCCTGAGGTACTGCATTTGAGAAGTTTCTGGGCCACCTGAACTTTTTACAGGCAAAGACTGATCCACACCCTGGCTTGTGTTCAAAGACGACTGTGGGGGATGCATGGGAGGCATCCCATTCCCAATTGCAACTGGCTGTCTAGGAGGGCCTTGATTTTCTCGACCATGAATTCCGTACTGCTGCAAAGCAATGTTGTTAGCATTACTAACCATACCACCACTTGAAGCTGAGCCAAGGGGACTCAGGGAAGCTGTCTGCCTCACTTTTGCTGAACCAGATTGCCCAGATACATCGCTCAATGAATTAGTATGGGGAGAAGTCTCACTGGCAACTGGTGGAGAAGAGACCTGTTGTTTTGACACTGGTATAGGTGATGACGGCCCACCCATATTGCTTTCATTTGCCTTTTGCTGTGCAGCCATCTTAGACTGCATCAGCGGAATTAGCTGTGCCATCAAGTTAGCATTTGCAGGTTGTGATAGATCAATATTGCGCTCAAGTGCCCATGCCTGCAACTGAGCAGCCATTGCAAACTGATTGTTAGCTGCATTTTGCATGCTTTGTGAAGCATGTGCAGGCTGCACAGGCCTAACAATATTAGCACCCATCATTTGCCCACCAACTGTCTGCTGACCTTGGGATTTTGATTCACTCCTCGGGTCAGAGGCTGGCTGCTGTCCTTGCTCCATCTGCTTTTCACCACGAGCAAACTGCTCAGATGAATTTTTGGAAGACGATGCCTGAGCCTGATTAGCTGACTGCATGGACATCAGTTCCTGCATTTTCAAATTTGCCATCCGCATGTCTTGTTCCTTCCCAGATGCCGGGCCAAAAATTCCCATCTTAGCTTGGTGCTGAGATTGCATAACAGAAGCAGATTTTTGCTGAGCCTGCAAAGCATACTGAATATAAGCTTGCTGAACAGGATTTAGTACTTGTTGCTCAACACCTTGACCTCTATTCTGGCCCTCCTGGGATGAACCATGTTGTTGAGCAAAATCAAAAAACTTCCTAGGCTGTTGAGGCAGTTGCATGGAGCCCGGAGATGAAGCAAAGTTACCTCCTCCCATCACTCCTGGAAGACCACCAACTTGATATGCTAAAATGGCTTCATTTCCTTCAGGTTTTCTAAGTAATTGTTGCTGGAATGACTGTATAACAATTTAACAATATAATTCAAGACATATTTCATGCGACCCCAGACACCAGATACTAATGATTTAAGAAATAAACTTCAGTAGGAAAATTAGAAAGAAATCACCACCCATCCCAATTTGCACATGGAAAGGTAGCATGGATCAGAAATCTTCATTAATTCTTAAGGATGTCAAGGTATTTACAAGACATGTCAGAGTACAGCCACAAAGAAGACGCAGAGTGACAATAAGAAAGTACGTATGACATACATCTTCAAGAAAGAAAAGAAACAAAAATGAAATGTTCTAATTGCATAAATGATCAACAGCAAAATCACACAGATTCCTAATAATAATACAACACATACATTCAATTTATAACTTGAACTGTACACGTAAAAAAGAACCCATGAAAGGTTTTTCATTTTTGTAAGCAAAAAGATCAAGTTGCATGGATATGTAAATTTTACTAATGATGAGAACTTGAGCAATAAATAGTCACCGTAAATGAGGACCCATTTAACAGGGCATAACATGTACAAACAGGTCAACCAAAACCAACACCGCACGGTATAAAATCACACAGATTCTACTCTATTTTTGTTAAACAAAATATCCCTCACGCCTGCTTCCCAAAGTTAAGCTCAAAACTATGGCCCCAGCAAACAATAAAATCTTCAAGAAAAACAAACACCGTGATATTGCCAATTAGGTGGGCTCTGAGGAATCAAACCCCAAACCTTGTGAGACTAACTGCAGGTAACCCATCACAGTTACATGGAATAAACAACACAAATAATACAGAAATTGACACATCCATTGCATTATGTTTCAATCATATATTAACTTATCCTACAGATGCATCCAAAAACCACATTTATACATACCACCCAAAATCAAGTTAAAAAACCCCACTTTCCATTATAACCAACCTCTGCAGAAATTATAAATTGACGCCTCAAGATATGCAGAATACACTAAACATAGTATAACATCAAGCACAACAGCAGATAATCAACGCCAGATCCTAGTGAGACTGAAAAACACGTTGTTCAAGCTCTCTTGGGTATGATTAAGTATAGTAAGAGCTCAGTTACAGTTACACAACCGAACTTTAATGCTCTCATCAGTTCCGATTTTCAAGTAAACTAAAACATGACCAGTTCACATCCTATTAAAAGCAGCAAAAAGGAAAATTTAATAATCCAAAATATGAATAAAAAACAGCGTGTTCCACGCATAAATTACAAAAATTCAACACTACCCACCACCCAAAACCCTCACGATCGTGCAACAAAACCCTAACCATTAACAAAAAACACTCTCAGTAAGAAAACCCACATGTCAATTCAGCTATATTTTCACCAAAAACCAAAAAAAACAAAAAGAATCCAATTACAAAAACCCGAAGACTTTTTTACCTGTCTCTGCTGCTGCTGTTGTTGCTGCTGCTGCTGCTGCAACGAATCAAAACCCAAGTGGGGCGTCGACACGGCGGATGATGACGAAGACGGCGACGCCGCAGACGATGTAGATGCCGCCCGGCCCGTCGGGTTCCGGCTGGGCCCGCCACCGCCCCCCGATTGCATGCAAGATCACAATTTTAACCCCAATTTACAGGAAAATAAGACAACAAAGAGGTTAAAAAAAACAACCAATTCAATAATTCAAAACCCCCACCAACAACATCCAAACAAAGTCCCTCCAAATTTTTGAAATGGAAAAATAAAATACCCCCCTATTTTACCCTCCGATCCCAACGTTCAAAAAGTAAAAAAGACCCCACTTTCTCTCTCTAGATTGTGCCCCATTTTCTCTCTCTAGAAAAACGAGAATTGCGGGTTGATCATTAGGAGGAAGATGAGAGAGAGAGAAGCGAACTCGGCGTAACCAGTGATCCGACTCACTACTACTATCTCCTCTGTTGTTGGTTTCACGCGATTTGCACGCAATTTTTTTTCAGTCAAACCCTAAGGATTTTTAAAAAATAATAATAATAATAAATATCCTCTATTTTTGTTTTTTGGGTTTATTGGTTTTTTATGTTAATTTTTCTCAGGTTGGTAATCGTAACGGAGAGACTCTCTATGGCTTTATCATGCGCGGGGACCTGGGGCCCAGTTATTTTGAAAATTACTAAAAGAGTCTGCAGAGTTTTGGCCCTGGATTTGTTATAATTACATCTCTAACCCATCACGCCATCCACGATTGGTTAATTCGGGGACACGATTCGACGAATAGCCTATTTGGTTTCATTTTTATTTTTTATTTTTCATTTTTAAAAACATAAGATAGAGAAAAATATGTTTGATTATTTATTTTCAAAAATAAATTTTTGAAAATAAAAAAGATGTTTTAAAAAGTTTAATGGTAAAAATAAAAATTAATTTTTTTCTATAATTTTTAAAAATCATTTTTATTTATACAGTAAAACATAAAAAAGTAAAATCACATCTTTATAAAAACAATTTTCATCCAAATACATTTTCGATTTTTACCTATTTTTAAAAATAATAATATACAACTTTTTATCATTTTTCGTTTTCGAAATATATTTTTAAAAATACTATCAAAAGCATTATTATTTTTAAAAACATCATTTTCAAAATATATTTCTCATTTTTTAACATACTTTTCAAAAACATCATTTTAAAGTATGTGTTTTGATATATTTTTAAAATAATGTTTTTGAAAATGGCGTTTATGAAAATAATAATGTGTTTGGTAGCATTTATGAAAATACATTTCAAAAACGAAAAATAATAAAAAGTTGTTTGGTATTATTTTTAAAAGTAGGTAAAAACTGAAAATGTGTTTAGATGAAAACTGTTTTTAAAAATGCAATGTGACTAACGTAGATGAGTGATTTTATTTTTTTGAGTTTTACTGTACAAATTAAAATGGTTTTTGAAAATTATAGAAAACAAAAAAAAAAAATCATTTTTTACTTTTACCTTAACATTTTTGAAAATATATTTTTCATTTCCGAAAATGTGTTTGACAACCGAAAATATGTTTTTAAAAATGATTGTCAAACACATTTTCAAGCGTTTTTCATTTTTAAAAATGAAAAATGATTTTCAAAAACAGTGTTAAACACCACATAATATTTTCGCTAGTAATGATAGGTTTTCCAATTTCTTTTTTTTTTAATTTTTTTAAATCTATACTCAAATAATGTATCATGTGAATTATCATAAGAGTTATTATCATTTTTCCCATTAATGTTTGAAAAATCGTTATTTTCTCCTTTGATGTTTGAGGAAATATCAAAATACTCTCTGTTGTTATATTGATAGTAAAAAAGTTATGTTCTGACACTATCAATCCTTTAAAATGATAAATTTAATTTTCGTTTATATTTTAATGTTGTTCTAATTGATTTAATATCGATGAAAATGAAAGTTAAATTTATCTTTTTAAATGATTGATAGTGTCAAAACATAATTTTTCTAACATCAATATAATGGTAGAGGATATTTTGATATTTTCTCAAATATTAAAGGGGAAAATAAAGATTCATTAAACGTTAAAGAATAAAATGATAATAACCCTTATAATAATTAATATGGTATTAACAAAAGTAATGTTAGACTTTTTCAATTATTTTGTTCAAATTCATACTCAAATGATGTGACATGTGAGTTGTTAAATAACTATCAATTATCACACTATTTCATAATTTATAAAATATTGACAACTCACATGTCACATCATTTAAACATGAATTTAAGTAAAATATTTGAGAAATCTATAATTATTCTATCAATAATTCATATGTCATGTCAAATTGACATAAATTTAGATAAAAAATTTGATAAACCTGTTATTACTTTTTGACCTTTTTTTTTTTTTACTTTTTTCAAAGTTTTCTTACCCTATGTCAATATTATAAAAATAAAATTCAGAATTACACATTTATCATTTAATCTCATTAAATATTATAAGTATAAATTTATGAACTACATATATTTAATTTTACTGGATCCTGATAAATCTCTTAGCATTAACGTTAATAATTCTTTGATAACTTTATAATTACGTGCATAAAATAATTAAAACATGATTTAAAATTTATGATTTTGTTGATCCATCTAATAATTAAAGTTATAAACTTGATTATATGTTTAACTTATTTTTTTCTTTTGTTAAAAAAAAAAAAAACTTAATACAAACTCAAACAAATTATAATTGAAAATAGGTCATCTATAGCAGAAGCGCTTATAGAATCAAAAGTTTATGATTTTTCTTTTTTGAAACTCAAAAAGTTTATGAATTTATATTAAAATTTTTAAAGTGGATACTTTTATTTTTATTTAAATATCTAACGACTTTATAATAGTTCAAATAGATTTTGTGAAATTTAATTCAATCCATGTTTCAATATAGGTGCAATTTTGTATCAGTCAATCCTCTCAAAAAAAAAAAAATGTATCATTCAATGTGATTCATGAGAAGCATTACAAAAATATTTAGAAAGAGAATGACACTAGCAACGACTTTCGTTTTTGTGGGTTAGATGTGATTTGTAATCGTCTTCGTTTCTGTACACTGCTGTAAATTATCAGCAAATGGAAGGGCACTGTTGTCAATTAATTAATTAAAAAAAATCAATTGGAGTGATTTCCTTTCCTTTTATTTTTTTCTAACGGCAAAGACTGGCCTATTAGAAGAGCACACGTGTAGTTTCCCACGAATGAGAAATTTTACCCCCATTATTTTTTTCGTTTTTTCAAATAATAAAATTTAACATTTCTACTTCGAGGCTCATTCCTAATATAAAAACTAAAACGCACATCATCATGAATCTCCACTGCTATTTTATCCCGTATTAAGTATATTATTTTACCACGTGATAAAATCATAAATTACATATACATATTTTTTTCTTATAATAAAGATTTTCATCATCACTAAAATCAGTCTATTATTTTAATAAACTTACAATCAATGACAGTGCTTCTATGGAGCGTTACATTATTCAAGCATCTAATAGAAAAAGATGAGTAAATCTCACAAAGAAGCTATTTGCTCACAATAAATGTAACGTGTGTACTTATTATTACTCGTATAAATTTAATCAATGTTTTATTAAGATAACAAATATATTTCTAGTTATTGCAAAAATATATATACGTATTTGGAGAAATTTTCAATTTATGTATTTTTGGACAAAGATTGTAACTTTGTGGAGGAAAAAAGCAATACGTTTCAATTCAAAGCTAAAATTCTTGCTTGCTTATAAGAGAAGGTGGGAAATGGCCAAAAAATGGAAAATAAAAAGGAAATTTTTCAAAAAATGCCTGTATTTTGTTTAAATCTTGATTTTGTCATCTCTAGTTTAAAATTTATCTAAAATCCCCCTAATATTGAAATAAATACTTAGAATATCCCCTGAATGAGAGCAAAGAGAAATCAATGCCTCTAACCATCACTGATTTCGTTAGGTTGAAAATGTTAACTATTTGACTTTAGGGACAAAAAGAAAAATACGAATGGAAATTAATTAAAATAATAAAATTAAAATATTAAAAAGCAAAACAAATAATATTAAAATATATTAAAATACAATATTAAAATTGAAAATGAATAAAAATCTATTTTTTTCTCTCACCCAACTCTCTCTCTTTAATGCTCTCTCTCCCTCTCTCCATTCTTTGTCTCTTCTCCGTCTCCACCTCCGATTGATGATGATGGTGACAGAAGATTTCAATGGTAACGACGTAATAAGTTTGAAGATTTGTTTAGGTTCGTTCTGATAATGAACTCAGGTGGGTTTGTACCAAATCGTTGAAAACACCCAACTCATACCAAATCATAGAATGAACCCTTTTCGGTTCATTCAAAGATGAACCCGTTTGGTACGTATCTCATCAAAGTAGTAAAAAGGAGTGGTGGTGATTATGTCGATCCTCGTCCTCATCTTTGCCATCTCGATGGTGGTTATCTTCCTTAACTTTCAATACGAAAGAAAGAGGAAGTTGACAGCGACAAAACCTAGTGTTAAGTTCTGGGTTTCATGGGTTTTTGAATGAAAAACCAATGGTTGGTTTCCAGCAGAAATCGGTCAGTTTCCATCTAGAAACCTATTTTTGGGTTTTCATTTGGAAAGTCTAAAAGGATTATTAATTTTGTAACATGTTTGATGAGTTTTTTGTTTTTTTCTCTTTCATGTTTGATGAGATATTTTTTTGTTCATTTTTGTGTTTGAAGCATTGGTTTTTGCTAATTGATAATGATCATTTTGAAATTAGATTGATGATGGTGATTTTGCAGGATTAATGATGGTAAAAAACGTTGATGTATTTTGGGTTGAATATGAATAAGGAGAGGTTGAAGATGATATTATAAGTTTTGTTTTCAATTTTTTTTTTGTTAATTCTTTTGATCTCAACCGTCCATCTCAAATCCATTCATTTTTATTTTTCAGAAAAGTTAATTTTTAAAAAATAATTAATTTTTATTTTTAAAATTAATCTCAATCGTTCATACGAAGATCCAAATAAATTATTTTTTTAAGTTTTTATTTTTTATATTTTTGTGTTTTAATATCATTTAAATTAAAGACAAATTTGATATTTTGATGTCGCACTAACATTTTAGTTGGAAATTCGATGATAGGCAAATTTTGGATAAAAATCAAACTAAAGCAGGAAAATGGAGATTTTGGCAAAATGTGGGTTTTTAGGCATTTTCCGAAATAAAAATGTGTCCAATCCACATCCGCCAACACGTGATTGTCAGCTTCCATTTGAAGAGTGCAGACACGTGATTGTCAGCCTCTATCTGATTGCAAGCAATGACAGAAAAAAACGATTGTCCGACCTGCCGGATTCGAACCAGCGACCTAAGGATAACAGCATTTACCACTACAGTCCTCCGCTCTACCAACTGAGCTAAGGTCGGTTGTTGAAATCCCAATCAAATTTAAATTATATTAACACTTAACAGACCAACAGTGAGGACCCTTTTTCTCTTCCCTTTTTTTTAATATTTTAGAATAAAACGGTGAGGACCTTTCTGTTTGTTTTCCTTTTGTCTACTGCTCATTACTTCAGCTGGTACCGTATTAATTAAAGGACACCAACAGAATTTCCATTTGGACGATCCTTATAATTTCAAGTAACCTTGTCCAGGTTGGTGTTTTTGCTGAGAATCAACTAGTACTTTAAAGGGTAACACTAGACATCCCATTTTTATTGTAATTTATATTCCAATTCATAATATGACATATTGAACTCGTATGATAATTATAATTATACAAAATAATTACACATAAAAATGTAAATCACAAACAAAAACGAATCACGGACTAGTTGGAGAGGAAAACATGAAAAAAAATAAAAAATGTTGAATGATCCACTATGTCATACACATGCCCTATTTATAGGGATACACCCATTACAAACTCACAATGAGGTGGCTATCCTATAAATGGTGGGTTGTTCCTCTTATAAATAAGGCGTCCCCCTTACAAATAATAATGCGTCCCTTTGATAAGGTAAAAATGAGATGCCTCTTCTTTGAGGGGAATGATTAGATGTACCCTATATAAGGTGAAATGCCTCCTTTCCAAAAAAATTGATCAAAACAAATATTCTCATTCCAATATAGGAAATAAATTAAATTATTTTTTTAAATCATTCATAACGTGCATTTACCAATCAATTATCGTGTCATAAATTCGACTACAAGTTTGGCTAGAAAAATATGATGTCTAGCCCTCTTTATTTCGAAATTGTGTGACGGAAGACATCTATATATAGTCCATGAGCAAGACAAAAAGAAGATAAACTTTTATTAAGCGCTTCATTTCGCAAGAAAAACATCACATTTTCATACAAAGGGAGCTCAACAACTACACTGAAACAAGTAATTAAACAAGAGAGCCTTTCTGATCACAAGCATTAGTCAACCGGAACTGGTTGCATGTTTTCAGCTTCTTTCCTCAGCTCTTCAAACAGGGCAGATGACAGGTATCGCTCCCCAAAGCTAGCGTGAACAGTCTAAATTCAAAACCAACAATAAGTTTTTGTAAGAATTAATACCCAGATCACATATATTTGCAAAACATGTGGTAACATTCATCTTTATAGTTTATTTGCATAGTATTATTCTATTCTACTCATACTCGATAGAAAAAAATCTTAAACTTAACTGCACCACAAAAGCTAGCTCATGAGTGGAGGTTTACTCTTACCTTATAAATCAATACAAATTCACTTTTTCAACCAATGTAAGACTATTTAACAGTATTAGCATACAAGATTGAGTTTACCGCAGGATGAATTAGGACACGAAAGAGTTGCTTACCACAATAAGTTTGCCTTTATTTTCAGGCATATTGGCGAGTCTTAATGCGGCAACTGTATTGGCACCAGATGATATTCCAACCTAAATAAACCAGTAGGTTTGAGATTAAGTTGAAGAGAATTTTGAACTAATGAAGGGTATCGAAGAACTAAATTAATCGGGTGCTGAAAAATTGGAACAGAGTCTGAACTAAGTCCAGGAAAAGATGTCCAGCAAGAGCACACATGTGAAAAATAGGTAGAAACAATGCAATTTCAAATCCATGTGTAGTCCACTTAAGTGTCAACAACAGCATGATCAAGTCATTACCATAAGACCCTCCTTCACTGCCAATTGTCTAGCCATATTCACAGCATCTTCACTCTTAACCTGCAATAGGATTTGTCAAGGGTAACTTCAGCAAGATGCTAAATTCAATGTTACAAACATGAGGCATGCCCTTCTTTTTCATAGGAGGTAGTGAAGAGGTGGGTGGGACTGTACCTGGCAATCTATTTTTCAGGTGAAATGTGTAAATCAGTAATAATTACCTCAAGAACTTGTTCCATAACATCCATGTCCAATATATCTGGTTTGAATCCAACCCCATTGCCAGTAATCAGATGAGGACCTATTTCAATTGACAAGAAAAAAAAAAAAAAAAATCAGATAGCAGCTCCTCTAATTAAGACAATATGTTCAACTAAGGTTTAAATGATGATTTTGGATTAAAATAACTAAATCAAAGTGTTGTCAACTTGAATTTGCAATATTATTTCCTTCCCTTTTTCCACTGGATGGAAAGTTAACATAAGAAAATCATACCACTTTTGGAATTTTGTAACCACCGTTTAAATAAAATAAAAAAGTAAAGGATTCCTGGTTTTAAAGTGATTGGCTATCCTAAAGGTCAAGAGAAGAAACAAAAAATTAATAGTCAAAATCACACAAGGTTTACCTGGTTTGCCTCCATTCAATATGTTACTTTCCGCTGGCTCCACTCCATATATCTACAATAATAATAATTAAAAAAAATTATATTTACCATGAAATTCAACTGGTTATATGGCATGATATGTTAACTTGGCAATCCAACATAGTTGTTTCATTTTGATTTTACTTGATTTTTGCCAATCCTCTGCTTTGGTAGTTTCAAATATATACAACTCATTCAACCCAAAAAAGTATCAACTGTCATCAAGGAATAATTAATCACCTTAACATTAGGATTTTTAGACTTAAGATACTGCCCGACACCAGAGACAGTTCCTCCGCTGCCTATTCCCATTACAAAGATGTCAACTTTTCCCTTAGTATCCTCCCATATTTCAGGACCTGTGGTTTCAAAATGCGCCTGTTTTTTTTTTTTTTTTTTTCCCCATATACGATCAAAAGTTAATGAGGATCTGATACAGTAATTGATCCATCTTAGACGTAAATGAGAAGCAAAAGTAAATCCAACACAATTCAACAGTATCACAGCAGCCTAAATTAAGTGAAAAAATGAGTTTGGTACCTTTGTATTGGCAGGATTTGAAAATTGTTGCAGCATGAAAGAATTTGGTGTGGATTCCAAAAGATCATAAGCCTTCTTAACTGTTCCTCCCATCCCCTTGGCAGGATCAGTGAGGATCAATTCAGCCCCGAATGCTCTCATAGTCACCCTTCTCTCCAAGCTTGTGTAAGAAGGCATGGTTAGAACCATCTTGTATCCTTTCAAAGCCGCCATAAACGCCATACTTATCCCCATATTCCCCGATGTGGGCTCTATCAGAGTTGTCTAATAACACATCAGTGAAGAAGTCGGCAAAATTTAAAAGTGCAAGCCAGAAGTTCAAAGATAAACGTATCAAATTAATAACAAATTGAACAATCTGATGCAACTATATCTCATAATCAACTAACCTTTCCAGGCGAAATTAAGTTTTTCCTTTCTGCATCTTCGATCATGGCCAATGCTGGTCTGGCAATGGAAACCAAAAAAAAAAGTATATAATCTCCAAAATTCAATCTAATATGGTGAAATTGAACATTAAATATTGAAATACACACACAGACACACACACACATATATATATATTACCTGTCTTTGATGCTAGAAGTGGGCTGGAACATCTCTTGCTTGACAGCAATATAAGCTCCACATCCTTCAGTGACTTTGTTAAGAAACACAAGGGGGGTTTTTCCAATTAGCTGAAAAGCAAACAAAAAATTAATCAGTAAAGAGAAAAATTAACTAAAAATAACAGTAGGAAACAAATAAAACAATCATACAAATGTGACTGATTAGCCGATTATAGATACAGCTTTTAAATTTTTTTTTTTTTTTTTTGAAAGGAGCTTTTAAAATTTATTTGTACAGCTGAAAAGTAAACAAACATCAATCAATTAAGAAAATAATTAACTAAAATAATAGTAGTGAAACAAATAAAACAATCATACAAAATTGATAATTAGCCGATTATAGATATAGGTTTTAGAACTTATATTACATCTGAAAAGTAAACAAACATTAAGAGAAGAATTGACTAAAAATAATAGTAGTGAAATAAATAAAACAATCATACAAAATTGATTAATTAGCAGATTATAGATACAGCTTTTAAAACTTATATGTTCAGCCCATTTAAATGCATCTAAACTGGTTTTTTTTTTTTTTTTTTTTTCTTTTAATGCCATTTAAACTAAGCAGGCATATATTCTATATTCTACAAATATATTTTTTTCTTTTGAGAAAAAAAAAATCATTTAAGTAAACTAAACGAGATCAACCTAACCGCTAATGGTAAATTAATTAAGTTACACAAGGAAATTAAGGATAACAAGAACGGCAATTTTTGTAAACACGCAGCTCATCACATGTAACTGCAAGTAAATTATAAGCTTGAAAACATGTTTTTTTCTTCTTCTGTGATGGCCTAGAAATCTATTCAAAGCAAAAGAAGAACAACAGCAGCAGCACAGCCCAAGATAAACATAGAAAAAAAAAATGGTAAGACATAACTATATATGATGATAAAAGAAAAAATAAGTGAAGCTCATGATACAAATTCTATTAACAAGTAAAAGATATACATACACACACACACACACACACACACACACACACACACACACATATATGTATATATATTACCTGAGCAGCATCTTTCTTGACGTTGGTTCCAGGGAGATCTTTGGGCAAATCTTTGAGTCGCTGAGCGAAAGAAGAATCAACCATGGCTTGAGAGGAGAGCAGCCTCTTGAAGGTGGGTTGGTTGCATAGTACAGATCTTCTCTTAAAGAGACTCATCAAAGCAGCCATTATAAATGGAAGCAGCTTAATTCAACACTTGGACTTTGCGCTGAACACACAGTCACGCACAGAGAGACACCGCAGCAAAATTAAGAAGAAGAGGAGGCCCACTTGGACTGCACAACAGTGGGGTGATTCTGAGACGAATGAAAAGTGTGTACATGTGCGCCCAGGGAGAGTCGTGTTTTTATAGTGTTCCGGGTCTACGAGAAATTTTTATTTTTATTTTTATTGTTTTAAAAAAATCGATTTGGACAGCAGTAAATATAAGTCATGCGTGACTGGTAGTGGGGTGAGGTTTTCTTTGAGGTCGTCGAAGCTAACATCTGTATTTTTTTTTTTCTGCTGTTTGCAATTATCTGTTAAAATAACAAGTTTTTATTTTGTGTGCAATAACGTAAAATAGAGATGATAAAAAATTAGTACAAAGTCAAAATATAGTTAGATTGTATAAAAATCCCCACTTATATCCAACATGATTTAAAATAAAAAATTTGTAGCATAATAAAAAATTACTTATGGTCTAGAATATTTTCATAAAAGAAAAATATTAAATTTCTCAAATATTATGAAGAAATAATATAATATATGAGTTAATAATATTATACCATTTACTAATAAAATTACATATTACCTAAATTTATCATTTTTATATGTGTCTAAAAAGTAATGTTAAGTTATCCATATATTTTGGAGAAATAATATAACATATACTTTAGTTCTAAAGTCACATAATTTAATTCTCATTATAAAAAAATTATTGTTAATATTTATTGCCGGTAACTAATAATTATATAATAAAAATTTAAATCCTAAAAGGAATCATATAAATGAATAATTTTAGAAATAAAAGTTAACAATATTAAAATTAGATGATATTGTTTAACTAAGAACAACATTAAAATTAGATAATATTGTTTTAACTAAGACATTAAAATTAGATAATATTGTTTCAACTAAGTGTGTAGATATTTATAGTGATCAAACCCTTAAATGGTTGTAGTTAATTTTTCCTAAAGTTTATCAAAATTCAGTGCAAAAACTCAAAATCTAGCTCCAAGTGCATTAGTGTATTGGACATCAATCCACTTGCCCAGCGCTCTAACACACGCAAGAGATAAGTTTGAGTAGTAGCCACATAAGAATATATGATAATTTTTTTACTATAGATATGGATTGACTTATCCGTATTTGAAATGGGTCATTTGGATTGTGTGATAGAGTTATATTTTAATTAGGTTCGGAAAATTATTTGATTTAATATAATAAGGGTAAAAGAAAAAAAGAACTAGAAATCTTTTGCCTAAAATTGGAGGCTAGTAATAATGATTGGCACCTGCAGAATCAATGGCAAAAAATAAAATAAAATAAAATAATTAATAATTAAAAATTAAAAAAACTGGCATTGAATCACAAAAACCAATCGGCTTTGTTTGTCTCGTGTAATTGTGTGGGAGTGGGACCATTCTTCGTCGATTATTTCCTCCGGTTCATGCATGATGCGTGTATCTAGTTACTTGACTGGTGGCGGGCGGCGGCCAAACGCGTCGTCAAAGTGGTCAATGATTCAGATGTTTTGCAGACATAATCAAACCCAAAACGTGAAAATAGCTACGTAAATTGGTAACTTGTAAATTTAGCAATAAAATGTCAGAGTCCAAAATTTAAAGAGAAATTGCAGGCCAACTTGAGCATGAATGGTACTTTACAAATTTGTATGGTTATTTTTTCCTTGATGGTGGAAGAAATTATATCCCCCTTAGAAGAATAATCAATCTTATCCAATCACAGCAAATCATTCAATATCAACTTTGAAAATTACAAATAGCATGTAAAAGAAAAACACAATTCTCAAGGAGGGCCCACGATTGGGTGGAGGACCGGTGGTCATGCCCATGCTGGAAACAAAAATTTACACTAGTTATGTGGTGTAGGCTAAGTACTCGGTCCTTTTACCAGAATTTGCAAAACGACGTCACACCAGCCGCTGCCTTGTAGTTTTGGGAAATTGATAAAAGAGACTACTAGTTATGTCACTATACTCTTGATAGCACCCATAAAAAATAATTTTATAAAACAATTCAATTGAAACTCAAAAAAAAAAAAAAAAAAAAAAAAAAAGAAAGAAGAAACTTGGATGGCATTTTTTTTTTCAATTAATTATAGATTTTTTTATTATGTTTATCCAGAGAAAAGTTTATGATTTTGGAAAAACAGTGTATAAAATCTACACCAGCTTCGTGCTTCTGGTTGGAAAACCACATGCAATGCTTCTTAAACTGATGGTCATATGAGGGAGTGAGGTATACAAGGATTCAAATCTCAAAACCATTTCCTAGATTGATTGAATTAGGTCATATTTGATTGGATTGAATGTAATATTATATGATTAGATTGGTTAGATATGATTTGATAAATTTTATAAAAATATTTATTTTTAAATTAATTAACTTTAATATTATAATTTATTAATTGTTTTATTAAAATATTATTATTTAATTAGTAATTAAATAAGAAATATAATATTCCTTAAAAATATAGTTTATTTATAAGCACTAAATTTTTAATTTTATATTTACAAATAAGACACCCAATTTTATAATTCAACATAATAAAGGCTAACTTTAAAGTAGTATACACAGAAAATAAATATTATTGTAAAAATAATGATGAGATGCTAATAATAAATGAAAAACTCACTGTTTCGAAAGGAAATAATAATAATAATAATAATAATGACCACTTTCTATGAGTGGATTGTGCTTTGTATTCATATCCAATGCCATCACTTCACCAAACGTGGATTTTAAAAATTGTATTTCCCTAATTATATCCAACCATGCCAAGGGCCCTTCATATGAGGCAATGTGTCCCAATATTATGTTCAAGAGTTTGAGTGGTTAATTAGCTTTTTTTCTGGCAACTGATGTAAAGCTGATTGACTTTTCTGGCAATGGGTACTGTAAAGTTGATTAATTAGTTTATTTTATGTATTGATTAGTTTCTTGATCTCTAGGATGCCTTTTCATTTGAAATGATAATGAAACCTCGATCCGCAAAAAGACTTTTTTAGCTCAAAGATACCTTTAAGTGTCCTTGATATTATTGAAAAAATGGACAGATTGCATAAACCCTCGTCGAAAAATTATTAATATGACATATTTGATCATAATGACATAATTTTTTTTTTTAAATTCTAAAAAATCAACAAAAAAACCTCTTATCATTAGAAAATTGTTAGTGAGCTGTTGTTGAGTATTAATGTTGAAGGGTAAAATCGTCTAATCACTTTAAATCTTATATGATATAGACAGTATAATAACTCATCATTTACAATTGACATTATAATTTTGTATTAAATTTATTAATTTCAATATTATAGTTTTTTAATGTTCGTCATTATCAATTCATCATTATGATTGGTGATGAATTGATGATGACTAACCATTGATGAAGTTTTCTAGAGATAATAATGTTAGTGATGAATTGATGATGATGAATTGTTGGTGCTGTTGTGAATTATTATTCTTAATTTTTTAAAAAATATAAAAATATATAATTAATTGACTTTTTAAATTTGATAAAAAATAAAGAATATTTTAATCTTTTAACACCTTTGACTATTGATTGTTGAGATTTAATGGTAATTAACTAACTGCGAGAGTTATTTGTGTTGAGTTTTTCAAATCTTACGAGAGAATTGTATCATTATGATTAATCTAAATGCATCGTATTAGTGCAATTTCATCAAAATTCAAGTGGATTTGTGTAATTTGCCCTTAATAAAATTACAAACCTATTGGATCGTAGTCATATGTCATGAACACTCGCAAACACAGTCAGGTGTAATTAGTAATAAAATGAAAATTACTCCACATACAACAAAATATTTATATAGTTTGGACCATCAGTCCGATACTGAATCTTTATTTTTCTTTTTTTTTTAATTATCTTGGTTTTACGTTCGAATCTTTAAATAAAACGATAAAAATTAGAATCATTATAGCATTATTCAACACTATCTATCTAAAAAACAAATGATAAACAGATACCACAAAATACTGCTTGGGAATCATGCAACATTTGTTTAAGTTTGATCCTTTCACTTTAATCTTTGTTTATTGTCGTTGATAGCAGCATGGAATTGGATGGCCGGAAAAAATGTTTTATGGGGCCTAATTAGACGTCAATGTGAAAGGGACCGTAAAGAGTTGCACACATGGATAATGATTCGATACAAACAATGAATATCTATTGTTGTTCAACCAACCAAATCTTTAAAATTTTGGTCTTCATTTATCACTTTTACATTAATGGGAATTATATTTAGTGAACGCAATTTAATAGTTACTGATCATCATAAAGATATTAAAGTCTACTGAATTTTAAAGGAATAAGAATTTGCAGAATTTGAATGTGCATTAGCATGGAGTGTGGCAAAGTTGATTTATGAAGTTTGTAAAAAAATTGAAAGTTGATTATTGACAACGCAAGCATTACTTAAAGGTATTTAGGTTTGAAGAAATTATCTTGCTGCATCAAAATGTCATTGTCTTTCTCCTTTTAAATTACTCACATATCATAGTGTATCAATTTATTGTTCAAAATGGTTCATGTACTTTTTTTTTTTTTTTATCCATATATATGATAAGAGGATCCCATCATAGTAAGTATCATCCGGTGCTGTGAAGTAAATTTTAGATTGCAATATATATATGTATGTATGCATATGTATATGTATTGGCATATAAATTTACTTATTACATATCTATGCAAATCATGACGTATCCTTTACATTTGGAAAATGTTACATGTGAAGTAATGCACGCTTTTTTTTTTTCTAAAGCCTCAATAAAATTTAATTTACATTAGGGATAATATCTTTCTCCCTATTGTCTGACATAATGCCAAAATTTGCCAACACTTTTAGACATCACTGTTATTTCCTTTTTTATTTATGAAATAAATGAAATATCCTTATAATGTATAAAAATATATAAAAAACCATTGTTATTAAAATTGACTTTAAAAATTAAAATTTGATATTTAATGCAGAAAAGACAAAATTATAGGGATATTTTGATCATTTCGATTATTTCAGTAGCGGCAATAGGTAAAATGAAATTTTCTAAAAATATAGAGGGTAATTAGCTATTAAGCCAAACTAAAAGGGAAAGTGAAATTATACCTTTCTATTATCTTCAGCCATTTTTTTTTTTTTTAAAAAACTTACCTTGAACCCTTTATTGTTCAAACAACTTTACAACCAGAAGCAATTACCAAATCAAGGCATAAACACAACGGAATATGGATGCGAAGAAAGTAATCTGTTAAACATCCCAAAATCCAACTTCAGGCCCAATCTAAAGCCCAATAGGCTCATCATTTAGAATTTGGGTCAGGATGCAAATACAACAAAACATTAATTGGAATAACGGTATATAAAAATTGATTTTTGAATTGGCCACAATTTCTCCTCCCTCAAGTTTTCCTAATTTGCATCGAAAGACCCCCGCGGATTTGCCTTGTACTGGTAACTTCACTAAAACCTCGAAAACTCTTGATATTTTAATTATCTTGTATTGGGCCAGTTTTTTCCTTTTTAATTTCTTTTAAATTAGAGTCCAATTTCTGCGCTTATAAGATTGTGTTCCTTGTTAGGATTATTCTCTTTAATTTATTTTAATTAGTAACTGTTGAATTGTAATGTGAGCTTTAAATTTTTTTTTTTTTTATAGTTTTAGTAGATTTTAATATGTTTCCAATCATTTAGATTGTGTTTGTGTACAAATAGCTATATGGGTTCTTGTTTTTTCAGTCATATATGCAACATGAAAGTAGGACAGTGTGAGATGTTTGTGCTCAGTCATTTTAGAATTGAATGGTAGTATTATTTGTATTGTTAATAGTAGTTTTAAAGATAACTTGTTTTCTTTATTGAAAAATCTGTATTGGAAAATGAATCAAATAATCTTTTTTTCTTTTTTTTTTTTAAAAAAAAAAATTAATTTTCATTCCCTGTTTATTTAATGATATTTGCTGCCAGTTTGAATACTTGAGCCAAGTGGTGCGACTCTTTTGTTAACTGTGTGCTGTAATCTGTCTCTTCGTGTTAATGTTTTGGTGAATTTTCATATTGATAGTTGAAAAAATGTATAGGTTTATTTGTAGGAATGGCAATTGGGAGGGTAAATTTATTCTTTTGAATGGGAGGTGGGGCAGGTTTAGGGGGTGTTGATAAATTTAAATTGGATTTGGTTTTAGAGTTCTACAAGGGGATGCTGGCATGGCATTAACTCAATAAAAGAAATCTAGTGATTGAAATTTTAGACTAGGCAGCATGCATTGAGGCCAGAACATAGAGAGATGTGCATAGAAAATGAGAGATGTTGGCAATGGTTTGATCTTGAGGATTGATAAATCTCTTGCTGACTAAACAGATTGTGCTCTTTTACATGCATCGTTGAAATTCAAAGTTTTTAGATTGTCATAAAGTGCATATGAAGTGTTTGGACAATTTTGTGAGAAGTGAGCTTTCCACAGTCATTTTGAAGCACTGATGAGACAATTTAATGACCTTTTGTCAATAAGATTGGCACCTCATTAAATCATTTAAAGTAGTTAAAGAAGATATTGAGACAAACTTATGAAAAAAATTCTTATTTTATTGTAAATATTAACCATTTTAAATGGAGATGGGGAGTGTTACCCGTAGCATCAGGCTGCGTATTCTTTCAGGCCACATTGTAAGTGTTTTCTGTGCTTTAAATTCATAGGTGGTGCCTTTGTGTAACTGTAGTCAAGTTAAAATTTCCTCCGTCTTAATTCGGTTGTACTTTCCTTCAAATTTCAATCAATTGGCTCTAAACTATTATTTTTCCTTTTCTTGCATCACTGGGATCTTATTTTTAATGCAATTATGTTTAATGAAGGTCAATGAATAGGGATGAGGACGACTTGAGTACTCCTCAGGATGAGGACATGGATACTAGACTTCAAACACCAAATGAACTGGATTTGAATGTGGAGCAGGATAGTCGCAGCTCCAAAGTTGCCCATATCAATGTGATTCCGTCTGGTCAGTTCTCAAAAGAAGATGGTAATAGAGACAAGGTACTAAAAATTGGTACAGAGTTTGAATCAGATGATCATGCTTATAGGTTTTACAATAGATATGCTAGATTGCTTGGTTTTAGTGTTCGAAAAGATTGGGTAAATAGGAGTAAGATACATGGTCAGGTTGTATCCAGAAAGTTTACTTGTTCTCGAGAAGGATATAGGCGGAAAGACAGAAGAGACATTAATGTCAAGAAGCATCGAAAGGAAACAAGAACAGGTTGCTTGGCACATATGATCGTAACTCGTCAACCTGATGGTAAATATCGGGTCACACATTTTGAAGCTAATCACAATCATGACAATATAAACCCAAATAGTGCTCAAATATTGAAACTGCTGAAAGAACTATGCTTTGCTCAAGCTGTTGATGCCGACTTGCCTAATAATTTAGGGATGCAGTCAAATTCTGAATCTGAATTGACGAGTGGAAGATTTGAAGTACGAGATACACTTGATTATCTTGTAATGGATCATGACAATCACCTTCGATCTGAAAGGGTGAGAGATATGAAGGAAGGAGAAGCAGGACGTCTGTTGCATCATTTCCAGAGGCAACACTTTGAAAATCCATCATTCTTCTATGCAATACAGCTTGATGTTGATGATAAAGTAAGTAACGTGTTTTGGGCTGATGATAATATGGTTGTAGATTACGACAATTTTGGTGATGTGGTCTGCTTGGATACAACCAGCCGAACAAACACAGACTTTCTGCCATTTGTGCAGTTAATAGGAGCAAATCATCACAATCAAATTGTGATATTTGCTGCAGCATTTCTATATGATGACACTGCAGAGTCACTTAAATGGCTACTCATTACATTTTTAGAAGCAATGTCTGGGAAGAAACCGAAGGTCATTCTCACTGATCAAGACTCAGCAGTTGTTGAGGCCATTAATTCAATCTTACCGGACATAGATCACCGTACTTGTCTATGGCAGATGTACCAAAATGCTTTTATGCATCTGAGCCTTGTGGTGAAGGATACTGAATCATTTTCCTCTGATTTTAGAAATTGTATCTATAATCAAAAAGATGAGGAAGGCTTTGTTCAAGCATGGCAGGCTTTACTTGACAATTATGGTCTTCAGCAAAATGACTGGCTGAGATGGATGTTTAGAGAAAAAGAGAAATGGGCTGTGGTTTATGGCAGGAACACTTTTTTTCTTGATGTTAAATGTTTACATCTTGTTGAGAGTTTCTCAAATAATCTGAAAGCTTATCTTAGCTCTGACCAGGAAGTGCTTCACTTCTTTAAGCATTTTGAGAGGGTGGTTGATGAGCAGCGCTACAAAGAAGCTAAAGCTAATGATGAAATGGGTAGATGCATGCCAAGGTTAATGGGAAATGTGATTTTGTTAAAGCTTGCAAGTGAGGTTTACACACCGAAGGCCTTTGAAGTGTTTCAACGAGAATATGAGAAGTGTTTAAATGTTGTTGTTAACTGGTGCAGTCAGAATGGTTTGTTATCTGAATATAAAGTCAATACGTTCGGGCAATCTCGAGAATATCGTGTTACATTCAATTCAGCTGATGATACAATTGTCTGTGACTGTATGAAGTTTGAGTATGTTGGGTTTCTTTGTAGCCATGCGTTAAAAGTGCTTGATCATAGGAATATAAAGGTGGTGCCATCTCAGTATATCTTAAAGCGATGGACAAAAGATGCAAGGATTGGAAGTGTGAGACAGTGTAGTGAGTTCATACAACATGAAAATTCTAAGTTGGTCGCTGCAAGACGTTACAAAGATCTGAGTCGCAGCATACTAAATATATCAGCCAGGGCAGCTGATTCTGAGGAAGCATTTCAGTTTGCTTCAAGACAACTCGAGGAACTAACTGAAAGGGTAGAAAGAATTTTGACCTTAAAAACTGAGGAAGCTCAAGATATTACCCCGAGTAGCACTGGTGCAAATGCATCTGACAGTGAAAATGCAGAAATTCTTTTGGTTGGAAATGCTGTCGAGGATCAGGATGAAGAAAGCAGAGCACAGGGAACAAGGGAAAGAGAGAGTTCTGTCCTAGATAGATGCAAACTAAAAAGTGCCAATGGAAGAGTTTTGAAGTTGAAAAGAGTTCAGAATGTACAAGTACATTCACCAAATACCCTCACCTGCATTTCAAGCCCCCCACCCACTTACGTCTCACCTCAAGCTCCCTCAACAAATCCTGTTATGCAGGTGATACTTGGGTTACTTTATTGCAATAATTCCACATAATAATCATTGTCAATTCATTTAGTCTCAAATATTCTGTATGTCAAAAGTTATGTAATCCATAAAATATGTTATGTGCAGAGTTTGTACAGTTTTGAAGCGAATCAGGTGGTTCAGTGTATGTACCAGCAGCCTAACCTGCTCATCGATCAACAACCCAATGCTGACATGTTTCAACAACCAAACTTCTATTCCGAGCAAAATGACTCCCCTAGCCAAACTCAGTTACTCCAGGTAAACACAATCACTCAGAAACATTTATTCCTATTAGTTTGAATTATATGCTGTGAGTGATTTACACATATATCTTCATGCAGGAACCTTTAATTCGTAGCACTTACCATGATTCTGTCTCAAACACTACCCAGTTGAGGCAGGTAAGCAAAAAGGAGGTTAAAGTTAGGAAATACCTTCTAAGCTTTTGTTCTTAGATGCTGATACAGTCTTTCGATACTCACAAATGTTCTTTCGGATTTTCACTGTAGGCAGTGGACCTTGATATGCAACATCAACATGCATCTTCGTTTTTGCTTTACGATCATAGATACAGACCTTCTGGCTCTACATATCTTGTACCAAAGTAGGAAGGAAGAATAACCACATCTGATCCCATTCTTGTCTTGTCCATATATTCTACAAGCTGTACAGTTTAAAGTTTTTAACATTTTGATTCAAATTGTTTAGTTGAAATATATTATGAGGAAATTTCACATCTTCTATATGCATAATAATGCATAAAACAACTCTGGAAAATACAAGGGAAGCTCTGCTTCAGCAATATAATGCAAGACATTAAGGCATACTTTTTTGTTCGTTCCCTCAGCTTTTCTTCTCTCTTCCTCCTATGTTTTATATCCCAAGTTAAATCAGTGTCTAATTCACAATATGGGGGTGTTTGGATGGCTGTGCTACTGATCGTATTGGATTAAATGGAACATGAAATTTATTAAATAAATTGTGTTTAGTCCCCAATGTGGTGATTTCGTATCCAATTTTATCTAATATAATCCAAATTCAATCTTATTTAATACGATCCAAACAATCTAATCTAATTCTATGTTTTATATCCCAAGTTAAATCATCGGGTGGGTTTGGATGACTGTACTACTGACCATATTGAATTAAACGTGGAATTTATTAAATAAATTGTGTTTAGTCTCTAATGTGTTGATTTCGTGTTCAATCTTATCTCATACAATCCAAACAATCTAATCTAATTCTATAGGACATACCAAAAATAGTCTTTCCAGATCCCATTTGTATTTTTATTTTTAATTTTATAAAATTTTATTATAATCCATAAATCACATACAATACAATATTAAGAAAACTAATTCAAAGAAAAAGATCTTGGTGCAGGAGATTTTGATTTTTGAGATCAAATTTTTGCGGTTTTGGTTTAGATATTATGATCAAAATATATAGATTTCTAACAAAATACATCATAACAATTAAAGAAAAAAACTGCCGAATAAAACTATTTCCAAAACTGAACAAGAAGGCCATGCAAAGAATGCATGAGAAAGATTTTGCTCTACTCTTTTAAAAATACAAATCAAAGTGACGCATCATTCACTTCTATTCAACCATCAAGGCGTCAACAGAAACAAAACCACTCACAATCTGTAGAAGCAATGAAACGTCGATCTCCCACTCTCCTCCACCTCTTGCTGCTGCTCCTGATTCTACCTCTAATTTTCTCTCCGAATGCGGAGGGAGGGAAGGGAAGAGTCCACATCACCGACGATCTGGACGACGTGATCGACGACGAAGAAGACGACGATTGGAAAGAATGGGGCAAGAAAAAGACACCCTCCGACGACAAGTTCGATCCCCCCAAGATCGATTTCAACACCATGGACCTCGCCCAGATCCAAGAAGAGATGCTGCGAAAGCAATTCGGCCCTTCTTTCGGCTTCGTCAAGCTCCGATTGGAATCTCATCGCACTCCGGTATTTCAATTTTTATTAATGGTTTGTGTTTCTTAATAAATTGACAATGTTGACTAATGTATGTTTGCTATTAGGATATGGTAGCTGATATTGCAATGAGGTGGACAAAAGTTTTGAAAACTGGAGGGGTTGATGTCAAGTTCATGGGTGTTGATGTGAACACAGTTATGTTCACATTGCAAAGAGGCCAGGATACACTTGAGGTGAGTGTTTTTATTTTTTCCCCTTTATAATCAAATGGGTTCAGTGAGTGTTGAATTGGGATTTCATTGGGTTTTTTAATAATTTGGTTTCATCAACCCAGTTGAAGGATTATATATTGAATCAACCAGAGGCTTATGAGATCAAGATAGGAGATCAAGGTTTTAGAAGACCTGGTGATATTCCTCTTGAGGAACTTGTTGAGAAGCTCCGCCGTGAAGAGAACAAAGATGGTGGTGGTGATGATGATGCTGGCAAGTCCAAAGAGGAACTTTAGTTGACAAGAGCATTCCCTTTTGCGGAACTAGATTTGGATCAATCCCAGATGCACCTAGACTAGAATTTAGTTTCTGACATTGATATTTGATGCAACTTAAGTAAATGGACAGCACTCTAGTTATTTGCTAAGCAGTGCAATGTTAACGGTTAAAGTGCCGTTCTAGATTTTAATTCTAATGTGATGTTTTCGTCTATTTCTTAGTAACTTGTGTGCAAGTTCCCCTTTAAATGTATAAACAGAGAGTTAAATATTAGAATTTGATCGTATATGACTTTGATAAAGTACAGTTACTTGAATCAAGATCAGAATGCTACATTTATGCAATGCAACAAACTAGTTGTCCCTTTTTATTACTAGCCATTGAAATGACTGGTCTCAATAACTTATAATTTTACATGAATGGAGAAAATTTTCTGTTTGCATTATAAACGAATTGGATAATCTGGGAATCAACAGGGAACGTTACAGTGATAATAATCTATGAATAAATAGGGAAAGATACAGTGATAGTAACAACTACTTCAGCTTCTTACTGAAGTCAGAGAGCTGCAGAAGGTGAATCCTGGGAATGCTTGCTGCTTCCTCTCTCTCTTTCTTAGTGTTGTATCCCCAGTCACCTGTTCCAACTTATCAACCTTAGCAACCAAACTGACTACATAGCATGATTAACAAAAACAAAGAAACCAAAAGATATTACCAAGATACAAATTCCATCCATCTAATTCAGGCTCTTTAATCACATTCTTCAGGGTAGCAAGTCGATCTTCCACAAAGCTGGACAAATTTCAGCGAATTAGTTTCGGTTACCCTCTACCTTATCAGAGAAGAAAGCTGCATATAAAGTACTAGAAGCAAGATCAACACTGGAACAGCAGAAAACTGATACTTACAAATCATTTAATCCATTAATCCATTATAGTGGGTTAAAAGACACGATCTTTATGGCAATGCACAAAGTAACTTACTGTAGGGTCAGTCCCTGGTGTTCTGGTTTCTTCTGAAGTTGCTTCAGCACTTCCACCTTAGGACTGAAAGTGGCAATCAGAATCAAGGGTGTGAAAAATCCTTGTTAATTAAAGCAAACACAGAACACTCAACAGTGTCCAAGAACCAAGCACAGAAGATTTATTTCGTTTACAGCACAGCTACCACATACTAACCCAGTTCCCAAACCGTATATTCTGTCAGGTGGTATTGTCACTCCTGCAAGGTTTCGCAATAAAGCATCTGCAAATCGACTCTATACAGGGAGAAACAGAGAATTAAATTAACTGGTTATAAATATAATAGTTTGAGAATATTACTTCCAAGTCAGTCTCTTCTTTAATGTACTTATTGCATATGCTATGAGTGAATGCAAAGAAGAAGAGGCTGTACCTGTTTCGTGGTGACTATATATATCCTTGAACTTGCAAATTTTAGTGCGTCAGAAACACCTGGATAGAATCTGCGAGAGAACCAAATCCTAATTACAACGATTACAAGTTATTTACAGCCTAAAATGTTTGAGTCCATGTTCTGTAAACAAGATGCCAATGTCATAATTCTCATTCCTAAGACTAAGAGGAGAAAACCAATTATCACATGAGAAAGGCATTTGCTTTGAAAGACTAAGATTGCATAAGGGACATCCATTCAAGCTGCATAAGCAGTCTTATGCAAGGATAGGTCAATTAGTAACTATATTTAGTTTCAAGGCATAATTACAACATTCCATGAATGAAGCATTTGTAGATTCATTCAATTCTACAAAATGTTGTGTGTATGACCGATTATTTTAGACATATAGTAAATAAATAGTTTAATTGGGTTGTATGTTAGTGATGAACTTCACAAAGACCCCATTGTAATCCAGATGCTCCCAAAGAAACAGGTAAGGATGGTATAATTGTAAATTATATTCAAATTTATGGAAACAATGCTTACTTTCCTCTTGGTCTCAACTGAAGTCATGTTGAAAGGATTTGATCAGCACATATGCCGAGCAATAATTTTGGTTAAATTTTGAAGTAAATGGTCAAGAAAAGATCAACAAAATCTGCTGAGCAGATGATGAAACAAAAATGTATGTTATTTATTGTTTTGGGTTTTGTCCATTGTGTCTAAAATAGAAATATATAAATCTCAAGAAGCTTGCTAGAGCACCTATTCGCACCAATCCAAGTTGCCAAATCTGTATCAATCCATTCATCCCTGACCTTTCCAAAAAGATCTATTAGAGCATCTCTATTCTCACCCCATTCTGCCATAATGACTGGTTTTAGCTTAAACCACTTCTCCAATATTCCCTCCACAGTGAGTCCCTCTGCAACCTTGCAAATTGAATCATAGTCATCAGATCTATTACCACTTCTCTAAGGATAATTAAAAGAAATCTCTTATCAGTTAAAATCCAATCAAGGACAAAATTAAAAGATCCATCAAATAATTCCAACACAGTTTAAGGGCGTATATATACCCACCGAGGACTTCCGAACAGAAGGCATTCTCATCTCCAGCAGCAACCTCACAAGTAACAAGTTTTCATAACCAGTTTCCACAACAGGTCGCACCTGTAAAAATTCAAGACACTAATTAGCTTCAACACAGCCTTTTCCCACCCAAATTTTCACAGTCAAACTAATACACCACAATCTTATGCAGTATATATCTTATTAAACAAAAATGTGCTTCAATTTTATCATCTCTAATTCCCAATTTTCAACCACCTACTCGTGCAACATTGTTCACACTTACAATTTAAACCAATCATGTGAATAAAACACTGAAACTACTTTTGGCAAATTTAAATAACAACAAATTTCACCTCGTTAGTTGACACTGTCTTCATCATAACCACTCATTCGTTACATTGCCACCAATTAAACTTTAATTTTAAGCAAAAATCCAGTATAAATCGACTACTCAAATTATTTTTGCAAATTAAGTTAGTAAACCAGACTGCATTAAAAAAAAAAAAAGGAGGAGCTTACAGTGTACATTTGATCAACAATCCAATCTTCCAAGGCCGAATCCACGCCGTCAAATAAACCCGGCCATCTGACCTTCGCAGCCTATTATGCACCATCGAAATTTAAAACAAACTCAATTTAATCAATAAAATAGCATTTTCACTATCTGAAAACCAGAAAGTGAAATTCAGAGTAGACGAGAAAGAGAAAACCTTGACGGCGGAGAGAGAGCTCTCTCCACAGCTGTCGCAGAGAACTCCGTCGAAGTCCAAGGCGTATAGATCCCCCATTTCTCTTCTTCCGCCTATAAGAAGATAATGATCCTTTGATTGTTTCGTCCCCGCCACCCGACCTCAGCCTTTTATACACTTCTTCACTAATCGGTAGGCTTTTGTTTACTCAGCAATCACAGGACGCCACGTGTTACCCGTTGTTTGGACTTTTCTATAATCCTTAACAGAATCTCGTATATATATATATTTTTTTTTTTTTTCTTTTTTGCTAAACATTTAATATAGCTATTTCTTGAATCTAAATATATGATATATACACCCAAAATACACTACCAAGATAGATTATTATTTGATATAATTAATTATAAAGTTATTAGAAGTGAAATGATTGTTGAATTAATTATATGGTCACAATTTTGATAAAAATTTTTAACTTTCATTGAAGTGTAAGAACTATCAAGTAATAATTTTTTTTGGATAAAGAAAACATGTTCTGTGAGCAAATGACTAAGAAATATGAGTCAACTAATTTAAGTTGTTGAAGTCAAGCCATTAGAGCATTTGCTTGCAATACCAGTGGAATCGTTTTTCATTGACACCTAACATAGCAGCACAGCTAATGTGATCTACATGGTTATAATTTCACAATTGTTGATATGTTTATATTTTGATTCTTGATTGGCTTAATGCTTATTAGACTTTATAATATCATTAATGTTTGTTAATAAGTGATAAAACATAAAAACTTAAATGAGATGAGTATATCACGTCATTCATATATTCAATAAATAAAATTTTACTGTAAACATGTGTACATATATTAATGGTTGCATTATGCTCTCAATAATTTTACATGAAAGGTGAAAATTAGGATAATCGATGGATAAATAAAGAATGTTTATAACGACTACTTTGCCTTTGTAGTGACGTCAGTGAGCTGCAGAAGCTGAATCCTGGAAATGCTTGCTGCTTGCTCTCTCTCTTTAATAGTGTTGTATCCCCACTCAACTGTTTTAAATTTGTATGTCCCCAACCAAACTAAACGCCGTCATAAAACAATACCTAGAATCCAAAAGAAGAGAACACAGAGAGGAGAAAAAGGTCATGCAAATAGAGGAGACAGCAAGGTAGGAAGATATTTACTTACATGAAGCTAGTCAAAGTTCAGGGAATTAGATTCATTTATTCTCTACTTTATTGGAGAAGAAAGTTGCATTTGGAGTCCTAGAAGCAAGATGGGAACCAGTATTGCAGAAAACCAATTATTATAAATCGTCAAATCCATCAATCCAATGTAATGTACTGCAATATTTGATCTTTAATTGTAAAATCAATAGTTGCCGAGAACCAAGCACATAGATTTATGTTCCTTTAACAGCATAGATTATTTATACCAACCCAGTTTTCAAACCGTATATTCTGTCGGGTGGGATTGTCACTACTTCAAGCTCTTGTGATAAAGCATCTGCACAGCGACTCTAAATAGGGACAGACGCAAGGATAATCTGCTGCTAATTAATATAATGATTTTATAATGTTACTTTCAAATCAGTTTCTTCTTTGTTGTCCTAACTGCATATGCTGTGAATGGGGTCCAACACAAAGCCATGGCAAGCATACCGACAATTAAATAAAGTAGTATGGATCCTTTCAAATAAATTGAATTGATAAAATTCCTGAGTACTTGTAATATGGTGACTCCAAGTTAATAATATTGCATATATTAGATTGTGGCTCATTGAAAGTGTAAGAATTTGGTATTGATGGCACTTCTTTACAGTAACCAACACGTATGCTTCAACAAAATTATTATGAAAGAGAGGGGTCATCTGAACAAATTTCACTTTGTTTTACGGTTTTATCACTTGCATCGACATTTAATTTATTACCTGACATGATACCTATTACTCAATTTCAGGCAGAAGACTGACATGGTGACATAAAATAAAAAACTGCCGATTTAATTTCAAATTCAAAGGTTAAGCATATACACTCCATTTTAATCAACCCAAACAATAAACTAAAACTAATCGAATACTAGCATGATGACTGACAGGTTCAGATAAGAATTTTTTTTTCTTTATTTTCTTTTTAGCATCAGATAAGAAATTAAATTGAGAAAATAAGTACCGGTTTTTCTTTTGCACATGTAAATGCACCTCATTTATACTTCTAGTCATACCACAAGTTAAAAATTTGTAATCAAGCTTCCTTTATATGTTGATTATGAGAAGTGGTTAATGGATTTTAAAATGTACACTTGGTCGATAAGATTATAGTATAATATATAAAAAAATAAATTTTTATTGATATTTTTATATCATATAAAAATTATATCATTGGATATGATACATATACCATATTTGTTTTTTCTTTTTGAGAGAAAGGATGATTATATTAACCAGAGAAACCACCAAGAGGGTGGGAATTGAGTACATCAGCAGCTGCTAACTTTTGCAGCCAAACTGAAAATACAGAGAGCCAGGTAGTGGGAGTATTAAACCCAATAGCCCAATTTGCTATACAATGGGCAACATGGTTACATTGTCTGTAAGCAAAAGAAATTGGACAAATGTTATGTGCTGAGATGAGAAACTTGATGTCATGTACAATGTTGGCAATGTCAAGCCTTGTATTGTCTTGACCATGCAGAGCTTAACAACCTGCAGAGCATCAGATTCCAATACAATAGGGAGGCAATTGTTAGAGATGGCAATTTGCAGACCTTTTCGAATTGCCAAGGCTTCAGTTGTGGTTGGGTCAATGCAGTGTTGAAAAACAGGTGAAGCAGCAAGGATAATATTGCCAAGGTGTTTTCGAATGACCAAACACACCCCAATTTTTTTGCGAGCCTCGTCAACCGCCGCATCAGAGTTCAATTTAATAAGGCCAATGGAAGGAGGAGACCAACGCTGAAAAGAAAAGTCTGACCTGGTAGGAGAATAAGGAATAGAATGTGTAAGATCCAGCTCTTGAAGATAATAATCTGCTTGCAGCTAGCAGTCATCAAAAAGGCGAGGCTTCTGCTGATGAATGCGTTGGTTTCTATTGAACTAGATGTACCATAAAGCAATAAGAAATTGAGAAGTCAGATTTGTGCTCCAAATGGAGAAAACGTATGAAATACGATTGATGAAGGCAGGGCAATGTAGCTTGGAGAAGAAACCATTCTGCAAAAGGGGGCAGGAGCTCCAAGCTTTTAGAGCAAATTTGCAACCCCAGAGGGCATGATCTACCGTTTCCATTTCCTCATGACATAGAGGACAGCAACTATCATCGGTAATATGTTTGAAAAATAGTGTGGCTCGAGTGGGAAGAATTAACTTGCAAGCCCGCCAACAAAAGGATTTGATCTTTAAGGGTATAGGAAGTTTCCAAGGCGCCTTCCACACAAAATGAGGACCAGAGGAGCAGGAGGGAAGACCAGAAGGAAGGGAAAACAAAGCTACCTTGTAGGCACTTTTGACGGAAAAAGAATCGTGTTTGTCAAAGTGCCAGGGCAGCTCGTTAGCGCTAGGGGAACTACTGAGAGGGATGCTTAAAATGATGTCAGCTTCTTTAGGCTGGAAATACCTTCTAACCTGGGTTTCTGACCACTTCCTTGGCTCATCAAAGAGGGAGGAGACAGTAGTACCGACTGGAAGAAGCAGAGGAGAATTAATCCTGAAAGTGAAGGGACAAGGCAGCCAAGGATCATCATAGATGGAAATAGAAGAACCATCCCCAACTTCCACTTATTTCCTCTTAAGAGCGCTTCACGACCCCACAAAATACTCCTCCAGACCAGAGAAGGAGACCTACCTGTATTACAAGCTAAAAAGGAAGAGTTAGGGAAATAGCAAGCTTTGAGAACTTTGGCAAGGAGAGAGTTAGGATTTGAGATTATTCGCCACCCTTGTTTGGCGAGCATAGCTTGATTAAAAGCGGATAAATTTCTGAAACCACCAATCTCCTTAGGCCAACACATGGAGCACTAAGAAGCCCAGTGGACTTTTTTACTATTTGTAGAACCTCCCCACCAAAAATCAGCAAAAAGACGATGTAACTCCGAATGTAGAGATGAAGGAAGGCGAAAACAACTCATTGCATAGGTTGGAATCGCCTGAGCCACTGTCTTAATGAGAACTTCTCTTCCTCCTTCAGAAAAGAGTCTATGTTCCTAGCCTTGGAGTTTTTGACGCACTTTGTCAATGATTCCGCCAAAGATTTGGCGTTTGTTTCTACCATTGGCAGCCGGGAGACCAAGATGAACATTGTGGCAAGAGACCGGATGCATGGAAAGAATTTGAAGGATTTCCTGTCTTATGTTGAAGGGGACGGAAGTGCTGAAAGAGATGGCTGATTTGGAGAAATTGACAACCTGACCAGAAGCTTTTTCATGCTGATGCATAATTGTTTTTAGAACAGAGGCCTTCTCGGATGAGGCTCTTGCAAAAATAAGGCTATCATCAGCGAATAAAAGGTGGGAAATAGCAGGGGCGTTTCTAGCGACTTTAATATCGTGAAGATGACCTGTAGAAACAGCTGCATTTAATAAAGCAGATAAGCCTTCAGTACAAAGTAAAAACAATAGATGGTAAAACAAGACCACTTGGTTGGCCATTGATGAGAAACGAATATCTAGCAGAGGTGACGCAATTAAGGACACGACTGATCCATCCCTCAGCAAAACCAAAACTGGACATCACACTAGAAAGAAAATGTCATTCTATTCTGTCAAAAGCTTTGCCAAGATCTAGCTTCAAAGCCATCAACCCAAAAGCACCAGATCTTTTATTGCGGAGGTGATGCAAAGATTCAAAACTAACAACTACATTATTCGAAATAAGCCTATTAGGAATAAAAGCACTCTGCGAAGGTGAGATAATCTCTTTGAGAATTAGTTTCAGCCTATTTGTAAGAGATTTGGCAACAATTTTGTAAGTTACATTGCAGAGGCTACTAGGCCTATAATCACTAACCTTGGATGGAGACTTGGATTTTGGAATTAGAGCAACCAGAGTAGAACCTAATTGAGCCATACCATGCTCATCATTGAGGATCGCGAGAGCAGCTTTGGTAACTTTAGGGCCAACAAAAGACCAAAATTTTTTATAGAAAGAGGCTGGAAGGCCAGCAGGGCCTGGAGCCCTTGAGGCACCAAGCTGAAAAAGGGCAGACTTGACTTCGTCTTCAGAAAATCTGTTGGCGAGAGTTATATTCATATTAGAGGTGACCCTGCTAGGAATTAAATTGCAGAACGCAGCAATGTCATTCATATTGGGATTATTGGAGGAAAAGAGCTGGTTAAAATGATGCGAGATAATCTCTTCAATGGCCTGTAGATTATCATTCCAAATGTTATTGTCGTCAAGTAAGCCAATGATCTTGTTATTTTTCCTTCGGGAAGAGGCTTTTGGTGGAAGAATTTAGTATTTTTTATCTCCAGCTTTTAACCAGAGAGCACGAGATCTTTGCCCCAGAAAACTTCATCTTGTTTTAAGATTTCATCCATTCGACCTTCAAGGGAACGATATATATACCATATTGTACTAAGAAATTGGCTTTTAATTATTGCACAATCAACGGACCACTAATATCACAGTATTACTAAGATAGTGTATATGAAACACAAGGTATGAATAGTTTTATTTAAATTTAATCCTCTTTTTACCGTTAAAAAAAAAATAGTGTGTGCATGCATAAGATAAATGACATTTATATATTAAAATAAAATAAAAAATGCTGATATGGTTCCTATGACACCTTTGAGGAATACGAAAGTTATAGAACCTTTTATATCCAAAATTTTAGAGCCATGATAACATCAACCAAATGATATAAAGGACAAATATTTACATACAAATTAACAACTATTTTCAGAGTTAATTAGTGTATGTGTGCATTATTTTTTAAAACGGAGAAACAACCATTTTCTTCTTTTAATATATATAATTGGGTATGTTTTGGTCTATTTTAGAGGTGAGATTCTGTTCCTTATAAATTATGTTTAAGTCATTTTAAAGTGGTAAAAGTAGTTTTTTCTTAAAATAGAGGTTTTCTCTCTCAATTCCTTAAAAGTAGATTATAATAAAAAGTGTTGTGATCTGGAGTTTATCATTGGTGCTCTATTACAATGATTCTAGTAGTTGCAATTTGTATGAGTAATATTAAAAAATAAAAAAACTCTTTCCCATCGAATATCAATTTTTAAGAAAAAAAAAAAATCAATCTCAGGAATCACGAACTTATGATCGTGGCGGGCTCCGGTGTGCGATAATGGGCCAAAGGTTTGTTCGTGGTTGTGTGCCGAGTCATTTGTAGAACTTTTTCCAGTACGGAGCAATGTAATTGTCTGATCGTCCATTACAATCATATACCTCCCCATCTGCAAAAAACATAAAAACAAGAAAAAGCAAAGCAGAGGCAATCATGCAATTCTTTGGGCCCACGTTGCAGTTCATTCAAGAATGTTCAGAGTTTTTTTAATTAATTACAAAATTATACAATAAACAGATAGGAATATATAGTGATTTGCAAATTTGATATTTGAGTACGTTTTGAGAATTTATTTTCATTAAATTGTATATTGGTATATCCGAATAATAGGATTCCAATCCTTAGCGGTAAATATAAAAGAAAAATACATTAATTACTTGGATTACGGGTAAATCTACATCTTCGAAAAATTAATTTTGAATTTAATAAAATTTAAATACTAATAAATGAAAACTAATTAGTGATGGCAAATTCATCTCAGCAATGAATTTCTTTTTAATGTTCGATGGTAGGCCACGCACCTGAGACGTCGCGTAAGAGTATAATACCTCTCACTTCCTAACACGCAAAAGCAACAACCTGAATAACCGGTCACCACGATCACAACGAGTAGATATCATCTCGCATTCGAACTACAGAACGCCATTTCACCTACCACAGGCGGTAACACACCCGCGACTTGATAACATCACGTTATTTTTACCGATTCCGCCGGTTTTGTATCCTTACCCGAGAAATCTCCACTATAAAACCACGTTTGCGCTTCTCGGAGCAGTTTCGCTCAGTCATACTCGAAACGTCGTCGTTTCGATCGCATCTCCGGTCTACCTTAACGCCTTAGATCTCGTTCTTCTGGTTGTTTCTCTGTGAGTATTCATTGTTAAAGTTATTGAATATATGTTTATATATTTTTGTTTTTTTTCCTTCTTTTTGGATTATTTGTTTGTGCTGTTGTTTGTTGAGTTTGTTTTGGATGACAGATGGATGAGGAGTGATGGACTCGATCGATGTTTTTTTTTTTTTTTGTTTTGTGTTTTCGTACAAATCGGTTGATGACACCGAGTCGCTGATTTGATTTGCGCGTGATTGTGTTGTTGACTGTTCTTTCTTTTTTTTTTTCCTTTTATGTCAGCCAATTGAATGATGAACTAGTTTTTCATTTTTTTAAATTTGGCTGGATTTGATATCAGTTTATGATGTCGAAAAATTAAATTAAAAATATATATATATACTGGATTCGATATGTTGTGTATGCTATGTTAATCGATGGCAAGAAGAGACTGGTTTAACAGAACGATTTATGGTTAAATGAATTTTCGCGCTGGATTGAAAAGTAGTTTGCTATATGATTTTCAGGTTTCAAAATTGTTTTGACAAATATAATTTTCCAGTGTAAAAGGGAGAGATAATTCAGGGTTTATATGGCCTTAGGTTGTTTAATAGGAGACAGGAAAGTGAGAGGAATTGGAAATTGGATGATGTAATTTAATTTGCTAAAATTTGTGTTTCGAAGAGTAATGGAGTTAAAAGAAGCTAGGTTTTGATTTCCTTTTTTACTTGATAAAATTTCGTGCAATGAAGCATATTGTGACTATAATTTCTCAAGAATATGTTAGTAGTCATAGTTTCCGAGTTTCAATGTGGGGTTCAAGAAAAATGTGCATATCATGTTTAAAGCTTACTTTGTTATGTTGTGATTGGACTACAATAGATAGCAATATGCTTACTGTATGTAGCACTTCATTTTATATATTTTTAATAACATTTTGTTGGCCTTGTATTGCGAGACATGTTTGAAGGTAGCGTTTTAGAACTATGATTAAGTTCTTAGTTGTCATACTCAATCTTGTTTACTGTTGATTATTAATTTTTTGTTTTATTTTTCACTTTTTGATGCATGCAAATGACAGGAAATTAGGAAGGATGGCAGATAATGAGGGGGAGGAGATTATTTCGCGTGGTAATGAATGGGAAGTTGTTTCACTTACGGCATCAACATATGCTGCTGCTCCTGGTCCCAAAAATGTTGAACAGGATGATGATGGCAAGAATGATGTTGCTGTGGAGAATGCAGCAGAAACCTCACGTGCATTGTTCATGTCCAGTCACTTTGATGTCTTTCCACCCACTGAACATGAAAATTTGCCCTTAGAACCTGAACCTTCAAAGACTGAGATTATTAATGAACCTATAGGCAAGGAAGTGGTATCAGAATTTGATGCTAAAGAAGGGGGCAGATCTAGTGGAAAGGATGATGAAGAGAATTGGACTAAAGAGTTGAGTGTACATAATGAATTCCCGGGGATTCAGTTTTTGGATGAGAAGGGTAACGGGCTCTCCATTCATGGTACGGAGTTTGAAGAAGGCACTACTCTAAAAGGATTAAATTTGTCGGATAAGGAAGAGAATATTTATAGTTCAGCTACTTTTAGCTCTCTCCATGGTGAAGCAGCTCTCGGTGGATCCACTACCTATGATGAGAATCTGGAAACTCCTGAACTAACCGAGCCTTCTGAGCGAGGATTAGATCTTTCTACAGATGCATCAAACTCAACGAAGCCTGCAAAAGATGATGAACCTACTCGCTCTGACCTTCCTTGTGAAGCATGGTGGAAGAGAAGGGCAGCTTCCTTCTGTGCTCATGCAAAAGAGGCAAATACAATTTGGTCTATTTTCATTGCTGCTGCTGTGATGGGCATTGTAATTATTGGGCAGCGGTGGCAACAAGAAAGGTGGCAAGCTCTGCAATTGAAATGGCAGATCAGCATCAACGATGAGGTATGTGGTTTGCTGTTCCCCAAAAAGAAATGCTTTAGATTTCTAGTCTGTTATGTAGAAATTTGTTCTTCTGGTTGTTCTTTATTACAAAATATTGGTAGCATTGGATATTAAACGGCTTTGCTCTTATTGGTGAATATATTTTTAAAAGCAGCACGTTTGACTAGTACCTGAAGCTTAAAGGTGATAGGGAACCCACCGTTTCCAAATATTAATTTCATTGGGCTCGAAAAACCATGTATTGGCATGTGTAGTTGCTGAGTGATTATGGACCTTGTGTGCAGTATTAGAACCTATTTATTGTTTTATGTAAATAGTAGCATGCTTTTGATTGTTCATTTTTCATAGGGTTCTGCACCAATGTAAATAGTAGATTATTTGCTTGTTACTTTATTTTGAACTGTTTCTAGAGAAATATAACTGACAATCAGAATGACTTTCTCTTGGAATTGGCTCAGATCATACAAGTTCTAGGCTTCTAGCTTATTAGTATAGAAAATCAGGTAGCAAACTTGAATGAGTAATTTTGGGATCGTGTTTATGTTTCCTGTCGACTTCTTGTTATAAATTATTAAATTGAGGAAGGAGACTTGAACAATCAATTATCACGTATCTAACTGTAATTAATTTGTAGTCCTGTTTTAGATTTCTCATTCGATAATATGGAGGGCTGAAGCCAAGATGATAAATTGAAATGTCGTGATTTGATATTAGTTTTGGCTTGTCATGTTTATAACATATGACTAATCTTATTATTGGATTTCAAGATCATGTGAAGGTCTAAAAAGTTTGTTTCTTATTTCTATTATTTGTTGGCACTGACCTTCTTTTTAAATCGCCTTTATGACAGAAGGCTAGCAGGATGTTGGGTCCCATAACTCGCCTTAAAGATGCAATTGTGGGTGGCCACCGTCGTGGATCTTTTGTCCGGGGCAGCTCCACTAGTGATAATTAAGATGGTGATGTCAGGGGCAGTTCGACTAGTGATAGTGAAGTTGATGATATCAACAAGCCATGATTAAGATGATGATGAAAAAATTTACTTAAAAAAAGGGAAAGTTAAAAAAAAAAAAAAAAAAAAGCTGAGAGAGAGGTGGAAAGTCGAATGTCAGGTTGTTAATATGGTAGTTTGCTGTGTGGGTTCACTTATTTCCTCATGACAAAGCTACATAGCTACATGTTGTAAGTTTGATATTGTTGTGTTTCTATAATGTGTTGTGATTTATCTGTGTCCTAAAAATGGCGATGATGGCTTGGTAAAGATTTGGTAGTTGTTGCTACCTATGCATATGAACAAAAATTCGATGACAGGAAGTCCCTACATACAGCTCTAGGTTGTTGGAAACGCTGTTTCTGCCACCACTCATACACAGATAATGTTGCAATGGTCGATTTGCCGATGGTGCTCATGCTGGGGCTATTGATGTGTAGTGCGGTTACAATTTCTCGAAAAATATACGAAGGCTTTTGGGGGTTGTGACCTTCCCCAATTTGACAGTAACTATTGTGAATTCTCCTATACCTCGGTCTTGCAATACGAATTTTAGAGACATTCAATCAGAAGTTTGAATAGTGTTCAACTCCACCAGCTTATATGTCAACGTGTACCTAAAATAGAAACTGTGTTCTTTACTTCGGGAAAAAAAAAAAAATATAGAAATTGTTCTCTTTCGTTTTGCCGAACTCCTCGATTCCCAAGTTCACTGCTTCTAAGCATATTAATTTGGTTAAATAAATTTTCCTTAGTTGATTGGTTGCTTGAAGATTATAAACTAAGGAAATAAATATCATGACATTTTCTTCTTTATTCTGTCTTATGGTGTTCTCTCGTCTATATTTTTATTGAACACTTCTCACGTCTAATTGTAGACTAATTAATGAGGGTTAACGGACATGGTCACAGAGAGTATCGTACAGATATCCTAATCTTAAGTTCAAAAATTTTTTTTTCCCAATCTTAAATTATTGATAACAAGTCATATTGTCAAAATAAAAAATTTTCCAACCTTGTCGGCGGTTGAATTATGGAGCACACTGTAGACGTGTGCCAAATCGATAAGACAAAATATTTAATAAGTTAACCAGACCCAATCATATTAGACCGATACAACCAAAGCCCGACCCGAATTAACCATTTCTTAATGCCACGTCAAGGGTTGTGGCCCCAATATAGGGAGAATTCCATTTTGCCTCCTATAGGTTAATGCAATAGCCAAAATTCTCCCTAAGTTTGAGAAATTGTTAATACCCCTAATTGATTCACAAAATAGACAAAAATATCTCCTGTAATTTATTAAAATATCAAAAAAAACCTTTTACCTACAACTTAAAGGCTAAAAATAACGTTTGACCGCTGATATAAAATGATTGATAAAATAAAATAAAATATAAAAAATTATTAATATTTAATAAAATAATAATTTAATATTTAAAAAATTAAAAAAATATATCCATCTTCTATCTAAAAATTATAGGTGGTGATTAAAATTATTAAATTTTTTTAAATATTAAAAATATTTTAAAATTTTAAAATATTAATAATTTTTTAAAAAAATTATGTCCACCGTCCATTAACATAATGGACAATGGATATAATTAAAAAAATTATAAAAAATAAAACATAAACGAACTTAAAAGTTAAGACACTCCTTAGTCTCTCTTTCTCTGTCTCTTCCTCTCCCCTTCTTTCTCTCTCGACGGTGGGTTCCTCTCTCTCTCTCTCTCTCTCTCTCTCTTTTTTGGCAGTGGGTCTCTGTCGATGGAGACCTAGTTTTGGGTCTCCATTAACGGAGACCTAAACTGAGTTCAAATGGAAACCCAACTCGCTGGATTCCAGCAATGGAAACTCAGAGTCGTCGAAAATTGTGTTTTTTTTTTAAAAAATTTTTTTTGATGCTTTTATGTTTGATGGTATTTGTTGTTGGTTTGTTTGATGATGATGATAGTTGGTTTTTATTTTATTTGATGTTGTTGTGTTTGCTATTGGTTTCTGTTTGATGATGATGATAGTTGTTTTTTTTTTTTTTTTTATATATATTGATGCTACTGTATTTGATGGTGTTTGCTGTTAGTTTTTGTTTGATAATGATGATGACCATGGTATTTGCTATTGTTGCAATGCTGATCTGTGTATTGTTCATCCTGAAGACTCAGATCCCTTAAACTTTGGTCTTCAATATTCTTTATTGAAGAAAAATAATGATATAATACAGTAGAGATCCAATCCGGAGATTGGATCCCACTTGTTTTTTTTTTTTTTAATTTTATTTTAAATTTTAAATTTTTATTCTTAATTGAGCGGTGGTTTGATCTTTTTATGCTTTGTTGTAGTGAAAATCCATTTTTCACTAACAAGAGTTAATATAAAGGTAAAATGAAATTTTTACAAACTATAAAGGGTGATTAGCGATTATGTCAAACAATAGGGAGCAAATTGTAATCGTCCCCTAATTATGTTGCACTTCACCGCACTTGATTCCAGATTCTTGGCGGGAAAACACTCTTACTGACATAAATCAAACCCTAACATCTGCTCCTCTGCCGCTTCATCGATCATCTTTCCATCACTCTCCATATCGACCAGACCTAGCCGCTTCATCGATTCACCGCTTCATCTCCGGCGACGGCTTTATTGATCGATCAAACACCAGAACGAAAATCTGCCGAGTGACTGCCGTTTCACTTCATCTCTGGCGCTTCAAGCCGCGAAACAAGAGAGCTGTAAGTCCAAAGGTAAGTCCGAAGTCCTCGAACTCTCCCTCCATGTTTGTTTCTTGTTACTTTATTATGTTACTTTTATGAAGTTGCTTAATTTGAAGGGTTTGGTGCGGTTTTGGACCCGCAAGAAAAAGGAGGGGCCAATGCAGGTCTAGGCCTGGTGCGGGTCCAGTCCCGCTTTTTGATATCCCTCTCACATTAGGGCTTTCAAAATTGACACGAGCCCCCATTGAACAATTTCATTGCCTTTTTATCAGGTGCAACCCATTTCTGCAGCAAGGAGTTTGGTATGATGAAATGATTCTTTAAGTGCTTCAAAAGATCGCTTTTCTGGCAACTCTTCATCTAATACGGCGACATCTCCGATCAGGTACCACTTTCAGTCTTCACTTCCTTTCCTTCAGTTATGTATTTTGTCTCTGTTTGTTTGCCGAGAAAACGCAGGAAAATGTAATTAGAATAGGCTTAATTGCAAACAGAAAAATATATATACAATATCTTATTCCTATAACCTCCAATTTTCTAATCAATCAGTCTTGGTTGATCTATGTAGTAGGTTTTGACGCTGGATTCTTATTATAATGACGAATAACAATAAGCACAGTCCATAATTGGTTATTTTGCTTTAATATCTTGATTGGGTACTCCACTGGATTCTCAATCAATATTTATTTTAATTATTTATTGATTTATTTTTGTTCATCATCCAGAAACTAAAATAATGGCTAAGGAGAAAGAGGAAACCCCTCAAGTGAGAAGAACGACAAGGTCCTCTTTATCGAATGCTAATTCAAACAATGGAATTGAAACAGAAAAACCAAGTGAATCTTGCAAAACAACACTTGATAGCCTTTTCTTTGGTCAACAACCTATCAGTTTAGATGATTTGTTATCTCGTTTTCCTGGTAGACATGTTCAAATTCGTGAAGTACTGCGCGTTTTGGGTCCAACAAATTCCTCAATGCCTCCTATGTTTATATATGGAAGCGCTTCTACTGGAAAAACTAGTGTTGTTCTCGAAATATTCAGGCATCTTAATCGGCCTTTTGTTTATGTAAGTTGTCTCACTTGTTACAGTCCTCGAATTTTGTTTGAGTCTATCTTGAACCAGCTGTTGCTTCATAAAAAGAATGCAGCCAATGGTTATTCGAGTGTAAAGAAATGTGAAAAGCCATCTGATTTTATTAATTTTCTCCGTGAGGCATTGATAAGTGTTATAGATAGTTTCAAAGGAAATTTGTGCAAAATTAGCGCAAGTAAATCAAAGGGTGGGCAGGGCAATGGAAGGATGATCTATTTGATCTTTGATAGTTTCGAGCTTGTTCGAGAATCAGATAAAAGTTCTATTATATTACCTTTATTGTTTGGCCTCGCTGATATTTTGAAGATGTCTGAAGTGGGTATCATCTTTATAAGCAGAACGTCACCCGATACATTTCACTCAAATACTGGTCACATAGAGCCTGTTCTTGTTCACTTTCCTGAATACACAGAAGAAAAATTTCGTCAAATTTTCATGAGTAACCAAGTGAATCGAAAGTTGTATTCCGCCTTTCTTGAGTGAGAATTCAAACTGTTCTTTGTCGTATTTGCACCTTTGATCTTTGGCTCTATCTAATTCAATCTGTTGTGTCTTTTTCCTTTTCTTTAAACAGTATTGTGCTTAGACCGTTTTGTAGAGTTACTAGACGAGTGGATGAATTATCTACTGCAATTTCAATGTTGTTTAAAAAGTACTGCGAACCTTTAAGTGATGTGGGTGTTGTACCCAATGAAGAGATGAAGAGAAAGCTATATAGTCATCTTGAGCCACATATTGCTCCTGCTCTGAATGAGATATTCAGGGTTGCGTCTCAATCTTGTCTGCAGTCTGAAGCCAATCAGGAGACCAAGCGGAAAGGAAGTGGAAGGAAATCAGCTAGTTGTGGAGATTTTACTGAGCTAGACTTCCATATGTCTACCTCTGCAAAGTATCTTCTTATTTCAGCATTCCTTGCTTCAAGAAACCCAGCCACTCTTGATGCATCACTTTTTGATTCTACTGGGGGTTTTAATAGTCGTAAACGAAAGAGGAAGTAAGTTCATTAACAATCTGATTTTTTATTTACGTCATATTAATACAAACTGCAAGTTATGTTAGCTATCTTGTATGCATTGGAATGTAGGAATACTTCTTTTTCAGTCCAGAGCTACTTCCTTATTTTATTTTGCTTTATCTTGAGCCTTAGCATGCGAGAAAAAAAATCACTTTTCTTGCTTTTGTTTCATATCCGATATCCAGTAGTTAAATGGAAATTTATCCTGAAAAAACGAATAAAAATATATTCAGTGATTTTTTGTGGAGCATGGTAAGAAGAATATTGACTGCCAAAGTGATGAAAGTAATCAACTAGTGATTTCCTCTATAGCATATGGAATAATATTGTTATTATGGCCTTTTATTCTTCCTATCAGTTTATTAACCTTATTTGTGGAATAGATCATTTATAATTATGACCTATAATGTCCCACACTTTTAGCAACCTGATATTTCTCGCAAGTGTTTTGAAGCGCTTTTGGTTTTCTATGAAGTTGCCTCTTCTTAGATGTTCTGATATAAGACCTGGCTTTTGTTTATTTATATATTAGGACCATCTTTAGATTTGATAAAGTGAGTTCATCCTGACGTAGCATTTACGGTTTGATAATGTAAATATGGCGTTGATGTGTTGTATACTGTATTCTCTGCTTGGGAAAAAACTGAAGTCTTCTTTATTACTTCTTGCTTAGGGCCTCTGATAAATCAATGGAGCAGAAGGAAGCACTAGAACAAGAACAACTTATGAAAGGGCCTGGAACTTTTGCTTTAGAGAGGTTATTAGCCATATTCCAGTGTATTACATCTGTAGGAGAAGATTTACTAGGTGAAGAGGAAGAAGAAAATGATGGATTAAAAGTTGGAGGAGGGAGTACTGGGCTTATGTCTGATGTTCTGTTGCAACTATCCAGTCTTTGCAATGGTAATTTTGTTGTCAAAGGAGGTAGCTGCCCTTTAGAGGGTTCAACTCGGTATCGTTCTACAGTAAGTGAAGAGTTGGCTCTTAAGGTAACAAAATTGTCAATTCATTTTTTGGTGTCATGAAACAATTTTCTTTCAATGGAACTGTATATCGTTCATTATTTATGTATCATGTTTGATGGTTTCAGGTTGCAAGGAGTCTTAAATTCCCTTTGTCAAAGTACTTGTACAGAAGGTAATCTATGATGTAAAGAACTTATCTAATATGTCCATCTTATTCTCAAAGCTCTGGTAAGGAACTTCAAGAGACAAGGTTACATTGCCTACAATCTTAGCTGTAATGGTGAGCCATTTTTTTGGGCATTCCAAGTTCATCTAACAACATCCTTGATATCGAGTTGACACACTGATTACATGTACCATCAAGTAGATAGGTCAGAGCCCTTAAGAGCAATCCGAAATGAAAATTATTCTGGGCTAGGGCTGCAGTCTGGACTATGAATCACTGTATGTTATTAACTTATATGCTGTTTATATTTGATTAGGGACTTTGTGAAACTTCAGTTGTGTTTTTTTGTTTTATTTTTTATTTTTTATTTTTATTTTTTTGGTTAGCTTTCTTTTTGATTCCGTTCTTGATCAGAATCCAATATCTCTGAATTTCCCTGTACAAATCCATTGATGCACAACCTGTGTCTGAAGTGGTGGCAAAATCATCACTGATGGTAGCAAGTTTCAAATTCCCCGTAATAATAATTTGCCTAGGCTGTGTTGCTATTGTTATTATAATTGATACACATAAGAAATGACTATTGGTTGTCGTAAACGTGACACCGGGCTTTTCGAAAGAGGAAGGGCCAGTGGGCGACAATTGATGTGGATGGCATCACACTGACCCAATCATTATGAGGTGGGCAAGGTTGGTCTTAACTTTTTCTGGTTTTCATATATCATCTTCATTGGTCACAATCAAATGGTTCTCACATTCAGCAGAACTTCAATTTTGGGATAGAAACTGTTCATGATATAAAGTCAGTTGATATTAATTGGTTGTCCACTCGATAGAGATTAATTCAATGCTTCGCTTAAGTGATGGGTCCTGCTATTTACTCATTCTATAACATTATCAGACAAGTAATATTTATAAGATTTGAACTAAAATTTATTTTAAAAAACAGAAACAAAAAAAAAAGAAAGAATGTTAGTCGAAATATGACAAAATAGAAGCAGAGAATCGTGATCTGCAGATAGACAGGGGTTTGTTGGATCGAGATTAAATGCTATGTATGAGATTAAATTTTCATTGTGAAATGTGAAATAAAAATGTAGAATTATTTGAATAATAAATGACTGTGTAAAATGTTAGAGCGTTAACATATACAGAATACATGAACTCAGTGAATAGCAAAATTCCTTATATGTAGTTGGTGACCAAATTAAAATTTCAATTTGTCTCGACAGCAACCGTTAATGGAAATTTCATTTAAATCTCATGACTTTGGCATTAAATTCTTTGCCGCCACAAAACTGTTTGGGTATCTACAGTAAGAAAAGTTGGGAGGCAAAAAAAGATAGAAAAAGAGACTCGACACATGAATAATGTTGACGTTATTAAATTAAGACGGCAGATCCGATATGGGTATATTTCAATTAATGCATGAAGTAACAACTTTACATAAATTGTCTTTTACATTGAAAATCTCCATTGTATAGTAGTTTCAAGACTCTAAGCATCTTTAATGAAATCTAGTACATTACAATGGATTTTGATGTGATTTTTTTTTTTAATAAATGATAAAAAGAACTGAGAATTTCTTGGATTTACAAACTGTAGGGTCATTTGGGCCTTTGGTTGGGTCCACCCAAGATGACCCAAAACCCAAAACTGGATCCAACATTCAATATATTTGGATGATAATCATTAACTGCCTTTGGCAGTTGTGAGGGTTATCTTGACTATTTATTATAGTTACTCACATATAAAATGTTATCAATTTTATTGTTTGAGAATTATCTTTGATAGTTGTGGGGGTTATTTTAAATGCTTATTCACATATAAAATGTTATCGGTTTTGTTGTTTGAGAATAGAAGAAATACCTGCAACAAAGGTTATACATACACAGACAGAAAAAAAAAACAGAACTCTTATTTTGAGAGTGAAAAACAAAGAGAAGGGCAAGGCTCTTATATTATGGATGGAGGTTTCCTTCTAATTTTGTGATCGAAATTTGACCACCAATTGAACAATGCAAACTCATGTGTCTTCCGTTCCATTCCAGATATTGTTTAAAGCTTGTTTTAATATCCTTAGAGTTATGTATATTTACTACCATGGTAAATGATTCTTTAGTTCTTGTTGATTGTTGAAACTTGCACAAACCATTTCTTCTAACTTTTGAAAGATAAAATATTTGAAAACTGAGGATAAAATATTTACAAAAAATTTTCAATTTTTTCATATATATATATATTATGTGTGTGTGTGGTCTTTTTAATTTTTTTTAATAGATATTTATAATATGGATTACTTAATTCATTTTTTAGTATGAATGTATGATATTTAAAAAAAAAAAACTCTCAAAAACCCTCCCTAAGTCTTAAGGTAACAACTTTACAGTTTTAAAATTAGATAAATTTAAAAATTTATACTTTACTTTTGTGACTATATAATTTTTATTTGAAAGTTGATACTAAATGTGTTAGAATTATGTGGGACCACTATAAATTAATCACAATTTTTGCAATTTAAAAATCTACTTCCTTGATATAAGATAACTATTTTCACAATAGGAAAAAATAACTATTGACGAAAAAAATTGTGAAATGCATTTAGTTGGACATGAACTCTTGTTACTAATATAGATAGAAAGGTACACAAACATATGTATTAGGATGTGAGGTATTAGGAGACTACATATTTAGTTTTTCCTTTTGGTCAAAACTCATAAAAGTGAGAATTTTTCCTAATAAATAAGGGTTCATGCTGGTTTTCAGCTTCAAAACTTCATATTTCAAAAGACAAATAAAAAATTAAAGAATGAGAAGTAGAAGTTAACGTTTTTGGTGGGAGTATTGGAAGACCAAAAACTTTCAATTAATTTCCCAAAACTAAGTCAATTTACAGGTGATCGAACATAATGTCATGAAAAAGACTAGCAACGGTCTTGTGAGACCAACCAATGGTATCACCATAATTACTTTCCATTGTTGAACAAATCTTAAGCTCTATGAAGTTCTCTTCAAAAACCTTCTATTGTCCACTTCAAAAAAAAAAAAAAAAGAACCTTCTATTGTGTCGACATTATTGGTTATAGTCAAGCAATGTACGAGAAAGCCCAAGAATCATTTAATTTGTAGCTGACCTACATTAGTCCATGTATAATTTTCTCCATTTGCCTACTCACCATATTTTACCGTCTACCAAAACTATTGATCTACCCACCTAAATTAGCTGACCACCCTTCCTCTTTAAATTATACTTATTTGCCATGCAAATTGCTTTTGAATTTACGTGTTCAACTATTTGAATTGACTTGTGGAGTAGATAATTTCTCTTGTTTTTTCAAAAAAAAAAAAATCAAATTGATTATTTAAACAGAAGATAAATTCTTTGCTGATTTAATCTTTTTTTTTTTCCTTAAGAAATTATCTCAGTTTAAGGTAATTAACAATCGGAAAACCTTTTTTAGAGTAAGGTTAGCGGAGTTTTACCACAAATCAGTCTTATTAACAATAAATATTTAAAAATCTTTTTGTTTCACTGTAATTAGGAATCAATTGCAACATCGAATTTATTTGAATTAAGTCAAATAGATAAAGATCCAAGTTGGGTAGATAAATTTTCTTTCCTTCAAAATTTTTTCATAAAAGTCACAAGGGAGGAGGAAGGAGAAGAGGTTCTTGCAGGAGTGTGGGTCTCTTAAGAGGCCATAACACCTCATGCTTCTTTTTGTTTTTTTTCCCCTCTACTTTCAACTAAATAAATTGAGAAAATAATGGAAACAAGTAAATAGCTCAAATATATTGTTGGATCAACTTTAATTAGTTTTTAAACTGATCTCAAATGGGTTAGAGGTTTACTAAAATTTATTGAGATTAATTACTTTTGTAATTGGTAGACCCTACTCATACAATGAGAGGATAAAAAACATATATGCTTTTAAAATGAGAACAGTATAACTTAAACTTATAACACTAAATAAACAAAGAGGTGCACAGTCAAGGTGCAAAATTACCAGAGCTAAAAGAAATTTATATTATAAATTTATGCCACACAATTTGCTTATATATATATATATTTATTTTTATCTTTTTAATTTTGAAATTCATTAGTATTAGAAAATACAATTCCAACTGATAATAATAAAAAGGGCAAGGCACCCAGGAAACTACTTCTAACATTAATCTTTTTAATAATTTTTTTTAATTACAAAAACATCCATACTTAAAATTACTTATAAGAATACGATAATTTAAGGAAATAAAAATAATATTATTTTTCAGTTTTATAAATTTTATTATTCAGGCACAGTGGTGGCCACCACTGTTATATATATATATATATTTTATTTTTATTTTAATAAACTAAAATAAAAATTGTTTAATAAAAACTTATTAATTTATTTTAAATTTTAATTTTCAAATTTAAAATTATTATTAAAGTAAGATTATTATTATCATTTTATTAAATTAGAAATGGCAATATGGACATTTCAAATGTAAAAGTTCAACTTCTCTAATAATTAATTTCTAAAAACAACTCCAACCAACTTCTCATAGCATAAATGTATTATGAAATAAGCAGATTATATAAAGTTTACCAAACACTTTATTGCTCAACTTATGAAAGTGATTATTTAATAAATAGAAACATTCCCAAACACACTCCTGTTGTTTGCCTGATGTTAATAAATTAATCAAAGATGGGCCTTTGTAATGCTTTTTAAAAAACCAAAAAAAAAAGGGAAAAAAAAAAAAAAAGATAAGCAAAGACGGGCCCTTGAGGAACGATCTAATAGAAATGTTAAGACCAATTAGACCTAAATTTAGTTATGGTCAAACAATCACCGTTACATCTTAACCCGAAAATCAAGACATAAACTCACATACTATCAAATAACTTCTAAATATCCTAGAAAATGTATTTATAAATAAATACAACCATCAAAGTTTTTATAGCAAAATAAATAAGTAAGAATATTGAAATGACATATAATTTTATTTTCTAACTAAGAATCAAGAAAGATTGTCGAAATGTTAATCATCCTATATGCGTTAAGAATTTCAATAATTTGAAATCACGATTTATTAAATGAGTTTGAAACCTCAGTAAACAAACTAAACAACATTATTTTCTTCTTTTCAACATGACATATATAAAACAGATATATAATTCACAATATAGAAGCTATAAATTTTATATTCATAATCAAAATATTTACACTTTACTACAAATATTAAAATTGCAAGAATAACAAGCTGGAAAGAATATTTAGAACATGAAATCATAGATTTCCATATCACTATTATAAAAAATTCAGAATCAATATTCAACGGTTACATGAATGTAATTTGATAACAAGCAATGAACTATCCCGATAATATTGCTTTTAAGTTTGATTTAACCCATTTAGTAATTAAATAATTAACGTCATGGTATTGGTATACGTACATAAGAATGATCAATAAAGGGGTTATAGCAGGTCTACACAGTCGAGAGGACAAAAGAAAACAAGAAAACAAAAGAATCAACCAAGCATGAAAATCTGGACTGCCAATGTCGATATGCCTTCAGGTGTGTGCCAATCTACGCCTAGTTGACTTTTTAACCTTTTATTATATGTTGAACTTTCCAAGCAGAGGGGTTGGGCTGGGCACAACTTTCCTTGTCGAAGCATTAAAAGACAGGAAAGAGTCAAAAGAGTAGGAATATATCATATTTAGTATAATTATGTACACATGGATGAGTCTGAAGAATCCCTTTTTTTTTTTTTTTTTTTTTTTTTTTTTTGAAAATCTGAAGAATCCTTTTATATTGGTTAGCATGCAGTTGCAGGTTAGAAGATAAAAATAAAGATACAGATGGAGAAGATAGAGAGAAGAGAAAAAAATGTTAAACAAGCTGTATATATGTATTACTATATATCAAGTGTTATAAATTGGTGATGAGTTGCTCACCGAACCCTAACCAAGGTCCACATGACGAACACATTTCATTTAAGACCCTTTTTTCGTTTTTTTATCTATTATACAAAGTTGTATTGATATATATTTGATCACAAGCATATGATCATCACAGTTGTGAGAGAGAGAGACACACACCCACACACACCGAAACCCTAATGAACCAAAAAACCGACTGTCTTGCATGACCTCTAATTATTCTTATTAATCACTCGATACGGTTTTGTGTTTTCCTTTTTTGAGGTCCATCTCTCACACACAAATCTCTGGCTTATTTGCTCAACTAAACTCATTTAATTTTCTTCATTCAATGCTAGTATTTAAGACCCTCTTCTCTTTCCTGCAAGAATTAGGTGTGTAGCTAGAAAAGAGAGAGAAATGTGGGGGTCATAGGTTGAGGTTTTGTAAATTAAGCTATAGAGCGTGTTATACATTTCTATGGGAGAGAAGAGGTATGCCTGTTTTTAACTTTAAGAGTTTCAACGACCATCTCAGTGCATTTATGATGGTTTGCATCTGATGGTTAGACGGTAAGAAAAATATATATATGAGAGAGATGGTGCAATTAATGAAGGCCACAGTCTGGCCTTAATAATTGCTTCACTATATCTTTTCACCTATAAAAATCACCCTCTCTATTATCTTTTGTTGTACTATCACTCACTCCTCTTTATTTTCTCTTCATTTCCTCTCCATTTTTCCTCTTCTCTCCTCCATTCAGATCTTTCTCACATTCTCCATTTTTTTTTTTACCGTGAAAAGTACAATCTGGGTCTATCCAAGTTTTTGCATTTGTTGATAAGGTACGTGCTTTTACAAGTTTCTTGGTTTTTCTGCTACAAAGCAAAAATACAAGCCACATTGAGGTATATATTCAAAGATATATGGATATAGCTACAGCTTTGTTGCTATTCACGGCTGTGACGGCCTATCTACTGTGGCTTACGTTCATTTCCCGGTCGTTTAAGGGTCCACGTGTCTGGCCTTTATTGGGCAGTCTTCCGGGGTTGATCGAGAACTCTGACCGCATGCATGAATGGATCTGTGACAATCTCCGGGCTTGTGGCGGTACCTACCAGACCTGCATATGTGCAATTCCGTTTTTGGCCAGGAAGCAAGGTCTCGTGACCGTCACGTGCGATCCGAAAAATGTAGAGCATATATTAAAGAACCGTTTCGACAATTACCCCAAGGGTCCCACGTGGCAGGCTGTCTTCCATGATCTACTTGGTGAAGGGATCTTCAATTCTGATGGGGACACGTGGCTGTTTCAGAGGAAAACTGCCGCACTGGAATTCACCACCAGGACGCTACGCCAAGCCATGGCTCGTTGGGTTAGCCGAGCTATTAAGCTCAGGTTCTGTCCCATTCTCGAATCTGCTCAGCTCAAAGCCGAGTCGGTTGACCTACAGGACTTGTTGCTTCGGCTGACTTTTGACAACATTTGTGGCTTGGCTTTCGGGAAAGATCCACAGACTTGCGCCGCGGGACTGCCCGAGAACGGCTTTGCATCGGCTTTTGATAGAGCCACTGAAGCCTCGCTTCAACGTTTTATTTTGCCTGAAATTTTGTGGAAGCTGAAGAAATGGCTTCGACTCGGCTTGGAAGTCAGCTTGAGCCGGAGCCTAGTCCACATCGACGCATATTTGTCGGATGTGATCAACGCACGTAAGCTCGAGTTGCTTAATCAGCAAAAGAACGGGAACCCGCACGACGATTTGCTTTCAAGATTCATGAAGAAAAAGGAATCCTACTCGGACGCCTTTCTCCAACACGTGGCACTAAATTTCATCCTAGCTGGACGTGACACGTCATCAGCAGCCCTGAGCTGGTTCTTTTGGTTGGTCATACAGAACCCAACAATAGAAGAGAAAATCCTACGTGAACTATGCGGCGTCCTGATCGAGACACGTGGCGATGACACGTCAAAATGGGTGGACGAGCCATTGGAGTTTGAAGAAGTTGACCGTCTGATATACCTAAAAGCAGCATTATCCGAAACGCTAAGGCTGTACCCATCTGTCCCGGAGGACTCAAAGCACGTGGTTACTGATGACGTGTTGCCAGATGGCACATTCGTCCCCGCAGGATCATCCGTCACGTATTCAATTTACGCGACGGGGCGGATGAGGTCCACGTGGGGGGATGATTGTTTGGAGTTTCGTCCGGAGAGATGGTTATCTCCGGATGGAAATACATTTATAATGTATGATTCATACAAGTTTGTAGCGTTCAATGCGGGGCCAAGGATATGTTTAGGGAAGGATTTGGCATACTTGCAAATGAAGTCGGTGGCGGCAGCGGTGTTGCTCCGCCACCGGCTGGCGGTGGTGCAAGGACACAAGGTGGAGCAAAAGATGTCATTGACATTGTTCATGAAATACGGGCTTTTGGTTAATGTGCATAAAAGGGACTTAGGAGGGATTGTCGAGAAAGTCAAGGAGGAGAGAAAGTAAGAATTGTATGGCAATAAATGTGAAGGTGAAATGGTAGGTGAGGTTGTTTAAGGTGTTTGTTAATTGATTGTTGGTGGAAATTCATGGGTGTACTGATGATATTTAAGGAGGTGGTGGACTTACATTATTGATATAAGTGAGGGGGCACAAGCTTTTTCATGTGGGGGCCATAATTGTATGGTTTTACGTTTCACACGGTTTTGAACACAAAGGAGGTGGAAAAGAGGACACAGCTTCTCGTATTTACTACACGGTACTTATCATCATCATATTGGTATAGATCATCTACTTCATGACTCGCATTAGAGAAAGGTTTTAAGATATTTTCAAATTGTTGCTTTTTCTTGTATTTAAGGATATCTTTTGAAATTTTATAAAATTCTTTGTGGTTTATATTTGTTAATTTGGATAGTTACATGTTCATTCATAATATTTTATCGGCAACGTTTGTGTCGGGGATGATGGTCATATGATTGAATAGCAGTTATGATAATACTTTCCTTGGAATAAGAATTTGTCAATTTCAGTGTCAGATGATGATTAGTTTCCTCCCCAATAAGCAGAATCAGATAATTGTTTATGATCATTTACTATATCTTTAAAGTTTGTTAGTTATGTTTAATTTTCTTTAATTCCTAATCATGTTAGATTTGCGCTGTCAAGTGGGTGGTCGAGTAAGACCTTCATTTTTGTTTTTCAGAAATAGAGGAAACGCTTTATGATGACTTGGTTTTGGGACATACATAAGATTAGTTAATTACGTTGCTCGAATAAACTGTTAGAATAAGAATTATACTGGACCCACAATCATCCGTTGCACATTGTTTATGATCCTTGGGGACAACATGGGCAACCAAAAAAACCCAATTTAAGCTTGCACACAAAATCAAGACAATATTAAAGCCAAACCAAGCCCAAGAAGAATATCCATAAGCTGCGCTATGTAAAATGAGTTTTCATATATTGTTGGAACTTGGACGTATGAGATTTTCTTAGCCAATGTACGAAAAAAGCAGCACTAATGTTTGTATGAGATTTTCTAAGCCAGACATTGTGTACCTTCAAAGCATTATTTTGGGTTAAGGAAAGGTTTCATGGGTGCAAATTACCCATATAGTCAGTACATCCGGAACTTAGAAATTGAAACAAGATCGCATTAACCTGTAAAACAAATGTCTTTGAAGCAGAAGTTGTCCGGAGCCACTTAATGGCCTCAAGTCGTTGAAAAAACTTTCATGGTAGCATCCTAGCCTTGTTCAGCAGGGTTTCAACATGCCATGTGTAGCGCATATATGACCTTTTGATATACTTTCCATTTCATTATAACTTTTGTCTCTCTCTCCCTCTCTTCCTTTGTCACTCTCTCTTATTAGCTATGTAGGTTACATGTTCCTCCCATAATTGCCCTTGTCTAATCGAGAACTTTTTCTCCGGTTGAAAAGAAGTTCCAGACTAATGTGCCTATGATGTATAACACAACAGCCACCTTGAACACATCATCCCAAGAACCTGCAGAGATAGAGTTTCCACAGAGAATGATAAGACTTGACACAGAATCTTTCGAAAGAAAATCAAATTTCATAGTAGAATGGAGTAGGAAAATGGTTGTACCTTTTTGGAGTATGTAACCAGTTGCTGCTGTACCAAAAACACCAGCAAGCACTCCTGCTGTGTTTGATAGTCCTAACAGAACTCCCTGCATTTGTAAGAGAGCAAATATCTTAAAACAAACCAAAGAAAAGAAATTTTATGCCAGAAAATCTTCAATTGAATGAATTCATGGGTGTTTTATTTTCAAAGCAGAGATAAATGTTTATTGCTTCTGACACTAAAAGCAGTTTTCACCACTGACCTACAAAGCATTCTAAAAGAAATGGTTTTCATCTTTCTATAATTTATAAAAATCCAAAATTACGTTTGGGTAAGAAACATTTGTGAGATTATAAATGCATTTGAGGTATCCTCAAGCATTTGAATACTTCTATATTGAATTATCGAAGATAGCAAACTCACGGCATATCGTGGGCCAATGTCTTGGTGATTGGAATACAGACCAGATTGTGAGAATGCATCAGATCCCTGTCAACAAGAAGAAATGAATTGTTCATATCATCACAAAGTGGAAAGTTCCATTAATTCACAATTCAATCAGCATCCAGTTTATTGTGCTTCCTACTTGTGCATAATTGCTTTGTTCTATCTAGGTATAGCTTATGACAGATATAATTGAAAACTTCAAAGAAACAACTATAAAACAAATCAAGCTCATGAAAAACTAATATCGAACAAGACCAAACCTGACTGCAAGCCATGCATAGCACTGCCATTGCAGGAGTCCTGACATGGCTCAGCTGTGTGAGGAAGAAAGCTGGGCCCAAAAACCCAATTGATTGCATGATCTGTGATTTGAAGAAGAATTATTTAATTTGCAGGAATGTAAGTAATACTATCCATGCAATGCTAACGTGATTTTATCAAGTTCAGTTGAAACAAAATACTCCAGTATATTCATCCGTATACCATTGTGGCAATATCCTAATAGACAAGACCAATATCATTTGGAATGACAAATGGTGGTATCAAAATGGAGCTACAAATTTCCCAAGTAATCATAGTAAGAATCAGCCAAAGTAAAAATCCTTGCCTTACGAACTGCAGTTATGGAAAGACCATTGCTCACAAGTGTGTCTGCAATCCAGCCTCCTATGTTAGCAAAAGCAGCCATGGTCAACCATGGCAAGACACATAATAGTCCAGATTCAGTGAGGTTAAACTTCAAAACCTGAGAAAATGCTGGAGTTTAATCAGCTTGGCCAAATAGTACGGTCTCAATTATTGACTATAAATTGCTTTGCAAATCCATAAAAATTATAGGTAAGAATTTGTTCTTTGTGAATCTGCATAAAGAATTTAGGTCTACATTTTAACTCGCATCTGGACATCTGCACAAGAGAATTTCTATTAATATACATGCATCATAGCATGCAATGCTGCAACTATTAGTCAAAGATGCAAGTCAAAGCTAAAAACAAAAGGAACATAACAGTAGATAACAAAACAGTTAAAATATGTAGTAGCTGTATTTTTTTTGTTCCTCTTTTTTCCCTGTGAAGCGGGAAGGGTTAGTATTGAATCCAACTTCTAGAGCTCTATTGTGGGTCATTTACATGCATGAACAAATACTATCAATCTCATAATAACCATACCTGATTGTAGTATGTTGGCATCCATGTCAATAAAATGAAAGTTCCCCAATTGTGGCAGAAGTGAGAGACTATGAGAGCCCAAACCGGTGCTTTTGATAATATTAATTTCCATGGAATCACTGAAACAGGTTCCTTTGAAATATTACCACCCAAGATAAGTTTTTTTTCTTCATCTCTAAGCTCTGGGTCTTCCTTCGGTGAGCTATACGCCTGAGGAAAGATCAATAAATAAGGTAATAAGTAATTTCAACTTTATCTTTCATGGAATGAAATCTACTTGAGCTTAGATTCATTTTTTCAAATTTTTACATTAAATATGTTCAACATCAGACTCTTGTTTACTTTCATAGAATGTCCAGCTCTATATTAAGCAGTAAGATTACCATTAAATATTATTTAATCTGAAGGCAGCAGAAATGGTGCATTATATGTCTAACCACAGGACAGTTGTTGCATGAATGTTCAGCATGTTTTGATCTAATGACAAACATAATTCATAGCATAGTACAAATGAAAACCACTGTGTATTGCAGTCTAAGAGAAAATAGAAAATAAAATAATAACAAAAACAATTTGTTCTCTCGATATGTTGTCTTATATCAGGAAAGTAGATATGTAAATTAGACCAGTTCCCTGGACAAAAAAAATGTATGAAAATCACCCACTTACTTTTTTCAGCCATATGGCAAACCAGATGCTCCCAAGGGAACCAAATGAATAGAAGACAGACGGCCACCCAAATTGGTGGATTAGAATGGGAGAGGCAGCCAACCCTGTAACAGAACCAAGATACATTCCACTATAAACTAGTGCAAGTGATCTGCTTCTCTCTGACACTGGAATCCACTTAGAGAGTATGTTATTCATAGCAGGCATAGCAACACCCTGCAGAGAAGTGAATCAATTTTAACCAGTTACCAATTAGAATATCTCTGTCTACTTCTGAAAGAGTCTTGCTGGCAGGCAGCTCAGATACCATGCAATTTAAGTATATAATAGTGTATACAAATGTTACTTTATCATTTTAAACAACTAGATGTATGTCTAGCAAAGTTGCACGTTTAAGTCGCTGCTGTATTTCGGGAAAAAAAGCAACTAGATGTATGAACCTATGAGACAAAAAAATAATACCAAAAATGAATTGTATGAAACCATTAGAATTTTATACTCTAAACTGTCAAACTAACATTGACATTTTGAACTATCTAATTATTGATTGCATAAAGTTAGTATATATCATCTTCTTTTCTGCTCTTCTGGCTAGATTCTAACATCCAACCATCAGTGTAGATTTAGCTAAGCCATTGCATAGTACAACAAGAAAAGGAGCTTCAATTAGCCAAAATGATTCAGAAATAATTGACTCTAGACTAGGAAGAATAAAGAGCACAGAAAAGAGGAATGGAAGAAACCAACCTCACCAATCCCCATAAAAGCACGCATGACAAGCAAAAATGGAAGCCCAATTCTTGCAGCAATAGGTGTCAAGACAGTAGCTACTGACCACCATACCACTCCAAAACCCAATACTAGCTTTCCACCGACTTTATCTGCCCATATGCCTCCAACAATCTATGTACCAGAGAGTAGAAAACTGGAGTTATACCAAAAGATTACATGACATCACTTAGTTGAATAATACCAATCGTTTGCAATGCCAAGTCATATGATAAAAACACCTCTTCAAAACAATACATGTCAATTATAGAATGTTGGCGAATTTCATACTGGCATGTATATGGACATTTAAAACAAATGCAAGTTTTGTATATCTCTAAACTATTCTTAGGTATATTGAACCAGACCTGAGTAAGTAGATAGCCCCAGAAAAAAGATGACTGAATTAAACCCACTGTTGCACTATTCCAGTTGAATTCTTGTGACATTGGAAGTACTGCAATGCTCATATTCACCTATAAACAATGAATCAAATTAAATAGCATAAGAAAATAGCACAAATTATAAACAGTTAGGTTAACAAGCTTGCTGAAAGTATCGCAATGCTCTCATGTAAGTAATGTAACATATACTGTCATATCGTACAACCCTTTCTCATAAGCTCAGACTTTGAGGATTGAACTGTGGAGAACAATTTTAATACAACGCTGGTTTGCTCAATTTAGCTAAAAGGACCGTGCAACTAATTATTGTAACGCATTCCTATTGAATTTATGAAAGGTACCATAGCAAACTGGAGGGAAAAATTTTGTGTGACACATTGAAGGATTTGGTTGAATTCAGAAGACTTCTAACTATAATTATAATGCGAAGAAAATACTCACACGGTCCATGTTGCACAATAGAAATGCTGTAAAACAGAGCAGTACCATCACCCAGCGTTTTGGAAATTGTTCCCACCAAGGATATGTTTCCTCCACATTTCCTCCCCCTACAGCAGCCTCACTTGCCCCTTCTGATGGCGTGAGTGCATCCACCTTTGCTTCTGTTATGTCATACTCCTCAGACTTATAGTAAGCACGAATCCTGTTAGGCCTAACATGCGCAGATAGCTGACTTTTGCCATTGCCTTTCCCAAACCTATAATCTGCTCTTAATTGAAACCAACTACCAAGTGAACGCTCTTGAGAAAGATGGCATTCACATCTTCCACAACTCCTTTTTCGAGGATAAACTTCGTTGAACTTCTCATGACACCATAAAGACCAAGGATCTTCCTTTCTGAGCCAAGAATTTAGGACACACTTGGACACATTTTCATCCGAATTGCTAGTAACATGAAACATTGAACCGTATGTGTATCCAGAAAACTTTTGAGTAAACATGTTTCCTTGCACATTCCTCACACAAGCAACGCCTGATCGTTCTCTTCCACTATGCGAAATAGCTTGTTCCTTCTGACATACTTTGCCTGCAATACATCAACAAGACAACATTGGCTTTTCAGTAGAACGAGTACCAAAATGCAGATACAAACACTTCACAGTCCAGACAATCAAAACTACTAAGACAAACTTCTCCACCTTTCTTTTTTTATGTTTTTTATTCTTTTGAGAATTTCCACCTTATTCAGTAAGTCTGACTCTGAAGAACATATTACCAAAAAATAGCAATGAATTAATTAAATGTAAAAACAACTTCAGACATTCAATTATAATCAATGATACGGAATTATAATAATAACAGTGGTAGAGAACTAAATCAGCAACACACAAAGTCTTAATCTACTAATTTATTCCCAAAATAGACCATTACGTTAAACTAATACTTATATTTTAATATACAAAGTAGCGCCACAACACCGATAACATCCTTATATTACAACTGATATTGGACACGTTTCACGCACACAAACACACAGAATTCTGGACCTAAACCGAGCAGGCGGATTTACCAAAGCCTTTCTCATGACAAAAGAATCATCAAATTTGGAAAATTGAACTGCACCGCACGCAATATTAACTCTGTTTTAATTTGGAAAATTAAATTTTCCAAAACAGATTGCACAGGTCCAATTTCAAATACTGAAGATATTAGTTACTGATTTTTTATTTTTTATTTTTAAATTTTTTGGTAACTCACTTTCTTCAGTCAAACAATGAGATGCGAGAAAAAGAATGAACATCAACAATCAACTGTTCACTAGATTTTATAGATAAGATATATGTGTCTATAGAAAATCAATTAAAAAAAATGAAAAATAAGATATTCTAGAATTTCTCTTATCCACTTCAACTGTGTCTGTGACAAAAAAATCACTCAAAGAAGAAACAAAAAAATTTCTCGAAATTGCTGCTGAACATTGCGAGCTGCGCGCACAAGTGAGAATTTAGAAGAAAACAGAGATAATAAATATTGATAGAAAATAAAGGTTGAATTTAGATAAAATTATTGAAGCTAATACCTGCACCGATAAAAGAACCAAAATTTCGGCTAGAAATGAGACCGCCGATAGCCATTGCTTGAATAGATGGTTGTACAAGGAGTAAAGCTGGGAATCGGAGCTATTCTATAGCATTTCAGAATTCAAACACAGAGCAGAGCTCAGCTTCAAGAATCAAGAGGCGTTTTTCAGCTCCGCATCTGATGTCTATCTCTGGTCTCTCAGTTGTGAGAGAGAGAGGATAAACAGTGTGGTTGTTTTTATTTTGTGAGATTTTTGAAAAGCGGGAACTGTCTCAGTGGTTTACAATATACCAAGTATAAGAGGGTGGAGAGGATGACACGTGGCAATATCATCTCGTGACGAATGAAACGGTTGAATTTATACAAATGCTCCTGTGTGCATCAGGAAATAACGTGGTACATGCGGTATGTAATTGTGAGATTATGGGCATTTTCGGGAAACCAAAGTTTAGCGAATCTACCTGCTCCAAATGGTTTCTCCATCGCAAAAGTTGCATTCAGACAATAACCCACCCGAAAAGGGCCCAAAAAGGGATAAATGGAACATTATTGCTTTGTTTAAAATTTTCACGTACTAGTTATTTCACGCGTGGAATATTCGAATCGTGACAGGTCAGAATTCGGAATTGTTCCGATGCAACGTCGCCGTTTTATTTTTAAGATTATATTTGACACGCGGGATTAAAATGAATCTAATTAGATTAGCATGAAATGAAATTGAATTGATTGGATTAAAAACGTACTGTCTCATATTTATTAAAACTTGAAATTGGATTGAAATTATATTATATCATATTTGGTGTAGATTGAGATTGAATTAGAATAAAATAAATTTAAAATTTTTACTATATAAAATTAATTTTACAAAAAATTTGGAAAAAAAAAAATCACAATTCATCGTGAACCCATTGTCTTCAACATCAGCAATCCACAGTTTATCAATATCATCAATCTAATTCATCAACATCATCATTTCTTACAATAACATAATCAACGATATCAAAATATTAAAAAAAAAAAATCAAAATAGGGGGTTTTGTTCAAACCTAAAACTAGATGGTTTTAGGTGCGACGATGACCCAGAACCATCTAGTTCTGATTTTATCAAATCCAAAATTCTCAGAACCAGATACCTAAACTAAGAAGAAAAAAGAAACAAGAATAAGAGAGGATAGAGAGTGATGCAGATTCTATGGATGTGTGATAAGAGAATGAAGAATGTGGGAGAAAAAGAGATAGATGGAGGTGTAAGAGAAGAGAAAAAAAATGGGAAATGAGAAATCTTATTCCCACCAAAACCCATCATTGTGGATGGGAATGAGAATTCTCAAAAAATTAGAAAATTAGAAAGTTTGGGATTCTTCCCAAACTCATTGCTTTTCAATTAGTTTCCAAATATAACATTTAAGAAGTTTGAGATTTAAATGCTTATTCTTACGCGCCAAACATGCCCTAAAACGATTTTAAAGATGCCTATATTTTCTCAAATCCAATACCTCAAAGATTATTGCATAATTGGACTCTTAACTTTGTCCACTTAATTCCAACAATGCACGGAGCCCAACTTTTGTGTGTGTGTTTTAAATAATATTCGAAGTCGATAAACCGCCTACTAAACTCCATGAGGTAAAAGCTGTTGCTGATTTCGTCCAAATCTATTGAATATATATATATGTATATATATACATGCATATATATATATACATATATATATGTGTGTGTATATATATGTAGTTGCAAGCATCAGCATCCCTGTGTCACAATATTGAATAGTTTTAAACATATACATTGAAGTAGATGACATAGGTCTCAAATCAAGATATCAAATGAAAATTGAAGTATAAGGAGAAAATAGTATGTTTCGCTTTATTTTGTTCAAGGAGTTAAACTAAGGAAATTGCATCTGCTTCTTGACCATGGATATATAAGTTAACAACACAAAAGCAATGACTCTAAAAAAAAAATAAAAGCTCAAAAAAAGAAAGACAAATCAAGAAAACTTTATTGCAGTTTTACATCAAAAATACCACAAGTCCCAACAATTCTCTCAATAGAATGTCACAACAACACTTAATCATCATAAAGTTGCCCCTTCAACAGAGGGTTCGCAAGTAAAACCCAGCTTCTTAACTAGAATCATATAGCTACCTTACCAAGAACGTGAACAAAACAGTCGCTGGCTTGTTTATTTCTTGGCATTGTACATGGACTCCACCTTGCCATCATTGCCACCAAGCAGCATGTACTTGTCCTTTCTAGTCAGTCCAGTGCATTCAAACCCAAGAACATCACCCAACACCTTTTGCACATAATTGGCCACCTCAATCGACGATTTCCCTCCAGCCTTACATGTCATCTCCTCAGGCAAACGATCAAGAAACGTGACTTCATAGGTGGGCCTAGGATTCATGAAAAAGAAATAAGGGTCCCAGAATTTGACCCCACGTACGGTCGTGCCGTAAAACATGCTCTGCTTACAATTCACTGCCACTGGCACGATCCTATCACTCATTTCTGCGAACAAAGCACTGAATCGTAGCAAGAAGTTCTCACGACAAGTGGTCCCCTCCGGACACACCACTAGATCTCCCTTTTGAAGTAGTGACGTTATACGGGCCGCATCGGCCGCACGATCGCGTGTCAAAGCAATGGCTGGAATGGGCGATAGGAACCTGGAGAGGCGGCTTACGCTGTATGTGACACAGGAGACTTTGCGTCCGAGAGCTATAGCGATTATGATGGGGTCAAGTGCTGTGCGGTGATTGCACACGTAGAGGTTGCCAGGGGTACCGCGAGACGGGGGTGGAGGTTGGTTCCCACGAATCACGAGATGAATCCCCAGCATCTCGTATGTGTACCGTACGATGCGTTCGGGGAGAGGGAGATTGAAGTAGACACGATAGATGGAGAGAATGAATCCAAATGGCAGCCATATGTAGGTGATCAAGGCATTGAGTGGATCCGGTCGCTGTACTAAACGACCATCGTGGAAGATGATCCGATTTTTCAAACGATCAAGCGATACAGGTTTCGCTGTCTTGCTAGGGTGCACCATGTAGCCCTCCTGTTTATCATATTAAAACCATAAAATTGACCATATTATACAAGTGCCATGCAATTATTTTTGCATTTTCTTTTAGAAAAAATAATAAAAATAATATTCTTTAGATTGAAGTTAAAAAATAACTCTTTTTTTAAAGTTTTTATTTTTATTACGTATATTTTTAGCTAAAAACAGTTTTTTTTTTTAAAATATTTTTTAAAAAATATATAATATTCAATTTAGAGACATCATATGTGAAAGTAACATAAAAGTCTCTTTCTTTATTAAAAAAGTTCATTTATTAAAAAAAAAAGTTCATTTAAAAAAGTTCAATTTAAAAAAAAGTTCACATTTTTTAAAAAAAAGCCTCTTTCTTTTAAAAAAGTTCATTTATTAAAAAAGCCTCTTTCTTTTAATTGGTTTGGACAAAATAGAGACATCATAACTTTCAAAAAAAAAAAAATAGAGACATCATATGTGAAAGTAACATAAAAGTCTTTTATGGACCACCAAACTTTACACTGGTCGTTGAAGATCGTTAAGACAGTGGGTCCCATTAGATTAAAAGCATAACATTATCGTCAATAAACTCTAGCCAATGGTAGCTGGATCCACTTTTCTCTTAAGCCAGCAATTAGCAAACCAAAACCATTCGTATTCGATTTAATTGATTTAGTTTTGAAGGCATGCACTCGACATTTTCACGTGGTGGACAACAAAAGGATTGTCGTGATAACACAGATAGGCGCAAGTTATATATCATACCTGCTACGTTAACTTGTCACCTAACATTATCTAAATCTAATAAAATTTTCTCTGCGATTACGTGTTATCAAAGGATGAATTGAGATAAAATCATAGAAATCGAGAGAAATGGAACAAAGACCTTGCAAATGGACATAAAATCATGGTCGGTTTTTCGGTCACCGATGCCAAGATCCGGTGCTTCCTCTCCGAACTCCTTCAAAATGGCTAACTTCTTCCATTTGCCAACCAAGACCCCAGGCTTTTTCACGAACCCAGTGGCTCTCTTGGTCTTGGGGTTCACTTCAATCTCCGTCCCCAATACCTTGTCACCACCAAGAAAATCTTTAACGAACGGCTCCACCATCAGCGTCGGATTTGCCGTCACCACCACCTTCCTCTTGCACCTGTCAAACACCTCGAAACTCTCCGCTCTCACATCCGCCGCGTAAAACCTACCAAAGACACAACAAAAAAATAAATAAAAAAGTTTGATCAAGTACACACTATTTAATCATCTGACAAGAGATCTACTAAAATCAAAGGTGGAGATTAAACCGACACATATCATCATGCAAAAACATACATACATACATACATATATATATTATTGATTCAAGGTGAAGTAGGGTTTCGTTTAACAAGATGATGATGCTATTATGGTTTGGTTCATTTTTTGTTACCTTGGCAAAACGGCACGAGACACGAGTTCGATGTCTCGTATCTTGAGGCCAGAGAAGGATATGAAAATGAGGATTTGAATACCGATAGCTTCAGAGATGAAGAGGTAGGCGATGATGACGATAGGTAGAGAGAGAAGAAGCACGAGGCCGCGAACGAGGCTACCGGCTTCGATGGCGACGAGCATGAAGTACGGGAAAGAGCTTCTAGAAACAAGCAGCGTCCCGTCAAGGTCCGCCGCGATCGATCCGTATGATATACCTTTGCATTCCGTTATCGAAGGAAACTTCCGGGTCGATTTATGAGACATTTTCCGGCTTGAACCGGTTCTCTGTCCTTTTCTGTCTCTCTATGTGAACTTCTTATGAAACCTTTCTCTCAAAATGAAGCTCTTCTTTATCTCTCTCCCTCGCTCTGTCTCTCTGCTATAAAGATCATGAGACAGCCAGAATTAGATGAGCTGATAGGTAGCGCCAGGTTTTAAATGTGGGAGTTGGAGTGTGAAATTACGTACTTGGGTTTCTATGACTTGTCACATTGACTACTTTGACCTTAGTAAATATTACTTGGTTTAATTTTCTTATTATTATTATTTTTTTTTATGTCTCATTTTTATTTAGACTATTGTGTATGTACTATGTACATATTGGTGAATTTATAAACGTCGTGCGTGCTAAACCATAAAAAATATATTGCTTGAGATAAAAAATTGATTGCAAATTTATTTTTTTGAGATTGCATAGGAGGAATTCTTTTGTATTCTATTTATTCTGTTGTTCGATTATTTTGTGAGAAATTATATATGATCTGTGTTCAATACTATGAACCGGCCATTTATTCAATTTAGTGCAATTGAATTATAAGTGTGCAAACTGCACATATCACGAGAAGTAATGGTAGAGCATTATTTTGTTGTAATTATGTTAATAATATGGGTTTTGAATAATATAATCTCAGGATAAAACTGATGCTTTACTTAAAAACCAATGAAAAGAATAAAATTATTAGAATTAGATGCTCAGTTCTATCCATGGAAAGAAGAAAAAGAGTAGAATCAGATGCTTAATTACTTCAGTCTTTCATACGGTGATTTTGATGGAAGTCAGATGATTCCAAATGCTAAGAAATTAGAGGGTTCCTTTCACAACTAAGTAGTAAAGTAACCGCTGGTTCTAGAAACTAGACTATAATTTTAATTTGTTTTACCCTTTTTTGTTAATTTGTATAAAACAAGTAGACGTTATTATGACCTGAATTATCACGAGGCATGCACAGTTAGAAGTTTCTCATAAATCAAAGTTGAGCTGTAAAAGAAAGTTGGGAGCCATAAATTCATGGACAGCAGAGAATATTGTTGACGGCAGTTGGACAAATTCAGTAAATTTTGTAAAATAAACTTCATTTTTGTGAGTTAGTTGGAGTAGTTGAAGCCTTGAAGAGTTAAATGCATGTGTCTACAGTTTTTATTGGTGGCCTTGCTTTCTTGGTTTAGGGTTTTATACATCTTTAGCGACACTTGGTGTCGTGTGGGATTCTTCTTGTTTTTTTTTTTTTTTTCAGTCCTAATATGGGTTTCGTTTGGCCATCTGAACTTTCCTAATTTCACTTGCAAAAGCCAAGCACAAAACTAATTTGACAAACTTAAACCTTCTTCACTTATTTGTCTTCTAATTAATATGTATGATCTCCAACCAAATTAACTTATAAAATTTTTATGATCATAATAATTTGAATATGTGATGACTTCCTTCAAGGTTCCGTATATAGGGTCATGCATGCTCTTAATTATAAGTAATGCTATGCTACCTAACAAACTGTATAAATTTATTGTTTAAATGATATAATAAACTTATATATAATTACTGTATCCTTCCAAAGTTGTAATAACTATAAATAAACTTGTCGCGTCATTTTGGTAAAATTTTTAGATAAATTTTTGAAAAGTATAATATTATTCTCCAAATATATGTCAACTGACAACTAATACTAGTAAACATTATTTTCATTATTATAGTTTTGAAGCTGTATTTTTCAGTTAAGAATTTATTAAGTTAGATAGATATATGTTTCAACGAATTAATTAAGGATAGCCTGAAATATAGGAGATTTCACGTCTCAGTCAACTTGTTTTTTTTTTTTTTTCATTCATGCCATTTCAAATAAAAAAAAAAAGTTCAATGGCCTAGATTCAAATGATCAAGTCATGATCAGACCCTATTTATATCTGGATCGCTTGATTATTCGACATTGACTGTGAATGGAACTTGGTTATTGAGATTGAGGCCACTACCCGGAGTCTCGAAAAAAGTCAGTCCTTATCCAGAACTAAATGGATATGTAGGATGTAATCGTTTATTGGTTTTTCAATACATTAAATGGTACCGCAACCTCCGAGTTGGGTAGATACTAGATACAGCGCCGTCCACCAACCTCACCAATAAATTTTCCCTGATACAGCTTTTGTTGATATTACTAAAACAAAAGTTCAATTTAGATTGTCATTTTATTTTAAAAGAATATTATAACAATTTTTTAATTGTAATTATACATATACTCTCTTAGATTTATCTAACTCTTGGTCATACTTATTAACATGGCAGTATTGCTAGAGCACTCGTTGACTATTAAAATGCATTAATTCATATTATTGAATGTATTCCAAATTACCAATAATCATTTATGCCTACCTAATAGAAGAGCACCAGCTTTTGTCCTTACCACAGTGTGTTGGGATTTATTTGCTAGCAAAACGCTAGACTTTAAACAAATATACATGGGTTTGGAATAAAATTTTCAATCGAGAAACCATCTTTTTGAAGTTACTCAACTTTTTCAATAAAACTCTTTATAATCTCTGTCAACTGTGGTCGTGGATGGTGCAGATTAAATTTCTTAAGTTGTTGTTCGGTGTAATTTAATTAAGAATAATTTTGAAATTAAAAAAAAAAATTATTGGTTTTAAAAATCAATTATCTAGGTGTCAATAAATGACACCAAGATCACTGACACAACAATATGTCTCGATTTTACTTAAATACGATACCAATCAAAAATAAAAATCAAAAGAAATCAAATTTCATAGAAAAGAGAATGAAAACAAGAGACTTGATTCCTTAATTAAGTTGATGGAATCAAGTTAGCTTTTCGAAACAAATTTAATTCTTGAGTTATATGGGGTCTATATAATTTCATTGTCAATAACTTTTAGTATAAAATATGAATTAATGATTCTCAATTACGAGACACATCATTAAGTGGTGTAACTTACAGGTTAATTTACCTCCCTAATTACGAAAGAATCATAACACAGTCTGGAGTAATATAAAATTCAATAATAATTTTCTGTGAAAAGTATAAATTACGTGTATCTTTTATAAACTGAATGTGTTTTAAGTCCAAAAATTTGGACGCGGTTGCAGCCCAAGACGATCACCGTGACCGTACCATTACCATTGGGTTTATATTTCATGAGCCAGTCATCAAAAACAAACATTCATCTTTTGGGCCTAACACACGGACTCTGTAACTCCAGCACCCTCTACTTTTAAGAAGACACCGCTGACACAGGTATGAGACGCTTCAAGAAGAAAGGGACGAGACGGGTCAGAAGATAGGGAGAAAAAAAATGTTCAATATGTGAAAACAAAGCTGCCCATATTATATTAACAAGCTTTACTGGCAGAGTAGAGAAGGTAGAAGAATATGCAGACTAAAGAGAATTTTGAATATGGTTTTGGTCTGAGGAATACGTGGCAATTTAGGTCGCTAATGCCAACATTGGTCAATTTTTTTAAATTTAACTGCACCTATTTACTTTGTTTAGTGTCAACTAGAAGCCAAACTAAAGCGCAAGCATATTTTCAGAGCTAGTTTCTTCAATTTATGATGTCGTGGAATAATTTTCTTTTGATCAACAAGCTAGTATTTGTACACAGAAACTCTGATGAAATTCTCCATTTCGACTTTCGTTTATGTTGCAATGTAGTGCAGGAAATTTTTCTATTTTGCCATGGGCTGTAATATAGACGAGGATTCATTTGATTGATAGATTAATGTTTGCATCAAAATTATTGTTTGCATTAGTGCCTCTTTTGGGCATCATGTGGAGCTTTATGGAATATGTTTGAATTTGCTGTTTTATTACAACCAGATCATTAGAAAAAGAAATACACAATATTTACTGTAACAAAAGAATGGTTAGACTTGGGGAAAAAAAAAAGGTTCCATATTTGAAACAAAGTTGCCCATATTACATTAACAAATAACAAGCCAGATAGATACACACACAACAGCAACACCTTATATTAAGAATATGCAAAGCAGAGAGACTTTTCAAGCTCTAGACTTGAATGGTTTTGGTCTGAGGACTATATGGTAATACAGTGCAGCAAGTAAGGTGCCAAAGAGCGGACCCATCCAGAAAATCCCCTGTTACAAAGTGAAAACAATCTTCATACGCGATAAAGTTTTATGTTATCAAGCAACAAAATCAGAATGGCTTAGTCTGTTTAACTCACCTGGTTTTCCCAAGCTTTTTGCTTGCCATAGATGATGGCAGTTGCAAGGCTCCTTGCTGGATTGATACCAGTCTGACTGAGGGGGCTGGATGCTATGTGAACCAAAAACACTGCAAATCCAACTGGGAGCGGTGCTAATACCTGCAATTTGAATTCATACAAAAAGATGATGCATGGTAAAAGAATCATAAACACAATCAAAAGAGCATATCTAGTCACAGGAAGGGCAACTTCAAAGTTCAAGAGTACTTAACACTCACACTTTTGCAGCAAACATTTACAAAGAGAATTGCCTGATTGTGATACAAGGCTTCAACAACAAATTCCAATTAAAAGCTCCTTTCCTTTTATTCAACATCTACTTCTAAAGTTACCTAAAAAAAAAAAAAATACATCTACTCCTAAAGTTCAAGTGTACACATTATGTAGTATTACAAAAGCAATAAAAAGAGAAGATGTATACATTTATCTAAACTGATGATAAATTATATAAACAGATTTCATGCTGTTATCATTTTCTATCAAATCCACAGCAAAAAAGAACCTCTGTATATGAATTAAAAGACAGGAAAATGAGATATACTTACGGGAACATGGGAATCTATAGCCGTTTTCTTAGCATCACTTGCAGAGTAAACAGCAAATAGAAGCACAAAAGTACCAAACAACTCAAAAAACAAGCCAATGCCTTCCGACTCATAGTTAACCAAGTTAGCTCCACCATGTAGCAACTCAAACCGAGATTTATTGAATGCCTTCACAACAGCAGCGCCACAGATTGCGCCAAGGCATTGCATTATCATGTAGTACAGGCCTCTGGTTATAGAGATTTTCCTTACCAGGAAGAAACCGAATGTCACAACCGGGTTAAAGTGTCCACCTTCCCAAAATCACCAATAGTATCAGATTAATACAAACTTCAATGATATTTCATCATTAGCTGAGTTATTTGTCAAACATGTTTTTTTCCCCAAAATTATCCCAAATTTTGATTTTTCTGTTGTTGGCTATTTTTCTTTTGCTTTGTTTATTAATTTATTTTTTTGTTTTTTCACAATAACCAGACAGAAATTTAAATAATTTGGCACCAAAATTGGAAACATGACTGGATAGTTTCCAGAAAGCTACATAAAATGTTACACAATATCATATGAAAACAAAAATTAAACCACTTGTTAGAAACATAAAATTCGAAATTAGCATTAAAAAAAAGAAAGAAAGAAAGAAAGAAAGAATTGAGAAGTAATTCAAACCTGATACGGCAGAAAAGCAATAAACAAGAGCAAAGACGGTGCCACCAGAAGCCCAAGCAATGGCCTGGAGACATTCAGGTGAGCAAAGGACGTCGTCATAGGTGGTTGGCTTCTTAACAGCCATGATTGTCAAAAGAGAGATATATAGGTACAAGAAAGTAGCCAAGAACTCTACAATTCCAGCTCTCCAGAAAGACCATGACTTGACCTCACTCAGCCCAAAGCATGGAGCTTTTCTGCTCACGTTCTGCTCTCTCTGTGTTGGTGTCCCCAATCGTTGCCTCTCCTCCTCTCCAACCTCCATTTTTTTCTTTTTGTCTCTTCTTCTTCTTCTTCTGGGACTTGATGGGTTGGTCTGCTATATAATATTTGTTCTTATGCGGATATTCACAGTGGTCTTCCGCAGATAAATGGCGTGTTGGTTGGATTGGATTACAAACGATGGCGTTGTTTGTCGGCTCTTCAACTCAGATAACGCGTACATAAATCTTTATTATATGGATATAAAAAATTCAACCACCCAGCATAGCCTTATGGCCCTTGTCATTTTAAGCGTTGTTTATTTTATTAATTTGTTTACTCATTCATATTCTTCTTCAAAATTCAAAGTTGACCAACTCCACTAGAATAGCCAAATCCATGTGACCCGTGTACCCCCGTAAGACCGTCGAATTTGACCATCATATTCGACTTCAAAATGATTACAGGGAGATGATATCGTTTCCTCATAAATTTGTTATATAATTATGCCACGGTCTAATTATTTACAGTTGGGTTCATATTTCACGAGCTACAGTTCAGGTTACAGGCCTAATTTTGGATTCGTATTGGATGTGATGATTTGTTAGAAAAGAATTGCATGCCCTGGTTTTCAGAAATTTATGTAAGGAGAATTTAAATTTGGCACTTCTAATGTAACTTAGAGATGTGAATTCACTTTAACATATTTGTATGGGGAATTGGGGATTGGTTACAGTATATTGACCAGCAGAAGATAGAAGAAGAAACGAAAACATTTCAATATTTGCAAAATAAAAGCTACCCATATTACATTATCAAGCCAGATTCATGTACAAACTTCATATTACAAATGAAGAGAAGGTAGAAGTATATGCAGAGCAGAGAGAATTTTCAAGCTTTAGACTTTTTTTTTTTTTTTTGAACGTGAAACAACTAAAACCAAAAAGACAATTACACCTCAGAGAAATCAGAAAAGATACAGGAGGCATTAACCGAGTGTCAACAAAGATCCTCAAAAGAGGAGAAAGTTAAGGAAGCGAGATTGTGAGCCAAACAGTTTCCGTTTCTGGAAATGACTTGACACTTAGAAACACTCACTCCCTTACAGAGAACCTTTAAATCACCAACAAGAATGTTTGCTTCACAGGGAGAATCATCACAAACATTAAAAGCAGAAGCCACATTCTTAGCATCGACTTCAACAAAAGAAACATGAAGATTACGAGAAAGACAGAATCGAAGACCTTCCCTTAACGCCAAAAATTCACCGATCTCTAGGTTGAAACTTCCTAAGACTCTCTTGGCGAAGACATCTATAACCCACCCTTCGTGGTTTCTGATCACAGCTCCTACCCCGATGAAATTAGAACCCTTTTTAACGGTCGCATCAGTGTTCAACTTGAGGAGACCTTGCGATGGGGGAAGATAACTGACCACCCAGGACATCCAAAGAAGAAGAAGCAACCTTCACTTTTTGAAATTCCGTGAGAAGATCAAGAACCCGCGAGAATACAGCTTCAAGACCACGGACCAACCCTGCATGCAATCTGGCGTTGCGATTGTGCCAAATGCCCCACAAGATCATACAAATTCTAGCCAAGGAATCAAGGGGAAAGGAACTCAAAGCATACACAAAGAAGTCCAGCATAGACGCACATCTACAGTTGATGATCCGTGAGCCTTCAGCGGAACAACACCAGACCTGCATAGCGTCTCGGCAGAAGAGAAGGCAATGACTCCCCGTTTCCAAGACGTTCTTACAGCTGTGGCAAGCACCGTCTGGGGCAATATGTCTAAGAAGGAGATTAGCTTTGACTGGAAGGGAAGCTTTAGACTTGAATGGTTTTGGTCTGAGGACTATATGGTAGTATAGTGCAGCACATGTGGTGCCGAAGATCGGTCCAACCCAGAAAATCCACTGCAACAAAGTAAAATAATTTTCCCACTTGTAAAGTCACCATGTTGTACATAAACGAAGCGGCAAAATCGAAATGATTGCAATTTTGGCAAAATAATGAGTTCGTATTACTCACCTGCTATTCCGGATTGCCAAGCTTCTTGCTTGCCGTAGATAATTGCAGTTCCAAGGCTCCTTGCTGGATTGATACCAGTCTGACTAAGTGGGGTGGCTGCCATGTGAACCAAAAACACTGCAAATCCCACAGGAAGTAGTGCCAATACCTGCATTAAACATATATAAATCTAACAACCATACAAGGCAAAGAAAGAGCTATTATTAGCTATAAGGTCCTTCTCTAGTTTGAACGGTCCTCAAATTGGTACTGAACAAAATTTCAACCAGAAGATTATATGAATTGAAACATAGGAGAAATACATACAGGAAGAGTGGGGCCTACAGCGGTTCTCTTGGCATCACTTGGTGGAGAAAGCAGCGTACAAAAGCACAAAAGTACCAAACATCTCAGCAAAGAAGCCAATCACTTCCGACTCATAGTTAACCAAGTTAGCTCCTCCATGCAGCAACTCATACCGAGATTCCCTGAATGCCTTGACAACAGCGGCACCACAGATTGCACCAAGGCATTGCATTATCATGTAGTACAGGCCTCTGGTTATTGAGATCTTCATTGCCAGGAAGAAACCGAATGTCACCATTGGGTTCATGTGCCCACCTTATCAAGGTCACCATGACTATCAGATTAATACAAATAAATGTTTTGAACAAAAATATTGAGCTGATAACTAACGTCCCAAAATTTGATTTTACAAGTACTGAACTAGAAAAAACTTGCAAAATGAGAAAAGATGGAGAAGTTAGTTATTGAGACCTCAGATGGCAGCAAAGCAATAAAGAAGAGCAGAGATTGTGGCACCAGAGGCCCAGGCAATGGCCTGCACACACGCAGGTGAGCAAATGGTGTCGCTGTAGTTGGTTGGCTTCTTGACAGCCATGATTGTCAAAAGAGACATGTAAAGGTACAAGAAAGTGGCTATGAACTCGACAATTCCAGCTCTCCGGAAAGACCATGACTTGACCTCACTCAACCCTAACCATTGAGCTTCTGCGTTCATGTTCTTTTCTATCTCTGCTGATCGTTGCCTCGCATCCTCTTCTCCAACCCCCATTTATTTTTGTCTCTCTTGAGTCTATACAATATAGTTTCTTCTTTTGGGATGGACTGGACAAGAATATAAGGGATGGATCCACAATAATATGATATTTTCAATTTTCCAAAACATCAAGTCACCATAACCTTATCTTAACATAAATCATTTTAATAATTTACAGAGGCAAATTGATCCAAATTTGAAGCGGACCAACCCCATTAAAATGGCCGAGTGCTCAACAAATAATTACCAAAGGCACTTTTACGCGACTGCGCCTGCACTCGAGAAGACAGTGGACTTTGACTAATATACATGTACTCGATCGAAAACAGAAATGATTGCAGTAATTTAATATTCGTTCTAAAATTTATAAATTATAAAATAATAAGGGATTTCATGAAAAACCCCCAAAAAAGCAAATTAATGAAAAATTACATCCTATTTTTTTTTATTCAGTAAACCACCCCTTATTATCTTAAAAAATCGACCGGTGTTAACATCCGAGAGCAAAATGGTAATCTAACAACATAATTAAAAAATTTTAAAAAACTAAAAATTAGAAAAATAAAATGTTTTTTCTTATCATCAATCCTGAATTCATCAATTTAACACATCAATTCAAAATCCTAAACATAACATACATCACAAACATCACCAAAATTGATGGAACCAACATCACAAACATTAATCTCAAAATACCAAACATCAAAATCCAATCAACCAAAAACAACTCGAAAAAAAAACCACAATCAATCCAATCAAATCGAACCCAGTTTCTAGGTTTCAATAAAACCCAGAGAATAAGAAGAGCAGAGGAAGAAGAAGAAAAAGAAGAAGAAGAAGAGAGAAGAGTTCTAAACGAAGAAGACGAAGAAGAAGAAGAAGAGGAGGATAAAGTGGAGAGAGACGAAAGATTTTTGTGTGAATTAGGTTTAAGTGGTTTTTTCAAATAAATTTAGTGTTATTTCTTTTTTTTATTTTATTTTTTGAAATTTGTTATTTTTTTATTTAATATTTTAATTATTTAATAATATAAATAAGAAGAAGAAGAAGAAGAAGAGAGAGTGGAGACAAACGAAAGAATTTTGTGTGAATTAGGTTTAAGTGGCTTTTTCAAATAAATTTAGTGTTATTTCTTTTTTTATTTTATTTTTTGAAATTTGTTATTTTTTATTTAATATTTTAATTATTTAATAATAAAAGAATATTTTAATCATTTTATAAGTTTGAAGGGTATAACATAAATTTTATAAGATTATGGTAAAGGTATTTTGGTCATTTCACCAGTTGGACGGAAAATGTTAACATTTTGGACGGAAAGTTAATGATAGGGGACGGTTCATCTAATAAAATAAAAAAAAAAAGTAATTTTTTATTATTTTGCTTTTAAGAGGGTTTTTCATAATATCCTTAAAATAATTTATACAAGTGTTTCAAAAAAAATAATAATTGGAACAAAAATTTTCGCTGACAGGGAATACGCATAAAAGTATGTAGAGTTTATTAATTTATTTTGAAAGAGAATGGATGATTAATTTAATAACTCATATTTACGGTTTTTCTTTTTTAAATTTAATTAGCTTAATTAAAAAGTCGTCTTGTTATTATGAGAATAAGAGGTCTTAATTCAAATTCTCCATTTAAATTGCTTTTTCATTTGCAGTATATGTGATAAAGATTGTTATATCCGTACAATTATACACAAATAAATCGTTTTCAATATCCATCAAACGATTCCAATAATTTTTTTTTACCATGTATATAATCATACTATAAACACATTGCATACTTTATAATTTTCTAAATTTTCAATTAAAATTTTTATCTTTTTATATATAGTTAGATTGAAATAAATTGATATCGCTTTTATGGCAACATGACAAGGAGTCATGAATCATGAGATTTAATTAAGGCAAAATAATTTTCCACTTTTTTCTGGTATGAACCTAAGAACATTTCCTACTTTGTTAGATTCAAGAAATCTAATATATATCAATCGGTATTGTTTGACAAAAGTTGGTCTTGATATGATAGTAGAGTATATGACTCTGGTTACTGCTCTTCTTGAGTTAGAGTTTCTTTTTAGCTCTAATTATCAGAAAATTCAGACTCTCATTTATTGTTTTTTTTTCTTTCTCTTTTTGGGCTTTTGCCTTGTTTTTGTACAAATATATATATATATATATATATATGTATATCAATGGGACAGAATTGGGGGACACAAATTTTGAAATGATTTGTTGACCATTGAATTAGAAAAATTTTAATAGTTTAGATTTATTCACACCATTATGTACAACTCTATTTTATACTCTACATAAATGTTTTCTCTCCTATCTATTTTCATTATTACATCATCTCTCATCTCTCTAATTAATATTAAAAACATACTATTTAAATTATATTTTTCTCATCCAACCCAATCATATTTAAAAACCCACCAAGAAAATTAAAAACAATGTTGCAATTTTTTTTTTTGAAACTTGGTAAATTAATTATTTAAAGGATGACTTATTTTGATTAGAAATTGTTTTTGAAATAAGATTTTTTTTTTCTTTTTTTGTTTTAGTGGTAGTGAAAATTTTTATACCAAAGATTTATTGGTTTAAACTATTTTAAAAAAATAAATCGTTCATTAAATAATTAATTTATCAAGTTTTTTTATAAAAAAAATAAATTGAAGCATTGTTTTTAATTTTCTTGGTGGATTTTTAAATATAATATAAATATAATTGGGTTGGGTGAGAAAAATATAATTTAAATAGTAAGTTTTTAATATTAATTGGAGAGAGAAGAGATGGTGTAATAATGAAGAGAAGGGAGAGGAAAAACATTTATGAAGTGTAAAATGTAGTTGTATATAATAATGTTGATATATCTAAATCATTAAAATTTTTCTCATCCAATGGTCAACAAATCTGTATCAAAATTTGTGTCCTTTGATTTTGCCCCTATATCAGTCAATATTAATTTTGTTCAAGGAGATAAGCTAAGCTCCATTCAAATGTAAAAAAAAAATAAATAAATAAATTTCATGAGAGTAGATTTTTAGATCACATTTTAATTGTTTGGTTTTAATAGATTCCGATAAATTTTAAATAATTGATATTTGATTACCTTATAGTTAATTAAAAATATCTACAATAAAAAAAAAAAAAGCGACCACTATAGTTGAGATAAGCCAAGAGTAAGCTTTTACATCCAAATTAAGGAGATGGAGTAATAGCTAGTAGGTCGTTTTGCGTTTTATCAAGGACAGCCAATCAACCAAGTGAACCAACCAGAGTCACAGGGACAAGAAGAAGATCGATGGGCCCAGCTTTACATTGACTACTTTACCCATTTCGATTCGGCCAAGAGGCCCCCGGAACTGATGGTGCGACGGTGACAGGGATTCCAATGGATCTAAGGGCCCAAATGTATTTATATGTATATGTATTTAAAAGAGTGATAATGAAATTAAAAAAAAAAAAAAAAGTTTTTGAAAGCTATTTTTGGTATTTTAGCCTTAGGTAACAATAGAGAGTGCTATAAAATTGCAAAAGAAACCCTGAGACCTAATAGACTTGAACGGTCTAAATAGTAATGTTACACATTTCATACTGTATCTCAATTAATCTCTTGATATGTTAATTGATAATTGAATATGTAATTTTTTTTTTCTAAAATGGATAATTGAATGTTCAATTATTCATTAATTAATGACACATTGTAAATTAGGATATTTAATATTATATTACACACTAAAAACAACAAAAATGTTATCCTAATTTATAAATTTTACTTAACTTTTAATTTTTAATTCATGATTTGATAATATTCATTTAATCTATCGGTGTTTCAAGTTGAAATCACTATAACGTTGATGGTATATAAAAGAAAAAGAACCCGTTCTAAGATTAGAAAAAAAAAATAATATTAGATTTTTTAAATATTTTGTCCAAATTCATACTCAAATGTTGTGACATATAAATTGTTGATATTCTACTAATTATCACATCATTTCATGATTTATAAGATATTAATAACTCATATAATATACTATTTGAGTATAAATTTGGATAAAATATTTAAGAACTTAAAAAAAAAAAAAATCAAAAACCACTTTTTTGGTATATTCGGAGGTAACAATGGAAAATTATATAAAATTACAAAAGAGACCCTCGACTCCTCGACCCGGAGACCTAACGAACCCCCGAACAGTAATAGGGTTCACATGTGTGCGGGTGTTGTGATGTATCATCGGACCCTCGCTCGCTCAAGAAAGCGACACGGCGCGCTCCGCTTTGACACACACAGGAAATAAAATCTTCTTTGACATATAAAAACCTGTCCTCTCTTCCTCTCTTTCTCTCTCTCTCTCGATTTTTTTTTCTTTTCATTTTCTCTGCTCTCTACAAAATCTCTCTCTCTCTCTCATTTATCCACTGTGACCTCGCCGACAACCGCCAAATCTCCGCAATTCAAAGACCTCTCTCTCTACTATCCCCGCAACAGCTCTTTCCTTTTCAAAGGTGCACTACACACTTCCTCTACTTTAATTTTATTTTATGTATTTATTACTTTATTACTTTATTATTTTTTGTATAAATTGTCTCTCTGTTTTTTGGACGACCAATAGATTCACTGATTACAAATGCGTGTATGTTAACTTGGTTTTTCAGTGATTTTGATTACTGTATGCGAGTGTTTATGGCATCCTGGTATCAATTTCGGTCTGTGTGTATATTTTGTGATATGCCGTTTTGGTTATATGTATATGAAATTTGTGTTTCTGTTTGGTTGCTGAGAAAATGAAGGAGACAAAGGAAGAGTTGTTTTCGTTTTCAGTCTTCGAGGGTTTGGTTAGAGAGAGTAGGCTGTTATTGAAGGTTTGTTTGGTTGTAATGATTTTTATTGATGGATTCGTGCATACTTGTAGTCTGCTACACGACACTGCATTGGAGTTTTCGATCATGTGATTAGGTAAAATTGAAGTTTGAAGTGTGAGTTGTTTTGATGTGTGTCCTGTAAATTTGAATTGATTAGAAAATTGCCATTGAATTTGGACATGTGTGCAACTTGGATTAAGCGACTGGTTTAATCAGGGATATCAGTGTGTGTACCAAGCATTTGTTGTTAACGTTAAAAGTTTAGGCTTGTAAAGAAAGAGCTCTAACACACAACTGATTTGCATGATGGAATTTTATTAACTGAAGGTCATTTTTATTTTGTGCAATAACTTCAATTAATAAATAAGAGATTTTTGGGATTTAGATTTAATGCATCCTGGTCAAATATAGCTCTAGGCTCTAGCACCATGTTCAACTGCCATGAATCCAATAGATTAAATTTATAGAAAATGACCTGACAAAGTATTTTAGACTCCAACACTAACTGCTGATTATATTTAAAAAGGATTCAGATTTGTCTCATTTCTTCTGATTTTGGAATGTGCAATTCCTCGTTCCAATTATATATAGAATCTTGGGCTTCAAATTATTACTCTATTTATTTTTTTTTCTGCATGTGCTTTATTTTTTAAGCTGACAGATTTAATTATAGCAAGCTGAATTGCATAGCATTTCTGAATGTTTTGGCTTTACCAGTCTGGTGATGCAGCTTAAGGAATATTTTGAGAGCTGCTGTTGGTATCAAGATTCATGGGATTGGAAAATTTTTCTATTTTGATAACATTGTGGAAACAAATATCCGATTTGATAATCTCCATCATTTAAGAAGGGTAAAGTTGACAGTTGTCCTGCTGAATTTTAGCTTTTGAATATCAGAACGGTGAGCTACACAGCTTTCCTTGCAAGGGATCTTGAAGTTATTTTGGTGGTGGTTCAGATATTATTGTCAGATGGCAGAACTCAATATGGCAGTCATTAAACCTGAGGTATGCTAGCTATGGTGTTTCGTGGACTGTGTCATCTACTAATTTAATGAATGAAAAATTTTACAATTTTGATCTGGCACGAGCTAATGAACCTTATTTTGTTTGTAACTGCTTAATTGCTGTTCTTTTATATCACTCGTTCTCACAGGTTACCTGGTATTTTGTATCAATTCATGATATGTTCGGTTGTTATTGCATATGGATTACTGATGTGCCCTGTATGAGTATGATTGTCCATGTGTAACCTATGAGATATAAGCAAATGTATCTTTGGCAGATCAAAGTGTTGTGATATGGATCGTTGTGTTTATGCATTTTTTATATTTTAGCATGATGTCAATCAGTACTTCAATGCTGCTTTCATATTTAATTGATTGTGTAAAAGTTGGTTTCGTTTTATCATGAGCCCTGCGTGAATCCACATACTATCATGAAATGTGGTGCTGAGTAAGATGAGGGACAAATTGGTTCCTGATAGAAATTCGAGGTTTTTAGTGTATACATTAAAACTTGTTTGGTATTGGGCTTAAAAAAAAGTGAGTAAATCAAGGTATATGTGATTAACATTAAAATATTTATCAGTAAATCCCATAAAATTTTAGAAGCTGGCATGAAATCTGAGTATATTCACTGTTTATGAGGTGGAGTGATTTGTTTTGGATGACTGCTGAGCAGGGTATCGGAGGTATGTTAGGGGAGAATGGTGCCTTACAACAACCAGCTCCTTTTGCATAATTACATGGCAATTTTTCTGGATTCTTATAGATATATGTTACAGTTGGCTTGTAAGGTTCACTTACCAAATGTTTGACAGTGGTAGCACTTTTGTATTCTAAAGCCATATTTCTGTAATTTCCATTCATTTTCCTAAGATCTGTTCTTTATTTTGGCAATTTTGAGTATGTAGTCTCTGTTTTAGATGTGTGTTTTTCAACATGTCAAATCTGGTTCTGATGCTAAGAGATGCATTCTTTAGATGATGAAGTCCTATATCTGGCTTCAGACTGCTGATGGTTCACTCCAACAAGTAGAACAAGAGGTTGCCATGTTTTGTCCTTTGATATGTCATGAAGTAATACAAAAAGGCATGGGATCATCTAAGAACTATGCAATCTCTCTTCCAGAACGAGTCAGTCCTGCCATGTTTAGCTTGATACTCGATTATTGCAGGTTTCATCAAGTTCCAGGCCATTCGAACAAGGTTCAATATCATTGTAGATTTTCATTTGCCTTTTGTTGGGTTGTTAAAATTTGCAATCATGTTGTCGTAAACAACAGCCGTTTTTTCTTGTTTCTGATTTTGGATGTATAGGAGCGCAAGTCTTTTGATGAGAAGTTCATTCGAATGGAGACAAAAAGGCTCTGTGAGTTGACATCAGCTGCGGACAGCCTTCAACTTAAGCCTTTGGTTGATCTTACTAGTCGTGCACTTGCAAGAATTATTGAAGGGAAATCCCCTGAGGAGATACGTGAAATATTTCATTTGCCTGATGATCTGACTGAGGTGTTTGGTGCTTGTGCAAACTATTAGATTAGTAATTTTTTCTTCTTCTGTGATTGTAATATTGATTCTATTGTTCAGGAAGAGAAATTGGAACCTTTGAAAAATATAACTGATGATCCTCGGATTCGGCTATTGAATCGATTGTATGCTAAAAAGAGGAAAGAATTAAAAGAGAAGGAGAGAATAAAGGTGACTGGCATTTTATATTATTTTATTTTTATTTTACATTTATCTTATATTACATTTAATTGTAGTTTGACTTCTTGATCATGCATTTTGGCATTCTGACATGTATGGTATTCCGACCAGTGCACCTTTCTTTTCTTTTTTTAAGTATGTTCAATTGTTAGGACTTGCATGTTTACTATGATAGTAATTGGACCTTACATATTTTTCAGAATATTGAGGCTGAAGAAGAACGTGTGGATGACCGTTCAGTTGATGACCTTTTATCATTCATAAATGGAGAAGGTATTACAATGGTTTTGAGGTTAACCTACTTGATTGAGTGATAATATGGAGAGAAATTTGTGACTACAGCTCTCTGCCAGAGCACATTTGTAAACTGGCGGAGAAATTTTTTCCTTGAACATTTTTGTTACTACTTTTATGGTACTTTTTATGGTAATAGATGCTGCAGCAGCTGCACATTAATATTTTTGTTGCACGTGTACTATTGCCTCTTAGTTTTCTTTCTCTTCCACTTTACTGTCTCTTGAGGGCCTCATTGAAGGTAAGTCATTTCTTTTTGACAGATTCCAAGGGAATTAAAACTTCCAAGAATAAAAAAAAGAACCGAAGAAAAAAAGATCAACAGAAGAATACGTCACCAAGTGAAGTCATCGAAGTTAATGGGCAGGTCTGATTAACTATCTTTTTCATCTCTCTGTTAAGGTACATCATTGAATTTTGAGTATGTACTTGATACCCCTAACATTGTCAATTTATTGGCTCTTTTCACATGTTATAGGAATTGAATGGAATTAAGCACGGTGATCTTGGAAAGACATCAGGAATGCAAGATGCGACTGATGACGTGTTTGCTTCGAAGCCCGAGTTTGATGATGGTGATGTAGATGATGAGATTGATCCAGCATTGAAGGAAAAACTAGATCGGTGAGGCTGTGCCCTTGGGTAATTGAATGTACTTAATAGACCATATAATTGTACTTTTGTTTTTAGTGTCAATATTTCGTTAGCAGATTGTAGGTCTTATCTGAGAAAAGGTGAGGAACATTAATCTTTCAATTCAGATATAAGTGTCGCTGAATGAAGACCTGAGTCTAATGGCATTTTATGAATCAGACCTTAAGGAAGTAGAATGGTGTTTCTTTAAGCTTATCATTCTATAATGATGTACATATAGTATATATGTAGCCTGTATGCGTGCAAAACATCTTTGCCAGTGCTGATTAGAATTTGTGGATGGAAATTCTTGAAGCCATAAGGTTTGGCAGAAGAATTGTTGCAATGATAGAGTTCTCAAAGCTATAAAGTTGTTTGTTTTTTCAATAAGGTTCCTACATCTTCTCCAAGATGATGTTGGCAAATATTTGGCTTCATAGAATCTTTGATGAATCTTTTAGCGGGGACATTTTCTCCTCTATGGAAAAAAAAGATTGGGGTTGGAGGGAGTGGTAGGATTGACTTTTTTTGGTTTATTCTCGAATGCTAGGAATTCTTGAGATATTTACATGATCGTGGTAAAATGTTAAGAACAAGAAGTTATCCAATCAAAGCAGTACGATATTGTCTGTGGCATGGCTAATACGGTTGATGGTGTTAATATATTCTATATTTGGTGTTATTCCTTCTCTTTTCCTATTGACAAAAATGTCATTGTTGATGGAATTGAATGTTAAAATGATGATAATGAAGTCACTACATTTGTTTTTCAACACTTACGTGCATGTGCACATATATTACTGGATTTGTGTTCTATTTATCTGTAAGCATCGACGTTGGGTTTAGCTCAAGCCAAGGACAACTCTCTGTTCTGAACACTTTTGTGCGCTGTAACTTGCGTTATATTAAAACTACCTTGTGCTTTCTTTTCTGTTGTCTTGATGAGGAGGCTGTCGTTTACTAGGTTCCTTTTTTTTTTTGGAAATTTGTGTATTCATGGTCATTCTTTGAAACTGTTAAGTGGATTATTGGCCTATTATTGTATCTTTTTATTGTTAACCTCTAATTTGTGTCTTATTAGGAAAAATATTTCTTAATACTTTGAAATCATGTTCTTGTTCAGGAGGAAGTAGAAAATTCATCTGCTAGTGTGTTTGTTTTTTTTTTATCCGATCATTAGGGATGCATGTGTTAATGGAAGAAAAGGAAAGTGATGTGCACAACATAATGATGGTATCAAGTTGGTAGTAATGGCAACACTTGCATCATTCTTGGCTTTGCATTTGTACCCTTTACAACAAAGTCTTGAGCTCTGGATTTTATCATACGATGCAGGGAGGTGGAAGATTTTGCTCGGAGACTAAATTCAGACTGGCCTGAGAGGATGCAAGAGATTCTGTCTTTAGGTCAAGATATGAGGGCACTACATCATTCCTCTAACAGCAATGGTACTGTAAAAAGATACACAGGTGTGCTCACTTTCCCTCTGTATTGTAAATTCACATTGTTTTGTGTTTTATGAATTTTCGTTGTGAATGTGCGTTTTTGTGTTGGTCTCTGAACATGCATAGGTGGTTGCCTGATTTTCTTTCATCAAGGTATAGGAAAGTTGTGCAGATGTGTTCTTTTCTGGAGGTTTATTTATGTTATTTTTGCGACTTGCACATGTAACCTGTTCTTGAATTGAAAGTTGGATGTGAAGTGTAACATGACTTAAGAAATGTAGAGAAAAATATGTAGAGGAAGATTACTATTTCGATTATTGCTTATTGATCAACTTGAGCCAACATAACTTTAGAATCATGCCCATTTGAACTGTTGCCATCATATTCTACATTACTCACAATATATTTTGTTTGCGTGGAGGCGATCAGATCTGGAGCAGAAATAAATTATTAGCCTCAAATTGGCCATATGGCTTCAACAATTTTGATAAGATGCTTATGCAGTTGGTTTATTGGCTAGAGGAGTTGGGTGTCATTAATGTGGATCAACATGTAAGTTTTTAATCTTTAATTTTTTATTTTTTGGTTGTGGATACCAGATTGCAGTTTTTTTGCGGAAAGGGCAACCTCTTGTACTTTAGTGGGGCACAAATAATAAAGAAACTGTGTTTCTGCAAGGCATTTTGGCTTGAACTTTGTCATGTATTGTCTTGAGATGACTGGTATTTTAACAGTCTTAAATATTGAGATATAAGAGAAAACAATAGAAGGGAAAATTTTGCCCATCTTGTATCCTTTAATGTAAACAATAGTTTTTTTCTCTAGAATTAATGTTATTTTAATTTCCATGAGTTTTGTAATCATTTTTATTTTTGAGAATCTTGGTTTATGCATTTTAGCAAAGCATTATGGTCTTTTCTTGATATTGTGGATGCACTCTGTTTGGGGTGTATCATAAAGAGCTTTAACAAAATGTTGGGACATCAGGCAGACGGCTAATGAAAAATGTGGATTTTTGCTAAGTTGAGGATTGTCAATGGAGAGATTTTCTTAAAGGTCGAGACTTTTGATCTTTTGCATCAGAGCTTTTGACTTTTGGGTTTGCATGGTTGCTCAGGCAACCTCTGTTTTTCGGTTTAGGTATAAATTTCCCCCAACTTCATGTTTTGATTCTGATGCTTTCACATACTGAACTTTACAGAAGAAATTTCTGCTGTATGTTTTAGTTATAACTAATTTAAAGGGTATCCGAGTCCTCAAGTATATATCCATTTATTATTAGACAAGATGAGATTTGACATTGTTAATTTTTTGATTTGGCAAACCTTACTAAGATTTGCGAGACTAATTGGTGTGTAACAGTGTATGGTTCTTAATTAAAAAAAAAAAAAAAAAGGGTTTCTGGTTCTGCCCAGATCAGATTTGGTTTTGGCAGTTTGTTTGATCTGGCTAGCTTAGATATGTGAGCCCAATTGGTATGTAACAGTACATGGTTTAACCCAATCTATGACGACAAGGAAAGCTTTCCACGGAGCGAGGAAAAGACCCATTTTGTTGTTGGGTTGACGCTAGGTATTGATCATTGTGAGTGGTGATTGTTGCCTATTCTCACTTGTCCAGCGGTAGATCGTTGGTTGTGTTGGTCGTGGTTCCAATTATCGGAATCTCGTTTTACATATTAACTTCATGTGATCACAACCCATAGACGGTTCATCAAACCAACATCTTTTCCGATGAAAAAAATTGCTTGATAACATCTGCAACATTATTTCTGTGGACATTCTTCAACCTGAAAAACTGCTGGGCTAACAACCAACAAACTTAACGTTCAAGATTCTGGTGCACGGTGTGCATGACGCTCCTGAAATTAATATTGGCACCACAGGCTGTGTCATCATTTATAATTAACAGAACCCCAACGCAAGAAGAACCGAGGCTCACTTCTGCAAGAAGAAAAGTTTGCCGCAACCTCTGATGTGATTCCGTGTAAATTGGGTTGAAATTATGTTGGCTTAGGCAAGGCCTGGTTAATGGCCGTTGTTTCGTGGTAATCCATAAGCATGCCACCCCCGAATAAATTTAGGGCACCTAGTTTATAACAAAGCAAATCAAAATTACGTGGTATTCTGTACATAATTCAGGTAAAGAGATTTCGAAAATTGGGTTACGAACCATCACGCTGAGTCAAAGCTCCTAGTCTTTGAGCAATTAGTATCATTGATTATAAGTGCACCTTTAGTCTGGGTCAATATGTGAACCCAATGATGTAATAACTAACGATGCTGCACATATGCTCTCCTATATCTCCCACAGGTAAAATATTTGACGTCATTGCAAGCTAAAAACTAATTAAGATTACAGTAAAATGTAATTCATATTTTAACATAATCAAGAAAGTTGGATGTGCGGACATGGGCTCTCTGGTGTTCCTCTTGTCCACAAAATCTTAAGTTCCCCCCTTTTTTTACCCAATGTCAGGAATGTACCTGCATACATAACCATATCTCAGATATAAATTAGCAAAAAAAACATGACTAGCACACAATGTTAATGTTGAAGTCTAAAACTTTGGGGGGAAGTGAAATAACCACTAGAATAGCCTGCAAATGTTCTAATTCATAGTGGTCTGTCGAGTATTCTACAAGTAAACAGACACCACTGCAACATCTATACACACTAGATACAGATTCACACAAAATAGATTACATGTGAATTTTTCTACGACTGCCACTTACCCAATGTAAAAGGAACAATGTAGAGCAATGCCGGTTGGCCATGTCCGTCCATCAGGTTCAAGGCCACATATGTGATGAGGAGACCTGCAGTTAAAGCATATCATCCATACACACGACAAATTATTAATGCCTAAGTGTTTGACCTTTTACTCATGAATGCAACACATACACATAAAGTAGATAATAAGGAAATAAAAGTTCCATAAAAATTGTTGATGGTCCAGTAATTTATCTATAAGCCATAACGATGATTAACCTTCATCATTAACCAAACATGTTTTTCAATCGCCATCTCGATTGAAAAAAGGTGTAAACAACCTAATATACCAATTTTTTCTTGCCATTAAAATTCACTTTCATTGTGCACATCTACTAATTCTCAAAAGTCTGCACAAATTGACGTTCAAAAATTACATCACTACTCATTTTCCATTTTTGTTAAAGCGTCAACAGTGTGTCCAGCTCTATGAATTTAATCTCATCTTAAAGGAATAATGATTCATCCAGAGATTTATTATTTCTCATACACTGATAAATGTAGAAAATTAATAAAGAAAAAAAAGGTGTTTCTCATACCTAAACCATACGCAGACATTGCCCACAGGAAATATCCTGAACGGAGATTCCTCTTTGCCAGCCAATCAAACCTGCAAAATGCAAACCAGAAAATTTGATGATATTCCATAAGTTGACACTGGCGCTCAATTTCTCATTAATCCAACTGAAAATTCTACAATGTAAGAATGCAAAGCTTATAAAACTCCTGACTACGTTTCAGATTAGCAGAACTTTTTTTAATGCTCACAATCATCCTAACTCCTCAGATGCCCTATTAAATTCCTAGCCGCATTACAAAAATTAAGAAACACGGGAAACAAATAGGGCAAGGGCAAACATGACAAAAAACCAATGATAAGAGGAATTTGAGGCCAGTAGCCTAGGAAGTTGCATTTAGCTCCAAGTTCAACCTTAGTGAAAATGCCACAAGTAATCCCGGTAAGATAATGTCACCAAAACCAATAACACTGTAACCACCCCAAGGATCAAACATCCGAGGAATTTTCAATAACATGGGGATACCATCCTCTCCACTTTTATCACCACGAGCTACCTGTAAACAAGAAAACCTGGGAAAATTAATCTCTCGATTGGTGCAACAAACATATAGAATCAAACATCAACTTTCGTAAAAGATTTAAGGAAAAAGAATTTTTCAACTACTTACCACTATCATTACACTCTCATGGAACCACCACTTCGAAACAAAGACCCAGAAGATATCATACAAGAAGGCACAACTGAGAAGAATTGTTCCCACCTGATTCCATTATTTTTAGGACAAAAAGCAGAAAGCACTGATCAGGAATATTTGTACATCACTGTAAAAATTCATCGCATACATTAATTGTACAAGTATGTGTCACTGGACTCTTTGCATGTATGGTATGGACTTTCAATTTGGCCTATATCGGTTTAGTGCCCATTCAAATGTAACTTCCCTCAATTAACAATCATTAAAATAAACTCATCTCAAGCAAGATGATTGTCAACAGATGAACATCTTAAAATCATACGGAATTTCGTGTATTAGATAAAGAATTGAAATCTTGAATTTAAACACTTTGAGATATCACCAGATGCAAGCAGAAATCAGAAGTTTCAAATATAACCTCAAGAAAGTGACAATAGAGATGATAAGATCCATGTAAGAACAAAAAAATGCACTACTCTTCTAACTATTGACCATCAAAATTAAATGAGTTTACCTTGAGGTTTGGTACACGAACAATCTGAAGAACCGTGATCATCAATGCAACACCCTGAATCAAGAGGCCAGAACAAAGAGGAAGAAGTTTAAGTTTTGTCGGTAGGTGTTATCTAATTACAAACTACAAAATACCACCTCGATCATATAGTAATCCATCTAAGATGTGTGCTATCCTAAAGGGATAGGAAATATATATCTAATTACAAACTACAAAAGACAGATAAATAACCAAGCACCTCAATCATATCTTAATCCATCTAAGATGTGTGCTATTCTAAATGAATAGGAAATATATATGCAGCATGAGTAAAAATTCCATAAACGAAACATCTATGACATTATAACGTTTTCCCTAATAGATATGAATTAAATCCAAGACCTCTTCAATAAAAAAATCTAAATGATGACAGATGCCAAAATGCATTTACAGGAAACAAGTTGAGAGTCCACAACTACCTCAAAATATCCCATCCTCTAAACCCCTAGACCCCGCCAAACCCTTATGACTAATAAAAGCACAGTTTAGACAAACAATTTTCAGATTCTGAATAAACTGATAGACAAACAAATTGGTATCTTTATGGGCAGCCTGATAAAATTGAAGCCCTGAAATGCTGAAGTATAGATTCGTTCTTAGTTATCCAAGCAATGATTAGAATTCAATTCTTATGGCTACTATGCATCTTCTAAGCTAAACATGGACATCAGTATGGGAAGACCTGCAACCTAACAACTTTCCAATTCTAAAAGGAGCATGGCTAAATAAACCATAAGTACCATTTCCTAGCAAATTGGAAACAACTTAGCAAAACAAATAACAGAGTAACTAAGAAAATATCATGCTGGGTATCATTCATACACACACGCACACACACGCGCACTCATATGAGCAGAGCACAGAAGAGAGATGGTTCATTCACTCAAGTTGACAAAGCGCTACCTTCTTTGGGAAAACATGCACCACCATAATTTTTAAATAGCCAATAGCATCCGAGAATTTAATATGACATCAAGTATATGTAGTGATTGAGTGTTAACCATCACCTTATCCAAGAATAAAATTTAATTTGCTAAACAATGCGTTGAGTGGTAGCCTGACAATTGTTGTTTATTTATGGGCATAGACAAATTCATGAGTTACTTAGCTTATGTAAATGAAATAAAAGTTCATTCTTTTTTTATTAGTATTACAAAGAAAACTGCCTGATTGATGCACACCGAACAAGAGGGAAGAGGTTGAATTACTCTAAAAATAGAATTGCAACAACAGATAGCTCATAAATAAGAGGGGCTGGGTTCAAAAGGGAATTCAACATTGGTACTAAGACAAGCAAAATTTTATAAAAAATGAAGAAAATCAGAATAAGATATACAAGTGGATATTAGAAATCTGTCTTACAAGAATGTCTTGACCTATCCAAGCACAGGATCTGCGGCGAAAAACAGCCCAAACAACTGAAAATGCTATGCAGAACGGACAAACAGCTAGTGTGAGATAAGAAACAGCTCCAAAGAAGGGTACTTTAACAAATGATTCTGCAGCATGTTGAAACCATCTGAAACTATATTTGTTTAATTGTCAGTTCCACAGGTTTCAGTAAAGTGAATAAAAGAACTTGACAATAAAGCATAGAGATAAGCACTTCCAAAATATTCTATAATTAACCAACAAATCAAACTCCTCAAATTGCATTCAATTTTTACATCCATAGGGAATGAACAGCATTGTTTCTGTGCAACACACTGTCACAGAAACAATTGATGCTGTTTAGTTGATTATAGTGTTAGCAAGGTGCCCAAACTATCATTTATTTATGCTTACAGTCATACTAAAAATTGTATAACCATCAAGAGGCAGACATATCCCAAAGTTTTCAATGAAATAAATTCTATAGTTTTGATCACAATGCCTGGATACCAAAAATGATAAATGGAATAGAAATTTAGAATTCATAAACCAGCAAGTGCGCTGCATGATTAGTAGAAGACCTGGGAAGCTCCTTGCACTCTCAATTAAATCCTAATTGTTGCTTGGAAAACAAAAGCATGTATTTCATAATCAAACCATACATATTTCACTACGTTTGGACAAATAATTAAATCCATTTTTATCCTACCTTTCTCAGAGATATAAACAACCTTTAGCAGCACAATACTATAATATGAGTTGAGAAAGGAAGCATATACAAGAGAAGGAATAGACTTACCATGACAACAATGCTACCAAGCAAGTTTGTAGGCCCTGTGAACAGGAAGAAATTACAAGGTTCAGCATCCATCTCAACAGAATATTTCTTTTTTTTTGTTGAAATGATCTCAAAAGAATTTCGAGAATGATGAAATCTGAAATTGACAAGTCTTAATTATATGCTTGAAGCAGCCAACCCACAAAACTAAAATACTGTTTCCACCAACAATTTGTAGAATTAGAAACTAATCTCTCTAAACATGGAAATATCAAATATCCATGCCAGATGGATAAATTCTCCATCTCCCATTATAATCAATAAATTTGGATTATGCCATATTTATCCTACAGATATATAATTAAGCAACATAAACTCTTTCTACTAGTAACAAAATGGTTTTCTTTTACATATTAACATAATTAGATATTATTTCAGCATCCTGGCTCAAGCATCTTTGATCCTTGACACCTTGTATTGATTCCTTGCTTCTACAACCATATATGCAAATGTAATTGTTCATCTATGCATCGAGGACGCATAAATTGATGTCAGGTGCTCAATGTGAATGCAGTGTGCTCCAACATCACATATACCAAGGATGCAGAAATTGATGCAAGATGCTCAGCATGGAAACAATGTATTCCGGCAAGTTGTTGCTAAACAAACACTATTTAGTTAGTAACTAATATCAGTAGAGTATTCTTCAAAAATATATATATATATATACACATATATATCAGTAGAGTAGATCATAGGCAGAAGAAAAGCAGGGATGTGGCCAGAAATTTTCCTCAGGGTGGACTAGAATAAAATTTTTGAATTAACTTAAGCAAAAATAAAAATAAAAAGACTTAACAAATTATAAAGGAAACATGAAATATAAGCAAAATCAAGCATCAATCAAGTTGGAACTAATGATATTTAAATGATCAAATTTATCAAATATGAATTCTAGCATAATGATGCTATAGCATCAACAATCATTCTTTAAACATAGACAAACTACATTTTGACAATCGTAATACATAATTACTACTGCACTTTAAATTAAAGAGTGCATTAGAAAAAACACCAAAAAAAATAGATTTAAGTAATACATTACGCAACTAATATTATATTAAAAAAAGAAGCAAAATGTAAATAATTTAAGTAAAATTTCACATCTAATATATGAAATAAAATTATTACATATGTGATATTTGAATAGAAATATAAATATAAACAAGAAAATACATGCAATAGGTTTGGAACAAAAATGTATTTATTTTAATATCAAAAGAATTAATAAATGAATATATGTGTGTCTATTTATATTTATATATTTAAATAAATATAGTTTTACTATTATAATTTTTTTTTTCCAATGTGGGCTAGGGTAGGCTCTAGCCCCCACAATGCCACGTCCATGGGCAGAAGAAAAGCAGGTTGGTCTTTTGACAACAAACGTGTATGGTCAAAGAACAAAAATTCTAGCATCGAAAGACACAAAAAATGTAGATGTGAAGAAAGAATGAAAAATATCATCAGAAAATTCAAATTGTGCCAAGTAAACTGAAATTAATAAGATACAATATTATCAGAGATTGTATTTGGGTATGTTCAAGGGGGGGAAAGAAAGAAAAAGAAAGATGTGAAACATGTAGTATCTCACTGAACTAAGCCTGTGTAACATAAAAACTGACATACCTCTACTCCACCGATGCAAAACAGAACAACCAGAACCTCAATAAACCAGAATGACATGAGTTTGTAAAGCATAACCAAGAAACATGAAGCAATGACAACAAAGAGAATTGCTGACATCGTGTTGATTTCCATGATACCACTAGAACCAACCCCTTCCATGTTTGAGAATTCATCTGAACCGTCCTGCAGTACAACATGAGTGCAAATATCAACAGGAGAGTTAAAAATTAATTTGCACAAATTTGTGCCCATCAAAGCATCCTCCTTCAAGTATTACAGATACTTCTCTATGAAAATGCACTGCACTACCTTTAATAGCTTTTCTTGCTCGATGGCTGCTTCTCTGGCTGTCCATGCAGACCAATAGGAAGACAATAATATAGTACCAACAGCCATAAGCCACAAAAACACTTCTGCTACATCGACCAGTGGACGTCGTGGAGAGTACAACTGCACATTAACTGAAGAGGGGAAATGATATATGAACATGCAAAATGATGAAAATCAACTATGACAAAATGCTTGATCCAGTATCACCAGGCAAGAACACTAATTCAAATAATTTGGTGTAAACAAGATATCAAAGGCATAGCCAACTGCAAGATTCATTTCAAAGAAAAGGTAATAGTAAAGGAAGCATACCAGAGGAACTGCTCTTTATAAAGTTTTCCAAGGCTGCACCCGCATCTTGAGGGAGCATAAGAGCAGGTATGCCTATATCCACATCAGTTTCATTGGCTTCACAAACCATCTTGAAAAGTTCTGCAGCATACAAGTTCAATATCTAAAATTAGTAATGCGCTTAATAAAATCAACTTCAAATGCTATATTTATACCTTTATTACTAGTTTTAATTGTTGTTTATTCATTGCTGCTCAATACAAAATCCAGCACCACTATACATAGACAACAGAATTTATAAGCAACAAAACAAAATCATCATCATCATCATCATTTCCTTTTTATTTTTTAATTTCAAAATGATGATATTACATTGGCCTTCTAGAGACCTTAACAACAAAATACAATGATGAGAAAGCACGAATAGAACAAGTACTTGAAAAGAGTTAATGTTCCAGATTATAATTCTGGGATTTTGTCAGGAGAAACTTTGAAAGACTTAGCAGCACAACGATGAAAAAAAAAAAAAGAAGCATAGGAAATAGCAAGATGGGTCACTGGGCAAGTCTGCACATTTCAATGTCTTCAGGTAAGAAATTCATATGACAGCACTAAAACAAAGAATAGACCAGGCAGTTTCCAAAACGTACCAAGAAAAAGAGAGTACATATAGATACCTGTACGATTGTTTACTATGAGGATGGCTGATGCGCCGGCCTCTTCAGCAATGTTTGCCTTGGCTGTAAAACTGCAGTTACCTCGGTGAACCAGAATGGCCTCCTGTGCAAGCTACATACCAGAAAGAGACCACACAAATACAAATAGATTAAACATGATGATAGAGCTAGCAAATTAAATAAAGCACACACATGTCAATGAGACAAGATTAAAAAACCTTAGTTTTTGGCCTCCTACAACAATCAGGAGGATCTGCAAGCACAAGTTTGGTTTGGTTGGCATGCTTTTCCTGGGATTCCAAAGTAACGCCAAACCGAGCACCAACACCAACGTACTCAATGCCTTTGACCCCATCAACCCAAGTTGCAACTTTAACCTAAACAAGAATACATGAAGAAAGAAAAAAAATAAAAAAATTAGATGTTAGAATCATAATCCTTACTCAAATCAACACATACAATAGAAATAAAACAAAACTCTTACAACTCGGACAACAAATTGAGCTTCACAACTGTTTTCCTCAAATATAACGTTAACCACGAAATCTTGATTTTCTATTTCACTTATAAACATCATTAACCACGAAATCTCGAGTTTCTTTAATGGTGATATCTTAATTCTCTTTTCATTTCTTCCACCTATTCAATTATGTTAACTGCGACATCTTGATTCTTTTTTTTTTTTTGGGCTTATTTCACCTAATAAACAGTGCTAACTGGAAAATCTTGATTCTCTTTTTCATTTCTTCAACTAAAAAGACACAGGAAGATTAAACTCATAGTCAAATTTTCAAAAATGAAAAAGGAGAAAAAAATTTATAAAAAAAATAAAAAAAACCCTATAATCAAGTAAGCTTAACAACTAGCAGCAGACTCCGCTCAGAATTTTTTTATAAAAAAGAATCTCAAATTAATCGATCAAGTGAAGAAAAAAACAAAAGAATAAAGAACGATGAATTCAAGATTCAAGAGAGAACGTACCAGAACGAAGTTGTTGTCGCAACCAGGCCGCTTGGGAGTGTCGTTGTCAGGGTGGACTATATCACCGGCTGAGCCCCAACAAGGATTCAAGAACAGTACAAAAACAGCTATATAAATTCCTTTCTTTATATCCATTAAAAATTAAATAAAAACAAACGAAGAACAAAAACCTAGGGTTTTTGTTTTTTGTGAGAGCAGAAGAAGATGAGAAAGTGCTGAGGAATTTTAGAGTTCGAGAGAGAGGGGGTGTGTTTTTTGTGAAAATTTTGGACGAGGACCAAAAATACCGGGCGGAGCTTGTAGCTTTTCGACCGTCTTGTCCTTTCGAGACCAGGACATGCATCACACGCCGTGTGCCAACGGTTGTTGACTAGTTTTTCATTGTTTCTTTCCTCGCTTTGCTTCCACGTTCATGACACGCGCGTCCTCTTCACCGCCTAAATAGCTTTGGCCTCATTGGCGGGAACCCTAAGGTGGCCTTGTGTAACGTGTTAATTTAACTTTTATTTATAAAAAGGGCTTACCACATACGGTTATAAAATGGGTTATACTGTACAATATACGTATCCATATACAAGTTAAATAGATTAGATTATAATAATTTTCATATTATTAACTAAAAAAAAATACTCCATTAGAATCAGGTATTTAAATTCGTACAGTTACTAATTCTAAAAATATATATATAGACTTAGATGCTTATTGATTTATTGAATTTTTTTTTTAAAATATAGTTTTTAAAAATTGAGTTAGAAAAGAACTCAGTCTGTTCACCTTTCTTCGTCAGCCAAAACACTCGTCATATTGAGAAGAGAAATGGAAGAGTACAAATGCGAGGCGATGGCGGGGTCACCTGTAACCCACCTGCCGCGGGGTGGCTGCAAAAAGGTCAGAAAGCGCGTGGGACAATATTTTGAATCTTTAAAGTTTGCTGAAAGATTACCGGGAACTGGGTGAGCGGGTATATAAAATTCCGTATAGACCGTACGGATAAGGGCGGCAAGAATAAATAATTAATAGAGTCGCATCGGATGAGGTCTAGTTCACACGAGGGTGATGACACGTCGGAGGATGATTGGTGCAGGACAAATGGTGGGAATATTGTTTTACCTATCCCTTGTCCTCACATACACGAGCGATTAGAGGTGCCATGAGAGGTTGACACGTGTAAACGATGCGGTGGACCTCATCTCATCTAAGCGAAAAAACCGATTTCTTTAAAGATACGGCATTGGAGCCTTAAAGGACGGGGCCCCAACATGGATCCCGACTTTGATAAGCTTTCACACACCTGCATGTATACGGACTGGTGGCATTACAACTGGGGTGATTTACTTTGCGGCCCTTATCAGAGAAAATTACGGTGGGTCAAGATCAGATAAGTGCCGGTCTAATCTAACTCACCAGATCACGCTTGTAAGTCAACTCCTTCATCGCTTTACAACAATTGCAAGGAGAAATGCTTCGGTGAAACGTTTGTGAAATGTAATATAGACTCTATTCATCTGCGTGACATTCTGCTAAATTCCAACTGCTTATAATTATTTTAAGAATTAATATTTTAAATTACGAAAATGATTGATGATACGAATCAATATACGGAAAATATTAACTATTTTTAATGATAAGCCTTGACAAAGCATAACACTAATTGTGAATCATGAATAAGCTGAGTATTTTGCTTTTTGTTGTTAATTTTTATTAGCTACACGTGTAGGAATATGTTTTTTTTTTTTTTTTTCTCCAGATACTGGTATATAATTGTCTATAATTGCTCTGTTGTTATCACGTGTAATGTGTCAGTATTTGTATCGCTTGTCCACTAAATAAATGCGACATTAAGTGTTTTTAGTCTTGTTTGTTTAATGTCCCGGTGAAAAAGTACTTCGTGACAACATGCAATCAAAGTTTTTTATGGTTGTAACTGTATGTGTGTTATAATTTGAAAGAATCGTGAATTTGCTAGATAGGTTTTTTTTTTTTTTTTTTTTTTAACAAAAGTTATTAAATTTACTTCAAAATTTTAGAAAGGAGTGCCGACTAGAGTTCATAGTTACTAAAATATAAATGTCATGGAATACAACCAGAATAATCTCATTTTATCACCATATATAGGGTAGTTATATAGGTAAATATAACGAATACATTAAATTCAATAATGAAAATTATATTTATATGCACATATGACACGTGAATCTTGTTTACACGTCATCTTTTAATATGAATATTTGAATACTCTCATTAATCTTAAGAGATTAATGTTTCAAATCCCACCCTTATGAAATATGTGGATAATTTTCTAAAATTTTAATCCTCCTGCTCTTACCTAAAAAAAAATACACATGGATCTTGCTTATATATGATTGTTGGGATGATTAATAGTCAATAGATTTGAATATAAGGGTTTATAAAAATTAAATATTTCAAAATTCAAAAGATTAAACGTCTAAAAACATGTTTGGTTACAAGTCCTCGACGTTATTTTGACCAAGTCTAAGAATATGTATATATGACACATGGGTTTTGCTTATATATAATTATTGGGGGTGATTAATAGTCAACAGGAGTTAATTTAAGGGTTTATAAAAACTAAATATTTCAAAATCCGAAAGATTAAACATCTGAAAATATGTTTTGTTACAAGTCCTCGACAATATTTTGACCAAGTCTAAGCAGTGGTGGTCTAGTTTGTTATGCAATTTGTTACTGTTTTATTTTTAAGAATAATGTAACCCATTCTTAAAATCCAGGAAGCCGATCAGTTGTAAGTCATGTTTTTGTTGTTATTGATCCTGCTCAGTCACATGTAATGGTTCATATTTTGTTATGAGTCAACTATAATATTTGTCTATTTAAGTTAGAACAATTTTCTATTTGTTTTAGTTTTATAAGGGGGGAAATCGGTAGCATGCTAGTCCACATAGTAAGGTACAACTACAAGATTGTAGCATGCTAGTTGAACAAGAAAATTTGTACAGTTCAATGGTGTTGAAGCCACTCCTGGATTGCAAAGCAAAGGACATGCAGAACGACAGGCGTGTTGATTTATCTATTCTTATGGGCCATTCCATCAGTGGCCCATAAGAATGATACATGGTAAATTCCAATTAGGTTAATTTTTTTTTTTTAGTGGTGGTGTTTTCACCTCTCAAAAATCGTGTGTACACTCCTTTCATAAGTATACATCATCAAAACTATAAAAATTTATAATTTATAAATAAACCCCAATTAATACCAATATTTCCCATCTTTTAATATTTTTATACTATATTTTTATAAGTACAATCCATAATACTTATTTTGTTATCTAATTAATTTTGTTAAAATTTTGAGATTTTTTCTCCAACACACAAGACAAAATAGATTATGATTTTTTGGTCTAATAATAATTAATTGAAAATTTATCATTTTACAATCAATTTCTTAAAAATATTTTAAATTATTCTTCACATTTTACAAGTAGTTTATATTCTATTAAGAACTTATGATATTTGAAAAAAAAAAGTTAATTTAGAGAAGTTATAATTTGAAAAGGTATAGAGAGTTTTACATCAGTTTAATTTTTTATTGAGTTTGATTTTTAGAGTTATATAATAGCATTCAAACAAGTTTCATGTTACTTGATCAATGTGTATTTTTTTATCTTGGTTCAATAAATATATTGTATTATGAAGAAATGAAGTTTAAATTGATCAGTGATTCCTTATGGAGTATTTGGAATAAAACAAATTTCTTGATATATGTTTTTATTTTTTTCTTTCAAACATGTCTTCCTTTTTTATTTTTTATTTTTAACTAAATATAATAATTTCATCATGATTTTGATTAATTTTCAATATTCTACAATTAATATATTTTCTTAAAATTTGTTTGATATTTGAAATTAGTAGTTCAAAATCATTTTCAATATTTTGTAATTAATTTGTTTCATTAAAAATTATTTGATATTAGTAATTAAAAGTGAAGTTAAAGGTTTGAGAAAATGAAAAGGTTTTATCAATTAATATTTGTGGGTGTAGTTACAAATTACTTGAACTTTTTAGTAATTTTCTTTAAAAATAATATTGAATTTTTAGAAATAGATCATGTTAAGATGTACATACAATATTTTAGGGATGTAAATATCGTTACTTTTTTTCAAAAAAAAAAAACTAATAATTTTCTCTTAATATAGGAGCCAGTCTTTTAGGGCTATATGGCCACAGGATGATATGGGCTCAAAATCATTAGATTTGTCATGGGACATGTGCCACGTCCACTCTCCAACTACCCTCTCAGAGCCTCTGCTTCAAATGCATAACCATCTGCTGCCACAATTGGATCTTGCATCACTTCCTGCAAAGCATAAGCAGACAATGTAATAAATACGAAACTCAATGAAGGTTGGTTGCTGGCAAAATCAGAGCATCCATAAACTTGAGGGAAATCTGGATCAGTAAAATATGTGATATTAAACAAATTAACAAAATAAAATGGTTTTTGAAACAAACTTTCTGGTGCGTAGCATGGACATTTAGTCCCTTTAGATAAAAGAAAGCGAAAGGCTAAGCTCTTAATTAACTGTAATACGGGACAAATAAAATGTAACGTAGACTGACTGTGCTCTTCAGAACCCATCCGAAATGATAATGAGGCTCCACAAGAATCTGTTATCTCCACAAGAATCTGTTATTGGTTTAAGAAATCTCCATACATCTGATACAATGTCCGGCTCGACGTTTGCTTGGGTCATTGTCACAACACCTACAGCCAAGTGAGCCAATTGTGTTGCTTTTATATGTCTGTAGCTATGCATATCAGAGTTTGCCATGACAATGGAGGGGTGTTGTTCTTGCAACTGAGTCGGTCTTTAAGGCTTCCATTGGGAAGATATTATTCATAAATGAGACCACATGTTTCTGGGCAGACTCCAATTTGAGCGATGAGGTTTGGATGTCTAAACTTACTCAAAACATCGGCCTGAAATTTGTTGTCAGATTTTATGTTATCATCTCTGCAGTCGATGTGCATTTTTCTTTTTTTTTTTTTGTTCTGATTCTACTAATATTTGAACGATAATTAGATTAGTACTACTTTATTTCTGAATATTCACACAAGCTTCTAGAAAGAGCATGGTGGCAGCAAAAAGGCAAAACTTTGGTATTGATAGGGCGACGAAATATTTCAGATATTCAACTAAGATAACGAAGCTTAAATTGATGGGTGCAAATATATATATATATATATATATATAAACTGTTTGTTTACCTCCTCTTGAAATACAGGGATGCATTGAAAACTATATGGGTTCAGCACCTTGATGGCCACCAGAATGTGACGAAGTAAACCTTTGTAAATGTCACCTTATCCTTGTTCCTAAATCTTGAAAGATGGATCGAAATTGGAAGTTGCTTCGTGAATCTCGGTCCTCGGATAGAGAGAACACAGAGAAAAACTGTCGTGTACTTATGCTTGAGCAAGTTTCGACCTGTTTTGTGAAAAAATGATCTTTAATTATATATTGCGTGCATTGTCACGCTCTGCGCGGAACTTATCTCGTTCTTCTTTCTCATAAGCATGAGACAGAGACAGTTCCACATCAGACTTTATCTTAGCATCCAACTCTTTCACCCTATATTCATAGATGGAAACTTGAGGTACCAGTAAAACTTTCTGATCCAGGGCAATCATCCGCTCTTCTTCCCATTTGTTGTTCGCATTTTTTAAGTTTTCCTTTTCGTTTGCTAATACTTCCTCAATTTCCTTCTTCCGTCTCAATTTCTGATCAACGTATGATAGGACCCTTCTTATGCTCTGGCCTGCAAATTGATGGCAGTAATCATCAATTTGCAGGAGGGGAAGTTTTCAAGCTTCTGTGTACAATTAATAGATACAATGTTGAAGATATCGGCATCAAGAGGAATATCGATAATTGTCGGAAATATCAATAAAAATTTTGATATGAACAGAAATTGACGTAAAATTTAAGGAAAATACGAATATTTAGTTAAAAACATAATATTTTTTAAATGAAAATTAGAAAAATGTTAAAATAATCATCTGTATGACAAAATAAAAAAACACATTTTGTTTTAAAAATTATATAATATCTAATAATTAAAAGGTATAAATATAAATATAATACCAATTAAAAAAAAATTAATACAGTACACAGACGAGCTATATAAAAAATTAAAAAGCTTCAACACAATGAAAAGTAAATGATTTAAAAGTAGACAAATGAACACCAAGAACAATATAACTTTTTATAAATGGAAAGTACAACACTCAAATTACCTTAGGAGCGGATTTTGTGTTTGGTTATAAACAAGTTGCTGAGTAGCTAGAAAACAAGATCCTCAAATTACCTTGAAAATTGAAAGAAAAGAGAATAATAATTGAAAATGGATAAAGATGCAGTTGAAGTGAGAAAAGCAAATGAGTTGGGCTTTTAAATAATCAACCCAAGTGAAATAATGATACGAAAACACATGAATGACATGTTCAATAATGAAATTCTTAGATAATAAAATACAAAGTAATAATGATTATATCTTCATTACAAAACAATTAAAGCAAACCAAAACTGTTAATTCAAAATAAAAGGATTATATTTTTCTTATAAAACAACTAAAACAAACCAACGTTGACAATTCAAAAGAAAACGAATGCTGTCAATCCGAAAAAAGAAAAAAAAAAAAAAAGACAGGTCGTCAAGAGATCTTTTATGTATAACTACAAAATATAATAATTAAATTCTATTTGGAAAAAATGAAAAGCAACTTTTATATTCTTAGTTTAAAATGAAAAAAGAAAGTAACAAATTCTTATTTGTAAAAAAAAAGTTGAATAATTTGTTTTATATATTTTATTTTAATATTTTGTTCAACATCTATTATCATATACACAACTGAAAAATAAAAATGTGGGTACATAATTTATTTAATAGAAAGAACAAACAAAAACATACTGATGAAGTTTATACCAATATGCAACAGCAGAAAGTCAATTTAGATTTTCTTAAACATGCCCTAGGGATGAAAAATGCAGACACTGCAGAACTTTTGGAGTCTTAATTAATCCCTTACATACAAATTTATAGGAAAACGAATCCAAGCAGAATAATTTTTGCGCATTTAGCACTTGTTCTTGTCCATCATTTCCTGCAAAACAGTGGTTAGCTGACAACAGAGTTGAGCATAATTCTTTTACATTCCCAAGCTACTAGTGATGAAATAGAGGGAGCCCTTCCTTCATGTGATAATCTCTACTGTTATACCAAATATTTTGGTAGCAAAAATAATCCTAAGCGTTAGTCTTCCTAGAAAGATACATCCATGAGGCATGTCCAGCAGGCCTGTTTGGGAGCAGATCATCCAGGACGAAAGATGTTTAGCCAATTAGCCACCAAGGAGTGGTATAGCTGAGGACAATGTGACCGATGATTTAGTAGTTACACTAATGAATGTGTTATATTGATAGAGTGGTTATAACTCACAAATGCGATATAGCCCATTTTAATGGCTGACATCGAATTATAATCATTTTATGCATCATACTACCTTGATGAAACTAAGTATCCTTATCGAAATCATAGTCAATAATTGAATTCTACTCTAATAGCTCATAAAAATCAATAATTTAAGAAAGTTAAAACCTAAAAATAAAATAAGATAAACAGTTTCATAACTATACATTATCTTATTGTTTCAGTACTCTAGTCACCGTTCATCTAAACATTTTTTGTTATTTTTAAAATTGTTAGTTAGTGTTAGCAGGAATCCACTTACTTGGAGTCTTAAAATTTAGATCCTAAACCCTTTGTTATGATCTTATTAATTTTTGAAAATGTTAGGCTATATACGAAATTCATGTATCTATTCCTATCTCATGTATTCTATGTGTAATTGTATTTTATAAACAAACAATATATAGAAAATTATATCATTTGTAAGGTTAACATAAGATAATAGTTGATATATAATATATAACATTACTTGCGTGATTATAAAAAAAAAAAAAAAAAAAAGGTGAAAAGTTATATCATTTCATTGTCCAATTGGGCTTAGTGAGTTGTCTCCACTGCAAGTGGTGTCTGAAAAAAAATTATATAATAAGGATGTATGCCATTATGCAATAATTTATTCCTACACTTCAATTTGCAAACGATATACATGGTAGGGAAAAAAAAGGAAAAAGATGGGAATGTACAATATACAGTGAGAAGGGGGAAACCAAAACACAAGCCTTGTATCAAAGCAACTTGTACGAAGTCAAGTATAACAGTGTAGAAAGCTAGTTGAGCTAGAAAATGAGAAAAGGAGTACATTTCAACGGTGTTGCAACCATTCTTGAATTGCAGAACGAAGGGCACGTAACATTACCAACAATGTCATCTTCTTTGGGCACCGATGATCCACAACTTTGTAAATATTACTCATCAACAGTGAAAAACGAAGGTGTTAAACTAAAATACGAAAAGATCTCAAATGCGTTCACAGACATTATTCTTTCCATCAACAAGTTTACAGGAGAGATTCCAGCATCCATCGCCAATTTAATAGGGCTTCACACTCTCAATCTTTCCAACAATGAACTTGAAGGCCACCTTCCATCTTCCTTGGGCAACCGCACAGAACTAGAATCATTGGATCTCTCTTATAACAAGCCCTCAGGACAGATTCTTCAACAGCTAGCAGAGCTTACATTTCTTGAAGCCTTAACTGTCTCACATAACAATCTTGTTGGACTCATGCTACAGGAAAACAGTTTGATACATTTGACAACAGTTCATTTGAGGGGAACTCTGGATTGGTGAATAAGCTGGATTGTTCAGCTTATTTAAAGAGTTACTTTACTTGTATCATCAAAAGCACCATGCACGCCTTTTCATTTTTTTTTAAGTGTATCTCTTATTGTGGTGCTTTTTAGTACTTTTTTCAAGTATTTAATAAATAAATGGAAGGAGTTGATAGCTTATATGAAGAAATTCTAAAGGCTATTTTAACATCATTTCATTTGACTGCCTCTGGTTTTTCTTTGTGGTAGTTTATCGTAACTTACATTCCCAAACTGCAAAAGTTGCCAATAGGAACGGTTATCATCCATCAAAAACAAGTTAGAAGACTTCGGTTTCAAAGCAACCTACTAGTAAGGTGGATGAAAACAGAGATTTGATAGTAGATAAACTGCATTTAGGAGAACTTTTCATGGAACCCTTGAGCCTGAATTAGAATTCCAGTAGTTAATTGCATCAAAACCGCACAATTTTCGTAAACTTATTATTGTTAGCAATATGGGCCACAAGACATATCCAATTGTGGTTCTCATTATATTTAAATAGTTTCAATTATCTAAGGTGTCAATTTTTTTCGAGTTCAGTAATTAGTGCCGGACAAATTAGAATGTGGATGAAAAATAATGTAAGAGTAACGTTGATACATACAAAGAAAAAAAAGAAGTTAATTGAAATTGATTTATTCCTAATACTTTTCTTTTGTTTTTTGAAATTATTCCTAATATTTTTCTTTAGTTAATAATTTTCATTTTTTTTTTAAGAATTTTCAACCTATTTTTGTAGGAAAAAGTTTCGATAAGTCTACATGTACGTATAAATGCAGGCCGCTTATATACTATGATGTATGGTAGAGGATTCTCATGTGATTAATTCCACATCATTTGACCCGCTGATTGTGGAGTCTTCGGCCAAATCCATTACATGTCACTTGACTAGCTTCACAAATTTGAGAAGATTAGGCCAGGTTTTTTTTTTTTTTTTTTTAAAAAAAAAATTATTTTAACTCAACGATTTGTTATCCCTCTTCTAAATTTTAGAATCATGATATTTGACATTATTATCATCTATACTCAAAAGTCTTTCCACTTTGTTTGACAAAATGTTCAGTAATCATTGGTGTGTTGGTATGGCGTTGAAAAAGAAACAGCCTTGACCCATCAGAAGAGAAACTTTTTATAGAAACGTAAACCCCACATACTTCTTTTTTTTTTTTGGAGAATGAACCCCACATGCTTAATTTGACAAATTTGTTGAAAAACTATCATCTTTCAAACCATATATATTTAATTTGTGGGACATAAAACAACTACTGACACAAATCCTTGGCTGTATAGGTGAGAGTAATCTCTCGGGTGATGGCAGTACCTCATCGACTGAATTTTTCTGGACCGAACACAAAACGTGTAAAAGAAGTAGAGGACTTAATTGCAACCTACATGACTATATAAGCATCTAAATTCTGCTCATTATTCCCGTCAAGACAACCCTCCGGTCCTTGGTCATGTGTTTGGCCGTGTGCTAGGCTAGGAACTTAGGCAGAGACAAATGGAGCGAAGGTATGTCTATTAACTTCAGGATCCCATCGTATCAAAAAAAATATATATATATATATACATACATATATAAGTTGATCCACCACTAAAAAATGGACATTACTACCGTCCTTGATGCGATAATTCATTGCTGGGACATTTGCTGAATCATGAACTAAATAATGAATCTTAATGTTGAACCTTGTTATATAAATCTCCGTTACTGTGTAAATTATGTCTACTAAGAGGGCAAAAGTAACATTCTTGTCAGTGAACGGAACGTATAGCTCACCCCCAACATATTTATTACCATTCTACTCTCCGTTACAGAGGATAATAATTTTAAATTGATCAATTGCTGTAAAATATAAAGAAAGAACATATTGTGTGACCATATGCATGATAAATAGGCAAAATCTTCTAAGCCAATAAAAAAAAAATACAAAACAAAATATTCACGGGTCTGTGACAAAAGAGGTCGTGACAGGAGTCTCTCCTGTCACGAATCTAACCATGATTAAAAGTATTTGATTTGATGATTCCACTAACATATTATCTTCATGTTTGAGCCAATTGTAAGTATCTAAAGTGAAAGTAGCTTACATATTATATGATGCATAAGCTATATATTATGTCTGCATGTGTGTATAAATGCAGACAACTTATATATTATGATGTATGGTAGAGAACTCTCGTGTGAGTAATTCCACATCAATTGACCCCTTCAGTGTGGAATCTTCTGCCCAATCCTTTACATATCTCTTAACTAGATTGACAAATTTGAGAAAATTAAGTCATCAATTCATTTTTAATTCATCGCGTTGTTATCTTTTTTCTACATTTTAGAATATGACTTTTGACGTTATTATCATCTTTACTTAAAAGTCAAAAGTCTTTGACGTTTTGGCACTTTGTTTGACAAAATATTCCATAATCATAAAACTATAGGTGAGTGCAATTTCTCGGATGATGGCAGTACCTAATCTACTGACTTTTTGTGGACCAAACACAAAACGTGTAAAAGAAGCAGATGACTTGATTGGAACCTGCATGGCTATAAAAGCATCTAAATTTCGCTCACTCTTCCCGTCAAGACAAAACCCTCCAGTCTTGTTTGTCTAAGAGAGATAAATAGATTTCTTTTAGTAATCAAGACGTCATGGGGCTTTCATGTCTATGTTTCTTCTCTTTTACCTACTTTATTTTCTGGATTTGTTTTTTCAGTCCTGCAGTTGCTCAGTTTGCTTCTTCAATGCAGCCACTCTGCCATGACGATGAGCGTTCTGCCTTGTTGCAATTTACGCAAGGCCTCCTCAGCAACAGACCTGAATTTTCCAAGGTTGCATCTTGGAAATTGGACGAAGACTGCTGCTCGTGGAAAGGCATTACATGCAATAAGGACACTGGCCATATCACTGGGCTTAACCTCAGAAAAGCCCGTCTCTCCGGTTCTATCAACTCTAACAGCACCCTTTTCCGCCTTGTCCACCTTGAACGGCTTAATCTAGCTGATAATGGATTCCTTCTCTCTAAAATTCCTGCTGCAATCAAGAACCTTTCAAGGTTAAAGCATCTAAACCTCTCTTTTTGTGGCTTTTCTGGTCAAATACCATCAGAATTACTTGATCTCTCCAGCTTAGTGTCCCTTGATTTAGCAGATAATAACATTCTCACACGTAGTTTCCAGCTCCGAAATCCAGGTCTTAAAAGTCTAGCTGAGAAGTTAACCAACCTGAAAGTTTTGAATCTTAGGAGAGTGGACATGGCTTCTTCTGTCCCTCTCAGTTTGGCTAATTTATCTTCTTTGACTTACTTATCTTTGGAGGACTGTGGATTACAAGGTGCATTCCCTTCCCAAATTTTTCAGTTACCCAACCTTTCCCTCCTCAGTGTGCGGTTAAATGTAAATCTCACTGGATATTTACCACAATTTGAAATGAGCAACTCCCTTACGTCCTTGGATATATTGGGGTTGCAATTTCTCAGGAACAATTCCCTCTTCAATTGGTAACCTCACGAAGCTTGTCAGCCTTGATATTTCTTTCAACGACTTTTCAGGTGAGTTGCCTTTTTCAATTGGAAATCTGGCTTCTTTAAAAGATCTGCATGTTCGCAACTGTAATTTGTCAGGTCTATTTCCATCTTCATTAGGTAACCTGACACAAGCTTACTGCTTTGAACATGGGGGAAAACCAGCTTACTGGTCCAATCCTACCTTCACTCATGAAAAACAACCAGATTTCTCTTCTTTCTTTGGACTCAAACCATGTATCTGGCCAAATACCATCTGAAATCAGGAATCTAACCCAATTGATCCATCTAGATCTTTCATCAAATTCATTAGAAGGTCCGATTCCTAGCACAATATTTGAACTCAAGAATATTGTGATTCTTAGGCTTCAATCAAATAACTTGAGTGGCACAGTGGACTTAGGCATGCTTCTTCGTCAATTCGAACAATTAGTAGAATTAACACTCTCGTCAAACAATTTGTCAGTGATGAGCAAAACTAGTGTTAATACCTCTCTTCAACCATTAGAAGTTTTAGGATTGAGTTCATGCAACCTTATCGAATTCCCGAATTTCCTCCAAAACCAGAAGTGGCTATACAAGCTTGACCTTTCATCCAACAAACTATCTGGCCAAATCCCTAAGTGGTTTTTAGACCCTACATTAATGGTGGGTTTGCAAAATTTAAACCTTTCTAAAAACCTTTTAACAGGGTTTGAGCAACATCCTATTGTTTTACCCTGGACTGAACTAATCAGTTTAGATCTTAGGTATAATAAATTGCAAGGACTGCTCCCAATTCCACCTCGGTACACCAATCACTATCTTATTTCAAACAACATGTTGAATGGAGGAATTCCACCAAAGATATGCAATTTGAGGAGTCTTTATATTGTTGACTTGTCAAACAATAACTTAAGCGGTGTGATTCCTGAGTGTTTGGCCAACTTCAATAGTGACCTTTCGATACTAGCATTGCGGAGCAACAAATTTCACGGAAGCATTCCTCAAATCTTTATGAATGGAACGAGTCTGCAGATGATTGATCTAAGCAACAACAGCTTGAAAGGGAGGATTCCAAGATCATTGGTCAATTGTACCAAGCTAAAATTTCTTCATCTCGGAAGTAATCAGATCAGTGATGTTTTCCCCTCTTGGTTAGGAACACTTCCAGAATTAAAAGTTCTTATCTTGAAATCCAACAGACTTCATGGTGTAATAGAGGAGCCTAAGATGAATTTTGAGTTTTCCAAACTGCAAGTCATCGATCTCTCTGACAATTTGTTTAGAGGTGATCTCCCCACAAAATACTTTCAATCTTGGAATGCGATGAAAGTTGCCAACGAGAAGCAGCTAACATACATGACTAACGAACTAGAGCCAACTCCTGCCATATGTTGAGAATGCCTTCAGAGAATTTCTTGATTATGCTTACTCAATGACAATTAGCAACAAAGGCTCAGAGTTAAATTATGAAAAGATCTCGAATTTGTTCACTAGTATCATTCTTTCAAGAAACAAATTTGAAGGGAAAATTCCAGCATCTATTGCAAGCTTAATAGGCCTTGAGAGTCTCAATCTTTCTCAAAATAATTTTGAAGGCCACATCCCATCATCTATAGGCAACTTAACAACACTAGAATCGTTGGACCTCTCTAATAATAGGCTCTTGGGTGAGATTCCTCAACAACTAGTAAACATCACATACCTAGCGGTCTTCAACGTTTCACACAATCATCTCACAGGACCAATACCAAGGGGAAAACAATTTGAAACATTTGAAAGTAGTTCATATGATGGGAATCCTGGATTGTGTGGAAAACCTTTGTCAAAAATGTGTGAAAACTTTGAGACACCAAAAAATGAAGATGAAGATGCGGAATCTCCATTTGTCATTGATTGGAAGATAGTTTTGATAGGGTTAGCAAGTGGACTAATAGTTGGAGTGGTTCTTGGTCAGGAATTCTACACAAGACAACATGAATGGTTTGTGAAGACGTTTGGACTACAAATGAAGAGAAAGAGAAGACGTAGAAATTGAATGTAATTAAATTTTTCTTTCTTTCTTTGTTCCCCTATATTTTGTTTTCTGTTCTTCTTCCTCTTTTTTTTTTTTTTGTTAGGGCCTTTGTACCTGTGTTTTTTTTTTTCTTTTTTTTCGGTTGCATTGCTTGCACCTATATTATTCTTCTTTCTGGATGTTAAAAAAAAAAAATGCTTCAAAGAATTTTATGTGTATGATTGTTTGTTTTTTTTTTTTTTCATTTTCCTTTTCTGTTTCCTTGGAGTTTTTAATAGATTTTAAATAGTATCAAAGGAGTATCGTAAGAAGCTTCCATAATTGAAATAATGCTACTATACTTAAAAAGACCAATTGAATAACTTTGTTTCACCAAACAGAAGATGTAAAATACTGTTACATTGAATTACTTTGAACAAATTTATTTTTTTTTCCCACTAATTTGTACTCTTTAAAAAAAAAAAAAAATTGAAAACTCTCCTTATAAACAAGTTAAATTTAGATTTATAGAAAAACAGAATAATTAAAAGCAGAATGTCAATTTAGATTTTCTGAAACATGCCCCAGGTATGAAAAACGCAGACACTGAGGAATTTTAGAGTCTTAATTAATCATTTACATATAAATTTGTAGAAAAACGAATCCAACTAGAACAATTTCTATGCATTTAGGAAATGATCTTGCCAATCATTTCCTACAAAACAGTGGTTAGCTGAGAGCTGAGACTGCAGAGTTGAGCACAATACTTCTACATTCCCAAGCTACTAGTGATGAAATACAGGGAGCCTTTCCTTCCTATGGTGATATCTATTGTTGTACCAAAATATTTTGGTAGCAAAAATAATCTTAAGCGTAAGTCTTCCTAGAAAGATACATCGATGAGGCATGTCCAACAGGCCTGTTTGGGAGCAGATCAACTAGAACGAAAGATATTCAGTAAGAAAGCCACCAAGGAGTAGTATAGCTGAGGATAACGTTATTGATGATTCAGTGGTCACACTAATCAATTTATTACATTGGTAGAGTGATGATTATAAGTCATGAATGTCAAAAAACCCATTAAAATGGGCTGACACTTTTAAGGAAATCGAATCATTTTATGGGTAATACTATCTTGATAAAACTGAGTATTCTTATTGAAATAATAGTCAATAATTGAATTCTAATCTAATGGTTCATAAAAATCAATAATTTAAAAAAGTTAAAACACAATAAAAAGATATACAGTTTCATATCTATACATTACATTCCTGTTTCAATACTGTAGTCATACCTTCCATCTATACATTTTTTATTATTATCAAAATTGTCAACCGATACCTTGTGTTAGCCAGAATCCACCTCCTTGGAGTCTTAAAATTTAGACCCTAAAATCCTTCATTAAGATCTTATTAATTTTCGAAAAGGTTAGACTATACTTGAAATTCATGTATCCTATTCTTGTCTCACTAATTTTATGCGCAATTATATTCAATAAACAAACAATATACACACAATTATATCATTTTTGAGGTTAACAGAAGATGATAGGTGATATATAATAGACAACATTATGTACGTACCTAAAAAAAAAACATACATCATTGTCCAATTGGGTCTAGTGAGTTGTCTTCACTGCAAGTGATGTCTAAAAAAATTTATATAATAAGGATGTATGTCATTATGCAATAATTTGTTCACACTTACTTCAAATGGCAACCCATATATACATGGTAGGAAAAAAATGGAAAAAGATGGGAATGTACAATATATAGGAATAAGGGGAAAACCAGAACACAAACCATGTATCAAAGCAACTTGTATGAAGTCAAGCATAACAGTGTGGCAAGCTAGTTAAGCTAGAAAAAGAGAAAAGGAGTACATTTCAACGGTGTTGCAACCATTCTTGAATTGCAGAACGAAGGGCATGGTTCGGGACAAGATTGTTATGTGAAAGCTTAAGGTTTGTCATGGGAGATGTGTCATGTCCACTATCCAGCCATCCTCTTAAAGCCTCTGCTTCATATGTATAACCATCTGCTGCCACAATTGGATTTTGCATCACTTCCTGCAAAGCATCAGCGAGCAAAGTAATATGCTGTAATGAATAAATATGAAACTTAATGAAGGTTGGTTGCCGGCAAAGTCAGAGAACCCATGAACTTCAGGGAAATCTGAAGCAGTAAATAAGTGATACTAAACGTCTTAACAGAATAAAGATATTTTTTGAAAGAAACTCCAAAGTGGCTAGTATGGATCTTGAGACATTTAGTCCATGTAGATGAAATAAAGTAAAAGGCTAAGCTCCTAATTACCTGTAAGATGGGACAATTAAAATATGATGGAGACTGACTATGCTCTTCAGAACCCATCCGAAATGATGATGACGCTCCACAAGAAGCTCTCATTGGTTTAAGAACTCTCCATATCTCCGATACAAGTTCTGGGCGTTTGCTTGGATCATTGTCACAGCACCTCAAAGCCAAGTGAGCCAATTGTGTTGCTTGCACAAATGGCCACTGTCCAGCTGAGGTATCCAACAAAGCTTCCAGATTTCCCATATCTAGTATTTCTGGCATTTCCTCCACTATATCCAAGGGTGATCTCCCAGTCAACAATTGTATAATTATAATTCCAAATGAGTAAATGTCTGACTTGGGAGATAATTCTCCTGTTTGAAGAAACTGAGGATGGTTACCGACACCAAAGCCACTGAGTTTGCATACAAAACCAGCATCAAGAAAAATATTTTCAGCTTTTAGGTCTCCATGGACTATGCTGCTGGAATGAAGAAATAAAAGGGCAGAGCATATTTCTGTAGCTATGCATATCCGGGTTTGCCATGACAATGGAGGAGTGTTGTCCTTGCAGCTGAGTCGGTCTTCAAGACTTCCATTGGGAAGATATTCATAAACCAGACCACAAGCTTCTGGGCATACTCCTATTAGAGTGATGAGGTTTGGATGTCTACACTTACTCAAAACATTAACCTGGAATTTGTCACCAAATTTTATATTATCATTTCTACAATAGATGTGCAGTATTTTTTTCTGATTCTACTAATATTTGAACTATAAATGTATAAGTACTGCTTTATTTCTGAATATTCTGACAAGCTTCTAGAAAGAGCAAAAAAGCAGCAAAAAAATAAAACTCATACATACATGATGTATCTGAAGATATGAAGCTTGAATTGATGGGTGCAACAAAAATGCAGTAAATATATATCAGTAAACTGTTTGTTTACCTCTTCTTGAAATAATGAGGTGCCTCGAAAACTATCTGGGTCCAGCACCTTTATGGCCACTGGAGTGTGACGAAGTAAACCTTTGTAAATATCACCACATCCTTGTTCCCAAACCTTTAAAGATGGATCAAAACTAGAAGTTGCTTCATGAATCTCGGGCAAAGAGAACACAGAGAAAAACTGTTGCGTATTTATGCTTGAGGAAGGTTCGAACTGTTTTGTCAAAAGATCTAGTGCGTTGTCACGCTCTACTCGGAATTCATCTCGTTCTTTCTCATAAGTTAGTGACAGTCCTACAGCAGACTGTCTTTTAGCATCCAACTCTTTCAACCTATATTCATAGTTGGAAACTTGACTTTCCAGTAAAACTTTCTGATCCAGGGCAGTTATCCGCTCTTCTTCCCATTTCTTTTTCGTGTTTTCAAAGTTTGCTTTTTCCTTCACAAATGCTTCCTCAATTTCCTTCTGCCGTCTCAACTCCCCAACGTATGACTCTTCTAATGCTGTAGCCTGTAAATTAATGGCTGTAATCAGCAATTTTCATAGCATGAAGTTCAAGCTTCTGTGTCCAACTAACACATATTACTGAATTAATACAGGTCAGGTTTATGCCAGTCTGTTTAATATGTAACAGCAGAATGTTAATCTAGATTTTCTGAAACATGAACGCAGGCACCAAGGAAATTTAGAGTCTTAATTAATCATTTACACACAAATTTATAGAAAAAGGAATCCAACTAGAATAGGTTCTGTGCATTTAGCACTTGATCTCATCCCTCGTTTCCTGCAACCGGTGATTAGTGGACAGCAAAGCATGACACTTTTACATTCCCCAGCTAATTGTGATGAAGTAGAAGGAGCCATCCCTTCACGTGAAATTTCCATCTACATAATCAATATGTGCAAATGGAATGCTATTGCAGTAGAAAGCATTGAATCGACTCATTTAAAAAGACAAACCTTACGAGTGGCGTCAATGGCAGTTTTTTCAGCTTTCATTCGCTTCATTGACTCTTCAAATGCTTCTCTTTTCAAATTTTCAATCTCCACTAGGGCCTGTTCAAGCTGATCTAAAAGTTGATTATCCCTGCTTCCTTCCTGGCAATATCATAAAACATAGGCCCTCAACAACATCATTTAAATAGATGAAGTTTTGATTTTACAGATTAACTACAAAAATAAGGTAATCTGTCAAATCAATAGGTGAGTTAAACTTTCTGCACATGCCCTAACTAAAAGAACTAATATGGGCTTAAGTGACCTAGCTCATGGAAAGAAGGTAAAACCTGAAGAAACCGAGGCAGGTCATCACGAGGTTCTAGCTCGAATTCACTCTCTTCATATCTCAAATTACTCGAACCTGAAGCACTTGTACTTGGGTTCGAAGATCCAGTTTCAGAGACTGGACTTGTTCGCAATAATGCAAATCTCTCTTCAATGTCAGGAACATGTAAACCACCACCATCTAAACCACCTTTCCTGTACATATAATAATTCAGTTAGTGTCCATGGTAGTAACAATCAAATGTTTGAAACCATAACCACCTCCATAAATGTCAGGCATTCCATTTAAAACATATTTTCTCAGCATTCCAACAAGGGAGACAAAAATTGCAAAAAGTATATAATTGTTATCGAAAGCATACCCTGAGCAAATGAGGTGCCCACCACAGATAAACCAAATTTGGCATGACAGAGGCACATGGTCAAGCACATAGTTGGCTTTCCTAGACTTGATATAGTTCATACCCCTATAATATCAAGATATCTGTATCAATCTCAATGTACAAGTCAAAATGCAAGTTTCAGTTCAGTCGGTCATCAAGAGAGTCCAGCTGATCACTTCACTCACATAGTAACAAAATCAAACAAAACTTCATTGTATCTAATGCTTCTACACAAAAGAACATTAACCAATGTCTTCCTACTTAGAAAGAAAAATATGCAGTGTCGATTATAAACATTTGACAAAAAAATATTTATTAGTAGTTAGAAACACCTCTCTTTTGGAAAACAAAACCACCATACCAAGAATCATATAATTGCCCTGTCAGCCTTGAAGGTATATCTCAGACCAGGAAAAACAAAAACAATCAATGTCATGTAAACCAAAGATATTATTCTATGTAATTGGTACTCTGAATAATGCTCGTCTGCTGCTGCTCCAATAACAAGCTTCTTAATAGAATGCCGATACACGAGTTCCACAATCCCCTCTCCAATATCTTCCATCTCAACATGTAGCTTCTCTGCATACACCTGAAATCAACACACATTTCTCAGCCTTTCATTTTTCATAACAAAATGTTGTTAAAAATGTCTTGCCTTTAATTTCCACAAGATCAAATTGAGCAAAGATTTTCACCTGGCACTTTCAAAACATGTTTCTGGCAAATTACTAACAACAAACCAGTGAAAATACCCATAACAAGATGTTCACTAAATGCAAGGTTGGCTTACCCCTGCTCGCTGACATATACGAATGTACCCATCCAAAATATTTTCCATAATTTTCATGTCCAGATTCGGGAACAATGCATTTTCTTCATGCCTGATCCTCTGAGAATCTCTACCCACTTCACAAAACAACAAAATTGATACCCATAAAAATAGAAAAAAAAAACTTCAAAAATAAAATTATAAAAACAAAACAAAAAAAAAACACACACACACAGCTTTTCAACTCTTAACTACCAAATATAACTTGCTTTCATCAACACTGTCCATCACTACAAAGATTAGCGGTCAAGATATCATCTATATCTGTATACTTTAAAAAATAATAATAAGAACTTACTAAAAGAAGGGATCACTTTGGGGAGATGAACATGAAGAATGCAAAATTTCTTGTCGTGGAAATGGTTCAAAGCCCATGAAAGAGTCAACTTGCTCTTCTGGGTATCCCTTCCCACTGCAACGTACACTGTGTCGTCGTTGGCTTGCGTCGACGATGGATCATCTACTGCTGTTTCACTGGTTGACGCCATTACAAAGCCTACCGCGCTCAATCAACCAACCAGAGTTTGCAAAGCAACAACACAAGCAAGTCACGGACAACGCTGACTGGAGCATAAAAAGTGAGTTGACGATTTATATATGCGGAGGCAACGACTTGGTCGTCAAGGATGACGCCTTCACCTTTCACTGTGTTATTATATTCTTCTATCTCGACTACTTGCTTTGTAAGTTGGCATCTATCAAATTGCATACGGCACAAGATTTTCCTTTTTCTTTAGTATTTTTTTTAAGTCAAGGTCAATTAGTAGATATATACAGTGATTTACTGATTTTCTTGCATTTTCAAAAAACTCTAGAGAAATCTTGCACGAGACTTGAACTTTCCCCTTTTTTTAAACGTAAGAGACTTGAACTTTGTTCGGTCTGTATTTCTGGATTTACAAGATTTTTTTTTAAAAAAAAAAAAAAATTCAAACTGCACATAGCAGCAAGAAATTTTGCGGGATTTTTTTTTTTTTAGATATATTGCTTTTGTAGTTTTGCTTTTATAAAATATTTGTTTTTTCAGGCACTCGAGTTGCCACTTAGGTATGTTTGTATATCAAGTCCAACGTTCATCAAGATCATTCAATGTTGTGGTAGTTTCTTCCTTACTATTTGTGGGATGTCCTCCTCTCATCCTTAGAATATAATCCTCGGATCACATTATAATGTTTATTACTATTGATCCCGATTATACTCTGAAGTGATCTTAGTCATAAAAAATATATACATATATATATTATACAACATAATCACATTGGATAAAAAAAAAAAAAAAGTTGAGTTCTTATTTAGCTCAAAAACATAAACACTATGTCAGGAATCCTATATCAATTAGGAATATTAGAAAATTATATTTTTCTATTTTTATTAGATATATTTTTATATTTGGCTCTCCTATTTAGAGGGTGTATTTAACATAAAGTTAGTTTATTAAAGTTTAATGGATTTTTTTAAGATAAAAATTATTTTCATCCTTAAGTTTTGGAAAAATATCATATTTTTAACTATATTTAAAAAACGCATCAAATTAATCCTAACATTTCAAAAAAGTATTAAATTAATCTCTTTTATCAGTCAATTTATGGTCAAACCTAACGGATAATATGATGGATGGAGGTAAAATTGTCATTTTCTATCATGATCCAAGATTGTGACAAATGTATGAACTAGATAAATTGAGAAAAAAAATTAAAATTGTCAAAATACAATCATATCACTAAGTAAACACAAAACCCAAACACACTCATTCACTTGATCAAACACCATCAAAACCACTCAAAACTTCCAACCGTTGCTAGTGTAGGACACTGTTTGGCCAATCATCACCCGTGGAGGAATCGTGATTCTAGGTTCAACTCCATTGATATTGCATCTCAAATGGTTCGGCTAGGGTTTATTGCTCCAAGTCTATTTGTAGTAAGGGGATTGTCTAGTGTTTCAAACTCACAGAATGCATTAGGGAGTGCATTTGGATTACTTCCGAGAGTACCGAATGACAGCATAAATACCGTTAGTTGCCATCAAACTCAAAAGTTTAAGTTGATAGGAAATGATTCAACTATAATATTTAAGACTTGAGATTATGATACGTTAACACGCTCCCTTATGTGCAATGTGGATAGGTAACGAATGACGAACACATGTTAAATGTTCCCTACTGTATAACATGTGTAATGAAAAGATTATTAGATAAACGGAAGAGAGAGGATTTGAATCAGGAACCTGCAAATTCTGATACTATATTAGTTACCATCAGATTCAAAAATTTAAACTGATAAAAAAAAATCCAAATATACTATTTAAAACTTGAGGTTATAATACGTTAACAGATACAATTCATTCATTTGGTTTGCAAGGACCACTTAGACCCCATTGAATTCTTCATTAAATATAGGCATTACTCGACAACAATGTAGAGACTCTAAGGAATGTGGATTTTGTCTGAGGGGAGACATGTGCCCAATGGAGCATGGAGTCAATCGTATAGTTGTTGATCATTTACATGCAAAGTTATAGGAAAACGAGCCCAACTAGAATAATTTTTGCGCATTTAGCACTTGATCTTTTTCCTGCAAAGCAGTGGTTAATTGACAGCAGAATTGAGCATAATGCTTCTACATTCCCAAGCTGCTAGTGATGAAATAGAGGGAGTCTTTCCTTCACGTGATAATCTCTATTGTTATACCAAATATTTTGGTAGCAAAAATAATCCTTAGCGTAATTTCAAAATAATAATAATAATCCTAAGCGTAAGTCTTCATAGAAAGAAACATCCGTGAGGCATGTCCAACAGGTCTGTTTGGGAGCGGATCATCCAGAAAGAAAGGTATTTAGCAAGAAAGCCACCAAGGAGTGGTATAACTAAGGGCAATGTTATTGATGATTTAGTTGTTACACTAATGAATGTGTTACATTGATAGAGTGGTTATAAATCATAAATGCCACAAAGCCCATTTAATGGGCTGACACTTCAAAGGAAATCGAATCATTTTATAGGTCACACCATCTTGATGAAACTAAGCGTCTTTATTGAAATAATACTCAATAATTGAATTCTAATCTAATGGTTCATAAAAATCAATAATTTAAAAAAGTTAAAAATAAACTAAAAATAAAAGAAGTAAAACAGTCTTATAACTATATATTATCTTGTGGTTTAAGTACTGCGGTCACAACTTTCATCTATGTACTTTTATTTTTGGGTTTGACTACCTTACTAGTAAATAGTAACCTTATTCATCAATTACCTCAATTGAAATGATTGTACACGAAAATATTAAAATCTTATCAATCACATCAATGACCCATCAATTAAATCCTTAAACCCTTTTATAAAGATGCTTATTAATTTTCAGAAATATATGAAATTCATGTATTCTATTCTTGTCTCACGTATTCTATGTGCAATCATATTCTATAAACAAACAATATATACACAATTATATCATTGGTGAGATTAACATAAGATGATAGGTGATATATAATAGATAACATTATGCATATAATTACAAAAAAAAAAAGGATATTATCGTCCAATTAAGCTTGGTGAGTAGTCTCCTCTGCAAGTGATGTCTGAAACAAGTTAAGCTAGAAAAAGAGAAAAGGAGTACATTTCAACGGTGTTGCAACCATTCTTGAATTGCAGAACGAAGGGCATGGTTCGGGACAAGATTGTTATGCGAAAGCTTAAGGTTTGTCATGGGAGATGTGTCATGTCCACTATCCAGCCATCCTCTTAAAACCTCTGCTTCATATGTATAACCATCTGCTGCCACAATTGGATTTTGCATCACTTCCTGCAAAGCATCAGCAAGCAAAGTAATTTGCTGTAATGAATAAATATGAAACGTAATGAAGGCTGGTTGCTGGCAAAGTCAGAGAACCCATGAACTTCAGGGAAATCTGAAGCAGTAAATAAGTGATACTAAACGTCTTAACAGAATGAAGATAGTTTTTGAAAGAAACTCCAAGGTGGCTAGTATGGATGTTGAGACATTTAGTCCATGTAGATGAAATAAAGTAAAAGGCTAAGCTCTTAATTACCTGTAAGATGGGACAATTAAAATATGATGGAGACTGACTATGCTCTTCAGAACCCATCTGAAATGATGATGAGGCTTCACAAGAAGCTCTCATTGGTTTAAGAACTCTCCATATCTCCGATACAAGGTCTGGACGTTTGCTTGGATCATTGTCACAGCACCTCAAAGCCAAGTGAGCCAATTGTGTTGCTTGCACAAATGGCCACCGTCCAGCTGAGGTATCCAACAAAGCTTCCAGATTTCCCATATCTAGTATTTCTGGCATTTCCTCCACTATAGCCAAGGGTGATCTCCCAGTCAACAATTGTATAATTATAATTCCAAATGAGTAAATGTCCAACTTGGAAGATAATTCTTCCATTTGAAGAAACAGAGGATGGTTACTGACACCAAAGCCACGGAGTTTGCATACAAAACCAGCATCAAGGAAAATCTTTTCAGCTTTTAAGTCTCCATGGACTTTGCTGCTGAAATGAAGAAATATAAGGGCAGAGCATATGTCTGTAGTTATGCATATCCGAGTTTGCCATGACAATGGAGGAGTGTTGTCCTTGCAGCTGAGTTGGTCTTCAAGGCTTCCATTGGGAAGATATAATGAGACCACAAGCTTCTGGGCAGACTCCTATTAGAGTGATGAGATTTGGATGTCTACGCTTACTCAAAACATCAACCTGAAATTTGTCACCATATTTTATATTATCATTTCTACAATAGATGTGCAGTATTTTTTCTGATTCTACTAATACCTGAACTATAAATATATAAGTACTGCTTTATTTCTCAATATTCTGACAAGCTTCTAAAAAGAGCAAAGTAGCAGCAAAAAAATAAAACAACTCATGCATACATGATGTATCTGAAGTTATGAAGCTTGAATTGATGGGTGCAACAAAAATGCAGTAAATATATATCAGTAAGCTGTTTGTTTACCTCTTCTTGAAATAATAAGGTGCCTTGAAAACTATCTGGGTCCAGCACCTTTATTGCCACTGGAATGTGACAAAGTAAACATTTGTAAATATCACCATGTCATTGTTTCCAAACCTTCAAAGATGAATAAAAACTAGGAGTTGCTTCATGAATCTCGGGCAAAGAGAACACAGAGAAAAACTGTTGTGTATTTATGCTTGAGGAAGGTTCGAACTGTTTTGTCAAAAGATGTTCAGTTACAATGACTGCGATGTCATGCTCTTCCTGGAATTCATCTCGTTCTTTCTCATAAGTTTGTGACAGTTCCACAGCAGACTGTCTTTCAGCATCGAACTCTTTCACCCTATATTCATACATGGAAACTTGACTTTCTAGTAAAACTTTCTGATCCAGGGCAGTTATCTGCTCTTCTTCCCATTTCTTTTTCGTATATTCATACATGGAAACTTGACTTTCCAGTAAAACTTTCTGATCCAGGGTAATTATCCGCTCTTCTTCCCATTTCTTTTTTGCATTTTCAAAGTTTTCTTTTTCCTTTGCAAATGCTTCCTCAATTTGCTTCCGCCATCTCAACTCCTCAACGTATGATCCTTCTAATGCTGTAGCCTGTAAATTGATGGCTGTAGTCAGCAATTTTCATAGTGTGAAGTTTCAAGCTTCTGTGTCCAACTAATACACATTACTGAATTAATACAGGTCAGGTTTATGCTAGTCTGTTGTATATGTAACAGCAGAATGTTAATCTAGATTTTCTGAAACATGCCCCGGGGTTGAAAAATGCAGGCACCAAGGAACTTTAGAGTCTTAATTAATCATTTACACACAAGTTTATAGAAAAACGAACCCAACTAGAATAAGTTCTGTGCCATCTAGCACTTGATCTCAATCTCATCCCTCCTTTCCTGCAAACAGTGGTTAGTGGAGAGCAGAGCATAATACTTTTACATTCCCCAGCTACTGGTGATGAAGTAGAGAGAGCCTTTCCTTTACGTGTAATTTCTATCTACACGATCACTTTGTACAAATGGAATGTTATCTGAAGTAGAATGAATTGAATCGACTCATAAAAAAGGACAAACCTTACGAATGGCCTCAATGGCAGTTTTTTCAGCTTTCACTCGCCTCATTGACTCTTCAAATGCTTCTTTTCAAATTTTCAATCTCCGCTAGGGCCTGTTCAAGCTGATCTAAAGCTAATTATCCCTGCTTCCTTCCTGGCAATATCATAAAACATAGGCCCTCAACATCATCATCTAAATATATGAAGTTTTGATCGACAGATTAACTACAAAAATAAGGTAATCAAGACAAATAAATTGATTTTTATAGTGAAGAATGTATGAATATATGAATTAAACATTCTGCACATGCCCTAACTAAAAGAATTCATATGGGTTTAAGTGACCTAGCTCATGGAAAGAAGGTAAAAACTGAAGAAACCGAGGCAGGTCATCACATGCTTCTAGCTGGAATTCACTCTCTTCACATCTCAAATTAATTGATCCTGAAGCACTTGTACTTGGGTTCGAACATCCAGTTTCAGAGACAGGACTTGTTAGTAATAATGCAAATCTATCTTCAATGTCAGCAGCATCTAAACCACCTTTCCTGTACATATAATAATTCAGTTAGTGTCCATGGTAGTAACAATCAAATGTTTGAAACCATAACCACCTGCATAAATGTCAGGCATTCCATTTCAAACATATTTTCTCAGCATTCCAACAAGGGAGATAAAAGTTGCAAAAGGTATATAACAGTTATCGAATGCATACCCAGAGCAAACGAGGTGCCCACCACAGATAAACCAAATTTGGCATGACAGAAGCACATGGTCAAGCGCATACTTGGCTTTCCTAGACTTGATATGGTTGATACCCCTATAATGTCAAGATAGCTGTATCGATCTCAATGGACGAGTCAAAATGCAAGTTTTAGTTCAGTCGGCCATCAAGAGAGTCCAGCTGATCACTTCAATCACACAATAACCAAATCAAACAAAACTTCATAGTATCTAATGCTTCTACACAAAACAACGTTAACCAATGTCTCCCCACTTAAAAAGAAAAATATGCAGTGTGGATTGTAAACACTTGCCGACAAAATATTTATTGGTAGTTAGAAACACATCTCTTTTGGAAAACAAAAGCACCATACCATGATTCATATAATTGCCCTGTCAGCCTTGAAGATATACTTCAGACCCAAAAAACAAAAACAATTAATGTCATGTAAACTAAAGATACCATTCCATGTAATTGGTACTCTGAATAATGCTTGTCCGTTGCCACTCCAATAACAAGCTTCTTAATAGAATGCTGATACAGGAGTTCCACGATCCCCTCCCCAATATCTTCCCTCTCAACAAGTAGCTTCTCTGCATACACCTGAAATCAAACACACATTTCTAAACCTTCCATTTTTCATAACAAAATGTTGTTAAAATGTCTTGCCTTTTAATTTCCACAAGATCAAATCGAGCAAAAATTTTCACCCGGCACTTTCAGAACATGCTTTTGGCAAATTACTAACAGCAAACCCGTGAAAATACTCATAAACAAGATGTTCAATATATCACATTTACATACATACCCCTGCTTGCTGACATATAAGAATGTACTCATTCAAAATCTTTTCCATAATTTTCGTATCCAGATTCGGGATCCTGCACAATACATATTCTTCATGCCTGCTCCCCTCAGAACCTCTACCCACTTCACACAACAAGAGAATGTTCACCCATAAAAATAAAAAACTTCAAAAAATATATATAAATATAAAATTAAAAAAATAAAATAAAAAACCCCACACACACACAGAGCTTTTCAACTCTTAACTACCAAATATAACTTGCTTTCATCAACACCATCCATCACTACAAACATAAGCGGTCAAGATATCATCTATGTCTGTATACCTAAAAACAAATAATAATAGTACCTTACTAAAAGAAGGGATCACTTTGGGGAGATGAACATGAAGAATGCAAAATTTCTTGTCGTGGAAATGGTTCAAAGCCCATGAAAGAGTCAACTTGCTCTTCTGGATATCCTTTCCCACCGCAACGTACACTGTGTCGTCGTTGGCTTGCGTCGACGATGATCCATCTACTACTGTTTCACTGGTTGACGCCATTACAAAGCCTACCGTGCTCAATCAACCAACCAGAGTTTGCAGCAAAGCAACAACACACCGACAACGCTGACTGGAGCATGACAAGGTAGTTGACGATTTATATACGTGGAAGCAACGATTTGGTCGTCAAGGATGACGCTTTCACCCTTTATTGCGTTATGATATTCTTCTATCTCTACTACGTGCTTTTGTAAGTTGGTATCTATGGCTTTTTTTTTTATAGTTTTTTTTTTTTTTTGGAAGAAAAGAATGTTAAATTCATATAAAACTAACCTACATCTCGTGTTTTATAAACTTTTGATCCCATGGATAAAAAAAATGTATTACCATTCCTTAGTCTACTGAGGGGTGGTTTGCTTTGTAAAATTGCATACAGTGCAAGTTTTTCCTTTTTTTCATTTTTTTAAGTCAAGGTCAATCAGTAGAGTATATGCAGTGATTTGCTGGCCTTTTTTAAAACTCAAGAGAAATCCTGTTCGAGACTTAAAAATTGTTCGGCCTGGATATCCAAGAAATATTTCTTTAAAAAAAAAAAATTTCAAACTGCAACACCAGCAAGAAATTTTGTACTGTTTTTTTTTTTTTTTTTTGAGATGTGTTGCTTTCGTAGTTTTGCTTTTTATAAAATGTTTATTTTTTTTCTATTTTGTATAACAGTATCACATTGCCAAAAAAAAAAAAAAAAAAACAAAGAAAGTAGAGTTCCAGTTTGGCTAAAAAATAGGGACACTATGTTAAGACTGGTATGAATTAAGAATGTTAGAATATTTTGTTTTTATATTTTTATTAGATATGTTTTTATTGGGTTTGACAATTAGATAATTTTACTCATCAATTATGTCCACCGGATTGGTTGTATAAAAATTCAATAGATTTAATTAATAAAAAAAATTATCCAACCAGTAAAGTAATCAAATTTACTCTTATATTAAACTTTTCTTTTTTTATTTAAAGTGTATTAAAATAGAGTTAATTTGTTAGAGTTTGATGACTTTTTTTTAATAATAGAATTTAATGAAATTTAAAGATTCTATAAACTTCATATTGATTTTGTTAGAATTCTTTAAAAAATTCAATGAAATCTTTAGATAAATGATATATAACCACCAACGTTTACGTTCTAACAATGCCTGCAACAATCTGTTTAGTATGCATGTGTGCAATGTGTATATATATAACAGAGAGTCAAATAATTCGTCTATACAATGGGACTTGAATTTTAGATAAAGAATAAATACAGAAAGCAGTAGATAACTGTATACCGGTGGTCATATATGTGTGTATATAAATATATATCCAGAAGATGACTATAGAGATTGAGTTCAACTATAATAAACTGAAGATATTTCAATGTTGTTGGAGCCACTCTTGAATTGCAGACCGAAGTGCAAGGTTGGGGACAAGATTTTTGTGTGCAAGCGCAAGGTTGGTCATGGGTGAAGTGTCATGGCCGCTATCCAACCATCCTCTCAAAGCCTCTCCTTCGTAAGTATATCCGTCTGCTGCTACATGCGGATCTTGCATGACTTCCTGCAAGTTTAAGCAGACAGAAGCAGCTGTGAAAATCTAATTGAATCAAGAAGAAAATTAAAAAAAAGTCGGCGGTCTTGTAAGTTCAAAAGTGAAACTGAGGTTTATAGCCTATTTTCATGAAGGTTAACACGCATACAAATTTGATTTGGGCATAGATTTAAGAAACCTAATTGTAGTTCCTTTATATGTTTTGAGTTCCACTGCAGAGTGACCCTTATGAAGCAAATCAGGAACCACAACAGAAACTTTAAGCGTCTGAGACATTTGTATTCGGGTATTGGGGATGGAATTGAATTCCAGTGCCTAAATGTGTCATATAAGATTTGGTAAGAATCAACAAGTTTGGAAATAATTCAGTCACCATACATAAGCTATTATAGTTATATGACGCACTAAAATGATAACAAAGAACAAATGAACTCACCTGGAATATGGGGCAGATAAAATACGAAGGGGGTTGGCAGTGCTTTTCAGGGCCCAGTCGGAATGCTGTTGACCCTCCACAAGAAGCCCTCATTGGTTCAAGTACCCTCCAGACATCTGTTCCAAGGTCTGGTCTGCTCCTTCGGCTCATCTCACAACACCTCAGTGCCAAGTTAGTCAACTGCTCAGCTTGGACAAATGGCCAGTCTCCAGCCAAAGGATCCAAAAGGGTTTTCAATTTTCCTGTATCTAATGCACATTGCACTTCCCTTGTTATCCGCAGAGCAGGTCTCCCAGTCAACAAACGCAATAAAATAATCCCAAATGAATAGACATCTGACTTTGGAGTAAGTTCTCCTGTTGCAAGAAACTCGGGATCCATGTACGCAAAAGTGCCTTTAGGGTCTGTTCTGTAACAAAGTGATGTGTTGTCGCTAGAAAGTTCATTTTGAGAAAGCAAACGACAGATTCCGAAGTCACTTAGTTTGCTAACAAAGTGAGCATCAAGGAGAACATTGGCAGGTTTTAGATCACCATGGACAATGCTGTGAGGTTGACAAGAATGGAGAAAGATAAGGACAGAGCATAACTCAGTGGCAATGCGTATTCGGGTTTGCCAGGATAAAGGAGGAGAATTGTCCCTGCAGCTGAGCCTGTCTTCAAGGCTTCCATTCGGTAGATACTCATAGACGAGTGTCCACACTTCTGGACAGGCCCCAATCAGAGTTACAAGATGCGGGTGCCTCAGTTTACTCAAAACGTCAACCTGATAAACAAACAAAGAATGTCATACAAGGCCAAGCTGCTAATTAAATGCAGGATTCCCTCTCTTTTTCACAAAAGGAAAAAAAAATCCTTTATCTGCAACGATTAATATATTGATTCTATGTAAAGAACGCATGACATAGATATCCATCATGTAAAGGTTCTGGAATCTATAAGGAGAAATCAGTTAAACCTATTGGTTACAGTTATTGGTTTGCTTCACTTTCAAATCTTAGCTTTTTTGAGCATCTAAATGAATCAGTATATGGTTAAAAGCAACGATGACAATCATGATGATCATCACACCAATGGTAACAGTAATAATTAACAGCATAATCATGCGATATTCATATAAATTTTAAGTTGCAACACGAATAGACTAATTTGCTTAGATATGCTAAAATAAGTAGCAGACAAGACATAGCAGATGCCCTTTCACATTTCATATAAACAAATTGGCAGTTGCTAAACAGCATAACAGCAATATGATCATATACAGAACAGAGAGAAAACACAAATCAAGCTAAACATTTGCACAGTATTCTGGGCAATAAACCATCAAATGCATTTTTTGGATTTACTTTTGACATGTTAATTAAACCAGAATAAAGAAATGATGAAACGCCCTTAATTAGATATACACCTGCATAACTGATTCACATATAAAAGTAAAATCATAGCCAGGAATATTTTCTGCAGCAAATGGAAGACCTAAGTTCAATTCTACTGGCAGACATAAAAGCCATGTACATGAACTTAGTATTTACAATAATATATTTTCCAAACCTTTGCCTTAATGGAGAAATGAACGCAACAGGCCCAGTTAAAATTCATACGATTAATAAGATTTTACCTCCTGCTGAAATTCCGACGGGCCTTGCAAGCTATGAGAGTTCAACATCTTTATGGCCACCAGGGTGTGGCGTAGAAGTCCTTTATATATGCTCCCATATCCTCCTTCACCAATCTTCAGAGATGGATCAAAATTACGAGTTGCTTCCTCGATCTCTGAGAAAGAGAACTCAGAGAAGAATTGAGGAGTGTGCATGCTGCTTGATGCTTCTTTTCGACTTTCCCTTAGCTCCTCGGCTTCTTTGAGAGCATTATCACGCTCCATCTCCAATTCATCTCGTTCTTTCTTGTAATTTTGCAACAAGTCGACAGCGGATATGATTTTCTGCTCCAACTCCTTTACCATCTCATCAGATTCTGCAATTTGGCTCTCCAGCGATGATTTCTGATCTATGGCACTTTGAATTCTTCCCATGACTTCATCATGCTGCTTTTTTATCTTTTCAAGTTCCTCGTTTTCTTTTGCCAGTGCTTCTTCAATTTTTTTTCTTTGTTTTAACTCCTCAGCAAGCAAGCTTTCCAAAGCTTTAGCCTGCAAATTGACAGCCATAATTTACAATATGCGTGACATAACACCAATTTTCAAAATTACAATTTGAAATCACACATGTTGCCACTTTTAAAAATTGAAGGTCTGGATTGTCAATCCCACTTGTATGATGAACCTCAAACGAACTTTTACACAAATATCAGGAAAGGATTCCTAAAGTATAGAACTTTTCAGCAGAACAAAAGGAAGATGAAAACAAAATTGATGAGAAAGAATGTTCCATGAATTCTTCCCACACACAAGTTGATTAGATTGCATGTTGAACATTCTATTTTCTAGGAGACTAAACACCGTCTTTCTTTCATCAATGGATGTCTAATTCCACTTAGAAATACTCAAATACATCAAAATGAACAAGTCTTCATTTACAAGGGCAGGATTCAAGGGCATATGATGTTCGTTTCAAGCTTGATGACTAAAAACCTTACCCTGCGAATGGACTCAATGGCATCTTTTTCAGCCTCCCCACGCCTGGATGCCTCTTCATATGCTTCTCGCCTTGAATTTTGAGCCTCTGCCATTGCTTGTGCAAGTTGATCATAGAGAGTAGCATCAATACTTACGTCCTGCCAGTATGCATCAATAATCTAAGAATAGTTTGATTGGATAAAATATGAAAGGCTTAGATCTATGAACTAATCTAGCTAATCTGCACCAAAGAAAACGGTAAAGCCACTATCACAAATCCCATAATCTGAAGTTATAAACTCTGGACCTTGTACATTATCCGTGGTTCAGATACATAATACTGATATACCGAGAGATTATTGCACGTACCAAGACACTGGGAGGAGATAAATGATTAAGATCCTCATTGGACTGAGGCAGTGTGGATGATGAGATCGGGGTAACTTCGACTCCTCCCGTGGAAGAGCATGATGAGAGAACTGAGCCTGGAGAAGGACTCCTTCTTGATAACCCATCTGATTCATCTGAACTACTCTGTGGAGTTGATGGCTCTCCAGTACTATCTGGGGAATTAAGAGCCTTTACACTCTTCCCATTTCTGTCAAAATTCCCAGATCTTACTTTCTGGAAAAAATTTTGGACTGGATTGGTGAGTTTTACGTGATTATTAGGTCCCATCGTAAGAGATCGTGATCTCATGCGATTCACGTGCCCAGTTTCGGTATTCGGACTTGCTTGTTGCAAAGAAGATAGAACCTCTATATCAGCTCCATCCAAATTACCTTCCCTATTTCAGTATGGTATTCGCATCAGTACTAAGATCATCACAAACAAGTAGGAACTAAAATCAAACCATAAGTGAGAAGTAAAAATTCCTTAGTGGTCACAGATCCAATAAATCACTGTCTAAGCACCTTGTTTCCGTAAATATTTAGTTAACAGTCCATGATAATTTCCCGAAAGGTTAGTCGCTTCCTCATTGGAGACAAACATGGTACTTCAAAATTGTAATCATAAACACATAAAGTATACCTTGTGTAAATAAGGTTCCCTTTGCAGACAAACCATATGTGACATGAAGCAGGTGCTTGTAACCGCACCGAAATAGCCTTCTTTGACTTGATGTCCGTCATTCTCCTGGAACATTAAATCATCAAGGTAAGCAATCCCATATTCGCACTTCATATCTACTGGAAAAATAGATGTGATCGATCCAATGCTTATTTCAACTATGGATGTAACAGTAATCAATTTTACAGAAGTTCTCAGTTTTTATTACCTCGTATAGTGCTTATCCGCTGCTGCTCCCATAACAAGCTTCCTAATCCCACATTTCGAAATCAACTCCAAAATCCCCTTGTCAATGGATTCCATCTCAATGTATCGCTTCTCCGCCTGTACCTACAATACCAAAAGAAAAAAAAAATCATCAGCCTCATACAATTAGCTTTATGATTTTCTTTATTGCTTTTCACAACATTCCAAGTACCAAGTATTTCACTTCAGTAATGCAACTAAAAAATAATTATAATCGTAAATAGCACAACACACAAAACATGAGAAACAAAACCAAGAATTCATACCCCCATTTGTTGACAAATAGCAAGGTACCCATCCAGCACCTTCTGCATATCTTGCCTTTCCAGCTCCCTGTATGCTCTAACTTCCTCCGGTTTAAGCGAACTAGCCGGAAACTTAGTACCCACTGTTACATACCCAACCAACCCACTTAATCTCTTGCCTGACTTTCAAATTCTGTATCCACTTTTCACTTAGCACAATTGACCAATTACTACAACAATATTAGCTCATCTTTCTCCAAGATACTCATATTCACCAAATAATTAAACTAATTTCATTCAAATGAAGTCAGCAAAAAAATTTTAAAAAAAAAATCCACAAGACAACAAATAAACACACCAAAGACATGACCAACTAACAAATTTTCGAGTGGAGCTTAAAATTGATTAAACTTCAATACATGAAATTAGAAATATAAGTTAAAAAAACACTTACTAACTGGAATCATTTGCGCGGGTTGGTAGACAGAAATTATACAAATTCGCTTCCCACCAGAGTTCTGCAATGCCCATAACAGAACCGATTTGCTCTTTTTTAATCCAACAGCAACATATATCTGGTCTTCAATCACACGCGCCACGGGTTGCTCCACTATCTCTTCTCTAGTGGACATAATTCCCGGCAACCCGAAGCCGGCAAACCTTTTCGGGTCGACCTGTTGCGGAATTGCCGGCACGCGACTCACCACAGCCATTCGTAAGATTATAATAGTACAAAATTAAACAAACTCAATATTTGAAAAAGCTCATCAAGATTCAACCAAATTCGATAATGTTTAGGATTTGATAGAGAGGAGAGATTTTTGTTGTGGGGATGGGATGCAGTGGGGTGATATGGACACAGAAAAGGGATTGGTTGTCTTAAGGTAAAAGGAGAGTATTATCAAATTGGAAGGATATTGAAAGACTGCAACGTGAAAGCGTAGTGAAGTAACTTCCAACAAACTACAGCTTGGGCTCCATCTATCTAGTTCCCATAGACAGATTCAATCAGTCTTTGTTTTCTCTCTCTCTCTTTCTGTGGAGAAGAGAGTAATGGTCGGTTCTAATTGCTTCGACGTGAAGCTTCTTTTTAATTGCCAGTGGGCTCCACTTGCTTGCTAATCTTCAGCTCTCTTCTGCTTTTTCGTACCAAATCTTTTTCCATCGTGAGCTGTCTTGAAAGCCCTCTATTTTTATTGGTCTTTTATTATTTACCAAAATTAAAAGTTATAACCCCTTTTTTCTGCTCATTACCTTTTGCATTTTTATTTTCTTATATTACTAATTCATTTATAATTACAGAGACTACTTTAATATGAACTTTATGATACAGTTTGAATCCCAACTCTTATTTCTCTACTCTCAATCAATCAACAGAAAATAATTATTCACATTAAATGAAAAATTATCCATCGACTAAAGGAATATATGAGAAATTTACTTTCATATATATGGGTTAGAAAGCTAATTATTCACTTATATGGACAAAGGTATTCGAAACCTACCATTGTTTGAGAAAAAGCACGTTGGATGTGATTGATATCATCACACCAATTCACTTGTGAGTCTATGATAGTGCACTTTCAATCCATTGAACAGTGTAAAGGTTTGATTATCACTTAATACTCTTCACACAATTTAGGCACGTTATATTTTCCCTTAGTATAGAAAAGCATCACAAAGTAATGGATCTTAATAGCAAATTTTATATAACATTTATTTTTATTATGATAATCAATTTTTGAACTATGTAATTGATGATTAACTATAATAAATTTTCATTGAACTCTAATATATGACAATTTAAAGGAAAAATTATTTTTTTAAAATCATATAACGACAAGTTAACAAAATTTTTAAATTATATATAACTTCTAAACTTGGATTTAATTTTTTTAGCATTAAACAGTACAATTTAAAATTAATGTAACAATACAATCGTTCTTTTTTGTTATGTAAAATTTAACATCAAATCGTGATGATATTCCTCAACTTTCTAGATCAAACACTAAAAATTATCTTATATGTTACGAATTTAGAGTAGAGCCGAACTCAAATCAATCTCACTAAACAAGGAGAGGTGTGTCGTGAACGGACACGTCGACTAAAAGAGGTGATTTTATACTAAAAGAAACTGCATAAAGTAAGGTTAAGAAGAGTTGACTGTGGTGGTTTCCTTCGTACATTGTATACATTCAATGAATATGGGAATGGATTGCAGGTTGTTGGGAATTTTTGTGAAAAACTTGTACGGAGTTGGTAGGGCCAAGCACCAGAGAATAAACCTATGTTAGACGCTTTTGATCCCGCTTTAGTCTCTACATAACCGTCATATAAAATCATAATTTGACTTGGCTTCACCGTTGAATGGATTCACTTAACATTGTTTTCACCGCCCCTGTCGTCGACTTACTGTAGCCGTACTTACAAAGGTGTAACAATAGTACGAAAATAGAGCCGGTTTCAACGCCAATTGCTACAGCAGCACCATTTGGCAGTAATTTGTTCTCCGTCAACACTGTTTTTCTGTACTAATGAAACGAACCGAAATCTCCAAAACAAAATGTCCCTAATGTTTGGGACAAGTGACTAGGGTTAAGTCTACTCTTTTCCATGTAGCTTGATATAATAACCAAAACATCATCTAATTTCAAAAATTACTAAGAATTCCTCCTATAGTTCAATATAATAACAAAAAAATCCCCTATTATTTATAAAAATAGTCAAAAAAATTTTAGTGATTTCTAAAATCAGAGATTTTTTTGCTATTTTTATAAGTGATAAAAGATTTTTTTGACTATTTTTATACACTACATAAGATTCTTGAATGCTTTCTGAAATCAGATAATTTTTTTGTTATTATATCAAACTACAGAAGGGAAATTAGACTTGTCCCCAAGTTTACTATATTGTATAGATATAGTGAATATTGTGGCTCGTGGATCGGTGTAGTGACACCCTCCCCTTTAGTCGTTGTTCTTTTTGAACAGTTATCTAAGGTTTGAACTGCAAAAGTCCCATTTGATTTGCGAGTAATTTTATCATCTTGAGATAATTGTCTCTCCTGCTTCGGGGGAGTCTAGTTCTGGGCTGTAAACATATTTAGAAAAAAAAAAAGATATAGTGAATATTGGTGGTTACTGGATTCTAATTCAAGAATCACAAAAACAAAATTTAAAATTAACTAAAATTAATCTACCCTTATAAGAACCACTGCAAACCTGAAACTGTACAAATTAAGTGTAGTAGTAAAATAAAAATGTACAAGTTTATAATGAATTAATTATATTAAAGATAGTTTTGAAACTTATAAAGAGAGTTTATATTAAAGATAGTTTTGAAACTTATAAAGAGAGTTTTGAAACTTATAAGTCTATTTGCATAGGGGCAAATTTCAATATTGTCAAAAATATAAATAGAAATCTGACATTTATAAGAAAATTTTATTCATTTTTAATCTTAAATATAATTTTAATTGATTTTAATCTTTTTTTTTTCGATTGTTGAAATATTTCTCATGCAACATTAGAAGTAACAATATTTTAGGTAAGTGAAGTATTTCACATACAATATTACATGTATGATGTTTCAAGGGTTGAAAAATATTAAAAGCTATTAAAATTTTGTTTTGGGTAAAAATTCAACAGCTTTATTAAATAAAAATGAATTTTCACAGTTTATTAGCCATTTTCAGTGACTCCTAGTCTATTTAGCATAAACTTTTTGCTTAAAAGAATATGCTTTTCTAAACATATGTATCATGTGATGCCATCAAGTAGAATTCAACTGATAGAATAATAAATAGACAGAGAGAGGGAGTGTAACCTCAATTAAGTTAAATGTATTGAATTCGAGGAAACCTCCTTTTAGTCAAATATAAGAATATTTTAGAAATTGAGAACTTCATTGATAAAGAAATTTATCGTAAACATATTAGCTAGAGAGGAAAGCGGCAAAAATTGACAAATATAATTTAACGTAACTTTCAATACGCGATTTTAAATAACAACTAATATCATTACATACACAATATTATTTTTGTTCCAATAAAGAGAAGCTTAATATAGGTAAAGAGCAATACATAGAGAAGAGGTTTTGTTTTCCATCTTGTTAAGTTGCTATGAAAATGATATTTTCCCTAAGCTCATCACTTCATGTTAGATTGAAATCTTGATGGACGGAGAGAAATTACACACAATCCTCCGTTTTAAAATATTTCATAATCAAATCACATATATATCGTAATCACATGTTATGTTATTATTATATTATAATTTATTAAAAAAATCACATTGACTAAAAAAAAAAAAAAAAGGAAAAAAAATCACATTGAGCTACAAAATTGATTGTTAATCAAGACTCACCATTACTATTATCTCTTAAATTTTCTTGACAGACATCAATGTTTCTACATCTTAGTCATTATAAATGGGCCCTCTAAATTAATTTGATTAACACATACCACAAACATACAAAATCATATGAATGGTGTCCCGTTAATTAAAAAGTTGGGTGAACCCGTGGACTTCTATGTAATGGCCAAAATGTGGGAAAGTGTTTCCAACACGCCTCTATTTTAATTAGTTTACGATCCTAAATTAACATGCAATTAATGTGTTGATGCTCCCTATACGAATAAAATCTTGCTATCAAAATATTACGACAAATATGTGAGCCACAGTCGTGGCTATGATTGATTAACTGTGTCTATCGTGAACTCAAGACGTAATCCAAGGTGATATAATTTATTAATTTGGGGAATGGCTACCATAAATTAATTAACAGTTAATGTAATTTGATACAT